>OY987287.1:273312-1731744 GCA_963920785.1 Sphagnum contortum | reverse complement strand
GTTCATCTACCGACACACCCTGTCCTCGTCGAAACTGCAATTGGAAAAAAAACAGAAAGGCATGCAGCTCTCAATGTGTTATTGAACACGAAATAGTGATGCTAGCAGCCCTTAGAACTTCCTTCGTTCATATCTTGGAAGAGGCACTGAGAATCAGAGTGGCGCCTACTACATATATAACCAATGTCATGTATAGCTGTGGAGGGCAACAAAAAAACAGCTGCAGAAAGCAAGTTCGAAGAGAAACTCACATATAAAACGCTTGGTACCGATTCCCGACTTTATGCAGATGGTCGTCGTATTGCATCAGTAAAGAACGAAGAGGATCACCATCTGCATCGAGACTTCGCAGTTCCCGCAGCAAAACCAGACATCGAGATGTCACCGAAATGACAGCTTAGACGGTAAGGAACGAAAACGCGGAAGCGTTCATATACTGACACATCGAAAGCGAGAGACAATCTGAAGACGAAGAAGCTAAGCTTTTTCCATTTCGGTTTCCTACTCTCTTTTAGACATCTTTGGTATTCTGTTGGATGTGAATCAGGCACTATTGAGGCCATTTGTGATCCTCTTGGCACCTTTTCATTTCATTTTTTCAAGTGGGTATGTCCCTAATTGGCATTTTTTGGGGGACTTTTTCATTATGTCGTACCTTAGTGGGTCCTTGTTAGAAGTGAATTAGGCACTACTCTTGGCAACTTTTCAAAAACAATTCCAGTGGATATGTGCTTAGGTGGCAGCTTTGTGATGTATGTATGTATGTTGGTGGTGAAACAGATCTTAATTGGCATTTTTTTGGGGAATTTTTTCATCATGGCTTAGTGACATGTCATCTAGAATGTTATCACTATGCAACAAAGTGTGATTGATAGGACATCTATTTCATTCATAATCTCTAGACCTTATAGTACTCTTACAATTTGTGAATTTGTAGATGATCTACCTTCTATTTCATCATTTACTTATGTTTTAACTTTGCATCTACATCAAGTGGCAAGGCACAAACAAAGGTGGAAATGTTATAGTCGCAATTTAACAACTTTGCCACCATGGCATGGGAGATGATGATCAACAATGAAGCTTTGATCAAATGAAGGTTAGCACAAAGGAGAAGACGTTTAATAATCTCAAAACAACTAAAAATTTAGAAGTTTTAATAAATGTAAAATTTAAAACAAAAATTATAAAAATGTTAATCCTCTAATTAGAAATCCCCTCCCAACCATAATTAGTTTAGTGTCCAGTTTGGGTGCCAATGACTTTGAATGTGAAGTCTAATTGACATATGTGTAAGAAGTTAGTAAGAATAGCTACAATTTGGAAAAAATGATTATAATTTTCTTTTGTGAAATCAAAGTGTTTTATTAATCTTCTCCGTTTTCACTTCAACCCCCAATACCCCACTCCACCCACACTTCATATCTTGCATTCTTTTTCTTGTATGTTTGCATTGCACCTAAATCATGCCCAAGGGCAAGCTCACACCTCCCAAACTATCATATAACAAACACTTATTTGCCCATATAATTTGTGTCCTCCAATAAATAATCAAAGTATTCATTTCTATGTACAAAAATTGATGTCGATTTTTGTACAAATTTGACTTGCACAAGACGTTCACATCGTTGAAAGATTTAGGATTCACTATCTAGGTAAATGAACGATCTCCAACAATCATGGACCATGTTGTTTGTACAATACATTTTTCTATGCTTATTAAACCACTACCTATGGGCATCATTATTTTAGAGCTTGTGAATTTCAATGAGAATGCCATTAATGAATCCAATATAACCCTAGAACTCAAGGTTGTGCATACCAAATGAAACTTACTCCTCATTAGTAGGCCATTGAATCTTGTCATCTATGGCCTCATAAACGCAAGATGTAACTGAATGAAAACTATATGATCATAAATTACAATTTTCCTTCAATTCCATAGGAATGCATTGAACATAACTACATTGTCATGCTTCATGTAGAAAATGTTAATGTAGAAACGATCACTTTTTTAGGTTCAACTTAGTTGGTCACCTTATCACAATATGAACCTTACCAATGGATCTTACAGGGTGATGAAGGCCACTAGTGACACAAGTTCATCAAACTTCAACCAATTGAAGTTTGTTAATGTTTTGAACAAACTTGGTGGTGTTTGCATTGTTTTTAACACATGTTGAAGACCCACCTCAATTGATTGAATGTCCAACATTCAACTCCAACACATTTGGATTGAACAACTCCAATGTGTTAATGTTTACAATTGCAAACATAAACATAATTTAATGTTGCATGCACGTCCTTTGAAACATTTTCTATTATTTACTTAACAAGGATCTATCAAATTTTAATCATCCATGTTCAAATAAACATCATTGCCAAGAAAATCTATGGAACACAATAATATATATTTTAAAATCCTTAAATAAACCAAAACCCCTAAAAAGGAAAAACCTAAAATAATTTTAAATAAAAACCCTAAAAAAAACCCTAGAAATAAACCTTAAAAAATACTTTTCAAAAAATCCATTAAAACTTTCAAAACAACCCAAAAAAACACCTTAAAACCTTTTTTAAAATAAAATTAAATATTTTAAAATTAAAAACCCTAAAAATGAAAAAAAGGGAAAAAATGACAAAAAAAACTTGAAATTTATTATTTAAAAAAAAACTAGCAAAAACCCTACTAAGAACAACAAGAAATGAAAAACCCTTAAATTTTAATTAATCAATTAACTAAAAAATGTGAAAATGAAAAAATATGACAAAAGTAAAAAGGTTATGTAATTCCATATTAAAAAACCCTAAAATTTATCATATTTAGTCCATTCAGTAAACCCTAAAATAACTTCGAATTGAAAACAATGAAGTGCACAAAAATATGTAGCTTAACAAATATTTCAAGAAATTACACACACATAATTAAAAAATCAAAAAAATCAAAATCAAAATCAAAATATTTTTTCAAGCGCACCATCAAATGTGCTCTCAAAAAAAAGGTGTTAAACAAAAACCATTTTTATTTCAAGTGCATCATCACATGTGCCCTAAAAAAAGAAAGGTGTAAAAAAAAAGTTTCAAAAAAGTCCCTCAAATGTGCCCCCAAAAAGAAAAGTTAAATTTAAAATAAAATAAAATAATTTCACCTTTGTCATTGTCATTGGTCTTCAGTTAGTTTTGTGATTTCATTCTTAAATGTGGGAAGTGTATTAATAACCAAACATAGGAGGTGAGATTGGGCCCAGGTGGGACTGGGTATGAAACTAGGGAAAACTTTCTAAATAATATGTGGGTGATAGTACTCATGATCTTGCAATGAAGAACAAAACATTTCAACAATGAGTTATTTGTTCCTTTGCAATGGATAATTGCTTTACTTTGCATTCATCATATAACTTTAACTTCTAAAACCATTAAATGTTTTAAAAGGATTTTGCATACTTTTTCATGCTTCTATTAATTGGTCAAAGGGTGGAACCTAAATAGCTTGTTTTGTTTTTGTTTTTTAAAAAGGAGTCATTTGATTGGCCCATTACCAATATTTTAATATGTGGCACTCCCCAACATAAAATCATAAATATGTTTCCCTCCCCAAAATGAAGCATGTTTTGTCATCCACCCTCTACCCCCCCTTTCCATTTTATATACTTGGAAGTTGAACCATGGCCAAACAATATGGGATAAAAGATGAAGGCTATTGGGAACCCTTAGGGAAAACATTGAGAACCTAATCAGAACACTTTAAAAACTTGATGAGAACACAATGTAAACACATTAAAAACATACCAAAAGCCCCCCTCTCTATTTCCAAACCCAACCAAAAGCAAAAAATGAACTAAGCCTTAATGAACATTCTCATCAATTGCATGAAATTTTTATTTTCAAAACAATTTGTCACCATTTTCAACGTGGACCAATACTCCCAATTATAAATTGGGCATTTATTGTCTTTACTTCCATGAAATCTAAAGACAATGGATTCATTTTGGTGGCAAATATGAGAACCACGACATTTTAATTATATATCTTGCACATATTAAAGTCTCCATTTAGGCTTAGTATGTGACCTTGAACAGTGAATTTAAAACATTTCCATAGGAACACCCTAAACACACTACTATTAGTATTTTGGTAAGTGTGAAGAAAAAACTTGAAATCATGAGCCTCACCCATGGCTCCACCCGGAATAAAAACTCTCGACCTTGGTAGAAATATGTATTTTCCTTGTCACTTTTGCATAGGATACGAAAGCTCATCAATTTTAATATTTGAGTATTTTTGAGATTAGGAGGAGGGAGTGATGGCATCATCAAAATTTGTTGACATTTCTTAAGAGGCTTTAGAACTTGGTGCAATCCCTTCAATAAGCATGCAATGGTAGACATGGTTGTAACAACCTTGGAGAAAGTTGCCATCTTGGAAGACTAGTCAACTATGGTGTTGTTCATCATGCTTAAAGACCAACTAGTCTTGGAAGTGGCACATTAATATTTCATGTTGTGAAAATGCAAAGTGCTACAAAAACTATGAACATGCTTGAAAATGAACATAAAAGGAGTTGGTCCTTCCACAATTCTAGCCATTCCAAGCACCACTATGATTTTTGACTTTGTAGAAACCACACAAGTAGAAGATATTGCAACATATAATGATTGGTGTTGAAATGAGAATGCAAGACTTTGGATTGAAACATTTGGATTTGTAAAATGTTCATAGTCTTATTTCAAAACAAGTTATCACATTTCATTGCCCATAAATGTTCAATGAGGCCATTTCCGAATTTGTAATGATTGTCAACATCTTTTATTACATTTGTGCCATGCATGAATGTTTCAAATGTGAGCCCTTGTCTAAACTACATAGGATCATGGTCTTACCAAACATATTCTCAATAACTTCATTTTCAATGATCATGTTGTGGAACACCATACATCCCATTTAAGCATTTGTTATCACCTCCTTATTCCATTGTTTGCTAGGATTTGTAATCACTTGAAATTTGGCTTGGAGAACCCCAAAACAACAATCCACATCCTTTCACACAATTTCTTGACATTTTGCAAAATGTTGTCGCTTTTCACCTTGCAATTTGTGGATTTGTTGAACAAAAATACACCACCTTGGATATATCTCACCCATTAATACATAGAAATTTTGATAAACATTCCCATTGATTGTGAAGAAGTTGTTAGTCCCTAGACCTTGCAAAAAAATTAGCAACCAAAAGGGATCAATCAAACACATTCAAGTCATTATTACACCCAAACAACCCAAAATAACCATGTTAGATCCATAAAGATTGATAAACTATTGCTTCTAACATGATCAATATGTGTTTATCTTTATATTGACTCTACCAAACAACATGTCAATTTTTGCATATGTCTCCAACATAATAATATTCGTGGTGTCTGTCTGTCCGACGCCGCCGGCGGTCCTCCTTTCCATCCATCCGTCCCGTCATCCGTCCCATCCTCCATCCATCCAAGTTCCTCATCCCGGAAGAAGAAGATGATGGAAGAGTCTACTACTATAAAAAAATTGGTAGGAAAAAATGCAAGGCACATTCAGTGTGTGCTTGGGCCTTCCCATTGGCTGCATGAGATTTCTCCTCCCAAAAACGTTTATCACCAAGGGGGTTGGGGGGGCCAGGGAAGGTTTTTTTTTTTTTTTTTTTTTTTTTTTCTCGCCCTAAACTGGCCAGGACTTATTATGGTTTTCAGGACATGGTTTTCGGGACTTGGGATCTCAACTTTGGGGCCTAGATTTTCACACTCACGGTTTCCAAGACCGAAACCTGAAAACTTTTAGGACGTGATTTTCAGGATGTGGGATCTTAATTTTGGGACCTGGATTTCACACAGGGACTTCACAGTGGCCTTCGGCCACGGGCACCCAACATAATAATATCCGTGGTGTCTGTCTGTCCGACGCCGCCGGTCTTCCTTTCCATCCATCTGTCCCCTCATCCATCCTGTCATCCGTCTATCCATCCAAGTTCTTCATCCCGGAAGAAGAAGATGATGGAAGAGTCTACTCCTATAAAGAAATTGGTGTCTGTGTCTTGATGCAGTTATTCCTGATTGGCTGAAGCCCCCCCCTCCCCACATCCATTGAGGGCCCCAGCCAAGGTGAGCGGATGGTGGGATGGTCAACATAGAGGGAACCAGGGAAAATTGAAAAATATCCTCCATTAAATCCCCCGCCCCCCAAATTTAAAAGGAAAAAATGCAAGGCACATTCAGTGTGTGCTTGGGCCTTCCCATTGGCTGCATGAAATTTCTTCTCCCAAAAACGTTCATCACCATTTTTGGCCTGACCTTTATCCCTCACAAGTCCAACTTTTTTTTATTGAATTTGATTGGCCCCGGCATAAAATAATTGAAACTATGAAGGCTCGCAAAAATTGAAGATTCTATGGATAGATGGAGTGCCTCCCCCTTTGGCCCATCGATATATGTGAGAAGGGGAGGACTTTGAGCAAAACATATGGGATTAAAGCAAGGTGCGATTGGGAATACCCATGGGGAACACATTAGGAACGTGGGGAACAACTTGGAGAAATGGTAGGAACACATCAGCAACTCAGGGGGAAAATAAATAAATAAATAAATCATCCAGCTAATTGGGAAGTGCAATCATGTTCTCAGGGTGCCTTGGTTTTTTTCCTTCTAAGTTTTGGGTTTAGGGCTGGGAGGTTGGACGGGAGGTTTTTTTTTTTCAAGCTGTATTTGGTGTGGAAAGAGTGGACTGTCATTTTAGGATATGGTTTTCAGGACATGCTTTTTGGGACTTGGGATCTCAACTTTGGGGCTTGGGAAATTTTAGGATATGGTTTTCAGGACATGGTTTTCAGGACTTGGGATCTCAACTTTGGGACCTGTATGTGGGATCTCAATTTTGGGACTTGGATTTCACACAGGGGCTTCACAGTGGCCTTTGGCCACGGGCACCCACTAGTAGTGCATATAATACAATAAATCAAACATCCTTGAGAAGCCATGGTCCCCATTGATTCTGAGTTGTTTCTCCAAGTTGACCTACGATGGTTATCGCAAGTACTCACATTGAAAAATTGCACAAATCACTATGACGAAATGTTTCAAGCATTCAATGGAAGTGGTTTTAGTTAAATGATAGTATTCATCGGTGGCATCCATTGCAACACCATATGCCAACATTCTCAAAGCAATAGTGCATTTTTGGATCGTTGAAAGGCCCATGCGCCCACACATACCCTTGTGTTGCATAAATAAAAATCATGATTAAAAACAACATTCATAGATTGGTGATGAGGAAAAATCATGTCTCCAAATTCACAAATGGCCTAGTAAGCTTAGTTGGTGATCAAAGTGTCCTTGATGTCCTTGGATAAAACCACCATGTTGATGTATCGATGCATTCTCCACTGGTGCCAACAAAATCTATGTGAACAACTCATCCTCTTCATCATTTGCAAGTTGAGCTTTGCATGAGCACAAGTAGACATTGGCGCCATGCCTCCACTATGGATATGCGTGTTGCAACCAAACACAAAACAAATAGGAAAAACACGGTTACAATCAATCTATGTGCTGCAACCAAACACAAAGCAAACTCAAGAAGCATGGTTGCATGGTTGAAAAGCATGATAGTTGAAGAATCTGAAGAAGACACATGTAACAACTGCAAATGGTCGTCGCATAATTTTTTCCCACCTTAATCATTTAATGTGTAGCTCTGTTGTTGATGGGCATGCTTGTGGTTTATGTTTGGTGGCAATAGTGAAAAGAAGGCCTTTAGAAATGCCGGCATCTGATCAATAGCAAGCGAATGAGTGCTACCACGGTGGTGGAGATGTGCTTAGATGAGGAAAAGTGAAAATATATCGACATGCTCTTTTGCTGAATAAAAGAACATGTAAAACAGCGCTGCGTGGCTTTATGCAGAACCATGCAGGGCCAAAAAACATGTGCAAAAAGACAAGAAAAACATGCGCCGGACAGAGCTCGATGGGTGGGTATTTAGCAGCTCCCAAAGCTTCCCACCTACCTCAAACGACTCCAATAATAAATATGATCTAACTGTTGCTGCTCACAACCGGGCAATCATAATGATTGGTCCAAGTCGTTTGCTGTTAGTAGTCTCTCAAGTAGCACCTATTTGCACTCCTAGTTTTAGTTTGAAGGGTGGGTTGGAAAAAAGTAAATAACTAAACTTGGATGTGAAAATTGTAAGTAGCAGATGGCAAAGTGGGCGCTCCACTTCCAGTCAAAGTCTTCTAAAAGATCTTTTTCAGCGAGCAGGAGCAGCTGCAATCTGTTTGAGAGTTGTATCTCATTAAAGCCTATCATAAGGGACAGGACCGTCTATCTGTAATCATGCGACTCAATTTGTAATCTGAATGGATTGTGTGACATTGAATATCTTATCATTTCTATATACACAAGGTGACCAATCCTTTCAAGAGAAGATCAGATAGGAGTACAGCCTTACACGAGGGAGGAAGTTCCTTGTAAAACAAGCACTGCAGAATGTTTAACCTTCCTGTACCCTCTCGAACAGTCTAGGGATGTTCGAGCATGTAAAAGGGTTGTAGTTGGCCATGCCCAAGCTAGTTGTGCTCTTGGACACTCATAAAACCTGTGCATTGGGGCCTCAGGCGTCCTTAGGTCACACATGGTGCAGTTGTCCTCAATTTCACTACCCACTTGAGCTCTCAAAAGGTTGACAGCCAAGGCCTTGTGATAAAGGGTCCAGAGGAAGCTCACATCCCCTGTTTTGTCTCCACACATCATACCACTTTATGTTGTAGGCTGGGGGCGACATTCTGGGACACTTGTCAGGGATTTTGCAGTTCTAGTTTTTAGTTTTATGGGTGGGGTTGGAAACAAGTAAATCACTAAACTTGGATGTGAAAATTACTTGTGCAAGGTCACATACTGGGATGGTCTAAGAGATGTAAGATTTCCTTGGGCATCTCATTAGGGTTACCTACCCAAGACTAGTTCTACTAGATATTTTCATGACAGGTGAAGATGGAAGGAACCACTATTTGGTGATTGGGAACCACAAAATTGCCCTAAATTTAAAGATGTAAAATTTCCTTGGCACCTCTCAAGGGTTTCCAAATTCCTACCCAAGACTAGATCCATTAGATGGTTCACTATCATGTGAAGATGGAAGGAGGAACTACTTAAGATTGTGAATCACATGATTGCCTTAAACATGGAAATGATTGCCCCAAAGTTGACTCTATTAATTCTAGTTCCCTATTTCCCAAATGACTCAAACTTTGTTGTTCCTTTAATGTCCCATTCAACCACCTCCTACATGGTTGAAAGATAGGTTGTTTTACAGGTATTTTTCTTACGATGTGGTGCTTTGAGTAAATTCCATTTCTTTTACCTCCCCTTCAATGTTGAGGCCATTTATGATGACATCCAAGGGGCCAATCTAATGTTCCATCCATGAATGCACCATCTATGTGAAGTCTACCATTTGGTGATGGGAGATTAAACACCTTTATAGGATTCCATCTTCCACCCATTTAACTATGAGGCTTGAGTAATTAAACTATTTTTGAAAATGGAATTTCTTTAGAAATTTGGACCTGTTTGATATGCCCAATTTAAAGAAATTACTAGCTTGGATACCAAAATTTCTGGAACTGGGTCAATTTTTTATGCCACCTAAACTCTCTACTACATTGCACCATCTAACTTTGGTGGAGCATTATTTCTAGTCATTTTGGCGTAAAGAAACAATAAAAGATGTTGTAGAGGCTTAGAGTCCAAAGAGGCTGCCTATATTCGATGCTGAAATTTCATAATTTATTTAGTTTATTGCTGAAGTGAAAATTTATTGATGCTAATGTCTAGCTAATTAAGTATTTCGCACCTTAGTCCTGAACTTGAAAAGGTAACATGGTAAACTTGGATGTGAGAAATATTTTTTGCAGGGTTTAAGGTTTAAAACTTTATACCCTAAACCCACATGCTGAGCACTGCTCTTACAACACCCCTCTGTGATTTAGATGTCATCAAAATTTATCAATTAAATTTCCCTTCCGAGGGTTGAAGTGTGAATCGCTTAATTGAAGGTTAAATTAATCTGATTGTATATTTTTTAATCTATTGTCTTGTATGAATAGATACGGGTTAGTTTAGTCTTTAAACTTCAATCAAGAGAAGGTTAATGATATATTTGAGTACTTTGGCTAGTTCAACAATTCATTGGTAAATAGTTAATTAATTTTCAAAAGTTCAAATCAGAATTCATTTTCAAATTATGGAAATTTAAAAAAAAAGGTTGAGATATTAATTAAATTTTTTACAAAAGTTGAGTATTAATTAGCTAGACATTAGCATCAATTGCACTTCATGAAACTAATGGGGGTTGAGTAATATACTTTTAGAAAAATAAAGTTCCTTGTTATAACCTCACCCCCTCAAATGATCCTCTTAAAGTTGATAACCTCTCTAAATTAATAAAAACTTTGTCTCCTATTCCCCTAAATGATATTCTCTTACTTTTAAATGTCTTATAAATTTTCAAGAAATATTTGTTTAGGGAGGTGTAAATATGTATTTCTATTTTTGGTTTCTAGTGTGTATAGCCAGAACTAGAAAAGGATGGTTAAAATTTTCTACTTCAAATCTAGTTTATATCTAGATTCAATTAAATCTTCCAAGAGACGATTGTCATTTTAAAAATATCTTCTTGTGGATGATAGCCACTTTCGCTACATAAAAAGTTTTAAAAAAACCGTTGAACATCATGTTTGTAGCCTTGTAATGCACCTTACCACCCCATTATAGAACAAGATGGTATGAATTTATCAATATTGTTATATAATATTATGCAATATCCCTTTGGCCCTAGCTCCTAGCCCCTAAGCATAAACCTTCATTATTTAATATATTATCATTTATCAAAGAAACTTCAATTTCGTGATATCCTACAATATTTATTTGATATTAATTTTGTACACCAACTGTATCATTTAATGTAGGTCAAATTGTATTTTCTATCATCAAATTATTGACCTTTTCATGAGCACATAGGCGAGAGTCACTTGATTTCTTTGTGAAAGTAGTAAGTAAACAAAATCCATTGAATGAAAAAAATAAAATAGAAGGAAAGATGAAGAAAACATTTAAACCCAGTAATGGCTTGTTAAAGATTTCCCAATGTAGCTGGAGGACACCCTAAATTGGTAATCTTCCTTCTCAACACAAGCTCAGCTTATGTTCCTGGGAGGGCTCTTACATGTAGGTTAAAGCCCTAGGGTGGGGGCATTCTCAAAATAAGGGGCCTAGGATGAGGCCATAGTAGAGTCAGGCCCCGCAGTTGAGGAATGTCCACCACCCATGGGCTTTACCACCCATGGACAAAATGTATCATGAACCAAACCTATGTAGATCTCAAGGCATATGAATGGGAGGGTTCTTATGCCTACTCCTCAAATAGTGGGACGGTTCTTACACCTACAAGTAGGCATAAGTTCCCTCCCATCGTTGAGGAGTAGGCATAATATACCTCCCAATTTCTAAGAGGGAAATTGATGGATATAAGGTGCCCTCCACATACACTACAAGTTTTCTGGGAGTGCCTTAAGTTTTCATAAGGGCCCACTGATTTTTTATCGGCATGGTGCTAGTAGTAGCTGACATGGTCATTCTGCATGGTAAGGCCCTCAGACAAGAGCATTACCAGAATTTGGCAC
This sequence comes from Sphagnum contortum, assembly GCA_963920785.1. NCBI lineage: Eukaryota > Viridiplantae > Streptophyta > Sphagnopsida > Sphagnales > Sphagnaceae > Sphagnum > Sphagnum contortum. The sequence continues at coordinate 1,720,034 of OY987287.1, read as the reverse complement.
TCCTCAGGAGGGCACCTTATTCTGAGGCGTGGGCCTTACCTACCAGTTAACAATCCTCTTATTTAAGGCCCTGGTTTCTTTGCACCCCTCTCCTTCCCACTCTCCATCCCCCCGCCTCCACCCCCCCAAAGTTCCTTCTGTCACAAAGCCTCTAATTGGGAACTTTGAAGAACGGTCTGGTGTTGAAGTATAAATATCAATTTGGATTTCACAACAAGGAGCATCTTCTTCCTCAGAAATTCATTTAATTCAAAACCCCTCAATTATTGAATGCAAGAATTTTCTTGTGGTGCAATTTGGAGATTTGGGTTTGATGATATCTAAAAAGCAAATCGAAGGATGTTGATTTCCAAGCTCCGATTTTGCTTCATCTTGAGCAATCCCAACAGCAATTTGACAGGTTCCAGCCTCATATTGGCCAAATTTGACAATTTTCAAATGACTTGAATGGATCTTTAAACCCGTTGTTGGCATTGCAGGGGAAAACTTGGATTGGAGTTGCAGATCACACAGACTTGAGAATACAATCACATCCACAATCATCATCATCATGTTGAAGATTGTCGCCATTTCACAAGAAAATATGCGACTATCTGGATACTTATCATGATCCATTACAAGCAGAATTTTAACAGTATTTGCATATCTGCATGATTTGACGGATTTGCAGGCTCCAGAGATGTGTTTTTTGTATGGAGATTTGTATGCATGCAGTAAGTGTTATGGAAAGCTGTACAAGGTTTGTTTCTCTTGTGCATGCAAGTATGTGACACTTTGTATGCTCTGCAATTTCTGTTAAGATTGTTGGATCCCCTCCTCTGGAACAAGTTTCTTTGAGATTTGTATACGATAAGTGTTATGGAAAACTCTTACAGGGTTGTTTTTGTTGTTAGGTATTCGTACATTCTAGGCTCATGTAGAGTCCACTGTAGAAACATTTCCGACATAGCTGAAGGATCCACTTGGGCTTCACAATTCTATGCGTTTCCAATTTAGTATGTTGAACTTTTATCATCCTTATGGATGTCATTGAAAGGGCAGAGCCGTGATATGACAAGCCGCTTGTTTTTGTGAAGTTGTTCTCTCATCTCGTTGCGGATCAGATTTCTTGGAGGAAAAGTGCGAGAATTCGTGAATTCGCTGAGTGAAGGAAGACTCAACCCCAAACCAGAATCCGGTGGGATTCCTGAGGAGTTCGGGAATCTGAACCCTTTCGACCTTTTGGAAGCTGGTCGTGTTGCCATGGTGGTGAAGAAGCTGCAATGACGCAAACTGCAACCAGTAGGCCTCTCACTCTCGTTGCATCCGTTCCTCAGAAGCCTCGGCTACAAGCTTTTGCTTCTATTGCATCTCCAGGTGGGGCTTTGCAGCGGAGCTCGTATCTTTACCATAGAGAGCTCAGAAGCGGGAAAAGAGACAGCTGCTCTGCAAATAAAGTTAGTGTTTGTGGCGAGAGCACAGCGAAGAATAAGTTTTGTGCTCGTTTGCTTCACGGAAAGGAGGATGGGTATCTTATGGATGGCGCACAACAGTCTCTTCTCTCTTCTTGCCTCCAAGAGCCGAGAAGGGAGGGAAGGATATGGTGGCATGGTAGCCAACAACAGAACGAGAAGAAGACCCAGCAGCTTGGAATTTGGAGAACAAAAGCTGAGAGGAGAGACAGCCTTGGGGTAGAAGCGGACTGGGAGAGGGAAGAGGCTCGCTGGCTTCGTGAGGAACAGCGATGGCTGCGAGAAGAAGAGAGATGGCGCCGAGAGGAGGCTCGATGGACTGAAGAACGCAAGGCATGGGTACAAGAATCATTGGCCATGGCTGAAGAAATCAAGGTAGTTAGAAAAAAAGTTTCTTTGCAAATTTCTTTGCAATATGTACACATTCAGATAAGTGGTGGTGCAACATTCTCGAACACTCAATCGAAAGCAAAAAAGACATGCCCAACACCTTTCATAGATTAAAAAAACTCTCTTTGGAGCCTTGAAAAAATATAACCTTACTTCCCAGAGGTTGTCATGGCAGATGGGTTTTACCTTATGAGGCCAGTAGCTCATACTCTGCCATTTAGAGCAGATTAGGATGTCTGAGTACATCAGTCAGGAAATGATTCACTGTTGCTTTTGACAAATGGAGCAGGTGCTGAAGCAAGAGATGGAGCAGTTGCGGGCTTACACCAGTGAAGAAAGACTGACAAACGGTTCCTTGAGCAATGTGATGACAGGCTTGAAAGGCCTGCTTGAATCTGTACAAATTTTAGGTACAGGGTGGTACATCATCTGAATGCCCTCATGTGTTAGGGTCTATCTTTTGTGCTTGATGGGGCTGGCTTATATGTTGGTTTTGATATTGCAGATTCCAACCAGCCACCAATCATAGAGAACAAACATGTCCTCCACACTTCAAGCATGACCGTATCATCTAGTGAGACAGATACAATCTCTGAAGAAGAAATCTTTCTTGCACCACATTCAACTCCATCCATGTCAGACTTCTCTATTGATCTTGTAGCCTCAAGGGATATTACAGCTGGCACAGAATCAAGGACCAGTGGATCAGGAAGTGGGCTTGGGGCTAAGAGCACTCAGAGTCCTACAAGGCAGCTTTTGAAGAGAGGGGCAGAGGGAGCTGAAGTAAAAGCGTTGCAGGTATAGCATGTGATGTCCCTTTGATGCATGCCACATGTGATTCTGGAATAATCCCAAAGAGTTTGCACATGGAAGTTTAGAAGCATTGTAGGAAGGCGAGCACCCAAAAAACGAAGCATCAAATATTCAATGGTAATACAGATTTGCTCTAAATGTTTGTATGTTATTCAGGAAGCACTTGCTAAATTAGGCTATTATTTGGGAGAGGATGAGACACAACACTCTAGTTTCTCCAGGGGCACAGAGGCTGCAGTCAAAGCATGGCAGGTGTGCCATTTCTCCTGCTTTTATAAGTTGAGAGTTAAGAAAGAGATTTGTGCAGCACTTCTTTTGCAACTCTTACTCAAAGTTCTGCATTTTTCTTGACTTTGGAGAGAGACGTACTATTGTGTCATAATGATGCTGTTCAGTCCTGTGTACTTTAAATTGGATTATTTTTTTGGTCCTTGATGTGCTGTTCATTTTTCTGACAGGTTTCTGTGGGAGAAGTGGATGATGGAATCATGTCAGCTCAACTCTTGGCACAGTTGTCTAAAGGAGAAAAGCCAGCAGATGTATCAGACACAAAGAAACAAAATGCAGCAAGTTCAGTATCCAAGGTTTGTGTGCTCAGCTTATTTCAGTGAGAGATGATGAACTGATCAGATACAGCTTCCTCTAGCTACATAGTCAATGCATCACATATGAATGATATATTGGAGTACTACAGTCAAAAACCTTGAAGCTGCTGACAAACTCTTATGGTAGCTATAGCAGAAGGGATCTAGTCTCCTTCATGGAATACAATGTCAGTGCATTCATAAATACTTTTCTGCCCCCCTACTCCTATGCAGCCTCTGTTGAAGAATGTACCATAGCAGGTGGTTCAATTCTAAGCCTTTTTTGAGCTCTGATGATGCAGGGGCAGGTTTCCAGTGCAAAGCAACCAGCAGCTTCATTAAAAATGACGCCTAAGCACAGGGAAACAGAGATGGACCGATTCTCAACCATTGATGATTCAACTGGTCATGGTTCACGACCCCGTGTTTACTTGCTTGGTGAAAACCGGTGGGAAGACTCTAGTCGACTGATAAAAAAATCCAAGGGTCAGAAAACAATCTTGAAGCCTCCCACAGAGAAGTGTTTCTCCTGCAGAGGTGAAGGTGTCACGTTATGCACTGGTTTGTTCCTTGACACAACTCCTAAAGATTGCAGACCTGCTGGAAAGTTTGGATGAGGAAATTGTTTTTGCAATTCTGAGAAAATCCAGTTCTGATATGATTATGTGACATTGGTGACCACTGCATATGGAATTGAAGTTTGTGATATGTGCTGGGATTTTATTGCATGAAGGATATGGAGAATAAAAATAGTGAAGTGAAGAGCGCTCTTCCCCTAAAATATTCTGTAAATGGTGTTGGGAAGTTTACATTAACCTTGGTTCTGGAACAGTCTCCAATTAGCTGTTAATAGTTAATATATGTGTGGATTTGGATGACTACCTTATGTTGCTGCTCCTTTTCCCATGCAGAATGTGAGGGTACAGGAGACCTTAACGTAGAAGAGCAGGTATTGATTCTGCACTTGATTCTCTGGATGCTATCACCTCAGTTGCAATGCTGATTGCTGATTTTTGGTTGAGCAGTCACTAAACTAGTTTTTACCATTTTACATTGCCCATGGGAAGTCTCTGCATTCATACATAGCAATCCTTCTGGCATGATGTTTTGAAATGAGAGGCGGGGGTTCATCAGATATCCAAGGATTCTGCTTCTGGATATTAACCCTGTAGCTTCACGTGCTTAACAATGTGCAGTTTTTGGAGTGGGTGGAGGAGGGGCCCAAATGTCCTTACTGTGAAGGGACTGGTTCAGTGCCTTGTGATGTATGTTTAGGTAGTACATCTCTGAAAAGCTCATAAGAGCATCAGGTCAACAATCTTCTACATGATGGTGCTGTGTTCTCATCCATCACTGGTCTAGAACTCTTTCACAGATTAAACATTCTATCATTTTCATCACTGCTGATCATCAACATCCAGATGTACCAAGCTACTTGAAATTCTATGTGAAATCTCCACATTAGCTCACATAAACTGGTGGGGACAGATCCTCTCACAATGTGCCTTGTGTTCTTTGAAGCTTTTTATGCCAATGCAAAAGCCAACCAGAAGTAGATTTATTGAAATTGAGAATGGATTAATCACTCTGAGCAGCAGTGCTTGGGTTCTGAAGTTTGCAGCTGCTGGCAGATTACAGGCATTAGGTGCTTTTGTCCTGTTGCAGCTGAACAGGTCTGTTTGGTAACACGATAATTTCCTTAGTTAAAGAATTACTTCATTGCTAGCACAGGTAAAAGTACATGAGTAAGTTCAAAAATCCATGGCTAAGTTGTGTAAACCTTTGTGATGCTCATCGATGGAGATAGTAGTAAATGAAGTACTCAGTGGGCTTACAGGAATGTCTGTATGCATGCCAAATGGGTGTGAGCTTTGTGCTCAAATCCCATAAGATTGTTGTTGGATTCCTTCTCAGGAGCAAGCCCCACAGCAATTATCAAGGGAGACAAGCAACAGATCCTGAGGTTAAATTTCAAGGTACAGGACTCACCATTGTAAACGTTCAGATTTGTTTTCAATGCACAACAAAGCATGCAAGAATGATGGAACAAAAAAGAAATCCTGGGACTATTTGGTGCTGTGCAATCAAGATGCTCAATTGGCTGTTGCTTACAGTGAATTCTATCTCATCGAATTAGCTCGTCATAACTGATTGCACTCTCTTGAAGATGAATCCTATTATCCCTGCTCATGTCTGTCTTTTTCCCCACTGTTGCCCCAAACTCTGCTGCCAGGAGAAAGATTACCCACTAATCTCAAAGTCCAACATTTCCCTGCCATGCTAGACAAATTCATGAGTGGCAATTTCATTGTGAGACATGGCCTGAAAGTTTGGAGAAGAAAGCTTTCACAAAGTATTATCAATTTCAAGATGTATAAATGAATGCATTTTGGCACTCTAGCTTCCAGGTTTAGGTTTTAGGTCCTCAGATTGGAGATTGTTGTTGGAGAGAGGCAGAGCAGAAATCCATTGTATTCGTGCCAGAAATCACTCCTGGAGCTCACAATCACTGTGCCAGTCAAAGAGGAATCCTCCATTGGCTCCAATCTCTCCAACACACCAACATCTTCCAGGAATCCTTCTGTGCACTGAAAATCACTCAACCAGGTGGTAGCCTGAATCTCAAGCCCTGTTGACTAACTTCTCTTTTGCAAATATTGATGTTGATGAGAAGCATGTGGTGTGGTTCTGTTTGACCTGAGGTTTTCCAACCATCTGGATGAATCACAAGGATGGAGTTCAGTATGCTGTGTTACAAGTTTTCTTTGAGAACAAGAATGCAATTGGAATGGAGGCCAGATACACAAGATAAAAGACTAATGCTTGCCAATCTTCCCAACAAGGCACGGATTGGAGCTCGAAAGACAACAGTGTGTGATTTAGAGACCTGAATGGCTGAGGAAGGAAGATTAGAGGACTAGAGGTCTTGTATTATGTGACTGTCAGTGCAGTTTGTTCCTTATTGAGCTCTATTTAGGCGTATCGGTCTACAGATTTGGTCTCCTGCCATACTGCTGGAATGTTTTTCACCATGAACTGTTCGGCTTGTGACAATGTGGAATGCACCATTTTAGTCTTGAGTATTCCATTTCACAATGCTCATTTATCCTGCCCTCCATTGATTGAATGCTCATGCAGCAGAGGTTCAGCTATAAAGTCGTCAAAACTGTATGGTGTATATCCTCACATGACAGTGCAAAAGAAGACAATGGAGGTTTCTTTTCTTGTCAGGAGCCCTGAAGGACCAAGTGGTTCATGAGCAGTTTTGTGTTTCCCACAGGTTTGTGAAGTTTGTGGGATATGATGTCACATAAATGCAATTGTGAAGATGCTGATGATATGGTAGCCCATTGCCCACTCCTTCTGGAAACTGTCACATGGTACTGTTCCTTGGCTAATTGCTTCACATCTATCACCTTTGCAAATGTGCTGCACTAATACTGATCAGTAACCTTTCAAGCCTGCCACCTTCAGTTGAACCTTGTGTAACAGATTGTATTGCCCAGGTTGTGAAAACAATTTTGCAGGTGTGAAGCTTCAACCCCCAGCTGGTTGCAATAGTTTTTCAGTTCTTTGCTGGTGAGGTCAAATCTGCTGACACAATCATTGCATCTTCTTGTTGACAGCAGATAATTAAGAACGGTGATGGAAGAATGGAGATGTGTACTATACTGTGGACAGCTTTCCTGGACATGGTTGCCTCTCAGGCCAAAAGCTGGATGAAAATCAGGCAGGTGAACATGTGCATACCCATAAGCTTTATGCAGACTTTGCTCTTTAGAAGGTCCATGCTCTTGCATGGTGAGATTGTGTACCTTGCTGAGGGGACAACTTGTTGGCAGTCAGGGTGGAATGTTGAAGCTTATTGTAGATTTCCAGGATGTCTGTGTGAATTGCAAAGCTTAGAATGTGTCACAAAAATAGGCATTTCAGTGTTATTTGTGGGTTTTTTGGTAAAGACCACTGCATGCATTACTGGTTATCTGATAAGATGGCTGTGAATCATTGAGCTACTTGTTTGCCTAAAGGTTTTGGAACCATATCATTTCAAGTTATAGAAATGATTTTGGAGACGATCTGTGCACCCCTCTAGCTGTTTCAGCTTGCCATATCAGTCAGGTTTTTGTTTTCACCTTGCAATTTGCTTCTGAAGTTTGGGTCAAACCTGATGAGAGTGGAATCATCTTCTCAGGTGCAAGGTTGCAAAGATAGGTGCAGGAGGCATCAATGCAACTCCTGAAAATAGGTGATCTGCAAAGTGGAGGAAGTCTTCAATGTTTAGGCTTCAGTCCTTTGTTACACAAAGATACTGAAGATCACCTATTTTTCTTTCTTTTCTGGCTCAAAAAGTGCCTGGCTGGCTCATGTGCCAATTCAATGTCTAAGATGATGGTGACCTCTGTGACCTAGCCATCACAATATGAATTTCACAGTTTTGAAGAAATGGAGTTTTCCAAAACAGATTCAGGTCTTGGATGAGGTTAAGAAGAAACCTTTGAAAGCTGCTGCATTAACTGAATTAAATTTGGCAGTTTGATTGCAAGAGAGAGCCATGCCAAGAGAAGCAACCAAATCAGGGCTGCTACTTGTTGTCATAATTTACAAGCCACTGCAAGTGCAAGACAATTCTTTCTTTTCCCCATCTGAGAAGTGCCATTTGTCTCTGTTATTGAAACTATTACTACTGTCTGCAATGCCATTTTGCACCTTGTATGCTTTCCTTGATTCCAAACATTTTCCAGAGAAGTCTTCACATGTGAGCATCACTCATGATGATTCCTCAACACCCAGGCTTTAAGAAAACACCCCCTCACTACCTGAAGTTCTGGACAGTCTCATGTGTCTCATCTTTACAGTACGTGGTCAGCAGATTCTAACCTGCACTTTATTTTCTCTTGTCACTTTTAGCATCCTGGGGATAAAAACAAAATCAGTGCGCAAAGATTTGTTTTTGAAAAAAAATGGCCCAAAGTTGTTGGAAATTGATTGCAGATCAATGAGAGAATAGAGATGAGCAAAGCACAAGCACAGCTTACAACAAGCTCTCCACCCAACCTTAGGATCACACAAGTTACAAACTTTTGGTCTATCTCGAAACTCAAGCTTATTCTTAAATAACTTTTGCCTTTCTTATTAATGCATGCACAAGCACACGCATAAATATCTAACCTTAACTCAAATATCTCATAATTCTAGAACAAAATATTATCTAATAGTAAACTAACTTTGGTAAAACTAACTTGATAAAATGTTGACATCCAACAAAAATCACCACATTATGAAGATTTTTTTCAAAAAAAATAGCCAGATTCAAACAATAGGTTTCACTAGGTCGCCAACATATAGCATGCCTCCAAAATATAGGAGGATTCCTAAACTTTCTTACTTTCATTTTCAACCCATAATCGTATTTGGCTAAGTCCACTTATGGACAATCGCCAGACCATCTATGTCCTCAAAATTCTGCCCGTGCCATTAGCCTAGGCCAAAATTGGTGACAAACTGTTTTGGGAAGAGAAATTGCATGCAATTAGTCATTGCTGCCCCCATTTTTTTCCTTTTGAGTTTGGGTGGGGAGGAAGGTCTTTTTTCATTTTCCCTCATTCCTACTCTGTTCTTTTCAAGTTCACAATAGGTTCTCATCACGTTCTCAAATTGTTCCCCTATGTTCTAACTATGTTCCCTGACATGTTCCTAATTACACCTTTTATTTATCCCATATGCTTTGGCAAATGTTGTGCTCCTCTTACTTATAGAGATGGGGCAAATGGAAATCATATCATTTTTTTCTACTTCGGCAATTGCTGCATGTGTACAACTTTAGTGACAATAAAATTTTTGTTTCATACCACTCTCACTTCAGAGTGGAATGAAAATTTGAAATGGAAATTTTGTTTTCATGGACTGTCCAAAATATATTTTTCATTTTCAGGAATTGCCTAAACTTTTGACTTTTTTAGAAAGGTTTTTCTCTCCTTGATTAATCAATCAATTCATTACATAATAAAATTGTACCTTAAATCCCACCTCCCCCAACTACCTCGCAAAATTGAAAAAAAAAAACAAACAAACAAACCAAAAATCACTGATTCTTATTAACTTTAGAGCACACAGAGCAATTGGTCCATAACTCCCCCAAAAAATAAAATACAGACATCTTCCAATGGCAAAGGACACGAATCCAGTCTTGCAGGTTCACTTCAATTCGCGAATCTATAAGCAATAGCGAAACGAGCCCAATGGACGCATTGATATCCTGCAGCAAATCTGACACAAAACAGTGTTGCTCACGAAGATTTTAGGGTTAGGGTTGCGCAGCAAAGAAGTCGAGTGCAAAAAGCTTGTCGATCGGCGTCGTCATAACTGTGAATCACATCGCTATTGTTTCTCAAAGGCAGTCGAGTTCAAAAGACTGTCTATCGGCGTTTCGTTAGCCTAGCTGTGAATCACATCGCTGTTATCTCTCAAAAGCTGTCGAGTTCCAAAGACTGTCTATCGGCGTCTTGTTAGCCTAACTGTGAATCACTTTCCTGTTGTTTCTCATGAGTTTCTTTCTTTGGTTCTGTTCACTATTTCTTTGAGTCGTTGCAGCAAATATAAATCTTCAATTTGAGAGTTGTTGTGGCTTACATTTGCAGAGAGAAATAATATTAGTTAAAACTCACTCTCTACATCTTCAATATCTTGTATGGTACTAGTGGCGCCGCCCCGGGTCAATCTATTCTATGTGTAAAATAAAAGATCCATGGCGACTATGGCGATGGATGTAGCGGCGACAGCGGCCATGGCAACTCCCCAGCAGCAGCAACAACAACAAACGACGCAGCTGCCCGCAAAGCCGAAAATGAAGGACAAGAAACCCACGGTTGCTGCTTACCCTGCAAAGCCTCACAAAACAGGGGCCGCTGCAGACTCCAAGTTTCCAGATAAGTTGGAAGTGGAGATGGCGCGGCAGGACGTGCTGCGAGTTTGTAACCCTGACTTCAAAAAGCCCTTCTCCTCTGTTGATGATGCTTGCGAAAGGTAATACGAATAATCCTTCCTCCTCAATCGACCTGTAGGTCTGTAATTTCTCCAGTGTCGTAGTCCTCATTTTCATCCCGAAGATAGTCTTCAGTCTTTCCACGAGATGGTAATTCCAACCTGATCTTTCTAGTTCCAACAGCACTGGAATGCTGTATCCCATCTGAAGCTCATCACTAGGTGCACAATGATGCACCTTCTGTCCACCATCTGCTTCAAGAGATATTGTCTGGTTGATGGTAATGTGGAATTTAAACATCTATGGATCGGCAACAGAAATTGCATTCCTCAAATTAGATGTAAGTACAGGATCCGTGTCTTATATATTGGCAGCCACAACATGACATCTTCCTCCTGTTAGCTTGTGCAAACTTGAGATTGATTTTCATGGAACCAAGTGTGGCATGCATTTTCTATGATATATTGATCACTTTCTGTATCCTTGTTCTGTTTAGGGTTGCATGCCAGAACAGTGCTTTTGGGTATCACGAGCTCTCTGCCATCTACTTTCTGTCAGATGATGCTGTTGCCCTTTGTGGGTAATGCATCTGAAATCTATTTCTTTGAATGCTCATGTGATGCATCATACTCATGACTGTTACAAGGGCTTTTAAGGTGGAACATGGTATGTCATGGCTTGGTTGCCTGTGGCCATGTGATTAATATTGTGTGTAACTATGAGACAGCTGTATCCCTGCAATTGTCACAAATGTAGTATGATAAACAGTGTGTTCTACCAAGTATACAGAGCCTGACATCTTTGCAACAGTGAAACCCAATTTTCCTGGATTTCAAAGTTTCCACCATTGACCTTGGTTTCCACATGTTGCACTGAGTACACCTCTTGCTTTTAGGTTATGTGGAAAGGCCAGTGATTAAAGCATATATTTGCATTTTGGATGGCCTTGAGTCAACTGACAAACAAACTACCACCAAGATATGAGGCCTATTTGTGTGTGTATGCTTATCTACTTATGTTTTGAAAGATGAGTCAGTTCATTGGTTGTTTTTTCATATATTTGGCTGACCCTGCTTCTCTACCAAGGTTTGAAGCCTAGTCTCTTACTTGCAGAAAAGGCTAGTGGGTTATTTGCTAATCCAAGCTTGCATGGCCTTTCACTGCATGAAGAGAAATTTGAGCCATTGTCTGAGGCCTGTTTTTTATGACTACCTGACTTATAGGGAAGCCTTGTTATTGTTGGCTTTCTGTGAACCTTGAACAAGGGCCACGCTTGAATGCCAGAAACAAAGGTAACAAAGCCAAGTTTGGTTCATGTGGGAAATGCCAGCCATAGGGTTGTTATATTTATGCCAATGGTATGCTAAGAGTTTGAAATTTTCCTATTGTAATCACACTTCATTATGCATCTGAGTTTTGTACCATGCATTCTTTTGTTGCACTAGGTTATGAGAGCATATTTGAACATGAGTATTTTGTAACTGATCATATTAATAACCAGGGCATGTTTCGTGTAGGCTTTTGCCTTATCACATTGTAGCAGAATATGAGCCTGATGATGTGGAGGTTTCAACATCAGAGTCAGGAGTGCCAGTTTCACGATCTCAGGCTTGGAAGGAGTCTCTGGAGTCCAAGAGCTCGGATTTCATGAGAATGCTAGACAAGCAAATCAATACATTCAATACTATTATGAAGAGAAGGGCAGAGGGTGATATGAGAGGGGAGGAGAGGCTTCTTGTTGAAAAATGGCTTCTAGTTGATGAGAGGCAAAAGCTGGCTGATGCTCGTGCTCAGGTCCAGTTTTTACCTCTTTTGAAATTTCTTATGTTGATCAAAGCAATGATTCAAATTGTTGGCTTGCTAGTGGTATGTATAGTCCTCTCAGCTTTTCATTTCCTGTATTGTAACTTATTGGTAGACAGTTTGTGGCCCAAATTGTATCTGAAGTGCAGATAGAGGCAAAGGAAAAGGCAGAGCGAGAAGCACAGGAGGCAAGAGTAAAGGAGGCATTAGCACAAGCAGAGCGGGCTCGTGCAGAGGCACTAGCGAGGGCTGAAGCTCAGGCTCAGGCCGAAGCTGCTCGTGCCCAAGCTACAGCCCAGGCAGAGGCTGCTCAACGAGATTATGCTGAGCAACAGACAAATCAAGTGTCAAATGTGCAGCAGGTTATAAACCTTGATCAACTGCAACAACCACAGAGAGGAGGTGATGGTGTTGAAAATCTTGAAGATTGGGAATCCTCTGAAGGGGAGGAAGATGATGTAGCACAAGGAGGTGATGACAAAGAAGAGGAAGATGATGATGAAGAAGGTGACAATGACTCTGAGGGCTTCTTTATGGATGATGAGGGTGGGGGAGAAATGCTCGTGGAGAATGGACCAGATGGGGGGATATAATGACTAGTTCACAAAATTAGATTGGAGATGGTGCCAAGCTTGAAGACGCCTTGAGGGATAGTGCACTAGCAGAGTGATGGATCTCAGCAGGTCTATGATCTGAACTTTGGTTTGTCTGTAATGCCCAGAAGTAATAAGCTGGGTGCATGCACCCTTAATTGTTGATTGCAGCCTGTTCTCCAAGTTTTACAATCGTTCTATGCAATGGCCATCTGCATTGTGATGTATCCCAAAAGGATACCTTACAAGTAATGAGCAATGGTAAACTGAACATTGGGATTGTGCTCATTGGCATCATTGGTGTTCCCATTGAAAAACCATACCAATATGGAGGTATAATGATTAGAGTTTGTTGTTGTTCAAGCCCTTCTGTTATCCTCTTGAGCCTCTTTCAGGTCTTGGATTAACAATCGACAGAATAGTAGAGCTCACAATTATAGATGCTTGAGAACTTTGTATTTGTGGTTGAAACTAAGGGTTTTCCGTTATAACTCCTTTGGTTATTTTGACCAAGACTCCACAATTCATCAATCATCTGTTGTCAAACTTATGGAATGAATGGACAATTGCAAATAGTATGTGTATTCATATGACACAATTTACATGCAAATCCATTTGTTTGTGTTGGTACGACATGTGGATTGTTCAGTCAACCTCCTTCAGGGCCATGTTCTGCATTCTATATAGCCTTCTCTTGTCAATCTTGGTTCGCCTGCACATTCTCCAGAACAATCAATGAATTAACATTTTTGTTGATTCATGGTTTGTACACTAAGACTTGTGCTACAAGTTTTTAGTCTATGTTCATGAGAACCCATGGTTTTGCTTGTCCGAACTAGATTTTGGACAGGATTGATTAACTACATTAATTCATCATTCATGACTAGGGTTTGCAATCTGACCTTAGTAACATCTTCTCTACTAAAAAGTTCTTTTGATGAATTTAGAATACTTTCAATACCTCTTAATATTTTCTTTGGGTTTTGCATTCTTTCCAACTTTGCAACTTGATTTAGATTTGTTCTTTCTACAGTATTAACTCTGTTTGCATATGAATCAAGCTTACTTCTCTGACAATCTTTCAATAAGTATTGTTCTTAATGTATCAAATAATTCTGATTACTATGATCAATTTGTTTCTGTAAACTCCTTATAACCACTTTAAACATTTTTGTCTCTTATTACACAGTTGGTTTCTCAATACAGATTTGTAAAGATAAATATCCTTTTAGTAATAAAAAATGTATATTTCATTTACAAATCAGATTACTATCTATACAATATTTTCTTCAGATTCTTCCTATTACAACAGAAATGATCAAAGGTATTATTAACAGAACTGAAAAACAATTGAACAACTGATCTAAAATGAGAAATTTGTCAACAACTCCTTTGAAATTCTTCCCCAAAATGGTCCTTGAAAATGGAAAAGATGAATTTTACACTTACAATTCCTTTCAAATTCTGGAATTAAAATCTTTCTTTACATTTCTTTTTCTCTGATCTGATCGATTACAAAATATTTCAATCTATGCAAGCAAAAACATAGGACCTATTCAACAATAGGTTACTGCTTCAATGACAACCATTGCACCAATCAATACTAAAATACATCAAACCGGTAACAATTTACCAGCTCATGTACCAAAAGGAGGGTATGCTCATCATCCACTGGATGTAGGACAACCTGGAGATTCACTTGGAGGAGATCCACCTAGAGGACCACCATTCAATCCACTTGTCAAATGATTTGGATGGCTACCACCTCACCCGCAAATGTTCATACCACCATGGTATCCACCACTTGCTACACAACCTATATTGGAAGTAACAATTAAGCTGCCATATAGGAAGTTATAATACCCAACATATGTCAAAAACATGGACCTTGGTGCTCACATTAGACTATTCAAAAAAGTCATTGGAACTAATGGTGAAATTGCGGAAGTTGACAGTATCAACCTATTTGGTTTCACTCCAAAAGATAGTTTCTTTGAATGGGGTGAAAATTTTGTTCAAGATTATCCAAATTGCACATTTGGAAAATTAGAAGAACAACTTTGCAAGCAGTTCAAAATTGTGAAAAATGACGAAGAGGTCCACATGCAGTAACAAAATATTCAACAACAAATTATTGAACATGTTAAGGTTCATTATGAATGACTGTTGAAATTAAAAAATTGCTTGCAAGTTAAAGTAATAGATGGTTTTTTCACCATTGTTTTTAGAATAAGTTTATTACCTTATTTCAAATTGACAACAATAGTTATGAAATGAAATACCTTGATTGAACACAAAGAAGTTGTAGTTTGTGAGGAAAATGGATGTGTTAGTTTGAGTTACAATGGTTTATTAACCCCATCAAAAGTTAATGTAGTCACTAAACTGATAGTAACTATTGTTATAGCCAAATCTACATCTACCTATACTAATTGCGATAGAACATGTCATACTTTTGAAACTTGTCATAACTAGAAGGTAATTCCAATAATACCAATTGTAAAGTTTACAAAACCAATAGTAAGAACTAATACACAACTTGTTGAACTTGTTAAAATACTTTTATGTTGCCCTTGTATTATTTATTCCAATGTCAATCATTGATTTGAAAATTGTCCTAGGAAGGCTAAAGTACAAAACATGTTCAAAACCAAATGTGTTAATTTTAGTACAATAGCACCTAAGCCTCTTAAACCTAATAATGTTCTAATAAATGCAATAGTTATTATCACTACTCGTAGCCAACAACCAAAGTAACATGTGTTGAAGTATCAAGAATTGGTTAAAATGAAAGGAACATCTATATGATTCATTTGTTTGAAATTATGACACCTACAAAATTGGTGAAATTGACAAACCTACCACTACAAGACCAAGAAAGTTCATTTATTTCTTAACACAATCCACTAAGTGTGTCATGCACATGAAAACAACACCAAAACAAATCTAGGCTTGTGGCGTAAATAATGAACAACCTAGATCATAAACATGTTAAAAAAAACTAATGTTGTACTTGGAGAAGAATGCTTACTAATGAAAATACATAATAATTATATTATAAGGTGGCAAAGGTCTTGGGTGGATTGTTAACATTCATCTCAAGTATAATGTCAAACATTGCCACCACAATTGTCCAAAAATCAAAAGAAGGAATTAATAACACATCCCCAAACTCCTTGATTGATTCAAATGCGAATCCCAAAGTGAAAACAAAAGAAGAAAAACGAGTTGGGGTACAGTCGTTCACTCGCAACATTTTGAGGATAGGGGGGCGTGCTAGAACTCTGAGATGGGGACTAGGACTAATGACAAGCAGGTTAATTATTCATGTCAATTTGGACAAACCAAACAACAAGTTGGTTAATGCATAGTTGAAATGCTTTTGGTGCACGGACAAACCATGAGCATACACAAACTCAAAAGATTCACTACGGCTTAGTCTTGGGGGAAACCACCACCTCCCCCCTTTATAGTATTCTCTATGATTGGTGATGAAGGCTGAACCCAAATCTCATTTTTCCTAAAACTCCCAAGTTGGGAGTCCCGAAATTCTTGAAATTGGGACTCTTGCCATTTTGGATGCCTATAATTTTTTGTGCAAACCTCTAATTGAGGTGAGGTCTAAAGAAAAGTTGTTGCCCTTGTCAAGATCTTTCTAAAGATATGTGGCAAGACCCTTGAATGCACGTAATTCAAGTCAATTCTTGACTTTTAATGGTCAAGGGTCAAATTGACATTTTGATTCCCAACCCTTCATTTGGCCATAACTTATGTTATAAGTACTCAAATGGATCATACAACCCTATTTTAAACATCTACATCTCAAGATCATTTCAATGGTATAGGGAAATCTTCAATGCAATGAGCTTTGATCCCTCAAGTCGCTTTCTAAAAATTTGGGAATCCATAAGGACTCTAACTCCCAAAATGGAAATCCATTTGGGAGTGTGTGGGCTCATTCCTTCACACTCTCCTACACTCCTGGAAATGTGAATGTGACTCTCGATTTGCACTCTTGGCCTGCACCTTTCCATGCCCCCTTGCCTTGGTCACAAGCTCAAGGCTATGGTCATGATAAATATGTAAATTCTATAATGTTTTATTGAATGCACCAACTATAAATACCAAACTTGTGGTCCTATACTTTGCAATTAGTATGTTGTTATAATTTGCAACATCATCATAATTTTGAGCATTTAAATTCACCGAAAATATTAGCAAGTAACACTTGGATTGCACAATAAAAGGATTAAATAACTTAAAACACTTGGCAAAACATCCATTTAATGTTCAAAATTCAACATTCACCATGTCCATGGCAATGTGAAATTGAGAAAAAATAAAGTGGCAACACCAAATTTAGTTCCACAAGAAACTTTGAATTTTTTTAAAACACTAGATTTTGAGAAGTTTTTGTTCAAATTTTATTTTCATGAACATGGCCACTAATGTCAAATTATGTAGGAAATAAAATTTTGGATTGGAGAGGAAGAACCTGATCTCTCTATAGGGTGAAAGGTAAATGACAATGTATGATTGATGCCTTAAGGATAAAAATGCTTCTTGATTTCATTGTAGATATAACTCATAAAAGAAAATTATATTTTTCATTTTGAACCTTTGTAATGAAAAATATAATTTCTTTCATTGATATAACATCGGGGTTTGTATTTTCCATTAGGAGGTTACAAGAGAAAGCTATGGACACATAAGATAATGAAGAGAACACAAATTTCACAAGCCACTAACAATTAATGTGGAATTCCATGGTTTTAATCTTTAAGTGTTTGTGAAACTTTTAAGGTTTTGTGAGTATAAATGGAATGAGAATCATTCTCATTCTATATTTTTGTATTTAGGAAGAGGGAGAAGGTGGAGAACTTGAGGATACCAGCGAATTCTGAAAGAGCTCAACAAACAAGTGAATCTTCTTCCAATCCCTTACTTTTTGGAAAGGAAAATAAGTTGAGTTTGAGCTCACCATGGAGCTTAAACTTGAGCTCCAAGTTAAATTTGAACTTAGCCAAAATAGAAAAAATAATCTGAGCTTTGATTCGGATTTTTGTGCATCTCCAACTATTCTTAGCATCAAAAGTAATTCAATGATGGTTGTAACAACCTGAGCCCGAGCTCAAGTTTTTAAAATTTCTTTGCTTTAGCACTCCTTGTTGAACTACTCTTATCATTGAGAATAACTTAGTGATGCCTACAACAACTCGACCCCAAGTTCTAGTTTTTTTGGTTTTTTTGTTTTTACGCTCTTCATTGAACTACTCTTAATATTGTGGTTATAGCAACCCAAGCTTAGGCTCAAGTCCAAAACAAACCCAAGCCTAAGCTCAAGTTTTTGTTTGTTTTTTTTTGTTTTAATGCTACTTGCTAAACTATTTTTGATGCCGAGAATAACTCGGCAATGGCTACAACAACCCGAGCCCAAATTTGGGTTTTTTTGGGTTGTGTTTGAGCTGATTTTGTCAATTCATTGGTAGTTTAATGACATGTAGTCTATACTAGATGATATAGTAGGATAGGTTGTGGGACATATTCAAAATTTTGACTATTTAGTCTCTACATATCAGCTAGTTATTGCTTATGTTGAATAGGACATATTAGTTTGAATTTTGTATACATAGGAAGAGTTTGGATTTGAAAAATATTTTAATTTTTGTTTCATTTTTTTGTTATAACCTGGAAAGGAGTTTTTTGCATATCAATTTTCTTTTTTAGTTTTTGTGCAACTTGTGAATACATTTGCCTAAAAAATTGAATTCATACATAAAATTAGACTATCTTTGTTGTTGTTAAATGAAATTGTTAAGGGAAGTAAAAATTCTAAGAAATTTTTGATGGGAAACCATAGAAAAGTTTGTTAACATCTGATGACCATACAATGGATTAAAATTTAAGGCATTCATGTTTAGAATTTTTGGTTACAATTAATCAATTTTTGTTTCAACTATGTAGATATTTTTTCTATTGTAGTTTTTCAGTTTTTATTCTTTCCTAAACCCAAGTTTTTAAATTTTGTCACATTTTAAGAGTATGTGTTGAAGGAAGTAGTTGTGTGTAATTTTTTTGTTATTTTAGAATCTAATATGTTAGGGGGGTCAATTTTGATTTCTAACTGTTGAATAGTATAATCATGTAACATTAAGGTGAAAGCATGGTAAAATATACAATTCAATTACTTTGGTAGTCTACTTGTTAAATTAACAAGAAGTAGAATAAAAACCCATCATAAAAATTATTATATATTTAATATTTTTGCTTAAATGATGAAAAACAAGATACTTTTTCACTATTATTAATTGATTTTTAAATTTTACATTGTGAAAGTAGGTTTCAAGTGTACTTTTTGTAATGTAAGATTTGTTTCAAGTATGTGTCAAGTATATTCTACCAAAGAAAAAGTAAATTTTATTTATTTTCTTTCTTTTGAATATAAAATGATCTTTATTTTATAACTTCACACAAATCTATTTCATTACATTTCCTAATCAAAAAGTATTTTTGAACATCATATTGGCTAGTCGAATTCAAAAGTACTTGTTCCCTATTTTTATTATTCCAAAATCTCAAATTTTGTATTCAACTTAATACAAACCCAATGGAAAGCACCATGGTTTCAAAATGAAATTTAAGTAAAAAATGAATCTACTTTCTTGTGTTTTCATGAAAAGTTGTCTCTTTTTAAGCTTGATATTTTTTCATCAACTTTATATATATATATGTAATACCCTGCTTTCACCCATTACTTTTTTAACAAATGAGTTTTTATAAATGTCAAAGGTGCTTACGAAAGGTCTTAGAAACTAATTAAAGCTAGTTGTACAACAACACGTGGTAAAATGTACGAACACAATGAGAACACTTAAATCAACTTGAAAAAACACAACAACCTATGGGTGTTCCAAACAAGGAGGCACTACAACAATGGGAGGTTGCCAATCAACAAAAAATATTAGCAGAACAAGAAATTAACAAGGAATCACAACTACATGTTGTTAACCACCAACTCACATCATAAGTGTCAACCCAACAATGTGAAACAAATTCACATCTAGGTGGAAAAACAAATAGACCTACTGGTAAATGTAAATCTTTTGACATTGGTTTATTCTTTTAATTTGTGGTTCAACATATCATTATTCAAATATTCAAGATTTAACAAATTGAAAAAATCAAAAATAAAACCCAAAAAATATATATTTAAAAATCCATATATGCAACAATATGACAAATTCATAATAATATGACAAAAATAATTCAAACCATATGGAATTGAAAATAGAAAACACAAATATTCTTCTCCATCAAAATTCTTCATTTAGCTTCTTTCATGAAATTGTTTTTCCTTCAAAAACTATTCAACCTACCAATAATCACCAATTTTGAATTCTTTCAAGTAGTCCTCCCTAATTTCCCACCATGGACATGAATTCAAACTATCAACCAATCCTAAACATTCAACCCTATGTTGACATTTTGTCCTACAATGACACTTCTTCTTGTTCACTTTATCCAATGATGATAGTATAGTTTTGTCCACTTTGTCTAATGGTGACAATACAATTCTACTTTAAATATTACCCTCGCCCCCTTCCCCCCTATATGCTAGATTTTGTCTTCAAAATATTGTGATTTGAAATGTATAAAATTGTATTAACAAAAAATAATAACATAATTATTTTCATTTTTCTGAATGGGATAGTATTATCCTTGAACCATTACTATAATTTGTTATGGTACATTAATTACTCCCTGAGCTATGGCTGGTCTTTTTCTATAATAGAAAATTTTACCGCACATTTTTAATGGTTTCTATATGACCAATATTGCCTTCCTTTGGAGGTGTGTGCCTTGTAATAGTAGTTGTACCAAAAATTGTAGACTGAGATACAATCTAGATTGTTACATATTCAATTGAATTTATAGTCCCAAATACATGTTGTTATAATTATTCCTATATTTTTAAGGATAAAAATGTTGTTTGTTCCACTTGTTGGACTTCCTTTTGTGACAAAAACCTCCTCCTTTCATTTCTTTAGGTACTTTTGACTACACTTTTCAGGTCAAGATTTTCAAAAAGGAAGTTTTCAAATTTCTCATTCTTGGATTTCCAATGTGCATTTTAGCCCACTTGATGTGCTTCCAAAAAATCTTCCTTTCTTTTCTAGTTCAGTTTTATGTAAGGTGACTAAACCTTATAACAAGTCACATGTCGTAATTATAAAACGCATGTGGTAATTTTCAAACTTCTCATTCTTTGATCTCCAATGGGCATTTTAGCCCATTTGATGTGCATTTGAAAATTCTTCCTTTCCTCTCTAGTTCAATAAAGAGACATAAAAAACTTTATTTTCCTTGCAATAACCTATTTAAAACACACATTCCATCTTCAAGACATCTATCTTCAACATAGGACAAACAACTGGCATGGATATCATCTTGTATAAGGGAATGTTCATCCATGTTTCCTGCTTGTGAATCATTTTATGCTTGTCCAAGATCTTCATGTTGTTGAACTTGTGCTTTTAAACATTTTAAATTATCTTATCGAAGGACATGAATATAAAAACTGACGCGCTCCTAAGTCCCTTGTTGAACCCACTTAAAGGTTCAACTATGTAGAGTTGTGGAAAGTTGGGACTTGGGGCACACTCCCGATTTCCAGCATTAAAAGGGGGGTAGAGGGTCGTGCTAGAAGTCTCGAGATTAGACTAGGAAGAGGGACTAGATTATCTTGCTTGAATCTGCATCCAAAACCAACCACAAGAAGGTTAGTTAGCATTCGGCAACACCCTTGGGTGTTGGGACAAGCCACGGGCATTTTGAACTACAAAATTCACCACGGCCCGGACTCGGGGGAAGCCATCACCTTTCCCCACATAGTATACTCTGTAGCTCTCCACGGAGGTTACATCCAAATGGCTCTTTTTCCCAGGACTCCCAAGTTGGAGTCCCCGAAATTGTCCCGAAACTATCCCGGTTAGAGTCTCAGGACTTTGGGAGCTCATAACTCTCGACTATAGAGTCCAATTGCGACGAGGTCTAAACCAAAGTTATAGCTCTCCTCGAGAGCTTCCAACGTCGCGTTGCACTTTAGAATCTGATGTTGGAAAGGAGTCTATTCCTGACGTTTAGTGGTCGAGAGTTAAACTGCCAGTTTGACTCCCGGCCCTTCTTTTGCCCATAACTTGGGTTGCAGATGTCCAAATGACCAATGCGAGGCCATTTTGGACATCTACACTTCAAGACCTTTTCGATGACATCAAGAACACCTCGATGCGAGGTGTTTTGGGCCTTGCTGTTGAACTTTAAAAATTCAGGAGTCCCGGAAGACTCCAAGTCCCCAACTTTGGGAGTGTGAGTTTCATCCTCACACTTGGCCAAAATGGGGTTGCAACAATGTCCATCCATGTTTCTTGCTTGTGAATCATTTTATGCTTGTCCAAGATCTTCATGTTGTTGAACTTGTGCTTTTAAACATCTTAAATTGTCTTATCGAAGGACATGAATCTAAAAACCCTATGAAACCTATGTCCTTGCACACAAGACGATATGAAACAACCAAATTAAATTATGATTAAGAATGGAATGAGGTGGAGAACAAATACAAACCTGCATGATGTCCATATTAATGTTATTGATGAATGCCACTATC
Source organism: Sphagnum contortum (assembly GCA_963920785.1). Lineage (NCBI taxonomy): Eukaryota > Viridiplantae > Streptophyta > Sphagnopsida > Sphagnales > Sphagnaceae > Sphagnum > Sphagnum contortum. The sequence goes on along the minus strand of OY987287.1, from coordinate 1,697,754 downwards.
AAATTTTATTACATCAACACATAAAAATAATTTAAAAACTAGAAACAGATGGGATCCAAAGATTTTCAAACCTACGAATTGGAGGTGTGTGACGCAATTTTTTTTTTTTACAGATGTTATTGCTGAGTTACAAATAGAAAATGAAAAATAATTTAAGCTTGAGATCATGTTCTTAACTGAACCCAAGTTCAAGCTTGCGTTTTATAAGCATAGTCAAACTATTATCGACATTCAGAGTAAGTTGGAAAGAGGTGCAAAAAAAATATGCAAAAGAAACTTAAGTTTAGGTTTAGGTTCTAGAAAGGAATGAGCGTGGGTTTGTGTACTCATTGCTGAATTATTCTCAGCATTGAAAGTAGCTTGACAAGACATTAAAAGAGAAAAAACCCAATCTTGGGCTCCAGTTTGAAAAATGATTCAAGTCCAAGCTTGAGTCACTATAACCATTGTTAAGTTATTATTGGCATCGATAATAGTTTGGCAAGAATTGCAAAAAAACAAACCCCGAGCTTGTGTTCGGGTCCAAAAAGGCTTGAACTTGGGTTGTTGTAGCCATTATTAAATTATTTTCAATGCCAAAAGTAGCTTAGCAGGGAGTGTTAAGGCACCAACCTGAATGATGTCAGTGACCAAGCTGATGACCTCATAGTTGTCTGTATCTTGAATAAAATAAGGGCTTTTTAGAAGTTCAAGTTTTGGACTGTCAAGTTCCCCAAAATTGTTCTGACCTTCCATCCAATAGCTTACCAGTAATCCAAGCAAGGAGATTTAGTTTTCTCACTCAAAAATTACGCATATACGTTTTCAAGTAGTTATGGATACTCATCAGAATTAGTCACTTGCTCATCCTTATGTGATCCTATTTCAGTGTCGATGAAGGCCTAGTGATGGCCGTGGGAGACAATGGAAGAGAAAGCCACTATACCAGACAGGCAACTATTGGCAAGGCTTGTCCTGGTCAGAGAGGAGGCTCCTCACAGTTTATTGAGTGGTGGCCTTCTACTCTAATGCAATGACAGACCCAAGTTTCGGAATCTGCCACAGCCTGAGGTGGGTCCAAGATCAGCATATTAAGTTATTTTAATTGCAACTCACATTACTGAAGATTCAAGAAAATAAGACCAGACCCTAAACCCTTGGCGCAGGCAAGAAACATTTTTACAAGAGCTGGGCCTTTTGGAGAATGGCAGGCTGTTAATGAGGCCAAAATCCAGAAGCTCAGGGTCATTTTGGACAACTGAATAAATAAATAAATAAAGAGGCGCACCCGTTCCCCCCTGAACAATCAACCCTAAACCCTCGAACAACTCACCTTGGCCCCTTGAATAATAAAAAGTTTGGACAAATTTAAAGTGGAATAGCCTATAAAATAGATGGTGCTCATGACATCCGAAAAAACACTAATGAACCCTAAACCCATGAGTGCCTAATGACCCCTCCCCCCATAATGAATTTGTAGAAAACAATAACCCCCTTCCCTTCCCTAGCCACTCCACAATGAAAAAAGCATTTCCAGAAAAAGCACCCCTTTTCCCCTTCCTCCTTCCACATTTCCAATGAAGGGAAAAAAAAACATTAACCTCCACCCCCCTCCCCCTCAACAGTTAAAAAAATCAAAAAGAAAAATAAAATCAAGGTGCACCCTTTCAAGTTCCCCCGTTGCACCATGAATAGAATAATTCCCCTGGCCAGTAAAAAATAATTTATGAAAGTTACAAGCAATAAAAATAATAATAAAAAGTAACAAACCTTACCCCTTTCAACAGTAAAAAATAAGTTACAAAAGTTACAAATTTTAACACATTAATTTCACTAAGTCTGTCACGGAGCTTGGCGATTTTGGCCGCCTTTGCTAGCTCTGTGACGGCCTGACACGTAGCCCCGTTGGTCTGAACGTCGATCGGCCCGGGATGATTTTCACTGACTGAGCCCGGCAATCAGGTCGATCGGGCCCGAGATGATCGAGGTCTCCAAATTCTATCGAGATCCCGAAATGAAAAGTATTGGGGGTACTCTGATTCCGAGTTTGAATTGGAAACACCAGAACAAAAAAAAACCGACGGTTCTCTGGTTTGAAAATATGAAAGAAATGTTGGATTGGACGATTCTTGACGGTCGCATGTCCGACCACTGACTGGTTATTGGAACCATGAACAGATGGTTATCTGATTCTGACAGATGGTTTTTTCCCTACAACATTATTGGGAATCAGTGGATCTCTGATCCCGACATATAAAAAATGGGGAACCGGTGGATCTCTGATTCTGACATTCTGGTGTTTTTTAACACACCTGTGCATTACGCACAGGGTACCCACTAATAATAAAAAAAGTAACAAAAAGTAACAACAAATGAAAAAAGTTAACAAAAACAGCCAGGCACTATGAGAAAACAGCCAAGCATTCCTATGTATTTTTCTTGGTCAAACAGCCACCAGCCATGGGCATTACACTCGTAATGCCCGGATCATACCTTAAGGACAACTCAAACCCCCAAAAAAAAACCCAATTTTGGTGGGGACACACCCTAAACCCTAAACCCTCCAAACTCTGCAGAAACAGATCCAGACGACTGGACCTAATTACAAGTCATCGCCGAACCAATCAATTTCTTTCCGAGGAGACAGACGTCAGATTGACAGTATCTCCGATGCCTGTGGGGATGGAACCTGAGAACTGATTGGAAGAGAGGGAGAGAATCTGAAGAGCCATGAGTTGTGTCAGGTTCCAAGGAATAGATTGGTTGAGGCTAATCCCGTGCGGGTCCAGGATCTGTAACATCTTCAAACTAAAAATGGATGGAGGAATGCTACCAGAGAGAAGATTTTGCGAGAAATTCGAGCTCTCAAGGTACGCGATCTGGGTGCCAAATGTGGATGGAATGGGACCAGAGAAAGAGTTTCCGCCCGTTGAAACTTCCGGTAAGGAAACCACATTGCCAAGCTGCCCTGGTGGGGACCTGTTGAGATGATTGTTGTCGAGTCGCAAGATTGCTGAAGTTCAATTTTATGGTACCTGAGAAACCGTTGCCTCCGAGGTCTAGGGTTTGAAGCTCACTGCAATTGCTGAGGTTTGATGGAACTGTGCCAGAGAGCTGATATCTGGTTCGAGGTTAAGTCCTGAAGATTCGACGAGCCACTTAGCTCTGATGGCAACTCTCCGGTGAGGAAGTTTTGTTGGAGTGCTAGGGTTGTGAGAAGAGAACAATTTCCCACACCTGGTGGAATGGTACCTGTGACGAGATTCCTAGACAGATCAAGGATGCGCAGTCTTTTGAGATTACCGATCTGAACTGGTATGCTTCCTGTGAGACTGTTGGATGCCAGATGTAGAACCTCCGGCTGCTGCAGAGCTCCTGATCCGGTGACAATCTCTGCAGGAATGGGACCACAGAAATCATTCTGATATAAGTAGAGAGCTCCCAGTTGTGAGCAGTCAGCGAGCGATGGCGGAATAGTACCACTCAAGTGATTTCCTCGAAGTCTTAGGATCTGAAGCTGTCCCCGATTCCCCGCTGCCTCTGAAAGGTATCCTCGCGATTCGGCTCGAGGCACATGAATCGCTGACACCCGCGGCTGCTGATCGACATCAGTGCATGTGACACCTCTCTAGCTGCTGCAAAAACTACTCGCATTCGCCACCGCTGCCGTCGTCGTCGTCGTCGAACTGCTCAATATGCCATGAGAATCGTTCGATGCAGCACGAATCTCCGACAAAGCTGCAATGTCTGTCTGTGTATTCTGCTGCTGTGCTTCTTGTGCTCCTCCCGCGCTCGGGAAGACTAGCAAGCTGCTCGCTAGAACAAACACTAGTAGTATTATCAGCACCCCGGGAGATTGCTGCTCGCCGCCTCCGTAGCAGCCAGACACTTACAGCTCTTCTTTTGTTTCTCCGTTCTGATCTAGTGTGCGTTACCTCGGCCTGTCTATGTCTGTCTTTCGTTGCCAGTTCCTGTTTGTGCAGCTTCTTCTTCTTCTTCTCCTTCTTCCTGCTCCTCCGAGTGTAAATATGCTTGAAACCGGCTTTTGGCAAGTCGTGTAAATCCTCCTTGCATCCTCACCGATCGGTGTTCTTCGGCTCGCTTGTCGATCGTCTACAACATGCTTCAAGATCGTGTAATATAAAATGAAGCGAATGCTCCTGCTGCAGTCATTCCTGAAGATGATGAACTCCTGCAACTCAAAACTGGCGAACGATAAGTGTTCGCAGAGCTCTCCTACTGTAATTGCTTCTTGCAATTTGCACCTAGTGTCAAATCCTGCACTGGACTACTGACTGCTGCTGCAAACCTGTAGAGAGAAACAAAACATTCCGACGACAACCAGCTCCAAAGCAGCTCCAACACAAATGGGTGGAGCTTAATCTGCGCAAGCAGCGTCAATTCTGGACGTATCAAACTTTGCAGGCAGTGTCAGGATCCGACAACAGGAAGCTAACATATCGAGATGGGAGTGGTCACAAGCTTATGAATCTCACTCACGGTTTGTCAGACCATCACCCTTGATCATGAATAACGGTGACAAGCTGCCCATGACTCTTCGCTGACTTCATTAGCTCCTCGTCGTGGGTGTAGACAGGTGTACAAAACGATTATACGGACAGCTGCAAAATACACATTCTCAACCAATGCTACAATCCTTGTGAGCAGAGGTAGGAGACAGGTTGAGATCCGTACTTGATGGGAAAGGAGCGGAGAAATCTAACCTCCATGTGTTGGATGATGCATCTGTGTTGCTATAGTGCATAGGATGAAAATGTTTTGCTGAACCCACTGAAGGTGCATGGACTACATGGTGTCTTTTGTCTTTATTATGTGTAGAATGATAGATGAGCACACACTGTGGGTTCCATGCCAAGTATCTTCACCTTGTAGATTTTATTCTTGAGATGAGATATAAACAACTTGCTTGGTAGCACAGGTGATGCAGTTGTTGATGTGTACATCCATCAAGAAAAGAAGTTTGCATTCGTGGAGATGAGGACTGTTGAAGAAGCCAGCAATGACATCGCCCTTGATGGCATAATCTTTGAGGTAATCTGCAAGAACAGCTGAACTTGACTCGTCTGTCAAGTTTTTTGAATTTTTGATTTGGTTACAGTGCATGCATGTTCTTTGAAGAATGTCTAGCTTAAAACATTTGAGATAGGATGATGATCCCTTTTCAACATTGTTCTAGAATTTTGAATTTCCGTGGAATCCTTTCCTTAAATTGTGGCTTCTATTCAGACACTACAGGTGTTTGGCTATGTTCTTTGTAATTGATTGATTTTGAGGAGATTGACAGTTTGGCATGTGCTGCTGTTGTTTGTTTGTCCATCTTCTGTAAGCCATTTTTGAGGATATTGACTTACTGGAGAGTTTTACTCTGGGAGTCTCTGTAAGTGTACGGAGACCAAGTGATTACAATCCATCCATGGCTGCTACTCTTGGTCCAAGTCAACCCAGTCCTCATCTTAATCTTGCAGCTGTTTAGGGTTTAGGATTTAGGGTTTAGGGTTTGCGTCGCAGTTCCGCCTGGCCGTCGACGAGCGAGGCCGAGTATGCTTTCCCGCAGACAAAGACTCTGTATGGCTGCCGGAGCAACCGCTGGGTTCGGAGGCGAACGCCGATTCCGACCTCTCGTTTGAGCTGTGCTTTGTGTTTCGGTGCCGGAGCGGGTGTTGTGTTGCTGCCTTTCGGCTCGCATTTTCAACCCTGACGCTCGATTCCATCCGCGTTCGCCGCCGGCAGCCGTGTCGGACGCTGTCGCGTCTGTGTCTTCGTTGCCGATGCTCCCGCTCTTCCTTTGCCTGCAACCTCTGCATGCAGGGATGTGTGGTTTTGTCGATGGAGAATCGGACTTCTTGAGGAAGTTCTAGCCGACGCTTTGCGTTGACGAGGAACAGTATCTCGAGGAGGAGGGATGCTCGCCTGACGACCGGCATGCACGCTGTTTATGCAGCAAATTTTCTGCGAAGATTTTACTCTGCTGCTGGAAGAGCTATCAAACTTCCAGAAGAGAAAAGGATCTCAGGTTATTACTCTTGCTCCGCTGCGGCTTTCGTATGTCTTTCGTAGCCATATTTGGGTACTGGAGGAGCAACAAAATATCGCGCATCCCCAGGTCGTACCGTGTTGCAGGTTGCTGCCTTGCCGATCGTGGCTGTTGGTGTAATCTTTCTTGCAAGGTTCGGATTCTCTGCGATTCTCAACCCCGATCGTACCGTTTGAAGCTTGTTTTCATCTGGCCGTCTGGTGGCGCTACGCTCAGTTTTTGTGTGTGTGTATGTTAGCCGAGGTTGGAAAATTTCTCTCTATTCACGACCCACGTTATCCATATGATAGCTTCGGTTCCGAGGTGATTTTTCTCCTGCACAAAGCTATGGATGTTTTTTATTTGTTGTTGGTGGACACCTCCCGACGAGCTGTACGGCATTATAGACGTTTTCGTCGATGTTTGTTTCGATGGTTTGTACAAGCCGAATCGCATTCGGGAGGTGTTCACCTTCGATGCACCTAAAAAAAATATCGTGCGGCTGACTGTTGCATCTCCTCTCTCCTTCTGTATCTCTCGTTTGCTTTTCTGAATCACGTTTCTTGTCGGAATCCACGTTTCCTACACGAAATTTGATGCGACCGCAGCACCGACGTCCTCTTCTGCAGCTCGCCCTTGTCTGTTGCTTTGCCCTCTGTGGCCGCATCGCAAGTTTGTTGTGAGTCGTCGGCGTTTACCCGTGGTGGGGGAGCTGATGAAGTCGGCCGAGGGTCACCGGTGTGAAATATGTGCTTGGACTCTTCTGCCGGGCACGGATCTTGAACAACACAACTCTGGATTGATTCATCGAACGTTGCTCGATGCTTTTGCACGCTTGACGCTCGACCGGTTTGAAGCGTTCCTTGACAGCGTCGTTAAGGGTTCCAAGCGAAGCAAATTTTGTCTCAAGAAAGAATTACGGGCTGCACTCGAGGTAAGGCTTCTTTTTTCTTAAACCGATGTTTTAAGTATTGACGTCATGTTCGTTTGAACGATCTCGTCCGCGCGTTCTCATGTTCTTCCGCGCCAGGGCCCGCGTCCGCAATCCTTGACGCTCGCGTTGTGGGAAGAGCTTCAACCTTTGGCAACCAGAGACGAAGATGCGCTTCAAATGCTCGACGAGCCATCCTGTACTGTTGTGCCGGTGCAGGAGCCTGCTGATTGGTTAGGACCTCCCTGTAATCCCCTGTCCCTTTTAAATGCGAAGGTTGGGTCCATAAACGGGTTTTTCCTCCTGTTGCTGTAAGTTTACCTCTTCCTTCTTTGCCGGTTTCTGAGGAGATTGGTTCTCCTTCTGATGGGCTACTGAGATTACAAAAGAAGGCTGGTATTCCTTTCTTCTCTTATTTCTGGAGGTAAGTTTTCTAATGTTTTTTCTCTCCGAGTATAAGATCGAGAATTTCGTTCGTATGCTTTTGCTGCTGTCTGAGTGTTCTCCTTCTGTTCTCGGTCTTGATGTTGGCCCTGCTTTACGTCTGTCTAAAATTCTGAGCGATTTTATTAAGAGTATCGTTCCTCATTTTTTCTTGTCGTCTCGTGCCTCTTTCCTAGGCAAAGATCTCCTCGTCTCTGTTTTTGTTTCTTCTCCTATGGATGGTTTGAATCTCTCTTCCGTTTTAAACCTTCCTTTTGTGTCAGATTGTTTTCCTCCTCTTGTTAGAGGGTTTTGGTCCCCTCCCTTAGTTGCACGGAAATATGTCAAAACTTCTGGTCCAGAGTTTTTCGGCCGTGGGGCGTTAGGTAGAACTGTTCACGCTCCTCAAGTTAATAAAATTATTCCTTCTGGTTGTGCTTGTTTTCGATTCCCTAGTTTTGTTGATTCCCGTCCCTGGGCTTCTGCTAACCTTAATATCCTTTCCTGGCCCGGCCTAATTGAACTCTTTTCTAGAGGCGCTGAGTTCAGAACCGGCTTCTTGTCTTTGTTGTATATTGAAAAAGCGATTGATAAAGGTCTGAAGAAGTTTGTCGACGAGCCAGAAGAGCTTCTAGGAGTTTCGGGGATATTAAGTGAGTGGAAGGCCAAAGTTCTTTTGTTTGTACGGAAGATGACTTGTGCTTCCTTTGCGGTTCAAACCTCGTCCGATTCTTCTTTCTCTGTGCCTTCGGAAGATCTGGATCGCTTTAAGATTCTCCAACGGTCCTTTTGTCATTGCTTGCATGGATAAATGTTGTGACAGCTTTGTGTTTCTTTGTAAAAACTTTTATGTTTCTTCTGTTTTCTCTGAGCTTAATTCTCCTGTTCGTGCTTATGTGGTCTCCGATCTTGCCCGATCTAATCTTCTAAGTCTTCCTCTCTCTTTTATTGAGGCTCATAATTTTAAAGGTGTTGCGTGTGGCCTTCGTCTGAAGTTTCTTTGTGCAGTTTGGAAGTTTCGCAAAAATCCGATTAAACCTAGATTTATCTGTGCGGCCGGCTCTCGTTCTCTGACTGATGTTTCTGAGTGCATGTGTTCTTTCTTCGAAGCTATGTTTCCTACGGTCGATGACCTTTCGGTGTCTAAAACTCAAAAAAGCAGTTGTTCCTTGTGGCGGTAGTTGGATTCTCCGTGACTCTACAAGAGTGGTGGAGGCAATAAATAATCTTAATCATCTGAGATCTAAAACTGATAAAACTTCCCCGCTTCTGTTGTTGCCGTCTTTTGATTTTTTGACTGTATGCATTAAAATTGACCTGGTGGATCTAAAAGTTCGTATGAGAGTTCTGATAAATCAACTGTTTAATCGGATAACGAAGCTTCGTCGTTTTAAGTTTTTGATGGTTCGAATAATAACTTTGAACCTTTTGATTTTCTGGCTGAAAAATAAAGCAGAGATCCATTTGTTTGAAGATCTTCACAGATTCAAAGTTGCAGAGGCTTCAAATTTGATCTCTTGGCTGGATTTCTTATTAGACCATTTCTTTCTTTATTCTGGCCAGGGTGTGTAGTTACTCCCTACTGGAATGCAGTGGTTTAGCATGGGTGTTCATGAAACTAAATCTAAGATGCCCACTTTCTTGTGTTCTAAGTGATTGATATTATGGTGGTGGTAATGACTAGTTATGGAAGCAGGAATGGTAGCCACTATGGTGACCAGGGAGGCAGTGATAGGTATGGTGATTGGTCAGGTGGCAGTGACCGCAGCAGAAGCTCAGGTGGGTATGGGAAAGAAGGACGTTCAGAAAATCGTGACAGGGACAATGGCCGCAATGGTGCTGGTGGTGACCGGTATGGCAGTGGCAATGGTGGAGGCTCCTCACGCTATGAAGGGGGGTCCAAAGATCGTTCTGGTCCTTATGATCGTCCGAGTGGTGGCAGCCGGTCATCCCATGATTGAGGAGGGATGATAATGCACCTGGAGAGTGCCTGCTTGTCATCATGCTGGTTTTTGTGATGGTGACCCAACTGTGTGGTGTGCACGTTGTCATCGAAATTGGTCACATTTTGACAGGAAAGACAATATAAACAGGTCACATAAGAATCCTAACAGAAGGAAAATGGACCTATTGCTGAAAAGTTGAAAGCAGACAGGTCGAACATTTTATTGCAAAAGTGAAGCAACTGAACTAATCAGTCAAGGAAGGTACTACCCAAACCAACGGAGGAATGCTCGCAGTGACAATTTTGCAAAAGACTCTACCGACGGCACCAGGTGGTGTGCTGGCTGTGACTCAAGGTTTTGTGAGCAACACAGTTCCCCGCATAGCTCGCTCCAACAATTTGCATGTTATTGAAGCTGAGGTAAGTTGTTGGAACCCCTTCATGAGTGTTGGTTACAGGAAGGTTAAGCTCTCATGTTCTGGAAGATGCCATCAGTCCTGGTGACTTGTAGAGAATGGTGTTAAGCTGGCAATATTGATGATTTCTATCTTTCAATGTGTGACCAAGTAGTAGTGGATGGAAGGTGTCTGCCTGCATGTTCGCGAAATTTTAATGTTGGTGTGGGCACCAGCATGTCCACCCCTTGGAGCCTCACAGTATAAGGGCACCGAGGATGTGGTTTATAAAATTGCAAGGCAGGTTTGTGAGCTTCAATATTCTTACCCTTACCTGTGGCTACATGAACTTTGCACAGTCCAGAAGAAAACAGCTTCTCCAGACATTTGCAGCTTTTAATTGGAAAATTATTTCTATTGGACATATACCCTAAGATTGTTCAATGTCTGCAAGAAGGCTTTTCCCGGCTCTGGACAGGCCTCAATCTTGCCCTTGCAATTGCAATACCAACAGTAAGAAATTTGAATCCTGGAGATCCATACGTTGCATCAATATGTTCCTAGTCATTCGTGATTATACCTTTTTAAGGAATAATGAAACGTGCCGACACAAATCCTAGTTACATAAAAAAAGAATGGTTTTGAAAATTGCATGTTAATTATGCACTAGAAATGTTGTCTCAGAGTGTTGTTATTTCATATCAGTTTTGAGACCTTGTGAGAGTTTGTCACAAAGTTTCAGACCATGACAAATAGAAAGCTGCAATGACTACTGACCAACTTCATCAGCTCCCATTGATGGGTGCAAATAAGTATCTAATAATCTGCCCAAATTTAGCAGATACAAAATTATACAAAATTTCATCTTGAGTCTTGTCACATTTTTGGAAGTAAAGAGGAAAACTCAAGTCATGATGTTGGCTAGTACTCAAGAGACATAGAAAATCACTCATAGACCACTATATGGCTGAGCAAACTGTCCTTAAGGATATACAAGTACTGCACATTTCGGTCGGTCAAGGATTAGTGGAGGCCATTTCCTAGTATTGTGATTCCATTTGATAGTCTGATTCTGCAATTACTCTTGACCTTTCCTAGTGTTGGTCTTGCTCTTCCCCAACATGGTGAGATTGTCAGATATGCTATTCTAAATCAAAATGGATCAAGAGAGGAAAACAATATAAATTTTTACCCGGTGAAGGCAAGGGAGGCTGCGAACAAGTTCACCATCCTTAACTTGCTGCAGGCAAACACTGCATGTGAGCTCCAGATCCAGCCTTGGCTTATCACCCTCGTCACTTTTCTTCTGACCAACCAAAGCTCAACAAAAACTCAGACCACAGCACTATTATTGCTTAAGGGTGATGTAGTTTCAGGTGTCAGTGGATCTGACAGGTTACAAATCTCCACAAAATGCTCACTGTTCCCTAATCTTACAAAGTGTTGCCAGCTTCTCACTGTGGTGACAAATCACCTCTTCTTATTTCACATCCCGTAATACAAATTTAGTATTTGGCACATCATACCCAACATCATTCATTCATCTGCCTGGACAATCTCGTTAGTTCTGCAAGGATCTCAGTTATTTAAGGATGGTCTTCATCATCTGCTGGAAATGATTGCACCTCACTATACACCTCAATCCTGGTTTGCCCTGGGTCCTTCTTCACACTCATCTGGCTATTTAGAATATTTGTCCGGAGATCCCACTTGGCAGCAGCAGCATAAATGGTTCAAAGCAGCACATAACCCTGCTACATTCTCAGGGTTTAATTCAAGAACTCTTTTGGCAACATGTTCTCCCATCTCCATCTCACCATGAACTCTACAGGCACCAAGCAAGGCTTTGGCTGCACCCTTCACACAGCATTTGCTGAAATAGTTTCAATGCCTTCTGCCCTGACTTACCCCAGATCATACATGTCCAATAATCATACCATTCCAAGCAACCACATCATGTGTGGGCATCTCGTCTGACACTCCAAGCATCCTCTAGGCTCCCACATTTGGAATAGATGTCAATGAGAGCATTATTCATATAGAGATCTGAATCTCAGCCACTTTGTATGAACTATGTACAGATGCAGTTGCCCATTTCAAGTGCTTGTAGACTATGACAGGTATTGATTACTGAAACAAAAGTGACCTATCGAGAATCATTCCTTCTTGCTGCATCTGGTAAAAGAGCTCCATTGTCTTCTCACCTCGCCAGCCCTTTACATGCGTTCCAAGCCTGGTATTCCACAAAGAACCGTCCAATTTTACGTCCCTGACCCCATTGCAACCAGCTCTGCATCCACCCATGGAGGTTTAGATTGACCATTCAACTAGAGTGCTTGTTCCCTCTTCTTGCGTTTGAAATCTAGATATTTAGGATTTACCAATGACCAAAATTCAACAGCAACAATGGATACTTGCACTTTCCTCATGATCAGCTTGAAAGTTGTGTGGTGATTTTTTATTTTTGGGGGCCAAAAGCTTTGCAAAAGAAAAAAGAAAGAATTTTTAGGCATTGGATGGCTTGTGAAAATTCTAAGTTTACACAATTTGAAAACCACTGGGGCAATCTGCAAGATGAAACGACTTGCCAACTTGGCATATGTACCATTGGCAATGTTGAATTTTTAGGCCTTGGGCAGCCTGTGAAATTTTTAATTTTAGACGTTTGAAAATCATTGGGGCAACATGAAGCTGACTTGCCAAGTTGGCATATGTAGCATTGCCAATGTTGAGTTTTGGCAATGTTTAGTTGGTGATTCAGCGACATGGAGGTTGGCGATTGGCGATTTGACAATGTGGACTTGGCAACCTAGCAAAGTGGAGTTGCCAAAGTGGTAAAGTCAATGTGCAGTTAATAAGCTTTTAGCAAAGTGGACTTGACAAAATAGGAAACGTCAACATGGCAAAGTAACAAAAAAAAGATACACCAACTTTGAAAAATTAGCCAACCAAAGGGTCAACCCTAACACCACCTTGGCAGCCGTTTGAGACCGACGATTTTGAATACCTATAAGAAGACGGAAGGATAAGTGAGAAACATGCCCATTTCACGGCAAGGCTTGCATCTCAAGGACCGTACACAGCTTCGTACAGTTTTGAAGGTTCAACTGGGACAGCTTCCGTTAGTGCATTTTTTTCCTTCTAGAGATTCACATCCATCTGCTGCTTCAAGGTGGATGTGCAGATCATCGTTGCTGCTGCTGCTGATGTTGTTATGTGCCTTTGCTGGTGGAAGCCTGGCAACGATGTGCAATGCTTCTGATAGAGATGCCCTCCTCGCGTTGAAAGCAATTGACACGCAAGGGCAATTCAATGATTGGGATCCACAGACTGACTGTTGCATCTGGACGGTAAGGCTACTTCTTCCTCTCTGGATTTTAAAGTTGACAATTAGAATACACATTATAGGTCATGGGCTTCATCACATTTCGCACCTATATTTTACAGTGAGCTATCTGCCCTGCCATCGTAATACAGTACTCCTACTGCCTGCATCTCCTAAGGATAATTTCAAGTAGCCAGCCCCAGAAAGCCAGAGTTAGTACTTCTGAATCTTCAAGCAGAATGGGGTTAGAAGATGTAATAGTTGTTAGCCTAACCTGTTATTAATGGCCTCGTGCGTGCAGGGTGTCTCTTGCGACAATACACATTCAAGGGTAAACTCCCTCAGCTTGTGGGGAAATTGCAAGAATTGTGCAAGAAACAATAGTCTCATTGTAAAACCAAAAGTGAACGGCTCCAGTTTTGGCGCCTCCCTTAGCAACTAACGGCCTTGACTCAACTGACCTTCGTCAATGTCCAAGTAAGATTCAGATTCTCCATTCCTCACGCGATCTTCACCCTCACAAACCTTGTGAGTCTCTTACTAACCGACTGTCAATTCAGTGGTCCGACCATCCCTGCAGATGTTGGTAAACTCGTCAAATTAACCGAACTCTTCCTCACTGGCAACCGGTTTCCTGGTGGTCTTCCTGACTCCATTGGCAATCTCAAGAACCTCAAGTCGTTGTCTCTTGAGAACAACCAAATGACCTCAGTTGGATCCACGCGGATCACCCTGCTGAAGGAATTGGATTACGTTGACCTAGCTCACAACAAGCTATCTGGTCCGATTCCCAAGTGGTTGGGAGGCATAACCTTGACAGGAGCGGCAAATGGTGCCCTCAACTTAATGTTCAACCAATTCACCGGATCTTTTCCCGGGGAGCTGTGCAACATCAAGCCCAAGTTGTTGGGTCTTTGGCTCGACCACAACAAGCTCAGCGGACCAATTCCCGCAGCCATCGGCAACTGCACGCAGCTGTGGACTCTTTCGGTTGTGGACAATGAATTATCTGGTCCACTTCCACACGAACTTGGAAATCCTAAAAATCTTCAAAACTTGTTCGTTCCAAACAACCAACTGACAGGTCCCCTCCCAAAGGAACTCGGGAACCTCCACAATTTCAACCAGATGGACAACAGCCACAACAAAATCACTGGCGCGGTTCCTTCAAATTACGGTCGGACTTTCGAGCCCGATTTTGATACTGTAGACTTCACCTACAACATGCTCACAGGTAATGAAAAACTCTGGACACATCTAGACGTCCCTTAATTCTTTCGCAATATTTCTCAGAACTATTTTGATGTTAAATACGAGATCTGACAAATGGGTTTGCTTCCACCACACCGCATCATGCACTCATACTTTTGTCATTGTCGTACCATGCTCGCTACAGGTCCCGTTCCACCGGCCATGCAAGCCCTAGGGGAGTTCAGTTTCCACCCTGGGAACCCAGGCCTTTGTGGCTATCCACTCTCAAACAAATGCAAGTAGATACAAACTCTACCCATGAAATACAATTGGGTGTCAAGACTCAATGGTGAAATGACTTTCACTTGTGACATATCGCATGTGTCATTGACGATAATATAGCAGTTTGTTAATAAGCACCGGTAGCAGATTTTATTTAAAAATGTTGTGTACATTTCTCATGTCTTGCACCTTTCCAGACCTTGTTCAATTTCATCTTTTGTGGTTTCATGTTGTCTTGTTGGTGCATCTTTCTTTAAACTCATTGTCGAACTCATTGTCATAATGAGACTGCCCACACAGACGGGCAACAAGTTTTTGATCAATTTGTGAATTCATAGTGAATTGGTGTAGAATTCATTCATGATCTTGATGATTTTGGAGTGGTTCTAGCTACCAACTGATCAGTTATCAGCAGGAACTCCATTTATTCAGGATGGATTGATGATTCTGAATATCAAGTTTGTGCTAAAGATTGGGCACTTGCAATCTCATTATATATATATTGATGTCTATCTTGCTGCTATTCAGTTAGCATCATATCATCAAAATGCTGTGTCAAGTTCAAAAGAGATCATACACCAACTGGTGGAATGAACCACCAAGCAACATTGATACAAGTGCATGTACATATAGATTCAGTGTTTGAAACAATCACTTTGAATTGCAAAGGTAAGCGCATTGTGCACTGCAAATAGGGATTTGTCTGGATTTTGTCATGATCAGCTGTATGAAAATTTCTAGCTCGTCATAAATCGCCAATATCATGATTATTTAATTCCCTATTGGTACATTTCTTGAATCATTTGTCAACAATTGTCTCTGTCGACCTGGAATAATTGTTCTATCTTTGTGGAAAAACCTCTCCTTCCTTGTGCTTTGTTCCCTGTTCCTTTGTTAAGTTGAAGGTCTGAAAGATCTGAAGTCACAGCACATCCAGATAATGCAAAATGTGCAGGTGTTCCTTGTGTGTCAGTTTTACATAGATACTTCCTAAAATTTCAAACATTGAATTCCAGAGCTCGGCATTTTGCCTATACTTCTGAACACAGCAGAGAGGGGCTTCCATTCCATTATCACCTCATCACTATCAAGTGATGAGTACTTATATTACCAGCACATTTTTCTGATCTTTGAAGGTCTGGACTCCGAACAGCACAATGAGATTCAATACCACCTTCTCTATACTTTATTCCATATGCATTAAGAAGGCTTAGAATATTGTTGTTGGCTTACCAAACACACACACCAGGTTTAGTGTCATATTTTGTTTGAGGTTTTCCAACTCATGTGTCAAGAAGGACCTCCATCATATATTATCTACAAAGCTCATGAATAAACACCCATGTCCATCATGTGAGTGCAATTAGTAGATGATTATGCAGACCTGAAAAACCCAGCTGGGGCTACATATGAGGGCACAATGTTTCCTGTAGCTGTGGAACAACCATCATCATCTCGCTTCCCACTTCATAGCATTTGAACTTGACAAACAAGTCTCCTCAGAACTTAGCAGATGATCAATGAAGTAAGCAAGATAGTGTAATTCCATTGATGTGACCCCTCTCCAATTGGCTAACAACCAGATCAACCTTCCTGGAAAATTACTTGTATTCTGGTCTGTGTGATCCCTGGCTCTTCATTCTTGAACAGCGGCCCACAGTTCCCACGTTCTAGTTAACAGGGGGTCCTCTTATCCCTGTTGTAGTGAAAGGACCTCAAAAAGCTACTTTTAAAGTATAAAGAACATAATCCAGAAGCTGCTGGGCCTGCAGAGCACTGGAATCACCAAGAATCCCCACAAGAACAAACACTGTCCTCAAAGTGATGAAAGTGAATCACACCTTTTACTATAATATCCCTCCCAACAGCTTTGCAATAAACTTTGTGGCAGTGTGGCAGCCACCAAATACCCGCAAATTCTTGGAAATTTGCAGTGGAGTACCAGGAGTGCTGATGAGCTCAAATGCTCTGGTCACCTTCTCACTGTGGTGCCAGAAATAACTCAACTTTTCTTCTTCCTCCACATCCCATAACACAAATTTGGTATTTGGCACGTACCCAACATCATTCATCTCCCTGGACAATCTCTTTAGTTCTGCTCTCACCTCACTAATTTGAGGGTGGTCTTGATCATCTGCTGCAAATGTATGCACCTCACAATTCAACTCAAACCAGGTTCAACCTGGGTCCTTCTGCACACCCATCTGCTACCTGTCTTCAAAGTAGCACGGGCCTTCATCCAATAGGCCTGCATGGCTATAAGCTGACAGAAGATCAAGGAAGGCAACCCTATCTGGTTCTACACCTTCTAGACACATTTAAGAGCATCCTTGCCATGCCCATGGCATATCCTCAGAGCATAGTATTCCAAGTGGCAAGATTATAATATCTGATTCATAAGTTGTAACTGGTAGCTTACAAATGTTAGGTGTCCTATGAGTTACCTAGTTGTGGGTGCATCCAAGATTCAACCTTTTTTTTGGTGTGTGATGGGCCTTGTTGATTGGCCATTAAAAGTTTTGAGCCTTCTTAGTATAAAAGTATCAAAACTTTTGACACTCCCAAGATAGAAATGTTGTTTATAGTCATTCCGTTCAGCTCACATGTGTTGACTAAAAGAGTTGGTATTGAGACCAGGGATGTAGGAAAAATGTGAAATTGTTGGGGACAGCATGAAAAACATCTGAGAAAGCAAATGGCATCTCCACATTACCTGCATGGATTCCACAATCCCCAAGCAAAGCCCTCCATGCAGCAGGTACCATTTAGTTCACAGGGCATTGCCTAAACATCATATTCTCTGCTTCCTGTAGATGGCCAGCACAACAAAAACTGTCAACCATGCAGGTGTAATGTTCCAATTTGGAGAACCTATGTAAACTCTAATCATTGGAGTATAACAAGACATGGCTTCATCCACCGAACCTGCACGGCTACAAGCTGACAGAAGACAAAAGAAAAGTGACATCATCTGGCTGTACACCTTCTTCATGCATGCAATCAAAATGTTTAAGAGCTTCTTTAACTCTGCCATGCATAGCACATTCTCCATACACAGCATCCCAAGAGACCACCTAACCAGATCTGGCATTTTGTTGAATCCTCTCGAAGCATCCTCAAAGCTCCCACATTTTGCATACATGCCAACCAAGCTATTCCCCCACAAAGACATGTGAATCCCATCCACTTCAAATGGTCTGCTCATGTGCATGCCTGCCCTCTTCAAGAGCAACCACATTGACACATGCATTCAGAACCCCTGCAATGCAAACAAAGGCTGGTTGTATACCTTCCTGCTGCATTTGGCAAAATACATCCAGGTGTCCTCCCCCACATTGCAGATGTCCCAATCATGACATTCCAAGTGACCACATCTCCAGATGCCATCTTGTTGAACACTCTTGAAGTATCCTCTCAAGCTCCCACATTCTGAGTACATGTCAAACAAGGTACTGTCCACAAAGGCAGCTGAATCCCATCAACTATGGAGCTCATGAGAACACCTGTCCACTTCAAGGGCAAAAATGCTGGCACAAGTATTCAGCAATCCAACAATGTGGTCACATACCTTCCTATTGCAATGTATTGAAATAGTTCCAGTGCCTTCCTGCACCACATTTCACATGTTGCAATACTATGGTGGTCCAAGTCACCATAACTTGATACCTCGCATCTTGTCAGACGCTCTCCAAGCCTCCTCCATGCTCCCACATTTCACATAGATGTCAACCAAGATATTCCGCACAAAGATATCAGACTTACATAAACTTTCCATGATCTGTTCATGAGTGCACCTGCCCTCTTCAAGTGCATCTGCACTAGCACACACATTAGCACCCCCACAAAAGTAACACTATACAGCCACATGCTTTCCTGTTGCATTTTTTCAAATAGTTCCAGTGCCTACTGCCCCTGCCAGAATTGCTCATGTCCTGATATCATGGCACTCCAAGTGACCACATTTTGAAATGGCATCTTGTGGAACACTCTCCAAGCATCTGTCATGCTCCTGCATTTTACATATATGCCAACCAAACTATTCTCCACAAAAACATTAAAGCCACCACCACCACTTTGAATGATCTGTTCGTGAACAAACCCTTGCCATCTTCATGTGCTCCTAAACCAACACATGCATTAGTCATTTAAACAGAAGTGATTTTTTAAAGAATCATTCCTTCTTGTCATATTCTTCAGAAAAGTTGCATTGCCTCCTCAGATTGCCCATCCTTCCCATATTTTGTAAGCTTCTTATTCCATCTAAAAATGCTCAATTACAGTATGCCTGGTGCCATTGCAGCCATCTCTGCTGCCACCCCAGGTGGGTTTTGTTGGTCCTCAAGGGAGTGTGCTTCATGTCTATGTTTGAAATCCAGGTACCTTTCATTTGCCTATAACCGAACATCCAGATGAAGTTGATCACCCTCGTAATCTGCACATCCCTGGATGAATTTTTGCTATCTTAAGAACAAAGAAAGCCGTAGTGACCTCTTACACCAGTGAGAATTTTTTTTGTACTCACAAGTCCAAGATATTTGTTTACACCCAAATTCCCACATTTAGATGTAATTCTAGTTTTCTCAATATATTTGTATGCTCATTCCTGCATGATTTGTGTGCTCAGGCCTTGGCACCTTCCCATTCATTAACTTCCTCCATACCCACAACTTGATGAAACAGGTTGTGACAAAACATCAAATATTGTTAATGGCAGCTCATCCTACGTTGCTCCTAGATAGTATATACACTGGCAAACCTCTTGAACCATTAAGTACTTAGTTCTTTGTTTGGTTTTGGACCCCATCTTTTTCCAACAATGCTAAAATTTGACAATTGTCATGTCATGGGTCAACTTAAGCTCACCTTCTTCTAGGGTCTTTAAAAACATAGAACTTTTGACTTCATGAGAAATAATTCATGTCATTTTAGATATTATGATACCATCTACTGCAAATTCTAGTGACACCAAGACCACTTGAAAAAACTCAGTTAAATATAGAGACTCAATACTATAAAAATGTGCAAAAATGGATGTGCAATTTAGTGTATATAGTTTACACATTTTGATGAGTGGATTTCTTTGAGACAATTTTGTAATTTTTTTAGACGTAAGGTGAGGGAGATATTGAATTTTGTGTTATTTTTGTCATTGGAAATTAACTTTATATAAATTTTTCACAATTGGGCTCCATTATTAGAGTCCTTTTCACATTTGGAGCAGTTACATAGTCCTGTCCCAGTGACACATGCTATGCTGGTAATCTTTTTAAAAACTAGTTTTAAATAACACCAAAGATGATGCTGCTTTTGTTTGCAACACAGTCTCTTCACTGACCTAGACACAGTAGCTCTAACTTACTAGTGGATGGGAAAAATAAGTTTTGGCTTTTCCTCAGGCTATTTCAATCAGAAGGTTCATCCACAAATTGAGTTACAATGAGTTCCATCCATAAGTGCACTGGTCAGCTTGCACCCACCAATGCATTATTATGCAGTAAGGATTGATGTGTGGATATGAAACACTTTTTGGCCTTGCCTTTCAAGGCAGGGATATAGTATTAAAATTGATTATAGAGTATAGTAGGGGCCAAGGGACTTTGGCCCCTACTTCATAGGTTGGATGATTCCTTGAAATTTAGCTTTTAAATAATGATATTTGGAACTTTCCCATAGATGGGCTCTACATACGGTGATGTAATTCCTTTGATGTTCATCTCAATTCCTTCAATTTTCACCATACATTTTACTTCCACGCTTCTTAAGTTACAAACTTGATGATCCACCTATAACAATCGAAAGATGTGAAAGGATGAAATTTTCACAACAATGTATAGGTCAAAGTAATGATTGATGTAAAATAGATTATAGTTTACACTTACATAGCTTGAGTTCAACCTTTTGTTTGGCCCTATTTATGTCAAATTTGAAATGACTACCCAAAACGACCAATCATGATTTTCATAAAATTGGTCCAGTATGCATGTAGTCACCATAATTGACATCAAAAGTTATTATTTTGAACTTAGAATTTGGTAAATCTTTCTAGGCCTTTGGTCCATTCATTCTTGCACCCTTATCTTTAACAATTATAAGGGAGGTGGGTGACAAATTTCACTAGAACTTCATGTACAATTGTGAGCAAATCCGCATAGCTACAAAGGTGTGAACATCATATGTACAACATGCTCTCATCGAAATGCTAAATAACAGGCACAAGCTAGGACAGTAGTCACAAGGGTGCTGAATAACCATGTTATTGCCTTTTAATGATTAAGTGCATTAAAAAAAACATAATAAAAGAATTTTGAGCAAAGTACAAGATGAATACAACTAGGAGAGTTGTAAAAAAAACAGAAAATTTAAACCTATTTCTTGTTGTTTGAAACAAGAGGAACACAAGACTACAATGATCAAGAAGAACATAAGACCATAATGATTAAAATGAATACAAGACCATGACAATTAAAAAGACTATTAAAAACACAATAACCAAAAGGAACACAAGACCACAACAACCAAGAGAAACACTAAACCACAATGAAAAAGAGGAACATAAGACCATGATGACTAAAAGAAACACAAAAGCACGATAATCCAAAATAACACAAGAGCACAACGATCAAAAGGAACACAAGACCATGACGATTAAAAGGAACACAAGGCCATGGTGATAAAAAAAGAACATAAGATCACATTGATCAGAAAGAACATTAAAACAAGGCAATTAGGAGGAACACCAAGAACACGATGGTTAGGAAAATAATTAAAACTATGGTGACCATGAGGAACACCAAGACCATAGCAATAAGAAGGAGCATCTCATGCCCACAAACTTTGAGAAACTTGCATAAGGTTTGATGAATAGGATGATCCCACACCCATTAAAGTTGATTTTCAAGCCCTAAACTAAATTGGATGTCAATTGTATGTTTTAGAGTGAACAATTATTTTGAGAACATTGGACATTGCATTTTTCATCCAATGTCTTAATGATGAGAGTAGGAAGAGTCCCTTGGTCACCATATGATGGTTTCGTTCTAAGTGGCAAAGTCAACTCTCATGAGCTACCAAAAGTGCGCGGACCCGGTCTCCGCCACGTCACCGTCGGTGGTCTGCACAATCGTAGCATTTGAATGTAGGTGTAGCCGAGGACCAGGTCTTTACGCTTTTCGTAAAAGCCGCGGCGGTCAAGCACATTGTGTACGGTCTAGAAGCGTGCCTCCAGATACACTTTTAAAATTTGCCGCAGATCTTCAGGCTTCGTTTGCGTGGCCCAACTGGCGGGTGGAAAACAGTAGCGCGTCCGAAACGAATGGAACGAGACGTGAGTGTTTCCAAGGAACAGCGTTTTCTTGCAACTTCTCTTTTGCTTCTACTGGAAGTGTCGCACGTACTTGGCTTTTGCCACGAGTTGGTTTCTATCATTTCTGTCCTTTTGCCATGTGTTTTGTCTGCGTGCCAATTGCGAACGCACAGAGACGGGGTTTAAGACACACAAAGTTGTTATGCCTTTCGCAGTTGCTTCCAACCGTGTGTTGTAATCTCTGCAATCGTACCTGAAAGAAGCTGAAAAGTTTAAACTTGGAACAAACGTCCGTTGACATCCATTGATCAGCATGTGATGAGCGTCGAGATGTTGATTTGTGTTACGTACGTCATGGCCATGGTGGCGGCGGTAGGGATGTTCAAGCCCCATGTTCACTTTCGAAACTACGATCCTGTTGTCAATCCTCGTTCTCGTTATTTCTAGATATAATAAACGGTTTCATCCTTTGTGATCACTTTCACATTGCGTAGTGGGTCTCGTAGAATTTTGGAGCGATTCTTTTGCCGAGAGTGTCGACAGCAAGTTAAGGGTTTTAGGAGCTGAAGGGCAATACTGCAGCGAGAGATTCACGGGTTTGGTCACGAGTTAGGTGACGGCAAGAAATGTGTTGTATCTGTGTTTTATAACTCCCGCATTCTTCTTTTCAAATATTGTCTCGTAGGGCTCTTCTTCTTCTGCTTCTTCTTCTTTAAGACTATCTTGGCGAACTCCAATTCCTGACCAAGAAGGGTATAGTTCGTTTGATGGAGCGAAGCAATTTTTTGAGGTTAGGGCGAAGCAGCAAGATGCAAGGGAGGACGAACGTTTTGAACCGACTAAAACTGATGTCGAGTAAGGGCAAGGCCATAGAGAAATACAAGGAGGAGTTGGAATTTCTGCAGCAACAACTGCTGGAGACTTTACCACTCAGGGCCTTCACATTTGAAGAGCTGAGTGCGGCCACTCAAGGTTTTAAGCGGTGTCTCGTACTTGGAGAAGGTGGATTTGGAGAAGTGTACGAGGGCTACCTCATTGACCACTCAGCAGCCTCAACCCACCCAGAGAATGCTGCCTCCAAATACCAGCATGTTGCTGTCAAACGTCTCCGCCAAGATGGCCAGCAGGTATGCATCTTACTCCAAGTCTCTTTGGCATTCAGTCTTACTCCAAGTCTCTTTGGCATTGAGTCTTACTCCAAGTCTCTTTGGCATTCAGTCTTTGTGGTCCAAATTGTGATTCACTGAGCATCAGGGCAATGACCCTAGTGGCTGGGGCCTTGTGGCCATGATCTCCCAAGTGGATTGTAGTAGGTTTGGAACCACTAGATGCATGTGTCGTTTGTGCGAGGGTTCACTCACAATTGTAAACTGAGCCCAAATTGGGACACAATGAATCAATTGGCATCTCAGGTGTGAAGATTAGTGCTCAGTTGCTTCCAAGAGGAAAGATATTTGCAAAACTATGTGGTGCCTGTTATGGTGGTCTTAGATTTGTGATGATCTCCATGCAAACTAAGCAACTGTCTTAACAAGCAGATGAAGAAATTCTCAGTCGTGCTCATTGGCAGATTCAACATCATGACCCTAAATTGTTTCTCTATGCTCTCCTTTTACTGCTAATTTGAAGTCTAGGTGTATATCTAGATGATGTTTCTGTGAGGTTGAATTGTTAGAAAATGGTGCTGTTCATGACTGTGTTAGTAGCCTTCAACACATTCATTGATAGCAGTGTCGAGCTCTGATTAGGCCATGTTAGTGTCAATAGCCTTGTTTGGCTACAGCTATATGCCAAGTCTCATCTCCAAATGATCCCATTGTGGCAGCTGTTTCTGGCTGCATACAGCCTATTAGATTTCGTGAAAGCTTGACACACTGCCATTGTCATCCTACTTGCATTAGTTTGAGACCTTTTTTGTGGATGGAAATGGATGTGTCAAGGGTCATCGGGAGTGGTTGAATGAGGTATCCTTTCTTGGGAGATTGCACCATCCAAACCTGGTTCGGTTGATAGGATTTTGTGCCCAACTCACAAAACTTAAGGAGGAGCGTCTACTAGTCTATGAGTTTGTTTTGTATGGATCTCTAGAAAATCTTTTGTTTCAAACATCTGATTTCTGGCTACCCATGCCTTGGAATAGACGAGTCGACGTGGCTGTAGGTGCTGCCTGTGGCCTTGCTTTTCTTCATGATCATCAGGTCAGCCACTACAAACTAATTGTGGGTGCTTACTTCTTGGCTTGTAGAACCCATCCTGCTCTCACTCCCATAGTATTGTATAGATTAGTTGCTATTAAACCAAATGCATTGTGACAGAAAGACTTGCTCACCTTAAGGTTGCAGATGTGAAGTTCAGGTTTTCTGAAGAGAGGCGTGGATGGATTTGCAGGTCATTAATAGGGATATTAAGCCAAGCAATATACTGGTGGACCACAACTTTGTAGCCAAACTGTCAGACTTTGGGCTAGCCCATATGGGCCCTGAAAGTGACAGCTCACATGTCACCACCAGGGTATGTCTCATCAACACCATCAAAGTGTAGATCCTTGTAAGGACAATCTTCAGATACACTGGCACCTGTTTCATGTCTACACAGAGTGCAGCAAACAGATTATGGGCATAAGTTTCCATGTGTTCATCTTCTGATCTCAAGGTTTTGTTTTCCATGTTTGTCAGGTGCTGGGTACAATGGAATATGCAGCACCTGAGTATATTCAAACAGGACAATTGACTCTACAAAGTGATATTTGGTCCTTTGGGATAGTGCTGTTGGAACTTCTTTCAGGCAGACGAGCCTTGGACATACGTCGACCTCGTAATGAGTGGAAACTTGTTGACTGGGCAAGACCACTCCTGTATCAGAGTGCGATAAGTAGCCTCATTGATCCACAGCTCGGTGACAGGTACATTTTTCTTCTACTTCTGACAGGCACACATGCAGATTCTTTGTGATCTCTGAACCTTGTGGCATGGACCAAATGGTCAACGTTGAATCATGTTTTGATATAAAGTGGTAACCTCCTAATGTTCAGAAGTTAGAAGGGATTACAACATTCCTACAATAGAGGTCCAGAATCTGCAATAGACAGAGTGCTCACCAAGGATACTTTTTTAACTACACAGATATTCTGCAGAGGAGGCAAAGGTGGTGCTCAATTTGGTGCAACAGTGCCTCCATAAGAATCGTAAGAATAGGCCCACAATGAAGGAGATTTCTCAGATATTATCATCATTGAAGGAGCCGGAAAACAAGGATGGCAATGTAAAAGCAAGCACAAGTTTCGTTGAAACACCTGAGACCTCATCACGATTGCCCTTGCTTAAGGAATAGGATCAGAAAGGTGTAACTGCCACTCCAAGGACTGCAGTAGAAACAACCAGTTTTTTGCAATTAGAGTGGCATTGGGGGAGGCACTTGTGACAGTCCATCATGCAGTATTGTGATATATGCCCACACATGGCGTGCAAATGTGTGGCTGCTGACAAAAGAATTGAAATTCCCAGATTACAGATCCAAAAAACCTTCAATGTTCAAGGATCTCCTAGGGTAAGATCAATGTGTGAGAGGATCATTGATAATCACCTCAATTGAAGCATGATGATATGCTGGATGTGAAGAACTTAGACTACAAACTATTAGAAGCTTGCTTGGAACAGGAAACTTCTTGAAGATGAGTGTCCAAATCCCTGTTCAATGTTGCTGAGCTACTGGAGATAGGACAACGATCAAACCAGACGGTGGTGCACCGACTCTCAATGCTTGTTAAGATCCTACTGACAAGATAATGACTTCAGATCACCAATTTTGATGGATGTGGGTTTTTCCATCAAGTCCTGCTCTATGTCTAGGAACCCAGGTCTCAGCTAACATTACCCTCACACCCTCAGCATGGAGCAGTAGAAAGAAAGGAGTGTGACAATTGAATGTACACAAAAGCTATCAGATCTCATGTAGGTGAAAGAGGGGGGCATGAAAACTGCAGACTAAGTATTCAGAATGTCAAAAGTGGGCCACAAAGAAAACTTAAATTCAGAAACATTTTTGAGTTTGAAAAAACAAAAACCACATAGCAATCGAGGGCACTCAGTCAGAGCAATGGCAACTGCTAATGAGTTCCAAACTGTAAGGAAGATTGCAGTTACACATGCTAGGTGGATAAAAGTGATGTAAGAAAGATATCTTTCATAATAATAGAGAAATCTCCATTCTCACAATGAAGAAGAAACAGCAAGGCTAACACTTCCTCAGGAAGCCACAGAAAGAGCCAACCAAGGGGAGACAAAAAAAGAACGAAAAACACACACCGGTATGAACAAAAGTGCCAGTCTCACACCTTTTCTGGGACCATCAACAGTAGCATGTATGATAGTGACTTAACTATCCCAACTTCCCCACTGACTTCATCAGCTCCCTACAGTGGGTAAAGGCCGGTGACATCCTACAAATTGAGTTTCTTCTGCAATTCTGGAAGCAATGGGAAGACTCGGCCATACTACTGGCTAGCAACAGACCCCACAACAAAGACCAGACAAAGAAACAAAGAAAGACAGAAAGGGAAGAGAACAGGGAAAGACTAAGAACAAGTGGGCTTACAGGAAGCTCCCCACTTACATGACCTGAAGCAAAATCATTCTGAAAATGCCAAAAGCGGAAATTCCAAACAGGAATTTTTCTTTAAGAACCAAACCTAGTTCTCTTTAGAAGAACTTCTAAAGGGTAGCTGTTTGCCTTCACAAAGACAATAAGACTGACCATCTGGAAGACAAAAAACTTCTTACAACTACAAAGTCTCAAGGATTTGTAAAATTGACTATTGATAACCCCAGCTTTGCAGTCATTGATATATTGGAATGAACATGAGTCATTCTAATCATTTCAATACCTGTATACTCTGGTTGAGAGCATTGTCAAAAATGTCACAGGATAAACCTTGAGGACTCTCTCTCACAGTTAGATCCAAGAAATTACAAGAGAAACCTTTAGACATATAATTCAACTCACAAGAGGTTTTGGGTATATACCGCTACCATAAGAGCCTTGGTTAAGGTACATGAAGTTCTCAAAATCAGGAAAATCAGGAACAAAAAGATCATCCACAAACCTATGAACCAAGGACAAACAGGACATGTGTTACTCTTCAAGAGACGCTTAATGAAATCAAACTCATATGCAAAGAGATAGAAATTAGCCAAATAGACCACACAATTTGTAACCATCGGGATACCAATGCATTGTCTATAAACACCCTGACCAAAACAAAGAAACAAATTGTCTAATAAGAAATCCAGCCAAGAGATCAAATCTGAAGCTTCCGCAACTTTGAAGCTATGAAGATTTTCAAACAAATTGATCTCTGCTTTATTTTTCAGCCACAAAAACATAAAGTTCAAAGCTGTCTTTTGAACCATCAAAAACTTAAAACGACGAAGCTTCAGCATCCGATTAAACACTTTCTTTATCAGAACTCTCAAACGAGCTTTTAGATCCACTAGGTCAATTTTAGTGTATAGAGTTGAGAAATCAAAAGACTGCAGCTTTATCAATTTCAGATCTCAAACGATCAAGATTATTTATTACCTCCACCACTCCCGTAGAGTCATTGAGAATCCAACTACTATCACAAGGAACATCTGCTTTTTTGAGTTTAGACACCCAAAGGTCATTGACCGTAGGAAACATAGCTTTGAAGAAAGAACACAGCCACTTAGAAACATCAGAAGAAAGGGAGCTCAGACCATACTGGAAGCGAACTCTGAGAGAGAAGAATCTGGAGTGAAGGGAGAGCAATAGCAAATGAAAGCATCAGATACAAAAGCAGACTGGATACATACATGTGGAAGTTGGAACAGAAGAAAGGAGTATTATTAACTTATATCATGAAACTCAATAATGTAATCAGAAGCTGCCTCACTACCTTGTGGCGCTGCAGGCAGAGGGCAACCAGACATAATGTGCTCAACCACACCAGCCAAGGGTGTGCACCCCATCCCCACAGCAACAAGCGACTGAACCAATCCTTGCAATTCTCTCAACTCTGGAAAATAATCAGAACACAGCACAAACTTGGTGTATTGTCCATCCAACACCACACTAATCCATTGCAGCACTTGTGCCATCGATGGCACTCTGTGTTTACCATAACCACTTTCTGGAAATGGTGTATGTGTGAGTCTCTTTGAGAAATGATCCAGCCATTTGTGCAAATATTGAAGCAGTCGTACAGCTTCCCCTGTGTCAAGCTCCACTATCACAGCTGCCAAAACAGCTTCATCTTGTCCTGAGGACACCAATTCATGGAGGCACATCTCCCAAGCTTCAAAACCATCAACCACACAAGCCATTACAACTGCTTCAGAGAGAAAGTCTCTTTTCCTTGCCTGATTGTTGTCTCCATTGGCACTGTGGTCGGGATTTCTTCGCACCAATGCTGCACTTACAGCTGACGAGTCCCTTGCCTGAGCAGCTCTTTCTATGCTCTTGAGAGCAGCTGCTCTCCGTTCTTGTCTCACCACTTCAAATGATCTCCTGGAGGCTTTGGATTCTTCCAGGAAGAACTTTAGCATGGCAAGTATGTCAGATGGAGCCAAATCCTGCACGTTGTGTGCAGCCAGAGTGAGAAGCACTGCTTGCCTCTCCTCCACCAACTTGGAAACCAGTTGTGGATTCTCATTGCTCGAAACCAGTCCCTTCTCAAGCAAAGCTTGGATGGCACTCCAGAAGCGCAACCCTAAGCAACATCTCTGCAAAACTGCTACAAGCTTCCGACCTAATAACACTCCTCCTTTCCGCAACAACTTGGAAAACTGTTCTTCTTCACTTTCTCTTGACAAGCTTCCACTGTTCACAGCTCCATTCTCTCTCATCTCCTCACCACCACCACCAGTAGTCTCCTGATTCAAGTGTGGAAAAAAGCAGCCGCCTTCTCTCTTCTTCCTCATAGACTTTTCTATCACCGGCCGCACCATGTCCATGAACTCCCGGATGCTGAAAGATGGCAAGAGTTCAAGCTTTATTTTCAGCTCATCAACCAAATGCGCCTCGTCTTCATCGGGAGCTTCCACATGCCATTCCCCAATAGCTTCTATGCTGATGAGATCCCCACCGCTTTGATTCCCACTGCTCCCACCCGCTACTGTCTGCTGCAAACCTCCAACGCTCACTGACGGCCGCATCGTCATGCTCCATCCGGACTGAGAATCCACACCAGCCCCGTCCTCCGCCTGCGCCGCCCTGGTCACAATCTCCAGCAAAGACAACGCCATCACTACTCCCCGTCAAAACTAGGAAGAAACCCCACTTCTTCTTCCAAAATCCCCACCTCCTTAAAGAAACTACAATCAAAAAATTAAAAAATTAAAAAAACCCAGGCAACTATGTGAGCATCAAGGCCTTCTCGCCGCCGTGCAAACGTTCGAGCCGCATCCTGCAACTCCGGATTCACAGAACAAAAAACGCGATCCTTGAGAGCGCAGTATTGCGTCTACGAAGAATTGATGCAACGGAAACTCAACCGGAGCTCCAAAACCCTAATGATGGAAAACCCTAAGCCCTAATGCCTCTGTGCCGTCCGGTGTGCTTTTTCTGGTGGGGGCGAATTTTCGCTCTTGGCGACCCAAAAAAATGAAGGTGAATATGAAACAAAAGGGTTTTGTTTTTTGGGAAGAAAGGACACGAGTTGCCATTTTGAGAGGAAAAAAATTCTGAAGTCATCCTAGTATTTAGGCAATAGGTTGCAACCTGTCATGTGGCCAAAATATGGGAGGAATGCTTAGTTTTTCTACTTTCCTTTCGGACCTGTAGCCAAATTTGGCTAATTCCTTTTGTGTATAATAGCCAACCCACTTACCTCACAAATTTGGGAAAAGAAACACTGGTGGCGCCTTCTGCTTTCTCTGAATTTTTTTTTCCTTTTAAATTGGGGCGAGGAAAAGAGTGGCAAACACTAAACAAAAGTAACAAATTCAATGCAACATCGGGTTCGACGCAGTTGAAAGACTATGTCCCCAAATCGTCATTAGCCCAGGCCAAAAATGATGAACAGTTTAGGAAATATAAATTTCATGCAGCCAATGAGCATGCACTCATGATGGGCCCTCTCTGGGGGGCTGGGGGGAGTTGTTGTTTTTGTTTTCCTTCCTTGTTCAACCTCTGCCCCTGCCATTAGCCTAGGCCAAAAATAGTGACCAACAGTTTTGGAAACCAAAAATACATGCAACCAATGGGTAGGCTGAAGCACGCACTTAATGTGCCTTGATTTTTTTCTTTTAAGTTTTGGGTGGGGGGAGGAATTTTTTTCATTTTTCCTCTATTCCAAACATGTCTCCTCTATCTTCCTTTCAGGTATCCAATGAGTTCCCATCAGGTTCCCAATGTGTTCTCCAAGGGTGTTCCCAATAGCACCTCGATTTAATCCCATATGTCTTGCCCCCATATGCGATCACACAGATTTTGCTATAAACCTGCGATCCACCCTCGAATTCTACGAAGTGAACACCCCACGCTGATGTTACCTACCCTAGAAGTGCATGCATAGATACATGCCCAAGATCGTCATCTCATGCACTGAGATATTTCAGACTAAACTTAATCTAAAATATTTAAGTAAACTTACTTGACATATCTCATAGTCCCAAAATATGTGCATGTAACGTAAATGTTTCAAATAACTATAACTTGATATAAATATTTTAAGTAACTTGGTAAAAAGTTGATATCCAACATGATTAGCACTTTAATTAATGTTTTTTCACAATGAAAAAAATGATCTAATTGATTAGTATTTTCCTTTTGAGTCAAAGGTTCAAAGTTTGATTTTTTTTCAAAAGCTTTCTCCCTTCCATGAACAAAATGGATGAAAATAATAATAATTTTTGAATAATTTCTTCAAGTTAAATGCCCCAATGAAAGATACTTTCCGTTGGAGGAGACAAAATGTTAGTCACAACCATGTTTGACATGAGACAAGATGCTAGTCCCAACCATGTTTTTCAAGGAGAAAGGATGTTTTTTCAAAAAGCAATTTACCAAATGTTTGACAAGAAAATTCAAGAGAAAACATTGTTAAAATCAAACATTCTTTGTAGCATTGAAATTTTTTTGAAACATAATTATTTAAAATAGTCTTTCATTCTTGACTTCAAGCTAAAAGGCTAAAGCTAAAAGTTATGACAAAAAGAAAAGTGGATGTCAAATTTTAAAATGTCTTTCTCCCTTGGGGAGAAGAGCACCCAATTGCAAGGGGAAAAGGGGTGTTGGAAAATTTGATGTTGACTTTTTCCTTTTGTCATAATTTTTTCAAAAATATCCCTTTCTCTCCATAGCATCTAACTTGGAGAAGTTGCCCATAGTCTTGTTTTTTTCATCCATTTCATTTATGAAAGGGTCAAAAGATTTTTAAAAAAATTGAACCTTAAACCCTTTGGTTGAATGGGGAGATTCTAATTAATAGATCATTTTTTTCATTGAAAATATTGTGTTAAAATAATAATAATAATAATAATAATAATAATCATAGTTCGAATACAATCATAAATATTTTCAAAATATTTTTCTTATTAGGCATTGTCCTGCAACTGTGTTGAGAACCATGCCACATTGAATTCATTGCTCCTATTTAGTGTATAGTGGACAAAGTGTGGGGGAGGGGGGGAGAGGGGGGAGAAAATTGTTATATTGAGTTTTGTATAAGAGAAGGGTCTATCTTAAGACCCTTCTAGAAATTCAAGGTAGCTACTACATAGGACTCTCTTGAGGATTGAATTAGCTTTAGTGTAGGGGCGACTTTGACACATAGTTGTCCGATAATTATTAATTTGAAGATTTCATGTCAAAAAAATGAATATTCCAGAATACTTTGTCTTTCCCTCTCAAAATTTGTTCTTTGAAAACAGTAAAATTTTGAAATTTTTCAACATTGAAAGCTGGGTTTTGTATAGGAAATGGGTCTATCTTAAGTCCCCTTTTGGAGATTCAAGGTACCATGTGATTTAAGGTACTTATTACAGAGGACTCTTTTGGGAATTAAAGTAGCCGAGTAGAGGGGCAGCTTCAACACATGTTTGTGGAGTAATTAATTTATTTCCAAGATTCCAATTTGAAAATACAATATTTCCGAATATGTCAAAATATTCTTTTATTTTCCCCAACAAAAATTCTGTTCATTGAAAAAAAGTAAAATTTCAACATTTCTTCAAATGATATAATGGATGTTAAAGATGCCAAGCTGCTATGGTACTGATTGTGTGTTACGGAACATGCTGAATAGTGAAATTGGCACAATGGCCCGTTCTCTGCACACTCTAATATAATGGATTTCATGAACTGCATAATGGGCATGTGGAATTGTACATCAGACATGGATTTTGCACAATGGTTAGGTTGGGTAGACCCAAGAAGTCTTGGCCATTGTACATTGTAAGGGAATAAAAAAGGCAGAATGAAAGCCATTATGTGTAGGGCTAATCCCCAGGGTGGGGGGCATTCCAAAATAAGAGGCCTAGGATGAGGTGGTAGGTGAGTTCAGCCCCGAATTGGGGAATGTGCCCCATCGATGGACTTTAAACACTGTAAAGCATGACAAATATTTTCATGAACCTAAACATTGACCAGGCATATAGAGAAGGCTCTTATACTTATTCTTCAAGAGTAAAAAGGATCTTACACCTAGAAATAGGTGAGGGGTTAGGAGGTAGGCATAAGGAGATAACCATTGAGGTAGGTGTAAGATTCCTCCTGTTTTTCAGGGTTACCAGGTGCCCTGGAAATACACTTAGGAACTTTCTCTCACTGCTTTCTGAGGCAAGTGAAAGGAACCAGAATTTCAGGGAAATGTCCTAAAATAGGATCTACATCCCTTTTGTCTCCTTGAACATCACATGTGGCATGATAGGTATGCATTTGGAACCCTAACTTTGGTGGGAACTTGTAAATGAACCTTGCATTTGAGCATGCCCCACCTTAGCAGTAAATTGGCCTTCATAGTACTTTTCGGATGAAGAATTATATTGCACTGTGAATCTTCTTTCGGCGGATAAAAGTATACGCTTTCACACTGACCTCAAAGAACACCTGTAGTAGTAAATGGCTGTTTCTGATTGGCCCACGTGGTGAGAGTTAAACAGTTTCTGACTTTTTTACAGTCCATGGTTTCGCGTTCAAACTTCATGGGCGGGGATGGAGGACAAACTAAACGGTGCACACGGTATTTGCTAACTCTTATAGAGGGCTGATACCGGGCCACAGTGAACCAGCACCCACCAATGCATCAGTTGGCCATTTTGTCCATATCATGGCCTGCACTTTTTCACTGGCTCCTGACCCAGTGGTAACCAACATTGTACCACAGTCAACGCTTTTTTAGCTCCTGACCTTTGGGTGTTTTGGGGGGTGTTTTTCTCTCGACCCTGACCTCCATTCTATCCTCCCACCTGGCTACCCTGCTGACCTACATCTTGAGCTCGCCTACCAACTAATAATCAACCCTGCTACCTACCCACCTTACCTTCTTACCCTCTTATCTTTTCTTAGCTAAATTATTACTTCAGCAAACCGTGGTTAGATATTTATCTTGTGACAAAACTTCTATTTCTTTTCTGATTAAAAAATTATTTTTCAGTAAAAAAAGGAAAATTTTAAATTCACACCCTTTCTTTCACCCTAAACATGGAAGGACGCAAGTGTGGGGTCTGTGGTCAATCAGGACACAACTCAAAAGGTGTGAATTTAACCAAAAAAGGTGTGAATTTAAAATTTTCCTAAAAAAATTATATTTTCTTAACTAAACCTTTAGCTTTCAGCAAAACCTCTAATCTACATTGGAGGTTTCATCCAAATGAAAACCCAAAACCAGTTTTCTTCAACTGGTACATTTGAAAGGTATTTATTTGGGTCGCACTGCCCTATTCTGAGCTTTTTCTTAGGTGAGATAGGCAACCATCTGCAAGCTGCACTTTTGTGTTGTTACAGTCCATTTTAACATGAATCAACGGTTGAAAACATGATTCAAATGTGTATTGACAGCGATAAATTTGGTTGCAGTTTGGAACAAGCCCAAGAAGAACCCCATTACCACCATGGAAATAATAGCTTTTGCTGCTTTCAACAGTATGTAGTGGACAGCATATAATTTCTAATCAGTGCCAGACCCTATATTACACTTGTATAACACAATCTCTGCTGTTGGGCTGTGTGTAGTGAATGTGTATTAGGTACTTCTCTTGAAAACCAATGAAACTAGAGGCTTATGAATTTGAGAAATCCTGCTCACGACTCCGAACCACCCTGGAGGTTTCATCAAGTGGACCAATTGGTAATCAAACCTGGAACCAATAACTCATTTTGTGAATTTTTGTAATTTCTCAAACTCAAAAATCTGATTTTTGACTTCTAAAAGGTAGATTCAGAAAAAAGAAACAAGTTTTCTATAATTGATTCTGGTCCCTTAATATAGAAGGGTTTTTTTTTTAAACTAATATCATGTTTATAGCCAAATTTGGCTATACTTTTTCTTGTGGCTAATGGCACTTCACCTATATCACAGAATTGAAAATAAAAAACATTGCAAGAAACTAGGTAAACAAAGACTAAAGATTTTATTGAAAATCAGGAATTGGACAACATTGGCCTCAACTAAATGTGAGAGGGAATAGCAAAATCCTCATATACTTTGATATGTGTAAAACAATAGGCTTGCACCCCTCAAGTTTTACAATTTATACAATATATTACATTTACCAAGTTATTGAGACAAAATGAAATTCTAGGTTATCACTCAATCACATGTTGTACTCTGGAGGCTAGATGGTCGTCAGTCTCCTTTTACCAATCCATTTATTAATCAAACTTTGAACACGATAAAGGAAATTATGTAATTCATCACTTGGAAGAAAAGAACATCTATTGTGTATGGGCCAATGGATTCTGAATCCTAAACCTTTGCATGCCCTGGCACCTATTATCCATACTTACAAATCTTTTATGAAATAAAGTTGTGTAGCCAAATGGTCTAGACAAAATCTTTCCCCTTCAGAATCTCATAGGTCACTATATAAGAGAAAACAAGTTAATCATGGCCTAATAATAAATTGAAAAATTACCACATATCATAATCACAAGGAAGCACAGAAGCAAAGACTGAAGAATGGTAAGTTATTGGAGCAAGTGTTGGCCTACAAGGTATCTAAGAGATTTTAGATTTTAGCATACATTTGACAACCGGATTCGCTACCTCAAAAGGAACACATAATCTCTTATTTTAATTACTCTGCTAACAAGTGACCCTTTAATTACACCTGATGAGGAGTCCAGAGAGAAAAGGCATTAGGGTTAGGGTTATGGATCAGCAACTAATGAGGAAGCAAAGAATTAGGGTTAGGATTATAGCTCTGCAACTGATGGGGAATACAAGGAGAAAAGGCATTTGGGTTAGGGTTATGGATCTGGAAATTGACGAGGAGTCTGAGCTAGAAATTTAGGGCTACCGGATCTGCATCCTGATGATGTGCAATTTGTAAATTGAGGTTGATGGAAGAATTTGGCTCTTCCATAAGATGAAGCCGCTGCAGAAATCAAGAATCGCAGGCAGCAGCTGCAGGAATTGAGAATTGAAGGAAGAAGCAGCAGCAAAAGCAGGAGCATGGATCCACTGTTGCGAGTTGCCAGAGAACAAGAGAAAGCTTACGATATCGCTTTGTTGCTGATGCTCTGATGCTGTACATTGACGTGATTGAATCCCTCTCTTGTTCAGTCTGATGAAGCTCACTCCAGCTTCAAGTTTGTCGATTGATTGATCTGTTGAAGATGATTGATGATCTGTTGCTTTGAGCTGATGAATCCAGCTGGTTCCATGAATGGGTTTTGCTGCAGAAAGGAAGGAGGGAAAGAAGACCATGTCCCTTGGGATGCTGAGGAATCCAGCTGCTTGCACAAATGCTTTTTGCTGCTGCAGGCAGGAAGGAAATAAGGAAGGGAAGAACCAATCAGAGGTAGGGATGATGATGGATCACGAGAACTCGGGATTCAACAATTGCACCCCCTCGTAAACACCTTCCAGAGCCGAACAATTGCTCACATAGGGAACCACATCCCAGAGGAGCTTCCCATTTTCACGGGGCTCACTCGGGCAGTCGACGATGGTGGTAGCGAACTGCCAGCAGACTTCGGCGCTTTTGGCATGCTCGCAAGCGAGGTCACTCTCGGGCCTGACATCTATGAGCAAAGGTCGTAGAGCTCCATAGCTCTGTGCAATACTGCCGAAGGTGGAGTAGGGTGTGACCAGCAGATGGTCGGAGAAGCTGAGCAGAATCATCTCTGTCAGCGCTTGCGTGTCTTCCTCCAAGCCTGATGACTGTCCACCTTCGTAGGTCAGCTGCACAACTCCGACTGCGGCATGCGAGTTCTCGTCGCCAGGCGGATGCCGCACGTAAAGCTGCGTCAGAAAGTCGTGGGCACTGCGGAAGAGCGAGGTGGTGAGCACCATGATCGTCTCTTCTCGAGTAGAATTTGTTGTTGCTACTGCGCTAGAGGTTTGGTAGGGTTGTGGAAGAATGCCATTGTCGATCGCGCATCGCAGTACGCGCCAGTTCACCATCTCGTGATCCTTGTCGAATTGCTTGGGTCCCTCTCTGTAGCGCAGTTGGATGCCGACGCGACGATCCGCGTGCTTGAGGAAGACGTTGTCGACTTGCTTCACACGGTTCCAAACCACATCCGCCGGGAGCAGCAAGCTGTGAAGCACGTGGGTAAGAACCCTTCTGTCCGGGAAGAGCTTCTCCAGCACCGGACGGAAGCGCGGCACCGCGAACATCTTCGGCACGGTGTAGAAGCAACCCTGGAAGTACACCCATGTCGCCTGCTTCTCGAGAAGCTCTTGCTCGGCGTCGCACCAGAAACGATCTTCGGGGCGCCATTTCTCGTTGTCGACGCGCACGGCAAACATGGAAACTGCATCCTCCTCCGCCGTCGTCCCGTTCTTCATCGTCGCCCACACTTGATCGCTGCTCGTCCAGAGCTCCTTTTCTCTCACACTGTCGCCTTCGATTCTCCACGAGGAACCCACAAATGGCTCGCAAACGATGTCCGGTACGACGATCTTGTCGGGAACTAGTATCACTCTCTGCGTCAAGACGGCGTACACGAAGGTCGATGCCACAGCGTGCAACCTGTTGCCGAGGCCGAAGTCCTGGGCATCCGCGACCACGAACTTGCAACCGGTATCTTTCACGGAACTGAAGTTGCCAGAGAAAACGAACTTGTTGTCTTCTTCTTGCCCATCGCTGCTGCTGCTGCCCACTAACAGTTTCCTCATACACGTTCGATGAAGTTTTTCGTACTCCGTGAACACTCTTTGCCACAAAGAATTGGGAGCCAAGTACTTGACAAACTTGCGTCTTTTATACTTGAGCTCCAACTCTCCGCGACTTCTGCATGGATGTTTCCGTCTCCAGGCCTCCACTTCCGCGTCCGTGATTCGAGAATCACGTTCGGATGCTCCAGCTGCTGCCCTAGCAGTTGCATCCCGAAGAGCAGAAATGAGGAGCTTTCCGACAACCCCATGTTCATCATCATCATCAAGACTTCCTACAAACGACTTTGCATCATGATCGACTGCATGATGATCATCTACTAACACGTCGACGACTCCTCTCAAGCTGCTGGCGTCGCTTGCACGTAGCGAGGGAGTAGCAGCAGAAGTAACTGTGGAATTACTAAGACAAGGAGAAGCTTCTGCTGCACTGATCTTGGAATGCTCCAGAGCCGTGAGACTGAAGGTGAAATCGGGGTAGTTGTTCTTAGAGATGAAGAGCAGAAGCGTCAAAGTGAGGACTAAGAAGGCGACACAGGCCATTGTGACTTCGGTCGAGATCGATGCTCGACTCTTGTTGATCCCCATGACGATGTTGATAGAAATCTTAGATCTCCAGCTGCTGCTGCTGCTGCACCCTCCAGCTCCTCGAAGTCTTTTGCAAGCTGCTTCCAACTAGTACCTACTGCTCGCATTGGGTACCTGGGAATTGTTGTCTTCCAGCTGCTGCTATTGCCGCCGCACTGCGACAATGTCAAAGCCGAGCATGATGATTCCGCTGGTGATCTCAACTGCATTCCTTGAGTTTTCTTGCTTGAGGGTGACAATCCCGTGCACCCACGAACTCTATAGACCTAATTAGACCTCGCGTTCTCTGGCGGCAAAGACAAAATGCATCTGCTGCACGAGAGTACGACAAACTCGCATTCAGAGGTCGAACTCTCAAAATGTCTACTGTCAATCAAAGACTCAGAAAAAAGCGACTTTCTTGTTCTTGTTCTTCTTAGCATTGCTAGCTACTAGAGGTGGTTATGATTAGGGTTCGAGAATTCTTACGACTGGGTCGCCAGTGTAGTCGACGTACTTTCTGAACGTCCATCCTACTCGTGGCAGCAAACTGCCGGTCGACGCGCGCGCATGTTCTCCGCTGCTGGCGCAAGTCTCCAACAAAGCCCACAAACGTCTGGGCCAGCTACAAGAAATTACACCTTGCCAGATTCTTTTGAGCAAAAGATTTATCAGCACACCGTGACCATGAGCAACCAAAGACATTTACACGAATATCTTCTTGGCTGAACTGAAACCGTACTCCCGCAAGTCGACCACTATGTCTGCAACTCCTCCCCGTTCCGTTTTTCTTCATTTCCGAGGTCCGACAACAAGAAAGCTTTTATAAATTCTTAGAAAGGCGCGATCTTCAGTTCCCCACCCCCTCTCCGAGTTTTGGATCCTTCTAGAGATCTAGTCGTGCAGGGTGCTTTGTCTGGCTCTTTCCTGATCGCATGCAAAGCTAGCGGCTCTTCTTCTGATGGCACGCAGCGCGCGACACTTCCTCTGATGGCGCGCAAAGCGCAAAGCGCGCGACGCAACGTGCGTGGGAAAAGGAACCAGAGGCCGTGGCGGAGGTTTTGGCGGAGAGAGGACCAAAAAAAGCGTATCCACGCAACTAATTTTGACGGAGGTTTTGGCGGACTCTAATAATGAAATTGGTGGCATGAACGTCATGATTTATGTGCGAAACGGAAAATTTTAATTATTATGATTAGTTTCAAAACAAATCCTGATATAATTGCACCCTGGTACTTATTTGGAAAATCGTGATTGGGTCATGAGTAGATAAAGATATGTGTAACATAAAGAAAGCCCCAAGATGCGGGATTTCCCGAAATAAGGGGCCTAGGACGAGTTGGTAGTTGAGTCCCACCAGTCCCCTCCATCGCGATTTTTTCCAAAACAACAGCCTGAGGATCAGGTGGTAGTTGAGCCCAGCGGGCACCCTCCTGGGAAATTTCCCAAAATAGGATCTCCCACACCTATCCCATGTACTTTGGGGATGGCCCTCACCTGCGGGCTTTACCGATCATAAGGCATACGCTGTCCCGAAACTAAACATACATATATAGATTGCGAGGAGTGTGAGGAGGAGGGTTCTTAGTTCTTATACCCTACTCCTTGACCCCTAAATGTCAGGGTGGACCCATTTGGTCTGCTTTTCAGTCTATTTTTTTACTTTCTCTGACATTTAATTTAAGGGGTTAAGTGTGTGAGGGATCTTACATGTACTTATAGGTGTATAAAACCAGCTTTAGACTAGGAGTCAGAAGTGCTCAAATTTTTCATTATTGACTCCAAGTTATTAATAAAAATTATTTGTTTGAGGCCAATTAGTTCATGCCTAGATACATTAGGGTA
This sequence comes from Sphagnum contortum, assembly GCA_963920785.1. Classification (NCBI taxonomy): domain Eukaryota; kingdom Viridiplantae; phylum Streptophyta; class Sphagnopsida; order Sphagnales; family Sphagnaceae; genus Sphagnum; species Sphagnum contortum. The sequence continues at coordinate 1,658,233 of OY987287.1, read as the reverse complement.
GAACAGCCCATCATCGAACATTGGCCGGTGACTGATTGGGGCAATAGTTTAAGCATAGCCCTATGATCAACAAATTTTACACCCATAAATGTTTTTTAAACCCTTTATTGAACGCTTGGTGAATTTTTTTTGGTTTAACCTTTCTAACCACTTTCCACAGGATGGAGATTTTTGTGTTTGGTTATGGGTAAAAAGCACCCCCATTCAAAACACCAAGTTGAATAGTTAAAAAATAAAAGAGTGGCACTTTGAGCTCCAATCACCCCCACTTAGATTAACAATTGTTCCGTTAAATGTGTAAGGTTGCACCAAAATTTCAAAAAAGATACACAATGTATATTGTAGATTGAAAAGTAACAAAACAAGACATCTTAATTACTATCGTACAAAGGATGCAAATACAATTTGGATTCCCACCAAAACCGTGCAACTTATGTAGAAGTTAGAAGCAAAGAGTCATGCATTTGAATAAATATCAGTTTTTCAAAGTTTGCAACACCTCTCTAAAATGTCTAAACTTTCACAAAATATTGAAGATTTCCTTCAAGAATTCCTAGAGTTATTAGTTCTTACTGCAAAATGTTTGAGATCTAAAATAGATGAGAAGGATTATCAAAATTCTACAAAGATTGAAGGACATGTGACTAAAAAAATTTAATTATAAACTAAAGAAAGTTTGCAATCTCCACTAGATGAATGGGAAGTTGATTTGAAATCTGCACATAGTGTAGAACATGTGAAAGAAAATGATGAAGGTAGCTCATTAGATTTTAGGCTAAAAAATTGTGAACAATCTCAAAATTTAGTAGAATCAAGTGAAGAAACCAAAATTGCTTATGTAGATCAGATCTACACATCAAAGTATAAAAAAATCATTTCCTATTGTTGGATTTCAAAAATTGTAGGTTCAAAAATAATAAGGAGAACAAATTCAATTGGTCCTTGGGGATTTCAAGGGGTTAGAGCCAATCGCAACTTGAGATGCATTCTAATAGCCTACACATCAATTGAAAACATTGTGTTCTAATGGGAAAACTTCCAACACTTCTATGACATCATTTTTTCTAATTATGTCTTCAAAGATCATGTTCTTTTAAATTATCCAAAGCAAACACATTTTTCATAATCTTGGAACGCATAAAAGATATTCAAATTCATACCTCTTATAGGTCCAAAAAAGACACCACTAACTTGTTGGAAGTTAGGGCCAAGAGGTAGGGGGCTACCATGATGATTAATATCCCTTGTAGGTGGTAAAATGGTTTCGTGGACTAAGAGCCAATAAATAAAGTATATGTGCCACCTACACATGCAACAATATTAAATAGCCCAACAACAAATGCAGAGAACATCTTGCCTACACCAAAAACACAAATAAATAGGGCAAGAAAAGTTAACAAGACTCTTCACCTACACCCAAGCGGGACATCAACAATTGAAACTTTGGAACAAGTAATGGACACAATACAAAAAAGGCATTTTTCAATGAGAAAGGCCATCTAACATTGGCACATACCTCTAACCTCTCTTTTAGATCATTTGAATGGTAGGACAAAATCAAGGAAAGTTGGGCCACAAATATATTAATAGATGAAAACGATGTAACAATGGTGGCCTAGAACCAATGTGGACTTTCAATTATTTTGCAACAATTCAAAATGGAGGTGGCAAAGCTTGCCCAAACCAAACAACCCCTTTCACAAATGGAATTCCAAGGAATTCTTGGTGGTATTGGTTCAAACACCAACATCCATAACTAAGCCTTAAACTTGTGGAAGGATTGGAGGTCTCCAAGGCACATGGTCTAACAAGTCAATCATGCAACTCCTTTTACTAGATTCTAGAAAACACTATATAATCAGCAGAAATATAGATTAAGTCACATCTAAATTCAAATGATATTCAAATCCAAACTAGCGGTAATCAGGTGCAAAAGTTCTAACTAGAAAATACTCACAATAGGTTTATAACTTATTCCAAGGTCAAAAGAATGGTTGATAATAAATTATGTCATCAATGTAACATGGAGTTGCCTACCAAGTTTTTATATTTTAAAGGTGAATGGTTCAAAAATGATTACATCAAGGGATGTAAAACAAGGACTTGCATGGCAATGCAGAATAAATGTCGCAACCCTAGCTTCGAATTTGCGACCAAAGCAAGGGCTTGCAAGGATGCAGGACAAAAGGGAAATCCAGGAGGCACACCTTATACTCCCGGGAGTGCAAGAGAGTGTAAGAGAATGAACCTTCACACTCCCAAATGAGTTCCCACTTTGAGAGTTAGAATCTCGATGGATTTTCAAATTTTTAGAGAGTGATTGTAGGGGTTAAAACCCATTGGATTGAAGAGTTTTTTATATCAAAACTAGAAAGGTATTGAAACCTAAATGTCTAAAATGGGTTCGCATGACTGATCTGGACACTTAAAACATAATTTATGGCTAAAAAAAAGTCAGGAATCAAATTAGCAAATTAACTCCTGACCACTAAAACTCGGAAATTGACTCAATTTCCTTGTGTGCAGGTGGCATGCGACTTACCATTGAAAAGCTCTTAACAATGACTACAACTTTGCTTTAGACCTCATCTCAATTGAAGGTCTTCACAAAAAGTTATGGGCCCCAAAGTTGGGGGAGTCCCAACTTTGGGAATGCCATTTGGATTTGGGCCTCATAGAAAGGCACAAAGTATACTATAAGGAGGAAGATGGTGGCTTTCCCTAAGTCCAGGCCATGGTGAGTTTTGTTAATCCAAGTTTGCCAATAGGGCATGAATGACAACATTTCTATTCAAGTAATTTTTGTCATTCTCCAAATGGCATTTCACAATTTAATAAACACCGATTTATTTTAACTGGTTATGGTTCACATGTTACCTTAGAAGCAATAAGACAAGCGTAAACATTTGATTAAACATGATTACATTGTCGTCTCATACATCCCATGCCTTGCAGCCTTTGGGTGCGAATTACTTTAAACCTTTTAAACTTGTTTTCAAGAAGAAAAAAAATAGAGCAATGATCAAAAATAATCATTACAAACTAAACAAATGCACATTAATTAGGCCGGTGGACAAGGCTTTGGAGTAGGCATGACCAATAATAACATCAAAAATAGGTTCCAACCTATAAGAATATGGCCATTCACTCCCAAGGCAATGGATGATAAAACTAGACCAAGTGATATATACATAACAAAACCTAGCCCCAACATCTCAAATGATGATAGTAATGATTTTAATAATGTAGTAGATGAAGATCAATGGGGGGGAAGATGGAACTGTTATATAACTATTGAGTATAGAAACAAAAAAAATGTTAAAATAGAACCTAATGGGCAGGAACACCCAGATGTAAAGTATCATGTAGATGTATCTACAAATGTTAATGATAATTTTAAAGTTAATCTATCAAAAGATGCACATAAACTGCCCATTGATCTAGCTAAACCTACTTGTGGAATGCAACAAGTTACAAATTCTTAAACTACAATGCAAGATGCCCCATCTCTTGTCAATTCATAAAATGTCTGAGCTTTTGTTAATTTGTTGTCCCTCCCACGCTTATCTGTAAGAAAAACAAGGGGAGAAAAACCTTTAATTGACTATAACCAATCACATGTTGTGACATCAATTGAGTATTCAAACATTTTGCGTTAGTAAGCATTAGACAAAAAAATAACAAAAGAAATTAGACAACAAAAATGGAAGGAGAAGGGGGACAAGAAGGTTAAACAAGCTGTTAATTCCTTAAATGCAACTAAAAAGGTAGTTCAAAAGTTGGCAGAAAAGCATGCATGAACAAATTTCATGTCAAGTTGGTCTATAACTACAATAAAAAAGGTAGGGGATAGGTTTCACCAAAATTTATAGCGGGTTTAGAGGTGCATCCCCTATTGTACAAGGGTGTGAACCTTGCAATTTCAACATCAACATAGAAAGAAACAAACGCAACTAAAATGGCACAAATGAAAATAAGGGGGCATCTTGCAACAAGATTATAACAATCCCTTTAGGATAGCCAATTTTGAAGAAAGAAAGGTTTGAGGGTTAAAGGAGAGGCCACAAACTAAAACTTGAGGGTTTGAACATGAAGAAAATCACAACTTGAGGGGGAACCCAAAAAAACCAAGAGTAACCAACAACCAATAACCAAAGGAAGACAAACATAATCAAGTTCGTGAACTAGGAGGAACTAAAAACCAAGAACCAAAGAAGGATGAACACGATCAAGATCGTGAATTAAGAGGTAGAGGAGAACGAACACAATCAAGGTCACAAAGTAATCAACACTAGGAAGTATCAAAAGTTGAAATGAATTAAGAACGAGGAACCAAACATAGAAAAGGGTGAACATGATCAAGATCACAACAATGGAGGATTGGAGGCTTCAAATGAAGACAAACACAATCAAAATCACAACAATGAAGTTGGGCCCACATCTTATGACAATCAATAGGAGGAAAACTACGATGGAAAGAAGAGCCATACCCACATTTGAATGCTTAGGTGACGAAGATCATGATGAAGACCTCTTGCACACCATCACCATCACATGCACAACACATGGTAAAACCAATACATATCTTTTCAATAAAAGAAGATAAATTCATAGCAAATACCACTAAAGATTAACGACAAAACCCAAATGAACATTCATGGAAACGATGATGATCACCAAGTCCTTAGCACCAACACCCAACTACAACCAATGAATTCCAAAATTCAACCATCCAAAATCTAAACTCCAAACCAAAGAATGTCAATAGCAAAAACCCAGAATGGTGTGTGGCATTGTGCGAAAATTTAGGGTTTAAAAACATAGGGTTTGGTATGATCATAGATCTTTTCACTTTTTCTCTAGCATTGATCTTGGCAAAAGATGTATGATGAACCCTTTTGCATAACGTATCCAACATATTTCATTCCCATCCCATTTTATGAAAAGTCAAAAATTGTCCATGTTTCAATTGTTGACACCTCTTTCATAAAGTGAAACATATTTGATTATCAAGGTGACAAGTGTTTGTTCTAGATTTTTTCCAACCCCCCTTCATATGGGGGAGCATATCTTAGTTGTACCTTCACTAAATCACATGATTTAAACGTCCATGAGTGCGCCTAGAGATTGGGCACAACTTCTCTACAAACCCTAACCCCAAAAAATCAACATCTCACACACACTTCTTCATTGAATCCTTATATGTTCGGTCACCGACTTATTTAGTCACTCAAAAGTAGGGACCAAGATTTCAACCTCTCATATGCTTTCACTCTTTGTATCATTGTTCTTTTCCTTTTTCAAGCAAAACCTTAAAGGTCAGACCGGCGTGGATGAGCATAGGGAGGAGATTCTTGTAACTCTTGCGTTTGTATGGCCACATCCCAAGGACAAAAAAATAGAAGCCCTCTCTATCATTCACCAATAAACAGAGAAGCTCAACAAAAGGAGAGAAAATTGAAGAGAGATGAAATGAAGAAAAAGTAGAACTTATAAGGTTTGATTTAAGACGTATTGTGATCGTACAGTGTGCATTTCATCTAAACAACAATATTTTATTGAAACAATATTGGCCTCAAAGGTTGCAAACTGGCCTCCCAAGTTTATATGTATTCTTTTTCTGTTTTTTTTTTCTTGTGTTGGGACCAAGTCAGGGCCATAGAGTGGGAGATACTTTTTTGAGATTATTTTTTTCAGCCTTGATTCCTAGTGTAAAGTGGGCTTAAACTCCCTCTTCTTTTCTAGGAGGGAAATCCAAAAAGAAAAGGAGCCTTTTTTAAGAACTCTTTGTGGGGTTTTATATCTAATTTAAGAGGTTTTGGGGATCCATTAAACTTCAAGCTGATGAAAATAATCAATTAAAACAGCTTTTGAGTTTTGCTCTTCTGGTTTGGACTCTTTGTTCCTTCTTTTTCCCTAACAGAGTTTGCCAAGTTTCATCAAAAAGCCTAAAGTTTTTCTTAGAGTTGGAGTGAGCAGTGTTTTTAAAAAAATAAAAATTATTCATCAATTTTGTTATATGAATGCCATTTTCCAGCATAGTTTTGCATTGTTGGCTCGCAGGTAGAACCTAACAGATTTTTATTTTTATATTTTGGGAATGGGGTCAACAAAATAGAGGGAACACCCTAAGTTCCTACATCAATTTACTACTTAAGTACCTTAAGTTGGAAAAAATGAAGTCTCAAAATGGCTGCCTTTGGAAGATGATACATTTTTGTAAAATAGGTACCTACTATACACCTAATATCTAAAGAAGGGGTTCTCAATCATGCGAACTTTGGCTAGGTTCAAAATCTCAGGATTTTTTGGTGGACTAAGAAGACTTTCAAAAAATAATAATCAGGGTTTTGGGTGGACTGGAAGGACTAGGGGGTTTTAGGTTCAAGAAGCATTTTATTGAAAAAATCAGGATCATTTTTTTTCATAACTATATAACCATGTGACCCATTTTTATATTGGGTTGAGCAGCATAGGTAGATTTGTGTTTGTATTGCATTGACAAGATCTTTCAAAAGTTTCATTATTATTCTGATATCTTAAACCAAGTTTGTAATCATTTTTTAGCATAATTTGTAAGCTGTGGCTATCATGATGCAATACCTTCAGCCTTTATGAAATTTCTATTTTGTCTAGAATATAACATAGTGTTGCTTGCAGAACTACTAAAATTCCAATAAAAATGAACATTGCCATGTGGAGGGCCCATAATCCTCAACCAAAATATTTGAGTGAATTGAGGATGGCACCTTACAAGTGTGGTGCCTCCTTTCCTCAAATGAATCAGAGCTAAGCAAAGTATTCTTTATGGCGAATAAGGACCTTTTGATCTGGCTATTTTGAAATTCAGGTCTTGCCCACAGCTCTCACCTCAGGCATGGGACCCCCCATTACCAGAACATCCCCCTTCTTGGTACTTACCCCACATGTAAAGCACTTGGAATAAATTCTTAAAGTGTATACGGAAAACCCATATATCTACGAACATTCCTCTTTGAAAAGAGGTGGGATCTTCTGTCTATGATCCCTCCCTCTTGTAAGGATTAGGTCGAAGAATTGTCTCTCCCTTGTACAACTTGTGATCTACCTATGTTTAACTTTAGGGTAAAGCTTTATGGGAAGAAGGGTCCCCTGAGGTGGGGCTGAGTGAGAGCCTATTCTCATATACTCACCCCCTAGGGCTTTGTACTAGATAAAAATTGTTGTGCTTTTTTATTTTAAAAAAATATTTTCATATCCATTGAGTATCATGGGGAAGAACCTGTGGTTGGATGTTCTGAGAACTGAAATCCCAAACTCAGTTTTTGAAAATGCTTATTAGAGCACATATTACCAACATTTTCTTGGTACCAGTTTTTGTAAAAATAAAAAGGTAATATTTTCTCACAATTTTGAAGAAAATCGCCACATTTGGACTCTGATTTTGGTTTGATAGCATTTTCAAAAATATTTGGATTCTTGGATCTTGTCACCATTTAATGCTAAATCCCTCTTGGGATGCTAGCCCATTACACAACATCATAAATTTGAAAAAATTATATACCACTGCATATTACACATTGCCCTACATCTATACTAAAAAAATGTGTAAAGGTTTTTCCATTCATTCATGGTAATGTTCACCTTGTGCTTTACAAAGGATAAATCCCAACACAAGCCCCATATTTTGGGCACTAAGTTTTGCAAATGGAAGAAATGCAAACAAATTATCAATGCTCACACCGATTACAAAAGAAGAAGGGAAAATGCAGTTAGTCTTATATATTTGAGCCTAACTTTTGCATTGGAAGAAAACACTAGTAGATTACCCTTGGCCAATTCGAAACTAATTATATTATTTCCAGAAATGTTAAATTTTTCAAGGATTATTTCTTTCAAATCAAAATATTGTGAAAGAAAATAATAAACATTTAAGAATATTTCATTTTTTGAAATGAATTTTTCAAAATTAATTAATTACTCAATGGACATGTGTTGAAATGGCCAAGGTACTACAGTATTACTATTCACACCTAGAAAAAAAAAACACTTTTTGACTGAGGAAAATTACATAATTTTGATCTAACACTTCCATTAATACCAAATCAAGAACAAAAACACATATTCAATCAGTTCAACATTTTGAGCTAACTTTTGCATTAAAAGTAAACCTTCATAGATCACTATTGCACACCCTATGAGAAAGATAAATAAATGTTTTGATCTAACATTTGCATTTGAAGAAGATACTCATAGAATTATAGTTGTTCACACATATTGAAAGAATAATTTACATCTTCTGATCTAATTTTTGCATGGAAGATAACAGACATAAAATCAAAATTGTTCACATGGTCATATCCATTAAATAAAAGAAAAACATACAAACATAAATGCAGTCAGTTGCAAATTTGGAGTAAACTTTTGCATATGAATAAAAGACTCATAAACTTATTGTACACACCAATAGAGCACAAACACAAACACACTATGAGTGGCACATATTGGATATAGAGAAGGTAAGCTTCCTGCCAGCACAAACACCCTGAAGCCAGTAGTATATCTGATAGAAGTATCCATGGACGCCATGTTGCTTGTAAGTAGCTTCCCTGAGTTATGAAGCTCTGATATGTGTGGTGACCTGATCTTTGCATCTGGGGAGATGAAAACTCACCACCCAATAATAGCAACTGGCAACTTGCCATCATGAACTCACTGACCTTGCGATTGTCTTTTTCCTTTCTCACACGAGTTTTTTCATTGGAAGTTTCACCATGTGGCATCGACCACATGAGCGCAAGCACGGTGCCTTCATTTTGACATTCACATTTTGCTGGCAAATCTGCAGTGGCTTTTCAGTTGCAGTTTATTAGTGTTAATCTAGTATATGATGTATTGACTTTTCAATATACCAGCAAGCTCCTCCTCGTATTGGGTACTTTTCTAAAAAATCATACCATCCTGGTCCTGGTATTGGGTGTTTTCTAAAATTTTCCTATTGGCCTGGTCCTGCGATTGGGTACTTTCTAAACTTTTGTTTTTTAGTTGTTTTCTTCGAATGGATTCATTGTGCCAAAAAGAGAACCAAGCACAACTCCAAATGGGGGTGCATGCACAACTGTTTCTAAACTTTTCATATTAGTCTGGGCCCCAGGGTGGTTTTTTTCTCCCAGTTTTTGGAAAGGAAGGAAGGAGACTGACATGAGGATCCCCAGAAAGATATAACACTAAATGGCAACAGGTTTGGATGGACAGTAGACTTTTTTCAGGTCTAAATATGGCAATGTTTTGTATTTTTTCATACCAAAAATGACCTAAAAAACCTTATAAAAACATTGTTATTTCATGACCTTTTTTGTTGTTTAAAATCCAAATTGGCCAAGAAAAAAAAGTTCGCCACAAAAGAACACTGATCCCGGTTCTGGTATTGGACACTTTTTTAAGATTTTCACACTAGCCTGATGATATGAAGCAGGTAGTACCATAGCACCTTATTTTTAGAATCTGAAATTTTCAGAAATTATTTTTCTGGAAGATCTGTTTTTGGGATCGAAAATGAATAATCTTTTCAAATATTCGAGAAATATTTTATTATCGAAATGGAATCTTCAAAATTAATCGATTATTGAATAGACATGTGCTGACGGCGCCACCCCTTTACTAGGGTATATTATATACCCTGATATTGAAACTGGTATATAAAACCCATGTTTGTCATCTCCACCAGGCTCATATCACCTCCCCTTGTGCCAGTGTGGTATAGAATTTCAATGAACACGCATAGACCAGACTGTATACCATTCAAAAGCTTATATCTATGTACCAGACCAGCACTCCAATGTACCACAAAAGCTTGAAAGACGAGACCATGTGCAAAGATTTTACGTAATATAATAAAATCACATGCAAAACCTTTCATCTCTTGGAAGGCAAATTGTACCTAAGAGTTTTAGCCTGGCACCTTTGCCAAGTTTCATTGCAGCAAAACAGCAAGCCACACAGCTTCTATCACACTTGCCCTCTACTCATCATCACAAATCCAAGTACGGGAGAGAAGCATTCAATTCTGCAGACTGAAAGTTCATGAGAGGATAGCTGGCTTTATAATCATCCTTCTGATTCTACATCTGAACATGGGAGTGAAGCATTAAATTCTGCAGACTGAAAGTTCTTCATGAAACTATATGAAATTATATTTCATCACTATATCATATTGTGATAGTTTATTTGAAACTAATTGCATCAGAAAATTGTTGAACTCGTCACTTCTCAAATAATTTGTTCATAATCTTACACACTCTTTTATATACATATTCGTTCCCTGTGCCCCGCACTTGCCTCATTTATTTCATCAATTGCAAATAGGCTGCTGCTGACCAGTGTTTTTTCACCCCCGACATTTTGTCGTTTTCCAACCAAAAACAAATTGGGAAATCTTTTGTTTTTGTTGTGTAAATGTTCTTTTTGGAAAAGTTCACCAAATTTTTTATATCCGGAATTGAAAAAGCAGCCCTGCTTTTGACTACTGAGTTCACTCAACTAAAAATAAAACTAACAAAAACTACTGATTGCAATCATTTTGTCATTGTTTTCTAGTCTAGTTCAGTAATGAGAATATAAGCTATGCTGTCTGAAGTTTTTATTTTGGGGATGATTTTTTGCAACCTGCTGATTTATTTTTTGGACAAATATGTGTGTTCAGTGTAATTTTCACCAATTTTTATTTTTCCCCAATTTTTTAATATCACAAAATTGGGGGGGGGAAAATTCAATCCTGTCCTATTTTTGAAGGATCATCCATTTTTGTGTTTTTCAAAAGGCCTTTCACTTCCATGACCTTTCTCTTGGTGACATGGGGTCAGTTGTTAGTTCACTTTCTGTTGCCTGGCATCGCTGATAGGCACTGTAGTTGCAGAGGACACTTAGTAATTAGTGTTTAAGTACTATGATTTATGCTGAATCCAAGGGCTTTTGTTAAGGCAAGATATTATTACCAGCTGACAAAATAAGTGGTGAAAATAATTGTGTTTCCTCGTTGCCAAAATTTTAAATAATTGTCAGATTTTATGTATTAAGTTCCAATAGGGTAGCAAACAATATAGAAGGATGTGTAAAGTGTAAGGAAAGGCCTTGCTGTCAGGGCATTAGGAGCCAAGAAACCTAGAGTTTTGAGGCGGCTAGTTTCTTTAAAAATATATGTAAGCAGCTTACACCTACTTTGCAGATGCAGGAGCCGCCTTATGGCTACTAAGTAGGTGTGAGCTGCCTCCTCTTTTGAAGGGGGGCTCTGTTCATGGATTTGAGGTGTTCTCCATTTACACTGAGCACTCCCTCCCAGGGAAGCATCTACCTTGTCAAGGAGGAAAACCTAAGGCTTTTAAATATTTTTCCAGAGAAAACATAAGGTTGCTTTTCTAAGTCCTTTCTGGCTCTGACTTGGGTCCTCCCTGTTTGTACTTCCTTTCCCCCCTTTGTCTTTGCTGGGTGCTTTCTTGAATGGTGCTTGCCAGGGCTTCATCATTTCCAGGAGGAAACTTAAGTTGAAAATGAAAACACAAGGTTGCTTCCTAGAGCTCCTTCCAGTTTTGTTTTTTTTTTAGCAGTGCTGCCCTCAGACAAGGTGTTAATCAGAATACAGATACCAACCCATGGCTGCTGCCTTGGGAGGTGCACTTCTTCTGAGAACACCCTCTTACCTTTTCAAGATGGAAACTCACGTTTTAAAATCTTTGTACATAAACCATAAGGTTGCTTCCTGGAGCTCCTTCCAGTTTCTCTTTCTTCAGGGATGATGCCCTCGGATAAGGCCATAACCAAAATACAAGTACAATCTTCAACTCCTTCCTCGGGAAGTACACTTATTTTGGTAACACCCTCATCTGGAGGGCCTCACCTACCGCTTAAATTTTTTTTACTTTCATTTTTTCTTGTTTATAGTGAGATGTTTGTTATTGTGTTATGCATGATCACCACTTCAGATACATCACAAAATTCAATGGGGAAAAAAAATGCACTGATGCTGAATTTCATGATGGTACTACAAGGTTCCATACTTAGATTATTGTAAGAGAAACTTTTTGACAATTCTATAACCGAGGGTTGTTGGGAGTTAGGTGAGTGACCTTTTAATTAAGGTCACCTATACATGGAAACTTGTGAGAGACGATCATGGGAGTGAATGGTACTTGGGTGGACTCCTTTCTCAACAAAAGAAAGGAATATTTAGTAGTTCCCAAAGGACTAGTTTTTAATTTACAGCAAATATAAAGTAATTTGGAGTGGTTGTGTGATCAAGCAAGTTGTATTTATTTACATGTTTTACACCATGCTTAAATGTAGGCTTAGGAGAAAACCTATGTAAATTAATTTAGGGCACCATTTTCCCATTGCTAAAAACTAGACTTTCACTTATCAAAATGATGACAATTTGACAAATTGGATTAAAATGAGAGTAAATGTAGAGAGACACTAGGTAGTAATCTAAACTTGGCTTTTATTTCAAATGATAGTAATCCAAAAGGCCTATGTTACAAACACATGACATGAAGGGTTTGAAATTTGTACGCACACGAGTTTAAAGCTTGCAATTTGGATGCCCTTTTTTTCTTTTTGACAAATGTACAATTCAAATATTTTGGATTTGAAAAGTTGAGAACCCTAAATTTATATTTTAAAATATTTTCATAGAAAATTTCAATTCATGAAATTATGAAGTTATTGTTTTCAATTCCAACATTTTGGACTTAGTGGTTTGAACCTAATTTTTTATTGTAAAAGTTGAATAACCAATGATAAGTTTTAAGATTTTGCAAAAAAATCCAAACTGAAACACACTATGAAAATACAAATATTATATGTATTCAAAACAAAATAAGTAAAAAAAAGTGATGTTTCAATGTTAAAAATACACTAACAACAAAAAATGGTTTTCATTTTGAAATTTAAAATTATAATCTAGATACCCAAACAAAATCATAAAGTTCCATACCCAACCATTTAGAGATGAAAGGTCAATTATATAAGTATATTGAATTTGTGAGCAATGTGACAATTGTTTATGCGTTTTGAAATGGAAGTTGGGAAATAGAAAAAAAAATCTTTGAAATAACTATGAAATCTAGGGATTAATATCAATCTAAGCATTCAAATTTCAAACTAAAAGATAACATGAAAAAACAATGAATGTGAAACAAATTTCAATGTTTGTTATTGATATGAACATTTTTGAACTCAAAAGACCCAAAAAATATCAATCAACGTGTATCAATATATTTCAAATCTTTAATTACTATTTCATCAAATCTAAGGATGGTGAAGTTTGGAACTTTTCATACTCAAATGAATGACACTTTGGAAAAAATGTCAAATCCCAAGGAATTTGAATTTGATAAAAACATGCATGTGCATTATATGCACCAACAAAATGTGTTAATGAACGGAAAAGAATGGACACAATGTGTCACAACCCTAGCTTTGGGCTCGCGACCAAGGCAAGGGGTTGCAAGGTTGCGGGCCAAGAGGAAGGAAGCTCGGGAGCAAAGGCAAAGGCATTGGAAGGGTGCAGGCCAAGAGGAAGCTCGGGAGTCATCACATACTCCCGGGAGTCTAAGGAAGTGCGAGGGAGTGTGAGGAATGAACATTCACACTCCCAAGGCAACTCCCATTTTGGGAGAGGGAGTCCAGGTGAACTCCCGAAACTCCAAAGGGCGAGTTGAAGGGTCAAATCTCAATATATTGTTGCGCTCTTTAGACCATTGGAAAGCTCGTGAAACGTAGATGTCTAAAATGGGCTCGCATTGCTCATTTGGACATCTCAAACACAAGTTATGGGCGAAAGAAGGGCGGGGAGTCAAACTGGCAGTTTGACTCCCAACCACTAAAAGTCGGGAATCGACCTCTTCACGACATCCGATTTGAAAGTGCGACACGGCGTTGGAAAGATCGCGACGAGGGTTACAACTTTGCTTTAGACCTTGTTGCGATCAAACTCTGCAGTCGGGAGATACGAGCTCCCAAAGTTCCGGGACTCCAACCGGGACGATTTCGAGACAATTTCGGGACTCCCATTTGGGAGTCCCGGGAAAAATAGCCATTTGGATGTAGCCTCCGTGAAGAGCTGTAGAGTATACTATAAGGGGGAAGGTGGTGGCTTCCCCCAAGTCCGGGCCGTGGTGAGTCTTGTGTGTCCGTGTTGCCTGTGGCTCGTCCTAGCACCAAAAGTGCTCCAACTATGCACTAACCACTTTGTGTGGGTTTTGTGCAAGCCCGTGTGAGTGAGTAAAGCTTGTCAAATCTTCCTAGTCCCATCCCGGAGCTCCGGCACACCCCTTTACCCCTCAAAGTGCCGTGAGCTAGGGAGCGTGCCCCGACTCCTCCTTCTTCCACTGTTTTCATACTTGGGCCCACATTTGGGTCCTTTGAGGAGTTGGGAGTGCGTCACAATGACCTTAGGAGCCAAGCATTTCAAAGGTGGAATGTTCAAATCCTATGCTATGGATGACATTGCACCCAAGTGATACCTCCTCCAACAATGTTGTGAGACTTCTTAAATGCCATCCTTTGAAATATTAGTCACAAATTAACATGATGGTTGTCTTTAAAGATTGTTCGCACAACATACACATAAGGTTGGCATGAACAACCACTAAGGATGGATCAATGTGGTCATTCACATTAAACATATGACACAACATACAATTACACACATGGTCCTTCCATGTAAGCACATGTTTTCCTTTCAACAATAATACATTAGAATTCTAGACCTTTTTTAATTCATAAAATGATACATCTTGCAATCACATAAAAAATAAAAGGTGTTGTCTACTATTAATAGATGTAATTTCATTATTCAAATGCATTCACTTGAGGTTGATAACCAGTTCCTCATATCACAACATACCACAAAGTATCCCAAATTTTGGATATGGCTAAATTATCCATGGCCATTGGGATCACCCATTGAGACAATGTTTTTCATTGCTCACATGCTGAAAGTAAAACATTTGGATCATCAAAGTTAAGTATTACCATCACATTTTAACAAATTAAGGCTAGAAATTTAGGATCACAACCAATCAAAATGAAGGATGTTGAAAAAGAAACAAACAAGGCCTATTGATTAAACCAATATCCCGTGGTTAACCATGGCAACTATACGTTTAATATTTTTGTGACCTATTTATAATTTGTATTTGCATTGGACATGTTTCATTATTTGAACCATTTGTTGAAATAGCTTGTCAACCTTAGGATGGTGTCATGAAATAATTTGATGTTTAATAAATGTTTTTTCACATAATTCTTATAATTTCCCATAATGTTTTTGTATTTTGGTCGATGGGTATTTTTGTTGGAATGCCAACCATATTAAACACCCTATCAAGGAATGTGTACATAGATCCCTTATTATTGCAATTAATCAATAACATCATTTCTAGCCACTTAAAAAAAAATTCAATTATAACCAATTGTTATGTCAAATGTTCAACCTTGATGAACTAACAAAATTGAAACTCCACCAATAACTTAAACTTGTTATGTGGCTAATGATTGCAACTATGCGGTCAATGCATTGAATGACTTTTTAATTCCGTGACACACCGCACGTTGTGAAACAAATTGCTAAATTTGAGATTGCATCTCTCGCTAGCAGTAATGTACATAGAATAGACTACAAGTTAATTGGACCCCAAATATTACTACAAAATCTGAGTCCTTGTTCACTATACCAAGAATCATTATTTCCCCACTAGGTCCCATTCACTATAGCAAATGAATTATATCATAATCCAATGAAATCACTTGGCATACAATGACACTTTTTGTTGTAATGCAAAATGGCCCAACTCCTCATGAACATGCCATACAAGGCCAAATCTACCCATATTTGTCCATTCATCCACATTTACAAAAGGGAATTACTTTTGCATTTGAACCATTTGGCCTTATGCACAACATAGTAATGTTGTTTGGGTGTGAATCCCATGGGAACTTCACATGTTTGCAAACATGATATAATAGATACATCAAAGGCATTGTTGCCTTTTGGTTCCATGTCCACTTTATGGGAATCTTCATAATCCATGCTAGTTTGTAATACATTGGTAGAACATTCCAATAATGTACACAAATAGGTTGAAACATGCCAACATAATATTGCCTCCAAATCAACATATTGATGTTAGTGAAACCCAAGGATGTCCTCTTTGTTGGAACTTGGGTTTCAACTCAAACCTTCAACATCTTACTTAAAGTTCTTCGACCTTATGCACAATGTCAAAGTTGTACTCCTATAGGATAAATTTTCATTTGGCCAATTTTCTTATGTACAAATTTAATTCCATTAAGAATCCTCAAGGTTGGTGAACTATAATTAGAATAAATGTGCTACCATAAAGATAACACAAAAGTGATGAAATTGCCCAAATAATGACAAGGCATTCCCCTTCATAAGAACTATACTTGACCTTTGTTTTATTGTTAGAGTGATTAACATATTCCATAATTATGGTCGTCATCATCTTATTAAATGAACACAACTCCCTTGGTGGCCCATTTAGAATTTCCACAACTATTTGTAGGCTTAGTGACGATAGAGTGTGCCAAGCCTTTTGAATGTAAACAATGACTAATGTTTTAAATTCAATAAAGTGCCATAGCTTGGTATGGGATTCAACATTGATGATGGAATGCATGGTGTTGAATTCATTATGATCATTGCTAATTCACCATTAGGAGGATCATCCCTATCATGGTGGTTGCCTTCAAACAATTTTAACCCATTTGGAAGGCTAGAAAATCCCACCAACATAATTGATGTTCTGGATTTTTAGAACACCCCCCAACAAATTTGATTGGTAGAAAAGTTCTTTGACCTTTTTTATATGCCAACCCAGTTGATAAAATGTTGTTTAATCCCAAAAATCTAAGTTAAATCCCAAGGGATATAAAATTATGCACTTGATTATCATATCATATGACATGGCATTTGTCACCATGGCACATGCTTGCACAATCATCTAAATTATTGAATGGTTAGGATTGACCAAAACTGTAATGTTATGCTTAATCAACCTTTTTGCCATTTCAAAACCGCCCATGGATGTCATATTTATAGACATGGTTCAACGTTGGCATTTGTCAACCATATTCCTTTAGTTGCCACCTTCCCCAACATCAACAATTGGTTTCCAAAACCCATGAACATGTAGGGTTCAATATCATTGTTGTTTTATGTTCTTTTGAGTTGAATAACTCTTTCATTCACCACCATAATGCTAGGAATGATGCTAATTCAATCAATGGTCGGACATGTTGGAAGATCTCGAGGTTTGGCCATGGATGTGTGCCAAGATTGTATTTTCAAAATTGGAATGAAGCCCATATCAACAATATTAAGCCCAAAGTTGTTGGCACCAACTCTTTGGTTGATTTAAACCACCATCCTTGATAATTTCCCATCTTCATATAATGTGGTGGTGAGGTGAAATATTACCTCTAGTTGCATATTGGAAATAACCAAGCTTTTCATTGAAAACAAAGGTGTTTGACACACCTTTGTAGTGACTTTAAAATAAATTGCTTGGTGTCCTAGTTCCAACATGAGAACTAGACCTTTTGTTCAACCTTGTTGAAATGGCACCTAAAGTTGATGCCCCCAAAAAGGTTGGTTATAATGTCTACCAATTCAAAAGACTAGGTAAACACACAATGTGTTGTACATAATTGTGTTTTGGGTCCAATCTTTCATAATTACCCCGTGCACTCAATCTTGTCATAAGTGTTATTGTGACCTAAAAAATGTTGCATACAATGGAAGGTCTATATAGGTTTCCAATATCTTTTACCCCCTATCAACATGAAATCTCTTCAACTTTTTGTACAATATCCCATACCATAATTGGATAGCTTACACCTTTGTGAACTTTTAGGTTACAGTGATCAGTTGTCACATTTGGGCATATGCTTCATGCAAATTTTCATGTGGTTTGCATCAAAACTTTTGTAAAGTGTGTAATCTATGTGTTTGGGTTATGATGCATCAAGTACGAGGGTTGTTATTTGATACATTGTTAGTGGACAATGATAGGTGTAGGTGTTGATGTGGTAACACATGACACACAACCTAGTGCCATGCCCAAAAGAAAAAATCCCCTTTTGAATTGCCCTTTCCACATCCATAATTCATGCATCAAACACATTAGGTGTCACAACCCTAACCTTGGGTTCACGACCAAGACAAGGGCTTGCAAAGGTGCGGGCCAAAAGTGAAGTTCAAGAATCGTGTTTCATGCTCCCGATAGTGCAAGAGAGTGTGAGGGAATGAACCTTCACACTCCCATGTGAGCTCCCACTTTGGAAATTGGACTCCCAATGGACTCCCAAATCTTCAAAGGGCGATTACACAGGCCAAAACTCATTAGATTGAAAACTTCTTTATGTCATGGAAATCTCTTGGAACGTAGATGTCTAAAATAGGCTCACATGACCCATTTGGGTACTTAAAACATAAGTTATGGCTAAAAAAAATGTTGGGAGTCAAATTGACCATTAAAAGTTGGGAATTGCCCTAATTTTTTCGCGTGCAGGTGACGTGCCACATATCTTTGGAAAGCTCTCGATGAGGGATAAAAATTTGTTTTAGACCTAACCTCAATCGGATGTTTGCACGCAAAGTTATGGGCCTCAAAGTTGTGGGAATCCCAATTGAAGAATTTCAAGACTCCAACTTGGGGGTTTTAGGACAAAATGACATTTGGGTGTTAGCTTCATGGCTAGGCACAAAGAATATTATAAAAGGGAAGGTGATGGTTTCCCCCAAGTGCGGGTCGTGGTGAATCTTATGAGTTCGTGTTTGCCTGTGGCCCATCCGTTCACCAAAAGTGCTCCAATCATGTATTAATCAACTTGTTGTTTGGTTTTTGCAGGTTCGTGTGAATAGTTGACCCGCTTGTCACTTGTTTTAGTCCCATCTCAGAGCTCCAACATGCCTTTTTACCTCCGAAGTGTTGTGAACCAAGGAACATACCCCAACTCCTGATCCTTCCATTGTTTTCACATTTGAACTCGTAGTTGAATCTATCAAGGAGTTTTGGGGTGCATCATTGGGTGGTTCAAACACATGAGTTTTTCTTATGATTCACATATGGGGGCTTGTTATGTAGCGATATGTGACAACCTTGAATTGTCTATATAACATGTGAAAAAAATTAAATTATTAATTTTCAAAGTTTAAAAAATGCACAAGAATTAATCAATTATAATCCACCCCATATGGCGTAATTAAACCTCAATGACATTGCTTTTGAATGTTGACATTTTTAATATTTGAACACTTGGGTGTTGTCTTTAGTGTGTTAAATGGTTCACATTTAAAGTTCCATAGTTAGATGTTAGGACTTTCCTTATGTTTTTATTCCTTTCTTAATGAATCACGTTTGGTTGAAGAATTTGTAAGGACCATGGTTAAGTAATTAACAATGGGGTTCATATTTGCACTCGGGCTACTAATCTTTTCATTTTAAAACCAAAAGGTTCTTTGGAGGATTACATGAGGGGGGAATCCATATATTATTTAATAATTATTTGGCGTAAAGGGACCTTAAGCTAGGGTTGTCAAAACCAATGTGATGCACCCAAATTGTGTCCATTATCACATCAATGTTTGTCCAAATGCGTTAGTTTTGTTCGTCATGACAAATGTCAATAATATCTTTTAGAGACCAAATGTTTTTGGTTAGACCAATTATGGTGACCAAAAATTTTAGGTCATTCAATTTTCCTGTTTTTAAATTAGGTGATTAAAAAAAATTAATTGTTAACTTTCGGTTGTCATAGTGTGTCACCAAAAAAGTTCAATCATCACCCAAAAAAAAATTCAATCAATTTATAGTTTTCCAATCAACAGTGGTTCAATCTCCACCATTGATCCAACAACTTAAAAAATTCGAGTCACTACCCAAAATTTCCAAATAGTGCCCAAAATTCGCTCACCAATTTTTGGTCACTAACATGGGCAATCAAGAAACAATTGTCACCAAATCAAACAAACCAATGTTTTTGGGCATTACCCCAAATAATTTGGCCATTGCCCAAAAAAGTTCAATTGTCCAATGAACCATGGTTCAATCTTCAACATTGATTTAGTAATCGAAATGTTTTAATCCTTGGCCAAAAAAATTGGTCATTACTTGAAAAAAAATTTGTTGTCGCCCAAAATTGTTTTTTAGTTCCTCAACAAAAAAAATTCAATCATTGCAAAATTGTGGTGACTAAATGTTGTTTCGATCACCACATGGTTTAAAGCAATTGGATGACAAGTTTAGGAATCGTCATGGCATCATTCAAGCCACAATCCTCATGTTGATAAAAACATAATTGGACAACCAATACAATCACCACTCCTCAATCTCTACCTTTTGGCTCATTAAAACTCGTAATAATCATCCATTGGCGGCCCTTCGAGGTGTTAACATAAACTCTTCCAAGCAAAGAAGGATGTAAAGAATTATGGATTGTGTAGTTGTTGCATGTCCCACCATGTGTTGATTCTTGAATAAAATCAATTGGTTCAATGGTGTTCCTTGTTCCTAAATATATTAAAGGTTCTTTGATATCTCCATATAAATTATCCATGCCCCCCAATAATGGTGCAACAACCAAACAAACTTATCTCTATGTTCAAGGAATCCCCCCAAGATGATGATGAAGGCTTTGTGGGCAGTTGAAATTGCACCTTTCACCTTATGAACCCACTAATGCTCGTAACCATGTTTTTTCTCATTGAATCATGTGTCCCCTTTATGGTGAACTTTAACCCTAACTTGTGCATCCAAACCTTAAACCTAAAGGAATGTTAACACCTACAAGGCTTCTAAAATGTTGTGTACTACAAGATCAAAGTCATACACATGAAAACATGTACACAAATAATCTAGGTTAGTTGAATTGTTTGTCGATGAACTAGGCATAGCTATTCATTGACCATAATGGAAGGGACCTATTTGTTGGTGAAAAATGCAACATAGTTGTTATGAAAGGGGCCTATTCATTGGTGAATAACTTAATGGAATCATAGCAAAGGGGACCTATTTGTTTGCAAATAAACCAAGAAAGGGGATTTGCTCATTGGTGAGCAACCTAACAATTGGAGCTTTGGTGAATAATTAATTAGAAAGTTTACTCGAAAACTCATATATTTTACATATGGCATTGAATTAGAATGATTTATATGTTGTTGAATTCCTTGAAAGGACATTTATGTGTGTTTTTGGAAATGAAACTTTTTGGGGGGATTTTACATGGTGTGTAAGGTGTTGGGGACAATTTTCAACCAATTTGTGGCAAAGTTTTCACATTTCTTGAAAAACAACCATTCTTGTGACCTACAAATGGTGGAATGTTGTGCCATCACTTAATGTGAAGGATTTTGAATTCATATCATAATTTTTGAAGGGAAATTATAGGAACGGGATTGTGTTATATGGAAACTTCATTCCCATGTCGCACCCCTACTTTGGCCAAGTGTGGGGGTGAAGCCCAACACTTGGAAAAGTTGGGATTTGGAGTCCTCCGGGACTCCCGAATGTTCAGAGCTCGATAGCAAGGGGAAAAACACCTCTCATTCGGGTGTTCTTGGTGTCATTGGAAAGGTCTTGAAACGTACATATCTAAAATGCCCTTGCATTGGCAATTCGAACATTTCCAGCCCAAGTTATGGGCAAAAGAAGGGCCGGGAGTCAAACTGGCAATTTGACTCCCGACCACTAAAAGTCGGGAATCGACCTCTTCCCGACGTCCGATTTGAGTGTGCGACATGGCGTTGGAAAGATCTCGACGAGGGCTACAACTTTGGTTCAGACCTCGTTGCGATCCAACTCTGCAGTCGGGAGTTATGGCGATTCAAAGTTCTGCGAGTCCCGCCGGGATAATTTCGAGACTCCATTTCGGGAGTCCCGGGAATTTATGCCATTTGGATGTAGTCTCCACGGGGAGCTGCAGAGAATACTATAGGGAGTAAGGTGATGGCTTACTCCCGAGTCCGGGCCGTGGTGAGTCTTGTGTGTCCAAGTGCATGTGGCAAGTCCCAACACCAAAAGGTGTCCCAAATGTTAAACTAACCTCTCGTGGTTGGTTTTTGGATGCAGATTCAAGCTTGATCTTCTAGTCCCTCTTCCTAGTCTAATCCTTGGGCTCTCAACTCGACCCTCTACCCCTTTCTAGAGTTGGAAGCTGGGAGCGTGCCCTTCGGTCCCAACTTCCGCAACTTGACATTTGGTGAACCTTCAAGTGGGTTCACCCCAGGACCAAGGAGCGCGTCATCCCACTTGGTGTTGTTTGGTTGAACTTGTTCCCAATCACTATATTAGCCAACTATCATTTTTTAAAAAAGACATGGAGGTTTGCTAAATTGTGTGCCATTGGTTGACACTATAATGCAAAAACATTTTTGTGGGTTCATTTTTTGAAAACTTATGAATATTACTCAACACTTGAAAAACCCAAGGTCAAAGGCTACAAACCTTTCATCGCATGTTGATTATTGCAATAAACCTTGGTGTTATAATTGGTGTGATTAATGGTCGAACATGGCACAAGGCTACCCACCAGTTTTAACCATTGAATAGGTCCTATTTGATTCCTAAATTGCCCAAACATATTGTTCAAGTTTTAATTATAAGGTTTAGGTTGTAAACATGGGTTGGTGTTGTCGAAACATTTTTTGGATTTGATCATCGATGTTGCTCCATTGATTATTGTATGGCAATGAGACTGGGGTGATGACTAATAAATTTATTTTGTTGTGTTCATAATTATGCACTGCATGTGTTTGGCCCCATGAAGTTCAATAGGAGGATATAGGTGCCTTTTAGGTTTAATTTTGCATTATAGATATAACAAGTTGAACAAGACTAGTAACCTAGATTAGGACATGGTTAAAGCTTAATGACACATTATATGCATGCTCAAAGATGGTATTACATGTCACCATCCCCAAAAAGACACATGTTGAAGTTTTTGAAAAAAACAATTTGGATTAAAAGTCATATAAGATTTTTCTACATTTTTCACATTGTTGTGAGTTCATTTAGAGATATGGAGGATAATATGGGGGACTTTAGATATGTTAAAGATCATTTTTCTAGACCATTTTTTGGATGAGTGGGTACGATTTCACTCAAGGAATGGAAGTTGTGCTTTACGATTCTAATGTGGGTCAAGAGGCAAAAAACTTGACTTTCAATAATAGAAGGATTATCTTTTGCCACTTGTTTATGCAATTACATCTGTCTTATGCAACTAACTTGTAATTGCATAAAATAAATGTAGTTGCATAAAACAAGTTGCAAAAGATAAATTTTCTTCTAATGTTTTGACCTTTAGTGGCCGTTTAAGCTCCTACCTCATGAGTTTCATAGGTAAAACTGGATGCCATTGTAACCATTAATGATTTAGCACCATCGCACCAAATTTTCCAACTTTTGGAATTAGGGTATGAAGGCATCTGTAAAAATCAGATGCAAAAGATCCAAGATTTCCAAAGGGAAATGATGATACTCCATGCACTATTTACACGAGGTTAGAAAAATTTGCCAAGGAAAGTGGTGATGCTTTTATAGAATGACAATTGGTGCAATTGTACATGTCCAAACATGACAAAAAGCTGCAAAAAATGGTAGAACCTTAACATATCATAAATCATGGAAGTCATGCCACATTGTGGAAAGGATTGACCAAGGATATTGTGTGGTGGGTGCTAGTAACTTGTCACCATTACCACCTAGAAAGATTCCAAGGAAGAATCAACAACCGCATAGAGTGGGAAAGTTATAAGAGGTTAAAAAGAAAAGGTCACTATAGACCTTTCCAACCCTTTTCAATGAAACAAGGTCAAGGGGCTATGTGTTGGACTTATGAAGGTTCTCATATGAAGGAATGCCCAAATAAGGGCAAGATATTTACATCCAAACCCACATCTTCAAGTATTGAAAACTATGAACATTGTGGTGTTAATGGTCATTACATTGATCATGACTATAGAACATGACAAATGTCATGAACCTTAACAAGGAATGGAAGTCATGTTTTAAGACTTGGATGCAGGTCATGTGGAGAATTTGAGGGTCAAACACATGGAGTTGATGAATGTCTTGATCTTCAAAGGGGGGAGGCTGGGTGCCAAGTGTGTCTTCCTGATCAATTACATTGGTGGAAACTATCCCCATGACCTAAAATGAAATGAATGTTCCCACAAAACCAACAAAATGAGGATCTTCAACCTTTAAATTAGATGTGAATGGGGTGATGTTAAGGTGGCTACATCCATTTGCCAAGTTCCATTATTTTTTGCCACCACCATGGCTTCTTTTAAAGGGAAAACATCTTCCATTTTTAGATTTGCAACCATTTTATGTAAAAGTGATGGAATGTCAAGCTTGATTATAGATATGGCATCAAAGTTGTTACCAACAACTTGCCTAAAAAAATAACCTCGAGAGATGATGCATTTTGAAGTTGGTATTCCTTTTTTATGGCAATTGTATTGACCAAATTATCAAAACCTTTTAACTTGACCCGCCATTGATCGAACATCAATCTCACCAATAGTGGTTTTGGTGTGCAACAAGGAAGGCATTTTTTAGTTCAAAAGGATTGGACATGGGCACACATTTTGCCTTTATAATGTTTTATTGAACATTAGTGTTCAACCAATGATGTTGGGTCAATCAACATTTGTGGGTTTTGGCATGATGGACAAAGACCTTGAGCCATGTTCATATCAAATTCAAAAATCATTGGGCACATTCGAAAAGGCCCATGGGTTTATCAAGATTGATATTTTTGTGAAGTTGAACCCCAAGCACCCAATAAGCCATTTGGGTCCAAGCCACGATGATAAATGTTAAATCATATGATGTGTTAGTTGGGGGCATTGTGTTGTATCCTATGGAATTTGTATTGGACTTTTGGGAAGAACCTGCTTTCTTAAAAATTGTGTCACAATGAAAAGATGTGCGTCAAGCTTAACTCCTTATCCAATATTTTGCATAACGTGTTGGGTCAGTTAGTGGTGCTACCATGTTGGTTGGATTTGCCAACATATTACCTTGGTGGTTAAGGTCATTGGAGGGAAACTTGTATGCAAATGATGTCCCAACTCCATTTGAAGACCACCCATCCCATGTTACCTTGTCCACATGTGTTGCCACTAATGTGGGGAACTTTAGAAAAGGCAATTTTCGGGATTGGCAAACTGTTAATGATTGTTTGTCAAAAGATTTAGTCAAATTGCCAAATCTTTGAACCAATTAACCAAGTTTGATGAGAATTCATTTGGGGCAATGCACAAGAACAAGCTTTAAGGAATTGAAATCTAAGTGTAGTTTTACACCCATTTTAAGGAGACAGATTAGAAATTGTCGTTTCCAACTACATATAAGTTGGAATGTTTCGGGGCTTGGAACAATCCTTGCATATCTTGATGAGGAAAATTGAGAATTTGTGATGACTTATGCAAGTAAGTGCAACAACCAAGTAGAAGCCAAATATAGTTCATATGAATGTTTGGTAGTTGTTGGGTCATGACTATACTTTAGTGTTCTTTGTTTGGTAACCCATTCACCTCCATTATTGATTGTCAATTGTTGAAGTGGCCCATTGAAGCTTCTAAGTTTTATACCAAAAACTCTTGCAATATTTTGAACCTGTTCACAATAAAATTGATTCACAACTAATTTGATCACTAATTTGGTTTAAGCTTAATTAACCATGAATTAACCTTACAACTAATCAAAACCTCAAGAAACTTCAGTCAAAGACATAAATAACTTTTGAATGGAGGAACTTTACACCAGCCTGTCAAGACAATAAAAATCTGCCAAAAGCCTTGGAAGCGGCAAGGAAGAAATGATGTTTTTGTGTCAGGTTTGACTCCTCTTAGCACAAAGGGAGAAATATAGTGCGAGGGTATTTTCCTTATGAAAATGGCCTCCAAGTGTTGGAAAAGCATTTCTCAATCTGGAGAGGGTGCTGCAACGTGGGCTTGTTTTGCTTGCTTCCATACACATCTCCTGAGAAATTCCTCGACATGTCCACTTTCTTTCACATTGCAGCCAGAACAAATATCCTTGGTGGCACAATTCCCAAAGTCCCATAATTTGGTTATTGTCAGTGAATTCTGAGAAACCCTACTGAGCATTATTGTGGCCCAATGTCAGCCATTCCAAGTTTGTTGTTCTTCTTCTTTAACACCAACCAAGGAAAACTAATCGGTAATAATAATTCAACACCACAACAACAATTAGGGTCGTCATTGCATACGTAACTGGCTTTGGTGGTCTATTGTGTCACATTCCAGGATTTTTCACGGGTTAGACAGGCATACCCCTGGCTGACTCCGCTCTTCTTGTGTTGTTTGTTTGGAATTGATGACTCCTAATGCAGTCGAAATGCGATTGGTATTTCAAATCACTTAACATAACCTCAGTTCACATTTTGACGAATTCACATTTAGTGCCGACTGTTTGGAGCCCGCCCTGGAGAAGTGCATTGGACTATGTAACCGCCGAGAGCAGGCCAGTTATGGGAAAAAGTTGGAACTGGTTATGGCACACAACAGAATAGCAGCTCACCCTGCCGAGCTCGGTTGTATTCCTGGACCTGTTCCATAGTGCAGTAACCCCACTTCATGCATCCCCAAGGCTCACTGGAAGTTTCATGGTTTAAAAAAAAACCTCCAGCAATGATATGTGCAGGGAGGGTTTAGGGTTGTCACAGAAACAAAGTCAATGCACAGAATCCCATAATTAGATCAACCTCAGATGACAAAACGTACCACAATGAAACACATGATCAACCAAAGTGAACCAGCACTCACCAACACACTTTTAAGGGATGGATGATTTGTGGACAGGAAACTCTTTTTTCATCATATTCCTGTCTCACAGAGAATGACAGTGGTTATTAATCTACTAAACATCCATGTTTCTACCTACCTTATAGTCACCAAGTGCCTTACCTACTTAGCTGGCTACATTGTAACCACTTACATACCCTACCCACTTACCTATTGTACTTACCCACTGACTTAGGTAGTTGCTGAGTTAGAGGAAGGGGAAAGTAGGATGGTTTACAAGATAGGTTACCAGTAACTTAGTTGTGGTTCATCCACAACTGCAAATTAATTTATTCTCAATGGATGGTTCACTAGTTCATGTTGGGTCACAAAGTCCCCAACAACATATTCATCACTTAAAATACCCTAGCTAGTAAAGCCTTTGTGATGACACAAACATGTGGTTAGGTATGTCCAAGTGTATATACCTTAACCTTGGACATACATAGGGCGCGTTACACATGCACTTGCCTATCTGGGTCATCTTCTTCATAAAAAGTGAATTCCCACACAAATGGCTACATGAACTATTTTTGCGTTATGTTGGCTACAACTTTAGAATAATGAAATATTATATGTAATTGAATTGAAATTTTACATTTGTAACCATGATTTGAAAACTTGCAATATCTTAAATACATGTTTCTGCAGGGAAATCCAAATGCATCTAGAATGGATTTTACTGAACCTAATGCAAAGAAAGCATTTTGACAATTACATATCATCGATTGAGTTAGAATGATCGAGAAATCAACATAAGTGCATTTGAACTAGTTGCAAAGAAGGTGTAATTGTATCAACTATCAACCTTGGTTTAAGCTTCAGTGTACAACATATTTGCAGTGGATTCATTTGTAACCCTTTTAGGCCGATTTCTGGTCTGGTAGGATAGTTTGAAAATGGTGAGTTCACAATCATATACCTATGCATTCCACAATTTAGAGATATCTGTAAATAAAACCCCACACTAGGGGTACTGGGTCCCAGTTTTGCCAAAAACAGGGGATGAAATCAAAAGTTGGGTTGAAAACAGTACAAGGGGGGGAAAAAAAAGGGGGATCAAACTGGTTTTCTCCCCTAAATTGGTTCTCACATGAGTTTCATCCCCAGTTTTGGATGTGCCTTACCTGAGCCTTCTAATGGCTCACATTGGTCATTAGACCAAACCTGCCAGAATAAAATCCTGCAGATGTTGTGAACTGAAACCCAGTTTCATTAAACAACACCCAGTTTCTCTCACTTTACTGTTATGTACTTAAACTGTGCATGAAACAGGGGTTACAGGGTCAAACTAGGGCTCAAAGACAGGATGACTTTTAGGATAATTTAAATAGCTTGCAAATTTCTGAAATGATTCAAATAAAAATCTAGAAATGCAAAAAAAATCATTACATGGATAAACTTGGGGCAACTATAATGAATGCTCTAGAAAATTTTCAAAAGGGATTTGGGAAGGAAAATGGTCTAGCTTTGGGGGCTCTAATGGACTAAAAGTTTGTGTACCATAAGAGAAACTCTCTCACAACTGACTTAAGAAGAAGTCGAAAAGCTCTTTGAATTCTTTTTCTAAACAAAATTGTTTTTTGACATTTGAAAGATTTCCAGCTATCAAAATTGCTGCAACCCAATTTGGAGCTTGCACTCTAGCCTAAGTATTAACTATTAACTTTAGTCATGAATATTCAACACAGCTGAGAAAAGAAATGCAAAGCATTCATTGTCAAGGCCAGCCTTCAGAGAAACGGAAAACCTAGGTCAAATCAGAAACTTGGAAGTTCAGCTCTCTTAATGCACAAAACGGGCACTCTTAGAATTCTCAGAAACGCAGAAACCATTAGTGGAAAATCCCAACAAAGGCCAAGATTGTTAAGAAACTAGAGTGCAGCAAAAACAAGTTTGGCATAATATGTGTGATGACATCTCAAACCTGAGAGACTGGTGCAATTACAATGTCAAAGCCTTTGGATTCATACTTACGAAAACACATGTGAATTTCTTCCAAATTTTCTCCTTCAATTACAAAAGCCTACTCCAAATATCTGCACTTTCTTGGGAGCTGTGGCTTTCTGGAAATGCAGGAAGTTTCCTCCACAAACCGGATGAATTCCAGAAGAAGAAAAACGCGCCCAAGGCCCCAATTTGTTGTTGTTTCAAATGAATAGCAACTTTCAAAGACTGTACTTGTGCACAACGAATTCCATCTAGAAACTTGAACCTGTAATGTCCTCTTCCATCTACTCAATAGCCTCCCCAGAAGGAATCGGATTGGAGCCCACATATATCAACACATTGCCCCAGATGAAGAATTCCAATATAGCCTGGATCTGTGCTCCCTATTGCATTAGCACCAACAGGAAAATACAAGAAAGAGAGAGAGTTAGAAAGGGCAAGCTCCAAATGCATGTTCACTCTTATAGTTCTTATTTGTGCAAGTTCAGCTTCATCTAATTTTGGGTTTTGAAACCCAAGTGAAACAGTAATTGGGTTTTCAGTTGGTTTTAGAAAAAATTAATTGTAGATCAATATTTTTTCCTCCCCCTTCTTTTTTCATCCCTTGTTTTCCTCTCCTTCCTACCTATTGACCTCTACCTACCTAAGTTCCTATAGAAATAAATGTAGGTTGGGAAGAAACTTGGACATAGAAAGCAAGGCAGTGTTATATGCATGGAGATAATGAGGCATGGGCTGGATGTAGAAAACAAGGAGAAAATAAGGAGATAGCTATATGGATGGAGATAAGGAGGCATAGGTTGGATGTAGAAAACAAGGAGATGCTATCTTGCATGGGGTTCATAGGATACAATAGTGCCAGCCAAAAAATAATCTTGGAAAATGCAACGTTGGTAAGCAATTGTTAGTATATTAGTGATTCACTAGTTTGAGCATGAGTATTTAGAAGCATCTCTTTGCGAAGAAATGCATCTTTCTACCTTTGATTATGTGCAAAGGTTGTACTATGTTGCTCAAGTACTATGTAAATAATCATTGTTGCAAAACATTTGAGTGTTGCTTTATGTTTGTTTTTGTACTATTTTTCAAGTTATGGGCCCATGGATGTTTGTATTCTTCCATTAATAGATAGAAAACAAATTGGATTTGCATGATTGTTATTGCTTCTTTGTTGGGTATTTTTGTTGAAAGATCAAATGAATCTTGGTAATTATAGTTGAAAGAAAAAACTAAAGATGGCAAATGAAGATGATGTAGTTGCTTTCATAGATCCAAACAAGGTGAATAGAAGCATCCATAGGTTTGTTGTTGATGAAGTACTTGCTCACATAAATTAGATGAAGTTAGCAAAAACATCAAGAAGTTTATTGGGAGCAATTTCCAAATATGGAAGTCTAAATGATAATCATCTTTCAATCAAAAGAACTGCTAGACATTGTCGAAGGCATAGATTAGATGATTGAAGATATTGATGATCAAAGAATTTGGAGGAAGCATGATAATGAAGCCGTGACATTGATCATCAGTGCAATTGATGAGAAGGCTATGGCAAGTCTTTTGAATTACAAAACTTTTGCAATAATGTGGCAAAGGTTATTTATAGTGCATGAACAAAGCGCAAGGGAGAACAAACACATATTTTAACATCATTTCTTTAGTCTTGCCATGAAATTTAATCATGATATGTTTGGTTTCATTTTTGAGGTAAAAACATTAGCTACTTAGTTGAATGACATGGGAAAAGTCACAACAAATAATGCCATCATCATTAAAATTTTATGTGCCTTGTCGGTTTAGTATAAAAGTGTTGCAACAACATGGGATGCATATCCAAAAAAATGACAAACTCTTGAAAACCTAACAATGCACTTGCTTAAAGCTAAGACAATGAACAAGATTTACAATCAAGATAACTTTGGAGAAGGCATTCTACACTTCTAACTCTAACAATGGGAGGAGTAGTTTCAACTTTGAAGAGACGAAGAAGAAGAAGAAGAGAGAATTGCAGAGTTGAAGAAGAAGACCAAATGTAATTAGTACCATGAGAAGGGGCATTGGGCAAAAGAATGTTACAAAAAGAAAGAGGATAAGGAGGAAAGCTTTGTTAACCTCATTGAGACCTTTGGCTTTGCAACAAGTGTTGGTTATGTAATTGCTACAAGCCATGGACTTGCACATCAAAATAACATACATGATTGGATAGTTGATGCAGGTGATTCGAAGCATATGATTGATTGAAAAGGTTAGTTCTCAAGTTTGAAAATGATTGAGCCAAATACAAGAGGAGTAGATCTTGCCAATAATAAAAAAAATTGGGCTCATGGTGTTGGGACCATACATGTCAATTGTTTGGTGATTGGAAGTTGGCATTAAACGTGTATTGGAAGGAGTCCATTGTCCTTCACATGTTTTTCTTGAAGAAAAATTTGTTTTCAATAGGTCAAGCTGATGACAAAAGGTTTATTACTACTTACATAAAAAACACATGTTTTCTCACTAATGTTGGAAAGGAAGGCAAAGTGGTCATGATAGGAGTCAAATTTGGCAAGTTGTACAAGTTGCATATCAAAGTGGTGCCATCAAAGTTTGTTCCCAACACAAAGTGGCCTAAATTAAGCAATTTTGTTTTGTTTGGAAACTGAAAAATAGATAATAATCTGCAAACATGGCATAAGCACTTTGGTCACATTCACTTTGGCATGATTCTACAAATGGAAAAGAATGGAATGGTGATGGATATGCCTCTCAGTGACAAGGAGGAGATCAAATTGTGTGAGGGTTGTGTTTTGGGCAAAAATCATCACCAACCATATCCAACAAGTCCTAAGCCTTCAAGATCCAACAAAGCTAGAGAATTTTTTTCATTTTGATGTGTGTGGTCTAATGAATGTAAATTCATTGGGTGAAACAAAATACTATGTTCTTTTCATTAACAATTTCAGTGGATACCGGTTTGTGTTTTGCATAAAAAACAAAACATAAGTATTGGAGTGTTTTTAAAAGGTGAAAGGTGAAAGCGAGCGAGTGACAAGAAATTCCATGTTGAAATTTCAGAGTGATAACGGGGGTGAATACATAAATTAGGAGTTGAAAGAGTATTTAATGAACGTTGGAAGCTGTCATGAGATTAATTGGAGTGAGTTTAATTATTGCAAATTTATTCCACACTATTGTAACAACATATTTGCATTACAATATGCACACATTCACAATTTCTACCTTGATTTTAAACACACTTGACTTTGCAGTTCATTAAAACACCATATTCATGATTATTTCATATAACTATAATTTATACTTCATAATACAATGTAGAAAAATTTAAAGATAAGATTATGATTCATTTCATTATATTTTGATACTACATAAAATTCACACACAATATGGATATGGAAATCACTACAGAAGTTTGTACTCCTCTACTTTACTAAAAACTTAATCAAAATTACAACAAAATTCCATGTTCAATTGAAATGAAATCAAAACAACAAAATAAGATATATGGTATATCAAAACAAACATTATGAAAAAAAAAAGGTTTTATAATTACAACTAGGTTTCTAGTTGTAATGGACACTTGCAACTCTGGTATTTATACAGCCTTGAGTGTTATTGAACAAGTCGGAACAGTTGCAACGACCACCCTATGTCATATACAAATATCGTATATATGGTGCAACTCACATGCAAATAATATGCAACTTTTTTGCAACTAATTTCCATGTCAAATTCCCACACACATTCCAACATGGGAAGGAAATGCCAATGTGGCATTTCATCCATTTGTCAACGAATGACGTATGTTAATACCTTTTACAACTTACTTACAATTATTTTACAACTAGTTTGATGAAATCTAATCTTTATTTATTTCATTCATCCATTTGATGAATGAATTTTATTCTTATGTTTTATAATTTATCTACAACTATTTTACAACTAGTTCAACAAATATGTTTATTCATTATTTCATTCATCCATTTGATGTGAATGGATTTTATCCCAATCCTTTGTAACTTATTTACAACTATTTTACAACTAGCTTGACAAACATATTTCTTTAATATTTCATTCATCCACTTGACAAATGGATTCTAAATATCCTTATATTTGCAACTTATTTACAATTATTTCATAGTTAGTCTAATGAATATATTCTTTAATAATTTCATTCATCCATTTGAATAATGAATTTTGTTCTTATCCTTTGCAACTAACTTACAACTAAAAATGAAATGAAAATAAAAGACTTAGTGGTTAATTTGCAACTAGGGGTTTAAATTTGGGTTTCAAAATAGTTGTATGGTAGTTTCTTTTAATAGTACTAAACAACTAGGTTGCAACTTATAATGCAATTATCCAGACTTCACACATCCATTATCATGTTGTCCTAATTATAATAAATAATGTTGAATTACATTAGACATCAATATTTATAAACATGAAATGGATTTGAAACTTTAAATACATTTACATTCCATATTGAAAAATACATTACAAAAAATTAGAAAATGTTTCTATCAAAATACAATTAAATTGTGAATCTAAATATAATGCCCAAACTATACATAACAAGCAATTTTTCTCTATTTAAACAAAAGGTCAGATCAGAAAAATAATGACCCATAACAATCAAATATTGTCATTTAAAACATTGTGTTTCATAAATGAATGTTTTATTCTATTTTTGTTGAAATGAAATTTTTCAATGTATTTTATTTGTTTGAACTCTGCCATGTTATGATATTTAATTCGACATGTGAAATGAAATCAATAGCATATCATAAGATTGTAATGTCAAAAAATGGTGATAATCCCTTCAACTTAAATAAATTAGTTTATAACTATATTGCCATTAACATGCAATTTATTTGTCACCAAAATGCAACATATAGAACATTGATACAAACTACATTATAATTTATGCACTTGCAAATATAATCAAATATTATGTTTGCAATCAGGTAAATTGAATTATAATTTAAAGTACTTTTGATAAATCTTGCCTTGTATACATAATTTTGATGTTGATGGATTGAAACATAATGAAAGTTCGGCTCTATAACATAATAACAACAAAAGTAAAAACCTTCAATATCCAAGAATAAGAACAAGAACTCTCCACATCTAAAACCAAAAATAAGAACTTTGAACATCCAATAGTAAGAGTAATAACCTTTAACGTCAAAAAATAAAAGTAAGAACCTTAAATATCCCAAAGTAAGAGCAAAAACGTTCAACATTCAAAAGCAAGAACAAAATGTTAAGGGGGTTGGATGAGTACATGATTTTGAATGAGCAAAACATTTAAGATAGGGACTAATTAGTGAACTTTCTTAATTTGAATTTTGAATTATTGTTGTGTTTTGATCATGATGAGGAAACTAAGGATTGTTCAAAAGGAAAGAGTTTTGGAAAACATGGGGAATTCTTAGACACAGAGTTTTGGAAAAAAAGAATGAAAAGAGCTATAGGTACTTGTAATAGAAAACCACATCCTCTATTTTGATATACCATAGATTTTAATCATTATATTGGGATTTTATAAACAAATCATGGGATTTTGCTGTAATTTTGATTCATGTTTACATTAACACAAAGACACATTGACTTCTACAATGAATTTTATGTTCATATTGTTGTGTGAATTTTTTGTAGTATCATAATATAATGAAATGAATTATAATTTAGTTTCCAAAGTTTTTTGCAATGTATTATGAAGTGTAAATTTTGTTTATATGGAATCACCAAGAATTTGGTGTTTTAATGAATGGCAATGTTAAGCATGTTGAAAGAACCAACCAAAAATAATGAATGTATGCACGTTATGTGCAAATTTAGTGTTATAGTAAAGTGGAATAATTTTGTAGGAATTAAATTTTACTTTTACCACAAAAACATTCAACCTTTAATCTCCAAAAGCAAAAACAAAAACCTTCAACCTCTTTAAAAACAAAAAACAAGAACTTTCAACCTCTTTAAGAGCAAGAACAAAAACATTCAACCTCCAAGAGTAAAATTAAAACCCTTCAACCTCTTTACGACCAAAAACAAAAACATTCAACCTCCAAGAGAAAAAACAAAAACCTTCAACCTCCTTAAGAGCAAGAACAAAAACCTTCAACTTCCAAGAACAAAAACAAAAGCCTTCAACCTTCTAAGAGTAAAAACAAAAACCTTTGACCTTCAAGAGAAAAAACAAAAGCCTACAACCTTCAAAAGGAAAACAAAAACTTTCAACCTTTTAAAAAGCAAGAACAAGAACCTTTAGCCTCCAAAATAAAAAACAAAAGAATTCAATCTATAAGTTATTTAAATAAATAATATAGCTTAGAACAACTTTTTTGCTTTAGTTCTAAACTAAACAAACAAATATCTTAATTATAACACATGATATGAAAATTGCATCACTAAAATACTAGGAAATAAACAAAATGTTTGAATAGAAATATTTTTTAAAAAATCATCTTGAATTTCTTGACAATAAGCATAAGCAAATGAAGTCATTGATGCATTGGGGTAGATTTGTTGATATATTGCCACATGTCATTTGCTTAAGGGTTTCCAACCCAAATTTCAAATCTTTAAATTTCAAATTTTAAAATTGAAATATAGTTACATATTAGTTGCAAACAAGTTGAAATGTCATATATATTGGATGGTAGAAATGCATACACATGGCATGATTGTATGTGTTATTCAAAGCTGTACATTTATTACAAAGTAATTGTTGATTAACAATTAAATTTATCCCTATTGTGATGTAGTTGTTAGATGCGACCACTAAAAGAAAAAGGCCAATATGTGACCAACACATATATAACTACTTGCGAGTATTTATTTTTTACAATTAAATTTTTGCCCTCTATGAGTAGTGTGACATCATGTTAATATCAACCAAGTCACCTATGATTAACTTACAACTAATCTTCAACTAAATTGGTTTACATCTTTATATGGGTTGGATTTATCATCCAAGAATAACCGGTTAAAGTCCCATTAGTTACAAGCAAAGTGGTGCTTAGTCGTAACCAACATATGTTTACATACATCAATTATAATAATTATTTGATTTATGATTCAACTTAACATTCATAATATTTTTATTTTTATTATAATTAAAGTCATTGATACGATTATTGTAATTATATTAATTTCATTACATTAAATTACTTATAATTTCAAATAAATTAAAAATACTTGCACATAGAGTATCATACTAAATATTTTTTAGTTTTTAATAAAAATATAATTATTGTAATTAATATATAATAATTATTTTATCTATAAATTAATTGTAATATACTCATATTTTATAATTCAATTTAATTATTCACAATTTAAATTTTTGATATTTTTAAATTTTGAGATATTTTCATTATAATTAAATGACATAATTTAATTTTTATGATCATAAGAATTACATTTCAGTACACTAGAATATTTAATTTTATACTTATAATATATAATTGTTATAACATCATAATTTTTTTGAATACTTTTACTGCAAATTTAAAATAATTATTGCTTATTTATTACTGCTGATATAAATTGAATAAATACTATTACAACAGTTATTTTCACATTAATTAAAATGACAATTCATGATCATAAAAAATAACTATTGCATTTACAACTCTTATGTTTTGATAATAATAATAAAACATTGTATACTAATTGAGAAGTTATGTCCTATAGTTAAGGATTTTCTTTCAGAATTTTATAATAATCATAAAATAATAAGCAAAGTTGTTGTAACTACTATATTTTAAAAAACAAGTTACACTTAATTGAATGTATTACTCATTATTTTACTTATTTGCAGCAAATTGTTAAATAAAAACATACAAATTCTTATTAATTATCATTATTCTATAATGACATAAAATAATTGTAATTACGTAATTTATTTGTAAGTTAGAATTACAATATGTGAATAATTAATTTATAACTAAACTTAATAATTTAATTTATAAATTATAAATTTAGTTCTTATTTAAGTTTCTAGAATAGTCATAATTTAACTAATATAATTTATGTTATGACCAAAACTACATGTATTTTAATATAATCACAAAAATATTGATTTCTTGCAACTACTTGTTCATAATATATCAATTTTTAAAAAATGATTATGTTTATTAATTATAAGTTACACACTAAATAGTTACTGTTACAACATCAGTTTTTATATTATATAATTTATATTCTTACAGTAAATAAATCAATTACTATAATTATTGTTACAGTAAAATCATATTAATTATTTCAGATAAGAATTAATTATAGTAATCTCATAATTATTTTCTTATTGAACATAATTATTCACAATATGTAATTTATAACTTTAAATCTGAATTAGAAATTTGGAAAATCTATAATGTAGTTAAAATAATTATTGTAATGATTATAATTGTAGGAATGTTTATGCAATAATTCTTTTACTAAAAGCAAATATGTTATTACTTATCTATGATAAATATTTTATAATAATATTACTGTAGTTAAAAATATTAATATTTGTCTACATATTATTATATTCATAGTTATTAACTACCAATAGAAAAAACAAAATTATTTGACCGATAAGAGTTTTTACAATTATAAATGTAATTATATAGTAATTACAATAATTCGTTTACATTAAAACTAGATAATTTGTGTATGAATTTATTTTCTAATATGAATTAATATATATTTTTAAATTGAAAATAAATATTAGTAATATGTATTTTCAAGTATACTAATTATATATATTAAATTAATTATATTATTTATAATTTTTACAGATTTTAAAAGGTAAGGAAATATTTTAAAATATTCAAGTTATTTATTTATCTATGAGTTTTATATTGACAAGTTGTGAATAATTAGATCTCTAGTTAGTCAAATATTAAAAAGTTATTAGTTATGTAAATATTTGATAATGAGTGTTTAATATTTGTATTGTATAGTTTATATTTTGAATATATGTTAAATTGAATCATTATGAATTAAATGATTATCTAATTATATAGTCAACCATGTACTTCAATTGTTTATAAATATAAAAACTAAGAAAACTTTAATGAGGAAGGCTTTGAAAAAACAATTTCAAAACTTATACCATATCCTTTGTTCTGCATTCCTAGTTTGAACATTATGTAAACAAAAGGTTTGGACGTCTAATTTCACATTAAAAAATGTGTGCACATGCGACGAACCATTTGAAAGGTTTAACCCAAAACAAAAAGAAAAATTATGCACAATTTTAAACTATCTACTTCCCCAACTATTTATCTACCTGATTAAGTAGGTGTTTAGTTAGACCTACCAACCTAGGTTGATATATGTATTTACCTACCTAAGTACCTACCTATGAGTAAGTATTTCGCCCAGGAAGGTATGACTTACCTACCTACCTTTTTATCTAAATAGGTAGGTAAGTATTTATCTTAATTTTGTAAGCACCTACTTATGTACCTATCTAGGTACCTACCAACCTAACATTAATGTTTTTTATTAAATTATTTTAAAATGTCATGTGGAATATTTACACTAAGCCATGTGTCATAATAAAAATCATCCAAACATGTGAATTGAACATCCCATATTATTTCAAAATAATAATATTATTTATATTAAATAATTAAATATTGGGACACTTGGCAACACATCATTTGCCCTCAATTGTAACCAAAATAGTTGCATTTTAGTCGCATGTGACAATATGTATACAATGGAGTCAAAGGATGAACTTGCATTTTTTGATTTTTTCATTCATCCAATATCCTTTTCGTTTGCGATTAATATCACATGTGATTTGTCCAAGGCGATTAAGGGGATTTTAATTGCAAATGTCGCTTGCAACTAAAACTTAATTATAAGAATCAGTTGAAAATATGTGTTTTTTTTTTAATGGATTAAAATGAAACTTTTCAACAAAATCAAAGATGGTTGATTATAACCATTATATATATTGTGTACATTTATTATATAAATATATGTGTTGCAATTAATTTACAACTATAATATAACTCTTTGATTTTATAACCTGACATTTTATTTATTAATTTATCGTATTTCCATGGTAGAGTTGCAATGCAATTGTATATTAATTGTTTTGGAGCTCTAGTTGTAGGGTGGTCTAGTTGCCATGGACATAATTTCTCATAGTCAGAATATGTGGTTTTCTACTACAAAGTACCTACAACTATTCTTACCATCCCAAAAACTATGTGTCTAAAAATCAATTCATTTTCCTTATAACTCCCATTTTTGGGTATTCCCAAGTCACATCATCATGATTCAAAACCTAATGTTTTATATACAACATGCATATAATGTTTTACACAATTTGCATGGTTGGAGTGATGGTCACATTCTTGGTAGTGGTTTTAGACCATTATAATTTGCTACTTGTGATATGTTCATGTTTTTTTCTTGTCAAAATTTTGCATTTACATCTCATAACTTCATATTACACGCTCTAATTGTAAACAAAAAGGATAAAAAATAAATAAAAATCACCATCTAGATAATTCTACCCAAGTTCAATAATGTTGTGAACAATTACACTACAATAATAGAATGGTTCAACATTTATGATTTTGACAAAATTAAAATTTTAAATAGTGTGAAACTAAGTTTGAACTTGTACATATGCATAACATAGAATGCTCTCCAAAAAGGTTAGTAAAGAAATACAATTGGCATTAATTGAGCAACTATGATGATTAGCTTATGTGGTGGCATTTAATTAATTTTCACTCTACAATGCGTAGTATTACATGTTCATGGATGAGGATGAAGAAATAACTTGTACATTATTTCGAATGTGATGGACATCAAGGTAGAAGCTTACATATTGAGTGTGGGTGGATTTGATCTTAGAGCTTATTATCTTTATTCACCTTAAAAACATGAAGATTCCAAATTGGTATGAAAGATTGGTTATAATTCAAATAGATAAAGGTTATGATTTGTCAATAATGGAAAAGGAAAAGATATTTCAAAGTTTGGAAGCAATTAACCATGGAATATAATATGAAAAAAATCAATGCAATAAATTAAAACGATAAGCAAAGTTAGTTAACATGGGCACACAATGGCAAACTATAATGGTTTTTTGGCAAATTTGATTACCATATAAACCTTTCAGATAATGTCAACACAAAAACCGAGTGGAACGGACCAAAGATTCACTTTGCTTGATGGTTCACTTTGCTCAAGTAAAACTTTGAACTTTGCCTTATAAAATTCTAGACTTTCACCACAAACTTTGAAAAAATCCAAAACTTTCCAAGTAAAATTCCTTTGTGTTGTTATGCTTGACTAGTGTTATTGTTAAATAAATATTTTTTTTTGCACAATAGTGATTCCATGCCATGTAACAATAACATTTGTGTGAAGATCTTGCGTACAAATAATTCATTAACAAGGACTTGATTTGATGATTTTTTTGGGTGCAAGCTTAGATACTAATGAGATACTAAAAAATAGATAGTTAAATGTTGTTCACCACCACAACTTTCCCAACCAAAGATAGTTTGGTTGATGATTAGTATGTACTTGAATTTGCATTGAATTTTTTCTAGTAAAAAATTATTTACATTTGTTCACTTTAATCCAAATGGGGTCCTAAGTAGTTTGGAAAACATTCCAATGGTGCCCAAGTCTAATAAAATGCATTGATCCATTTTTGGCTTCACTTCATTTTTACGTCCTAATTAGAAAAGAGTGCAGTCACACTAACACGAATCACAACAAGTGTAACATGTGCTTAAATTTTAACATTTCAATATATATAAAAATTTCAAAAGTTTTGAAGTTTTTTATAAGTTTTTTTAATGTAGTAATGTTCATAATATATCATTGGAACATGTGAATTAATTTTTTTAAAAATTGATGAACAAAAAGCTTTCAAAAACATTCATTAAACATTATAACACATTTTTTAACATTAAAAAACTTATAAAAAATTTCAAAACTTTTGAAATTTACATATATATTGAAATTTTATACAATAGACCTTGATATTATAATATTGTAAAGAATTAAATATTTTTAAATTAAAAAATTAAAAAAAAATCTCCCAAAAAATAGTCCCATTCATAGACAAGTGTGACTCATGTTATCTCATTTGCATTCAAACCAAAAACTTCTTATTGATTTTGAGACCACAAGCCTGGTAAAATAAATCAAACATTTGAATTTACTTCAAGATAGGAATACACAATATTTTTATCATGAAATTGGTGTTGTCCATGTATTGAGGTATTAGTTATTAATTTTCAAACCTTGAAAATTTGATGTTTTCCAACTTGCCTTCTTTATGGTCATGTTTGATAATAGTGTTGAACACTTCACTTATAATAATGAACAAGTAGCCAACTTTCACCCTTGTTGCTGACTCCTCTTTAAGTTTCCCATTGATAATGACATTAATTTTAGGCATTGTTTATTTTTTTATCATGCTTAAAAATTCTACATGGATGCCCGACTTGCCCACCTTAAACCCTAAACACAATCCACCTTATCATAGGATTTAGTTCAAAATTGAGCTACTTACGACATTGTTTAGACTTTTTGGCCCATTGAATAAATTTATGGGTAAAGAAAATCATGAATGTTATTTAGGGTGAATCACATTGGGAGAAAATATTATTACTTTTGATTAATGATCTCCATAAATATTGGTTGCAACCTCATGTGCAAGGCCATCAAATAGTTTTTATGCAACATGTTTAATAACATTGTGGTAGGATGCCAATTAGACAAAGACATTCTTTCTCTTCATATAACAAGGATATGAATCCCCAAGAGGAAAACATCCATTTTGGATGCATCAACACATATTTCTTGCTAATGACCACCCACATGTTGAAGAAAAATTCTACCAACATTCCATTTGGACTTGGAATTTTGTTCATTGTCAAAGCTTGTACAACTAGAAATGTAGTTCTTTCATTGACATGGGTTGGGTTAATTTAAACTTCAAAAACTTCAAAATGGTTTTCTTTAAATATCCCAAAATAGACCTCTAGCCTTAGCTACACATGGGTCTCATACTCTTTTTTGTATAATGCGAATAAAAGTCTCTATAACAATCTTAAAGTTAACAAGTTAACATGAGAAATATCTCAAACTTTTCAACAACTTGCAATGTCAAACTAGTAAGCCTTTTTCCTAATCCTTTTCCAATGTGATCAAAGCCCACAAATAGGGCACACTTTAAAATCCCTTTGAAATTGTAAAGATCAAACCATTAAACTTTGGCTTCGCATTTTAAAAATAGGATTTTAAATATATATTTGGATATTTTTCATTAATTAATCAACTAATTAATATTTTCCTTTACCAATGTAAGGTGTGATATATTTACACAAATTCAATGGAGAGAGTGTGGGGTTTAAATTAATTTTTTTGAAATGACCTTTTTGGGCCGGATTATTTAATCCCCAAACTTTAGTGATAGGTAAGGTCTGTTTGGTCCTTGTTATGGTTTGGGAATTGGATGGATCAAAATGACTATCATAGTGCTTTTTCGGGTTTGGTGGTGATGGTATCATTTTTAAAATGTCAATTTGTAAAAATATATATGTTGAAAATGTTGAAAATTTATTTACTTGTTGGATGTTGAAGTTTTGGAAACTTGGACAATTGAGTAGGTTGTATTTAAGGTCCATCATTTTATTTTATTTTTTTATTCAATATCTAATGGGTAGATGATTTATCATTCATTAACCTACCTATGTTTAACAACAACTTTAAAAATAAGAATTGACTGTGATTCAAATTAAGTTTTTGGACAAAATGGAATTCCCATAACTTGCAACCAAGAACTACTATGCTCAAAGAGATCATTATAATGTATTTTTTTAACAAGTTCTTTTCATGGACATTAAATACAATGATCGATCATTATTTCCAAAAAAATGATTTTGCCATATGTATCAAGCTGAGAATTTCATAAATGATCCTTTTTACTATTGAACTACAATCAATATTTTAGCACCTAAGTGCCAAATCATATAAGCTACTATGATACATGCCATGCATTTTCATTAAACTATAATACATTTGATTTAAACTTTAGACTAATGTTTGGGTGAAGGGTGGTGTATCCGCATTACAACCATCCATAGGAACATCTAGTTAGATTTGGCTAAAAGACAAGTAAGACAATAAATTTATTTTTGATGTTGTTTGTGTTCGACAAGTTTTGTGCTTTATAATTGAAGAAGTTAATCCAAAACCCTATTTTTTGGGAAAATATTGTAATTTAAAAAAAAACCTTTGTATGGGTCAACACTTCCATTTTTTTCTGCATTTTGATGAAATTTCAAGCAAAAAAGAAGGGGATTATGTTGGGCAGTTATTTGTTTTTTGAATGACCCATAGTTTCAGATTTTTGGAATTTTTGGAATCTTTTTTAATAGTTGTCGTTCTTTAATTTTGCGAATATTTAATTTTGGTTTTTGAAAATTTTAAGAATCAAAGAACATTTGTTTAATTTTTTTTCAAAAACCTTTAAGAACATGCAATTTTCATGGAATGATTATCCAATAATTATCAATCAAATAAAATTTATTTGACCATTTCTTAGATTTTTTGAAAATTTTCATATATATTAAAATCACTATTTTTGAAAACTATGGTTACATATCAAAACTATTTGATGTTTTGAACTTGTTGTCATATACCTTGGATAACAACCCTAAAAACCATTAGTTATTAATTGCAGTTTTTAATAACCACTGAAGGGTCACACAACATGGAAAGGTGGCAACCTCTACATGCCAATTTAGCCAAATTTTCCTATTCAAAAATATGAAAAAAAATCTGAATATATATATTTGGTTACCTGTTTGAACCATGTATGGAAATCTAAGGATTATTAAGAAAAAATTGAATCTGTGACCAAAGTTTTCAAATTTTTTGCAACAATGCAAAATTTGGTTTAACAAAAAGTTGGTTCAAATATGGTTAGTTAGCCATGTTATGGGTTTCATCATCCACAAATAAAAGACATTGTTTATAATATTATTTCATTTGTTCAAATTAAAATCTATGCTTCTCCCAAGGGTCCTAATTACACCTCCTTTACATTATGGTGAACAATTGTGCCCATAGAAATCTCAAAAGCCTTCAAAACACATCCAAAGGCCATTCCATGGAAATTCAAAAGTCATTTATGTGTGGGCCCATGTTGCCAAGTGTAATTTAAACAAACTTCATTGAGGTACTAACATATAGTAACAAATCATTAGAAAAATATTTTTTTAA
This sequence comes from Sphagnum contortum, assembly GCA_963920785.1. Taxonomy (NCBI): domain Eukaryota; kingdom Viridiplantae; phylum Streptophyta; class Sphagnopsida; order Sphagnales; family Sphagnaceae; genus Sphagnum; species Sphagnum contortum. The sequence goes on along the minus strand of OY987287.1, from coordinate 1,614,141 downwards.
TATATTTGATTTTAAAATTGATATTTTATGTAACTTTTTTTACTATTGCTTTAAAGTTTTTCTTTCTTTTCTCTTCATCAGTTTCCTTTGATTTATTTTTTTCCCCATATCCTTCACATTCTTAAGCTAGTAAGTAGCATCATCATGGGTCATAGAACCAAAAAAATAAATCCAAGCAGACATGGTTTTTTTGACCCAGGGGATGACTTCATGCCCTTAAGCCCTAAACCCTTAAATATATATGTAAAAATTGAGCAAAAGTTAAGTAAACTTTTTTGACCAATCAAATTATTTTTGGACCATGGGCTAACAACTTTGGACCCACCTTCAAATTTCTTTTATTAAATTTTTTTGAGAAAATCATGACAAGATTTTTGTAGATCAATCATGGCTTTTTGGGCTCATGGTCTAACACACTTTTTAAAAAGTTCCAAAAAAATCTGAATTTGGACCATCAAAATTTGACCATTCATGATTATTTGAGCTCATGGTCTAATGGGCTTGTTGTTAAGCCCACCCATTTTGTTGCTAGGCCCATCTCAAATAGGTGCCCTTGGCAAAAGCCCAATAACTTATGAAACATTATCCGTAATGCATTTAATGTTGATTTTTCATCCATTTACATTTCCTTGGTCTCTTGATCCCTAAACTTTGTGCAACTAAACTTGAACTTTGAAATGACTTTTCCTCCAATCTTAGATTTTGATGGTTGTGAGGTTTCAGGCTTTAATGTATATGGGTCTTTACTAATGTTGGCTGGTTATTTAAAACCACCCGGTTATCAATCAGATTCCGGATATCAGAGAACCTACCTGCCAGTTTCACTTTTTTGCTATACCACCAAGAACCTACTTATTTACCCTGGTTTCACTGTTTTAGATACCCTGATAATACTCTTTTGGTAGGGTATCAGTTGAACAAAATCCAATACCTTACATATACCCTGATGGGGACCTCTCACACCTACCTAGGTAGGTTCCATATTTCTCATCCAATTTTTCCATCCTTATTTCATTCAGTAGCTTTCATCTAGTTAGGGTTTCACTTCATCATTTGCCCTAAACCTAAAGCCCTAAAGTACAACTCCGTCTCTCATCATAAGTCACTCTCAATTGCTGCTTTGGAGCTGGGCTTTTTTTCTACAATCTGTTAAATGGATTGCTTCTCTTTCAGATTGGCTTCAATAGCTGTCTGCAACTTTTGGTTGCAATTTCCCTTAAATGCTTTTGTGAAGGTTGGTGGAAAAAAAATTGGTCAAAAAATTACCTTTTAAAAAAATCAAGAAAATTTCCTGTTTGATAACTGGACTAGGCACTATATTGATCGGTTTTCAACAGGGTCTTGCAAAACCCGACCTTAATGCATACCAGCTGGGTTTTTACTATAATTTTTTATAAAAAGTTTATAGCCTTATTGGCTGGTTATTGATACCAGGCGGGTATTTGATTTTAAATTTTTTTTTTGGTGTAAATGAAAAAACTAAGAAAATTAATAACTGGCCAACACCGGTCCTTACTTCTTTTGAATCCTAAAAGGATGGTCAACTTTGGTCAACTTTTAATCATCAATGAACAATAGCATTAATGTTGCATACTCCATTTGATATGCAACAATGTTTCTTTGGAGGTGGGCAAGAGTGTGTGTGTGTGTGTGTAAAAGTACATAAAAGAGTGAAAATACATTGCCATATGTTTCTTGACATTCAATGGGCAATTATTAACTCATCTAACATATGTAACAATAATTCTTTGGAGGTGAGTGGGAGTGTGTGAGTTTGTAAAGTGCATAAAAGAGTGAAAATTTACCACCATACGAGTCTTGACATTCAATAGCCAACTATTAACTCATCTAACATATGCAACAATAATTCTTTGGAGGTGGGCGGGAGTGTGTGTGTTTGTAAAGTACATAAAAGAGTGAAGATCAACAGACTACAACCGCATGAGTCTTACATTCAATAATGGGAAAGGATTTACTCATCCAGAGTTTGAACATAAATAAGTTGTCATGATACTTCATAGTTGAATGTCCAAACTTGAAACTAGCTTCTTTATGGCAGCAAATGAGAGAACAAAATGAGCAATAACTGTTGATGATCCCAGCCTCATTTTGCATGCTCTTAAACCTACCCAGCTGATATTTTACTGTTACACAGGGATGCATAATTCTCAGGAGGTTAGTTAGAAAGAGGTATATATTCAAAAAAATCCTTTAACATATATTCATTTGGGGACATATCAGAAATGCTTCATTGATTTTTGTTTGAGTTGCAGTGACTAACTACTAGTTTCTTTTTAAAACCTTTTTGCACATCATATACTTTCATTGCACCAATTGCCTAAACAAGACCCTCATTTTATACTCTTAGTATCTCTCTAAATTTCAATTACGACTTGCCATTACAGGAATACATTTAATTTGTTACTAAACATGTTCAATGATTTTGTTTTGTTTTCTGTTAACATCCCCATTAGTATATTATAAATTTTCAATGTCATGTGTTCCTGTTTGCAATGGTGATTGCATAACTTCTCTATCCCCACTTGCTGATGTGCCATATTGGTGTACATATTATATATATTCCTGGCTGGTGCAAATTGATATTGCACTTTTATCCTATGGACATAAATGGGGAAGTGTAAAAGGTAAGAGTACAATATGCATTCTCAGTTGTGATTGGTGCTTGTGGATTCAAGTAACACATGTGTTCAAGCTTGCAAAACATTATTGTCATTTTAGACTGTCAAGACTCAAGAGCTTGCTTTATAAGCTTAAAAGATTTAAGACTCTTTGTTAAAGCTTTAAAGACATGACAAAAACCTGACTTTGGAGGATATTGCTGAAGACTCAACATGGGTTTTTAAGGGGGTCTTCCAAAAACCTTGAGAAAAGAACCTTTTTCTACTCATCTGGAATTCTATTAAAAAACTGGGCCTTATACATGACTAATCACATACCTAACCCTTGCCCCCATCAAATAACTACCTCTTTTTGAGTTTCTAAAACCCAAACCTGAGCAATTCTTTAAATCTCCTCAACATAAAAGAACTGAACCAGGACAGTTCTTTGAATTTTTTATTTTCAAATACCCAAACCTGACTATTATTAAAAAAACAGATACCCACCCCCACACTGGTCCACATTATGTTCAAGAATACCCTTTCTAGAACACATTTTCCCTCTCAATCTTGAGAAGCAGGTGTGTAACAATTAAGGATATTTGTTCATACTCCTGTGAAGGACCCAATTCTAGACTCCACATTCACCATCATTCATAAAGAACTCACTGAACTGTTCCTCAATGCGCACTAAATTTTGGTCATTCCACACTTCTGTACATGACTTGGATTTCAAGTTTTTCAAATCCTGTTGTCAGCTTCCTTCATATTTGTATTCATTCATTCATTCATTCTCATCTACATTTGAGCAAATGATTTTTCTGACGGCTGGGTTTCAACATGAATGGGGCTATTTGTGTTCACCAGTAAAATTCGTCTAAACATTGCACCTCAACTATTCATCAAATTGAATTACATATGATGGTATTGACTATGTTTGCAAATATTATTGTCACCCTTTTCAAAATTACAAAAGTTTGCTTCACTGAAAAGCATATATCTAAGTTTATGCCTCATACAATCATGCAGCCTACAATTCATGCAACCAATCAATGAACTCAACTTGTAGAGCATTCAGAGAAACTGGCTATTGTATTTGGAGAGCGCCTTATTTCTGTCAATATCCCTCCTAGACTATTGAAGGGGCATTAAGAGTGGGAGGGAGCCTACACCTATATGTAGGCCTAGAAACCCTCCCCATGCATTTAATTTTTGAAACTTTAAGATATATTCATGAAATAGAGTCAAAGTATGTCATCATGTGATGTCCACCTCAATACTTATGGGGCTGACATCTCCATTAGATGATGACCTTTTGCATGTGATATTAAGAAAAATAACATTTGCATGGGATGTGCACCACCTATTTAAGAATAGGCTACCGGTCAATGTAGTTCATGGTTTATAGCAACTTTTGTGATCCTAAGGTTGTGTGAAGAGCTTGCAGGACACTGGTGAATTTTCTTATCTCCAATCTTTCATTGGTACACCGTAAAATTTCAAAAACGTTGAGTGTTTTGTCTTGTTTTTTGTTTGACAACATATGATGGTTTCGCTGAATAAACCCCTGAAGAAAACCCAAAACACAGGCCTTGAGAAGAGCTGCAGCCCTTTACTTTTATGCTAACTTGATCGCGGCAAGAGGAGAGAGAAAAAGAACACATAATACCTGAAACAGGAATGCCAAAATCCAAGGAGAAAACAAAAAATCATCCTTCATTCATTCTATCTATTAAATCCAGCAGACAAGTTCCCCAAAGCAAGTGAAATGGACAAACAAACCATAGCATTAAGTTTCTACTTGTTGAACTGTTGTGAAGTGTGGGGGCAGCTTTGTTAACCCTGTCTGTACACAGACAAGGGTTATAATATCAGTGTCCTAATATTGAGAGGATGTTGAATAGGCTTCTGTGTAGGTGTGATGAAAAACTGTTATGAGGAATGAAATTGCTGGATTTGGTGGTCTGAATTCTTTTCTTGAGTAAATTAACACTTGAATGTGTAATAGGGTTTGTTATGGTTGTGAAAATTTCAGAGGACCAACGGAACTGATAGAAAGGGACCATTATTTTCAATGTTCAGCAGAATAGGGTTTTGTTGTGTGCTTTGTTATGATAAGTGTTTCTTTTGTTAGCCTACAAGTGAGTGTGATCAAAGAATGGTAAAGGTAGTTATATGATATGAGACACTATTAAGTGGATCTAAAACGTCCTCTTGAAGGGATGGTCTAGTTCTTTTATATCACTATGATTAATCATCACGTGAATTGATCAAACAGAGTCAAAGAGTGATAAATACATTGAAGCAAGTAAATCTGAGATATGGTGAGGCTAGAAGAGCAGACATTGAAAGTGACAAAATAGGGTTGGATTGGAATGGATTCGAGTGGATGCTATGAATTCAAGATTAGGATTCAAAACATGACTAGCCTAGTAACATGATAAAGAGTGTGTGTTAAACTAAGTGTACCATGAAAAGGAACTCCAATTACATTGCAAAATCAGTCTTTCCACAAAACGTGCTGGCAATGGAACTTTCATGGGACCGTACATGTTCAAACTAGGAAAAATAAAGTCTTCTCATGCCCTTAATAGACAATGTGTTGAGCTCTAAGGCCTCATGTTTTTCAGCACTCCATCTTTTGATGGATTCTAACGAGTGCAGACATAGGATTAATCATTTTGAAGGTGACCATTTCAGTAAAGAAATAGAATGTAGGAGTGAAATGAAATAGTTGTACATACACAAAATGGGACTACCACATTTTGATTTAGAATATGAACAAAAGGTTTGTTCAAAGTAAACAAATGCATTATTTAGTTTTTATTGAGGATTGTTAATGTCCATTTAATGAGAAGTGGAACGAGTGTTATTCAAATTAAGTATGATTCTAAATGTACATGAATCCCAAAGTATAAGTTTAGGGCACAAGTATTGATGCTCTCTTAAGATATGTAAGAAATGAAATGTGGTGAAATTGGATCTTTGAAAAACATCAACAATTGATAGGTCTTTAATTCTGAATTCTCATAGGTTTGTTAAGATTTACATATTATGGGCAAGTCAAAAGAGATTTTGTGACCATTGCAACTCCAGGTTTCAAACTCCTTGAAAAGGACATGAAGTTCATGTGGATCCCAACATGTAATGTGCTACAAGTGTGAAGAAAACAAGTAGCCTTGTCTTAAGTCATGTGCACTTGTCCCAAATTTTAGAAAATAAATAATACCATATGGCATTTGCTACTAATAATAATGTCCACATTCATCTGAAAGAAGTTCCATCCAAGTGAAGTAAACTAATATACATTAGTTTAGGAGGTGAAGTATATCCAATATTGTTTATATGAAAGAACTTTATGGTTCAAGTGGGTAACAAATCTTTAGAGCTATGGTGTTTAATATAGATGTCAAGAGACAACATTGAGCAAATGTTGATATAAAGATGTACAAGACCCACTATCAAAATGGTTTGATACACATAAACGCAAATCAATTGATTTGAAATCCAATGAACCCAAGTGGAAAGAATCAAGGTTTTTGTAAACATGGTCATGGTCATAGAAAAGCTTGCCATTGAAGATATACAACATAGTTGCCACCTTTTATTGATTAATTAATGAGATGATATATGACACAATATGTATGAAAATGATGTTTGTCGCATGCTCCTATGTTGGGGTGAAAGCACATTAAGGTGGAGTACTTTCCAACATATGTGAAGTCCATATTAATGTTAAAATAAAGTCCATTTTACAATGTAATAGAATACATTGTATTGCACAAATCATATTGCAAGGCTAAACATTTTTTTAAATTTCCAAACTTTATCAATTGTAAATAATTGTATCAAAAATTTACATTTAAAAAATGAGAAGTTGGATTATTAATTCAAATGAATAAAGGACTTTATAAAAAACGTCCATATTTCATTGTATATCTCAATGTATGGTTTTCAAAAATAATTAAAATTGTTTTTCTTTATATCAATGACATTGCACTACTTTTTGTATTAAAAAATATCATTCAATTAAACATTTTAGTAGATATAATGAGTCCATAATCATATGATATGCATTGTGATGCTAGGTTTTTGGCATTTCAAAAGTCCAATATGTTATGGTAATTCAAAATATATTCATGAAATTCACACAATGTGGTCATATAACATGTAATATTAATTTTTGAATCATTTTCACATATTATTTGATAGGATTGTGTCCTCCACCTTAATGTTTTTTCATTCATTGGTGCATATAACCATCGTTGTTATCACACTCCCAACACGTAACATAAAAATACCCTAAAAGGTGCACCATATCCAAACCATTCCCTATCTAAAGTTAAGGCCCCCCTAAGCCAAATAACATTATAAAACTACGTGATGGAGATCCACCATGGATAAACATTTTGATTCCAAAACAAAGGACCAATAGGTTGGGTGCAAACATGAGCCCCATCATTATTTGCCTATTTATAATCCTTCAAATCCCCAACCAATTGTGAATCACCATGGAAGAAAACCTTAAATTAATTCCACTATTTGAACTTAAGAACCTAAGTCTATTGAATGCATAAGGGCGAAACCATTTGCCAACTAGTATTTCCTCCACTTATGCCATGAAACATCCCATGTGATAACTTTGAAAACATTGATCTAAATCAAGATAACACTGGCTCTTGAAAATTGCCCACACAACATACATTGTAGGCTAGCAGGAACCAGGTGAAAGCTAGGTCAAATTGGCCATCCACATTGGGAAGATGACAAGGTGCACAAGTACACACATGGTCTTTCCATGTTTACCCATTTTAACCGTCCAACAACAACACATTTGAAAGTAAAACCTTTTCCACACGTAAAATAACACGTCTTGTAGTCACATCCAAAGTAATTGGTGTTGTTTATCAAAGATAAACATAATTTCCTCGTTCAAACCTTCAAATCCGAAGTTGATAACCACCTCCACGTATAATGGCATAATGCAATGTATTTTAGTGTTTGGCAATTGCCAAATTTTCATAGCCATGGGCATAACACATCATAACAAGGTGCCTTGTTGCTCACGTGCATGAATCCACACATTAGGATCTTCCATGTTGATTACTACCATCGCATTTCATCGGATTGAGGCTGGTAACTTGAATTCACAGCCAAACAATAAGAAATGTAGTGAAAAAAATGAAAAATAAACTTGTCAATTAAACCTATGGCCCATAGTTAGCCATGTTAGCAATAAGTCCCAATGCCGAGTATAGCTTTTGTAAGACCATACTTTTGGAAACCCCAATTCACTATTTGCACCATTCATTCAACTAACACATTTACTTCAAGATGGTCTCGTGAAGTCATGCAATGATCAATTAACATTTTCTCACACAACTAATGGAACTCCCCACAAAATTTTATACCTTGGTTACTGAAACATAAGTTGGAGCCCCAAACCTATTAAGTGCCCTATCCCAAAATGCATGCCACCCCTTCACTGTTACAATTTGACAATGGAACCAACTCCAACCATTTAGAGATGCTCAATTATAACCAAAACATATTAGTTATGGCGAGGTGTCAAATTTAATGGGTCGGCAAAATCCAAACTCCATCGGTACCCAAGCCCAATAATTGGTAAAGGCTATAGTGAGGTGTAGGTGCATTGAAAAATATTTGAATTTGGTCACACACCATACATTTATAAAAAAATTGTTAAACTTATAATTGCATCCTTTGCCACCAATATTGTGATTAGAACAAAATTATATGTTCGTTCGACCTTAAAATGGCCTAACTTTTCATGAGCATGTCTCACAAGACTTTCACATTGTTCTAGGTGAAGCACAACCTTCACTTATCCATTTGCCCACATATGTAGGAAGAATTCCTTTCCCATTCGAACTATTTGGCCCTCTACACACCACAATCCCTTTTCTTGGGTGTTAATCCAATTGAAACTCCCTTTGCTTATAAATATGCAATGATAGGTGCATCATCATAAATATCCAAAGCACCATTGCCTTCTGATTCCATGTCCACATCATCCACACTAGTCTAAAGTACATCCCCAAAAGACCCCAATAAGGTACAAAGGTATGTAGAGGCATGCCATTTTGGTATTGCCTTTAAATCCACATCACTAGGTGAATGAGCCCCAATGGGATCCTCTTTGTTGGAACTTAGGTTCTGACTCAACCCATCAACATATCGGATAACCCTATTAGGCCTATGAATTATATCAAAGTCATATTCCTATAAGATAAGTGCCCACCTGGCCAACTTTCTTGTGACTTGATCTAATTCCATAAAGGATTTCAAAGGCTGGTGATTAGCAATCAAAGTTAATGGGCTACCATGAAGATAACATCAAAATGATGAAACAACCCACACAATGACAAGGCAGTCCCCTTCATATGAGTTGTATTTGGCCTTTGTTTTATTGTTGGGTAAGCACATCTCCCAACCTATAGTGTTCAAATCAATGTGTAATTGGAACAATCGTCCTTGAATGGGTCACTTCACAATGGGAGCTAATGAAAGCATGGCCATTAGTTCCTAAAAAGCCTACTCTTTTGCTTCATCCCAAATGATTTCCTGGTCAATTTGTGTTAGACAGGTTAAGGGTTTAACTATGCTACCAAACCCTTTCACAAACCTTCAATAGTAATTACATAAGCCTAAGAAAGCTCATAACCAACTAACATCTATTGGTTGGGGAACTTGTGAAATGGCTTCAACCTTAGCATTCTGAACCCCCAATCCACTTGGATAAATCATGTGACCCATGTATTCCATATGAATATGAAAGAATCGGCACTTGCCTAGATGAAGCTAAAGGTTATGTGACTTAAGTCTTCCAAACATTTCATACAAATGATGCATGTGATCTCTTAGAGTAAGGCTAAAAATATTGATGTCATCAATGTAACACTTGGCCGAAACCCGCCAACATTCAATCCATGATTTTTTGAAAGTTTACAAGCACATTAATCAAACCAAATGGCAAAAACCATTGGTACAAACAATTGTTCCCATGAAGATCCATTCCCCAAAAAGTCTCCTTGACCTTGTCACCTTCTATCAATGGCAACAAATGGTAGCCAAACCTTAAGTCCAACATATTGAAAACCTTGGCATATCCAAAGGCATCCAAGATAGGGAAATGACACATTTGTATGAATGGGTTTGTTTTCACTACATGGTAATCTCCACACATGTGGTGTTCAATCCAATTGCCAAAAATGTCCTTTTTAGTTAATATCATTATTGCTAAAACATATTCACCCCTATACAGTTCCACCAAATTAGCATCCAACAACTCTACTATTCGAACCTCAAACCGAGGGGTACAATCATGATAAAAGGAACCAAGGATGCCAAGTTCGCTATCCTTTTTAAGGATCGGGCCCAATAATAATTAACAACTTGCCATCATTCCTTGGTTGTTACTGCAAAAAAAATGAATTAATGTGTCAATTTTGAAAAATCATACCTCTCTCGTGCACAGTCAACTCACATTGAAATAACAAACTATTGGATGAGAACGCCATGTTGAAAATTGCTCTCATGTGCCTAGTCTATTTTTTGTCATAAGACTTTGTCATGTGTAAGCTTTATTATCTTGTTATGGACTAGGGTTTCCCATAATTTGTGCAAATAACTAAGATTCTTAAATTGTGTTCAAACTCACTATTTCTTATGCGGTGTCCATTTTTGGCAATCAACTTATGAGCTCCATCTCATGAACATGCTTGTTCATTCAACCAACATTGTGTAGGAAGTTTGTGGTGAGGAGGTTAAAGGGTCAATTGTTAACCTAATATTGTAATTCACTTTTATAGTTCATTATTTTGATTTCCTCTTGGTTAGAAGTGTATGCAATACTCGGTGCTGCATTTTTTGTAGGTTAAGGTGTTTATGAAGTCATAAATTATGTCTTGAAACAATGATTCAAGTTATGCACATTCAAGTTGGTAACAAGTTGAAGCACATAGAGGAGCTTGACATTCTTTATGACATGATATGTGTGAAGTTTGAGTCACCTTGTTGTTCAATCTTAATGTTTGTCATACACATGTATGTTTGACATTTTTGTGTTTCTTATGGAATGTAGGGTAGGGTGAGCAAACAAATGTTGGGTATCCACAGGCGCTCCTCTCCAATGTTGAATTATATGTAGTTATTTCATTTGAAGTTGCACCTAAGCTCAACCTAGTTTACACCTTGGAATAGGTGTTGTTGGAAGGTATAGTGACCTATTTGTTGTTCATAACTTCCAAGCGCCATTTTTGCACCATCTTGCCAAGGCAATAAAAAATAGTTATAGTTGTGCAAACTTCATGAGGTAAATTTAGTTTTTTATCTATGGCAGTTATGTTTAACATTGGACCTTCTATATTTCAAGTTGCACAAACCTTCAAGTTGGATATGAGTAGAAAAATACATGGTTGTTTAACATTGAATTCATTGGTGTGATAGTGTGTAGAAACCCTTTTATGTCAAAAAAGTTTAAAGGGTTGTATGGGAAACCTTGAACAAGGTGTGAGAAATTGGCTTGGGGTGAAGTTGATGGAGATTCTGAAGATAGAAGTTCCACACATCGCTAAGAAATCTTATGAAGGAATCTAGTATTGTTGTTACACTTCGACCAACTCCAAAAACCTATTTGAAGTTGATTCACACGTGCATTCTATTATTGTGGAATAGTTAATTAGTTTAAAATATTGCACATTTATCTTCTCATATGTTTGCAACAACTTCTCACAAGTCTATAACAACCTCTCACAAGTTTATAACTAGACTACAAAATAATAGAAGGTTAAAGGATCCAAGAATTAAACATCGCCTTTGGAAAACTTTCAAATTCCAATTTGGGAACAACATTTGAGTGTTTATTATTCATCATGAAAGGCTACTTGTACAATTTTCATAAAAGGTAAATGTGTTTCTAAGCTTTTTGGATTGAACAAAAATTCAATTATCTTTTCCTTTTGGTAATTATTGTCTTCACACACCCTACTCATACAATTACTTGTTAATCATGTTCAAAATTTTAGTTATAGTTTTTCTCATGAACTAAAAGTGTAGGTTCATAGATTTGAACTTAATATTTGTCAAAGTGTTTATGTGGTTCTTCTAGGACTATCTTTTATATCTTAGAATTGAATCATCACTATTGTTCGCAACTCGTCCCTATGCGACTATGTATAACCAAATGTTGCCTACGATTACAAATGGTTGCCTATGCAATTATTTTTCAAGTTTGGATGAAGTTTGGTTTTTTTTCAACTAGGTTGCAACTATGACTTATTTCATCCTTAAATTGTGTTTTTTTTATTATGTATTTGTATTTTTTACAACATTGTATATATATTTAGTTGCAAATGTAACCAAAATAGTCACATGCTAATTGTATAAAGTTTTTAGGCTTTCTAGCAAGGACATACCTATATGTATATATACCTACCTACGTATTAAGTACCTACCTACCCACAAGCCTAGGCCACATGGTATTTAACCTAGGCTTGGTGACATGTGACATTGCCTACATTTACATATAGACCTAGACATGACATGTGGAACATAGGTTAAGTCTAGGCCATGCCATGTGCCACATATGTTAGGCCATGACACATGGCATTTATGCAAGGCATAAGACATGCCACATATGATAAACTTAAGCCATGCCATGTGGCACATACATTAGGTCTAAGCCATCCTGCATGGCATTCATGCGCAACATAGGACATGCCCCACAACACATATGTTAAACCTAAGCCATGCCGCATGGCACATATGTTAGGTTTCAGCCATGTCACATGGCACCTATGTTAGGCCTAGGCCATGCCACGTGACACATATGCTAGGATATGAGATGCCACATGGCACATATGCTAGATCTAAGCCATGCCATGTGGCATCTAGGCAAGGCATAAGACATGCCACATATGCTAAGCCTAGGCCATGCCATGTGGCACATGGCTAGGTCTAAGCTATCCCACATGGCACCTAAACATGGCTTAAAACATGCCACATGGCATATATGTTAAACCTAAGCCATGCCACGTGACACATAAGTTAGGTTGAAACCATGCGACATGGCACTTAGCCTAGCATAGGCCATTCCATGTGGCACTTAGGTTACGCTAAGACATGCCACATGGCACCTAAGTTAAGTTAAGACATGCCATGTGGCACCTAAATTAAGTTAAGACATGCCATGTGGCACATAAGTTAAGTTAAGACATGCCGGGTGGCACCTAAGTTAAGTTAAGACATGCCAGGTGGCACCTAACCTATGCTAGGATAGGACATGCCACATGGCACATATGTTAGGCCTATGCCATGCCATGTGGCACCGCTTGAATCTAGTTTGGCCCCCTTGGTTTTGGGCGGTGGAGATGGTTGTTGAAAATAATAATAAAAACAAAGCTGAGGAGGGGAATTCCCCACCCCGTCCTTATTGTTGGACTATTTACAAATGTCACTCTCCAAGCTTTTGATGTTCATAGTTAGTCACGGTGGCGGTTTTACTCCCACTTTTGCCTCCTTTCTACCTAGGCCCAATTAGGGTTTAATTCCCCATGGAATGCTTGAAGATAATCACCAAAAATCCTTATAAAATCATTGTTTTTGTTGGGCAAGCTTTTTCAGCAAATCAAAATCAAATAGATGGTTGTTGTAACCCGAACAAAACTCTTGCAAAAATCAACCTATAATGACATAAACAACACACAACTATCTAACACTTACTACTCACTAAATCCCATGCATAACACACATACAACAAAAAACCAAAAACTTAGTGTTAAACGAATCTAACTTAATTGTAACACAAAAACAACTAGCTAAAACTTTTGGTTATTCAAAAATTAACTCACATACAGTAATGTAGGAATCCAAGCCCAAAACATAAATAAGAAAAAAACATTTGCATAATAAAAAAAATTACAAAATATAAATTATATTCTAAATTTTCAAATCACCAAAAGTGACTTGAGGTCACACAAAATAGGATTATATTCCACAATAAATATTTTGAACCTTGTTCACATTTGAACTGGTTCGAGATTTAGTAATTAGCTTGATTAACTCAATTTATTTTTAACTAACTAGGACCTAACTGAACTATTTAACTAACACTTGACAAGTATTATGGTACATTCAATAAGAAGAATAACTAGACCATGAAACATGTTGATTGCCATGGTATCATAAAAAGGGTTCATGATTGAATGAACTAAGGAACAATCCTTAAACATATGGCCAACTTAAAAATATTCATAAAATGTGAAAGAACCAACACATTAGAATATGCTTTTGCAAATATTATTCATTAATTTGAACAATAAAATAAAAGGGGAAATGATTGCATTAAAATGGTAAAATACTAATTACAATAATGGGCTAAAAAGTTGAAAGGGACCAAAATGTCTCACAATATTCTAAACCCAAACAATCCTTGAAATATTGTTGGATTTGCACATACTTAGGTAATTATCCAATGATCAAGTAGAAGATGCTTGGGGAAAAATGAAGTTTCTTTCATAGTGTTATGAACACCACAATGTACTTGGGCATGGTAGAAATTAATGTATCATGGTGGAGGTGCTAGAACCTAATGATTGAATGAAGGTAATGGGTAAGAAAATGGTGAACTACAACATTTTGGTGTGACATGCACTTTAAATGAGGGGACAAGTAGAAATTGATAAAATACCAATTAAGAGTGAGCACAATAATCATATTCACAACAAATGCATACCCATCTAGCATGTAGGTACAATACATACTCATCTGCAAGGCAAACATAGGTATAACCCCATGTTTATTACAGTTATCGATACAATATGATACCCATCCATATTGGTCATAAGGGCATGTGCATATAGGACATAGATACAATAACATGCAGCATGCTCATGTAAAGTCATATAACAAATATAATCTACAAAATGATGAAACCCTGCCAAAGTTTATAGAAAGAAAGCATCCAAGAAAGGGAGAGAAAAGGAAACAAGGGGCAAGGACTGAAGTTCAGGCAAGCGTACAGCCCAACAAAGGCAGGCCAAGGAGGAAAGGGAACCACTTAAGAACCGAACCCTCCACACCAGTCGCATGAAGCAAATCAACTAAAGAAAGGGAAGGTAGACTGTGTTGAGAAAAATGCAAAAGTTGTAATGATTGAAAGCGAATTAATATTTGAATTAAAATTTGAATTTAGTATTTTATAAAGACAAAAAATTCATAACTGTCGTTTGTATCAGTTAGTTCGGACCGATGGACATAGCGACAACCCAGTGGATCCAACAACGGACCCACTGGTCAGTAACCGTTGTGTGTCAGTCGCCCCAACGGTAGCCGTTTTCCGTCCCTCCGTTCCTCTCTCTCGCGAGCGAGCGAGCAAGCGCGCCCCGCCACACTCGCACACTTCCACGGTGCACAATTCCTTGCTCTTCTCTGGACCTGCGCAGGATCTCCATTCGTCTGCAAACTCATCGATCGGCTTCTCTCTCTGGTACCTACTTCTATTGCTGTTTCCCAATCAATTTTTTTTCCCGCGAAGGACTGATCTGTCTTGAGCTTTTCAGCTGGACGTTTAACTCCATTCTACAGCTCAGGAGTTTTTGTTGTTGCACCGGTTCTAGGTCGTTATTGCATAGCTTTAGAAGAAAAAAATGCATAGGGACAATGCTTATGATGCTGTTCTTAGTTTGCGTTTGTCAAGAATTGTTGGGTGGAAATCGAGTTTTCTGGCTGTTTTCATGAGCTCATTTCCATGGGGGTTGTGTAGTCTTTTATGCAGTGCTGAAGTTTGTGCTGTAAGCTTGGGAGTTGAACTTCTGAAAAATCATTTGCTCGAGTCTTGAGCTCTTGTGGCTGCGGATTTTAGAAACTCATGCTGCTGGAGTATGAAGAACTTCTGCAGCAGAGCTGCTGGTTTTAGTCGAAGAGGTCTGCATGCAGACTGTGTTGCAGGGGGCCAGGAACTAAATTTGGAAGGGTCTATTGATGAGCTTCTTGCAGCAAGCGTGTGATGAAGGAGGATCAGCAGGTGGCCGGAGCTGCTAGATCGACTACTCTGGTGTAGTTGCTCACATTGGGGCAGTAATGGTGAAAGGGAAGACAAGCTCCCGCCTAAATCCGCAACCATGTGCAGACGGTTCTCTCGAAGCTGCGGCGGCCATGGCTGCTGCGGCACGGCCTCCTCTCTCAGCTCTCTCTGGAGGGGCTCGCAACAATCTTGCTAGTGGCGCAAATGCGACGACGTTGAGCTCAAATGCTCAAGCTGCTAAAAGCGAGAAGCCGAGTCCTCGGGCCGGGACGAAGACTAGTTATGCCAGAGCAGGAGTCGCTTCTGCCGCTGCAAATCATGATCAGGGGAAGTATCCACATTTGGAAAACAGCAGCTTCAGAATCAACTGCAACAATGTATGCAGTACTCCCACCCCCGCACGCATGACTCCAGACAGATTTGTCACGCCTAGCGCAATGACGACGACCTCTTACGGAAGCACACAATCAGCGCCTAGAAGGGCTAGTTGGGTACCGACTCCACCTAAAGCTGCGAAAAACCTCGAAGCCTCGCGTCGTTCCAGCTTTGCAGGTACCCTAGAAAACAAAGAATTCGAGAACTTCTTTCATGATGCACATCTAGATCCACCTTCTTTGCTGCAAAAGCTTTTCTGCACAATCTGTCATGTGAAACTTGCACACTAGTGCTTTTGTTATTAGCATCAATACTCGCTAATGCTAAAAGCTTGACGCATTTCATGAGGTGTGGTTACAACCTGCAGGTACTATTCGCCACAATGTTGCTCGAGCTTTGTCAAACAGTTTTGCAACTGAGGAGAATATGGATGTTGAGAACTCGTCATCTTCTTCATCCAGCTGCACCTCAGAGTTGAGTGACCCTGAGAGTATAAAAAGCTCAGTGTCACAAACAAGATCATCAGTGCATCATCATCAAAAAGCAGCTGGAAGAACTCAACGTTTTTCTTCTTCTTCTTCTTCTTCTGCTACTAGGCATGAGTTTCCTACCAGTAATTCAGCTGGACTGGAATTCCAAAGAACGCCAAACCGAGCTAATTCAAAGCCCTGGAGGACTGGCTCTTGTAGTGCTGCTGCTGCTAGTCCAAGTAACATAAGATCCATCATGTCTGCTGGTACACTTCATAGAGGAAGTTCCGGATCACAGCAGCTGCATATCAGCAAAAGCTTGAGCCAGAATTTTGCAGAGATGGATTTTGAGCTTGAAGAGGACTCCTCCTTTTGGAATGATCATAATGTCCAGGTGGAGTTTTTTTCTTCCTCCATTCATTTCTTTCTGAATGTTTTTGTGGAGTTTCTAATTGTGGATGTAGTTGAGATCCTTGAAGAAACCAATTACTTGAGATGAAACTTGGAGAAACCTAAATGACATGGTTTTGTGGTGGGCCTGGTAGTCTGTATAGAGCTTGTGGTATTGGAGACGTACATTGTCTTTTGCACACAAGTACTGGAGCTATGTCTGATAAGAGAAATTGGCGCTAGTATTTCAGGTTTTGGTCCGGATGCGACCGCCCAGCAGTATTGAGGCAGCAAATCAAGAATTTCTCAAGTGTTTGAGGCAAGAGAGTGCTCATACTGTTACCTGGCTTGGCCAACCTGAGTCACAATTCACATTTGATCATGTGGCTGGAGAAAAGATCTCACAGGTGAGTAATTTTTTCCACAATCTTGGTGCTGAACTTGAAGCATTGTTTAGAGTATGACATTTGTCAATGCACAATTAATGTCACCTGTTGTAGCATTGTCTTGTTGTGTGGCATTTGTGAATGTACAACTCTTATCACCTGATGAGATTGCTTTCCTTTTTATTGTGAATGTGGACTTGCAGGAGAAGCTCTTCAATGTGGTGGGATTGCCCATGGTTGAGAATTGCATGGCAGGTTACAACAGCTGCATGTTTGCTTATGGCCAGGTAAATCTTCTTCACCAGTCAAACCTTCTTCAGAGATGTGATTTTGGAGATTGTAGTTAGATTTCACAACTGAAGGTGGTTTTTATGATATTTGGTGCAATTTTTCTTTGGTTATTTCTTACAGTTTTGCATTTTGCATTGAGTGTTGCAGACAGGAAGTGGAAAAACACATACTATGCTTGGTGACATTGATGATCTTTTTCATCACCCAAGTGACAATCGTGGGATGACTCCCCGAATATTTGAGTACTTGTTTGCCAGGATCCTTAAGGTGTATCTCAGCTACCTTCACAGAATAGTCTGGTTTGCTCATTTTGTCATCAAAAACTTTGCATTCATTGACCAAGTAGAAGACATTTGTTGGGCCTTGTGGTCTGGTTGGAACCCTTGAAGCAAGAAATTCATGAATGCGGTTTTTTCTTTTGAGTTGGATAATCCAACTGCTATGCACAACCTTGTCTCAAAAAACCTGTCTGTTGAAATGACAGGAGGAGGAAGAGCGGAAGTTAGAGCATCTACAATATGTGTGCAAGTGCTCCTTCTTGGAGATTTACAATGAGCAGATCACTGATTTACTGGAACCCACATCCTCAAACCTTCAGGTTAGACATGTAACTCAGCACTGAAACTCTCATTCCTTGTTTCCAGCTCAAATACAAGTGACGTAGCATGTGTATCACACCCACAAAATGGTAGAGCTGTTGTGTAAACTTGGTGTGCTAATGTCTGGTTTAATCATCTGGAATGACAGATCCGGGAGGACTGCAAAAGTGGGGTGTATGTTGAGAACCTTTCAGAAGTTGAAGTGAAAAGCATGCAAGATGTAGTGCATCTTCTTCTGAAGGGGGCTGGCAACAGAAGGGTTGCTGCCACCCACATGAATGCTGAAAGTAGTCGTTCTCACAGCGTTTTTGCTTGCACTATTGAAAGCAGGGTATGCAAGTACATAGTCCTTTCACTTTCTCTTTCTTTGTTGTCAAGAATTCTAGGATTTCAGAACATATTCGCCTGTCCAAGTTCCTCACGGTCAGCTTTTGATTCTCTTTTGCACAGTGGGAGAACAATTCCCTGATAAACATGCGATTTGGACGGTTGAATTTAGTTGATCTTGCAGGTTCAGAGAGGTAATAACTCCCATTTGTCAAGTCCTCTTACAACTTCTCTCTGTATTTAAGGTTCTTGATGGAATGTCTTCTGATATCTTGGCCTTAAGTGTTTATTCATCAAATTGATCCTGTGTGTTTGCATCTTTCCAGGCAGAAAAACTCAGGTGCAGAGGGTGAGCGCCTGAAGGAAGCAGCAAATATAAACAAATCTCTATCAACTCTCGGGTACTGACCCATCTTACTTTTCCTCAAAATGCATTTATTGAATTACTCAACCTGCAATTTCACTCTGTTTGCAGCACATTCGGTAATATATCAATAGGAACTGAACTGAGTTTGGGTGAGCAAATATGGGCAGATTGGTGATCATGATATTGGTGGATGTGGCGAATGGGAAGCAACGTCATGTACCTTATCGGGATTCCAAACTCACTTATCTTCTTCAGGTCATTATCATCTATTGCTAACATAAAAGTGCAAGAGGGAAATATCTTGTTTGAGGTTTTGAGAACCATGTTCATGTGGTTTTTGGCAGCTTTTTGTAAACTGGGAATGTTGGGTTAAGATGTGCAGGATTCTTTAGGAGGCAATTCTAAGACTGCAATCATAGCAACAGTCAGCCCTTCAAGCTGGTACATGATCAATCTAGCTTTGTGTCACCAGTTGTAATGTCTTGACCACAATCTTTGATTGTCTGTGATTGAACTTTGTGAGATTCTAATGAATGCAGTGTGCAGATTCTTGGTCAAGTGCAGGTTTTATAACGTGGGCTAAACCTCAATGTGTGCATTGTGGCAACTGTTGGTCCCTCATCAAATCTCTCTAAATGTTCGTAGTGATTTGCTTCATGTCAGCTGCGCAATGGAGACGCTGAGTACACTGAAGTTTGCTCAGCGTGCCAAATTCATCCAGAATAATGTAATGAACTTCTTGACATCCAATTGCTTTTGCAACTGCCATCTTGAATCTGATATTTTCAGAAGAGACTTATTTTCTTACTTTGCAATTGCAATCTCAATGAAAGCACATTTGTACAAAGGGACCCAACAGAGCACAATGAGAAGGAATGCCAACTCTGAAGTGACTGACTTGCAAGTGCAGGCAATTATCAATGAAGATGCTTCGGGAGAAATGACAGCTTTACGCCGAGAAATTCAGCGTCTAAAGGCAAGAATTCTTTCTAGCTGAATCAAATCTCGCATCCCCAAAAATGAGGGCCTCTTTCATCTGGTTTTCTGTGATCTGTGTTATTGAAGTTATTTTGTCGATGGGAATTTTGGAAACAGGAGGAATTAAGTTCATTACGTAGCCAAACTCTTTCAAGTATGCGTCGCGAACGCAGGCGTGAGAGTGATGAATTCTTCAGATTGTCAATAACTCCAAAGGCCATCTTCAGTCCTGCTCCAGAAGATGTCCAGGAAGATGAACCGACTTTGAAGACAGAAGAGCTGCTTGAGAAGGTACTGCAATCATATGGAATGTTTCTAAGACGAGTCTTCATTATCACTTTCAAGCATCACTGCAGCCATTTTCTATGATACAGGGTGGGTCCTTGAGTCCATCTGTATTGTTCAGTTTATAATTTCACTCTGCAGTTCACACTATATCTTCATTGTTGTGGCACAGATAAAAGCACTGGAGGCTGTACTGGCAGGAGCCTTGAGGCGAGAACAAGTAGCAGATACAACCATAAAAGAGTTATCATCTGAGATCCAGCAACTCAACACATTGGTATGTCTTGTATGTTCATTTTGTCCAGCATTTCACATTTGACATCAGTTTTATTTTTTGCTTCTTACAACTTCTACCTGCCAATGGAGTAACAGTGAACTTTGTATTGCTAAGGATCTAGAGTCAAGGAAATTAAGATCTAAGGTCTTGGGGAATCTTATTGTTCAGGTCCAGGATCAGGAAGAAGAGACTGAGAGTTGCAGGAAAGTGGTACAACTCCGAGAAGATAAGATCCAGAGGCTTGAGTTGCTGTCAGATGAGAAACTTTCTGTAGAATCCTATCTTAGTGATGAAAACAAGATGTTGGCTCAAGAGCTTCAAATCATGGAGGGGTCCATAAAATGTAATCCCAAGCTTGCACATTTATCAATGGACAATCTCCACCTCACAGAGCAACTAAAAAGGTACCTGGCATCCTGATGTTTCCAAATTGTAGTTGTCATGTTAGCATGTTCCATAAATCCTAGAAGCAGATTTCAGAGATGGTCAAAATTGGTTGAAGAAATTTAGTAACAATGGCATGTCCGTTTTGCAGGTATCAAGAGTTTTATGAAGCAGGAGAGCGAGAAACCTTGTTGCAAGAGAACTTAGATCTTCGAAATCAGGCAAGCATAAGGCCATGAAAGCAGCACAAATTAAATATCTGTAAACTGAACTGCAAAACACTTCTCTTGAAAAGCAAACATGTAAGCAACTGTTGTAACTCAGTAGATTCTTGTGTGTGTTTCTGTCAGCTTCATGAATTGTAATACATTTGCAATGACAGATGCTGGAGCTCCTCAATGGAAAGATAGCAGTGGATCAAGGTGCTGGAGCTCTCGGTAACACAGAGGTGTGAACTAACTGCCCTTGTGCCTCACTCTCTTTTCTGCTTTCAGGTCAACTATGTACATAAACAATTGCTATCATTAGTACATGGGGCTTGGAGTTGCTTGTTTGAGCAGTTATGTATGTTTTCTCTGTTGGGGACATGCAGGCTGAGCATTGTCAAAAGGAGTTAGAAATATGCCATAATGATTTGACCACCTGCTTAGAGGCTAGTGCACAAGTACAGAGGTTGACCACTCCTTCCCAACTCTAAAGCATGATCATTTTCTTGCCCCAACATCCAGATTACTTTGTTCTAGTAAAGTTGTGTACTGGGACTTTCAGTTTTGTTCTTATGTTTCTGTTTGGATTGGGTGCAGACAGTTGAATGAGACAGAGACTTTAGTTGGCCAACTGACATTGCAATGTGCTGAATTGCAAAAAGAACTTGTCTTGCTTAAGGTGATTTGCAGACCTTGACCTAAGCTCATACATGGTGTTCCTCTCCTCTTCAAGTTTCTTCCATTGTGAACCAATTGAAAATGTCTCCCTTTGTTTTGCACTTACATTCAGATTTAAAGATTGAGCAGACAAACCTTTATCTCTAGAGATCTGCAATGAATATTGTGAGCAGAAAACTTGATTGGTAACCCGGAGCATGAAGTAAGTGGCGGTTGGAGGGTGGTTCTGCTGGATTATCTGGTATGCAGGAAGACAGAGAAGATTTGAATTCAAGGTACCAAAAGATTGTAGAAGAAAAAGATGAGGAAATTGGACGGACTCAGCTGGAGTGGGAGGTGGCAGCCAAGAAACTACTGATGGAGCTGGCAGAAGGAGATAAAATTCTCATTGAGGCCGAGCAAGAGATGGAGGAGATCATCAGTGAGACTTGGCTTCTCAAGAGTCTTCACAACAAAGCTCAATGCTGGTCTGCTGAATCCAAGCAATCAGAAGTAGATGTTGACAAAGAGCAAGAATACTTTGGAACTGGGCAGTTGTTTGAGGAAAATGAGATTTTTGCTTCACAGTTACAGATCTCTGGACCTCAAGATGATTGTGTTGCCTTTGGGGAGGAGAAAATCAGGCTGGAGAGCAAAATCCAGCAGCTTGAACAGGAGCTTCAAGACTGGCAGCAACAAACACAAACAGCTCAAGCTTTGTCAGCAAAATTGGAGGCATTGCAAAAATGTCTGACTGATCTTGACAGAGAGAAGTCAGCAATGGAGGTTGAAATTGAATTACTGCAAGTCCGAGCACAAGAAGCCTCAACATTGTGTGAGGACAATGTTAAGCTTGTGAATAAAGCACAAAACCTAGAGTTGGAGCTATTAGAATGCCAAAGCAAGAATGCTGAAGAAATTTCCTTCCTTCTAGAGGCTAAAGATAATCTTCATGAAAGAGTGAAACACCTTGAGTTGGAGCTTAAGGACTGCCAGCAAAGAGCTCAGGAAATGCAAACCACACTGGTGGAGATGGCAAAGGACAATTTGGAGCTCAGGGAGGAGATTGAGCTACTGTCGAATCAAGCTCAACAAGCAACCGGCCTTCTGGAAGAGAAGCATAAGCTGGAGGGGGAGATGGTAGAGCTTGAACTTGAGCTGAAGGATTCACACAGAAAGAAGTTGGCATTGCGCAAGGAAACTAAACAACTGGCATCATCTTTAGTAGAGATGGAATGCCAGAACCAATCTCTTGCCTTAGCTGTGGAGCAAGAGGCAGGCACTTCTCTGCAGATGAAGAAGGATATGTTGGTGCTAAAAGAAGAGAAAGAGGCCCTTCAACATTTTGTTGAGAATCTTGAGCAAGAATTGAAGAACTGCCAACATAAAGCAGAGACTACAGCACTCGTCCATGAGGAGCTCCGTAGGACAGTTGTCTCCTTGCACTCAGAGCTTGGGCAGAAAGTTGAGCTGGAAGCAGATGCAGCAACTATGGCACAGTCACTGTATGACAAGCTCAAGACAAACAATGTAGAGTTAGACATGGTAGTGCAGCGAAACTTTGAGCTTGAGAGAGATCTTGCTCTAAAGATTGAAGCTTTGGAGGTCCTTGCTGAAGAGCTTGCAGATGCAAACACATCTAGACAAAATGTAGCAAGTGAGAGAGATGAACAGATAGCTACAGGTGCTTTGATGAGCAAGCAAGTGCAAGAGCTGCAAGAGGAATTGCACAAGATGGGTGCTTTAATGAGCGAGCAAGTGCAAGAGCTGCAAGATGAATTGCACAAGACAGGTGCTTTGATGAGCAAGCAAGTGCAAGAGCTGCAAGAGGAATTGGACAAAACAGGTGTGTTGATGAGCCAGGAAGTACAAGAGCTGCAAGAGAAGTTGGATGAGAAGTCAAATGAGCTGCAGTCTATATCACTGGACATGAGTGCACAGATTTCACACTTCCAAGGCATGGCAGCCAGTTTGGTGCAAGAACTGGAGGAGAAGAAGATCGCATTTGTGAAACTGCAAGATGAACTTCACTCAGTGAAGCAAGAATTGGCACATTTGATCGAGAACAGGGAAAATGAACTCTGTGCAGCACGAGAAAATGAAGAGAAACTGCGAACTGAATTGTCCAATGTTACAGAAGAGCTCACAAATGCACAGAGACTTGCTGGTGAGAACAAGAGAATGGCAGATCATGTCAGGCAGGAATCAGAGGATAGAGCACTCTTGATATCTGCACTTCAAGAAAACAAGGAGAAACTCCAAGGAAACATGGAGATGCTTCAAGAAGAGCTTCTTCACAAGGAAGAGCTTGTGCAGAGGTTAGAATTAGACATCAGGGAACTGCAACATGTAGCTGAAGATTCACACCTCCAGGAAGAACTGCTTTGTGCAAATTCCCAAATCCTTGAACTTATAACACAGGTTGAGCAGAAAATCAAGGCATGCAGTTTACTTGAAGAAGAACTGATCATGACAAGAACAGCAGGTGCAAAAGTGGCCCAGGAAAGGGACGATCTGAGATTTACAAGTGAAAACTGTCAGGAGAAGCTGAACATTTTGGAAACAGAAGTTGCTGTTGGATGTGAGGCTTTGTGTAAAATGGAGACAGAGCTGACAGCAGCAAAGGCAACGTCTGCTCAAGTGACAGAGGAACTAGATCGGAAGATCAAGGAGCTGGGTGCATTGGAGGTGAACTTGTTAGCTGTGCAAGCCTCCACTGCTTGTGCAGCCAAGGAAAGTAATGACCTCAAAGCTCAAGTTACAAGTTTGGCAAGCAAGGTGGAGTTCTTGGAAGCAGAGCTTCAACTTAAAACAGAAGCAATGTCCTTATTAGAAGTCGAGCTCACGACAGCAAGCTTGGCAGCAACTGATATGACAGAAGAAAGTATTGGATTGAAAGCTCAGAATGCAGATTTGGAGGCAAGTAAAATTGCTTTAGCAGCTGAACTTGAACACAATGTCAGCACTAAGTACTCACTGGAAGGTGAACTGAAGGCAGCAAGAGCAAATGAATCTACTTTGACAGAACAGAATCTTAGATTGGGAACTGAACTTTTGGCAGCAAGCCTGGCAGCAATTGACTTGAGAGAAAAAATTGCTGAATTGGAAGCTCAGACTGCAGGTTTGGAGGCATCAAAAGTTGCATTGACAGCAGAGCTTGAACAGAATGTTGATGCGAGGTGCTCACTGGAAGCAGAACTGAAGGCAGCAAGATTTACTGCATCTGACTTGATAGAACAGAATCTCACATTGACTGCACAAGTTGCAGAACTGCACATGAAGCTGGTTGTTTCAGAAAGAGACCTTGAACAGAAATTTGCAGCACTGAGTTCCCTTGAATCTGAACTTGTGGGAGAACGAATGATGGTAACTTGCATGACAGAAGAAAGCTCCAAGTTCCAAATTCAGATTGCAGAGCTTGAGAAGAAGGTGGAGTCTGCAAGACTCCTGCAGAATGAACTCACTTCAGCAACAGTAGCTGTATGTCACTTGACTGAAAAGAGCTCAAAGTTTGAAGCTCAAATTGCAGAGCTGCAGGCAAAGAATTGTGCTCTCAACACAGACCTTCAACATCAACTTGAAGAATTGAGGGCAATGGAGGGTGAACTCAGGGCAGTAAGAACGACTGCATCTAACACAACAGAAGAAAATGCTAGACTGAATGTACAAGTTGCAGAACTGCAAGCAAAGAAGGTTGCTTCAGAGGGGGAGCTTGAACAGAAAGCTGCAGCACAAATCCTCCTTGAAGGTGAAGTTGAAGCAGCAAGACTGGCAGTTTCCCAAATGGAAGGTGAACTTAGGGCAGCAAGAATAACTGCATCTAACATGACAGAAGAAAATGCTAGGTTGAATGCACAAGTTGCAGAACTGCAAGCGAAGAAGGTTGCTGCAGAGGGAGAGCTTGAACAGAAAACTGCAGTACAAATCCTCCTTGAAGGTCAAGTTGAAGCAGCAAGACTGGCAGTTTCCCAAATGGAAGGTGAACTCAGGGCAGTAAGAATGACTGCATCTAACATGACAGAAGAAATTGTTAGATTGAATGGGCAAGTGACAGAACTACAAGCGAAAAAGGTTTCTTCAGAGTGGGAGTTTGAACAAAAAGCTGCAGCACAAATCCTACTGGAAGATGAAGTTGAAGCAGCAAGTCTGGCAGTTTCCCAAATGGAAGGTGAACTCAGGGCAGCAAGAATGACTGTATCTAACATGACAGAAGAAATTGTTAGATTGAATGGGCAAGTTGCAGAGCTGCAAGCAAGGAAGGTTTCATCAGAGGGGGAGCTTGAACATAAAGCTGCAGCACAAATCATACTAGAAGGCGAAGTTGTAGGAGCAAGATTGGCAATTTCACACATGGAAGGTGAACTCAGGGCTGCAAGAATGGCTGCATCTAACATGACAGAAGAAAATACTCGACTGAATGCACAAGTTGCAGAACTGGAAGCGATTAAGGCTAATGCAGAGTGTGAGCTTGAACAGAAAGTTGCAGCTCAGATCCTACTGGAACATGAACTTGCCAAAGCAAAATTCACAGCATCCCACATGGAAAATGAATTCAGGGCAGCAAGAATTACTGCATTTGACATGACAGAAGAAAATGATAGATTGAATGCACAAGTTGCAGAATTGCAAGGAAAGAAAGTTGCTTTGGAGGTGGAGCTTGATCACAGAGTTGCAACACAGATCCAACTGGAAGATGAATGCCCCAAGCTGAAAGCTCAGATTGCAATGCTGGAGAAGAAGGTTGAAGCCATGAGGTCTCTTGAACTAAGAATTGGGATGTTGGAGGAGGAGTTGAATGCGAAGGAAGATGCCATTAAAAGTCTTGAAAAGCAGCACCTAGCTGCAGCACAACAAAAGGAAACCCTACTGGAGAATGCAGAGCAAAACCTGATCACTATGAAATGTGACAGAGACAGGGTCTGTACAGAGTTACAATCGTTGCATGAGGAACTGGTGACTCTGCAATCTCAGGCAGATTATCATGAGGCGGCTGCTCTTGAAGCTCAAAAGGTCTCTCTTGCTCTAGTCCTCTCTAACATGTATGATTGCAGCAAGTCTTAATACTGGGCACTGTTTTATGTCTCTTCCTACTTGAGTTTGCCCTTGCTAAATCTATCTAACTAAGCATATTTGTATGCAGAATGCTGAGTTGAATGAAAGATGTCTCAAAGACAAGGAGGAGGAATCAAGGCTTCTTCAAACTTCAGTGGAGGCATTACAAAGTACTCTTAGCGCCTTAGAGAATCAGGTGTGTGAAAATTCAAAGCTTTGTACAATTGCAGTCTCTCTAGTATATGCGTGACATGGACTGATCAAGTCAAGCATTAATTGCAGCTCGACCTCCTGAAGCGAGAATCAGAGCAACAGCGAATGATGCGAGAAGATTTGGAGTTGGACCTTGAGGGCATGAGGAATCACATGTCCATGATGCATGCACTGCGCAGTACTGATGCCTGGAATGCACAGAGCTTCCAGACAGCACAATCCACAAATGCTGAGCTGCAAAGGTAAGGTTTTTTTTACTTCTCTCTGGATGTGCACCCTGTCACAAATTTCAGCAAACAAACACTGTATGGATTAGAGTTTGATTGGAAGTTCATGTGGCTTTCTTTTTGCAGGCAACTGGATGAGAAAGATAAGGAACTGGAACAGGTGCGCAAAAAACTTGAGTCATTGCACTGCCAGTGTGATGACTACACAAGGAAAATTGAGGACATGGAAGCAGATTTAGCACATGTGCAGCAGGAGATACTGGCCCTCCGCATAGAATGCGAACAGAAAGACAAACAGGTCTGTCCTTTCTACAACACTTCCCTGCTGAAGGATTGTTGATTCATGCAGGGGAAAAGCAACTGCAAAAGCTTATGATATGCTGCAAGAATTGTAACCTAGATGTGAAACAAGGTCCTCATTGTGTTCATATGGTTTTTGCAGATAAGCACACTGAATGTACAACTTGCAGATGCAGAGAGCCTTACACAAGATGTAATGCGTGATCTCCACAGTGTAAAACTGGATATCAGCAACTATGCTGTGCGTGCTTCTCTTCTATCCATACCTAAGCCAAATTCTTCATTTGACAACTTGCTAACAGGATCTTAGTTCTCATATATTGTGGTGGTAATGCAGTCTCTTGTGAGTCAACAGCAACTTGAGCTGATCTCAGAGAGGGCTCGACATTTTGATGAAGCTCAAGAAAAGGTGGTGTTCCCTTCTCTGGTCTCTGTTCTGTCTGAAGATATACAGAGAGACAACTTGGATCAGACTCTAATGGCCAAGACTTTCATTGGTGCAGGATGAAGAAGTTTCAAACTTACGAGCACAGCTGAACAAGGAACGTGAAAGGTGAATCATAAGACCTCTCACACTGCATTCAAAGGTTCTATGTTTCTGAGTTTGTTTTCACCTCATTCACCATTTCAAACAAAGTCTTGGCACAATGAAGTCATGTGGGAACTGAGATTTTGTCTTGTCTGGATATCCAGCTGGATGCTGGAAATGCACCACAAGCAAGCAGAGATTGTTGTCAGCCGTGTATTATCAGAGAAGCTCCTCCTGAAAAACAAGACCCTTGCCAATGAGTACAAAAAACTCAAGGTATTCAAATCTGCACCTTCTCTGACACAAGCCTTTAAATTTGTGATTGCTGTTTTTTTTTTTGCTGAGTTTTGTCAACCAACTTTGTTCAAGAGCCTGGATAAATCCAGAGCAAGTTCTGAACCCACATTCTTTATATGCTTAGCAGCCCGCATGCAATTGTTATGCTTTGCAGGCTGACCATGCAGGGAAGAGAAAACAGTTGCAACTATTGGAGGAGGAGCTCAAGCAGCTAACTGAGCTGCAAAGCTGTACAGAAAGTGAGACTGAAGATTTTGATGAGGTCAAACAGTTCCAAGCTCTCCTCGCATGTGCAAATGCAAATGATGACCTTCCACAAAGTCAGGCCTAAATTTGTGATGTAAACATGTAAGCCATATTGAAGCGCCCTTGACACCTGCTTGTTCCTGTTTAGCGAGGAAGAAGTGGAAGTTGTTCAATACCAACCAGAATCTAGACATGCCTGCACATCTCAACCCAATGAAATTCATAAACAAAAGCAAATTGAAAACCAATTTAGTGTTAGCATTTTCCATTGTTTGAAAAGCTCAAAACAATCCTCAACTCAAAGATGCAACCCTGGAGCCTGTACAATTCTCGAAGTGGATAATATCACCTTAAGATATTCTGTATTCTAAATTCAGTGTATTAAAATTCTACTTATGCTGAAATCTTGTTATATGCTTTATCAGTTTGCTGAAACTCTGCAGTGGACTAATTTGTGCAGGATTTCATGGGGAAGGGATGAGAATAGTCAACCATATCCCCTGTACTTTTAATGCACAGGTGTTGCATTCCATCACATGATGGTTGCTTAGATTACTGGCTAGAACATGGTCATTTCTATTTGAAAACATTTTCATCAAGTTAGACCAGGCGGATTAGACTAGTAAATCACTGGTCAAATAAAATTTTAGGATTTTCCTCATCAAGATGTGTGTTAATCATTACTTAGAAATTAATACTAGTTGTAGAGACACAACACCTGTTAATATAACATTCAAAAAGAAACTAGATATTCATTCAAGTCTCCAACAACGAGAACAGCGTCATAACATCTTGTTAATGCAGCATCAAACACAATCAATCTGAAGACCTGTGTAAATTTGCATAGCTCACACTTTCAACTGAGTTCTAATTTGAAAGCCAGTGCAAGCAAGTGCAATGTAACATTTCTGTATCCAAATCATTTCTGGTCATTGGAATGGAAATGATATTGGGAGAGAATATGGGATTGAGGATATGATCTGCTAGAGCTAGAACAGAGGTACAAGTAATGGGATAATGCAACTGCCATGAGCCATGGAAAACACCATTTAAACCAAGATAAGTAAATTGAATCCAAATGTTATGTCAGACTTCTACAACAATACTGAGAACTTGTGATGACACAGCAAGCAAATTACCAATATGGTAAAGCATAAAACGTAAGAAAACACATGAACAAGCATAGCAAGATTGTGTATGTTCATAAAGCATATCAAAAGAGACAGTGACTGAATTATGTGAGCCATGCATTTGCTGCATAGTTATGGCAAAGTTTTTGCATTAATTTTCGAAAGGGAGGTATCTAGTGTGCCTCTTTCACCGAACCTCTATCACATCCACATTGATATCTAGCCTAGCAAATCATGGAATGTTTGACCTGATAGACATTTGTGTTAGTTGGGGCTAAAAAATGGTAAAGGCATGATTTTGGAAGGCATATCTGGGCTTATAATATATGCCAGAGTGTTGTGAGATTGCCATAGCAGCTGCCATGAGCCATGCAGCCACTACCATAGCTCCAGGGCCTGGAACTTTGCAAGGACCTGTGGAGGCATGCAGCTGCCATGAGCCACGCAGTCACTACCATAGCTCCAGGGCCTGGAACTTTGCAAGGACTTGTGGAGGCATGCAGCTTAATTGGCCAGCCTGCCAAGAGAGAAATGAGACACTTGAATATCTGCTGTGCTCAACAATGTTTCTCTTGAATAGATGCCATGATGCCAACCCCTTTAGTTTTTCTGAAAGTAAGCTGTGGTTGGCAAAAGGAAGACGATTCAGAATTCCTGTGAATATTATGTAGAATGCAAGTGAAAAGATATGTGATACAATGTACTTAAAAAGATACCAGAGTCAGCATGTTCTTTGGCTCTGCACCAGCTACAGCTGCATTTGCTGCTAAAATAAAGGCTTTTACTGGATCCTCATTTACAGCCAAGTTCTGCAAAATTGCCCAATCAAACAAAAAATTCCCGGTTACATCAATGGGTGCTTAAGAAATTGGTTGACAAAAAAATAACTATGAGAGCTTTCATGCCCCATGGTCCATATTCTATGACTTGTTCATTCTAGCTTGAATTTGCAAATTGTGCAATCCCTGTTGAAGCAAAGATCATTCAGTCCTTGAAAATGTGCACCTCTTTGCAGCAATGAAGGTTGGCAGCATCTCTGGTGGTATCCAAAGGAACACCTTATTGGTGGGTGAGCCTGTTGATTATGCATACATACAAGCCTCTTCTGACCCTGAACCAACCAGTTAGTTAGCAACAGATCAACAGTTCTGACACAAAAATGTGACTGCAGTAAGTAATAGTTGCTGATCATGTCCTCTGATTGCTATCTTTGTACATCATGAACTTCAGGAGATGTTACAATAGGCTCTTGTAAGATCTCTGTGGAGGAAGCCTAGTGACCAGATACAGCCCTGGTTTTCAATTACCAATGATAGCTGTTTGCACAATGAATTTTCATAATCTTTTGTGCAAATCCTCTGAGAGCAGTAACTGAAAGCAAGAAGGAAATGACACTACTGAAAAGTTTGGTTGATCTACATGTTCTGGGACCTCTTGAATTGTTGTTGATGCAGGAATAAGAGCATCTACTATTATGTTGAATGCCCTGCTGATGCACCTCCACATTTACTTACAGCTGCCACAGCTGCCTCAAATGCTACTGACCTGAGGGTGAGAACAAAGGATTATCAACCCTCTTATATCAGCAGACACTGATGCTTATGATTGTGATCACTGACACAACTAACTGGAGTTGAAGTTATTATTTATGTAGTATATACAGCAGTATCACTGAGAGACATCAAATGCAACATAAGAAACAGAAGTAAATGGCAACTTATTCTCAAATTGAGCATGAGGTAGAGACTCTTAAATCGCATCAAGGATCTAGTCTGGATCTAATCTTCAAAACACACAAGAGGTTTGGATGACTGACAGACTCATATATTCTGACAGAAACATTTTCAGTTGCATTCTCTTTTAGGTTTGCATAGGCTACTCTACAGAATACGTCATACCTTCAACACCAACGAAAACATTTAATGTCAGAACCTCAAAAACTTGTCTGTGAGGATGATTCCAGTCTGATTATATGATTGGCTGCTGTCTCCACTCTCCTGGCATGGTACTGCCAACAACTTGAGCACAAAATCCAAAAGCTCACAGAAATACAGGAAGTAATGCCCACAGTGACATGAAGGAGAACATTGTCATGAGCTGATGAAGGAAGACCTGGTGGAATTTACCTTCCCTTGGGATGGTTAGAAACAAAGCAAACATATGACAACTTAAGGACATCAGTACTGCAGAGAAACCACAAACACCTCTGATCCTGTGTGCTGTAAAGGGAAAAAAATATAGTTCAATGGGTAAAAGGTGTTCAGGAAATCTTATAGAATGCCACTAGTACCACCTGTTAATCCCTTGACTGAACAACCTAGCTGATTTACAGTCTCAGCAGCATCATTGAAGGGGTAGCTGCAGAAGCAAAATAGTCACCAACTGCTGTATCCAACGAAGAACTTGCACAAAAACTGATGTTAAGTCTGTATTATGCAAACCTATCACTATTTTGAACTGTTAACATGCAAGTGACACACTCATCAAGAAGAGGCTAGTCCTGATGCCAGAAAAATCAACTACAACTCTTTCCGTAGACACATGCTAAATAGTTTTGGTCAGTCCATTGCAGCAGAACTTATGGTTGTTCCACAATCACCATGTCCAACTTTGTTATCCCAATCATTCAATCATTCTTGAAAATCAAGCACAGCCCCTTGCACCTGCGTAGATGGCCACCTGCAGTTTCGGGCCTTGGGAGGTCAATTCCATTGGCTGACTTGGAGCCTGAATACCCCAACAAAGACATGGAAATGAAAATCATAATTTGATGCAAGATAGGATGAAACAAGAAATGTGGAAACCTATCTTTCTCATTGTAAATTAGATATAATAAAGGATGACAAAATCACAACTGCTGGTCTAAGAACAGGACTACAAAACAGCTACTATAAGTCAGTAGTGATACATACATATATGCACATTGTGTGAGGCTCTAGTCCATGACAAAGGCTAAGAGTTTCCAGAACAAATACTCATGGCTCCCACAAAACTGACGATCAAGAATACAAATCTTAATCAAGGACTTAATCAAGCATTTGTTGAGTATCTATAGCATCAGTGTTCACAGTTTTACAAGGGGCATAGTTTGAAAATGAAACTGTGAAACGGGTGATGCTTTGAGCAGAGTACTTTTGTTTTGGTGTTGTGGTGCAAGTAGAAGTGCAACAGGCAATGTTGTTGATTGACATGGTCGTGGGGGCCAAAACAGAAGGGTAAACACAAGGCACCTATTTTCAGGATCAATAGTACTCCATATGAAATTCATTTCAACAAGCATCGGAAGGACTTACTACAAGAACAACCCTAAACTTGAATGACTAACCATGTTGGTCTGTCTCTCCCTTTGCCACAGACATTGTACAAAAGAGCACATTATGCAATTAGTGACAGCATCATGTTGAGACAATGTAAGCTTCTTCAAGAGATGCACCAGCAACACCAACAGGCCAAGCTTATGCCTGAGTGGGAGATTCAAGTGCATCTAGAATTAAGTCATCCACCTTCAGCACACAGAGAGACATCCCTGTATACAAAATAAAGAACATCTTATAAGGGGAAAGAATGGCTCCAGCAACCAAAGTAGGACATGAAAGGGGTGGCAGTAGAATACCAGTATGTTTTCTGTGACATGAATATATGTCAAGAGTCATATGTTTGCTGTTATAAGAGGAAAGTGGCACCTTCAAGTTACCATGCCTAGAACAAAAGCACAACATCATTGGTGAGAGGACATACTGGGGAAAGAATCTGCTTGAGGATATATATGCCATGAGATCCACTGGTTGTAAATCTCCCACTACTGTTCCAGGTTCAACATGCTGCAAACATGCACATGATCTCTCAATTAGATTGCAAATTAAGTCACTAGATGCATTACAATGAACTTACTCTGCAGATGGCAAGGTAGTATCAGCCCAAGAGGGATACCCATGGCTCATACTCATGCCCTAAGACATATTTTTTTGTTTTCCAACAGGGAGAGTAGAGTAGTTATTGAAATGTGTCAAGTGTAACTATAAACTACAAAAAAAGAAATCAAGTGTCCTTATAATGTCCTACACATGATCAAAAGAACAGTTGTTCGAACAAGTCTCCTCTTCAAATAGTCCCACTCCAAAAACAACATTAGTATGTCTTGCAACTTCTTACACAACACTTGAGGATGCACTTGATCGCCCATGCACTTTTTAATACAAAGTCTTGAGGGTTGGGAGTAGAAACTAGGTGTCATATGTTGTAGCAATTTCAATTGTTCAAGCATGGCCAACATAATCCCCCACCAAACTCAAGTCCTTAAAGCAAGGATCTAACATCAAAACAACCATATCGTGGGTTTTAAACAATTTGAAAGAATTCATGAAATCCAAGAAAGGCCTCAACACAATAGCTACTTGTAGTCACATGTTGGCACCAAGTTGCTTCACTTTCATGCACATGTCCATGTCCTCTACAACATCAACCTTTGCTTGTAGATTCAACCTATACTTTAAAAGTTGGACACATAACTTGATAGTTGTGAAGTGTTTTCATGGTACGATGTACATACTTTGTGTCAAAACTAGAAGTACATATAGTATCAAAAGTAGTAACACATAAAATTTCACTCACTTTGAATTCTTGTAAAAATCCATTCAATTGATTTGGGCTTTAAAAACAAAGTGTCTTATTATCCCCTACTCATCCATAGATCAAAAGTAGTTGTGGATGTAGGTGTTGCATCAAGCTAAAGCCACACATACAAATCTAGACATTTAGCAACTATGGCTAGAAGAATCTCTTATGGTAGTGTTCTTTGAAAAGGAAACACCAACTTTGGATCAAGCCTGAATGTTAATTTACACATCCACACATTTTCACAAGTGCTCAAGGGGAGATATCTTTTAGCCATTAGCCGTGAGCAACACCAAGTCCTCTAAAAACAATTTGCACTTCATCTTGCTTTTTGTAAAGAGTTTTGCTTCCAAAGAAAGATGAAATTACACTTGGTGTTATTTTTGGGTGTTTCTTGGTAGGCTACATACATGACCTACCACCCTCATCGCTCATTGATTATGAACCCCTAATGCCTTCAATAGCAAAAACTTCAACAATATATGTAGTTATAAGCTCGACATGCTCAAATTCAACATGCCACTTCATAAGACCTATCCCAAAAGACTTATTGTATGCAATAATCCTTTTTTCCCTTTTGTCTTCTTCTCAATCAAAGCAAGATGGATAACATGTGGGAAACAAATATTACATTTTAATTGTTGAACTAGGTCACAATTTGGAATGTCCACATTGTTTACAACAAGGAAAGCCCATGGAACATATTTGCAATTATAAGTAGTCCAAAACTTGGCTTGCTTGTGTAAAGGCAACAAAGGTGTTATTTGATCCTGCTCCTTAGTAGCAAAATTTTGGGTATTCATACTAACACCCATAGATGAGGACAATGTTCCCTATTAAATGGAAGATTACATGGACTAACTTGGACCAAATGCACATCAATTACATCTACATCAAAGGGCAACGAGGCTAAGGTGTCCCATACCACAGAATTTTGTAATTTTCTTGCCATTGTTTAAGCCCTAAACATTGCAAAAGAAGGGACTCAAAATTTTAATCACAATTCAAATTATGTTGTTGTTGCATTGGGGGTTCAATGTTGCAATCAAAATAGAAATGTGCAAGTTGAAAAAAATGAAAAGAGCTTACTTGAATCTATTTTTTTAAAATTTAAATAACAATTTCCAGAATTGAAATGTCAATTTTCAAATTCAAATAACAATATTCAACATTGAAATATCCATTTTTAGACTCAATTAATAATTTTCAGACTGGAATTGGTAATTTTGAGAATCCAAAATAATAATTTGGAATTAAAATTTCAGGTTCAAATCAAATGATTATTTAAAATTTAGATGCAAACTTTTCAGAATTGGAATATAAATGTTCATATTCATATAAAAAAAATTCAAAATTAAAATGTCCATTTTTAATCGATTAATAATTTTCTGAATTGAAATAGTAGTTTTTGGATTTGAAAAATATTAATTTAGAATTCAGATATCAATTTTTAAATCAAGTAAGCCTTTTTGAATTTAAATTGAAAATATCATATTCAAATGAAAAAATTTAAATTCAAATAATTTTTTAAAC
Source organism: Sphagnum contortum (assembly GCA_963920785.1). NCBI lineage: Eukaryota > Viridiplantae > Streptophyta > Sphagnopsida > Sphagnales > Sphagnaceae > Sphagnum > Sphagnum contortum. The sequence continues at coordinate 1,578,345 of OY987287.1, read as the reverse complement.
AATTGAAATAATAATTTTCAGAGTCAAATATCAAGTTTCAAATTCTGATATATATTTTAAAATTAAAATAGTATATTTCAGAATTAAAATATTAATTATCAGATTTGAATAAAAATTCAATGTTCAAATATTCATTTTGAGATTCATTATATGAACAATATACATACGTATACATATATATAATTTTAGTACATACATTAAAATACACCCCTATGTTATTGTAGAATACCTTTAGGATGCAACTAATTTGGTGAGTATTGCGACTAATGGGACATATCAACCTATTAATGGATGAAAATCAATGTAAAATCAATCCAACCAATAGGATGAAATTTTTAATAGTTGCATCATAGTTGTGAGAATGACCAAAATAGTTGAAATTTGGTCTTGTAATTACAAATATTCCAAATCTAGTCGCAAACAACTACAAGTCGCATGTAATCGTAAATGGAGTTGTTACATTTGAGTTGATTCTACTACTGTAGTGTACTATTTAAGATATTTTATGTTTTGTATGTGTGATGACAATGATAATTGTAAACATCAACATGGGAATGCACAACAATTGTTTTTGTTGAATTTTAATGTGTAAGACTTGTTATTTTGCATTTTGGGAATTTAGCAACACCTATCATGCACTAGAAGGCATTTTATCCTTTGCAACAAAAAAATCTATGACTATAAGTTTTAAATGACTATATATATGATTTTAGTCATAAATTATTACTTTGAATTTTATGTGTTAAAAGTCATAGTCATATATTAGTGAGGCATGTGACTAGTAAATGATGAGGTGATAACAAGATGGAGGCTGCTAGTTTTCATCACTTTTGTTTCATCTATATATCATCCATGACTGATGACAAAGTGATGTGAACATCCATTTGTCATTACAATGTAAACAAATGATTACAAATCATTTGATATGAACACAAACAACCCTACCCCCCCCCCCCACCTACCTACCTATTTGCCAACCTACCTACTTACCTACCCACCAACCCACCCATGCACCTACCTATTTAACCACCCATCCACCCACTCACCTACCTACCTCCTACCTATCATCCTACAACTTGCCTATCACCTATTTCATAATTTTATAATGATACAAAATAAACATGTGAATTAAAAACTTGACAAAAATTGAACAACTTTGGATGTTGTAGTTCATTGTTAAGGACTTGGTTTATCATTGTGAAGGTTGAAGGGTTCAATTCCTAATATTTGCAACCTATGTGCATTCCTAAAAGGCTAGGGTAAATAGGCTATATTAAAATAGTTAGGTAGGTAGGTTAAGTTAGGTAGGTTAACCTATTACCTACCTATTGATTTTTTTCAACCTACCTAGACCTATTACCTACCTACCTACCTACCTACCTATTACAATTTATTATTATTAAAAAAATCTAGGTATAAATTTGAATAATCAAATGGTCCATTGCCTACCAATCATATTTTAGTCATTCATTATATGACACCTCAATATTATATATGACTTGTTTTCTATGGCTCGCCTTTAATGACTATAGGATGAAAAATGTCACATTGAACATTCAATGATTTGTTTCCTTTGCTACTTATATGTACAACTAAGGGCCTTTAATCATGTGCGAATATGAGTACAAAATTATTCATGTATGGAGTCATATATATTTTTTTTAATTTAGTGATTTTTTAAATTCTCAGTTTAACAATGTTTTCAAATCTACATGTTTTTGTCACAATTTATACATTTGGGGTTGGGTTGTGTATAATAGAAATTTGTGAACAACATTGCAACATTTTCTATCTTTTGGTCAATTCAATAAAACTTTTTTGGTATTTTGTCTTTTGTTTCTTTGATGATGGTTCTAAATGTGTTTATTTTTGTTAGATATGTATAACTTTTTTGTGTTTGTATAAGTTTAGTAAACATTTTTTTTGTTGTGGTTTTTTATTTTATGTGTTTGGCGTATGATGATGGTAGTGGTTTTCAGTCTTAACAAGGCTCTTGTTCTCAATCCCAATAAGAAGAAGTTGGCACCCTTTAAGTGTTGTGTTCATTATAAATGTCCAACATAAGATGCTCCATGCATGTCATTTGAAAGGTGGATTTTAAGTTGGTATGATTTTTACAATGTTATGGGCAATGGACATAAATGTATTCATAGTCATAGTTGATTATGAATACAATATGTCAATTTCTTTGACGATTGGTTTTGCCTTGGTGAACAATTTTTCTTTGCATTTAAATGTTGGTGCATACATCAAAATAACAAACTTTAGGGAGATGTTCAAAAATAGATTTGAAAGACTAGATGTTTGTCTTGAGGGTGGGCTAGAATGACAATTGTTGAAAACAATGAACTTTTTCCTATTGTTCTTCAAGATTTGTTTCAACATAGAAGTCATATAAGAGTTCATTCATAGGATGATCTTGAGGAGTTGGCACCATGGAGATGGTGGTCATTGGCATTTATGGTAAATATGCCAAATCATTCATCCTCCTTGTCTCAAACAGTGATGATAATGAGAATTCTTAACGCATTTTCATTCTTCCTTCAATTTTATTTAGCATACATGTAATTTGTACAAGTGTACAACATTGCCAAACCAATGATTTTGCTCATCAAGAACATTCATAGCACTATTTTTGGTGGACAACAATTAATGACAAACTATATGCATTCACTTTTTGTCATGCCAATGATTGAAGTTGGAAAAGACCTACACCAAAAAGAAAGACAAAAGCTAAGTTTTATCTTTGGCATTGGCGAAGTGGGAACGTTGCTCGAATCATTGGTTGGCAAGGGCAATGTTAAGGGAGGAGAAAGGATTCAACGATAACAACTCACTGCTTTGGGAATTGGATGGCAAAAGGGATACCTTAGGTATGGCCATTAACGATCTAACTACAATTGGGGAACTTTTGGCACCTCCATCATCAAGACAAGTAATGTTGCAATAATAATGTACAAAATTCATAATGTTGGCCGGTGATGACTACCATTTCATCATGTACATTTGATGAAATGACAACAATTTTTGCCTTTATTTCCTTATGTTGATGTAATAACTATTGGCCAATGGCAAAATTTTGCTATAAATATCCAAAAATAAAAACCTTGATACAAAGGATTTGTATTAAAAAAATGGCCTAGTTTGCCATATTTTGTCAAGAACAATTTACTAACCCAGTTTGTGGAAAGTGTGTGGTTGAAACATTTAATTTTGCATTTGTGTCCAAAATTAAATTTCCCTTCTAGAAGGCAAATTTCACAAGAGATATTGCTAGGTCAAGTTATTACTAATTCAGAAGACAAGTCAACAATATGTTTTTCCCGCATTAGTAGATTTTTTTCTACAACAACAAACTTTGATCTTTGGATGTCTAAGGGAGCTTATGATGTCTTTACATTAGTGATCAATTTTTTGAACATTGATTATCAACTAAAACATGTAACTATTGGCTTGTTTGAAGTGACAAAGATTACTGGTCAAACTTTGGCTAGAAATTTAACAAAGTTATTGAACAAATATGGTTTAGGAAAAAGATCATTGCCTATGTCAAAGATGAGGGGTCAAATTCAATGCAATGACTACTATATTGAAAACGATCATAAATTGTGAACCTCTTGGTTTAGAAGAGAGCTTTCAAGGCACTTGCTTTGAGCATGCCTTTTCAAAAGCGTGTCAATATGGCATTACAAAGGAAAAGTTGTGTAAGGATCTGAAATATATTTTTATTAAGTCTACTTAGGCAGATCTACAAAAGTGCATCATTTGGCTTAAGAAATTTGGAAAGGGAATGCAAGAATGGAACAAGGCTTGTCTTGAAACTGGCATTCGCCCTAGAAAATTGAACACTCCAGTGAAAACCAAGTGGTTTTTTTTGTTTCATTATTATTTCAACAATTTACAATTTTTTAGGTTTTGAAGTATACAAGAATTAATCTTTTATGCTATTGGTTGTGTTGTAGGTTTGCTATTAAAGTCATTATGTTTCAAGAGGCCTTACAATTTTGTTCTGCCATTGTGCTCTGTTATAGCAAACATATTGATGTGAGAGTTAATGGTCAAGTGCCTCCACCTCGAACTTGGCAAATTTGTCAAATTATAATGGATTGTCTTTCTTCAATTGTTTTTGCTTGTATTCTTAACCAATCTCATGGACATTGGCTCCTCAATGATGTTTTACACTTTGTTATTTCCATGAGTTTGAAATTGAAAAATGAAAACAAAATTATTCCTTCATTTGAAAGCCTAATGGAAAATGATTCCATTATTTCTGATGAGTTATCTTTGTTGGCTTTTAACATTACAAGGGAGGTAATCAATGTGTTAGATTCTTTCCTTTGATTCTCAAAGAAATATGAAAATAGGAAAGTTCATACTATTATCTCTTTAATGTTAAACCCTTGGTTTAAGAGTCTTCATATAGTATCATCATTTGTTGGAAGGGAGCAAGGTGTTGCTCTTGTTGAGGAATATGATAGAAAATCTTTGTATCCTATGTTGGTCAAATGCCATGAACATTTGCATCTTTTGGTAAGGTTAGATAGGAATTGTGTTGACCAACATATTTTTGAGCAGGATTGCAGTTTGGATATTTTTGAGCAAATTGTAAGCACAAGTGAACTAGTAAAAGAGCTTGTGGAGAGGGAGTTGCTGGTTTTCAGGAGATATCAATTGGATGTTAAAAACATCAAATGTCCTCTTCAGTGGTGGCAAAAACATGAAGCAATGTTTCCTATAGTTGGATTTTTAGCCTGATAGATATTGGGTGTTGTTGGATTTCAAATTGAAACAATTTTTATTTTCTTTGGCTAGAATACTTACCAACTTTAGGAGATGTTGTTTGCAAACTGAAAATTTAGAAAAGTTGATATTTGTAAACAAAAACTGGCCTAATGATCCTAGAATAGGTTGTAAGTCTCCATCTAACTTAGTGGAATTCCTTGAAAAGGATGTAGATCTAAAAGAGGAGTTTAAAAAGTTTGAAGGTGAATTTGCACAAGATGAAGTTGTTGAAATGCAAAACTTCAATAAATAAAATATTTATTTTAGTGTTGAAAAGTTGTTTGTAACAATGTTTGTAATTTTTTCATTAGTAAGAAAAATAATAAAATTTAGATTTAAAATTTTTTAATTTAATTTTCAGGAAAAATTTAATAATAATAATCAATTAATAAATAATACCCAGTTTGTGAGAACTTGCAAAGGAGAACTGGCTGTTCTCAAAATTTCGAGAACCAGCATAATTGAGAATCAGTTACATATATATCTATAACCTTGCCTGGCACACAAATTTTTGGGGGAAAGAAAAAGGTGAAAACCAAACTCTTTTATAAATTGTTTTATGAAAACCGGATCCAGTGGGTATCATAAAATGTGATACCCGCCCAACACTGGTTCAAACCAGCCAGAGTCTAAAAATGTTCACTGAAGTTTTCAAAAGACAATCTCACACTTCAAAGGAGAGGAACATTTTTCAGTATAGGCCAGGCCAGGGTGAACTATGCCCACCACTGTAAGGAGTGCTTATAGTATTTCTCAAAGCTTCATATTGTGGAACATGATTTCTTGTATTTTGCATGTGAATGCCACAAAGATTCAGCATATGAAACAAGCAAATACTTCAAGAAGCGATGATGTAATGTAGCAATTGTTGTTGTCTCATAAAACCTTTGATTTTCTGCCTCACAAATATTTCTGCCAACCTTGTTTCCACCTGTACACAACTGAAGAAAAAAGAATACTACATATGTAGCCAAAACCAAAACTGCAAACATCCATCCTAGCACCAAGCTACCTTTTCTGATTCTTGAGCAGAAATGCTTTGTGCTCTGCACTGTTGGTTATGATATGTACAAATCTACATTTCCTAGCAAAGCTGGTTTACAAAGCTGGGTGTGTTTTGTTAGAAGAATCCTAACACATGACAGAAGACAGTAGTCAAAATGTCGAGGAACAGTAGTATGTATGTCCATTTGTATGTTTGCAAATGTTCTCTTTTCTGCATCAATCAAAGACCAAAACTCTTCAGTACTGATTTTAAAAACTGAGTGTGATTGCCAAGTGCTATTTACATGGACTAAACGAGAAATCAAATGTTACAAACTCACCTCCCCACACTTTCTGCTACAAAGCCAATGCATATCTCTTAAGGAATTTGCTCTAAATTGCTGATTGAGTCATAGTGCTCAGGATTCAGCATCTTGACCAGGCCCAACAAAGCCCAAATTCTGAATTTCCAAACAATTTATGTCTGGTGATTGCTTGCAGGTTTTCTTCTTCCCTAACTTCAATTGGCTGTCCACAGTCCCAGTTTGCTAACTTGAAAACTGCAAATCTTCATTTCCATTTGCAGCAAATCATTCAAAACGCCCTAAAAAAAGAAGAGAGGAAACAGGTTAATGTTGGCAGGCAGGTATTTTGTTGAGATTCTCACATTGAAGTTTAAAGCAAAGCAAAACACGAACCCCACATATCTGAGTGCAATGCTCCCAAAAACTCATTCCTCACCTTTAATTACAAGTACCAAAAACAAGCCAGAGGTTGTCATGCATGCTAATTAGAATGTGACTGGGTTGATGGGCTCAAAGAGGATATGATGGACATAAACTACCTTGGAGAACAGACAGTTGAGCTGATAAACGTTTTCCATAGAGGTCACCTAGTTGCCTTTTCTTGTTCTTCAGAAAGACAAGATCCTTGCTCTTTCGTGGGACTGCAGCTCTTCCAGTCACCATCTGAACACTGCCTTTCTTGAGCTCCAGCCTATGGAGTCCTGATCATCTCAACCCAAATACCCACATGCAGGATTGGTCACCAAAGCTTCACAGAGATCAAGATCACGGTCAGTTTAGCAATTTAGATGGTTGTTGAATCTACAACTACTCTCCCTGTTGTGTATCATGTTGTGTGTTACCTTTTGCAAAACATGTTATGTAGTGACACAAAAGGTTCTCATCGCTTGTAGCTGCATAAGGACCATGCAATCAGCTGTTTATAAATCCAGAAGCGACTTCTTGGAGAAGGAACACATGAACAGCTTTACCTTTTGTGCGTGTGAAATCCTGAAATGCACCAGGGGGTAATGTATCAAACTCGATACCTAAGGGAGGTCCATCCTCTCGCAATGGTCCACATAATTGCATTTCAACAGCAGCAATAGCAACCAGTTCATTGGCTTCTATACTGGAATAAACCTCTGGTTCTGGGTTTGGTCTCCATAGTTGCAACATCTTCGCATGTTCTTTTGGTTGTGGCATGATTTCTCCCCTTGTGACAGTATTAGGTTTTTGCATCTTCTCATCTTTGGGTTTTGGATCTTTGCCATGTGAGCCATTCATGACATTCCAACTCTCAATAATGATCACATCATCATCATTATCATCATCTTGGTCTTGGAGTGTGGCAATTGGATATTGATCCTTTGGACATACATCTTCTCTGCCATTAAGATTGACTTGTGTATCCTTTACCAATTCAGGTTCATCACTCTGCATCTCACTCTTGTTATGATTCTCATGCAATGTCAGTTGATCATGTTCAATGCCATCGCGCCTGTCCTTACGACGGCGATGAGTGAACCAAACTTGTAGCTGCTTTTCTGACAATCCAACTTCCTTGGTGAGCCCTGCTCGGAATGCAATTGATGGATATTTATTCTCTGCTCCACAATACAGAAAGACCAAAAGAACATATGCTTAAAGGTTTGCTTCCAATTCTTGCAAAATAGTCAGCACAAAAGCCATGACAAGTAACTGAATGATAATACCATCTTTTGGTGCCAGTATCTTCCACTCTTCCTGGAGCATTCTTAGACCTAAAAACAAAGCAGAAGAGAATTTTGGATGCACATTTGCTTGACAGCTTGACCATTCTCACTTCAGAAGATATAAGAAATATGGTGAATATTGCAGAATAAGTTCATACCAGCATACACTTTCTCCAGAAGTTCAAGCTGAAAGGCGCTCTTCTTCTGTCTAGAACTCCTTTTTTGCTGTTCTGGCGATGCACCTGGTGAAGAATCATCAGATGCCATTCAAGCCTCTTGGACCTGGAAGAAAATGGAAAGTGTGTGCTTGAGTCAGGGCATCTCATTTGAGGATGACAATGAGCACTGCGAGTCAAATTGTACTAACAGCAAACAGGAAGCAAAACAAGCAAGGTTTGGAGGCAAGACTAAATGGACCTGCAGGGGAAGGACTGTACTGATGGTGAAATTTGACAATCCAAAAAAGTTCAAGAGAGTGCAGCAGAAGAAGCACAACTCTGTTGTCCAATAAGCATCTTTTGAGCAACAAGATCCATCTCTGTCTCCATACAGAATCCCATTCTAGTCAATGAAGCAATTGCAGAAGTCCCCACATGCAAATTGTTTTTCAAGCTCACTATTGCTCACATTGAGCAAACACAGTGTTTCAGTCCACAAAGACAGCAAAAAGGTTTTTCTTTGGATCAATCTCCCTGCTGAAAATGGTCAAGGAAATGCTCAAACTTTTATTTGAAACCCCAAGACCTTTACATCAAAGTCCTCTCTTCATCTCAAGCAAAGCAAACTTTGTATTTTTCTTGGGTACTTAGGAAAACAGAAGCTCACAAAACTCAAGCTCTTCTTCAAACAACCAGACTTTTACTGCACATCACTCAAAAACAAAAACAAAGTTTTCCTGAATCCCAGCTACCAAAACAAAACAAAAATAAAGCAAACTTCACACACCAAAAAAGCCCAAACTAAACAAAAATTTGTTTCTTTCCTATTCAAACCTCACATCAAGCTGCACCTCAAAAGGTGAAAGAAAACAAAAACCATTGCTGTTTCTTCTTTTCCAACCTCGGTACACAAGAACAAGTACTTCATTAGGAAATGCAGAATGCAGACCTAAACCTTACCCATAAACTGGAAAACAACAAAACTGCAGTCATCATCAATGCAAGAAGGATTGGAAAAGACATCAGTAAACCCAAAATACGAACAAATGTAGTGCAGTTAGTAGTACTACTACTCACAGTGAAGATGATGACATTTGTACTATTGTGGCAGCAGCTTGCATCCTGCAGACAAACAGCTAGAGAGGCAAAGAAAAAAAAAAGGCGGTATAGGTAGCAGCAGCAGTAGTAGTGATGGTGGAAGTAATCACACAGAAAATCCAGCACTGATTTGTTGTGTATGCATGTGTATATTTGTACATGGGTGTTTGTTGTTCTGATGATGGACAATCAGGCAAAGTGTCATAAGTAATAAAAATCCCTTGATCAATAAATGAGGTGGTGAAGCAAAGAGCAAAGTTTGTTGGCTCTAGCCTGTGTCATGGAGAGAGACCATGGAACTCCCCAACAGTGTAGTTTTTCATTTGGTCCCACATCTTGAGGAATGTTGGCCATGTGTTACTTACCATGAATTGAAATGTGAGTTCAATTTTTTGGGAACTTCATGGAACATTTTTCTATTAATTTTATTGTTACTGGTTTGGATGTTTGAACTTTGAACTTGCCATAAGGGGGCGCAGTAGAGCCAATGTGTGATGAGCCCTTGTTTTTCTACTGCAATCATCATGAGGCCAAAAATGTGTTTTTTCTGCTGCAGTCATCATCAAAGCCAAACATATATTGTCTGTGTACAACACTCGTGTTGTGGGTGGTGGTGGAGGTGGTGGCGGTCTGGTTACATTATATTTGTGTTATGTATAGGCATGCATCCAAGACTGCCTCCAATTTGTGTTGCATTCTGGATATATACAACTACAGTGTTGTCCTTTTTTCAAGGGGTCCATAAAACACGTAGTTACTCCACTTTGTGCAGTGAGTGTTGTGTAAGCTGAAATTTCCAGTTTAGACTTTCTAGGATGAAATTGAAGCGTTGATTTAGTTAGCTCAGTTTTTGCCTAAAATAGATTGTTGGGGTGGGGGAAGTGGGGCAGGGGGGAAGGGGCTGTGTGTGTGTGTGATGTGTGTAAAGGTTGTTATGCCTGTACACTCGCATGTCAACTTGCTATACAAATTTGGTTTTCTTGTTGCGACAGCTATGGCCAAAACATCAGCCCTGGAAGATTTCAGATTTGTGGTGGTGATGGGTTGGCTTCCAAGTTCCTACTAGGAGATGGTCTATCATTTCCTGGTAAATTGGATTTTTCAATCTTTGGTTGAATCAGAGCATAAAAATACACAAGAGGAAGGGTCCCAATGGGATGCAACCTTAAACATATATGTAAGGAGAATAATCCGTCTGACATGCTTGGGCTATTCGATTGAGTGTAGGATAAGTGACCCCAAGGATTTCAGAAATGAGGGGCCTAGGATTAGGTGGTAGCCCAAGTCCAGCCTCACAATTCAGGAATATCCCCATCCCAATTACCCTACCCATTGTAAAGCATGAGACAAATGTTATCGTGGTCCTAAACATATGTAGATCACAAGGATCTATGAGGCTGGAGGAGCAAGAGACACCTTAGGCCTACGATAGGCTTTTTACACCCATTTAGTGCCTCCTATGTTTGAGGAGGCGTTATTAATGTATGTAAGTTGCCCTCCAAATATACTAGGAAATTGGACATTCACCATTTGGGGGTCACATATGTTGTGACAGGCCAAACTGAAATTTTACTAGTTGTGATTAGTGAACTACCAAGAAATCAATAAACTCAAATCTCAATTAAAAGAAATGAAAAAAATCAATGAATCATGAATTCCATCATGTTAAAATCTTAATCGAATGCTAAAATGATTGACATGATGTGAGAAGTGAAGGGTGGTACTGGGCACTGGTGTACAAGCATGTTGACAATGCATGCAGCCTTGAAAGAGAGGATGAGCTTGACAAGCTTAGGGGGGGAGGGCTTGCAACACCATGTGATAGTTGAAGAGTAGGGTTTAGGGGAAAGCAGGCCAAACTGGCCATGTGACACTTTTGTTTTCCAGTTGTGCCTTCCAGTTATAGTTAAATGTATGTACTTCTCCACAAGAAAGAAAAAAGATTTCATTTTTAAAAATGGCCACTTCTGGTTAGAAATTCAATCCAATAGAACATACAACAACCTATCTGTCAATATTATCTTGGTAACCAATTCCCACAATTATTTTCATATGTTAATTTCCTACCTCCCCATATTAGAGATGCCTCAGTCATTTCTCTTCATAAGGGGATTCCACCTTTCAACTGGTTCTTTTAAGGAGAAATGGATTGAAATTGTTATAACATGTTTAAGTGCAGGGACTTGGGAGATTTGGAACTCTAAACTAAACCTCCTGTGGTTCTTGGTCTTTCTCCTGTTCACTTCAGCTATCATCTCTGCTCTCTTTTCTCTAATTGCTTGAGGTTCTCAAGTTTGAGTCTCCCTTATCACAACGAGGTCGACCTGTGTTGGGTGGTTCTTAGAATGAGGGACAGATACCCATCAGTTATCAACTCGGGTATATGAATACTTGTCAGTTCTCAAATTTATCAAATAATTGGATTTGGTATATACCCACAGGTCTTTTAAAAAATTTAAAGTCAAAGACCACTGGTTCTTTGTCAGTTCTTTCATGAAAATCAGCGGTCTTTTTAGGGTTTTGAAATAACCAAAACTGGTAGTTCCTTGATCTGGTTTCTTTTCAAATAACCGGAATCGGCAAATCTTTAAAAATTCCAAGGGCTGCCCAACACTAATGAGGATATAGGGACCAGTGTTGGGCAGGTAACATATTTTAAAAAGATGAACCAAGTTTGTACATTTAAAATCTCGAGGGGTTTGCTACTAGCTGGACCCTAGCAGGTAAAGAGGCTTTCAAATTAAATACACATCAAACTTTTCACAACATACCCACATTGAGCTCACATCCTTTCATGTTGTTGTCATGGATGATATCATATAACCTACCTTCATATATAGATAACATATCTTTTTTAAAATAATTAATAATTAAATTAAGATACTTTATTTTATGTAAATTGTTGTTCATGGATGAATTTCATCCATAAATATTCACTTGTCATTCATAATGGATAATTTATTTTCATAAGCATTCATATTTCATTCAATTGATGAATTTTTTTTGGTTGACCTTTCATGTATAATGAACAAAGTTCATTTATCATTGTTCAATTTTCATTCCTAATGTGCAATTAAGAAGGTGCTTAGCAAGGTTCATTAAACAATAGTCCATATGAAAACTTCTATGAAAGCTTTCAAGGAAACTTTTTTGAATTAAGTCCCTAACAAGTCAAAGCATAGTTTAAAAAATGATTTGGACCATCGTAGTCATAGTGTTTTTGAATTTTGAATGTAATTAAAATGTAAAATTATATTCCACATTAAAATTGTCAATTTTTAGTTACACCTAGATTTTATTAGGAATCATATTAAAACTTATGAATGAATGTTTAAAAAAACTAGAATCGTGATGAACTTTTAAACTAATTAGACTCTCCTTATCATAGAATAAAACATTTACTTGTGGATTCAAAATATATAGCCATAGTATTATTATTATTTTTAGAAATGGGAAAACATCACATGAGGTGTTTATAAATAAAATGCATTGAACTTTCCTTGTAGAAAATATCTGATTTTTAAATTTTAATATTTCATTATCAAGTTTTATTGATCCATTTTTATTCAAAATTTCATGTTTTTACATGAAATTGTCCATATTTTCAAATGAAAATACTGGGAAATGAAATATATATATAATTAATTATTAAAAAGCAAGAGTTTTAATTATTGTTAAACTAAACTTTCAAAAGATCAAAAGTGAATTACCTAACCATGCTTTCACCCCAACATGTATAAACAAGTAGTATTCTTCATTATCTTTAATTTATTCAAAATTGATTTGTAATACAATGTTTTGCTTTATCTTTTTTTCATGTGCTTTGATCATTTCATATTTTGAATAAAATTTATTTAAATATTATTCTCACATATCCTATGTCCTTTCTTTAGATCATTGTGTTTTGTGATTGGATTTACATTTAACTAGTTTTTATTATTAAAGTTTGTTTTAATTCTTGTGCATCATGGGAAATGTTTAGTCATGGTATTTTTGTGCTTGGGACAATTTTAGCTCTAACTAGGGTGTATGGTTTATGGGTCTTATCTTAAACCCAATGTTTCATTTGTTCTAAAAGCAATTTCCAAAACATTTTGAATTTAGCTAAAACTTCACTATCTTTCAATAATCAACTTTTTTTTCATGATTGTAATGCACAACCCATTGATGTGATGGGTGTCCAATTTTAGCAATATGTTCATGGCAACAAACATACATGGACAAATGATGTAATGCACAACATTTTCACATCTATCACTTGAAAGGTGAGGGGGAAATTGGGGAAGGTCTTGCATTTTAGTAATTCCTTCAAATGAAGGTTTCCCAACATAAAGAAATGGGCCAAGTTCCATTGACATCAGGCAAACAATGTGAAGAGTGTAATGGCAAGACAAGTGGCAATTGAAAGCAAGTGTCATGATTTCCCACCAAGAAAATTTTAACTCCAACTCAAAACATAAAATCTTGGTGAAATCATAAATTATATTTTATTGTGATGCTGAAATGGTGTTGAAATTTTTATTTGTGGATGTGAAAAGATGAATTGTGTAAACTCTAAAAGGCAATGGATGTGAGGCAAAAGGTGCCAAAGTACAAAACGATTATACGTCATCAAAAATTGTGGATGCCAAAAGTTGATGTATTGTGTTCCTTTCTATGTTTTGGGTGTGTTTTGTTTGTTTGCAAGTTTATTGTATTTGATTTTTGCTCTTCAATTGAGCTAAACTATTGAATTGGTGTTGGTGATGGAGCAGGTTTGTAGCTGATTTTTGGTGGGTTCTTGAATGAAAATGTGGATCAGGAAGCTAAAGGTGGATTGGTGTAATAGATTTGGTGAAGGTGCGAAACAATGGAACAAGAATTATAACAAAGGAATGTTGGTCTTTGATTGGGGGTAGAGTGGAACAGAGCTAAATTCTTTTTTTGAACATGCAAGTGTGATTTGTTTTTGAGAGTGTTATTAGTAGAAACAAATGGGGAAAAATGGCCCACTGTCAATCTTTAAGCTTTTTTTCCTAGAATAGACTTTCTGATGTGTCATAGACTTCAGGAAAGAAATAGAAGGGTCTTGTTATAGAAATCATAGACCATAACAAGGGAAGGGATGACAACGTCTAGGATTTCATGAACGGTCAATTGTGGCAAGATTGTTGTGTTGAGTGTTGTTTGGGCTGTTGTGAAAATATAAGTCTATTTGTGTTTGAAAGCAAGAGTACCTTTGCAAGAGCTCCAAGGAAATGTACCATGTTGAGGGGAGTGGGATTCATGAAATTTCGATGTTGTGCTATCTAGTAAATTGGTCCTTCTCTAAACCCTTTCAATGGGAAAGGTTGATGAAATAGGGCCACTTGTTGGGAATTTGAGCTTAATGTTGAGTGATGAGTTGCCACAACATTGACCAATTGATTCTTGACAAGAAATCAGGAGTGATATAATCCCTGGAGGTCCATAGTCCTGATGTTGTATGAATCATAGAAAAGCAAGGTTTAGAAATTGGCAATGTTGCCTTCAGTTTGATGCTACTATGATGAATCCATGATTAGTAAAGAGTAGATTTATTGATTCGGTTAGGATGTCTATTGATCAATATACCCTCCTTTTTGGCGACATTATAATGTTCATTCATTTTACATTGGGAATCTGGGCCGAGGTCCTTATGTCATATCCAACTTGGGCTTTGTGTTGCTTTGCACTTCTAGTGACAATCAACTATTTTTTCAATTTTCTAATATTTTTCACATGGTTTTCAATAGGTCATCATTGTTTATGTCATTCTCAAATTTAGTTTAAATTAATATAAATATCATGGACATGAAAAAAATGTGTTAATTTGTCTGGTGGGTAGGGGAAAGAATGAAATAGTTATTAGAATCAAAGATAGGTACTAGAAAAGAATGAGATAATTAGACTTGAAAATGAAATAATTAAACTTGTTTCTAAAATTGTCTTTAAAATTGTTTAGGGATGATTATAAAATTATATTTGAAAAATCACTCATATATACCAATTCTTCATTCCTCTTGTCATTAAAATTTCAAAAAAAATCTCACATGATTACTTGCACAGGTCAAGACTAATTTCTCATGCAAGTAAGTAATATAAACAAGTAGCTTTTATAGTACGTTCAAATTTCAAACTCAAAAATTTACTTTCTTGGATATAGAACTTCTGATAACACACTTTGCATTTTTATGAAACATGCCCATCCATCATATGCACACATAGTACTCACACATTGAATCAAGTTGGAGCCAAAAAAATTATGCCCTAATCTCACACCAATGCATCATTAGTCCCTTCACTATGAGCACACCCAATAAACCCTAAACCCTCCACCAAATGGCCCAATCTGTCCAAGAAAAGGGGGCAGGCAGACTTTGTGGCAAATTGCCCCAATATGTACTTGGATACCCCCTAGGGTTTTCCATGCTCTTTGGCTGACCAGGAGATTGAGGGGGAAGAAGGGCCACAATGAACCAACACCCACCAGCACACCATCCACTAGATGCTGTTATTACTCAGTGGTGGATGAACCTCAGCTGAGTTAATATTTAGTTTCACCTTGGTAACCAACTCTGTAGGAAATAGGTCTCATATATAGGTAGATAGGTAGGAAAATAGGTTACTAATAGGCAAGTAGATGGTTTATACATAGGTAAGGGCTGTTTGTACTACCTACCTACTAACAACCTGCTTGTGTAGGTTAAAAAAAAAGCAACTGAGCTAAACACCATGGTTAGCTAGGGAACAGAAAGCTGTTTCCTGACCATTTACCATTCATCCATCATGGTGGGTGCTGGTTCACTGAGGCCGGGAAGAAGTACACTGCACTAATTAGGGTTTTGCTGTGAGGTTTATTGCACTACTAATTAGGGTTTTGTTGCGAGGTTTAGTGCACTGCATCCACTCTGTCGAACAAAACTGTGTCACTAAGAAATTTGGGTCACGATTGTTGTGTGTGGCGTAGGAGAAGCTATTGAATTATTTCGAACTGTTTTGATGGCGAGAAGTTGGTGTTTCTCTTGACCCAGAAGAGTTTTGTGTTTGGAGGAGTGAGGAAGGAGTCTTGATCTAAGTGCACCATTTTGGGGTGTGCAATGGATATGGCTTCTCTTTCACTCTGCCCTCGAATATCCTTATCCACTCTTCATTCGCAA
This sequence comes from Sphagnum contortum, assembly GCA_963920785.1. NCBI lineage: Eukaryota > Viridiplantae > Streptophyta > Sphagnopsida > Sphagnales > Sphagnaceae > Sphagnum > Sphagnum contortum. The sequence goes on along the minus strand of OY987287.1, from coordinate 1,562,167 downwards.
GCCGGTTCAAGGATCTTGGCAGTTCAGAGATTTAGCATGGGAGGATTGGGTTCTGGAAGTGAAAGATTCTCCAGATTGAGGAGTTCTGGAAAGCTTCTTCGATTAAGTCAAGCTTCACAGAAATTCAGGAACAGGAGATTAGCAATGCTGCGAACTTCAACGCCTGTAATTGGAAATCCTAATTCTCAGCCTGTAAGTATCCTTAACTCTTTGAAGACGGTTCTCATTATGAGCTTCATTCACGTCGTCTACTGCCACTGTATTAGGATTTCTCTGACCCAAGTTAGCCACATTCCATTTTATCAAAAAACAATCTTTTAGAGCAATCTTGGTATGGTATTTTTCTGTTGAGCTTTTTGCAGCACTGATTGCACATGCTCCTTCAGCAAACTTAGCCAATCTTGAGCTGTACAATTCAGATCCTGTAGATGTGTGATTTGTCATTTGTGCATGTTATTGTGGAATTTGTGGCAATCCATTGAGAAAGCTGTGAAGCTCAAAGCAGTTACACACTTATCAGGGCACATCAGAATCAGTTCCTGGGACTGTAGAAAGCTTGAAATTGGTAGAATGGACTTGAGAGCAGGTTTGCCCACTCACATGCAATTTCCTCTTCTACAATACTGTGAGTATGGTCAATTGGCTGTCTGTTTGTGCACATGATGGAATTGAAATCCATGTATACCCAAGCTATTTAGGTTTTGGTACATAATTCACATATTGTCAATTTCTCTAAGCTTTGCATATTTCTCATACTGACTTCTGTTTACTCATTCTCAAAGCAGGAAACATGTAAGGAGGAACTAACATACATACCTGGGCCTCTTGATGTCATCTTTTTGAATGTCTTTCGCAGCAAAATGGTTGAGGTGAGCAACATCACCATGTAAGTCCCACATACAAGATAATCAGGCATGAGTTGTACATTGACTGGAAGGACTTTGAAAGTATCATACTTCGAGGTGAAATGACTTTGAAGATATCATACCTTGAGTGAAAGGACTTTGAAATAATTGATGTGCTGATGTAATTTGGATGCCCGAGCTTCGGATGGTGATGTGATGTAGAGCCTCTTGTATTTTCTGAATCAGGAGTAGATTCTGATTACGGGGAAGTTCTTCATCTTGGAATCTAGGACAGCCACTCATACTAAGCTTAACTTGTAAGGTGCAGGAAGTTGGTTGGGATTCTTCTAGACCAGGCTATGATGGTCTTATTGATGTTGCCAAGCGTCTTCTTCTACATTATCCTAGTCGCCAGGAAACTGAACAGGCAACGGTATGCTTCAGTTGTGATTTATGTAGACACTAGGGAAGACCTTGATCCTGGACTGTAAAACCTGCATGTGCACATAGGGACCAAATTATTCTTTTGAATGCTGAATTAGTGGTGATGCTGGTTATTGACAGGTCCGGGTTTTAAGGTCCCTGTTTCCATCATGGTTGTTGACCTTGTTCAAGCAACTTATAGCTCCTTTGGGTGATGGAAAAGTGGGAGCAGTTCTTTGTGGTACTTTCTCTTTATTTGTTACTCTCTTTTTGGACTTTCTTTGCCAGGATTGCCCATGTAAGTGATTGTTCTTTCTTTAGATGACTGAGATCTCATTTAGGAACACCTAATAATTCAAGTCCTTGTTCAAATTGTGTAGTTTTTATTCAGTTGCAGTTAATTGTCTCCTTTCTTTAATTAGTGACACTTTCACTTGCTCATCCTTACCTCTTCACCGAGTACTTGAGAAAGTGTTGATCATAGTAAGTAGCAAGAGTGACGCAGGCAACAACCCAATGGCTGATGGGGCCCTGTCAGCTGAATGAAGTACAACTTCCTGATGGATCATTGCTCTTGAGTGGGGTGAGTAATGTGGTATACTTTCAATGCATATTCCGCTGAATGGAAATTATATTGAGAATTCTGAAATTTTTGGGGTGTTCTGAAGTTGTTAACAAACAACACATAACGGCTATGGGTTGGTGTAAGGTGACAGGTTATGATACAAAAATGCAAGTATTTGGATGGAACAAAATGTGCAGGCATTTGCATTCACACCTGCAAGCTACCTACCCAGGTCTGCCTTTTTTCATCTTATATATTTCATCCTATTTTGAGGCCTACACAGAGAACTGATGCCTAATAACATGTGCATATGTTCAAATTGATGCATACTTGCAGTAAGTGATGTCCAGATATGTTAAAGAGGTAGTCAATAGACCAGTACATCATGCTGCTCACCTTCTCCAAAACTGTGGGATCTTCACAGGCATTCATAACTGGTGATATGGGAGTTGCGTTATTGATGGAGCCAAACTATGAAGATTTCAGCTGCCAGGTATTCTTTGCATTAACCCACCATAAGTATTTCCATCACAAACAGAAGGTCTCTTTAGAACTGCCTGCCAAAACTTTAAGCACAACATGATCCACTGGATGTTTAGCTTGGAATCAGTTTGAGCTTGAAGTGGCTCAAGGCACTGTGGAAGTGGGAGTGCAGTTCAAGTTTGGAGTTGAGGCATTGCCTGCAGCATTAGACCCTGCATTGCAAACAGGATGCCTGTCTATGTGCCCTACTGCAGCTTCCCGGTCTAGCCTCAAACAGACTATAAATGGGACTCAGTGCCCCCAGGTAAATAGAGCTCTTTCTTTCTCTTATGGAGATGTAAATGGATCCACCAACTAGCACAGAGGCTAAATGTAAGTATAAGCAGGTTCATGACTACTTATCATAACTCCATATGTCAGTTGTGAGGTAGAGTTTCCCAAGTTTTAGATACCAGGTTGTGAACTTTCTGTTTAACAGGTATCTTAGCAACCATAATGCTATGTATTAGAAGTCTAGGATTTATCAATTGTTACTGAGATGAACTCCCATTGTGCCACAGCTCTTCCAGCGCTTAAGCATTGATTGTTGTGGATTGGCAGGTTACGGGCCCTTAATTTCTTAATGTAGTATTTTTGTGGGTCTGGTGTGCTACATATCACGCAAGTGATCCAATGACATCCATCCATTGCACAGATTTCAGTAGAGATCTGGGTCTTAAAGCCCCATGTATACAGTAGTGTTCTATTCACCAACAATTTCTATCCCTTTATTCCAAAACTTCAACAAGTACTTGTTATTTTTCCAACCAAAGATATGTTGTACAAATCAAGAAAACAATAATAGGCTACCATGCCAAGAAATGATGGTTTTGAGTGTAAGTTTAACTATCTGATACAATAGTCACACCCAATCAACCCAATGCTTCCTCAGATCACCCATAGCAATTTCCAAGCTTTTTGTTTCCTTCCATCCTAAGAAATTTAACTTGAATGTTGTCACATGACAGTGGTTCATATAGTGAACTGTACACTACGACCTCTTTGATCATTTACTTGATGTGCTCAAATTTTGCCTTCATAAGAGAAATGTGTTTCGTGAAATAAGCTTGCCAAGACTCAATCCACCTCTTAGTTTCTTCTGGGATGTAGAGTAGCAACAATATGTTGCTGTTTGTTTTTCTTTGAAATTGGCCAATGAAGAGATCCTATGTTTCTAGCTTCTAAGATCTAGATTTCCCATTACAGAAGATGAAACAATGTCTTTTCCTTTTTCTTGGATCAAATGTGCCCAAATGTCATCTATCAACAACCTTCTAGTCAAACTGTAATTCTTACTAGTCATTATACTTCCAACTTCCTCCTAATACTTTTCAACTACATTTCTTCCTTCAACATTCATGGCCATAACAATAGTGCAAAAGCCTAATCAAGAAATGAAGCATTAACTATAAAAACAATCATGGGAGCTTCAAAAATAAAACCCTAAATTTAAAAAGAACAAAACCAACATCACCTAGAAACTCATTTGCTTGCTGTAAAATTAAAAAACATCAACAAGGATGTACAAATTTAGTTACAGACACACAAGTTTGATAGGTTATTGTGGTTTCAACAATCATCAAATTTGTCAACATCTTTGTTATGTAATTTCACATTATTTGGAGTTCATAAACTCCTTTTGGGATTTATTGTCATAATATGTTAATAACTCATCAACTCCTCCTTTGGATGCAAAGTCATAAAATGTTAAAAAATAAATGGAGTGTCACATCATCCTTTCCAAGGATGATTGGAATGTTATAATTTAATTTGAAAATAAATGTAAATGGTCAATATTTAGTATTTATTTCACACCGTAAAGGTATGGAAGACAAGAATACGTGTAACATGTATATGAGTGTGTCATACATGCAAGTGAGAATATATATGGTTGTGCACTTGTCATTGGAAACGTGGAAAAACTTGTCTCATGGTGAAAAATCATGCTAACTTGATGTGCACAATCTCAAAAAGGTTCCAAAGGCCAAGTAATGGGGGTATATTCAAGGTAAAAAGTTAGAAAGAACCAAAAATTTTAAAATTAATATAAAGAAATATATTTACAAGTTCACACATCATAGCACAAAGCAAATCCATCATAATTACTAAGTGCAATTCAACATGATAAAAAAAATAATGCATTTAAGCTCTATATATTTTTCGAAGACTCACATATTTACATCATCAAATGAATACTTACCCTTGGGTAAAGGATAAACCTCAAATATAAAGGTACTTCCTAAACAGGGTAGGTTAAAATTATAGGGTAATTCTGAAACAATCAACAACAGGGTAGAGTATTTTAAAAAACACAAAGAAAAGTCTCAAAAAAATAATAAATAAATAAATAATATATATATATAGTAGCAAGGGCAACTTCAACACACGTCTCTCAAATAATGACCTAATTTTGAATATTACATGTTTTAAAAAATGAAGTATTCCTGAATATTCCTGAAAGTTTTTCTATTTTCCTTCATTAAAAAAAATTCTTTGAAAATTTTTTTTATGTAAAGAAAATTTCAAATAATATAAGTATTTTCCAAGGTGCCAAGGTACTGCATTATATATATATGTCTCTAAGCAGATTCGGGTTTGTTTTCTTTGTTGTTTTTGTCCAATTTTGTGTTGTGGCCACATTGGCTATCATCCACAAGAAGAATTAGCCAAATTTGGCTACAGGTCAGAGAGGAAAGTAGTAGAATTTAAGAATCTTACTGTATTTTGATGATCTTATGGAACCTATTGTCTAAATATGACGCGTTAAATTTTATTTTTTTTAAAATCCCTTGAAATCTGGCGACTTTAGTGCATTTTATTCACAAAAATCCTTTCTGTAAGTCACACTGAATTTGTTCTTTGTTGTAGAGTGGCGAAAATTCACCCCCAAAATAAAAGCTTGGCAAATAGGGTCGGTTAAAAGAGGGTACATTCCAAACAACTTTACTCAGGCAGGTTAACGAACTAACGAACACTTTGAAAAGAATACGTCGAAAGCAGCTTACGGCTCAGCAGCAGGGCGGTAGGCGGTGAGTGGCGAGATCTGCAAGCAGGCAGGATGCGTACAGCCTAGCGCGCATCCCTGGTGTTGTGACCCAAGCGTGTGTGTCTTCTGTTGTGCTGCGTCTGTTGTTGTGTGTGATGCTGTGGTCATGGAGTTATGGTTTCCTCTGCTGTGGCCTTCTTGGCCGGTACGTTCTTCTCCTCGTCATCGCTGCCTCATGTTCTTTCAGCAATGTTGCTTTTGTTTCGAAAGGGTGTTTTAAAGAGCAGTCTTATGTATGTTGTTTAGGGTTTAGGGATTTAGGGTTAAGGGGTTAAGGGGTTAAGGGGTTAAGGGTTTCAAGGTTGAGGAAGGAGGACAAGAAGAAGAAGTCTTCAATAGGCTTCTCAGTCTTTGAATTCAGGTAAGCCCAAGTTGATCCTTTTGGTATTACATCATGATTGAACGCACTTCTCTTGATCGGTCAAGTATATTGGGAATGAATTTTTTAATTTTTGTTTGGTGTAGAGTGAGCTAGATTGTTGCAATTTGCACTTTCTGTGATTGCGATGGAGGAGCAAGAGGGGATCGGGATAGAGAAGCAGCAGGAGAAGATGGAGGAGGAAAAGGAGAAGGAGGAAGGTAATAATGCTCCCAAGATGGGTTTTGCAAAATGGGTGGCTGTGAGGCGGAAGTTTGCTATCGATTCTCCTTTCTTCTCTGCTGGCAATCTGGAACGTGAGCTTCTTGCAAAACAGGTATGTTGGATGTCCCTTGGTTAGCTCTCTCCCCCTCTCTCTCTATTTCTTTTCTCTCTTTGTCATGGAGGTATCATTGTCATGGAGATCTTCAATTCTGGAATTTAATGGATCTGAATGTTGTCAAAGGCCAGATGGGTGATGGCAAGATTAGCAAGCAACAATTTTGTGGAAACTGACAACCGAAGCTTTATCACAGATCTCACTGGAGATCACAGAGGAGGAGCAATTTTATATAGGTCGAATGGAGGAGGAGCAAATATGGTGAGCATTCCTGTTTGTGTGTCTAGTTGTGTATTCGTGTTTTTTCATCAACTCGTAACTCTCCCCCTTTCCTAATTCCTTTCAGCAAGCCAGTGAAGAAATAGGTTGATTCTAACCAAAGGTGGTTGTAGAGAAATGTGAAGAGAAAAGCCTTTGATGACCAGGAGGACAAAAGCTCTGATAAGTGCAGTTGTTTTGCAGGCAAGTTCACTGCCCAATTGTGGGTTGTGGGACGAAATTGCGAGGCCTTGGAGACCTGGAAGCACACTATGTCTCACGTCACACAGCCACCTGTTCTGTGTGTGCCCGGATGTTTCCAACAACTCGTCTTCTCAATCTCCATGTTTCTGAGACTCACGATTCTTTCTTCCAGGCCAAAGTGGCTCGCAACTATCCAATGGTAATTCCTCATCAACCTTGGAAGCTTTCAGGAACTCAGTCATTCGTGAATGTTTGATGCTGACCTCCACCCACTATGTGTGCAAACATCAGGCTCCCATTGCAAAGGACTGTTGTCCATAATCATATTGTGCATTGCTTTATTCTGACTTGGTCCCTGGGATGAATTCAGTACGAATGCCTGGTGGAGGGCTGTGCAGGCCGCTTTCATACGGACATGGCAAGGCTTCAACATCTGGTAGATAAGCACCGTTTCCCTCGCTCATTCCACTTCCATATTAAGAAACATGCTTCCCAGCGCCAGCGCCAGCGATACCGAACTCATCGAACTCCACTTCCTGACAATGGTCGTCATCAGTCAAAGCAACCATCTATGATGTCAGAGAAAAGTGCAGATAAGAAAGCAACAACAGGTCCAACACCAAGTCTATCAAAGGGAATTTCTGAAGTGCAGCAAGCAGGCACCCCAGAAGATGGTACAGGAATCATGGATTGTGGGTCAGATCTTGAAATGCGTATGGATGTGGATGGACTGACAACAGCAGTATCAAGACTGAGCACTACTGCAAAGGAAGCTGACAACACACCATCTTTGGTGAGCTTTGGGCATAGGCGGGGCCATCGCATGCCCTTTCTCTTAGGGCAACAAAACAACCCCTCTGGGAGGAGTAGAGGTAGTTCACATGGAAAACAAAGACAAACATCAACACTCTATCAAACATAACACTGATTGAAAGAGTTTGAAAATTTCAAATTTGAATTGAGCAGACAAGTAAAAAGCACAGCCCTCATGTTTGGCAACTATGTTCACACATGCAACTTTTTTCATTCCAATAGGTTGAATGATCAAGGTTTGTTTACACTCTTTCCAGTCTGCCATGGTCTCAAAAGAACTGGTTGAGAATGGAGGCAGTTTGTAGCTTTGATTTCAGGCTGGTTCTCTGTTAGGCTTTCAGTTCATTGGCACTTTATGTAACTGTGCTCTTGGATGTTTCAAGTGAAAATCCCCATGTAAAACAGACTAGTGAAAAGTATGCCTCATATGGCCATGGATCATCCCTAGCCCATATACCATTTCTGCAGATATTACAAATGGGATATGCATGTTGAGAATTATTCCAGATGTGGAATGCATAAGGGGGCTACATGAAGAATTTTCAGATGTATGGAGCTCTAAGCACAGTGAAGAAGTATGTCTTTGCACTCAGGTCAGCCCAGGTTTGCATTCACCACTTTTCATGGACTTCATGATTCTCTGACATTTCATATCTACTTCCACCTTCATGGTACTCTTCATCCTCATTATCTTCTCAATTTGGAAGTGCACATGGCTACACCTGGCAGCTCTGAGTCTCTGGATGGTGTTCTATATGTTACTTGCATGGCCAACAAGTTGTGACTTTAAGGTTATCTGTTGTCAAAGCAGGTTCTTGCAACAGTATTTTCTGCATCTTGTTGTAATCATAATTGTCCAGGCCAGAGCATTGCTGTTGTTTTGTCTTTGGATCTTCAAAACATAAACATTCTAGGAATCAAATTGCATTATTTCTAGGAATGCTCGTCCTCCTAAGGTGAAGTTTTTCATTTTCACTGTTGTCTGGTGCTATTGGGGTTCTCATCATATAAATTTTCGTAACTCTCTAGTGCTCTTTAGACTAATATTTACAGCTTTAACTTGTACTGCAAACTTCTACAAAGGAAACATGCTTAGTGATGCTGAGAGTCCAGCAATATTGTTGCCTTGGTTGGAGGGTTCTGAACCTGCAATGTTGCAACCTGGAATTTTGCTTGTGCACAAAATCCCCAGAATTGCTACAATTAGATCATGGGCACATCTTTAAGGAAGATGAAGTGAGTTGTTGATTAGCAAAGAAACCCAACACAGGCTTCCTCAACAATTGGCATGTGGAAGTGTGAAAATAGCTACTCAAGTGATTATAAAGTCAGCTCTCCACTCCTGTACACTACAGAAGTGAAAGTCTTTTCTTTTGCAATCTCATTTTGTATTATTGAAGGATTAAGCAACTTCTATGTTATCTGATGCAGTTTAAAGGGACTGTCACCAAAAAGGAGGGCAGTACAAAATGCACCAGAACTGCTTATAACATATGTTCCTTTACTTTCAACAGAAATACGTGAACCAACTTATATCAGCATTCTAAAAATCAAGCTCTACTAACCTAAAACAGCCTCACCAAATCCATATTCTCAAGACTCAAGACTCTTGACCTAAAGACAAGAAGGAGATCAGATCTTTCTGAATCCCCTCTCATGGCTATCATGAGCTTCCTTTGTGGCATTGTTGACATATGGTAGAGCCCACTCCCAACAGAAAGACGTGAACCCCCAGATTCCAAACAACAAACGTAGAACCACACTAGAAATTCCCAGCAGTTTGTCCACTACTCCCACAGAAACAGTTCTGGTTTCTCGAATCTTCAGATACTAGAAGGCCTTGACAAGCGATGACTCTATACCAACATTGTTCCATGAACAGACCTATTGCATCCCATCACATAGAACCTCGAGAATGAACCAAGACTCGGAGCGCCGGCTACATGCTACCACTCACCTTCCTCAAAATTACAGCTCATCAAGATCCCAAATTAAACTCCAAGTACACAAAACCTAGAAGACAATGCCACTTACAGGTCAGCCTTTAGATCCTCTAGAGCCTGTCGTCAGCTCTCCTTCTTCTTGTCTTGACCTCTAACATACTAACTTACTCAAACTATACTGTCTAATCTCCTTTCGCAACGGAAAGGTTCAGAAGGAAAGACTAGCACAGCCCTTCATAGATTACGTAATGAGCATTTCTCCCCTTGTGTTATAAACAGATCCTACTTACACCCCTACAAAACTAATCAGAAGCCAAGACTTAGCTTCTCCATCCATCGAGCTTCATCGCCTCCACCATCTGCCGTTTCGTACTCCCCAAAAACACATGATTATTTTCATTAGTAATTTTAAACAAGGTGAAATTTGACTAGGTGTCAATCCAAATATTCAATGAAAAAACCAAAAAAAAAGTCATTCAAGATGATCCAAGCTTAAATTTGGCAATGGTGATATCTACCAAGAAATGATTGGCTTATTTTATAAGAAAGTAATAGATAAATACACAATAATTAACTAACCTAGCTTAGCCAAGATGGCTTATTAGCTAGGCCTAAGTCTAGTTAATTTCAACTATCTCAGCTAGGTAGGTTAATCTACTACCTAAAATAGGTTTTGTTTAAGTAGGCTAATTATAACTTACTAAGTATGTACATGGGCAATCTAACTAAGCAGGTGGGCATGTATGCATTATAAGTAGGTAGATGATGAGCACATCTACTTGCAATTTATTTATAACCTTCATATTATCTACTTACATTATAAAGGATTTCAATTTTTCATGTATATATAATAGGCTACTTATGTTAAGTAGGTAGCCTTGGCCTAATTATTAAGGTATCTAACCTACATAGATTAGGTGAATTAGATTTAAAACTAGGTTGGGTTTTGACTAAAGCTATCTACTTAACCTATGTATTTAATTATAAGTAACAGGTGGGTAGGTTAATATGTAAAATGACCAATGCACCTACCTATCTTCAACCTACTTATTTATACTAATTTGCTTATTATTTACCTACTTACTAAATGTTCAACCTTTTTTTTAAATTATCAAGACTATTGTTATTCAAAATTGACAAGTTTTTTCAACAGTTTGAATATAGTCAAAACAACAGTTTTAAAAAATACTAATAAAAATGGACATGTGAAAATTGATTTTCCAAAATGGAAAAGGGGTTCTTTTAATAAAATCATGGTTTCTTATAGTGGTAGCCCAAGTTTTTAATTCAAAGGTTATTTAGTTGCAGCTTTTTGGCGATATTAATGATCATTTTCCTCTTTTAAATTATCATCTGATTTTTTATGAGATGGGTATAAGGTGTTTCAAATTATCACAAATTAAAACTGTTGAATTCAATGATTTATAAGAGGATTTGAAGTAATTTCAAAGAATGAGCCAAAGATTGACATTGTATGGTTTGCAAGATATATGAATCATTTGTTTGATCATGTTACAAAAACATAATGAACCATGTTGAAGGTTCATAACAATTTAAATATTTACAACTTGCACAATTAGAAAATGTAAATCCAAATGAATATAAGTATTTTATTTTGAATATTTATGCTATTGAAAAATAATAATTTAATTATTTTCTTGACATGCAAGAATGATATAAGACATTTCACATATGAATGATTTAATTTTTAGTGTATTTCCTTATTGTGAGGATAAATTACATGTTATTAATATCAATTTATCATATGGAAACTTTCAAAAGAATTTTTTAAATATTAAGTTACTAAAGATTTTGATTTATACTTTCAAATTTTATACATTAGAAATATTCATGTGTTTACAATAATGGGAGTTTTGTTACATGAAATCATTTTTAATGATTATCTTGATGATTTATGTACCAAGGTTAATGGTCAAAAAATATGTAAATGATATGCAAGTGTGGGCTCATGATGAGAATTACAAGAAATTTGCATGTTTGGTCAATGGGAAAAATGCTACAAATCTATTAAAAATTAATTATACAAATTTTGTGAGTAAAATTGTTATTCACCTAAAGTCATTATGAAAGAATTTGAATTCAAAAGAATAAAAAAACCAAGAATAGGGACAATTCAAAACTTGAATTATCAAAAGAAATCATTTCATTATGTTTGAACACATGAAAAACTATCAAAATCAAAATGCAAGCCAAGGATGATGATGACATTTGTTTTATATTATGGTTGCTAAATGGTAAACTTTTAATTCATTTGTGCTTATTGAACATATAAAATAAAATAATAATTTAATAATGATATTTTACATAATACAAGACCTATGGACAATGTGATGACAAAAGGAAACACATGTTTTGTTTGTCAAAGTGAAATCAAATTTAAAACTAAGAGTGGAACTACTTTCATGTTGCAAATTACTCAAATTTATAATTAAACTCTAAAATCAATGTGATGACTAATTTGGTATGGCATTCTTGCAATAACAATTGTTTCAAATTATATGAAAATTTAATTTAAAGTAAAAGGTGATTCTTATTACATTGAATACAATAAACTCTTTTGATACAATCTTTTATTCCTCTTAACATAATTAACAACCTTTTGGTAAGTTTTCATCTTGATTTATTAATCATAATCATTTATAATTACATGGAACTAAATAAGTGAATGTTTTTACTATTAATTGTTTTTCTCATTTTCTTTTGATAAAGCTTTTCTTGTTATTTCTCATTTTAAAATTTCATATTTCACTTTTTCTTGCATAATTTATTTAGTATTTTAAATTTGTTCTTACATTTTATTATTAAAGTTTCATCTGAAATTTCATTAGGGTTCACTTGAAGGTTTTTCGTTTAGATTTTTTCTAGGGATTTTTTGTTTGAATTTTCTTTGGTGTTTTTCAAATTTGTTTTAGGGTTTTTTCAGGCGTTTGTTTCAAAAGCTCATTTAGGGCTGATTTTAGGGCTTTTCAAAGTTTTCTACTCAGGTTTCTTTTTGGCAATTTCTTGGGGGTTTCTTTTAATATTTGTTTCAAGGGTTATTTTGAGATTGGTTTTAGACTTTCTTTTAGGTTTGTTTTAAGGACACTTTGAGGGCTTTTCTAGGGTTTGTGTGTACGGTTTTTTTAGGGCTGTTCTTAAGGTTTCCTTTAGGATTTGGTTCAAGAAATTTTTTGCTTTCTTTTAAGGTTTGGTTCAAGGTTTTTTAAAGAATTTAAAAAAAGTTTGTTGTGGTTTTTTGTTAAGGTTTATAATTGTGTTTCATGGCATCTTTCGGCATGAATGATTTCTTAGCTCCTTGTCAAGTAGTAGTGAATAGATGTTCAAGGGTATGCACAAACAACGTTACATCATGTTTATAGTTGTAGTTGCACTCGCAAACACAAGAGCATTGTTTAATGCAAATGAATTGGATCCAAGTGTAGGACGATCAATCAATTAAAATGTTGATGTTTGGGATGTGTTCACCACAATGTGATCAACTTTAAGTTTATTGCATGTTCAAAGAAAAAAATTGAAAAAACATAATAGGAATGCAATTTGTTAGGTTTTTCATTGTGTAAATGATGACAAAGAAATCCTAGAAATTTTCAAATCATGACATGTTTACTTTGTTACAACAATCATGTTCATGCACTTAATCCAAACACACACAAAAAAGAAAAAAACTTATAACATATTATAAAATAGATGATACAATAATTTAAAAAAAAATGTGGACAATGATCATGCAACAATTGACAACCTAAACAAGTGACTATTGAGTTATTTGAAACAATAAAAACGATTGGTCAAGTTTTTCAAAAATTATTTCTTCCTAATCAAAAAAAATTTGTGAAAGATAATAGTGAATATTTAGGAATATTTCATTTGTTGAAATGAAAATTTCAAAATTAATTAATTATTTGACAGACAAGTGTTGAAATGGCCAAGGTACTATGGTATTAGGTAGTTTTCAAAGTGCTGTGGTTGTACTACAAGGCTTCAGAGTGTGCTAAACTGGTACTTTCACCTTATCGAGCAAGGCCTCTTAGTGGTTAAATTTAACCTGGTAAATGGTATATTTGGACTCAAGATCCTGATTTAGTCTCATTCTTCACAACCAGTTATTTACAAAGCTTAGAAATGACCCAAGAAAATATGGGATGTGTTTTCACCATAGTATCAGTGTAGGTGCTGGTCCAGCCAACCCCTGAATAGGCCAGGAGATTTGAAACAAATTGTATTATTAAATCTGATGTCGATAATTATGCACTTTGGAGCAATTGAAATCCAAAGCACTCTAATCACACCCACCATGTCCTTTGCATGATGCCATGATGATGTCTGTCCAAAGGAGTGAGTCTATACTAATTTACATAATAATATACAGACACTGAGGATGGATAGCACAAGTTAGTGATGCTGATGATTTTGGCACTCTGTATTGTGCACCTCAGTTCAGTTCATTTTGAGTTTGCATGAATGAACATTTTGATTTAATCACTAACCAATTCAAATATGCATATGAGATTGTCAAGTCTTTATATATTCATCTCAAAAAATTGTGATAAAAGCAAAATGCAATTCTTGAATAATAGATTTAACACATCTAAAAATGAATAATTCAACTCATGTGCAAATGTTGATAATTCAAAAAATGTGACAAAATTCACAAACCCATTCATATAAAAATGTGAGGCATTAAGTTGTGTGTGTTTCATTATAGAGTAATAAATGTAATATGTAACATTTAAATAATGGTTTCAATAGGTTTAAAGTGCGTGATGCTACTCATGTATAGATGTTGATAATTCAAAAGATGTGAAAAATTCTTACTGGCTAATAGCACATAACCCAGGCTAGAATAAGGGCAAGAGTAGTAGTAGTACATAGTAAGCAGTACACACACAAACATACATACTTTGGGAGGGGTGGGGGAGGTGGGGTGAACTCCCCCTGGCTTTACTCATGGCCCACTTGAGCCCATGCTTTTGTAAAGATACCCAAGTGGTCCCCCCCCCCCCCCCACAAAGTCCTACCGACTCGCCGGGCATACTGGATAAAGTGCTTACAAATTTTCTCCACAAGAGCAGAACCAGTTGGGCTTTGTTCCTTTCTTTCCTTTTGCAGTGGTGTAAAAGAGAGAGAATGTAGGTACTCACTGGACACATGCACCCACCCACCACCCCCACCAATGGCCAACAAGAACAGAAGTCATCCACAACAGGGAGACTCCAAAGATGAACTCACAAGTTCATAATAACACCTGGTGAACCTTCCTAAAAACGTGGGACCAAATGTAAAGTAACAGGTGAACATTCCTCAAAACATGGGACCAAAAGTAAAAACACCTGGTGAACATTCGTCAAAATGTGCAACCATATGAAAAACTACATGGATGCATGCAGTAGGTAGATCTCTCCCACAAACAAGGGAAGAATACTCACTCAAAATCTCCCACAAACAAAAGGAAAAGAGAAACCCTGTATATATGTGTACATATAAACAAGGATGGAAATCCATTCACAAAAAGTACAAGGCATGTCAAAGGAAAGGATTCTTACTCAAAATCTCCCACAAACAATTGGGTCTGAGATTTGTATTTGGTACCACCTTTGACAAGAGGTGTACTTACACCAGTCCATCGACAGGATGCGTGCGTGCGTGCCTGCCTGCCTGATAATACAGGAGCTGCATGTAGTTTGGCGCTGTGTGTTTGTTGGTTTGTTTGGGTTTGGATTTTTTTGGGGTTGTTGGTTTAGTAGGTGTGGGTGCGTTTGGGGTGTTTTTCTGACCGTCGACGGAGTTCTTTTGGGAACAAGGCACGCAGGTCAGTAGCCACAAGGGGGGTCGTCGTCTGTGTTGACGGACTGCAGCGCATGACCCTTCTGCCGTCTCTGCCTCCCTGTTGCTGCGGCCTCTCTGGTTCGTTCCTGCTGTTGCTGCTGCTGCAATGGAACAGCAGCGAGGGAAGGGCGGGCCGGCCGGGACTGGGGACGTGGACCATGCGGTAGCTAAGGTGCTACTGTCTCCAGCCCTCACTTGTCGTCTCTTCGACGCATTTCGCGTTCCAGCCGTGCCCTGTTATCGGCACGCATGCTGCTTGCCGCTTCGTCTCCTCTGCCTTCCTGCTCCTCTTGTGGTTTTGACTGTGTGCAGGAAGGTGTTTCTTATTGTGATGCTTTGGCTTCTGTCGTTGCTGGCGGTCACGCTTTTGAGTGTTTCACGAGAAGAGGAGGTTCTGTGGAAGAAGAGGATGAAAGAAGTTGTAGAAGAGAGATTTTTTTCTTAAGCGAAGAGAGAAGACGACGATCGTGGTGAGGGGAGAAATTTGCACATCTTTGTGAACGCTGTTCGTCTGTTTTCTTGTTTGGCTGTTGACGAGGAGGAGGAGGAGGCTGTGATGATGGTGCCGGATTAGCAAGATTGACAGCGTGAGAGTTCTTTTGAAGAGAAAGTTAGAGAAACCGGCGTTTTGTGACGGCGTATCGCTTCCCTCCAGGTTCGTTCTTCGGTGCCTTGACGGAGGAGGAGGACGGACAGGCTTCTGTTCAGGTTTTAGTGTTCCTTGCGACTGGAGACTAAAATTTCCGGCTGGTTCCACAGCAGACACGGAGTTGCAGCAAGAAAAGTCGGTGCTCGAGATCGCCGATCTGCGGATTCTTGCAGACAAGTAAATCAGTTCCGCCATATCGCTGCAAGAACGAGTTTGCGAGGAACAAGGGTGTCCGAGGATAAAAGGTATTTCAGAGGCAGAAGGGGGGTTGTATGCTCGCGGCCAGGTGAATCGATTGTGGAAAACTGAACGTGGAGACTTGGCCTGTCCTTGATCTCCTGCCGCATCGATGCAGCATCGAGGTTGGGGCTAAGGAGGAGTTGGTTCCGGGATGCATGCAGGCATGTGGATGTGTTCTTGCAAGCGCTGATCTTGAGAGCCTCTTGTATACTTGATCCTAGGTGCGACAGCGTTGTGGTTTCTCGTGGTCTGCTGATGATTCTGGTAGTCCCTGTACGTTGCTGTTTGGTAGGTCTATTCCCCGCGGTCAAGTTTTCTTCATGGTTATGTGCAGGCTTTTGCGTACATTTTTTCCAACAGTTCTCTGTTTGCTCTTTGCTCTTATCTGATCAAGGATTTTCAGGATTCCAGTCCATGTGCACATTTCCAGTGTCAGGCACATTCATGCAATAGGCCTGAGTAGATTCACATGCATTGGCTCAATGACTTGCACTGGTGTTTGAGGCATGGAGAAATTCCATGTGGAAACATTTGATTCTTTTATATGACATTACTATCCTGAAGTTGCTGTGTTTTTGTAGTTGATACTTTGGATTGTGACCATATTTATGAAATGGCATAATTACTGTCAATGTCGCATTTCAAAGTTGACAAATTTATTCCTGTGCTTCTCAGTCATTGCTTATATTCTACATGAAGCAGGCACATTCTTCAATGAATATTAAGCAGTAGACTCTTGGTGTTCTGTCAATGGTTGTGTGGTCTACTGAGGAGCCAGAGCAATTTGTCTCTTAGCCAATGAAATATCTGTGCTGCAGCAATTATATTCTCTTGTGTGGGACCCTCTTTATTTATCAATTCTAACCCTAGGACTGCATGATTTGGTCCTTTCCAGGTTTACAGTGTTGATAGCTCTGTGGAAGTGGGGGAGTTGACAAGCTTGAATGGCGTCTGATGATTCTATGCCAGTCGAATCACCAGAGAAGCAGAATTCAAACTACCAACGGAAGAAGAGTCCGTCACAGGTTGAACTCCTGGAAAAGATCTATGCTGGTATGTTGTTGCCCATGAAGCATAGTTTGTGCATCCCCTACCATAGTGGTGAAGCTAAACATACTATCTATGTGATGTGAATGGTTGGCTGCACAATTTCCTGTACTTGTGATTGTAGCATTTGGTCCTCCTTACATTCACTTCAACAGCAGCCTGTAGGTTTGCATGTTTGGATTGAACATCACTGTGGAAGGTTAGCATGTCAGTGACTGAACAAGTTATTTCTGTGATGGACATCTAGGGAGAAAAATGCTCAATAAGAATTCATGTTCTCTGTTGTTTATCTGTGGCATAGTTTTACCTCCTCCAGAAGAAAGCAATTGCTTCTGTAATTTCCATTCTAAATGGTAGATAGTCAATACCATGCATGTTGCTGTTGAAGGTTCATAAAGAGGTGCATGACCATTGCTATTGTTGTAACTGCTCTTCAATTTTGTTTTGTGGTCTTGTTTTCTGTTTGCTTTAGGATTGATTTCATCTTTTTCATGCTTTCCAAGTGCATGCTGCCATCAGATCTGAAGTATCTATAACTTTATTATCAGATCATCTCTTAATTCTTAAATCACAAGGATTGTGAAATTCTGAGTACTTGTCAAGATATTCACATTCTGAGTGGCTATGCAGATGCCAAGTATCCATCAGATGAAGTGCGAGCAGAGCTTAGCAAGAAAATTGGACTATCTGTGAAGCAACTGCAAGTGTGGTTCACACACAGAAGGCATAAGGACAAGCGTGAGGGGATAGATTTTGACCAACTTACTCAGCCTACAAATTGCAACAAGGTTGACATAGACCGTGATGGACTCCCATCCACAAAGAGAGGGGAGATTGATTTGAACAGCAGCGAAGATAACAAATCAGAGGTTGGCTATCCTGCTGCTGTTCTTGCTGAAGAGCAAGTTGATGATGTATTGATGGCCAAGGAGGTGAATGGCACAAATGTTGCTGATAGTGATTATGAAGAAATTGGAAAACCAAAGGCTACTACTAAGAGGAAAAGTGTGCCAAGTTCAAAGGAACCCAGGAAGCCACCATTCAAATCCAGCAGCCCAAAGTTGAAACTTACTTCCAAGGCAGAAACTGTTGAGCTGGCTGCCGTTAGAGCTGTTGAGTCACAGCTGAATGGACCAATGAGGGAAGATGGGCCTCCCTTGGGTTTTGAGTTTGATTCTCCACCACCTGGTGCATTTGAATTCATGAGTACAGAAGGTAAGTGGTTTTGAGAAGTATAGTGTTTGTGTTGACAATCTGCTGTTCACTTCTGTTCAGTGTGTTAACATACTATTTCTGCCATGTATACATCTATGTTTTGGAAGAATTGCCATTGCCAATGGCAAGTAGACAAATGGGCAGGAGCTAAGGGGTTGCTGCAAAACGTCTATAGGTCATATGGTTTCTGCTTTTTTGATGAGAGTTTGAGCAACAATTCCAACTACAATTTTCTGGCATTCTGGTGGATTTATATAGGACTTTATGGGGCAAATGTTAGGCATGACAATGGGTTTAACAGTTTGAATGGGAGTGCTGCACTGGAAGGCAAGTCAGGCAAGGATTCTTTGTTTCTGGAGAAGAAAAAAAGAAAAAAAGGTGATCTTTACAGTGCTCGTTTGCCGGCTGGACATTCTGTTTACAGAGGTAGTCTATGTCTATCATTATGCTCCTGTAATTGCAGAATTGTCTTCAGTCTGACATCTCTACTGGCTGCAGAGTGGAGTTTTAAAGCCCAATTTGGCTGAGGATGGATTCTAGATTGCTAGTCTGGATGTGTTTGCAGGGCATGCAGTGTTAGATAGTTATGGAGGGTGCCAACATCACCCATCTTTTCTTATGTCCTATAGTAAACCTACAGCTAGGTTTGGTTGGTTCAGATAAGACTAGCTAAAGTAGTAAGATTGAGAAATGAGGGCAAATATCTGTAGAAGGAGATGAATGGGCTGAGGACATCATCATTTTTAGAACCATAGTGAGTCAAAGTCATTATATCCAGATTTTCATGAACTGTGCTTATGAACAATGAAAAGATATTGTAGTGTGACATGTTGGAACTGGACAAAAATATGTGATCGCTCTCTGTATGACACTACTGTTGCTCTTGGATTTTTGGCAGGGGGCTTTTAAGTATGATATGGTATGTAAGTGAATAGAACCAGAATACTCAGAGGGTTGGCAGTGGCTGATGCTATGCTGGAAATTCTAAGTGCCCAGACATTCTTGGATTGGGTAAAGCCATCTATGCACCTTGAGAGATGGTCAGTTGCTCAAGATTTGCAGTAGTCAAGGCTCATAAGACTTCTTACAGTAATCAATCTTTACATGTATTCCTTGAGGTTCATTGCAGACACTAATTGACATCTAATTTGCTCACAGATTCTCATGCATTAAGACTCTTGCCTTGGTTGATGCAGGTGGTCAGCCAATTATCTGCAAATCCAAACAGATTTGCATATTAATTTGCAGGTTGTACCAGGTCAACAATGCTGACTATGCCAATAGATAAGTGGAATTCCTGTCCCCTTAGCACTCTTCAGGTTTCTCAGTTTTGATTTGTTTTGTGATTAAGTCTTCAACAATGTCATTGACAGACTGAATCGTAATTTTTGGTGCTCATTTGTCAGAAAGAGAACTGAAATACTGAAGGCAAAGGAGGGTTGGGGTTCTCTTGTCGGTACATTTTGGTATTGAAAGGTGGGTCCAGGCTGGTTTTCTTACACTGTATTGGGTGTGTGAAACTTTATCTCATAACTATGGTGTTGAAGTGCTTAAAAGGAGAGGTTGAGGCTCAGTTTGTTTAACCCATAATGGGTCCATGAATATCTATGTAGAATGTAATTAGCTCGGTGCAAATTTCTCTAGCTGGCATTATCACTGCTGATTACTTGTTCAGTATTGTTTCGTTTGATGCATGGAGAACTTGATGACTTGCAAGGAATGTGAGAGGCTTGTGTTTGGAATTGATGGTGTGTTGAGTTATTTTACTACCAACCATCTTGATAGTTGGTAAATCTGTTTGTCATTTGCATACCTACCTTGGTTAGGCAGGCATATGTGGAATTGGTGGTCATGATGTTTGGAAGTAAGACCATGAGTAAGTTGGACGCTGGATATAATCAGTTCCCTTGACAAACTGTAGAGGCTTTTTAAGGATGTGGATTGTTTGTCTGGATCATGTGCAGTATGAGGACTGTAGTTTTGAAACATTGAATGGGTGACCTGCCTGTAGTTTGCAGTTTTCTGATACTTACATAGCAAGTTTGACTTTGGTTGTACCAAGTGGGGTATTGGACAATGAGGTCAGCTCTCTTGCAATAGAAGGTTTCCATTGCCAGTATGACTCTTAGGCTCAGTTGTGTGTTGAATTGATACTGATGAGATATTGTACATTGCCTGCAAGATACATGGTCTGTGGGAGAAAGGCCACAGTGCTGTGGGGGTTGTCTTTGTGACAAAGCCAACAGGTGGGAAACATGTCACCACACACGTATGCTTGTGTTCATAAAATGAAATCAAGTAAAGTTCATAAAGGGACTGACCTGGTTGAATGCATTGGAATGGATTTATGTCAACTACATTTGGTGGACATATCTAGTGCTGTTGCATTGCCTGGAGTCTGCAGAGTCCTGACTGCAACCATTCTGACACAAGGAGTTTCTGTTGAAAAAATCTGCCAGTGTGCTGGGGTATGTTGCTTGTGATGGATTCAGGTGTGGGAATCAGTCCTGCTGGAAGGGGAATTTGTTGAACCAGATGGAAAACCTGACAAACCCTTTCATAGAGGTGCTCACCTTTTGTCTTTTCCAATTTCTGTTTTCTTGACAACAGGAGGGAGCACTGGCGGTTTAGTACAATCTAGACGAGGTGCACATGAATACTTGTTGTGTCAGAATTACTGAACTGATGTTTGTGCATTCTGGCAACCACTCCAATACAGAGTTATTACTATCCCTGGCATGTTGTCTGGTAACTATCTAACTGCTAATTACTAGTTTTACATTCTCTTTGAGGTATGTAATGTTGGCAAATATTTGGAGGTATTCCGTGCAAATTTTCATAAAATAAGTTTGATGTCCTTCCAAACAAACAATGTTCAATTCTTCTTCTCAAGTGGTGTCAATGTATCCTATTTTAAACATATAATGACCCATCAAGTGTTAGGTTACCAACGAGGTTTTCTTACTTGTGTATTGGGTTTCAGCATGGTCTGAAAGAGTAGCTGTAGGTGAGTTTGCTGCCCCAATGCTCTTATTTGAGAGGGAGAAACCACCTTGAATTTTTCAAGATTCCGTTGTAATGGTTCATTTGAATGATATTGAAGAATCCTATTTAGGTTTTGTATTCATGTGTGTAACACAATCCCATAATTCCTTAGGCCTTGCAATTGATGAACAACACATTTTTCAATTGTTTTCCTTAATTTCTATCTTGTAATTGACTTATGAGCTCTTTTGATTAGGTCATTTTAGATTTGGTTCAATTTGTAGCTTTTTCAAAGAATTTCAATCTAGATATCTTGCGGTTTTTTATCCTTAGGCAAGTTGGTTGTACACAGTGAAGGTAGTTGGCTATGTCAATTCTGCACCTATGTTGACGACATAGGTAATTTGTATGGAGTATTGACTTTTGCAAGTGGAGTTCCTCATGCCACCCCTATGGTCTTGACCCACAAGATTTGTTTGCTTTTCTCATAGTGCTTTTGGTCTTTGCAAGCTTGTATTGCATTTTTTTCTTGGGTTTTCGTGTTGATCCATTAATGGCCCATTTTCACAAAGTTGCCATTGCTCAACAATCAATATTTTAGGAAGATAACAATGACAATAAAATGTCGTCCTTTTTACTATCTTCCCAAAAGTGAGGAGAGCCTAAATAATATAAGCCCTAAACTTTATGACACTTTTGAAGGGTAGTTATATCAACCAGGTGCATGTAGAATAGATGGATTCTTGGAAGTGAAAACTTGACAACATCTTGTGGTTCTACTACTAACAAGAACTAAGTATCAATCTTAGGTCATTACTTCAAAAGGAGAGTCTCCTTACAACTAGCAAGGAGGAAATCTTTTCATAGCCGTGGTAGTACATGCTACCTTCTTGAATTGTTCTTTGTTTGCTTGGCCAGATCAAATACTTTTCACAACTACTGTCTAATAAGTTCATGAACCTTGTTTTGAAAGGCTCTTATTAAACATGATAGTTTTGGAAGAAAAAAAATTCATGAATGGCAGATGTTAGTAGACTTTCCAGAAGAGATGTATGTAATTTCTCAACTGGTAATGGATTAACTGAAGAAGACTGCCTAACAAGTACATGCAAATCAGGTGGTAATTTAATAACTTATTACAAAGAGCTTTGTGAAGTGCATAACACAAATTTCATAATAGACTTCTTCTAGGGGTCTCATCTGCAGATTCTTTCAGAGGATCTTGGTTCTTGAGTGTTTCAAGCAACTATTTGGTCTAGATTGGTAAAGGCTTTACTTGCCTGAGTATTCTCAAGGGTGTTGCAGATTACTGTACTGCAAGTCCTGGTTTTGGGGATGATTAAATTTGTGTAAACAGTTGCAAGAGGACATTTTTATAACGAGTCTGAAAATCATTACGCAGAGGAGGGCAGGCCCTTTTGTGCTGGCTTCCAGGTGGTGCGAGCACAAGGACTCAAAAACTCTCAAATAGGTTGATTAGGGGCACTTGTTTTGTTTCCCAACAACCTGATATATTGTTTTAAAAAAGAATGCAACTGAAGAATGCAACAGTTAGGGTACAGAATGGTGTAGAGATACTTATTACCCTACTGATAAAAACCTCTGGATTTATATCCTTCAAATTCAGTGGGCAGTTTAGCTCATGTAATTGTGGCCTTACAGGTATTATCTTTGTATCCCAGTTATTAGAGGGATATTCCTTGTAATCTTGAAGAAAAACTATGCAAGCTTTTTCATTAATTACACACCAATTTTCACGGGATACTAAAAGTTTTCCTGCGGCAATAGGTGTAGGTGTTGATTCACCCAAGGTGGAAGCCACAACACCCACTGACCCAAAACCAAGGGCCATCACCCAAGGGAGCGGGGGGGGGGGGGGGAATCAAGGATCGCTCACCGAACAACCCGTGGCCAAGGTCATTGAAAGCACCATCGAACTTTCTTGTCCACTTTAGGCAACATGCCTAAATCTCCAGAACTTGTAAACTCTAAATGGAAGGCAGCTTCTCCAGCTAGTACTTTGCTGATAATATTAAGCAGGCATTCCTTCCATGCTAGCCTGCCATAATCAAGGAGATATCTCTAAAGTTCAACCGTAGACTCAACCTGCTACTGTGACCAACGATTCTGATTCAACATGAAATCATTCCTCTCCTTTTACTTATTTCATTACTGTGTTAGATGCAGCAGGAACAGTCCCTGGGGAGGATCCCTCACCAGACACAGGCCCCTGCTGGGGTTCTTTCTCACCAGACACAGGTGATGTCCTAATTCCGTATGCGATTTTTTTGTCAAATCTCTGCGATTCCTTGTTTTTGTCCGCTTGACATAGTTGCTGCCCAAACATTTCTGCTTACTACCCATATAAGATTTCAGAAAAGGCAACATTGTGACCTCAGACACACCATGGCGGTCGCATCCCTCTGGACCTCTAGTTTTACTCGCATTTATTCCAATAAATTTAGTGACACAACATTGGCAGATGCGTGAATCAACACCTAGACTGTGCCACAGTAAAAACTAGCGTTTTGCAGCTCTCTCTTATTCAAAGAAAGAACCAGTGGATAAGGATCTTTGATTGGCAGTTATCAAAAACCAAAAGAATTGGTTCTGGCCAGTGTTGGGCGGCACTCTCTTTTTTTATGAGAACTGACGCTTTTGGTTCTTCATAACAATTGAGAGAATCGACCCAATTCTTTTTTTTAAAATTCTTTTTAGACTTATGAGAACCAATCAGGGTATCATATTCTTTTTTTTTAAAATCAAGTGAATTATCAGACAAAGCAATTTTCACAAATATGATTAAGTTGGTTTTCATATTCAGTTTTCACTATCTGGATCTCAAATTTATTGGGAAAATACCTGGTGTTTGGTGTAAGTGGGCTCATTGCTCATTGATGGGTTAATTAAAATAGATTAGGATTTCAAGCTTAAAATCTTGGATTGTTGCATCTTTGCCTTTGAAATACAATTTTTTTTTCTAATGCCCTAGTTAACACACTCATCAGGTTTTTAATTACTCAAAACAGACTAAAATGAGGAAGATATGAGGTTGAAACCGAAGAGAGGTTTAGAGTTATTTTTTCAAAACAATTGAAACAAATTATCACTCATCCTTTTCTTGTTTTTTTTGCATTGCTTCTTTATTTCTGACACTCAAAGAACATTTTTAACCCTCCAATTTGTGCATCAAATGACACAAAAATCATTCAATTTGATTAAAGAATGAGGGTTTTACATTGTTGCCTTGAGAATCAAATTATGGTTCTCTAATAGAATCGACCCGATTCTTTAAAAAATTCAAAACCGAAGTAATTGGTTTTTAATAATTCATTTCTCACTTAGGTGACAACCCATCAAACGTGATAATAATCGATTCTCATTGAGTTTCCTTTTACAACACTTTCTGAGCAAAACATGGAGTATGCCATCCTCCACCGGGTGAAACTCTGGATGCATTCACTGCATTGACAGGTAGAAGAATAGCATTGAAATGATCACCATCCATGTTTTTCTCTCCTTCGAGGATGTTCCATTGCTATGGCGTTATGGTGTTGATTGTCCAGGCTACAGGGAGGTGCTAGGGAGAAGTTTGCTTGCTTGCTTGCTTGTGGGCGATGTTTTTACAAGTGTGGCAGGCAACTATGTCATCATCACAACACAAACAATCTCTCAAATCCAGACAACTTCTTTGTATGTCAAGAGTTGACAATTTCTTTCTTGCATCCAGACACAGTTCATTCGCCCAATTTGGGTGGCATTCAGGTAACTGGAAATGCAAGAATTTCTGATCTCAGATAGATGATAATGCCAGCAAGGTGAATGAACCATCATCAGTCACCATGGAAAAATCTTGAGCAAAAGAAAATGCTAGACTTTCTCTATGTGGGCTTGGCAGCAGCTTTCTCCTGTGCCTCCATGTAAAGATGTCAATACGTCATAAAACAAAGTCAGGAATTTCTTCCTCCCTTCCTGCATAAATCATGCTCACAAAATATTTGCACTGGCTTCAAATTAGAGCCTACATGAACACTACAACCTGGAACATAATAAGTACAGGGGTGGGGTAATTCACAGAGGCAATCAAGAAAAAGAAGACTATAAACATTGGGAAAACTGAAGAACACAATGATGAAGGAAAAAATGTAGGGTAAGGGATGTGTGCAAACCTTTGCGAAAGAACACATGGAAGGGAGTGTATTGGGGTGGATTGTGCCAAAACAGATAGTCATATGACGCAGAAGTTGTAGTGTGGCTCTGTATAGTGCAGATATGGTACCTGCAACCAGCCCAACAGAGCCACCGGCTTTAGGGCTTGATGCCCCAAAAAATATACTTGAATATAGAGGGTGCACTGCTGACAGTGCACTGCAAAGATGGATGTTGCCAACAAGACAACATAGATGTTCAATAGCATCATGTAACCAGTAGCATTTTCAGGCTCCAATTCAAGAATTTGTTTAGCAACACGTTCTCCCATCTCCATATTACCATGAATTCTGCAAGTGCCAAGCAAAGCCATCCATGATGCCACATGTAGTTTCAAGGGCATTGTCCTCATCAAAATCTCTACCTACTGTAGATGGTCAGCATGGCCAAGAAGGTCACCCATGCTAGTGTCATGTCCCAATTTTGCAGAAAACATACAAGCTGTGATCAGTGAAACATAACAGGGCATGCCTGCATCCACCATTATAGAAGAAAAACAAAGCTGATATCATCTGGTTGTATGCCTTCTTCACACATCCATTCAAATTGTTTAAGAGACAAGTAGAGTAGACAAATAATAGTAGGAAACTTGAAGGTTCTTATGGAACCATTTTTAATATTGTTCAGTCCACCACCTTATTAAAAACCTATTGATGTGAATTTTATAACTTTTGGATAAAAACACTTTGGGGTGGATAAAAAATGGCACATGATTACCCGGGGCATACAATCACCAGTACTAGCTAAACAGGATCATGTATAAAGGATCCGGAGTCCAACTAGCGAGAGCCAACCTCGTACGTCAATGGACATCCCTTGTGTGGCCAGCATCTGATGCCAGCATGGGGAACTCACCCGCTCGAGTAGTAGTCGATGTACACGAGACGGGAGGATCGATTTGATGACGATGGCGGCTGCAGGCAACTACTTACAAGCTCGGCCGCTCCGAATACAATCTGTGTGCTGGCAGCTGTATATAAACCCATCATACAGTCACTGTATGCAATTCATACAGAATGCCATACTTCCCTTCGTGTTCAGGAATTTCTTCTGCTCCTCATTCGATTTGTGTGCACTGATAAATCCGTTCAACAGCTTGTTGGATTGTTCTTGCGAATTTCAGCCATTCGGAAAGCTTGTATTCCGAGTTCCTAATTTACGGGGTTTCGCGTTGAGTCGACCTTTGCAGCAGCGATGGCAATGAGCTCTCACGCCCAGGCCGATATGCTGTTAGCGCTCATCACTACGAACTTCCCAGGTAATTGGGCACCATCTCTAGCTAGTTACAGCTCTTGGGACTCTAGGACGTGCAAAATACTTTTCTGAGGTTTTCTCCCGGCGCCACAAAACTTGTTACTAACTTGATCATAGTATTCTTGGAATCTCCTGATGTCTTTAGTAATTCCATGTTCTTCATTGCATTCGTCTGTCCGCAACAGCTTCTCCACGGGATTCTCAGGTCATGACTAATCTTTCACAAACATGCAGTTCTTGGTCTAATCTGCTCTGTAGACAATTGAGTCATAATTTGCGGCAAGTGCTGAAGCTACTAGTTTTAGTCATGTTAAGAACTTCACAGATGCAGTATTTATCTAATTTGCATCAGTGTTCATCGTAATGTACTCTGGAACTAGCAAGCAATTCAGCACTAGGTTAGAAGGTCTCCTCATCACATGAATTGTCAGCTGCATGCATGAGTTTCAAGGTCATTGATCTATTTCTAAGTATATATATTGCAGATCCAGCGTCTTCGGCGCGTGGACACAAGACGTTCTTCTGCACATCATGCAACACCGGACCGCATCCGCTGAACCTGTTAGTGGAAGAGGGCAAACAACATCACGGGCACAACAAGCTGCAAGTATGTCGAACTTCAAACCGACCTAGTGTCCTTGAAGAGGAGATCGGAATGTTACTAGTGGATCTGCAAAGCATCCAGAGATATTCCATCAACCAAAAGACCGTGGTATTCATTACCGGTCCAAATTCTAATATCTACTGGCCCAACCCCAAGTCGAATATGATCCGCAACGCCTCCTGCAGCAGCAGCAGCTTACAACTACCTGTCTCAGATCATGCGACTCCGAGCTGCGCAAAATGCACCAAACTCTTTAGCGAAGCTACTAGTGGCCGCTTCTCCAGCAGCAGCAGCATCTTCTGTTCTCTAGGCTGCAAATTTGCAGAACAGCTATTCAACATGCAGGCGGATCGAATCAATGCAGTACCTCTCGCTGCAGTTACTGGGGCCAACGTTAACACTGTGCAGCACTCAACCAACCAGTCACAAGAAGCTTTAGCTGACCCTAATCATACTACCAGTGATGGTGCTAGATCTAATGCTGTAGGACCCACAGAGGAAGTTTGTCTTCATGGCCAGAGTCTAAATGCCTGCAGATCAACTGGAAGATCAAGCAAGAGGAGACTACAAAGCGGCTTTAACAGGAGGACCATACTGGCACCACAAAGGGCACCACTCTCTTGACAACCAAGATGCTGGAGTGATGAAGCAAGGATAGACCCTCTGCAATGTGTAAGTAATTCCACCAAGTTAGGTCTGCAATGACTGTAAGTAATTCTGGACACCAAGTTAGGTCAGCTGGTCTGAATGTTCACAAGGTATTACTGTGAACTGTGAGTTCATTTTTTGGGAAATGCATAGAATATGTGGACTGGGACTGTAGAGGGACAATAGCATGTGTTTTCATGTCTGTTTCCTGATGTGTCCTTTTATTTGGGGATATGTCACTTTGTGCTTCTCTGACATAGGTAGATTTCTGCTGCCTTCTTGTCAAACCTCAGACTACTGGTTTACACTTCCTCATGGAACTCCTTTCTTGCCCGAGGTGTGTATAAAAGACAATAAGTTTGGGGAGACTGCTCATGCACTGAGACTGGAACAGCATAAATGTTTTCTAACCCAGGTCGTCGGCTGCAGTGAGGAAAAATAAATTGCAACGGTTTCTTGGTTGATCACAGATTTGTTTGAGGGTTAGTAGTAGGTGATTTTAAAGTCGGTTTGCAAATCTAGTTATTTATTATTATCATTATTATTATTTTAAACATATTATTGAGCCATTGAGCACATTGTGGGATAGCAATTATATATTTAAGAGCTAGTTGCAAAAAATTGGTGATGGGTCGGTCAATCAATATGGGTCCTTCAAAAAAAAAATGTGTGAGTGCACCCATGAACTAATTATAATATGAATTCACACTATGTACCTAGAAAGGATATTAATATAAATGAGGATGTCTTATATATGTGAAAGGAATACATGTATATAAATATATTGTTGCTTCCTAATAATTAAATATGCTTGGTGATTTGGATCCATGATTGTATGGGTAAGGACTTCTTTCCATTGAGTAGTTGCATCTATCAACCTTTTTCTTATTGGAATTTGTTTTGGTCAGAAAAGTGAATTTTAAAAAGTAAAATATTGAAATTAAAGTGAATGTGGGGTGTTTGAATTGCTAGAATGAGGGGGGGGGGGGGGGAAAAATTGTCAGATTTTTATATTTGGTTTTTAGTGTGTATCCATAAATATGGAAGGTTGATTAAAATTATGTATTTCATATTTGGTTTATAAATAACCACCCCCATTGAGTTCTGTACTAGAATGTTTTTGTTCCATCAAACCTAAATTGAATATTTAGGTGAGAAAATTGAGATCCATAAACATGTCCCAAAATTCATTTACAAGCTCCTTCTAAAATACTTAATATGGTCATAGTGTTAGTCTAGAAACACACGGGTCATTGTTTCCATTTGCAATGAGCTTTTCCATGTTGAATGAATTGGAGTCCCAAATCATCTTTGGGCTTCGATCATAAACTACATTAAAACATGAAAAATTCAAAAACATTGATAGGGTTGCTTGTGCCAGGCAACCCTATTGACCATAGTCAAGGGTGGTATGTCATCATGCTGAATTGCACATGATTAATGTATTAAATCCAACATTTCATCACCAGGCAACTTAATCAAGAGCCTTGGTAAAAGGATAATTACCAATTCTATAATTATGCAGAAATTCAATGTTTGAAGTGGAGTTATAAAGTAAAGTATGGCAGAGTTCTGAATGAAGCACAGGTCTTAAGTTGGGAAGAATAACCTCTTGACGCCTACCAAAGGCCCTAACTTCTACAGCCTACGATCCTAGACATAGCTACTAAAGGATCGGTGCTACCTGGAGCATAAGGTTAGGGCTCTCCATCATACTAGCAACTTCAGTTAGCATCAAAATTTTAATATGCCAACTTGTAATATATATATATATATATATATATGGTCAATTGATAATTGAATAAGATGTATTCCTCTGCCCAGGTAGCTCTTGGATAAATATTACTTCATATAACTAAATAACATTAAACCATCATGGCTAGGATGCTGCAGGATTAGAGATTCCCTATTGATCACAAGTAGGCATGTCTAGACATTGATGTGTTTCTTCTACATGAAGTCTACAGTGTTACATAAATACTCTCTATAAAACAGACTCAAAGAAACACAGGGAAAACCACAACTTAAAACATTTGTCTTTCTACATTGATTTGTTACTAAATTAGGTCTACAAACCAAGGAGGTATACAACACCGAAGCCCAACAAGAAGTTTATGTGCTCTTCAAATGCACTACTCCATTGTGCTCACTTATGGGTAATTTGCAAAATTGGAACATTAGAGGAAATTTAGCACATTGGGTTAAAATCAACAAAATATATTTTTCCTCTTTTCTCAAGTACAAATGAAAATGAAGTTTAATCACTAGAAATTGTAAATAATTTTTTTGAATTTACAAAGTTATATATGAAACCTCATGGATTCAGGGAACATTGTCATGGGACTGATGTTCCATATTTTTGCCCATTACAACATGGCTTCAATCATGCAATGAAAACAAATCATCTTAAACATAAGTTCACCTTAAGTGCTCTTCCATGCAGTAAGAAAAATTTAGATATTTAGATGTTGGTCTCACAATCACCTAGAGAAAATGAACTTCTTTTTTTTGAAAGGTTTATGTAATTTGTTCTCCATCATGGTGAGGATGCAATTACATGTTAGAAAAATTGTGAAAAGCAACAAGAGCGTACAAAGAGTAACAAGATTCGTGCAAACTTTCTGGCTCACTCAATCTCACACTACTCAGAATGTTGGCCCCAATGAAGCTGTGCAATGTATTTTCCAGATCATAAGGGTTGAAATGAAAATTGTGGCAACCACATTTGATGACCAAAACTTTTAAGATGTTTTTGAGACCTGAAAACTGCATGATTGTCATAAACCAACAATAATTGGAAGATTTAGCCATGATGCTGGCTAGCTTGTCAGGACACAAAAAATAAGGACAAACCAAAAAAGAACCAAATAAGTAAATAAATAAAGAAGAAACAAAAAACACTAAGAACTTGAGGATCCTTTAGAGTGCAAGTCATACTTGATTATCAACAACTTTGATGCCCCATCACCAATAGTAATCACATTGCATAGACTTAATACCCACATACAAGAAAAAAATTAGCCACAACTTCAAACATTTAACTTGCATAGAATTGAATCTTGAGGAACAAAAATATGTTTCCTTTTTGCTTATACTGAATGAACATGATAAAAACTTCCATACTAAGTAATAATGGGGAACAAAGAGGAGCATGAGATTTTAGACAGAGCACCTGGCCTTTTGCAGGAGTTCCTGATGGAGATGACCAAGTCTAAAATGGCTTGAAAAACCAACTATTCGATGATAGGTGAAAGTTTGAAATAGCTTGAAGAACTAGCTATCTGGTGAAAACAACAATATCTTCAAACACAACCAAGTAGTCCTCAATAGCCAAACAATTTATAACAACCAAGAAATCTTCAATAGCCAAGTAGTCTCCTTGTGGCAACATTAACAAAACAAACATGCTCTTGTTCTTGCAAGAGGGATGAACAACTCATATGAGCTCTTATAATCTTTAGTAGCCAAATAGTTTACTTGTGGCAATAATAACAAAACAAACATGTTCTTGCTTTTGCAAGAAGAATGAACAACTCTTATGAGCTCACAAGATTTGCAAGAACATGAGGAATGCATACTTGAGAAGAATGCATAGACAAAAAAAAAACCTTGCCACCACACCAAGCTCCATCAAATGACAACAAACACAAAGGAAAGTGCCACCTTTTTGGCCTTTTACGGTTTGAAACAACAAAAACTTGCAAAACTTCAAGCACTTGAATGCATATCCTTCAACTTTGAAAAAAATCAAAAACCCAAAAATCCAAATATGCATAGTGTTAAATACATATTTAGATATAAGCACATATTATGATGGACATGAATATGTATTAGGTTATCGATGAATAGTAAACTGATGCATATGGATATGTATTTTCATATATTTAAAATTTTGACACAAGTTTTGGATATGTCCATATCCATTAATTATACATACTGACAACCAAATTGAACTAGATAATCAGAATGTACATAACTTCACATAAAGTATTTGACTATTGACTCAAAGCAAGGACTTGACACTAGGGATATCATGGCATATGTTGTTAAAAATATCCATAACCTTATTAATGGCTCCATTTCTCAATTCTATTTAGTTTGACTAGGGTTATCTCATTATTTTTTACTAATCTTGTTTTTTATTTTGAAATTTTAATAACCACGTTAGTGGGTCATCTATTTTATTCAATTTGAAATAAACCCTAAGTATGGAAAGTTTAGTCACTACCCTCTAGGTAGGCCTTCCTTTGCCTTTGGTTTAAATGCTTGCTTGTACAAATGCAAGCTAAAATAAAGTGAAGCTTACCCTCACAAGTTTATTGTGACTTGAATGAAGATGCTATTGATTTTTTTTATTAAGTACACATCCTAAAGTGTTATTTGATGTTATGATGGAACCTCTTATAACTTTTAGAAATGTGACAAAAACTTGGATTTCAAATTTTTGTGTAATTTTTTGTCTTTGCTTTTTGGCCCATATTATATATCAATGTGTATGCACTACTATGAACTAGTTTAATTTTGGGGGGGTGGGGGGTGTAATGGCAACCAATCACTGCCATTCATGATGATTGGTATCATGTTGAAATTGGGAGGTTTTATTTAAACAAAATGTGTTATTTTGCCAAACTATTTCATGAGTTCATCTATGTACTTCATGAACACCTTTCTTAACATGGAAAATTGCATGTACATGCCAACATGCAACTATGACAATTCCACTAATGCATACTGCATATTAGCTTAATTAATCATGTTTTTCTGTTGGTAGTACAGTTGATGGGATTGTAGGTATGAGTGATAGGGTCAGGTTAAGTGATTAATATTTGTTTAAATGATTGAGCACTTAGTGATGCACATGGCACAAGGGCGAGTTTGTAAATTTTTAATAGTAAATAAGTGTTTTTTTCCATGTGTAACATATTGAAGTGTTTTTTCCTAATTTATTATATTCTTTGTTAAATAAAATATGTCATTGTGCACATATCATGAGCTATAAGAATATAAATCATCATTGAAATGAGCATGGTAAAGAAATCCATATCCATCTTGAACTTGCATAAAATCTTATTTGTGTACTTGTGAAAAATGAATGAAGATAATGGTCTAATATCTTGTGATAGTTTCAAAGTTATGAACTATGACTACACTCATTCTTGTTACATTGTGGTTTCACTAGAAGTTACATAACATTTATTTGCATGTTTTTGTGGAGTTTTATTCTACAACCACTTTGACATATCACTTAAATTTATTGGAAGGTTGAAAGTTGAATGAATCAACTGACAAATATTAAGTCTCTCTTATTGACCAATTGTCTTTTTCCTTTTATTGATGGACTCCTAAACTTTTCTATTTTTAGGAGCAACTTAATTCAAACTTTGTACCCACATGGTTTTTATTTACGTGGCAAGTGACATATAGGGAACTGTGTTTGGTAGCTTGATGAATGCACCATTGCAACCAACATTCAAGAAAAAGTACTAGGTAAAGCCCTTTGTGTGTTTACAAACTAACATTTTTTGTGCAACTAGATGCAAAAGTTCATTAAGTTGTAGTGTCCTTTCAAAACAAGTATCTTACTTTACAAGATTTGAGTCACTATTTACAAGGAAATGTAGTATTTGCTAGCCCTTCTCTCCCTTCTAGGACTCATGGCCCTCTAGATTACATTATGGGGATCAAAAATATTTTATGGAGGTTTATGTTGTTTTTTACATTGTTGCTGAGAAAGAATGGAGTTATAGTAGGTGCAACTGGTGTCAAACGTCATACTAGAACCTCAAGTAAACATACTCTGTCAATGTTTCTCATTCAAGCGTAGTGCAAAGATGAACAAATAAATTGTTGTGTAGTCTTTCAACTTTGTTAAACCAACATCCCAACATTTTTACAATATTCTGCACCATCACCCATGATTTGAAGTGCATGATTGTGTGCCAACAAGGAATGGCTAGGTCATTCCTTGAAGTTGTTGGGTGCAAGTGTTGTTGTTGAGAATAATCCTTTTTGTACATTAATGCATGATAATGAGAATGGCCTTCAGCATGATTTTTTTTAGTTGTGCGGCTTACAACTATAAAAACTCAAGTTGCATTGTGGAAGCCTCACCATCATTTATCCATTTGTTAGGGTCTTCATCACTCAACTCCCAAATGAAAACATTGAAAGGATTAAAAGCTTGCAACAAAAGTATGGCAAAACAAAAAAAAAATTCAAAAACCAATAAATTTTAAGCAATTCTTGAAATTTTGACATCAATGAACAATATTTTTTTAAACTTTTGGCACAAAGGGCATATCATTTAAAAACTTCAATGTAAAAAGAAATCTAATTATCACCGAACTTGAAAATGTACAATGGTAGGCACACATTACAAATGATAGTAATTAATATATATATTTCACGAGGTCAACAAAATCTAACTATTGGGACATTATAAATGTATATTAATATTACTTCTTACACTTATTAGATTGGTTGACTTTTCAAAACTGCATTGAAAAGAATATATATAGGTCACACATATAAAAAACACCATTTATTTACAATGATACCAATGGAGGTGTTAGTTCACTCGAGGAAATTAATTATGGTATGGTTAATATCATTGCCAAATTGAACTAATAGCTACATTGGTCCCTTAACTTTCTTGATAAATGCCTTTCAATAGTTATATTAAACTTAGGAAATGTTAAATTTGAACTTGGAAACCTTGATTTATTCTAAGACTAAAACTTTATAATGTTAAAAAAAACCCTACAAAATTATAAGTTAGTTTTTACTAGTGTGAATGTGAATCATTCATCATGAAATATGCACATGTATGTAACAAGATAATTATACATTATAAGTGACAAATAAAACTTTTCAATTGCCTTTATTATTATCTTGTTGTGGTTGGTAAATGTTTGAAATTTACCTTGTTTTATTTACAAGGTTAGTATATATAATTGAAATCTACATTTACTTGGGGGAGGCCAATTGTTTTCAAGTGGGTAAACACAAGTATATTTCAAAATCATTATATAGCATATACATGTGGTTATGATGGATTTGTTTGAATTATGGCAATTAATTACCTATTGAATACATTTGTTTCAAATGACATTTTATTTATGACATCACTTACCTTGAATAAATTTCTTACCCTATGATCTTGAAACCCTTTTAGAAATTTCTATCATATGGCATTATAAGAAAAACTTGAATATATTTTAACATTGTTGATTGATTTATTACATTGTCGTTCATGTTTATGATGAAATATTTTTAAAAATTATGTATTCAGGTTTGCAATGCCAATTGCACAAATAATTGTCATTCTTCTCTTTGAAATGCACCATACTTGGGTAATTTTTTTAAACCTTACATTTAGCCACTTTTACTTGCATGGTAAATGATGAAATATTTACACCCTACCTTTACCCTATGAACATGGTGAACATGGTGAAATGTTTGTAAGGTACATACCTTTAACTTTGCCTAGATTGATCATTTTTCAAATCCTTTATTGCAGTACCCATACCTAGTTTCGAAATATTTTGGAATCCATAAACCTTCACATGGTTGATTTTTTAAAAACAATTTATACCAACACATATTTTGGCTGATATATAAAATTGATATACTTGCTTAACATTGGTATTTAATTTTTTACCATGGTATAAGTGTAGATAAAAAAATTTATTTTGCAAATTTTCACATTGTTACAAGATTGTTAAATTAAATAAAAATTCAATCATTTTTTGAAAAAAAAGCCAAAACTCAGAAATTTTTAACAATCACCAAAAAAAAAAAGGGAAATTCATTTTTTTCCTTTTCTATTTAATGGCCAAATTTGGCTATATTGGTTTGTGGATCACTATCTTGGCTACATTGCGAAATTGAAAAAGTCCACTAGTGTAAATGCTAGTTTAGCCAAGGCCAATACTTTGATGATATGATGAACACAAAACCAGAGTGCGTATTCTCTAGATTTATCCTGAGACCATCGTTTCAAGTGGCTCATAACTTCATTATATTTGTATGTAACCCAAAATAATCATTATTTCAATACATTTTCAAAAAAAATGAAAAACGCATTTTTCACATCCATTTTATATATTAAAAATCAAATTTCAAACTCATTCAAAGAATGATGAATTATTGGAAACCATATGGGAACCAATGAATTTTTGTTTTTAAAATTATGATGTTGTGTCATTGGCTAGTACTTCTGTTTATTGTTTATTGTTTACAGTTTTACATCCATTTGGGACTAGAGAGTCCATTAGACGAAAGGTAGATCATGGAGGACAGATTGATTTCTAGTACTGGTAGCATGTCACAAACTTGGCAAGGGCAACTGTGTTCGTAGTCTACATGAGCCCAACAAGAATGCTCGTGTGGGTGAGGGCCATGGTTGAACAAAAGCGTTCCCTAACTTTTTGTGTATTTAGATAGACAAGGAGCAAGTGCTCTTCATCCTCAACCTTCCCCAAGTCGCTGCCTCGACAAAGCCTTTCAGCATATGGCATGCCCTTCCACGCACCTAGCACAACTTCAAGCTTCATGTTGCCACACCAAACCCGAGCCAGAGCTTTCCATAGCTAAACACAGTTGATGTCTCACAAGTAGCTTTCGCTTTCGTACGACATACCTTTAAAGTTCAAATATCTTGTCTGCACGCTAGTCCTGATTTCGCAATTAGTAAAGAGCTTTTCAATGAAAGCCAATCACATATTATCCTTCACCCTTTTTACACTCAACATTGTGTGGGGAAAACTTGGAAGGGGTGGGGCCTTAGCTTCCTGGTTGATCGGGCTTCTTGTCGTAGATCTAGCACCAATTGGTTGCATTAGCTGTAGCGCGACCAACTTAACCATCTGGGCTGCCATCCGTACGTCGTGCACATTCCACCAAAGTACTTGGCTCTTCGACCAATTTTTCACCCCTATTAAATAGGTTGAATGTATGTGCATTGTCCCAGGAATCGTTCCCAGTGGTGGTTGAATAGTCCCTACCTAGAATGCACGGGTCGCTATAAACTGAAGCGCCGTTTTCAACGACGGTTGAACCAAAGGTAGAAAACCTACCACCTCCTGGGGCTGATTTTTGAGTAGCCATTTTTTCATGGATCCAGCCCAACATTTCTTTCCCACAACAAGCATAGCGAGTTGGGCTTCCCATGCCTTTCCCAAGATGTAATTTTTAGTGACCATGCTCACACGGTTATAGTACAACAACACTTGTCCCCATGCAAAGTGTTCAAAGGGGAATTTGCCAAATTCTACCAGCATGATGGACATGCTAGTTATTTTTCACACCTCGAATAGGGATTTGAAGAACCTTCGATACACCACTTCAATAGCCTCTATTTTCTTAGAGTCCACCCAAACTTCACAGGCATAGCTTGTTGTGGAATGCACCAACGTGTTGAAGAGGTCACAACGTAGCTTAATGTCCATAATATGTAGCTCCGCACAACGGTAGTTTAGTGTGAACATCGAACTCCTATTAACAATTGCTAGGTGTTCCACTGCACTGTCCAGGTTTAGGGTGGTTTCAAACAAGATCCCCAGGTATTTAAATGTTTGCACACACTTAATAACGTTAGCTTTGAACTCAAATTTTTAGCATGGGTCAACAGAATTGAACACCATGACTTTTGTTTTTTTCACGTTCAGCACAGAATTGCTGGAGCATGTTTAACTATTGCTGTAGTCCCACCTCTAACTCCGACGTCAAAGCGAGGTCATTTGTAAAAAACAATAGCCATATGTGCACGTATGTTAGGGTCGATGCATCGCATTTTCTACCTTCCAAGCGCCCCTTTAAAACATCCAAATATAACCCAAATAGTAAGAGGTTAAAAGGGCAACCTTGTTTCACACCTTGTTGGCACTTGAAGCTAGAGGTGATACCCTCGCTTGGGTGGTTAATGCATATGGTATCCTTGGCATCATAAGAAGCATCCCTCCACCTCAAGGCTAGTCAACATTTGCCAAAACACTTCACGTGGCACAGTATCGAACGTTTTTTTGAAGTCCACAAAGTAACAATAAAATGGCTTCTTTTTTGCCTTGTTCTATTCTATTAGAGTTCGCAATATGAAGAGTTGGTTAGTAGTGCGGTAATCTTTGCGAAACCTAGTTTGACCTTTAGCACGCAACCCATGTTGTTCAGCCCATTCACTTAGCCTTTTGTCAAAAATCATAACAAACAATTTTGCTAGGATAGGCCCAACTGTTATCCCCCTGTAGTTGTCAAATTTGGAGGCATCGCCCCCTTTAAAAAGTGTGTGGACCACCCTAGTGGAAAGGTGCCCCCTTTAAAAAGCGTGTGGACCACCCTAGTGGAAAGGTGCCCCCTTTAAAAAGTGTGGCTTCTAGAAATCCTTTCTCCAGAAAGTGGCATGTGTAACAACTTTCCCGCATCCAAAATGAACTTAGCTTTCATACCATCCAAATCGGCAACCTTGTTCCTTTGTAGCTTTTTCAGTGCCTGAAACAACTCAGCAAGTGTGATATCTGTGTTCAGGGTGCAGTTAGGTGGAGGTTCGGTTACCTGAGTGGAATGATCAATTTGCAGCCGTATGGGTGGTAGAGTTTGGCCAACTAGCCCGCGGAAGCCTTCCAAAAGCGTAGTTTCATTAATCTTGTCCACAACGAGTGCCCTTGGCCGGTACTTTTTCCAGAACGAAAACACATCCATTTTGGCAAGCACACACATATATTGAGCTCTTATAGTTACCCAAAACAATCCTTTCCTTTTTAATAAATTTTTAAGTTTGCTTTCCTGATGTTTAGTGTCGTGCGAATCGAGGTTGGCTTTCAGCCAGAGCCTTAATTCATGTTTCGTTGTACGGTAATTAATGTCAAACCAAGCTTATGGCATGTCTCCCTCTACAGCTCCCTCCTGAAGGTTTATTGCCAAAAGTAGATTATGTTGTAACACCCATGCATTGCTACAGTAGGTTAGCTAACCTATTTGCCCCCAAATGCCCAATCGAATCAACAACCCACAAGTTCCTAAAACTTGTTATTAAGGCAAGCTAATACTCTTCAACTTTTGATTTATCATATTTGAACCTAGGAAAGAATTTTTTTATTACAATCGTATGTTGTGGTTCAACAAAGCTGCAATCGATGTTCAACCATAGGTGCAACAGCTTGTGGTCAGATTCTCCCCCCATTGCATAGTAGTGGGTGTCATCTATTATCACCTTGAGGTGTGTAGCAGTTTGTCAAATTGCAAGTGAATTAAGAATATAATCGACAATGCTCCGCCCCCCATTTGTTAAGCAATTGAACTCCCCTGATTCGTCACTAGGTGTCTGGCCATTGAGAATGAGTAACCTAGCGTCATAACGTAGGTCCAGGAGCTCACGGCCCCAACCGCCAACACTAACATCACGATTTTATTGTTTAGCCACATCACTTAATTGTTCAGTTTCAATAAGCTCAGGTGCCTATAATAATTCACAAAGGTCGCTAATGTCAATGGTATGTGGTAGCACTGTAGTACGCGCATTGAAATCCCTTCCCAATAGTACTATGCCCTTTAGAGTTTGAACTTCCGTAATATTTGTTGCCATGTTTTGGAATAAGGATTTGCTCTCGTGTTTGGAGCCAACAGGGGCAGCATACACCATGTAGACAAATAAGTTAGGGGTAACACCCCTACTAACCTGTAGCCATAAATAAGAATCGTGGCTTCCTTCATTCCACTATGACAGGTTCCCCAAATGTTTTATCACTTTTGTTTTTCCCAACTGCACAGTGCACGTTACTACAAATGAGGCAAACCCTTCAATGTGTGACAAATGTTGGCGTGGGAAGTGCCAAGTTTCAGTTAACAAGACGAGGTCAACACCTTAAAATAACTCTAATATTTGCACCCCTGTTTCCAGTTTATTTACACCACCCCTATACATGTTCCATAACACCACACATAGGTCTTTCTGGTCAAGATGGATTTAGCATTAAATGATGACAAGTTTTTAGAACTTGATTAGGGTAGATTGGCTTGTGACCGAACATTTAAGTGCTCATGGCAGGTTGGATTGAAGAGGAGGGTTCTCTTGATTTTGGTGTCCAAACAAAACTTGAACCTGTTCTCTTAGCACATCTGACACATTAACAATAATTGAAAACAAATTAGAAATGAGAAATTTACAGCCCTCCAAAGCAAAGGGGTCGATAACATAGCAAAACAAATCACTGAACACTACAAATGCCAGTTTTCAAACACTCAAAAAATTCCTTCCATGTTTTTTTGTTGCTATTAGAGTTCAAAGATGATTTATAAAACTTCAAGTGGCATTCTTGTAACACTTTAAATAATTTAAAATTAATAAGAAAAGAAGTTATGAGATTTGAAAATAGGGCGGCTCCAAAATGAAAAAAAAGAAAAGAAAAGTGTTTTGTAAGTTGAAAAGTTTATTTTTCTTCTTGTTATTTTTTCATTTTTTCTTTTCCTTTGCATTTCAAAGATGAATTTTAGAGGTTGAGGTAGCGCTCCCATAACATTTTAAATCACTCAAAATGAAGCACATATGATGAACATATAAATAAATGTTCAATCATAGTAAGTAGGTGATCGGTGATAGACTGATCTACCCTAAACAACAAAAAAAAACTGGGTTAAAACTGTGCTACCAAACCAAAAGAAGAGACCAAATGTGGCAAAAAGTTTTCACATCTTTTTATTCTCAAAATATGGCAAAGTTTTTCAGAAAAAAAAACAAAGAATATTGTGACAAAATATTCTCTTTTTATTTTTCACATTTGGGCAAAATTTCACACAAAAAAAAAGAAAATGCTGATGGGAACATATGAGGGAAATAAAAAGGAAGGGAGGGGATATTATTAGATTGGTAAACCTCCATCTCCTTGACCATCATTCTTACCTCTTTGTCAGATTTTCGAAGTGAAGTTTAAATAAAAATAAAAATATTGATTTAACTATTAAAAATACATTCCATAAATCCATTTTCCCTGACTATGGGGCTCTAGTATATATATATGCCTAAACCCTAAACCCTAAACCCTATACATATTAGATTATGTTCTCATCAGTGATCAGTATTGCAAATGAGGTGCCAACTGTCAGGTCCCAGAGTTTAGAACCATTAGATACAAAAAATGGCGCGAAGACTAAAACTTTCAAAACCACGAAAACGAGAGCTTCAAGTCCTAATATTTGTCCGTCTCTTATTGTTGTTCTTCGTCTCGATTTACATGTGTCCACTGCTCTTCCTCGTCTTCCCTCTTGTGTTGAGCATTCACGCAGTTGCTCTCTGTCAAGTTTGCTTTGTAGGGTTCTCCAATTGAATTTTATCCTTCATCTGTTTTGTCTCGATCGAGTTTCTTTCCCTTGTCTTTTTTCGTTCTAATTAAATATTTTGCTGCTGTTTTTGGGGGCTTTATCCTGATGACGGTTTCTTCAAGATGAGTGGAGCCATATGCGCAATCTGCTACGAAGATGCACGCCCCACTTGTGAGGATCTGCAGTCCATCTCTGTCTGCGGTCATGTGTTCCACGAGATCTGGTAAGTTTGGCTATTGGTGTTCGTCACCTAGTATAATGATGGAGCGAAATTGCTTCCTGTGATTGGAATCCTTGTTATGTTTTTCACCCAGAGAACGGAATAAAAAATGGTTATGGGTTTTTTGTGTTCGTAGTTTGCAGCAATGGATGGAGTATTGCCCCCGTGGGCGAAAACCAACTTGCCCGATTTGCAAACAAGGATGCTCAAGCAGGGATGTGCATCGGCTTTTTTTTCAGTCCTTAAGCGCAGACCCCACTCAGCAGCCACATAGCCCTCTTCAAACTTCAAAGAATGGCCCTGTGACCGACGACCCGCTTCAGGTACTTGGGGTTAGGGTTTAGGGTTTTGTGGAGCTGTTTACTGGAATTTGGTCTCCTCGTGAAGATGAATGGTGTTAACTCAAGAAGGTCGAATGCATGTCGACTCCCATTTTTATGTTATTTTGCTTCAGGATCTCTCACCAGCTGTTCAGAAGTTGGAAGGACAATTGGCAGTCACCAAGGCTGCTCTTCTAGCACACCAAGAGCAGCTCAAGGACCTCAATT
The DNA here is from genome assembly GCA_963920785.1 of Sphagnum contortum. Taxonomy (NCBI): domain Eukaryota; kingdom Viridiplantae; phylum Streptophyta; class Sphagnopsida; order Sphagnales; family Sphagnaceae; genus Sphagnum; species Sphagnum contortum. The sequence goes on along the minus strand of OY987287.1, from coordinate 1,520,073 downwards.
CTCAGGTTTACTGTTTATTCACTATTGTGCATTCAGTTCTCAATCTGGTTGAGAGATATTAGAATACAATTCAAGACTGATTAGGGATGCACTTTGCAATCTAGGGTTGTGAAATTGGGTCATGAGGATTGCTGTATTGGATGATGCAGGCTGTCCTACAGTTGCAGCGGGCAGAGAGAGCTGAGGCAGCCCTTGTGGTGGTTAAGAGGGAGTGGGGGCAATCCAAGGAAAACCTCTCAAGAGTGCAAGAGGCAAGCTGTAAATCTCCAATGTGGTTGCATGGAAATTGGGGTTTTCAAAGAATATGTTTGTGGGTAGTGCATATGTGAACTGATTTATGCACAAATGCAGGAGCTGCATCACTGTGCTGTGGAATGCAACAGGCTTCAGCAGGAGAATCATGCCATGGCCCGTGACCTTGCTGCCCACAAACTGTATGTGTTCTTGACTTGAGATGTTGCATCTACCAAGGCCAAAGAGAAAGCAGTAGTTCTATGTTCCAGACTTTGCAATTTTCTAGGGCTGATTATTGGGTTTTCATGGGCTGTTGGATTATGTCTACTGCAACAAGCTGAACTGCTTGTTTCTGCTCTCACAGACCTGATATAGCAAAATTTTATCGGATGCTAGAGTGACAGATACAGATTTGGGAGAAGAAGATGTGGTAAGGCTGGCCAGTGCAGGAGTTGGATCAAACAAGAGTGCCATCATTGACACTCTGACCAAATCACTCATCCTTAGGAACAAGTACTGTTCCTTCTTTGCCATGTTCTTCAACATTGTGCTGGCATGCCTTTCACTGCAATACAAAGCATCATAGAGTAAATTAGACGTGCTTGGAGAAGTGATGAAATCAGATTGAGCTAGTGCAATGACAATTTTGTCCTTGGATTGAGGTAGGTCATACAAAGAGCTGATGGCCCGATGCAATGAGCTTGGCTTGGGAGAGAGTCGGGCTCTGCGCAAGTCTGAGAAAACCTTGGAGCAGCTAAAACGAATGAAGGTCTGTTTGGATTGCTTCTTGTAATGTTTGGCTTCTATGTTCACTCCTGCTTTTCAGTTTCTTTGATGAAGCTTCCAGACATTGGATGACTGGGGCTGCAGGACTTCATTTGTTTGACTTTCTGATTAGTCATTTCTGCTGGTAGCAGGCAAGAGTGCATGAATTGGGAATTGCTTTGGAGGAGAAGGAGAATGCTGACCTGCGGGCACTAAGCAAAAGGAGCTTAAAACCACATCATGAAGCTGCTCATTTTGCACAGAATATCCTGAACAGTCATCAGGAGTGCCAAGTGCCAATTTCATCACCAGCAGTCTTGCCTACTGAGCTCAGCTCTCTTTCTCGGGGGCAGATAGTCAATATCCGGCAGGGGTCAGTGCAACTGGGTGCATTCGAGCCATCCAGTCTTCATGATGTGAGCAGATTCTTTTGTCATTTATCTCTTGTTGACTGTCAGAGTGTCAGGTTTGTGAAATTTGAGTGTTGGTAGTGCAACTCCAAAACTCTGAAAGCAACTCTTTTGCAGTGCCCAGACTTCAAAACTGACTTTTGAGATTGGAGGGTGGCAGGGGAGCAGCAGGAACATGAACTCCAGTGACCTAGTTGGCATTACCAAGACTGGATTGCAAGAATTTCCAAATTGTTGTATGGAAAAGGAGCAAGGCCGATTGTACCTGCAGCAGAGGCTGCAATCTTGCTCACATAGGGTTGACAATCTAGTGGACAACTCTGGTCTCCCTGAAGTTGCTGCTAAGGATGTAAGAAACAAGCTTGCTCAAAGTGAATGCTCTAGGGTCCAGGCTCCAAAGCAAAGGCTCGATTCCTGTGACAAAGACATTGACAAAAAAGCTGCTGGAAGCATAGGCATCTCCTGGACTTTGAAGTCACAAAGTCTTTTCCTTAAGATTGAAGCCCTCAATAGGTCAATGCATTCAAGCAACCAGGCAGTAGTCCATTCTGGAAATCAAAAGATGTTGAGTGGAGCTGATCAAGCTGAGACTTCACCATGTGGCAGACAAGAAACAGTTTTGTTAGAAGGAACATCATCACCTTTCGTATCATCTTCTCAGGGTTAGTAGTCCCCCTGCCTGCATGTTGACTTGTTGAGGGTTTTCTCTTTGCTAACGATGTGTATGTCAAAGCTTAGTCCTGCTCCTCTTATGGTGTTTCTGTGCAAAACACCAATGTATTGCAAACCTGTGTTTCCAGATCAGTTATTCTTCACAAAATGCCTATCTATGTTATTGTGGATTTATAGTGTAGTTCAAGCTGTGTTCTGCAACATGAAGGTTCAGTGATATCTTCTGGTGGTCTGATATGTATCAGATGGACAAGAACCTACCACGAGCCATCCAGAAACAAGAGAAAACTTGTCCTTGGAGTTTGTAACTTGGAGTAGTCCATCAACAGTATCCGGTACACAGCACAACGACAATGAAGTTGCGGGGTCTCCATTATTAGCACTGACACAGAGAGCAAATGATTCTGGAGCCTTTCGTAAACGAGCAGCAAGTGGAAAGGAAAACAGTGTGCAAGGTGGCAGCTTTATCTTATCTGGAGCTGATGGACGAGGTGGAAGAGTCACCATCCTGAAACCACCTTCACTTTCTCTGGTACTCTAGATTTCTTTGCCTTAAACCTCAGTTCTGCTCATTAAGAGAGTTGCTTATCAGGATGTAATTCCATGTCTTCTTTCTTTTCAATCTTGAGATACTGCTATGACCCTGACAGTAGGCAATTTTGTTCCACTCATCCCAGTGTCACACTGGACCAACATTGGTCACATTTAAGGCCTTGTTTCAATGATTTGGATCTGGTAAAGTTGGTTCAAATGATTTCCAGAGCTACTGTTTCTCAAGTTTTGGAGCTCTTATAATGCAGGGGATGACGGGAATAAGCACATCCAAGCGAGTGAAACGACCCAAGGTATCAGGGGCTGTGAATGCGAACAGACAGGGGGCGCTTCAGATTGAGCATTTTTTTGGACGTGTTTCCTGCTAGTAACCTTGTGGATCTACCTGTTCCAGAGGTTATGTTGATCCATCCTTCTCTGATCTGGTTGTCTGTCATTTCATTATTATCTGAAAGCAGTAAATGTGCAAGCTGAGGACACAAACCTATTCAGGAGTTTCCATCATTCAGAGCTTTCAGGAATTTATTCTCTGTTGGGAAAGGCATGTACGAAAATTCTAAGAACAGGCAATGTTAACTATCTGGTATTAGTAAATGATATTTTGCAAATTCCTGAAAATTGCTATTACAGTATCAAGGATGTTTTAGAGATGGTAATTCCTGTGAAAATATATACGTAACTTTCAAACAGGAATTCTTCATCTGCCTCTTCTCTGTCTAATGTCCCCCAAAGCCTTGACTTTGAAAGCATAGGTATGGAATACCAAATGGCCGGGAATTTTCCCAAGTTCAATTTTCCTGTTTGCCAAGCCACATTTAAAGTCAACATTGCCCAATTCTCAAGTCAATGTTGCCAGGTTTGCATTCCCAAGTTGGCAACTACTCATGCTATTTGGTTAAGTACACTTCTCCCCGTGGAATGACCAGACGCGCAAGCTTCCCACAAAACTTAAAATTTCTGGGCTGTCCATGTCCTGAAAGTTTGTCTTCCATTCTGTCCAAACTTTTGCCCCAGAAACCAGAAAATCAGACTTGACCTGATTTTTATTTTTTTTCAATGGGCTGTCCTTGGGCTCCTCCCCACTTGGGCAGTGTGGCACAGTCCCTGCAGACATATTACCTAAGCTTTAATCTATAGAACACGAAAGCACTTTAAAATTCAGAAAACGAGTGATATTAGAGTTTATTCTTGGATGGATTGTGAGTGCAATGAACAAACTCATCATAGCTTGTCAATTGTAATTTACATCCTAGATTTTGAAAGCAAATAAGTTTCAACTTGTAAGTTGTGACATGAAAGGTAGGTTTCAGGCAAGCATTCAATAGGTACTTTGGACAACACAAAAAAATATACCAAGGTGGAAATTTAAACAACAATAATACAAAGAAATAGTGTTAACATGGGTTGGTAGAATTAAAGGCCATTTTCCTATTGCACTTATTGCCCACTTTCTAACAGTTGCGTAATACAGTTAGCCCATGTTAACATGTACCATAAAAATTTATATTATTTTGTTAAAATGGTATTTAAGTTGGTATTAAAATTCTTGGATTTTACTTATATGAGAAAGTTCATAATATAGCATGTGGAACATGTGAATAAATTTGAAATTAATCTAATGAGTATACAATATTCAGAATAGTTTTTTTTTAAAAAAAAATTATTAAAGGATTTGAAAATGACATAGTGTGAAAGCATGATAAATAAACGAATCACTATCCTTTTTCACCAAGCAAAAGGAGAATTTTCATTTTTTTAAAGCATTTTGCAACACCACAATGATTGCGATGTACAAACCTTATTGAATAAACCATATATTATGGTCATTCCTAATGTATTCTACTATTTTTTCTATTTAAAAAATTCGTCATAAGTTTTTTACTTTGTCTATTAATGTGTATTTTCCAAATCAAATTATTCATATAATGTGTTATTAATGTTTCAAGCATTATGCCTAGGAATTTTAAGTTTAATGAATACAAATCTTCAACCACCAAAAGTATTAATCCTTTTCCTTACATCCTCAAAAAATGATTTTTCCTGCTTTCAAAATGTTCATATGATCTATAATTTAATCAAATACCTCCAATGAACATGACCAAACATAGATGTATTATTTATCCATTAAAATTTTGATATGAATTGCATTTCTTAATGCATTCCTTTTGACTCCTTAAAAAATCAATTTAAGAATAAATATAATCAATTTAAAGGACAAAAGGACATTTATATATACTTTCAAATTATTAATTAGTACTTTTATTAATTTAACGACATCATTTCATCTATTGCTGTATAACAATCAAATACAATTATGATGACGCAATTATTTTTTAAACCCAAAATTGTCCAATAGAATCCTTTAAAAATTCAAGCACTCCTCTTTGGAACCCCGATCATAAATGAACCCATGCTTGGATTTCATAAATTGTTCCCCATGAATTTGGAAAGGGTCACTTTGAGCACTAGTGACAATAACATAGTTTTTGGAAAATATATTGTACATGAATCTTTTAAAAAGTTGATACATCTTTAATTTTTAAAAAATTATCTATCACATTTTATACAATCATGTAGTTCAAAAGATCAATCTTACAAACAATCACCTTTTTTTTTAATCTACTTGTCATATTATTATTATTTTTCCTCCAAGGACAAAAAATTGGGGCATATTTTAACATGTTTTCACCCCATATTTTTGCAATTTTAAAAATATAAACCTTCACATAGTATAATGAAAAAATTAAATATATTTTTAAAGATGTTTTCCAGAATATTTCAAACTATTCCAAAAATATTCCATACTAAGCAACCATCTAAAGGACCCCACTGGCTTCTATTAATATGGTTGGACTCAATAGCACAAGTCACTTCAAGTGTAGTCACTAAGTAATTTTCATATTTTGAAACTTGGTATATAATTTTATTTTATTTCAAATTATACAACAAATTGTTTAAAATATTGTGGGAACATTTGGATAAACTTGAAATGGATCTAATGTGTATGAATCACCCAAAAGCATTTTCAAGACAATGTAACCCATGTTTTTGTTGCTTATTCTTACATTAAAATGACTTAGAATGATTTGAAAATGGTTAAAGTACAAATAAAAAACTAATTTTGATAATTCTAACAACTTAAAAAACAATGGGTAACAAATGTTTGATGCTACAAGCAATGCTCCCAATGTGACCCCACCTTCAAAATGACCACAAGGTTGTAAGAAGACAAAAAAAGACTAAAAGGCCATGACACAAACAACAAATAACATGATCATTACCCAAGCTTGTGCCATCAAAAATATGGTGGTAACCACTTTGGAGAGAACTGTCATCATACAAAACTAAGGTATGATGGCCCGATTTTTCATGCCTAACAATGAACTATAAAATAAAAACATGATTATGTGATTCATTTTTGATATTTTCAAGTTTTATATTTTACATTAGCCAAATTCTTGTAATTAAAATAACTATTCTTTTTTTAATCAAAATTATGAGTAAACAACCTTTAAGATATCATTAAATACATGATTGGTTCAAAAATTGATTTGAAATTTTAAATATTTCAATGTGAAATGGACTATAAAGAATAATAAATAAGAAAAATATGGCATTTATATATTTTAAAAATCAAATTTCTTTGTATTGAGAAAGCTTCAATGCGTGTTATTACTAAATTTCTCATTTGATGGTAATTTGTTTTTCAATTTACTTTAATATTATCATGACATATTTTTTGAACTCACTTTTTTATTCTATTTGTGTGACAAATTTGGTGTTATCATTTCAAAAATCCACTATAAATGTATTGCTTGCTTTAATTTCATTCAAATTTTAAAATATGATTCCCATTAAATTTTATTGCAACATGGATAATCTAGATTTTTATCATATCAATTTTCAATTTGGCTTTACATTTTAAATTCATTTACAATCCAAAAAGTTTACAATTGTGATATTCATAACTACATTTTGCCTTACAATTGGGTGTGGGACATGAATACTTTTCTCTCCAAAGGCAAAAAAATTACAACTACTTTAAATTCATTTCAAACTCAAACACAACAATGCACAAACCAAGATGATGACACATCAAACAAGTGATGGAACAAAATCTTCCATCCCTATTCCACACAATTTGACGATCAACAAGAAGTAAGCAATCAAAATTTCATAGATTTCACAAGGTATATTGAATAGCTAAAAAACTAAAAATAATGCTAAACGCAACAAAATGCAAAATTTGTATGAATTAATGAAAAAGTATAGTTGGTTGAATCCTTCCAACATTTAGGGGCAATCAATCAAATAATTTCTTAGATTGTAGTATGCATGTTGGTTTTGAACATTTTTTATGCCTTGAACATATTGTACAAACGTCAACCCCCTCATCTAAATGTTATTGGGCATTTCAATGGTCGACTCCACAACCTCACCTTGAAACCTAGGTTAATTAATTAATCTATATTCATGCAATAGGATATTCATCCTACAATGTTGTTTAATATGATGCACAACATCGGCATATCTATGATCACAACATAATCCCACAATTGATAAGACACTAAAGCAACTTTCAACATCTTTACAAGCTACCTTTTACAATTTAGAGAAATGTTGACATTTTTTTCCTTATGGTTCATGGATGGTATCTATATGAAACACAACCACTAAGGATAGATGGCATTGATAGGCAAGTAATAACATGGAAAAACCATGGTAAAAATAAACAAAAATAATAATATTTTTCAAATTTTACTTTACATTTGAGACAATTTTTGACATAAACATCAAAAAAAAATTCAAAAACCTTTGTAAATAGAAATATAAAACCATTTCGACCTCCATTAAATTTGTGGTAAATTAAATATAAAAAACTTTAATACTATAATAAAAGTAGGTAACAAATAACTTTGAAACTAATTAGGCAATGTGGTGTTTAAAGTTATTATCACATTAAAAGTTTAAAATGTTTTGTTCAATCAATATTTGATCTATTTTCAGTTACTTGCAACCAATGTTGTAGACCCAAAAACATTATTTCATTTTTTTATTGAAATATATCTAATGCATATTCAAGATATTTTATTATAATAAATGAAAATAAAATAATATCCTCAAATTAATCATTGAATAAAATAATATCTTTATTTTCAATACATCAAAGTTTACTATGGCTACTTGAGTGCAAATACAAATAATAACTAATGGTCATTTTACAACTTAATCATAGTCATACCTTGGGATTCGGGGTCCATGCCTTGCACTTTTTTCAGGAGGACTAAATGAGTCCTAGTTTTGGGGTGACTCAAGGAGGTGCTTAAAACAGGTTTATCCCATATTGGAAGTAGTTAGCAAGTTCATTATGCTTATGAGTTTAGAATTTATGTAAACTCAAGAGAGTTGGAGTGATCAACCTTTCAATTCATTTGATTTTTATTAGCTTGCATATCAAGAGTGTGAGTCTTGATTTACAAGGGCTCGAAAGGCCATTTTTAGCCAACTTTGTTTGACATTTGAAAAGAATTCAAAAAGCAGGTAAGTTTTGAAGATAGCGACATCAAACCATTTCTACCAAGCCTAGGACTTGAGTTAGCTACCAACAAACAATCAAACCTTACCATGTTTCAATTGGATGACATTGAGGGATCTGGGTGAATGGACTTGAAAAAGTGGAGAAAAAGCTTGACTTTTCTTTAGTTATTTAGTTAAGCAAAGGTATCATGAGAAACGCTACAAGAAATCACTATGTTTCTTACCAAAAAAATCAGTCAAAATCCCCATGGGTCCCACACAATGGCATGATTTTTGGCCATTCATTATGTAATTTTGTTTTCAAAATTTGAGTCATTTGTATGCAATTAGAAAAAATATATATATCTATTCAAAGTAGGCTTACTTATTTTTTTGATTGTCCAATCTTTTTCCTTCAAACCGTAATAACTTTTTTAAATTAATTATTTTTGACTGATTGCATGCAATAAACAACTTCATCATGCAAACATCACTTCAAATTTCATAACATTGAATGACATGAGAAAAAGTTATGAATGTTCATTTTTAAAAACATAATTCAAATAAAGAACCCAAAAACTAACTTAAAATGAATAATGTTTAAGCAAGGGGTTAATTAGCTGAACTCAGTCCTAATAAGGATTAAATATTTAAGCTTTTGCCTCTGCCTAGGGGAGGCGACTAACACCTCTCCGTATGCATCCTCGCCAAGCTTAAGGTTTGTCTCTTTTGCCCAAGGGGGATAATCAGGGGCAAAGTTGGGAAACTTGGGACTCATGTAGGAACGTCGCGTGTGCAGGTGCCCAGGCCCACAGCCAGTTCTCACCGATTCAGGATTTATTGAGCTAGTGGCCTCACAATTCAACGTTCATAATATCACCATAAATGCAGCAGAAGTGTCTCAACAAGAGATGCCCATTTGATATTCCGAAAACATAAAACAACATTCCAAGTTGCACCTTGTATCTAATTTCCCAGGTCCATAATGCCACAGTCAGGACAATTCCCAGAGTTGTTATATCCTTTTTATAGTTGGTATGTATGACTTCCAAGTTCCCACCACAGTGACAATAATAGACAAAGGCTAATGTTGGTAGCCCTAAGTTTTATGGATTTTTGTTTTTCATGATATACAATGTTCAGGGCCAGAACTAATGAATTGTGTCCTTTTCTGGTCTAATTATTGTTGAACAAATGAGCAAAGATAGCAATCGATCTGTTACATAGGGAGAGGGGATGGCATCAAACAAAAGGTCTTGCAACTTGCAACTTCTCGAAAGTCAAGTCCAGCAAGTTGTGTTTTATCAGTCCTTGCTGTTTTGTCTTTGCAAGTTATGCTTTGTTCTATAAAAGAAAAGGGAGCCTACAAGATAGGAGCATATAGGAACAAAGGTGGACTAAATTTAGGAGCTGTAATATGAGGGTAGAACAGGAAAAAAAAGGTATTCTGCATAATTCCTCTATACTCTGCCACAATTTTAGCTAAAAAATATTTTAAATGTTAAACACAACAAAATGCAAAATTTGTATGAAGTAATGAGAAATTCAAGATGATTGAATCCTTTCAATGATTAGAGGCAATCGATCAAATCATTTTTAAAATTGTAGTATGCATGTTGGTTTTGAACATTTTTTATGCCTTGAACATATTCAACAAATGTCAACCCCCTCATCTAAATGTCATTGGGCACTTCAATGGTCAACTCCACAATTGCACCCCAAGGCCTAGATTAATCAATTTATTTATACTCATGAAGTAGGTTATTCATCTTAAAATGTTGTCTAATGCATGACATCAACATACCTATGATCGCAAGACAATCCCACAATTGATAAAACAAGTTAAAGTAACATTCAACATCTTTACACGCTACCTTTTGTAGTTCAAAGAAATGTTGACATTTTTTTCCCTATGGTTCATGGATGGTATCTATATGAAACACAACCACTAAGAATAGATGCCATTGATAAGCAAGTAATAGCATGGCAAAAACATGGTTTTGTTTTTAAATATAATATGTTCAAAATTTAGTTTACATTTGAGACAATTTTGGACATAAGCATTAAATAAATAAATAAACCTTTATAAATAAAATTATAAAACCATTCAGACCTCCATTGAATTTGTGGTAAATTAAATACAAAAAAATTAATAATATAATCAAAGTAGGTAACAAATAACTTTGAAACTAACTAGGTAATATGGTGTTTAAGTTTATTACTACATTAAAATTTTAATACATTATGATTATAATTTGCATAATTTGAAAGCACATAGTATTTTTTGAACCTTTATTAATTTTAATGTTTTGTTAATTCAATACCTAATCTATTTCCATTTACTTGCAACCAATTTTGTAGACCCAAAACATTTATTTCATTTTGTTGTATTGAAATCTAATTGATTCATATTCAAGATTTTTTAATAATATATTAAAATAAATATTATCCACAAACTAACCATTGAATAAAATTAATTTTTTAATTTTCAATACACCAAAGTTTACTTATTGCCACTTGAGTGCAAATACAATAAAATAACCCATTTTAGGAATAACTAATGGTCATTTTATATGTTTTAAAGTGGTAATTGATTTGGTGTACTTATAATATGAGAATTTTTTACTATATTATGGGAACGGTGTGTGTTATTGGATAAGCACATGACAAAACATTTGGTCATGGATCATATTATTATCTTTACACCCACTTGTCATTTTTCTGACAAGGAACAACAATTATCTACTTTATCATGTTTTCTACCCAACAAAGATGCACATTGCCATTGACTTCAAAATTGAGGTCAATGCATGCACACCCCCCAATAGATCCCAAATCAAAGGGCTTCTATCTAAAACATTAAAATCATTGTTTCGTCCTAGCAATCCAAAATACGCATGTCATATACATTTGACTTGCTCCCATCTTTGTTTGTGAATGAACTTTGTTAAACGACAAGATAGTTTTTCCAATGATAATGTTTATTGTCCAATGAATCAAACATGCCCAAACTAACCCCTCTTTGCATGCACTTTCATATCTTCTCCAAATCTATTCACGTGTGTTGCTTGAGGAATTCAAATTCACAAACTTCTTTCATTGGTCTCACAAAGTACTTGAAACATTTGAAAGTTGTGGCTTTTCCAATTTTGTTGTAGTCGTCACAAGTATTAGCAACTCAATAGTATGCAAGCATGCACAAAACACTTTTGGGTGTCTAAACGGAGTTCAATCCAACAACACCACATGCATATTTCTTCTATACAAAATAGTTATCATGTGCATAAATATTCTCCATGATTTCGAGGAGCAAAAGGTGATGCATTTGATATTAATGACAAAAAAGGTGATTGCCCAAAATAAAATGTTTTACAAAATAACCTCACATAATTTTGACAATGGTTAGCCTTGGGCTTTTAAGCTATATTTGATTGACACCTTGGGAGGGATTCCCTATGCTACCTTCGTGCCTACCATGAAGATTTGGTACACGTAACAACAATGCCACAAAATATGGCATCAACCAAAGTTTCATCCTCAAGTGCATGTGCAATCCCATCATATAGTTGTTGGCATCTTGCCATCTTGTTACAAAGATAACAAGTTATGAAATGAGCTTGATAATGACCTTGCAAAGAATGTCAAGTTGTAAGGAAACAAGTTACTAGATGATAGAGATGGGTCTCCTCACTAACAATAGGCCATAATGATGGGGGATGGGTGGGCTTCACTTTGTATTTGCTTTTACAAATTACGATTGTGCATCAATGCCACTAGTTTTAACATACACGTTATTTTCATAGTTGCTAGGTGGAGATGCTTTAAATAACAAAAGTTAGGAAATTTGTTATGTTTCGGTAGCAAGTTATGAATCAATGTTTAAATATGGCAATTTGAAAACATTTCTCTTTGAAATCTAACAAACTTTTTGAAAAAAAAAAGGAATTTTGCAATTAAAAAAAACTTCTTTTGGTCATATAGGTACAAAATTTTGCATAAAAACAATGGTTGTCCATAGGATCCTAAATTTGAAATAATTTTCTAAATATCATTTATGAATTTAGAAATGTTATATGACAATACCTTACGTTGATGTAAAATTTGACACATATTAATTCAAATTTTCCTTGCTGAAACTTTTTATGCTTTTTATTAATATGTGTAAAATCTCAAAATAATTATACATTGACTCCTCTAACAATGAAATAATTCCAAAACATACAAACATTTTTTAGTATAACACTGACGAACAAATTTTCAATTAAATAAATGGGAATGCCTCTAGAAGAATAATAAAATTTGGTGGTGCAAAAAACCATCAAAATAAAGAGCCATAGGAAAAAGGTTTGTCAATGAGAATTATCTATTAAATAATAGATTAACATGAAATGCAAAGGAGAAAAGAAGAAGAAACATCACTACTCATATCATGTGATAATATACTATTTTGGAAACCAAAGAGGCCAAATTCATAATCTTCCCATGACTAAATGAACTTTCACATTGCTAGTGTTAACTGTAATACACAATATCATTATCTAGTGTAAATTGAATTTTTTTTGTGTTAAATGCCACAATAAACACCACCTATTTTCCATTCTAACAGATGAAACCACAACGTACCTCCCATAAATGTCATGAGTTACAACTTCTAATGTGACAAAAACCACTTTCTTTTATTGTGATAATCACCTGAAAGCTTTACAAGTTAAACATTGACCAAGTGCAAGAATTATAAATCTAATTAAGATTCACCATAAAGTGACATCTTTAGTCTAATGGTGGGGTTCATGACATTTTTGATCATAATTAAGGCCAGACCATCCTTATTCAAAGACCTCGCCAACTTCACATTCACAAAGTTTGAAAAATAACAAATCAAGTAATGTTGATAATCTCCTCTCATGTTAGGTCCACATGCGAGCATCTTGGGCTTCAAACTTGGATGATTAAAATTAGGCAGGAGTTTAAACATCTAGGTTTAAGTTTCATTTTTGGATTCAAGTCGAAACTTAGATATGAGATTAGGGTTTACGATCTAAGATTAAGGTTTAAGAGGCTTATGTCTAAATTGTGGGTTTAAGTTTGTAATTTAGGGTTAAGGTTTAGGTTGTAGGTTCTATGGTTTTCATTTCAAGTTCATAATTTAGGGTTTCAAGGTTCTATTTTTGGCTTTAAGGTCCAAATATAGAAGGTTTAAATATTAAAGTCCAAGTTTTAGGATTTGAATTAGGGATCTCAAGTCCAACATTTAGGGTAAAGGTTTTGAATTTAAGGTTTAAAGTCCAAAATTAAAGTTTATATCATGCTAAAGGATGTGCTAGTGCTATTGGGATACCATTAAAATTGAAGCTCAAATGATGGCTTGAGTTGTATATGTTTGTGAAATATGACAACATCACCATCTATGTTTTTTTCATGTGGAATTGGTCAAAATTGTCAATGTGTGATCATGTGATATTCATCCCATCATGCATTAACCATGCCCTAGTGGATGAAGTCCATTAATCACCATCACATAAAAGGGTTGGCTTAGGTAGCCAATTGAATGAAGTACTAAGGCACATAGGGTTCCATTGGGACATTCATTGAAATCCAAAAATTTATTGTCATGGAAGGATTTGAAAGATCAATCATGGTTTATTGGATGCAAGAAGATACATGCAATGGATAACACCATGCTTTTGAACCACCATGGATTGTTTATTTACATTGATTCAAGTTACCTTAGTTCTTATCACAATGTAAACATTTTTCTCCACTTAACCATCTATTAAAAATGGCATCAATATTTCACCCGTCAAGATGAATATTTAGAATATCTTTTGGGGGATCCAAAGGTATTTGGGGGATGTTTGTCATGAAGAAGATGGGAAAGTGAAAATTACCACTATATATGGACCATGGTGTTGTTTAGGCTTACAATAAAATGCATGCAAGGTTTAAGGTCCAAGTGGAATGGGGACTTGGTGGATTTAAGTGAAAATAATGATGCTTCATGAATATATTTGATTCCACAAACAAAAAAAACTCATATTTTCCAAGCTAACATTTCCCCCATTATTTACCTTCATTATTATCAAATGGACCTTAAATATGAGGTAATTGGAAATCACAACCCTAGCCCTATTTATATAAAGGTGGGTTAAAGACTACTAGGCACAAGTTTATTAGGCACAAGTTTAAACTTGTGAAAACTTGTAATTTAGGATTTAAGGTTTGAAGTAAAAAAATTGGGGTTAAGTTACGATTTAAATATAAAATTAAGGTGCAAGGTATAAAAATTTGGTATTAAGATTTTCAAATTTTGGAATGAGGGTTTAAGATTTAAAAATCTATTATTATGGTTTAAAATTTAAAATTAAGGCTAATGTTTTAAGGTCTAAAATTAGGGTTTAAGGTTTTGTAATTGGGGTTTTAAGGTTTTAATGTTGATTTTAGGGTCTTAAGTAAGGTTTTATGGTTTGTATTATATGTTTATGGGTCTGGCATTAAGGTTTAAGGTTTAGAATTTAAAATCATGGTTTTAAGTTTTAAGTTTCAAAATTAGGGTTTGTGGATTTAAGTTTAGGTATCAAGGTTTACTATTTAAAGTTAAGGTTTTTCAATCTAAAATTAGGGTTTGTGAACAAAGATTGGGTTTTAGTAAGGTATAATATTAGTTGTGAACCCAAAATTATGTTCTTGTAAGGTATAACATTAGTTTGTGAACCCAAGATTAGGTTTTATGGTTTGAAGTTTGAAGTTAACAAATTTGCTAACCTAAATTTAAGGGACAAGGTTTAAGGATTGAATTTAAGGTTTTAATCTTAAATTTTTGGGGGTTTGAAATTAAGGATTTAAGGTCTAAATTAGGTTTTATTGGTATCAAATTAAGTTGTTAATCAAACAACAAGATGGAAATCTTACCTGCCTAAACCAACACCATGAAAAAAACTAATTGGGTCCAAACTTTTTAAGATGTAACACTAGTGACAAAAAAAACTTAATCATTTTTTGATCCCTATCAATATTAATTAGTCAAAATGTGTCAAGTATTTTATAAATACCATATTTTAGACCATTACAATTCAAGATTCCATTACTTTCATCCATTTTGTGTATTTACATGGTCAAATAAGACTATGTAAAGGAAAATAAAAAGGATGACACCATGATAATATTTTGGTACTTAAAAAAAAAATTGGACCCAATTATACCTATTTTTCATTTAGATATTTTTCAATTCCATTCAAGAATAATTTAACCAACAATTAGGTTTGGGTATGTGTTGTTACTAAGAAGGTCAAAAAGACGAAAAACAAAACTAGCTAAAACATGGCTTTTGCTTTCATGCCCAACCTATTTTTTGAATAAAAACCAATTTGACCAACAAAATGGTTTGGGTATTCAATCGAAATAAAAAGTTCAAGAAATCAAGAACATATGAGCAATTGGATTATAACCCTAATCACTTGAAGAAGTGGATATGAGCACCATATCCAAGGTTATGGGGTAAACTTCACTTCCAAAAAAATAAAATTGTGGGAGGATTCTTAGTCTTGAGGAGTAAAAATTGTAAGTTGGGGGTTCTTCTTGTTGGACACCCTCCACTCCGACTCCTTCCATTCTTAGCACCACACCATTGTTGGAGGTCATTCAAGCTTCACATATAAAAAAGTTGGTGTTGCAAAATGTCAAAATGTCATAGGTTCTAGAGGTAGTTGGAGCTTCACATAAGTGATAAATAGCCTACAAGTTGTCAAAGTGTCATAGATTCTAGAGGTAGTTGAAGGTTCACAGAGGTGAAAGATAACCTACATGTCATCAAAGCATCGTAGACCCTAGAGCCAATTAAAACTTCACATAGGTGAGAAAGACAACTTTTAGGTTGTAAAAATATCATAGATGTTGGAGGTAGTTAAAATTTCACATAGGTGAGAGAAGAAAGAAATGTTATTATTACATCCGCTTGTAGATTTTGAAGTTACGTGTTTTCACATTGTCAAACCTTTGCACTTTCAAAGCTTATGCAAAGGAGAAAGAAGAGAAAAGGTTGTTCACAAAGCTTCACATAGGAGAAAAAAAAAAAAGGTATAGTTGGAATTTCTCAAAGGAGAGAAAGGAAATAAAGGTATTATTGGAGCTTTTCATAGAAAAGAAAGGAGAGAAAGGCATCATTGGAGCTTCTCAAAAGGGAAAAAAAAAAGAAGATGCACATTGAAATGAGATGCACAAGGTGGCAACAACATGCAACGATTTAGCACCAAACTTGGTTGGTGTCAAATTAAGGTGTCAAATTCAATTTCATGCTCTATTGGGGCATGATGTAATTTTTTCATGCCATATTGGGCATTATGGACTAGGTTTTGAACAATTGGGGCTATTGGTCCTTTGTTTGGTGAACTTTACAAAAAACTTTATGATCCAAGGAATTTTTAAACTTTCATAAGGAAATACACAAAAGGGTCTTGCTCAAGGAATTGGTTGTAGAAAATGCCGTGACCACCTTAATGTAAATTGTTCATTATGTTCATAAGTTTTATGAATGTTTGTATTTAGTGGGCCCAAAACATGATGAACTAAAACCAACGAGAATTGCAGAATGTCCCATGGAAGGTAATGGATTTCATGAATTAGGAGTTGGTTAAAGGGAATACATTTAAGAAACTAAAGGTAGTAATCATTGTATTACCTTGGGGGAAGGTGCTTGGGCACAATGGGCTCCTAATGGAGTTTTTCCTAATCAATTTTAAAGACACAAGGCAAAACATACTTGAAGTGCTTCGAGTAATGTGAGAACTTGACCAACTTTCATATTTTCTTATTCAAGGTTTGATTGTCCTAATCCTTAAGTTTGGCAAGCATTTTTTTATCAGGAATTGGCAGCCCATAATTATGTTTAGAAACATATATAAAATATTTGCCAAGTTGTTTTTGAATTGTTCGTATGTTCATCTAGCAGACATCATCCATTTAAACTAAATTGGGTTTGTGGTGGGCACACTAAAAATAATCTTGTTCTTTGCAACTAAAAAGTCAATGATTAAAACTTTTCAGTAATCCTATGAATGATTATCATACAATATAACTGTTAATCCTACATGAAAGAAATAATAGTCATAAATGAGGTTTTTTTGTCACTAATGAATGATAATATCATTTATGGTATTAATGAAATCATTAATGCACAATTGTTATCATCATAATACATCCATGACAAAGGACAAAAAGATGCAAACTTCTAATTGTCACTTATATGATTATAAAATGATTATTGTTTTAAATGATGTGGGTGGTTGAAAGCAAACACCGTCAAATGTTGTTGTTGCTTAATTTTGAAAAAAAATTTGATTGAATCAATTGGGAGTTTTTGTTTACTACTATTTAGACCTTTATATTTAGATAAAAGTGAATGCATTAAGTTTCAACATTTTACAAGCTCACAACCTCTTCAATCAAAATCAATGGTGAAATCAAAGACATTTCAATTCATTTGTGTAGATCAATTTCATAGGGTTGTCCACTCTTGCCATATTTGTTCATTTTGGCAATTGATCTCCTTTACTATTTGTGTGTGTGGACTTGCACTTTTGGGTGGTGGCTAACTCACAAATTAATCATTCAAATGACATCATATAGTCTCTTGAAGGCATCACAAACAATTTTAAAAAGGTCAGTTATGTATTTGTTTGTTTGTTTGTTTTTGTTTTTTTGCAAACTAGTTAAAACAAATGTGAACTTGCATATAATCTTCAATCATTTTGAACTTTAATATCATTTGGGATTATGAACGAGGGAAGACATCAGCTTAAAGTTGGGTTATATTAAGGGCAAGGTGTGAAGTACTTAGGTTTGCAAATGGGTTTCCATCTTCCCACTGAAGTTAATTTTGACAAGTTGATGTTTGTCTTGAAGGCAAAACTCATAAGTTAGTGTAGCAAGAAAGTTTTTTTAATTGGTACATCCTAATTGCAAACTCAATGATCCTTGCTCCAATTTGGTATGTTGTGGTATATTGGAATCCCAACATGCGCGAGTGTGACCAAATGAAGAGCTAGGTGAAAATTAAATTGGGGGGGGGACAACATTAGCAAGACTCAAATTAGGGACCACACATTTACAATCCTAGGTTAAGTTTTTATTGGTGAAGTTGATGGTGTGCATACTCTCCTTAAGCAAAGAACTATGGGAGGACTTTATTGCAAAGGTGCATTTCGTTCACACAATCTCAAGGTAAGAAACATTTTTACCATGCCCTTGGACCTCAATTGGTTATTTGCAACAAACAAGTTTTGCAAGATGGCCTTCCCATTTTGGAATTCTTTGTTAAATGTTTGGAGAAATGCGCATAATGGTCTTGTTAAAGCAAAGTCTAAGGGTATTGAAGAAATACTTAGGCTACTTTTGTTTGGTGACCCTTCTATGTTGTACCCTTATTACTTTAGTAGGATGCATTCACATTTAAGACTTGTGGGATTCCAAAGTTTCAACTAGAAAGAGTTCAAGGGTTTGCGTGTGTAGGGGACTATTGCATTGGTCACAACTTCTTACAACTAAGCCATAGTCATACCTTGGGATTCAGGGTCCATGCCTTGCACCTTTTTTCAAGGGGACTAAATGAGTCCTAGTTTTGGGGTGACTCAAGGAGGTGCTTCAAATGGGTTTATCCCATATTGGAAGTAGTTAGTGAGTTCATTACGATTATGAGTTTAGAATTTATGTAAATTCAAGAGAGTTGGAGTGATCAACCTTTCAATTCATTTGATTTTCATTAACTTGCATATCAAGAGTGTGAGTCTTGATTTACAAGGCTTTGAAAGGCCATTTTTAGCCAACTTCATTTGACATTTAAAAAGAATTAAAAAAGCAAGTAGGTTTTGAAGATAGCCACATCAAACCATTTCAACCGGGCCTAGGACTTGAGTTAGCTACCAAACAATCAAACCTTATCATGTTTCAATTGGTGAGATTGAGGGATCTAGGTGAATGGACTTGGAAAGTGGAGAACAACCTTGACTTTTCTTTAGTTATTTAGTTAAGCAAAGGTATCATGAGAAACACTACAAGAAATAACTATGTTTCTTATCAAAAAAATTAGTCAAAATCCCCATGTGGTCCCACACAATGGCATGTTTTTTGGCCATTCATTATGTAATTTTGTTTTCAAAATTTGAGTCATTTGTATGCAATTAGAATATATATATATTCAAAGTAGGCTTAATTAGTTTTATGATTGTCCAATCTTTTTCCTTCAAACCGTAATAACGTTTTTAAATTTATTTTTTTGACTAATTGCATGCAGTAAACAACTTCCTCATGCAAACATCACTTCAAATTTCATAACATTGAATGGCATGAGAAAAAGTTATGAATGTTTATTTTAAAATACATAATTCAAATAAAGACCCCAAAACTAACTTAAAAATGAAAAAGGTTTAAGCAAGGGGTTAATCAGCTGAACTCAGTCCTAATAAGGTTTAAATATTTAAGCTTTTGCCCCTGCTTAGGGGAGGCGACTAACACCTCCCCGTGTGCATCCTACGCCAAGCTTAAGGTTTGTCTCTTTTGCCCAAGGGGATAATCAGGGGCAAAGTTGGGAAACTTGGGACTCATGTAGGAACGTCGCGTGTGCAGGTGCCCAGGCCCACAGCCAGTTCTCACCGATTCAGGATTTATTTAGCTAGTGGCCTCACAATTCAACGTTCATAATATCACCATAAATGCAGCAGAAGTGTCTCAACAACAGATGCCCATTTGATATTCAGAAAACATAAAACAACATTGCAAGTTGCACCTTGGAACCAATAGTATAGTCCTGGAGTTATATGCTATTGGTTGTCGGTATGTATGACTCCCAAGTTCCCAACGCGCTGACAATAATAGAGAAAGGCATTAGTTGGTAGCCCATAAGTCTTATGGAAGCCTGTCATGATATACATGTCCAGGGCCAGGAATTACAAATCGTGTCCTTTTCTAGCCTAATTATTGTTGAACAAATGAGCGAAGACAGCGATGAATCTGTTACGTAGGGAGAGGGGATGGCACCAAACAAAAGGTCTTGCAACTTGCAACTTCACAATGACCTGATGACTCCCAACTGCATAATTGGTCTCTACTCTCACCACAATTTTACAGAATCTGTATATGGACAGAGGTGGTTCTATTATTCTAGAAAACTCAAGCACATATACAGGTGTTGGAATAGGCTTGTGACTAACTCTGAAACTAGCTTAGATGACAAATGAGCTTGTTAGAACAGGAGCCTTGAATTGATTTGAGGAGTTCCCTCTTGTAAACTGGCCCTTATGTTGGAATAGTCCTACTGCTTGTGCCTAGGTGTAAAGAAAAAAAATGTTACAGATGAATTGAGATCCTTTGAATTGGTGCCTTTTTTAATGTTATCAGCTTTTTGACCGAGTACTTAACCCTTAATTGACATTTGACCAAAACTGTCCCAATACAAAAGTTGGACAAGTCTTCACAAATGTACCCAGGAGTCATGAATTCTTTGATTTAAGAAAATATAGGATTTCGTTCAGAAATGAAAAATCCCCACTGTTCGGTTTTTAATTTGTTGAGTTTTTGGAGGATTGCGCCATATACCATGCTTTATTGACAGTAAAAATCAGAAAGCATCTATATGAAAAATGTGAAATAAATACTGTGCAAAACTGAATTGAGACGAGGAACAAATGGATGGTCGAAATTGATCACCCACTGTAAGTTTATACAGAATCATACAAAATTCATCTATTTTTGGGCAGAAAAAAATCACCAGTGTTTGGGACTGTTCTCAGCCTTGTCATGTTTTGCGCACCTAGTATGAGCTGACCCCTCTCACGTGTTCTTCAGTTTTGTAACATGGGCAAAGAGAAAAAATTGGATGTGGAATTGTTGGACGCTGCCCAAGTTTGAAAAAGCTTGCCAGCTGGCTCGAGAAATCCAAATGAGACATCATAAGTGTGAAAAAGATAATCTGATATGTCCCCTATATCATAGGGGTATCAGTTTTTAGCCTCCTCCATTGTAGGTAGGAGAAACATTGAGGTGATGTTGCATGTCTGTTGCAAGTGGCCTATGCAAAAGACATGCACGCTGCAAGGGGCTTTAAACACCAGGTTAGACCTTTTAACAATGCTTCTCTGATTTTACTACTTAGGATCCACATACATTAACATATTTTTCAATCTTGCAACCTGTTGCCCACATCAAGAGACAGTCTTGTTGTTTGTGAAGTTAATAAAGATCTCTGTGACGCTAATATAGATCAACACCCTCTGTATATTGGTCATTTGAATTTTTTTCTTAGTTATCTTGAGTGAACTCACAGTTAAATGTGTAAGGGGGGTTTGATAGGCTTGGGAGAGTTTTACAGGACCAATGAAAATGTTAGAAAGAGATCATTATTTTCAATGTTCAGCAGAATACGATTGTGTGCAGGCCCAAAGGTGTTTGTTCAGATGCAGAAGTGCTGTATTTGGTAGTTTGAATTTATTTTCTTAGTTATGCAGAGTGAATTAACAGTTCAAGTGCAACAGCTATTTACAGACATGATTCTAGCATGTTACATGTGCACTTACTTTGTTTTTTTTCTATAGCAGTGATTGCTGTGTGGCCAGTTTTTCTCTATGGTAAAAGTAATATTGATATTTTTGGCAGCCCATTCACTGAAGGTGGAACCATTGGCAATCAATGAAGTGACACTGAAGAGGTAGCCAATTCACTAAGGGTGAGGGGCAGGGGTTCTTTTCTGGGCGAATTGATTAATTTTTCCAATTTGTGAAATTTTAATGTTTTGTGAGCTTTTTAGTTGCCTAATTTCCAAAAAAAAAGTATGTTTAAGAGAAATCACTATATTCTATCCAAAGTTTCAAGAAGTAGTCAAAAATATAGAAAAATTACAGATTAGTTTTTAAATTTTTGTATTTTCTCAATGTGAAATGTAGCTAATTCATCACATGATGATGATTGCCATTTCTGTTACATAGAAAAATTGAAGAAAAAAAAAACAAAAGAAAAACCTTTGGTGAAGGCTAGTTCGTTGGTAGTTGGGTTAGTAAGCAAATTATAAGTAAAAAAAATGTTCAAGGAGCAAGCTAAATAGATTGTTCGAGCAGGTAAGCATTTAAGTAGGCAAGTTAGTAAATAGGAAGAAAGTTTAACTAGCAAAGTAGCTAGGTAGATAAGCAAGTTAGTATGTAGGAAACAAGTTACCTTATCAAGGTGATTAGGTTTGTTAAGAACTTATGTCAATAGGGTGGTTGTGTATATAGGGTTGGTAAATAATAATGTAACTAGGTTAGTAGAATAGGTAGTTAGTACAATGATTAGGTAAAGAAGGAAGTTAAATTAGTAAGGTATGTAGTTAGCAACGTAGTTAGGTTAATAAGGTAGGTAGTTAGTATAATAGTTAGGTCAGTAGGATAACTAGTTATTAAAGTAACTATATCAGTAAGAGATAATTAGTAAGATACCATAGTTGATACATTATTTTTAAGATAAAAAGGCGAGTAAGGTAACCATGTGTGAGATTAGATCCAAAGGAAAAACAGCCAAAAACAAACCTCAAAATAAAAAGTATAATGGTCAGCAGCAAAAAGAAATGGACTATGATGAACCCATCTAACGTCGAATAAAAAAATGCAACTCATCCAGTGGACAGAACAACCAACTGGTACATTGGTGGCTGCTGGTTCACTCTGGCCGTTGACTTGTGGTTGCCTCCTTACAATTAGCCCTCACTGGGGGGCTTATCCTACACTTCCAAAATAGGGGTTTTGAGGCGGTTCCAATTGCAAGCCCTCTGTTATGTAGTGAATTATGTCACCCAGCACCCATCAGTGCATGTGCTTAATCTCCTAATTCAGAAAGATTGGCCATTCAAAAAGACAGCAGAGATTAATATGGAAATTTAGGAATGGTAAAAAAGACTTGCAAGTGCCATTGCACTGCTGACAGCATAATTTCTCTGCAAAAAATTACTAGCAGTCAGAAAAGAGCCAGATTGCTATATTCGTTACTGGAAATAGTCAGAAATATAGAAGGAACACTAAAAATTTGTGCTTCATATCTAATTTATAGCCAGATTTGGCTGAATCCTCTTCTTACCAACGATCATCACTTTTCTTCATATGGATGATAGCCATGGAGTCTGCATAAAACAAAGTGCACAAGTAATGTGCAACAATCCTGTCCGTAAATAATTATTACACACAGAACCGTTGGTTTACTGGAGATAAGTGAGACAACAAATTCAGACGACGAAAGCCAGCAATGCCATTGAGATGGAAAAACAAAAATCAGCCCTACACCAATCTTATTCTGCTGAACATTCAAAATAGTTGCTCCGTTCTATCATTTCCATTGGCCCTCTAAAATCCTCCCCAACACACCAAACCCTATTATAAATTTAATTACTGTTTCACTCTAATAACTAAAAACCAATTCAGACCACCAAATCCAGCAATTTAATTGGCCATAACATTTTTTCTTCACACCTACACACCAGCCTTTTCAGCAAGCTCTATATATTTGTGCACTAAAATGGTATAAGCCTATACAAACAGGGTCAAAACACCCCCCAAATTTTCAACGTTAGCCAATCTGAAGTTTGGAGGCGTTGGCTAATTTCTAATCCTTTTTGGGGTCTTGCGTTTAATAACATTTTCTGTCCGAGTAACGCTGTGCAATTAAGGCACTGCCAATTCCGCTGGCATGGCACGCCAAAACTATCTGTCAGCATGGAGAGGAAATCCTGGCTGCTTGCAGCAGTTGGGGTTGCTGAGGTGTGGGACTTCTTCTTTGTCTGAAGGACACAAGGTACGCTTTCAAGTCTAAGTCTTTGCGGAGCAAACGCGTTTCTCAAGGAGGTTTTACTTTGCTGTGTGAAGTGGAGTGGCGAGGTGCAGATCATGATCTGTTATGTTAAGTCTTCTGCATCCATGGACAAACGAATGGGAGTCTGGAAGCTGGCAGCATTGCTTTTGATTGTGCTGGAGTGCAATCTCTCGAGCTTTCCAACTGTGTCGGCTCAAACTTCAGGTTAAGCATATACATTGTCACTGGTTTGTGTACGTCTTTGTAGTATGTAACACTCTTGCCGCACTTTAGAAACGTAGCATACTTATGTTTCTTGAAAATGAAATGGAAACCTGAAGCTACTATAAGAGACATGGCATGCTATTGGAAGAGAAGTTTGAACAAGTGTTCCAAAGAACTCGAACTTCTTTCTAAACATGTGCACCAACGTCATCTCTTAATATGTCACCAACGTCTTTATAATGCCGACCACTTGAGTTCTCAGCACGCGGGTGGGCTTACTCGATCTCAAGTTAAAGTTCTACAAGTGATGTTGACTTCCTTTTTCTCCACCTTTTGCCAGGATCGATTTCTGTCGACTGCGGTTCAAACGCCAATTATGTAGATAGTGTCAGAAATCTCTCATGGGTCCCTGATGATGAGTATATAACAAATGGTGTAAACGGAGACGTCCCAAGTGCCCAGACTTATTATCCAGACTTCTCGGAATTCAAAACCGTTCGATACTTTCCTGATTCTCTGGCCAAAAACTGTTACAGATTTGCAGCGATGCCAAACATGACGTACATGATCAGAGGGACTTTCTTCTATGGTTCTTATGACAGTTCTCCCAAGCTCCCCAGCTTTCAGATGGCTATAGACGGGACTGTAGTCGCTAACGTTACCTTTGATAACCCTACCATATTTGTGTATCACGAGATTACTTTTATGACACAGCTGAATAACGTGACCTTTCTATGCCTCTTACGAGACTACCTTTGATAACCCTACCATATTTGTGTATCACGAGATTACTTTTATGACACAGCTGAATAACGTGACCTTTCTATGCCTCTTACGAGACTCCTCTAATTCAGTTCCCTTCATTTCCGCCATATCTTTTTGGTCTCTGCCGGATGGTTTCTGGAATGCTAATGTTGCTGCCGTCCTCGGTGAAGGAGTATACTTGAAGACAAAATACAGGCTGAACTTCGGTGGAAACGACGTCGTCAGGTATGTAGCCCAAATTATCCTCATTACCATTAAATGATTTCTCCAAGCGTCTTCAATCAATTACAGACTAGAAAAACAGAAAAGCCCCAATAGGTCAAAAAATAGGGTTTTGATCAATCTGTTAACTTGAATCATATGACTGGCTAGGTTGTCACTAGTCTGAACATGCAATAATCTTCTTTTATCTCTGATGGATCATAGTCCCATATTTGGCTCTGGATTACTTTAAGAATCATTCCCTTGAGGAAATGCTGCATTTTGGCCACAAGGAGTCTTAGATTTTTTATAATTCTGTCTTTATAGCATTTCTGGTTTATATTGCAGACATCCCGATGATGCTTTTGATCGCTACTAGTTTCCAACTGGAGCCAACTCAACACTTCTACAGAGTACCATTTCACCTGTGCAAGGTTTAATGGCAAACTCGCATGTGGATGTTGTGGGATTAGTGGGTGAACCCCCTGAAGCAGTGATGGATACCGCCCTGACAAGCTCTCCTAACATGACAATCTCCTTCCCAGACACCTACAGCTATCAATATGTTCTGTCATTCTACTATGCTGAATTGGATCCCACAGCAAATGCAACTTCACGGCAATTTTTTTTCTTGATGCCTGGTGACCCAAGTATCCATGTCTTTAATCCATTCCCAATGTTCTCGGGTCATTATGAGCTCTCTTGGTACAATACATTCACCCCTGGATCAGGTATCGATATGTATGAAAATAAAAACAGTTCAAGTACTATGGGTCCATTGGCAAATGCGTTG
Organism: Sphagnum contortum; assembly: GCA_963920785.1. Classification (NCBI taxonomy): domain Eukaryota; kingdom Viridiplantae; phylum Streptophyta; class Sphagnopsida; order Sphagnales; family Sphagnaceae; genus Sphagnum; species Sphagnum contortum. Next base: position 1,494,141 of record OY987287.1, on the reverse strand, counting down.
GAGCTTTTTGAAATGAGCACCAACCACATGGCCGGATTGACAAACAATCAGGATGGTGAGTTGTTCATCTGACTGTAAATACTTGCTTTCCTGTTGCTTCTAGATCCTAGGATTCATTTCGTTGTAGCAAATGACCTTACTTGTGAGCTGTTAGGGTCTGTTTCCATTAGGCTGTTGTGATCACAGATTCTGCTTGAGAATAATTTGAGAAGCCTATAGATATGTAACTTGGAGAATGAAGAATAATTTGATGGAAAACTTAACAATCCATCAAATTATTCTTAATTTTCCAAGTTACATAATTATAGGCTTCTATTTCAAGTACACCCATTTTCTTCATTTCCAAATGTTTTGAAAAAACTGTTGTACCCCATAGTTCATAAGCTTGAATGTTGGAAGACTTGAGATTCTCTGCAGGAGACACCCAAACAACACCCAATCCTTGGATGAATTATTTTCATGATTTTGCATAGCTTGTCAATCCTGCAAGTTATTCACATAGTGATTCAGAAAATTTTCAGCCTTCAAGGAATCTAGATTCACATTTCACCAGACTGATGTCTTGTGTTGTTTCAATGTAATTTCTCTCTCATAAGAGGCAAATTCTTGACATAAAATTATGTGTGCATACTTGGTGTGTTCCTAGAATCCTCTCTACTGTGTCATTAATAGCTAGTGATGTGCTTTTTTCATTAGTAACCTGCTGGAGTGTACGCTTGAGTTATGTATAAGTGGTGATAGATTGCTCAAAATCGTGATGGCTGACTGCAACTAGGGTGGTGTGTGTAGCTCTTGCCATCGAAGAGATCAAGTCACAAATGAACCTTACCGAGTGGACTGGGGATCCCTGCCTTCCAGTTCCTCACAGTTGGGTCACATGCAGCGCACTTGGAAATCCATCTCCTTCAATTCAAGCAGTGTAAGTATTTGCTGTCAACCTTTATGATAATTTAAATTCATAGGCGGGTGTACAAGTTAGGAAGTACAGGCCATTTTATGTAAGGTTCCTGACCTGTGTTTTTTCTTTCTAGGTACTTTGTCAACTATTTCTTAGACCTCAGGATACCTTATGTGCTGGTTGCATGCAGTTGAAATAGCAGTTGACCTTAAGAATCTTAGAGTAAAGGGTGAATTCTCTCCAAAGTGACAATTACATGGTTGTCAAGCCCAATCCTGACAAGCTTTTTCTAATTTCATCCTAGGTCTTGTTTTTCATGCACATTCTCTGTCCGTTGACTGCAATTTTGCTGGTGCAGTGTTTCTGGTAGGGACATCATTTTGCATACCGCTTCTTTAGATTGGGCCAAATTTCCCTGGGTAGAAGAAACCATCAGCCTCAAGGGGGTGGGCAATCTCTCCTTGTTGGGGACCCACCTGCCTTGCAATCTCAATTCCGATTTGTTACTTGTCCATGTAGGGTTTAGGTTATGTTACTCATATTTGGACACAGCATCAAAGTAGCAAGGTAAAACAATCCTGTTTTCCAGGATGGCATGTAAACTCCATGTGGACTACCTTTCAGGAATGCCCACCACCAAGACACAAATTGCTACGAGTTTTTGTATCCCTCCACCATTGCTTTTGAATTTTCAAATTGTTGAGCTGAACTCCCTCATTTCTCCTACAAATGTTTATTAATAGTGAAATCACAGGGGAAAGCAAGGCCTCAACTGTATAAATTTTAAAGCCATCGCTCATTTCTACTTGGCCTCATTCTTCCATGACCTAGCTCTGACACTTAAATATTGTGTCATCTGATGAAGTTGGACACTGTTGTGATGGTCAACAGGAATCTCTCAACTCACAATTTAACAGGACCCATTTCTCCCAGCTTTGGCAATCTTCTCAATCTTAACTCATTGTAAGTACCCTTCACTGACAGATGGCTAAGGCAGGATCTGCTCTATTACACCTAGCTAGGCTTACACTAACAGAGGTTGGATTAGGGAGTAGCTGCAAACGTAATTCAAACCCCCTAATTTTGTTTCAACTTAATCGTTTAATCTTGTGGTTTCAGTTTGGATGATTACTTAGGGTTTACTTACAGTAAGTAGACTATTCCATATATGTTTTCAACAACTTCATTTGGACTTGATTTGTGGTGGTGCAATGTCAGCCTATTACTTTGAATAACTCATATTTAAAATAGCTTGCTTACAAATATGGTATTCTTATTTGGTGGTGCACAGGGACCTTAGTGGCAATCTACTTAGTGGATCAATCCCACCTTCAATTTGGGATATTACCAAGCTCAATACTTTAGACGTATCAAATAACAAATTATCAGGTGACCTTATAGTCACAACCAACATTCCATGCCCAGGAAATTTGACCTATTTGTAAGTACTTCATTGAACTCTTTCACATTGTCAATTTTACACATCTTACAATAAATTAACTACATGTATATGAGAAATATAGTGTACACCTTAGCTATAATGATTGATGTGCTTGAGCCTTGACTAGGATTGTAAACAACTAAGTGATGGCCAAAAAGCCTTGTGCATGACACATGTTTGGCAATTTCGGTCAAATCCTTCTTTGGTGCTTGGAATCTAATTGCAAGATACCACCATGTCATGTCCAACCATAAACATATTTCCAACCTTATGGAGCATGGACCTTATGCAAAATGGTCATTAGATTGTGTATTCAAGAAACATATATATTGGTCAACTATTTCAAAATCATATCCGAACTAACTCTTGCTCTTCATTTTGAAATGAGAAGCGAAAAACCCTTATTAAGTAAGTTAGACTTTAAAGGTTGTGTCTACCTAATCTGCTAGAAATAATTTAGACCAGAGTAAACTTCTACACATACAAACCTACACAAGGTGATAGATGAGACCTATATGGACATTCAAGGGGTGGACTACACTCTATTTGATAGATCAAGTTCACTAATTACTAATTTAATAGACTAAATTACTTGTACCTTCCAGGTCAATATTATCTTCCACAAATTGTTGCAAAAATGCAGTTTAATTTTCTGGATTGTGAAACTTCAAGATCACGGACAAGTGTCATCCAATTCCAATATAACACCATAAATTTGGGATGATTTTATTGCAGGAACTTGGCTGGAAACAACTTTAATGGCACATTTCCATCTCTTTTACTCAAATGTTCATATCAAAATCTGCAAGGAGTGTAAGTACATACTGTAATCAATCTACTCATGTTCATATGTTCTTGAATAATCATTTTGTGTATGTAACACCCGGCACATAGTGGAAATACTATTAAGTTGAATGTGCAAGAGTATGCAACTTTCTCTTTCCATAAAACTAGCTACAGAGTTGCAGATTCATGAATAATGTATACCAGGATCTTGGAACTTCAATTTTAGCATCATTAAAGCCTATCACTTTTTTTTTTAATGTAACAAATTTATATCCAATGAAAAATGATCCAGTTAAGTTTGCCCAACATGTGTGTATAGAAGCCTATGATCTATCAATTAAACATCTATGTAAAATTAGAATAAAATTTTGATTTTGGTGGGGAAAATTAATCTTGGATGGTGCAATTTTGATCCTAATATTGTTTCATAATGATGGAACATCCATGGAAATAATTCTGAAGTGAGCATACAATTGGAACTTGTGTTAGATCACATAGTATAGGCAGAAACACGTTGAAAATTCAATCTTTGAACTAGCATAATTTTCACTTGTAGTTAATGTTGTATATTTTGGATTAATATATTATTTGGTTGTTCACTACAGGGATTGTGATAACAATAACTTTGGTGGGATTTTGGATATGGAAACTTTGGATCAAGTGTATGCATTCTTATATTTGCCACAAATGATTTCCATGGTGAACAACAGTATAACTGGACTCAAGCCAAACAATGCCACTTATTCACCAGTCTTGTAAGTTTCCAGCTTAAGTATGTTGTGTTTGAGTGTTATAATGCAATGTATATGTTTGATTCATTATAGAAATTTTTTATACTATGGGTTGTATCAAAATTAGGGGTACCTTACTTCACTAAAATGTAACAAAAGGAATGCAATATTTAAGGATTATAGTGTCTAGCACCCACATGAAATGCTTTTAAGTTTATAGAAATTAATGTAATTTTATCCCTTAATAGGTTCAATGCCTAAATGTGAAACATATTTTCATATCATACATCAATTCACCTTAAGTATATTAGGTTAAATAGGTACAAAGTTGGAAATGAAGTTGAAATGTATTGGCCTAAATACCGATGCACCATTGTGAACACATTTTTATGCTCATGACTAGTCCTGAATTAACGTGGGATTTCAATAAAAGGGCTAAGTTTGCACAATACTTTGAGATATTTTTAATTTTCCTTGAGTGATTGGATGAAAATACCCAAAATGCAAATTTGCTTCTATTATTTCCCTAGAGTGTCATAACAAGTACATCCATGTAAATATACAGTACATATCCCATGACAAGTAATTTTAAATAGGACAAAGAAAACCAACTTCTTTATAGCAAGTTTAAATAAAGTAATGGACTTTGTTTTTTAGGCTTGGAGGGAATCCATGTTGTAATAATGCAAACTCGGAGTTATATAATGCTCCTGCGAATTGTGCATACGACTCAGCTTCTGCTGTCTATTGGATATTAAGTAGAGGAATACTCAACTATTTTTTACATCAGCTATGTTGAATTCAATATGTCTTGAAAAGTGATTTCAGAAATTGTTCAATTTGGGGGTCACATCAGATCATGTCATTTCTATCAAAAGAACTTGGTGAAATGGGGGTTTTTTTAATGGTATATTTTTTATTTCAAGGACAATGAAACACACATCATCAAACTCATGGCTTGTCCAAATTTTTACCTAATGGTGGTTCAAACATTCAAAGTACATTGTTAGATTATTTATTTGATGCCAACCATCCTCATATCATTATAGTCGAATGTTTTAAAGTTTGCAAAAAAATGACTGTATATTGAATTCGATTGTAAAAGATTTTGAAATTGATCTTTATGTGGGCTTGGAACAGGTCCTTCTCATTATAAAACAACACACAAGCTTATTTTGATATTGTCTTTAACACTTTCCATCTTTGCAATTGTTGGTGGAATCATTTTTGTGGGCATATTTTGGAAATATCGGGCAAATTCATTTGATTTGCAACAAATTAAAAAAGGTATTCTTTTTGCATTTTTGAAAGATTCTCACATTTGTACAAATAGAGATAAACAAATAAAAGTTGACCTTATTTGACTATGCATATGTACTAAATTGGAACCCCATAGTGGTTTGTGACTTGCAATTTGATTACTATCAAGATAAATGCACATTTTGATTTGTATTTTGAAAGCATATGGCATTTTGGTACAACTAATTGAATGAATCACTGCTTTGCAGAATTTGCAAGGCAACAAGTGCAACCTACATTGTATTCATACAATGTGCTTAGGGTGGCTACCAAAGACTTTCATCATGATAATGAGCTTGGAAAAGGTGGTTTTGGTGTTGTTTACAAGGTGAAATTTGCAATATCTTGACCTTTACATATTTACAAATGACTTGAGTACTATTTTGAATTGCGATCCCAATTTTTTAGTCTGATTTTAAGTTTTTTATTTTACCTTTCCATTAACTAAGAGGCACTTTTTTTGCTTTGTCTCATAGGGCATCTTAGCAGATGGGACAGAATTGGCAATCAAGCAATTAACTAAATTTCAACAAGGAGTTGATGATTTTTTAAATGAAGTTATAGTCATCACTGGTGTGAGGCACAGGAACCTTGTCAAGTTGAAAGGGTGTTGTGTACGTGGTACACAACGTTTTCTTGTGTTCGAATATGTGGAGAACAAAAATCTTGCTGAAGCTTTATGGGGTATGTTACTTTCTAATTATGCCCTTATTTGCATATTAATATAGAAAGAAAATTTTAATCAGTTTCATATCATCATCATCCCACCATCAAAAAAAGTTTGCATATTTTGTGTTTGCAAATCAACAAGGGCAACAAACTTTATTCTTGGATTGGCCAAAACGATTAAATATATGTGTGGGCATTGCACGTGGCCTTGCCTACCTTCAAGAGGATTCACAACCACGTATAATACATCGAGACATAAAAGCAGCCAATGTTCTTCTTGACAAGAATATGAATGCCAAGATTGCAGATTTTGGGTTGGCACGACTATTCCCAAATGATCAAAGCCATATATCTACACAAATTGCTGGAACTATGTAACAATTCTAACATACTACCCAAATTGTGATGATTAATGCCCAATTGGGTGCAACATTTGAGAATTGCATAATTCAATAATTATATTGTTTAAACTTAATTTTATTTCCCTTCTGTCAAAATTGGAACAATGATGTGAAACTATATTATTTCCTAATAATTGTATCCTTATTCTTGTAGGGGATACATGTCTCCAGAATATGCAACACTTGGCCAACTCACCCCAAAGGCGGATGTCTATAGCTTTGGGATTTTGCTATTTGAGATTGTGAGTGGCCGGAAGAATATTGACACCACCTTAGAATCTGAAAAAGTCTACCTTGTCAAATGGGTACGAATGTTGAATAACCCAATCCTAATTTTTTGTATATCAATTCTTCTTTTAGGTTTGAGATCTATATTTTTCCCATTGTGGTGGACTCAATCTTTGTATTTATCTATTTGATGTGGTTGCAACTATAATTCAAATATTTATGAAAATTGTGTTTTATAGTTTTAATATTTTAATCTTATTAATGATTTGAATTGATGTGAATCATCATTTTAGAAAACCTTTCTTCTAAATCACTATTGTGAAACCTATTGCAGGCATGGTCTTTGTATGAAACAAATATGTTGACCAATTTAGTTGCTCAAGACTTGGACATCACCATTTCAAAAATTGAAATAAAACGAGTGATCTTTGTGGCACTTTTATGTGTGCAAATTGATTTAACCAGACGTCCGATGATGTCACATGTGTTGGCTATGCTTCAAGGTGAAATGGAAGTTGATATCCATTTTATAGAACCTGGACTCCGGGAGACAAATCATAAATTTCAATCCATTTTACATGATGAGGCCATTCTACCATCCAGTTTACATGATGAGGCCATTCTACCACTACGTGAGTACATGTCAAGTTATGATGGCAATAGTTTATTCTCGAATCATGTCACAAACAATAATTTTATTATTTATTTACTTATTTTCCAATTTTTAATTATTATTCACATGGAATTTATTTTAATTGTGCCACATGTCATGATCTAAGACCATTTAAAATGGACAATTTGCAATTTTTTCAAAATTAACCTAATCATTCAACTACCTACTTACCTACAAAAGGGTAACCATTTAAAGTATACCTTAAATAAAACCTCAATATATGCTTATTATATTCATAATATATGCCTAGTATATTGCAAATTAATCTTCAATAAACCCATAGAAATATTTTTTAATATGCCTTGATATGCCTTTAGGTGTGTGATTAATTTTGGTTAATTATAGCAAATTAATGGGACATAAAGACCTACTGTGAATGAAGTTTTAAAATTCATTCAACCCATAGGATTCAACCAATAATCACAACATAGTCACATCATAGTTGCAAGAATGAACAAAAGATTTCAAATTCAACCAAATAGTTGCAAAAAAAACAACCAAAACTTATCACATATGACATTTAGTTACATGTAGTCACTAATAAAATGATTACATTTTGACATATTTCTTCTAGAATGTTATGTAGGTTAAGTAGGTAGGTAGGTGGGTATAGGTAACATAGCCTAGGTAGATTAGGCTACAAAGGAACTACAATAGGTAGGCTGGACGTTGGTAAGCTATGTATGCTAGGTTGTGAGGTAAATTAAACTATGATAGTAGTCACATTAAGTACATAGTTGGATAGGTAGCTCACTAAACAAGGTTTAGGTGTAGGTAGATTGGATAATTGTAGGTATGTATTAGCTAGGCTAAGTGTGTAGTTAGGCTACATGGATTAGGTAGGGTAAAATAGGCATCCAAATTGCATAGGTACCTAGGCTAAATAGGATGTAGTTAGGTTAAGTAGGTAAGCAAGGTGTGTAAGTAGGCTAGGTAAACTAGGTTAATTATGTAATTAAGCTATGTAGGTAGGCTAAGAAGATAGGCCACATAGGTAGGTACTTTAGTGAACTAGATAGCTAGCTACCTAAGTAAGTAGGTAACCTAGGTAGATTAGGCTAGGAAAGTGAACTTAGTGATCTACACGCAAGATAGATTCTGTGCAGTTTTGTTGAATCCAACTTACAAAAAATGAATTTGCAATGAGTTCAAATATTTTTGAATTAAGAAACCATTCAATCCTTTCATTTAATACTTGACTTTTTCATATAGATAATTTGTGTTATTTGTGTTTTCATTTTTCTTTAGATGCTAATAAAAAATTTGTGTGATGTTTGAAAAGCCATCAAATGGAAACCTTGTGAATTGGTCCAAAGGTAATGCAATTAGCATAATTTGTAGAGATGGATATTTTCTTCCAAGTGTGAAAAATATTGTGCATAAATACAATATATCAATTTGCAGACATGACAAAAAGGGTGATGTGTTGATATCATTAAGCGTGTAGTATGTACACAACTTCTGAATTTTTATCATCAATGAAAATAAGTGTCAATTCTTATAGATGAATTTTTTGACTATGAGAAGTTGTATGATTATTTTATATTATTCGTTTTTAATTCTTAAAATTTATTTAAATGATTTCCTATTCAAAAATTAATTTTTAAAAATTATTCATCAATTGTAAGATTCTTAATGTTTACTATTCTCAAATTAGCCAAATCTGCATTCTGGAATGGATTACTATTTTCAATGGCATCACAGTCCACTGTACCTCATAAGATCTTTCAATTCATGACCTTATGAAAATCCCAATTTTTTCTTAAGTTCCATATCGCACAATAGGATATCAAATATATGTTCATTTCAATGTTTCAAATTCTTCAAATGAACATGTTTTCAATACAAATAAATGTCTAATCACATCATTACATCTCAATTTGGCCCCTAATATACCTTTGTTTTTCCTTTTTGTGTTAAAAACCTTATGTAAGAGATGGCATGTTTTATTTTTTGCACCTTGTTGTATATAGTCTTTGGGATGTTGCATGAATATTTTTCATGCAAAATGCCATTTTGAAAAGTCATGGATGTCCATCTAATGCTTCAAGATCCAAGGTTGTAGAAAGGAAAATAAATTATGAAGGAAGACAATTTGATTACATGACAAAAAGTTTCATGGTAGTCAATCTAGGCTCTTGAAAAAAATCTCAAGTCAAAAGTTGAACTTTATATTTAAGTATGGAACCATTAGAATTGTACTTCTTATGAGGACCCATTGCAACTTACTAAAGACCTATTTGGAAAAAAATTATTCAAACACCAAATATTATTCCAAATAAAAAAATTATATTCATCATCAAGGGCTCCTATCCACTTGGAAACATAAAATACAACTTCCTTAAATGAATGTGTTTCATGTAGTTCTATATAAAACACATAAACAAAATTCAAATGGTCTTTATATTCGGGGTTTGATTTGAATATTCAAGTTGATTGTTCTTATGGTTAGAGGGTTAATGAAAATGTTTTGGGAGCTTCATTTAGTTGGGCAATCATATTATGTTGCTGGAGTTCATTTTGTGTTAAGGATTGAAAATGAATCTCATAAATGGTGAGCTTCATGGTCTAACATTGGAGGTGTGCTTGGTACAATGGGTTCTATAATCTATGGATGTTATGCATTGAGTACTTTTAAAGACCCGGGCCTTCTTTGAACACTTGGGATCACAGTAATTTCTTTTTCAAATTGACCATTAGGAACTATATATAAAGCTTTCAGCTTTCCCTTTGTTGGGTCACAAATAGAGGCATCACATGTTGCCCTTTTTTTTTCAAAATCAGGGTGGTAAGTCCTAATTCCTAGTTCTATGCATAAACACATACAAAACAAGTATCAAAATGATCAATAAGCTATTAACAACATGCCTAGTTCTACTAACCACATTTTCAATCACATTAACAACATTTTTTTAACAATCTTAATAGGTTTTCTACCTACATGTACTAACCCAATCTTGAATGCAAACATGAGTTTTTTTTTAGTTTATGACATTCAACTTCTACCTATTTTGCCACATAAATTTAGTGCTCTCAAAAACTCCAAACTTGCAAAGAAAAAATAATACAAAACCAAAATGAGGATGGGAAATGCTACCCCATTTCCTTCCAAAACCCCATTTGGAATAACAAGAATTCAAAAACAACTACCATATATCCCAATTTGAACAAGTTGTCAATATGTTTACCTATCCAATATTAGCCTACCTACCTACACTACTACATATTTTGCCTTTTTGCGAAGGGCCAAACAAAAAACCTGAAGGGTTTGCGAAGCAAAAACAAAAAACCTGAAGGGTTTGTGAAGCAAAAACAATCTGCCATATTTGCGATGCAACACGCATCGCAACTTATGGTGCACCACCCATCGCTAATTTACAATGTACCTTTAATCATCGCAGCATTTTTGCAACATATACGATAAACAAAACTTTGCGACCCGCTTAGTCTCCGTTCACCCTAGCGATATTCCACACTTCGCAACGTTTAATTATACTCAAAACATCGCACATTTTACAATACACAAAGTATTGCTACAAACTTTAAGAGTCACAAGACATCGCAAGCTTGCGTTATTCGGCGCCCCGCATTTTGCATATGAATATGTATCACAAACCTCATCACAAATTTTGACAAAACTTTCTGGTGGTGGACGTCTTGCTAAGTTTGGACCACATGAACTTTAAATGAATCCATGGCAAGTGTATGACCCAATTTTACTATAATGCACAAACTACCATTTTTTCTTGGTTTGTGCATATTCACATGTTTGAAACCACAATTTGAAAAACTTTTCCTAATTCCACCTCAAAATTACTGCAGCCTCCTATAATTCTTATTAAAACAAAGTGAAGTTGTTGCCAAGTACCTTCTTTGATCCAATTAGTTGCTTCTGTTAATTTGTTTTTTCATATCTATGTTGGTGGACAAGGAGAAAGAACGAGTGAAATAGATATAAAATGGAAATATTTATTAGGAAAGGTGGGAGATAGTTGTTAAATTTTTAAAAAAAGAAGTCATTATTAAAAGATAAAAGAAAAATTTAAGCTTGAAGATAAGATAGTTATTTATGAAATTGTCTTTGGAATGGTCCATGGGTGACCATACAAAGAATTCCAAAAAAATCCCCATATACCAGTTTCGATTACTCATCACTGAAATTAATCCTTCTTGTGGATGGTCGCCAATGTGATTATATCACAAAATCCAAAGAGGAAAAAAAACAAAACCTTGGTATAAACTTGAAATATAACAAAAACTTATTTTCTCTGAAAATTCAGTTCCCAAAAAAATTGTTGATTTTTGCTTTTTTAGAGACAAAAAATTACGAATGAATATTTGTTATTGAAAAATTGAGGCCGAAAGATTACGAAATCTCGCCACGAAAAAACAAAAAAAAAAATCAGTTGCCACTAACCCTTATAAACCCTAAAGTTAATGAGGTTTTCGAAGATTGGATACTAAAAGGATGGGGGAACGCGAAATGCGAATGCAGAAACCGCTACTGTGTTTTCTCTCGCCCACATTTGCACCACTAGAGCGAGAGAGAGCGAGAGGGCGACAGTTTGCATTTTGCATGATGCAGGAGTGATTGCACTACGGATCAGAATTTCTCTCGTGGACGAGCTTCTAGATTTGCACCACTTAGTTCAATCGCTTCGACCATTATCGACTTTGATTTCGCAGAGAATTCAATGCAAGAGAATCGCCTCTCCTTGCGTGACCTCCTCTCCATTACTCTCCCTTTCTCCTCCTCATCCTTCTTTCTCCACAATACTGATTCGTTGCCACTAGCATCTTCTTCCAGTGGTGTCGTGGAACAGACGTGTGTTGTTGATTCAGGGAGCCACCCGAAGCGTACAAGTGAAGGATCTGCTGTTGTTGCTTTTCCTGTTGTTGAGTTCTGTAATTCTACCAGGAAGAAGAAGAAGTAGAGACTAGGTTCGAAGTTGCTTCAGATTTCGAAGGAGCTGTGGTCGATTGTCGGTCGATTACAGCTGTGGAATACGAGTACGAGTACAAGTAGTGTTGCGGATCTACAACGTGATCACCGCACAATCGATTGTTTGGCCCTAACTGATGGTGAGATCAGCATTTGTTGTTCTGTTGCCAGCCTTCACCCGCAATTCCTTGGCCAGCTTGTGCAAATCAGTATCCTTTGCCTTTTCTCAGGATTCCTTTGAGAATATGCGCAATGGAGGGCTCTGTGTCGTGCCCAGAGCACATTCTCAACATGCGAGATTCAGAATTCTGGATGCGAGAGGACATTGGATTTCAATTGGCTTGAAGTAATTCTGGTGCTGATGAATTGTGCAATGCCACACAGATAACTTGTTGGACATTTGTACCGAGGATAGCTTGTTCTGCAGTTTGCAGACATGCTGTTGTCAAGTGCAGCAGTGTTGTGGAATCAACAGCTGCAGAAGGATCCAAGCAATTGTTCTCAAGCAGTGGCAACACAAATGTGTTTCAAAAGTATCTGGGAAAGGGCAAGATAGTGCATGGACCTTCATGTAGTGGTGAGGACTATAAGAGCAGTTTGAGTGCTGGAGGCTTGTACTCAACGAGCATCACCACCTTTGCCAGAAAATATGGTTTCCCCTGCCCAGATTAAGGCTGGAGCACTGTCCCAATCTGCCTCTTCTTTTCCCAGCCATGGGTACTCTCTCCCTGCACATTTGCCTAGCATTTGTAGAGGACAAGGAGATCAGATGCCAAACCTTTTGAATTTTGGGTTTGGCTCGTATAGCAGTAATTATTCCAGAAAGTCTGTCCATGGATGGACGGGTATCTGCTATTACCATGGGTCTTACTTTATTACATTGGTGTTGTTGCTTGATCATCTGAAGCTGCTTGTCTCTGGAGATGGAGCTGTTATACCTGCTACTTACAAGCAAATAATGCTTGGAATTGTTTATTCTCTTCAAGTTGGGCTTTCCACTCAAACTCCATCAGGCAGGGTTCGAATCTCAATGGGAAGAGGATTCTGCACTGATGTAGCAGGAAATCTCTTCTAGAGAACTGCAAACTCTAGTGTTCTTGTTCACTTTGGTATGCGTGTGCATTCCTTTTGAACCGGCTAGACTGGAATCGGTAGTCCTGATGAGATTTAGGGTTGGAGAGAGACTGGAAGGAAAAAGGTTTGTTGGATTTGCTCAGCCGTAATATAAACATCTTCAATGAATCTCAGTTTGACAAATATGTGGGTTTAGGGATGAGGATCTGAGGATTTTGCTTGCAATCTGAAGATTACTCCTGTGGGTGGGCACGTAATGATTTTGAGATCGGCCAGCTCTCAAGTCTTGGCTTTTGGGCTTATGTCAAAAACTCCTGGTTTTGTGTTTCAGATCGAACAGTGTCGTCTGTGCTTTTTTGGACAGCCATCCTAGAGTCTCAACAAGCATTTATCAATCCTCTATCCTTACGCACTGGGCGGTGAGTAAGGATAGAGGATTGATCATGAGCAGCTGGAAGCATTATGCAAACGAGAATGTTGGGCGGCGGCAGCAACAGCAGTGGAGGACGTGACTAGGCTGACCACTTAGAAGGCATGATGATCACAGCCAGAGCTAGCTTCTTCTTGTGGTCGCTTGGTTACCAAGAATCATGCATGGGTACCTCCTCCTCCTGTAAGCTGCTTCATGTCTACATTGGGAGGTTTCTTGCCTTGCTCTTGTTTGTTGTTGTGATTTCAGACTTACTATAAGAAGCCCAGACACGGAGAATTACATTAACGGAAGCACCTGCTAAATACACTTCCAACACAAGTGCGACATTTCACTCCAATTTGACAAGTGCTGCAAATGGCAGCGGCAATAGCATTGATACGTGTGCCACTCTGTGCTCAATTCGATGCAAGGTAGGCAGGCATTTTGTTGATGCTCTTGCAGCAGATCAGGTAAGTAGACTTGCTTCCTATTTTTGCACTCCTCTATCCTCAAGCTGTAAACCATGGGAGCTGCTGCTGCTCCTTCTGTTGTTGCATTCGCAGAGATTTGATAAGCACTTTGGATTGTTCATGTCCCCAACCTGCACATAACAAACCTAATTTACGGCAGATGACAGTCTTCTTCTGCAAGGCTGGTGAAACCCGTTGTCAAATTCTACATTGTTATTATAATTCACTGATGACAACTCTCACTAGCTGGGTGGCGACAAAACATTGCAGTTGGATCAGAGAAATTTTGATCATTATGCTGGCCGAAAGGATTCTCTTGTGAACCTGCTTGATGGCCAACGTTCCTTCGTCGTCTCTGTCAACACATCCAATGGAGTTCAGTTCTCAGCTCAATACAATTGGACTGTAGGTAGGTGGTATCTATCTGCAGCTTGCGATCACCCTACCCTCTTTATGCTTCAAAACAAAAGCAAAGAAAACAACGGGTCTTTTTCTCTCTGCAAATCAATCATTTTGGAATGTCATGCGCTCTCAGTTCATACTTATATCAATGAATTATGTGTTTGGAGCATTGGTGGATGCCTCGGGCCGGGCTAAGCTTTATGGCACTACAGACCGATCGATCGATCCCGATCGATTGGTCTATAGGAGCCGGATCAGCATTCTCGAGGCGTCCACCCCCAATTTGTTGATTGTGCAAGATCCTTTCATGTCATTGTTGAGAGCACCAATGCCTTGTTTGGAGCATTAGTGGATGCCTCGAGCCGAGATGAGCTTTATGGCACTATAGACCGATCGATCGATTCCGATCAATTGGTCTGTAGGAGCCGGATCAGCATTCTCGAGGCGTCCACCCCCAATCTGTTGATTGTGCAAAATCCTTTCGTGTCGTTGTTGAGAGCACCAATGCCTTGTTTGGAGCATTGGTGGATGCCTCGGGCCGGGCTGAGTTTTATGGCACTATAGACCGATCGATCGATCCCGATCGATTGGTCTGTAGGAGCCGGATCAACATTCTCGAGGCGTCCACCCCCAATCTGTTGATTGTGCAAGATCCTTTCGTGTCATTGTTGAGAGCACCAATGCCTTGGTTGGAGCATTGGTGGATGCCTCGGGCCGGGTTGAACTTTATGGCACTACAGACCGATCGATCGATCCCGATCGATTGGTTTGAAGTTGCTGGCAGGGTCTTCTGCAGTTTCTTTGCAAGTTCATAAAACTTTGTGGACTTCACTGTCCTTTGCTGCTATTTGCAATATTGTTCAAACCACTTGAGAAGTTTTGGACATGTAAGGGTATGTGCACATCATGTCTTGTATTTCGGAAACACAAAGTAATATCTATTTTCATCTCTCTATAAACTTTATGTGACATAATGTCTCCTTTGACATTGTGTGCAGCTGCCAACCTTTCCCTCACTTTCTCTCAGTCCTACAGCTGCAGACATTGGGAAGATTGTCTGTGAGAGCCCTCAACTGAAGAAATGACATAACTCACAGGTGGAGATATGGGGCTTGCTTCATTGCATCAGCCCTCCATTTGTGCTTCCTTCAAAGGCTTCTCCTGTAAGTGCACCAGTTGCCAAATCTGCCAAAAGTCTTGCTTGGAATGGTACCAAAAAGACCGTCTTCAAACAGGAATCAGCAGGGCAGAGTATGTTGGGTTTTATTGTGGAGCTACGCATGTGTCCTCACATCCCTCACTGTGAGCATAATGCTCTACTGCCCGCTGTTGGCAAAGAATGTGTGCATGTATACTTTTTGGGTTCAATGGCTTCTTGGCGTCCAGTGTTGTTTGTGGTAATTGGGTAGTGTGTGACCATCACTGGGCTTCAAAGGAAATTGATCCTGGTAGGGCCTGAGAAAAATGAACACTTCATTTTTGTGGCAACAAAGAGTAGCCTGGTGTCACAACTTTCTCCTTCAAGGTGTGTCCCCATGGATTGTGGGGGGAAAGAGCCTTTGTTTTAGGGCAAGAGAAAGGGATCCCACCACTAGCTGACTCACAAGGACAACTATTCACAAGGAATTAGCATGTGGCTCCAAAGAAGGTACATGTGTGGCAACAGCATTTTCGCAATCTTCATCCAGTCATATATTCAATGCAAGGTCTTAGGGCTAATGGATATTTTGAGTTTACATTGTCAATTCATTATTGATCACTCTGTCCATTGATTAGTATTGTTCATTTTGGTCTGTTCCCACAGTTATGTTAGATTGGATTTCTTGATCTGAACAGGGGGACGATGACGAGAGGGAGGAGGATGAGCAACCTCCCCCTCCACCAGAGAACACTAGGAGGAAACATTCAAGGAAGAAATCCAAGAGGGGAAGGAAGTCTAGATAGACAACTAGTGTATTAGATACCCAAGGGTTGCAAACCCTTTTACATTGTAAATTTTGAAATTTTGATATAGATTTTGTTTTTTCCGGCCCAAAGTAACTCCAAATGAATATAAACCCTGCCATGCTCTTGCGATAGATAGTCGATCTCAAAACTATTTGCGAGTCATATTTCTTCGCAACACTGCAAAAGCCAAAAGACCAAAAGTACCATCTCACAGACATCGCTAAACTCTGACGGTTAAAATCATTCCAGAACATGTTTGCGAAATCCTACATTTTGCAAACTTTTAGTGGCCTTTTGCAAATCGCAAACTCTTTGTGTTAAATCGTATATCGGAAATCGATAAAGTTTTGAGTCGATTCGCTAAGTTGTAGCGTTGATGAGTTTGCTTCAAAACGTTTCCGATGTTAGTTTTATTGCTAATGTGTAGCGGCATGTTGACCATGGTAAAACGTTTGCGTTAGACGTTATATCGAAAACCATGTTGTAGTGCTATCCAATCCCATCATGTCTACATGTTCCCCTAACACATGGCTTGTTCATTAAAACCACATTTTAAATAATAATATATATTTTTTTTTGTTTTGTCATAATGTCAATAGGCTTTGTGACCTTCTATCTCCACACAACCCAAGAAGATGCATTCATGCAACCTCATCTCCAATTTATGGCAAATTCTATAGGAATATGTACATATGCCAAACAACCAAAAGCTTAAAATCATTCACATCCAATTTGACACCATACCAAGCTTTATATGGTGTATTATCTTTTAATGTTGAGGTGAAATCTTTGTTTAGAATAAAACATGTTATAGCCATTATTTCATCTTAGAATCTATCAAATAATTTTACATGGTTCAACATAATCCATGCCTCTTCAATTATTATTTCTTTGTTTTGTGACCCCATTTTGCTATGGAGTGTAAGGCACCTTAATTGGCTTTAGGATTCCATTTACATCACAAAGTCCATTCAAATTTTTATTAACAAATCCACCACCATTATCCATGCAAAGATTTTTTTCTTCTTAGGTTTGGTTTTCCACCGTGGCTTTTAAAAGTTAAAATTTTAAAAGCTTGTGATTTATGCCAAAACAACATGATGATAAATCTAAAGTGGTCATCGATGAAAATAACAAAATATTTAGTTCTTCCAAGAGTTGTAGTCCTCATTAGTCCACATACATCTCAATGGATGAGTTCCAAAATTTATTTAATATTTTTTTTGCCATGGATAAGGAATTTTATTTTTTGTTGTTTACCATATATACAAGCAACTTTAACATTCCAACAGTAATGTGGAGATAAAATTATTTATTCTATTAACCATCTATTTGGTTTTCATTCACTTCATTGTTTGTAAATTAGAATGACCAAATCTTAGGTGCCACTTCATTGTATCTTTATCACAACAATCTTTTATTTATGTAAAATTTAAAGCAAGGTCTTCACATGTGATTCCTTTACCAATGAGACGCCCTCTTTCATACATTGAATATGTATGTGCATTTAGCTTGGTTGTTGTGAAGTGATGACACATTTGTCTTGAATGAATTCAAACTTTAAGCCATTTTGGGTTGATTTGCCCAACAACATTAATTGTTTTGAGAATCTCAACATGTAATATGTTTCTTACTTTTCTATTCAATTTGGAAGTGACCTTGATTAAAACGTTTCCAATGCCAATTGCTTATTGGGTATTGTCATCCCCTAAATGCACCATCATTGGATTAAAAAATTCATTATAGGATGTGAACCATTCTCATTTTGGGCTCATGTGTTTTGTTGCTCCAAAGTGAAAATAGCACATTTTGGGTGATAATTGGTTACTTGCTAAATATGTTATAAATAATTATGGGGTATTTTTACAATATTATTTAGGGTATCATTCACAACATTATTTTCTTGGGTCCTAAAGTAACACTTTGCTCAATCCACAATGCAAAATTGATATTCCTTTGCATGGTGGTTTAGTTTTTTACAACAAAAACATATTCCATTTTTCCTTGTTTGAATATTTTGGTTTTGAAAGTTCAAATTGAATTTTGAATTGTCACTTGATTACCTTTCCCTATGTTTTGTATGGCTTCTCTATGATTTTTTTAATAATTTCCATATAACTCCATAGTTGAATTCAAAAGTTACCATGTACAACAACTTTTTCCTTAATGCATGACGTTATTGATCAAAAATCAAATTGGGGAAAACTCATCGAATTTACAAAAATGCTAAAAGACTTTGGTAAGGCACATGTAATAATTGAAGGGTGAGTTCTTTATCAAAGAGTAATTTTGGCTCCTTTTAATTGATTTTTTAGACTTAAGGAAATTTTCAAGAAAGATGTGACTTTTTCCTCATCTTTCATTTCCAATTTGGATTTTTTTAAAGACAACAATTGATGTTTTGTTCAAATGTGCATACATTAATTTGAAGGCATCCCACATTACCTTTGCAATTTTATGTGGTTTGATTAAAAATCATTATTTGGACATTGCCTACATTAATAAGAATATCAAACCTAGCTTTTGTTGTCTTTTGACTACCATGCCTTTTGTGTGGTAGGATTTGTGATACTTAGATTGATTTCCATACCATCAATTAAAGGTACAAAATCATTCCTTGTTAAAATCATTTGTAATTTGATACTCCAAATTGAGTAATTAGACCCATTCAATTTTTTAATTTTATAATCACCTTGATTATTTTGTGTTATTGTTGTTATTAATTTGAGCAAAATTTATCTTCCCAATTTTTTTATCTCTTAAAAAAAATGTAATGTGACCATAAATTGATTTTTTAAACATTTTTTTCACTTTTATATTATTTCATATTGATCTATTGGCATCAAATAATACATGAACTCAAAGAAAACACCATGCTAGAATTTTGCAAAGAGCTATTTTTTTCTACATGTTCTTGCACTTTGTATTTTTTGTTGATACATGATTAAACTAACTTTGATACCATATTAAGATTTTCAAGGAGCAAATTAATAGTTACACTATGAAAAAAAGGGGTGTTTCGCAACTAGCCTTGCAACTCAATTTTTGAGTTGCGTCGGACACTTACAACTCATTGTATATATGGTGCAACTCATTACAACTCAATCACAACTTTATCACAACAACTCTTTTTCAAGTACCATGCAACTCCCCCATGACTACATTCATCAAAATTTAACATGTGGTACTATGAGGATTTTTCATGATTTTTTTGAAATATTGATATCCATCGTTCATTTTGATTATTTGTTTTGATGGTCTTGGATTATGACACATGGCATAATCAAAAGTTTCCATGTGGCATATTTATTGAATTTTGGAAACAAATACATATATATATATATATATGTACCTAGGTAGGTCGGAACATAGCCATAGGTAGGTAAGTTGATATAGCTCCAACCTACCTACTTACTTACCTATTCACCTAACTACTTACTTATTATCTAGGTAGGTAAAAAAGTAGGACCTATTTACTTAAGTAAGCAAATAGGTAGGTAGGAAGGTAAAATATTAAAAGAGTAGGTGAATCAAAGAGTAGCCACATAAGTTTTTAAATTTGTTATGTGTTTTGCCTTTAGGGTTAAACTTTTATGAACTCATCCCAACATGGCACATGTATTTTAATGTGAAAATGCAAGAGGAGACACCTCCTTTATATAGTTTGTGAAATGAGATATTGAAGACAAAAACATAGGGGTTAAATCTTTTAATGGCAGTTGCAATTGAGTTGTAACTACAAAAAAACATTTCCCACATGCTTTTTGTTTGATTTTGATTTTGAAATTTATAATTAATTGTTTGACATAATTATGGCATCTAATATTTGAATTAAATATATGATAATTAATTATCTAGATTTATTATATGAATTAATTAATATAATTCAGGTATTTAATTATGGTTATAATTGATGATTTGAATTCAAAAAAAAATCAATAATTACTCACCTACATTAACAAAGTTTGTTATATAAAATTATTTGAACTAATATATTAAATTTACAATTAATTATTGAGTTTAAGTAAGTAAGTAATAATAATAATAATTATTATTATTATTATTAATTATATTAAATTTTAATTAATAATTTAAAAACATTAAAAATAATTAATTTTGAAATTTTAAATAATAAAACATGAATTTGAGTAGAAAACATTGAGTTATATTAATACACATTCATATGTACACCCGTATTGAATGTTTAATAAAATATACACATTGTTTTTAATTTGAATTCAAAAATAGACTTTTACCTTCCATGAAATTCTATGGTTTGATATGTATGTATACCAACATAATATTGTGAATTCCAATGTAGTGAAATCTTATTAACACAACAATTGAACATCAATCACAAATTATATTATTTATTATATTATTTAAATTTTATTTATTTAAATAATTATGAAAATGAATTATTTGGATTAATTAATTCAATGAAAGAATAAGTTCATATCATTGAAACATTTAATAATCTAGTCTAGAAAATTTTGAGTGTATAAGCAATGATATCTATATGTACATACCCATAAACACTTTAATACACCATTCCAATCCAACTAAAGGCATGCATTTACACTTTCAATGAATTGCACAATCTATAAAAAAAATTATTGTATGAGTTGCCACATAGTTGACAACTAATTATAGATGAATTGAACATTTTAGTTCCAAAATAGTGGACAAGTAGTATTTATGTAGTAAAACCATAGTGGCACATTTAATTGTAACTTAGTTGTAAAACTAGCCAATTTAGTTGACTTTTAATTGCAAAAAGTTGTAAGTTTCAAATGTTATGGATTTTATCTAACCATACACGTGACATGATCGTATTCATCAACACCATATGCTAGTTGGAAAATAGTTATTCATTCAGCGTTAAAGTTACATTAGTTGTGACACAATTGATATTAATCATTTCGTTGCAACTTGTGATCATGGTCAAATTACAGTTGACTATCACCATATATACTTTGCGTACATATGCCCATATAGAGTCCAAGCAACTATTGTGCAATTAAATTAAAATTATGAAATATTTTGATGTGGCATTTCAATTGTTAATTCATCATATTTCCATATTGTGGTTGTACCTTAATTGCACAATAGTTTCTATGACAATCTAATTGCATGCCAATTTAGTATCCGTGGACATGATTTGTCATAGTGTTATAATCATTACAATAATTGAATATTATAAACTTTTATGCTCACAAAAATAAAGATTCGAGAAACAATGTTCCAAAAGTTATGGCCATTAAGTACAATCACTCACAACTATAATTTTTTTGACCCATTAATTCAATTCGACTCATCATGGCAATTTGTGGCTACAAATGGATGTTGATTGTGAATCAACTACACAATAAAATGATAAAAGTCTTCTGCTTGAATCAATATTTCCAACAACAAAATAGGGAGATTGGCAAAGGAGCTTGTGATGTATAGTTGATGAGTTTTGTCTTTGCTTGATTAGGAAATGCAATTAAACGCCTTGCACAATTGCACCAAAGTCCCAAAGTTTATCATGTAATGTCCAAAAAAAAATTCTAAACTTCCTTTGCAAAAGAATTCAAAAAATTGCGAGAGAATTCTTAGAATTGAGAGATGGCGAAAAACAAGACAAATGTAATTATTTTGAAGGCGATGACAACTAATGATGTACAAGATCAAATTGAAAGAAACAACTATGGCAAAGGACAGGACAAACTTTAGAAAAATGAAGACACAAAAAATGATGAAAAAAAAGAGGCATAATATGAGAAAGTGATAAAGAACATTGTGATAGATGACAATAATTTTTATCATTATCCCCAACCACATCCCCTCCAAAAACACCTTTAAACATAATTCAAAGGTCAATCCAAGGCAAATCTTGCAAATGTTCTTTTTGATTTCAATAAAAAACCATGAATTCTTTTATTTTCAATTATGAAGTAACTATTGTGTGCAACTAATCCTTAGTCTCCCATCAAGTTTTCCCTCTAGATGGTTCTCTAGGTTTTTCTATCTCCTCTTTGGCCCTCTCTCCCCCCAACAACTTGGGCTTGAATTTTGGCATTAGATCTTTTGAACACCTTCCATTTGGGCCCTCCTTGGTTATGTTTGTATGCGCGCATCCCTTTCATTCTTCGACAATAGGTGCACCTTACGTTTCACCTTCCTCTTAACTCTTTAGCAAGTCACTCATTTGATGTGGTGGCGTAACATTTATTCTTATTATTGTTCCCTTAATGGTGTCTTTTTTTTTCCCCCTTGTGAGGGATCAACTAGGCTAGAGAGATTAGGGCGTGCCTTTGATGTTTCCTTTTTAATGATTGGGAGGAGTTTTAGGCAAAACACCTTTTACGACACAAATATAGGTGGTAGCCTTGTTTTTAGTTATAGGTGTATCATCAACTTTGTTTGATTTTGATTTTGCCCCTATCCCCTCCCCTCCCCTCCCCTCCCCCACGTTGGTTGGGAAGCCCTAGGGTGTGCCAAGGAATTTGTGTGTGCCACCAAGGCTTTTGCCCTTCTTG
The DNA here is from genome assembly GCA_963920785.1 of Sphagnum contortum. Taxonomy (NCBI): domain Eukaryota; kingdom Viridiplantae; phylum Streptophyta; class Sphagnopsida; order Sphagnales; family Sphagnaceae; genus Sphagnum; species Sphagnum contortum. Next base: position 1,471,244 of record OY987287.1, on the reverse strand, counting down.
CCTTAGCTCTAACATCCTTAGAGATGATTAATGTGTTGTTGTTTTTGCACCCATTAAACACATATTCCCCCTGCTTTGATTCCTTGCTGGACTTTTAGCTGGATTTGGACCTTGAGCTTTCTTTGGACTCTTTTAAGGTTGGCATTTTTGCGCTTGTTTCATTTGTCGACTTGTGGTTCTTCTAGCATGGTCTTCAAGCATTTTCAAGAATCTTTTGACCACGAGGATTAAACGAATGGTTTCATTCAGCTCCACTAGTTGTGTTCCCATGTGATTATCGACTTCATATTTAAATCTATGGCTTGAATTCCTGAGGTTAATTGATTTTTGGTTTTGGCCAAGTTTTTTGGTGGCATCCATCTATTTGTAATGTGAGAAGCATTCTATTAACTGATGAACATGGCAATTTTGTGATGTGTTTACTTTTCATTTGTCACCATATTAATTTAGGGTGGTGATTAAAGGAGGTTGTGAGGCCATGGTCCATGGTATTTAGGCCACTTTAGATGCCCATCTTGATTGAATGGTGTTCTAGGTAAACATTGCAAATGCTTTCAACACCATCTCACATATTGTGATTTTTAGGAACTTTGAGTAATGAAAGACAAGTTGTTTCAGCTTTTTCCTTTTGTTCATTTTTTTATGGCATTCGGGTTCCTTTGTACCTCAGTCATCATTATTCCTTGGGGGCTTTGTCTATCATTTTTTCTTCTGTGGGCACCTATTAGGGTGACCCACTTACAAGGCTTCTTTTGTCCATAGTTCATTTTTGTGCTTTGCATTGTTCTGTAAAGGTTTTCTCAATATTAGGGGACATCCAAGTGGCTTTTGGTATTCTCTCTTGATGTTTCGCTCAAAGGCCTTCCTTTTTGTTTTGTTGTCCCCCCACCCCCCCCGCCCCCCCTTTTAGGTTTTCAAAGTCAACACATTATTTTTCACTTCACCCTTATGGAATTTTTGAGTGACTTTTGGGTCCAAGCTCATTAAGATGCCTTGAAACCCCTTTAGTCTGTTGGCAAGTGGCTCTCCCCATTTCTAGTGGGGGTGTAGGGTTGATTTCCTTGTAGGTCATCACTGTAGTTATCTATCTAAGGAGTTGGGCCTTAGTAGCCTCTGTCATAACTTCTAGGTTTTTGTTGGATTTTTGCCCATTCTTGTTAGAGGCAATAGGTGTGAACAATTTAAGGCCACTCCAATTCTAGGTGCATTTGAGATCAATGCAAAAGCTTCTTCCCTTGGGGTTGTAACATGTGTCCTTCCTTTTGAGTAGTTGACCGAAAAAGGTGCCTTCAAAAGAATATTTTAGAGATATTGCATGACCATTCTTTATTAACATCCTTTATGATTTACCTATTGTTTCACATCGAACACATTTGATGTTGTGTGCAAAGTTGGGTGCGAACACTTCATTGTTAACCCACCCAATCATTCTTTTTTTCGCTTGCTCTTAGACGCAGGGAAAGGATGACCTCGCATGATGTTGTGCGAAATGTTTTTGCAGCCATTGTAAAAAAATGCAGGACTTCATGTTTCACAAGAACAAACCCATGTTCTCTTGCCCCTACCCTACAATTTTGTGTTGTCGAGTCGAGATTGTGCTATTAATTGATGGTGTTCGCACATTTAATAAATATTGTCATTGTCGACCCCACTCAAATTGATTTGGAGTTACAAGCTGTTTTTTCTCGTGGGGTTGCGACGACAATCATGGCTTAGACAAAAGATGGTCTTTATCATGATCAATACTCAATAGACATGTTTCTCTCTCTAGTTGTGGACATTTTCGAATGTCTACACCTGTAGGTAGACAAACTTCTTCACATGGCGTGGGCAGCGAAGGGCACCAGATGCCTTCCTCTCTTAGTTTTACGTGCATTTTATAGGCAAAAGGTGTCAATGACATTATAGTGTGCGCATGCAATCTCTATTTTGAAACATGTTGTTACAATAGGTGTAGGTTTTTCTAGGCTAGGTTTCATTTGAGGAGGTCCTCCCCTTTCCTTATTAGATATGCTTCTTGTGACAAGAGGCGGTTTGGGAACTTGATGTTCCTGTTGTGGTTTGCCATCTTAGGTGGTTCTTTCGTCTTCTTGGACGTGGGTCCTTGCATTTAGTTCCTGTTGTGGTTTGCCATCTTAGGTGGTTCTTTCGTCTTCTTGGACGTGGGTCCTTGCATTTAGTTCCTTGTACTCTGCCTTTTTTAGGTGCTTTGATTTTTTCTATGTTTGGCAGGCTTTCATCATCTCTTTCACTTTTCTTCAATTTTTTTCTTAAAATTGTAACCCTTGGCTTATGGCAGATGTGTGGGGTAAACTTTGTGGTTTCATCCATTTCAATGCAAAATAGAGGTGGTACATATGTTATGGTTTGACAGGTGTAAGATGCAACAACTGTCAATCGAACTTACATAGCCTGCAAGTGGGAGAGAGAATCAACACCTATTGCAAGTGAGAAAAATAGTATAGATATCAGGTTACCACTAACTTGGGTTGAAACTTCAGATGGTAAATAGTTACGATTTCAAAGCCATTACTTTAACACTCAGACTCTAATGACTTACAATTCCAATCAGTTGCAAGGTGATCATTATTGCAGAGCCTGCAAAGCCCACCATCTGTACCGCCATATCAAGGCAATCCAATCCCCGCAAAAGGACATCCCTGTAGATAGCCTTTTCCTTATACAAATAGTTCCCACTGGGGACGTTCACGTGAAGGCTTACCTTTCCGAATCCAGACTCCAGAGTCGAGATGTGCGTTTCCCGAATAACGAAGTCAAACATGTATTGATTCCTGTGCCACAAAAGCGGTTGCACGACTTTGAAGCATTGTTGTGCATAAATTCTGCCCTGCCATCACTGCGACCACTCTGGCAACTCGCAATGGGAAACCTGTGCATAGAGCCACGCACAGCGGACATGTCACATACCGTATGTATGCGCTGTGTATTCGACTTCTTACTAAGTACAAAGCTCCCCAGGGCCAGGTTGAACCAGCACCCACGTTGGTACCTTTACCTTTTGAGCGAGGGCTCTTAGTAGCCATATTAAGCTCAAAAAATATTAGATTTAAACTGAGAGACCCTGACTTACTCTATTTAGTCTTAGAATGGAATATTTGTAATATTTTGAAATAATTTAAATAGATTTTAAGGATTTTTACCATGGTACCAACGTGGGTGCTGGTTCACCCAAGGCCTTCTGTTCCAAAGGAGTTGGGGGGTACTCTGAAGGGTTCCAGTTCCCTAGCGAACTGTGGTGGTTAGCTCCATTGCTTTTTTTTCAATCTTTTGGGTTGTTAGAAGGCAATAAAGATAACCCTTACCTATCTATAAACCTTTTACTTATACAGAGGAATTGCTTCCTACACAATTGGATACTAAGGTGAAACCGGATATTAACTGAGTTTAGGTCCATCCACAACTGAGTTATAACGGACATCCAGTGGATTGTGCAATGCTGGTTGCGGCAGGTTCACTGTGGCCAAAGAATGGAGCCAAGTCATCAGCAGTTAAGAGTGCTTACCTCCAAGACTGGGAAGAGAGGAGGCTAGCTTGGGAGGAGGACTGCATTAAATTACTGAATGTACAAAGGGAAAACCATGGCAAGATATTATGGCTCTTGCCTTGGAGTTTTTGCTTTTACATACCAGCTACCAGCATGTGGAGGGTGGCTGTCCAGTCTGAGTTTTTTCATAAATTCTGTGCTGTTGGTGAAATCGGTGCCCACTATCCACCTTCATAAATGAAACATGCGAGAGACTTACTGCACTATATTAAGACGGTTGCAGTCCTTGCTGTAAGTAGTTACTGGGAGGATGTCCTTCGTAGCTATGATGCCCAAAAGTATTTAAGAACCAGTACAAATGGATGGCAAGCAAACAGCTAGGATGTGATCTCAACAGCCTTTTCTTTTTTTGGCGAAATTTCGATAAACAGCGAAACGAAAAATTAAAAATTTGAAAATTAATTATATTGAAGGTTTGGAAAAAAAACTTAGAAAAACTCGTCGTCAGATTTCTATATTTGGTTTTCAGTGCGCAACCAAAGTATAGAAAGATTATTAAAGAATGGTACCTCGTATTTGGTTTCTAGCCAGAATTGGCTAAATCTACCTGGGGATGATAGCTACTTTCTCGACATCTTCCTATGGATGATCTCCATTTTCGTTACAAATAAAAACTCCTAAACAAAACACTGATCTCAACACAAACTTTTGAGCTCTGAAAGTGATCCGTCTTCATTGAGTTTACATACCCCGAATTAACTTTAGTGCTTTGGGTGGCACACAAGCGTCCGTTTGAAAATTTCCCCATAACGTAAAGAACTGGCAGCTTTTTTGTACTGTATAAATTCATAGTTCAGAATATTTCATTTGTCAGATGCCTATTCTAGGCATATGTAAATCATTAACTTGAGAAAGGTGAAGTCTCTTCAAATTCAAAATCATTAGGGTGAGTAAATTCCGTGACGTGCAATTCATCCACATTTCTTTCATTTTTTACTAAAGTGTAAGCGGTTCCATGTGGGAAAGGTAGTACACTCAACCACTATTCCGAAGATTCCTTTATCGAAGACCCCAGTACTGTAGGGGGGCCAGGGTGAACCAGCAACCATGTTGGTACCTTTTGAGCAAGGCCTCTTAGTGGCCATATTAAGCCCAAAAAATATTAGATTTGAATTCAGAGACCCTGATTTACACCAAACATGGTATATTTGTAATATTTAGAAATAATTTATAAGGATTCTGGGATTTTTATCATGGTACCAGCGTGGGTGGTGGTTCACCGAAGGCCTCTAGTGGATGATTATCTTAGCCTCTTGGCTCCCACAATTTCACCAGACTGGCACATGCCAGAAATGTAAAACTAACCACTAACTCAAAAGGTGCCCTAAAACCTTTGGAGCCATCAACCAGCAGTCACTGGGCGATTGCAAGAGGGAAGCAGGACCCTGGACCTTGCACCTGTTGATCACCATGCAAGTGGATGGCCATGTAGTAGAGGGGACATGAAAACTCATTTTCACTCTTTTGAATAGCAATTTGATTGAGCAGGTAACATGAGAACCGATCCCTACTCTTATCATTTAAAAAAGATGTGGTGAGAGAAAATTATCAATTCTATATTTGTATGATAAGGTCCAATGGCAATGGGGATTGATCAAACAAGACATATGTAAAATCAGTTACTGAAATAAACCTGAATGATGTTATAAGAATGCAGCATTGTAAATAATGAGAACTTCACAAAACACTCCTCCAAATGAAATTCACCTTCCTTGGTGTAGAGGATAAGTATACCAGATAGATGTACCTCTGTTTCACACTAAAACTTTCCTCTGCGTGCTTTATCCTAATGGAAGGGGCCTCCGGTGTGCATTTCCAGAGGTTTGAGGCAAAGGAGTGTTATAGCTGAAATTCGCTTGCCCAAAAATAAGGAGGCTACCTTCTCCTGTGGGAAAGCTGCCACCTTTAAAAGCATTCCAACCTTTTGTTAATTCTTTACCTCTGGTAATGGTTTATTCTTTGCTTAGAAGTAAGAAGCTTGTCAGGTTTTCTGAAAGATCTTGTAGAAAATTTGTAGTGCAGTAGGAGAGCACCTTACTGCATGTAATTTTTCCTCTGCAAAGGATGGGCATTTTGAGAAATGAAATGCTTACAAGAATGGGCATTATATTTTTAAACACCCACTTTTTCCCATGATACCTGCTGGGGTAACATCGGTACTATGATAAAAACATTGTAAATAAAATACCAATGTGATCTTTACACACAGCAATGCCCATGGCGTTGGGCTTTACCTACAACATTAACCGTTCTAAATGATGCTTTGGACTAAGGGTTTCTTTCCCCCCCAGGAGAAAAAGAGAATTTGTGAATTTCACTACTCCTCTTTCAGTTCGACATAGGTGCAAAGGCTGCAACCAGCTGGTGTTGGTCGTATTTCCAAGACTGGAAGCAGCAGTTGTTTAAGGGACCCTTTTCATACCACTCCATCTTGACCTCAGATTAGTTGATGGAGAAATAGAAAAGTGTTGCACGGAGTTTTCCAGACAAAGGACTGCAGGATTGCATGCGAGTTATGTTGAATCTGGCCAACCGGCCCACTTTCATGGTAAGATTGGAGTCTGGACCACTACAAGACCGTTGTATCAGCAATTGGTCTTTATTTTTTTCTTGTCTGCCATGGGCCTGATCCATCTTTTTGAAAATAAGATGGATATATGCCCATACATGGATCCTATTATGAACATTTTGGATGTGTATTGGACACCAGGAGGCATGATAGTGTCCATTACACAGTCAAAGCCTGTATAATAAGGCCCAAAAGGAAGTCTCTGGGCAACACCAAGATGTGTCTGGCCATCACCAGACACATCTTCATCGGGCAAGTGGGCAGTCAGGGAAAAAAGGAGCAGATAGTACTTTTGTACTCATAGCCCATTTAACGTCCTTCAGGATGGCTACAAGTCACAAGCAGACTTTTCAGGTAAATGTGGGTGCACGTCCTGTCAAAAACACTGATTTGGACAGTTGCAGTTTCTCATACAACTACACGGCCATGTCCTCTACCCATCTGTAATGACAATCAAACCATATCTGACACCCAGTTTTCCTTTGTCCAGAAAAGAGCTTCTCAAGGTCCTTCCGAGTTCACCACCATGAGCATTCAAGATATTGGCAGATAGGTTGGCCCCCAGTTAAAACAAGACCTTAGAATTTCAGCTCCTACAAGGGTATTTCCAAATGCCAGAAAGAATTCGATCAGGATTATTCTCTATTTGACTTAGTTTGAGACAAAGGACAAGACTCAAGAAATTTGAGCACTAACCCAAGTGAACAAGTGTTAGTGCTCATCAGCTCCACTGAATGGTGGGAAAACATGGGGTTTCAAGCTCTCAAAGCTGGAGTCAGCACAGAGCTTGGAGCTGGTGAGGATTTGTCCATAGCTGTAAAATGAGAATTTATATGGAGTAGAGCTTGATGAGGGGTTGGAAAGAGTAGTGCAAGGTCCTAACAGGGGCAATCTTGTTTTCTTCTTGACATGAAACTTATAGCTTTCGTAGAAGTTCTTCCTCCTACTAGTGTTTGGGTCACATGGTGGCATTGTTAAATTGCAAGTGATTCTTATGTATGATACTAATGTGTGTCCTTTTTTCCACCTTGCTTACTACTTTTGAGGTCTAGAGAAATAGGGAGGTAAATTATTTTAATCTACCATTGCTACGCCATCTATCATCTAACATGATGGTCACCCCAAATCCATCCAAGTGAAAAAAGTGAACAAATGAAAAAAACCTTCCAACATCATGTTAAAGTCAACATTTCACAACAAATCCCTACTTTGGGGATAACGATGGAATTCAGCAAGCATGGGCATGGGTTTTATGTGTTTAGCTTTGTTTGGAGTAGACCTCTCATGTGTTGTCCATCATTCTAAGGGTCTAGTTAAGTGTTTTTTCGCCTAATGGACATAGTTTAGAAATGTCTTTTTTATTCTTAGTCAATGCTTCTTCTAATGCAAGCATAGTTTATAGCATTTAGGGTTTTGCAAGGTGGCTATTAGTGGATGGTGGAGGTGCCTACAAGGAATTTGGCTAGTTGCAAAGGCTACAGTGGCAAAAAAGTCCTTAGGTCATTCAAGTGATTGCCAACTAAAATGGGTGGGCATCTTGTGACCATGCCCATGGAGGGAGGTCATTTGTTGGGTGTGTGAAACAAGGCAGGAGTTTCAACGGTCTAGAACCCATGTCAATTGAAGTGGGGACACTAGTTACAAAAGGCTTTCGATATATTGTTTGGCTTTCAATATCAACATAACCAAGGTTGTGCATGGAGAAATATTGCCACCAAGGAATGCACATAGTTACACAAGGTATCTACTAAAGAACACAAGGTGCATGGCGCATGTAAACCAAGATGTGGTAAGAGTTGAAATGGATGATCTATGTGACCACATGGTCATAGGTATTTTTGTGGGTGTCAAGTTGTCATCCTTGGCCTTCAAGGCTTGGCTAGCCAATTTCAACAATTTGGTTGGTGAAGGTAAAATGTTGTTCCATGACATGCTCAGGAGAGGTTATTTCATGCTCAAGATTGATGTGGTAAACACCATCAAAAGAATTATAATGTTGACCCCTTTCAAGTCACATTGGGGCATGCGTACCTTTCAAAGTTGGGTTGCAAATTTCAAACCACAACCCAAAGGGTATGCAAATTCCAACTTGGATTACCTTAAAGGAACTTCCATCAAAGTTTCAAAACATAGACTTGGTATGTTGTTAGGGTTCAACAAAAAAACTACACAAGCTACTAAATAACATTACTTTGCAATGATTGAAATAAAAAATGGGTGGGAGATAATTGTTGAAATCAAGAATGAGTTTACATGGGACATTGCTACAATCCTTATTGACTACAATCATCTCCCCATTCACTGTAAATTTTGCTTTGATTACTCACATCAAATTAAGGATTGTCCAATTCTAGTTGTATCCAAAAATAAAGGTTTAAGGACTAAAAAGTTAGGGGGGAAACCGCCAATTGTGAGGAATGGTAATGGACAAGGAGGTCTAAAGAAACGGTTTGAAGGGGGTAGAAGTAGGCAACAGGGGGTGGTGCTAGGAAAACAAATAAAAGAAAAGGGGAATGCCACACTCATCCACAATAATACAAGTTTGTTAGCTCAAGGAAATGTTGCCAACAAGCATGGAAAAACGAGGAGGGCTTCAATATAGTTTAAAAAAAAGAAAAATTAAGGTTGGGAAAAAAAAATTACAACTAATATGGATTCATTTGACCAATCATTGGTGTGAAGTAGAAGCTACCATCCAAGCTAGTGCACATGACAAGGAAATGGAGGTAGATGGCAATAAGGAACAAGGAGTTAGCAAGGAAAAGGTAGAAGGACATCAAATACCCCTAGAGACGAAAAAAAAATTAAGCCAAGGCTTTGTCAATGAAAAGAAAGGGAATTTTGCCCAACTTGCGGGGGGTATAGTTAGAACTTTAAAAAAGAAGGTACAAATAATGAAATGATGGAAACTATAAATGGAAATGGAGGGGGTTGGACCATGGCCTAGTTGCCAAAAAGAATCACAAGCAACAAAAGGGCAACAGAATAGGGAGGGTCAAGTAAGGTAGTGGAATGCAATGGTGATCAATTGAACAATTTGATGGTAGGAGGGAGATGTTCTAAAAAACAAGCTAATCATGGCCAAAATGTGGCCCATAGGAAACATGAGTTGTGCAAGATACTTTTGAGGAAAACCTCATGGGAAAGATGGCAGTGAGGACCCTTGCATCCAAATAAAGGGGTGGTGCAATGAAAGTAAGGAATAAGGAGTCACATCCACCATAATTATAAGAAGTGATAGAAGTAGCCTCAATACATTCATTTTAACATACACATAATTCAACAAAGATACATTTAGATTAAAAAAAGGGAGTTCAAAAGAAATAGGGATGGATTGGATGTTTACCAATTAGGGTTTGGAGATGGAGGCTCAACAAAAGCACAAGTTTAATTCATTACACCAGACCAAGTTAGATGTTCGTAAGGTTATGAAAGCAAACAAAAGAAACTTGAAGAGGCACACCCATATCCAAGTGGGGGGGTAAGATCCAAAGGTTGAAATAAAAGGGGATGGAAAAAATGAGCATAAATTTTCCTGCTCAAGATGACCATGCAAATATGAATTATGATGCAAAATGTGAGGGGGTGAAAGCATGGTAAAGTATACTGAAAAATTTTCTGAAAAAAATCAAGTTAAAAGAAGTTAGTTTTTTACGAAAACATAAGAAAGTAGATTCAAATTTTATTTAAATTTCATTTTCAAACTATTGAGCCCTCAAGTGGGTTTATTGTAAATCAATTACAAAATTTCAAATTTTTTGGAATAATACAAGTAAGGAATAAGTTTGAAATTGATTGGTCAATATAGTGTTCAAACCTACTTTTTCATTAGAAAATTTAATGAAATATACAATATGAAATTATAGCATACAAATCATTGTATATTCAAAAGCCTTATTAAAAAAACAAATCTATTTTCTCTTTGGTAGAATATACTTGACACGTATTTAAATGAAATGTTACACTACAAAAAGTAGGTTTTAAAAGCTACTTGAATTTAGAAAAGTCTACTTGAAACCTATTTTTACAATGCAAAATTTAAAATTTATTGCATATTAATAAAGAAGTATATTGTTATTTATCATTCAACTAAAAAGATTGAATGTATACCAATTTTGTGATGGGTTTTGGTCCTACTTTTTATTCACTTGACAAGTAGATTGGCAAGTACTTTTAGTTGTACACTTTACCATGCTTTCACCATGTTGTATGTCTATTCGTGTTATTTACACATGAAAGTCATGTACATTATTTTCATGTTTAAATAATGCACAAATTTTTGTTTAAAGAAAATGAACCTATGAAATAACATATTTTGCACCCATAAAGTTTGTAAATTTGTGATGTAAGCCTTGAATGTTATTTTGAAAGGTTTAACACACACAACATCTAGATGTTGTAATGCATGACACGTGTGTGGTGGTAAAATGATTAGGTCAAGCCCCACCCCTTTAGCTTTGTGCACAACATTTATGGTCACATGGGACATGTGACCATCCAGAACAAGTAAATGCTAATTAATTAAACATAGGTTTCCTTCACAAGCTTGAATAGAAGTAATAAAATGTGAGATCCATTGTTAAAAAAAATGGTTATCATATAGGGTTTTGGCTACATATCCATTGTAGCCCTAGATTCACATTGCTTAATATAGTTTTAGTGAAATTACTTACATTTGAATATGTAGAAGTTTGGTAAGTGTTCACTTCCTGCATTGATGCATGACAAAACTAATAACCATTCTTATTCATCTAATGTAATAAAATGCATTAACATTGAACAAGTCTACGCTAGAACCAAGGCCTCTCCATTTCAACCAATTTGTGCATCCAATATGTCATAATTCCATATCTTATTCAACTAGTACTTGTGCAAATTTTTAGGCTTCAAATGAATTTGTGTAAAACATCATGACATTTGTTAGGCACAAACCTTTGGCACATCCAACCTCCAAACTTTGTGCAACCTTTAATGATAGATTCAGAGTATGCCTCTTGAAGCATCTCAATCATCCCCAACCTAAAAATCCCATTCTTCAAATGTGGCACCCTCTTTTACATAATGTCTACCACTTTTTAACTTAACTTTGTGAATGTTACTAGATGTTTGATTGCTTGTAACAAGGGATTCATGTTCTCCTTTTTGTAAGACTCTAAATTTGCCTCATTTACATGATTGTGCTATGCCATATAGATGGTTCTTTATTGATGTGACAGGCACACCAAACATGGAGCTTGTAGTTTGGATTTTGCTGCCACTTTCAACATCCATTGCAAAATTCAATTTTGCATCATCCCAATTCTTATTCTTTTCAAGCTATCCATCACCTTCCAAATCAAAGTGCAAGATTGCATGTGATTGGAACATCGCGACTTTGAGTGCTTGGAACATTGTAACTTTGAAAACTAAGTTTCTGTGCGCCTAAATTGAACCATCATTTAACTATTGACATGTTTTTACTGGTCCATGCTTGCTTGGCTAACTTGATTTCAATTGGGTGGTCTCGGTTGGATTAATATTTCATCTTACACATGATAGCCCTTGTTTATGTCTTGAAATCATTACAATTGATTGCCAATGATGGAAACTAAAGCCCTCATGTGAGGAATGGTCACATTAGCTTCACATGTTCATTGGTTTGTTCCACCAGTTAATTGTCAAACTTGACAGACCTAGGTGATACAACAAATAGAAGAGAACAATGTTGTAGTTCAATTAGTGATTTGAATCCACAATTTGTCGTCATTCCATCCATTAAGATGTCAATAGTAAAGCTTGGATGCAACGTCTAAACAAACCCTTAATGTACTTGGCTCATGCAGTGAAATTAAGCGTCTAGGATTCACCCTTATCTGGTTAGATTTAATACAAACCCATTTAAGATTGAATGAGCGCCAAATTTAAGCACAGAACTAGATGCCCGAAAAAGGTTAGCGTTTATTTTAGGTTTGATTACCTTATGGATCTTAGGGACTGCCTGAAATATTCCAATGTTGGACTCTCTTAAGCTCGGATCTTCATTATAACCTAAAAACGTGCGTTGATTTTTTTTAGTGTTGTTGCAGGCAGGCTTACCAAGTGTAATATGCTGACAGTTCACAGGATTTATAAAAAAAGAAGATGTAGCAGTTTTTACACCAAATATAAAGCCTTCAGGGAAAGACCCCGAAAAGGGGAGGGAGGCAACAGCCCCATCAAACATTAAAGAAATACAAGGGGTTAAAGCCTTCAGGGGTCGGCATTAGGGAATCAGGCTTGCGCTTGGCTCCGCCCTCAGGGGGCCCTTATTGCCTTAAATCTGCGCACCTCGTTGGGCTGTACCCTACACTTATCTGCATCCAGAATTAATCGGCACCCACCAGGGCACCATGCAAGATGGATGGTGTGGGGACAGGAAACAATGTTTTGTTGGATTCCTGTCCCCTAGCTAACCATAGTGGTTGGCTATGTATTAATAATCCATTTGCATCTACCTACCAAGTTCATCACCTACTTACAGAGTGGCCCGCCAAGTGCATTACCTTCATGACTACCTACATAGTAAGCACTTACATTCCATGCCTATTTACCTATGATAAGAACCCTCTTACATAGGTGATTACCTAGGTAGTGTGACACGAAAGTAAGAGGGGTTTGCAGGATAGGTTTAAAAGGCAGAACCTCGGTAACTCAATTGTATGTGAAACACTCAATTGTATATGTTTCATAACGGTTTTCCAATGTATGGTGCACTGGTGAGTGCTGGGTCACATTATCCATGATTAGCAGGGTAAGATCTGTTGTCACCCATGTCAATTTGGGATAGAAACTGGGCTAATAGGGAAAAGCTGCCCTTGATGTCAGTACTACCTCCATCTATGGGCCCAATTTCAGACAGACCGTTCCACATTTCTCTCCTATTGCTCATGATTCTGTCAAATACACAAAGGAAAACAATGCTTACTGCTCAGGTGCAAAGGGATCAATCATTTGGGGCTTGCAGCAAACTGAACACCCAAAAACTGATAGAAGGTGAGGTCCAACTTTTAGGTATTTGGCAACGTTACGTTTTGTCAGCAAGGAGCATTTACTTCTAAGAAAACTACCTTACATGATGATGATATTCTGAGTTTTTAGTATAGCACCAACTTTTCCAGGTTTGAATGAATGTCTATTCAATATCTATTGTCGAGCATCTTCTGTTTTGGTCTCTTGTTTTATGTGTTTGTTTTTCACTTATTGGATATAATCATTAAGCATTTGAGCAATTCTATAATGATTATATCTTTGCACAAAGAATATCCAGAGATTGGCTGTGAAAGGTGCACTTACCATGATTAGCTATAAAAGGAAAGGGGATGAGAGTCTGACTGAAAAAGAGAGTGATAAGGGGGGTCCAAATTGAATTGAAATCCTTACAACTACTCGATTAGAAGAGTGCTTTATGTGGAGGTTTGAAGGGCTTTTGGGTGAGTTCCCAAGCAGTAGCCGATGGATTTCATTTCATTCCCCAGCATTGAACTACTTGGAGATCTTAGGAAACGCTTTTTGTTACAACATGACACGGAAATATCATCCAAATGATGTTGGATGATAGTTGGCACCAGACTCCAGGAGTAGGTCAACAAAGAAAAATATGAGAGGCAGGGATTTCAAATTCGGGTCCCAGGAACCGACAGCCCTTTTCAGTAAAGCTGCTACCCACAAGGCCTGTCAGGTGGACCACGTGATGGGTTTGCCTACATTGGCCTGAACCCATCGATATTCCAAACTTCCCTTCAGTGTGTGACCCTTGAGTGCGAAGTGGGGCACTGTGCAGTCTTATTATGGAATCGTCCATCGCTTTGTGTGGTAGAATATTGGGAGAGCTAAACACCCCCTGTTGAGCTCTATCCCGCACATTTTCAGGCCTGTCCTTTTGCACCCTGCATGGTTCTGCATGGTGGTTTTGTTTGCTCTACAGGTTCTACCAAAAACAATTAAATATATTTTTGTTTTGCATGTTATGCTGTCCCATCCTGATTCTAAACCCACCGCCGTTCAAAATAAAATGAGGATATGTCTAGTCGGCAGAGGTTTTTTCCTTGATGAATCAAAATATTATTTTTTTATTTAGCCTAACAGTAGGGTCAAACCTTGTGACAAAGTCAGGCGGTTCTGTGATCATCCAAGGAATGTGCTACACAAAACTCATTAAAGGATATTTAGTATTTTCTTAGAATACTCAGTGTCTTGTACCCTAATGTATTTGACCAAAGTGAAAGAGCATCCTTAAAAATGCAAGGCTACATAAGATTCAGCCAAATAATTAACTTTTGAAAACGTTACACATTAATTTCAGCACTTGGCTATTTTGAGAATTTTAGATTAGTTAATGAAATATTAATGTTGGATGTGTGTTACTAGAGAGGCATTTTATGTGCTGAACGTCGTTGTGAAATTTGAAACACGGTAGGTACTTGAATCTAAATTTCAGTGATGAGAAATTCAAGGAAGTAGTATATGGGAGATTTTGCATTATCCTTCATGTGGTCTTCCTTGGACAATTGATTTTACATAATCTTCCGTATGATCATCCCACATCTAAAGACAATTTATACCTATCTCATTTCCAAATTTAATTATTTCACTCCTTTCCTAAAGACTACCTTACTCATTTTCCTTACTTATTAACATGGATATAAAAAATAATAAACAAATGTCTTTTCATGTCCATGATATTTATATCAATTCAAAATAAATTTGACATTGCATGTGGCTCTTGATACTTGGGATGCGGGACCTAAGTACAGTTCATGGTTTCTTTTGAATCGAGCTCTGTTAACTTACCCAATCCCGTTTGCACGCCCAAGGCCTTACAATAAAAATCACTTCTTGTCCTCATGAGTGGTAGGTACTAGCTGACTGTTACAGCAGAACATTAAAGTGAAAAGCGGGAGTCTCAACAGTGAATTTGGCACAGAGGGAAAAGGCAGAAGAAGACGAGAAGTGAAGGACCATCCCATGTGACACGAAGGAGCTTCTTGTTGACATGTCAGGGAAATGCTTTACACTTTTGCTGGGGACCTGCAGGCTAAAGGTCTTTTTGGAGTTCATTTGGGTCCCCCAAACCTGGCCCTCATAAACAGCCATCACCCGCACCCAATGGCCAGCAGCTGCATGAGAGTCTGCTATTGTCGTCAGCTACGTTTGAAACCGTTGTTCTCCTCACCTCTCCCCACCCCTCACCCACCCCCCCCCACCCCCAACCCAAAAGGGCGGTTTTTTTATTTCTTTTTCCCCCAATTTGTGCTGTAGCCAAACTGGCTATCATTTTATTTTATTTCTATTTCCTAATTTTATTTCAAACATCCCTAGGCGGATTCAGACAGATTTCGCCAGGTTGGTGACATTATTTCAAGAAACTCTTGAAACTAGAGCCAGTAGACATAAAATTTGGCGACACCCTCCCAAATCGTCTTTTAAGGTGAGAATGAAAAACCCCCTCTTTTTCCCTTTGTAACGGTAGCTGTCCTTTTGGAAAACTAGAATCTGGAGATAATATGCCAGGAAAAGAAAAGCACCGCTGGCTACCATCCACAAGAAGATTTAACTGAATTTGGCTGTAGACCAGATGTGAAAGTAGAAAATCTTAAGAATGCTTTTATATTTTGGCTACCTGCTGGAACTTGTTGTAGTGATCCAGAGTCTTTTTATAAAAATGTGACTCATTAGAGTCATGTTTTCTGTATAAATCCTTTTCTGTGTGTGGAAATCAAAATTTTCAGGTTGAAAAAATGCAAAACGTCTCACCCAAAACAAAAAAAAACACGCACACAGAGCACCCACACAGATCTCAGGCCCACCAAACTGTTGCCAGGTACACTGCATGTGAAGTTACACATGGACAATGATCACACCATATGTCATGTAGTACATAGTTACCTTCAAACAACTCTAATGGCCCAGTCCATTTGGTTGCGCTTGCGTGCACGTGGCTGTTCACCTGTGCAGTGTCGATGTCCGTATTGGGATGGACAACCGAGGTTTGTTTAAAAGCTATGAGAAATTCTTCCTTCCTTTGCACTGTCATGATTCATTTGGCTGGAGTGACCCGGCACCCATGAACACACCATCGGCCATTCCGTTGAATGAAACCCTCCGTCTTACTTGATGGGTTTCTTTTTCCTTCCCTTTGGTGCATGTCGTACCCAGATCTGCTTTGTGCTCCTTATGCCTTCGCCTCTATTCACGCACCTCACTAAACACCTAAACTACTTACACGCGACAAACCACACATTGGTGAAATTTGACCTAGGGCTAACTTTGGCCTCTAAAGGGGTGGGACTAAACTCGTTGCAAACTTCTCAAGAGGTTCAAGGCTTTGTTGTTTGGGATTATCATTTCACGCCTTCTTGCCTAATTGTAAACTTGTGTTTAGTTTGAAGATTTAGCATGTCAAGGACATCTCCTTAGGCCCCTATTTCTCAAACCTTCATTCATCGGCACTTATGCAACTCGTGAGAGTGTTGTCAAATTGGGAATTTGACCCAACCCAACACTTAGACTCACAACCCAAGCCACCACGGGAGCCAACCCACGGGGGTCCAAACTTGGGCCTCAACTAGGCCCAAGCCACCACAAGAGCCAACCCACGGGGGTCCGAACTTGGGCCACAACTAGGCAAATCCTTTCACTGAAGGGTCCATTTAGAAGGGCATGTCACTCTCCCCACTTTAAAGATGTCAATGTACTTGTTGACATTACTTCTAGCTGACCACCTTTGGGCATTTTTATCACCTTCTCTCCTTTCAACCTAATGGCGGGATTAACAACTTCTTGATCAAAGGAGACCATTCGCATTATATATTTATGTTCTTACCATAGGAAATATTACTATGTGTGTTTTTCGTTTTCACGCAAATGCATTCATTTCTGGCATCTTCCCCAAATTGCCCCTTGCAATTGTCTTTTCTTTCTTTGGAATCCATTTCGAGTCTAACTTAGAGGTTCCAATCACCACATTGAATGAGGGTTACAAACATGCCAACAAATAATGTTGAACTAGGTTCTACAATTTAAATCCCACTTACCCAAAAAGGACATGAGTCATGAGTTCATGCACAAGAAGTTTAACTTTTCTATTCAAGGATGTGCCATTTTATTTACACCCACCACCATCTTAGTTTCACCTTACCAAGCTTTAAAGTTTTTCAATCCAAGTTCAAGGTCGAATTTTAATTATTATTTACCTTGAATCAAAGGAATGAAATGTTTAATTTAGGGTTTGGTAGGGTGTTTGTGTGAATTTTAGAAGACCAATTAATTGAAATGGTAGAAAGTGACCATTATTTTCAATGTTAAATAAGGTTGTGTATAGGCCTAAATTTTTTAGGCCAATGGGGTTGCTAGATTTTTTAATATTTGAATACAATAATAATTCCATGTGTAAAAACTATTTACAAAAAAGGTCCTTTCACATTATTATTGCAAGTCTTTGACTCATTACAAAATAATTACAAAGTTTTAAAGAACAAATGTTTGTGGCAAGATATACAACACATGAGTTGGTATATGAATGAACCGTTTACACAATTTGGGTTGATCTTGATTAAAGGTTCTATATTCCCTAATCACCTCAAGGAATTAACCCCTTTACACATTTGAATAAAGATTGCCATTATTTCAACTATCAAAGAAGAAGACAACATTGATAAAAACATTTTGCACATGTTCATGCCACCAACAATAGAAGCCAAGTCATATTGAATAATGTATGTTTTTGGCAATCGCATTCATGTTCCAAATGCTATAGACTATTTTAATAACATTTGATTATAACATGACAACAACTTTTGAACATGATTACAAATTAAGGTCAAATTATTGAAGACCCATTCTTACAAAATTAAAGTACATAAGGTAGATCAAGGAAATATGGGAATTAAACTATGGAATTTTGAAATTTGTTGTTCTACTATGCAGTTGGGAGTTAATAAATAATAATGGGAATAATGCAATGGTTAAGAAAGATGAGTGTGACATTATGTTAGTAAATTTTACTTCCTTGATCCTAATTTTAGACTACTATTTTATTTTCTCAAATTCAAATGAACTATTAGCAACCACTTTTGGGTGAAAGCATGCAAAAGCATACAAAAAATGGTTTTCACAAGTAAAGAAACAAAATTTTGTAACAAGTAAATTAGAATTTATGTGATACCTTGTGAAATTGTCCTTTTGAACTACATGAAGGCATAAAATATGATATATTGAATTTTTTGAAAGCTTCAAATTTTGTATCAACCTACTTTCAATCTACTTTGCAAAATTTGCCAATTTCCCACATTGTGAAAACGTAGATTGAAAATAAATCAAAAAAATAATTTGGAAATTTCATTCATATGTTGCATTTTGAAAGGGTCTGGGGCAATGCACATGCAATGCACTTTATCATATCAAAAAATATATTGTGGACACCAAGTCTAAGTTTATGGAAATTTTACTTTTGAAAGGCTTCACATTATTGTAATCCAAAATTCAAATTTCAAAAAATGTGTATCAAGGTGCATAATGGCTCAAACATTAATAACACATCATTTAAATTGTTTGATTTGGAAAATGCGCAATATTGACTGAAGTAATAAAATTGCAATAATTAATTAATTAATGGGAGTAATAACATACATTAAAAATGACCATATGTGGTTTGTTTAATACAATAAATGTATCCCAAAATTTATGGCATGACTAAAATCCCTAAATGCCAAAAGATTCCAAATCTACTTTTACTTGTTGGTAAAGATCACCAAATGGTACACTTTTGTATGCTTTCACCATTTTACGATAACTAGTGTTTTTTTGACATGTTTACAAGTCTCATAAACTGAAAAATGTTGAACAATGTGTTGTATTTGTGCAACACAATGTTGAAAATGTGTGTTATGTTTGTGTAACACTATGTTTAATGTGTCAATATGGCATTTGAATAAATTTTAAAGTAATCCAATGAATATAAAATATCTTTTTGCACATTTAAAACCTACTTCTTAAAAAAATTGTGAAATAATGAAAACACAATTTAAGCATATTTTTTCAACATTGTCTTAGGTTTTTTTAATAGAAATTTCATGCTACCACATCATCATGTCATGACTAATCATAGTGATTCAAGAGGGTGAAATTAACTCCTATTGCTTTATTTACACCCTCCCACTACATATAAAATAATTTCTTTTTCAAAAGACCCAAAGAAAAAAAGGTTTAAAAGTAGTTTTCCAAAAGGATCTTGGTGAGAAACACATTTGAAATAAAGTTCAAACTAATTTTGTGGACCTTGACATGTTCATATTTCAAAATGTGGATGAATGTGCTAGCTTATGAACTCATGTCAATATTGCTGACTTAATTCAACGAACCATTGTTGTAGGGGGTTGTACAATATCAATATTGCATGGTGTGGTTGTAGATCAAAAGGGAATATGATGAAGCTAATGGTTAAAAGGAGTTTGACACAAGTTTATGTAGTGAAAATAAACATTTGTTTCAAAGACAACAAATCTAGCATGTTTTTGGTTGTGTTTCGGGTTTAACACAATAACAAATCATGTTCATTAAAACTAAATATACCTTTATATTTGTGTAAATTTAATTTGGTAGAGCTTTTGTTATGTGAACATGGAGATGAGGGCATTGTACAATACTATGGTGAAGACTTAATGTTATGCCCAATTTTTTTTTAATACAAGTTGTCGATTCCAACAATGACAATTGCTAGATTTTGTAGTATTTTTGTGATGTGATTTGAATAGGTGATTTAAACGTCATGAGGGCCATTAAATTACAAAGTACTTAGTTTACTATGTTAAGCTTATTAGCATTGTAAACTTAGGTTTGGTGTAAATGTTGTGTGAAAGTTCTAAGAGCAAAAAAAGGTTAATTAGTAATTGTCATCCTACTAATTTCACGAGTCCAAAACTAGAAAACTATTTAATTAATCAAGCAAAGATGAAAATCAAATCAAATATACATTTGCCATATCAAATAGCACTTGCATTCACATAAATCTAACACATGTAACATGCCAAATACCATATTGCAATTATAGTGATTGAAATTAATCACACTACTATGTGGTTGCCACCACGTATGTAATTGAGATGACTAAACTTAGTCACATTATTACATGCATTGCTACCATGCAAGCATGCTCAATCCATGTGTAACTACCAATATTTGATACAATTAAAAGGGGAAGCCACACCAAGTCATATTGGACTTACCCACTTGTAGGGAACAAATTGGACCAAAAAAAAAACCCCTTTAGTCATTTTGGACAAGTAAACTTTACAAATTAATCATTGTAATCATGATTTAAGGGGTGTATAGACATGTTTTGTTGTTGTGTTATCAAATTGTGCAACATACAACATGTGAAATCATTAGGAAGGGGAGAAAAAATGTATTGTTTTTAACAATAACTCTTTAAATGTCTTTTTCAAGATTCAAATGCATTTTCCACAACCTTATTTCCATCAAAAAGGTGTTTGTTGAAAAACAATTCAAAAATTGTGTGTTTCACATTTGTAGTTTATATGCAAGGGATCATGAACCAAGGCAAAAGTGGGTAGCCCTTCCTCCCCAAGATGTAAGGTCACATCCCATCTTGAGATCCATGTTTAAAGTTGCACAAACCATGATAGGTTTCATTTTGGTACAAAGGTTTAATTGTAGCAAAATTCATTAGAATTTCATAAAACTTGGCATGCTAACAAACTCATCTCAAAATCACCTTTAATGATCAACCATTATTTGTAATTGCACATTATATGACTTTGATTTGTAGGAGTAGTTTGTTATTATGAAAGCACATTTAGGTTTTTGAATGTGATTTGTGTGTAATGAATTGCACATGAATTGAAAGAAGACCAAAAAATTTATAAAACATGCCATGACCCAAGAAAGATCATCCCTTTGTGGCCATCAAACTTGTTGACTACTTAAACAAATTTGTAAATAACCATATTCATTGAAGACTTCCCAATTGCAAACATTTTGGAACACTACATGCATTTTGTTCAATAAGAGAATTTGTAAAGTGAACATGCCACCTAAAATTATATAATGCATTAGTACCTAGTGTCTTTTTCAATTGCAAAACAACTAATTTGGTAACATGGAAATGTTCACCCACTTGAAATTGTCATATTGTGTCATGAAAAAATGTGAATACCATGCGGCAATTTCAACTTTGACCCAATTGTTCTTCGATGTTCATAAAAAAAAAAAAAAAGGTTCCAAAACCACCTATATTAATGTAAAATGACTGCAATTTTCATGGTTTGAAAAAAAATTACGTTTAGATTCCCATTTGTCTCTCATCAACTCCATCAAATCATGGTTGTTGTGAAATCATAGGTTTTATTATTCTTACATTTGCAACACAACATGAACCATATGAATTTCAAGAAACATCAACTTCAAGGATTTTATAGTGGAGGTGGA
Source organism: Sphagnum contortum (assembly GCA_963920785.1). Lineage (NCBI taxonomy): Eukaryota > Viridiplantae > Streptophyta > Sphagnopsida > Sphagnales > Sphagnaceae > Sphagnum > Sphagnum contortum. Next base: position 1,449,648 of record OY987287.1, on the reverse strand, counting down.
AGGAAAAAAAAAACCCCCAATAAATTGTTTTAAAAATGTAAATAAAACTTGTAGAGGAAAAGAACTTTGATGAAGCCTATTTAAAGAAGGAAACATACCCAAAAATTAAATGCAAAACACATTGAAAAGCTTGTGGGAATGAAATAGAAGATCATAAATAAAACCTAGAAAAGAAAAGAACCTTGATGAAGGTAGAAGAAAGAGAAATGCAATTGGAAGATAAATGCAAAACACAATTAGAAAGTTGTTTGAAGGCAAAGGAGAGAAGTGCAACCAAAACTTGCAAAATAGAAGAAGATAACTTAAGAAATTTGAATGCAACAAAAACAATTTAACAACAATGAATTTTTTTATGAAAGTGGAGTAGAGAAGGGCAAACAAACTTGCAAAAGCAAGACAAAAACATCATAAAAATAAAAAAAAGAAATGCAACCAAAAACAAAATTGCAAAATAGAAATGACAAATCTCCTATGAGAAAAGGTAAAAGAAGTGGGAGTTTTGCATGTGAAATTAGATGTTGTGCAAAAAGAAAAAATCTTGTCTAACATGATGATGGTGCTCCAACTTCCTACTTTCAATGTGTCTTCATGAATAGAGATGAAAAGTTGAAGATTACTAGCCTAACCATCAACAAAAATAACCTACTAGGTTTGAATGACAATAAACAAAACCTAGCTACAATTACTAGCAGTTGATAGCTCCTTAGTAAGCACCAATGTTAGAACCTTAAAATCTACTAATGGCTACCTTATCAACATATGTTTAATTTTGGGTTTGAACAAAATATTATAATGATAGGGTTTGAACCTTTGCAATCATCATTATTGCTAATCTCATTCATGTAGATCTTTTGTCTTAATGCTCTTCCACGTGAGGCCTCATAACATTAAAGCAACCCAGATGAAAAAAATGGAGGCATAAACTTAAGATCCAAGAGATGAATTCCTCCCCTTGGTGATAGATGTCTATGGTCAATTACAAAAATAAGTTGAAATCTTTTTATAAGTTTGTGCCAACAATGTGTGCCGGGAATGGAAGGCCTAAAAGATCCTCCCCTCTTGATCCTAACCAATGTTGTTTAGTTCTTGATTTAAAAAGAACCTTTGATCTTGGTTCTAACTCCTCTTTTTGTTTTCAATGGAACTTTAAATCTAGTCTTAAGACTGGTTATTTGAATTTCTAAAACCTTCGATTTTGATCTTGAAACCCAACCTACTTATAAGACTAGGTCTAGTTTCCATTGCATCTAACAAAACAACTTTTAAAAGAAAGTATTACTTTGTTCAACTATTACATATAGTTCAAGATAGAGATTGTGTAGTGTTAATTATGTACTTATACTAATCAAATGCAATAACTTGCCTAAAATGTAAGGTCAAGCTTATAATTTTTAACATAAAAGTCATACTTATCCACAGAGCAAACTCAAAGTTGTTTAAAATGGGGTAACATGCACAATTCAGGTTCTAATTCAATTTTGATAAAAGACTAGATGCCTGATTAGCTTCCAATGGCAGTTCTAATAAAACTCTAAATCTCTAATCCAGATAGCTTAAAACCTGACTTATAACATGAACCTGAACTGGCTAGATCCCCAAAACTTGCCAACAAGAGTCCAAACTACTTTCCTCAAACAATGGGTTTCAATCACACTTCAAAAGTTGCAAGCCTCTCCATATTTGAAGTCGAGGCATAGTGGTGGGGCTGGCTACCTCTCCACTTCCTCCACTTCTGAACCCTTCACCCATTGTCACTTGGGATATTTTATCCGCTGACTTCTGTTGTAGCTCTATTGCCAGAGTGTGGAGTCTAGACAATGTACTATCTCTCCACCCTCGTCCTTGTTCTTTTTCTTTTGTGACCCTCCACCATTTCTTGGAATAAAGACTTGCTGGTTGACATCAATTTCTAATTCTTACCAGTATTTCAAGTGTTTGGCATATCATTCAAAGATGGCCATTTTTGGATCCAACAGGAATACCAGTGTCACATGGTGCCAAAAAGTTCGTGAACAAAAAACACACCCATATAAAAGCAATATCATGTTCGACAAGTGACTGTAGAAGAAGATGATGACGGCAGTACAAAAGGGATCGACATAGTCTGTATATAATACATTATAAGATTCATGCGCGCGGTACACGCGGTCAACTTTGGCATTATAAAAGTCTCCTTGCGCAGTCATGGATTAACAACAACGACTTATTAATGTAAGATGCGGACAGTGCACCTCTAATTTCAAATCAGCGCCGGCGCCTGCGGCTCGCCTCCCCATGTTGGGTCCTTTGGTGCTCATTTGTAGTCCTCCAACTTCTGTTTCAGGCAACTTGAGACTTTCTTTCCATTTTAGGTCAATTGCCCACAATACATTAGAGGACAAAGCGACGTTTACCCCATTGATGGAGTTTTTTAAAATAATAATATTCATGGTAATAATATTATTTTTGTTATGTAGCTGAAGTATAAATAAGTAAATAAAGAAATAGCTGAAGTGGTGTTTATCCACAAGATAGTTTAGCCAAGTTTGGTCTGAATGTAAAAAAGGTTTAAGCACCCTTCACACTTTTGCTTACATGCTAGAACCAAACAGATAAATGTGACGATTTTTTCCAAGAAAAAGAAGTTTGGTACGAAGAAGAAACGAATGGAAAATTCTAAGCAGCCAATAAGGTGATGTACTGTTCACCCAAGAGGTTCAGGTTTTTCACTTTTGGGCTTGGGGTGAGGGGTCTTGTCGAGGGAGGGGGAGTTGGTATTTTTGGATCTTGATTGTCCTGAATAGGTTCTCATGTTGTTGCCAATGGCAGCAAAATTTATCCGATATCCTATTCTCAAAGTTCTACTTTTGTTATCTATCTAGGTAGGCCAAAGGGGAAGATGATAATACATCATACTTTGAGGACGTCAAAAGGTCGATCACTTTTTCTCGTGATGGGGCAATCAAAGAGGCCCACACCCCGAAGAAAATTGAACATTGGGTGCACTCATATTTAATCAATATTAACCACAATATGCAACATAAGATCATTGCAGTGGCGCTAGTGTTCTTAGGGGTTTATTTCTATAGAATGTTTGTAAATCATAGTCTGAAAATTTGTTCACACCTAATGGCATGCTAATCCAGGCAAGCCATAACCAACTTATAGATGGTCATTCCTTCACAAAGGAGGCCTCTTTATCATCTAGGCATTTGGGCTATACCCTTTCTTTAATTCTTAGAAAAAGATAGGGACATTTTCTTATCATTTCTGAGTTGTATCGCAATTTTTTAGAAAAAAAAAAATTGTAGTTTCCCAAATTTTGGCAATTTCTTTCATTTTTGTAGCAATTTTTTTTTGTTTGAATTTCAACCAAAAAGGAAAATTCACCCAAAAAATCCCAAAAAATTGTTGTCACAATGCAAAAACTCGCCCCAAAAAAAAACTCTGGTTGTATATATCTGGTTAACCCCATCCTGCTTAGGGTATAACATCAATGTTTCCATCTGGGGATATAAGTTAATCCTAGAGGTGTGCTATGCTGACTTGTAGAGGGAGTTTCTCCTATAGATAGTCTCCACAGCTGACTATGGTCAGGGAAGCAGGCCCTATTCTCACCCCAAGCTGATTGTGGTTGGGGAAGCATCCATTATTGGTTCCTATATCCTGTCTTGCCGTCATATATTTCTTTGCATATTCTAGTTTTATCTTGTTCATTCCTTGCTGCATACTCTAGTTTTGTCTTTTCCAATTGCTTTCGCATGTAGGCTTGCATGTTCTATTACTTCAGTTCCTGGCTTCTGGTGAACCCTTGGCACTTTCTTTCTGGACTTTTCTGGTGTGAGATTTGGATTTACCCCTTGGATCAGCTATTTTGCCAAGTTGAGGTGTCCTGTTTCCGAAGTCTACATTGCTGTTTGGTTATATTGCCAAATTGCAAAGTCCACATTGGTTATTTGGCTGTTTTGCAAATTTGCCAAATCCACTTACTTCCAAAATGAGCTTCAAGCTGCTCACAAATCAAAAAGTATACTGGGCCGTCCAAGGCATGAATTTTCTTTCCTGCTCTGCTGAAACTTCTACCCCCAAAAAACCAGACAACCCCTGAATTTTAAAAAAATTCATTTCCACAGGCTGCCTACAGCCCACCTCCTTTTTCTTTCTCTCTCCTCTCTTCTTATTTTTGTTGAAAAAATACCAATCATCAATCAAACAAAGCACCCAACAAAGGGCGAGAAAAGATACAAGATAAAAGGAACCCAAGTCCTGGCAAAGGAAGAATCCTCCAAATAGGGTGAATTGCTAAGGGAATGGGAACTTGAAAGCCCTTTGGTTCCCATAGCCTAATGTACTTTCATACATCTTCCTAGTAATTTTCAGTTCAATCCCATGCTTGGGTGAAATGGCACTTAAGCTTGTACATGGTACAATGGTAAACACCACAACTTTTTTTGGTTGCTTATAAACATTATAGATCTTCACTCATATGGTTAAATCATGGTTTTTGCCTGGGAGTTTTAGTGTACTTATGCTATTAAGTTAGAGTTAAATTCATATAAATTGGGTTATTGTTAAAAAATTATCCCAGTTAAAGTTGGTTTGAAATTAATTTAGTGTGAATGGGGCTTCAAATGTTGTGTTTGGGGTAAAAAATTCTTGGCATTTTTTAAAGTTTCACTTCTAATGATTCAAAACATCACTCGCCTCCAACACTGCAAAAATTCAAGCCTAAAAACGATGCAAAAACATAGACCAAAACATATGTAGCACATTAAGAGGTGCCTTGCCTCCTCACAAACCAAGTCTCATCATCGCCTAAATGTGCTCCCACCAAGTGTTCTTGGAACATATTTGTTCCAAAAGGTCCCAAGCCTAGTGCCAAACCTTTTGGAACAAAAGAATGGCACCCACCCCCACATTAAAGAGGTCAATTTCCCTATTGACATCCATCCTCTTGGTAAATGTTAATATTTTGTCACCAATTTATTCTTTTAGTTTTGTAGTTCAACATATGATTATGTACATATTTTGAATTTGTAATGCTAACTAACTACAAAAATCAAAGAGTAAACCCAAACAAAATCCTTCCAAAATCCATATTTGGAACAACATAACATCTACAATAATTTGAAAATAGATTTAGACTATATGGAATTGAAAAAAAAAATAGGAAACAAAATACAATGTAATATCAATGTTCTTTTCCATCAAAACTCCCTTCTAGCTCTTATCATAAGCTTTTCCTCATCCTCAAAAAAAAATCAATGTCCTAGTGTTCACAACATTAGAACTCTTTCTCTAAGTCCTTGATTCCCCACCATGAACATGAATTCAAATTGTCAACTAGTCCTAATCATTCAACCCTATGCTCCCATTCTATCTTATAATGACACCTCCTCTTGTCCACTCTATTCAATAGTGATAATACAATTCTATCCATTCTATCCAATGGTGATAGAACAATTATGCCCTTAACACTTATTTAAGCATTTAATGACTTTTGGTAATAATTGTTTTGCCATTACTTCACAAGTTGTCTAGATTGGTATTCCCCAACTTTAATCATATGTTGTATATCATGTCTTTTACTCCTTGATACAAAAAAAATTGAAGGGAAAGTTGTGTTCCCTATTGTGCCATCTTTTTCGACAATTTTTTTCACTTGTTCAACTTCCTAATGGGCACTTTTCCAACTTCCTTGAATCCATGGGCCTAAGTTTTTTTGGAACTAACATCTTTTTTATTAATGAATTTTCACCAATGTCTTATTTGAAAATTCTTATTTCGACTTATACAAGGTATTTTCATGGAAAAAAACTACCCAAATTCGCCAAATTTTGAAAGAAAATCCAAATCATTAAAAATCTTATTTTTCCATTAAAAGGTGTGCCAAAAATAATCCAAATCATCAATATGATAAGTTTTAAGAGGTGGCCAATAATATAGAAAGGTTTTTTTTAATTCATATTTAGTATGTAACCAAATTTGGTTAAATCATTTTTTGAATGATTGCCATTTTGATTACATATCAAAATCCTTAAAAGAAACCATTCTTGGAACAACCTTAACCATCACACTAGGCCCATGATAAGAGTTATGAATGTGCCAACAAATATTGTTGAACTCAATTTAATTAGGATCCAATGTTTTTGTAGTTGCCATAGGACTAGTTCTTGTGTCAATAAATGCAAGAATATTTACTTCCATATTTTGATTGAATCGACATCTACTTTGCAATATTCCAAAATATCATTTGATAATATTTTATGAATTTTATTATCTGGATCCGGCTCCATTCCTTCCAATTGGTTTTTTTAGAATATAACCTACAACCATAAATAATTGTTAGTGATTTACCCTTTGCAAGGATGTGGATCACAAGTCCATGCATGAAAAATCTTACTTTTCCATTAAGAGGCATGCCATTTAATTTACATGCATTACTACCCCACTTTCATTTGAATTGACCTTGAGGCAGTTTTTGACTCCAAGTTCATCACCTAGTTCCATTTATGTTGGTTGCCATTGTCTCATTTCACCTTGCACTTATTCCTTCTACAAACTTGATTTTCACACAAGTTTGACCCTACCTATGTGTTTTGGCCCTTCTTGCATTCTAATTTTGTGGGTTTCTCCCTCACATTTAGAGGTTGATATGTGTTCATCAACACTCTATATACACCTTTTTTCATGTCCTTTTCATTCCTAGCTCATGCCCCTTAAAGGCTCAATTTCACCTAGGTTGATTCCTTTTAGTGACATTCTTTCCATTTCACCAAGTATTATTTGCCTAGATGCATGCCTAATCATTCATTACACCAGTATGTGTCCAAAATTGCTTTGTGTTTCACTAGATTTTGAATGAAATTGGACAAATTATCATGGTGAAAGTGGGCAACCCTTTAATAAACATGGACCAATTGTTACAAACAAATGAATTCATTAATAACTAATTGAATTCACCAATAATTAATCAAATTCATTAATAATTAATTACGAACATGGGCTAGGCACCTAGGAACCTTCATTATGTTACTTAGCCCACCTAGACACCTTCTCACCAACCTAAGGTGCAAATGTGAAGGTTTGAACCCTTCATTTTCATGTTTAAGGAACAAGTCCTTAACCATTGAACCATTATTTGAATGAATGATATTTTTTGTCATCACATATTATTATGCTTATTTGTTTTTACCTTAGGTTATTATTGGCAATTCTTGGATATTCTACCATAAGATATGTTAAGCTATTCTAAATTATTAGATTGTACTCCATTGTTGGTTATTCTACTTTATTTCACCATAGACTATTGTTTACTATTATAAGTTATTACCATAGGCTATTGGTGGGTATTCTATTGGTGATTATTTTATCATTGGCTATTGTTGAATATTTGAGGTTATTCTACCATAAACTATTATTAGCTATTCAATGTAATTTATTGTAGGCTATTAGTTATTATAGGCTATTATACGCTGCTTATCATAGGTAAATATTGGTTATTATTGGTTACTTTATTATAGGCTATTGTTGACTATTCTATCATAGGCTATTTTATTTTAAGTTATTATTAAGTAATTTAGGTTATTATTGACTACTTTAAACTATTTTGTTGTAGGCTATTATTGGTTTTTTTTACTATTCTAAATTATTTTACTTTAAGTTAATATTGGTTATTTATTGTAGATTATTATTGATTATTTTAAACCATTATATCACAAGATATTTTTGGTTACTTTAACTTATTTTATGACAAGTAATTTTTAATTATTATTGATTATTCTACCATATGCCGTTTTTGGCTATTTTGGTTTTTTTGGCTCTTTTACCGAGGCGATTATTTTATTTTCGATTGTTCTATCCTAGGTAATTCCACCTTAAATTATTACATGTTATTTATGTGTATATTATTTTATTTTAGGTCACTATATTTTATTTCAAGTTATTTTAAGTTGTTATAACTTAGGATAAAATAACCTAAAATAACATAAGTACATACTAAAAATCATATAATAAACTAGGATACCTTAAAGTAGAATAATCTATAATAATTTAGGGGTATAACCAAAACTATGATAACTTATAATAACTTATAATATCTTATAATTCCAAGGACAATGTTTCATTGGAATTGGTTTATGTAGGATGGGTACTTTAGTGATTGTCATTATGACAATTCCAGAATCATTGCAAATTATAATTCATCTTAGATCAAATTCCATTTCAAAATCATTTTTTTTCTTTTGTATATTTGTATTTTGTTTGTCTTGCACCCTTTTAATGTTTTTAAAAAATTGTATCTTATTGTTCATCTTACACTTTTTCAATGTTTTTTTTCTTTTGTTTGTATATATTTTATTGTGAACTTTTTTAATGAATTGGACTTTCGTTGGCATTTTGCCTAGCAAATCAAGAATGGAAATGACCTTTCTTTACAATGACTTATCTACTCACAAATTTTTGACCCTAGATATAATGCCAGACAAACTAGGGTGCCAAAAAATATCGATGGAACAAAATGATATGTAATGAAATTTACAAAATTTTATTTTTCGAAAAGAAAAAATTGATTACCACAAAACCATTATGTCCACACAACATAATTTAATCATCGTCACTAGTAATGCAAAATAACACAAAACACAAATAATTTAGGGTATAAGTTAAAGTAACTAAAATAACATAAAATAACATGAAGGATTTAAAGACAACAACATAAATTTACCATAGCAAATTATAGTAATGAATTATGATAACTAATAATGAAATACGACATTTACATAGTGACCCTATAGTGAAATAATTTTAACCAAGGTGAAATCACTGAAGTGTAGTGAACCTATTTCATTTTTAAAGTCTCATAGTGATTTTGGTTAGTGAACTGCAATTCGCTTTTGTACTAATGATTCTTGTACAAATTATGCATTTGATTGATGAAAAAAACCTTTGTTTGAGAAGATTTAGTTCTCTCACGACTTGTTTCCTATTTATGTGTTTTGTATCCTTCTAACATGGTTTTAGTTTTGAAATGCATGTGGAGGGTGTCATGTGCACAAAAATCTTTGGTAATTTGAGAGTGTAGACATCAAGATTTGGCTTCACCATTACCTCAAAAGGCCTTGTGTACTTGGCTACAAATCTAGGCACTAGCCTTTTAAGCATATCAAGGTCCCAAATTTTGAGCCACACATAGTCACCTACCTTGAATTCAATATATGCCTTTGAATCTTGTTCGCATGTTTTCATACCTAACTCGAATTTGCTTTAACAACTTAGAACAAGCGCACAATTATTTTCAACTCGTCATCATGGCGTTGACCTTTTTGGAACCATGTTGGAATCAAGCCATGCAAAGGATGGTTAAATCCATGGGTTTCCTTACTTCAACTCCTAAAGTTATCTCAAATGACATAACATTTTAGTTGTTGAATGTTTGGTGGAGTTGTAACAAAATTATGTTACAACTCCACCAAACAATTATGCTAACCCTACATGATCACCCCAATCCTTTTGGTGGATGCCCACATAGTTGCACATGTACTAATTTATTTTTCCATTATAAATGGAAGGTTGCAAGTTGAACAATAATTTTTGACCCAACCTTTCAAAACAAATGTCTCTCCAATCTTGCCATGAATTGTGCATCTTTATTAGTCATGATACATTGTGGCATTTTGTTGTGCCTTAGTCCACATTTGAAATAACATCTTGGCCATCTCCAAAGTTGTGGTTGTTGTCATAATTGGTACCATTTTGGCCAACTTGGAAAACCTATTCAACACCACAAAGATGGAGTCCAACCCTTGTTATTCTAACAAACATGTTAGAAGTCCATAGCTCAGACAATTTCACATGGCTTTATAGGAGGGGGTCAATATAACCCATACTTCTTTTTGTAGATGGACTTTAATGTTTTGACACTTCACACAAGTCCTCACATAATGTTTTATGTCTTCTTTTATTTTGGGCTAATAAAAATGTTTAACCATAGCCACCCTAGTGGATTTTTTTCCTTGGTGTTTCATTGTAAATACATCATGTTCTTCTTCCACAATCCTTGTATGCAACTTGCCTTTAAAGACATAAATTTGCATATGTTTCCATTTCAACAACCCATGATCAAAGGTTACATTCCTTTTATTTTCCCTATGCATTGCATTATATATAAAGAATGTTTTGCAAGGTGATATTTCATACATCCCTCCTTAATCTTATACTCAAGGCTACCTTCTTTACTGTATATTGTGTAAAGGATTTGAGTTGTCCCACAAGACATTTCCCTTCAGTATTTCATCTTACAACTTCATGCATCAACCATTTACATTATATTGGTTTGGCTTATAATTAACTCAATATCCATGAGTGCTAGCATATCATGTCATCTTTGTTGTGGCCTTAAATTATGTTTCAAAATATCTCAAAGACACATTGTTCATGTATAACAAGTTGTTTTGTGTGCTCCTAGGTAGTGTTGCCATGTCTTGAGGCGACTCATTATAATGAACAACCTCTCGTGAGTTGGCCATTTGATTTAAACCTTTGTCAATGTCTTTTTTTCAAAATATATACGACACTCCTCTTGCATCAACATACCATAAATTGTGAACCCACTCGCATCAATGTGCACCTTGAATGATTACGTGAAGTTTGGGAATTTTAGCATAAATGTAGTTGGTAACTTCGCCTTTAATTCTTCAAATGCCCATTGTTGTTGTTCTCCTTAATCAAATGTTAATTATTTTAGGATATTTGTCAATGGCTTGGTAATCATGGAGAAAGATTTTATGAACTTTAAATAGAAGTTCACAAGTCCCAACACTACGACAAAAGTTGGTGTTTTTTGCTAGATTTTATGACTGGATTTTAGACACATGTTGACCCCAAACAAGATAACTCAACTAACAAAAAGACTTAGTCATTTAGGACAAGCACAAAGGGTATCGAAGTCATCTAAGCTTTGATTAAGTGATTAATATTGTACACAATGGCATGTTTGGTTTGATTGTAATACTACCATTCGTTTGATTAGATGGCTTGTCTAATTTGATTAAAACTAGTAGTTGTTTATTAATGTGGTTTGTCTATTTTGCCCAAAACATGTGGAAAAGACTCTTGAAGCTTTGAAAGTTTGAAGCATTTTGAAGCATTATTTCAGTTTTTAAAGTTTTAGAATTCCACATTTGAAAAATTATGAATGTTTTTTTACTATGGCTAATATTTTTTTATCATCTATATTTTTTTCAATGAAAAATCTTTCATTATATAAGTCCTTTTGATATTCCTTTGCAAAATTGATTCTGACATAATAGGTGTACATTTTTAAATGTCTTATGTTAAAACCAAAATTCAATATTGGATCAAATGAATTTTTATTCTAAGTTCCTTGACATTCATATGAGGGAAAAATAATTAACTTGCCATGATTACTATGGTTTCAAATGGCAATACAAAAATAGATCTTTGATCTTAGCTAATTATGTCTAAAATTTAACGCCCTTTTTGGCTCCTTGTTACACATTTTTAATGTGAAAATTTCCAAATAAATAAATAAATAATTTCAATTTTGGTAGATAGAAGTATGTAGGTATGTAAATAGGTCGATAATTATGTGAATAGATAAGTATGTAGGTAGGGAGTAGGTAGGTAAATAATGTTTTAAAAATTTAAGTTTAGCTTTTGATGTTAAGTTTTTTTTGTTGGCTCATCCAAAATGACATTTAAAAAACATCTTCGTGGGTTTTTAATGTTTCAAATTCTTTTCCTTGTGTAGTCTACAAGATTGAAATGAAATACAAAGGATAACTTTTATAATTACATGTTGTAGTCTTCAAGATATCGTTTGTTATTCAATTGTATGAAATAATGAAGATTCAAATGCATTTTGGGTCAAATTATTTGATATCTTGGTTTAAATTTGTTTTATAGATGTGTAGATCTTGGGAAAATCTTTAAATGAAATTTATTTATTTTCATTTGGACAAAGTATGAAAAAGATAGTAATGGTCAAAGTTGGGTACTTTTGTATGGGACAAAGGATGATGTAAGATAATGTTGTAAATTTATCCCATATCTTTTGTCAACAAATTGTAAACTATATAACTAGATGAAAAAAAATTAATTTACACACAGTGTAAGTGCTAAATAAGTTCAAAGTGCAAATATTGCTTGTGATGAGCCAATAAAAAAAGCTTGTCACCAAAAAATAAATAGGATCCTATTTACCTACCTATTTTGGCCTACCAACTTATGCCTATTTACCTCCTTCTTAAATAGCCTATATTTAGGCCTAATCTAATGGCCTAGCTTTAGGTGCAACCTAAGAAAGGACATAATGTAAGCTCCTAGGGTAGGCTTAGGTTGCCTAAACTTATTTTAAGCACATAGACCTAGGCCTAATTGCCTAGGCTTTAGGTTTTAGGTTCTTAATCCTAGGTACTTAATTTTAGGCCTAGTTTAAATTTTACCTAGGTCATTTAATTTTTAGCCAAATGGCATAACCTAAGTGGTTAATGTTTAAATGCCATGTCGCTTAGCCTAGGTGGCCAATGTTTAAATGCCACATGGCATTTGATTAATCACAACTATGTTTAACCAACAAATCAAGGCTTGACCAATCACCTTAATGACCACTGCATGAAACTACCCATAGAACCATTAATTGAACACCTTTTGCTTGGGCACCCTTAAAAAACTAGAAAAAAATTTGAACCAAACCACTCAATCACTTATACATTGGTTTCCTTATCCCATTAGGGACCAACCACTCTCCTAAACCATTAAGCCTACTTGAAACCCACTATAGTGGTACCACTGCAAAATGAGTGGTTTGTAGAGTGGTCTAACCACATGTTTTCTAATGTGCATAATGAAAAATGTTCATGTGCAAAAAACGCTTATGTGATCCTATAATATCTGAATGAAAAACTTTGTCGCGTGTAAAAATTCAACCATAGACTATAGTTTGCAAAACTAGAACTATTCTACCTCCTTGCAAGCTAGGTTGCATTGTCACCTTGATGCACCCCCACCAAATAGTCTCGCATAGACTCACCCCAAGAAGTCTCGACCTAATGTTAAACCTTTTGTAACGAGGGCATGACATTTAATTTTTGGATGATTACCACCTTGGCTACATCATGGTAATCCTTAAATAGACAATGATTGGAAATATTTAATATAGGGGTCAAAAACCTCTAGATTCTCTCTTTAGAACTATCATGTCTTCATCATGGCCTCATTGTGACATAACACCCCAACATACATAATCCTAAATTAAGCATGAAGACATTGATTTGTTATAATTTTATAGTAGTTATGAAAGTGCCTCTTAACCTTTTCCATAACAACAATTATATAGGTACACCACCAACCCCAATACTAATATCATGTTTTTCCCATTAAGAAACTTTGAACTATAACCTAGACCTCTCATGAATGATATCTCCCACAAGAACCTTAAATTGGTAGTTTTTACAAATGAAGCACTGCCCACCAACTTTCTAGTTACAACTCTAAAAATTCAAAGTGTTGCTTCAATTGTAATTGCAAAATCTTCATAATATGGACATAATCCCATTCATAGTTCCCATAATAAAAAAAATTCATTTCCTAGTTTCATAACCCAAACTTCCCAAAATACCACAATTCAAACATATCAAGCTCGAGTGAATGTTGTCATCATAGATTGGCTTTGAAATACCCTAGGGATATTCATCATCTCCCCACATGCCCCTAACCTACACATACTAACTTAAGCTTTTGTAATTTAGACCTAAACTTCTAGCATAATGGAAAGTTTGGCCATGAAAGACTATAACTTAAAACTATTGAATTTTTTCCATGAACATTCTTCTCATCAACAATACTACAAGATTCATAAAAATAGAGACCTCACCACCAAAAACATAAAACCAAAATGACTTAGCTCTTCGGTGCCTTGCCATAACAATTGTCTTCATAACAATGCTTGCCTTATATTTTGAAATGTTCACTACTTTGTAATAACAAATCCATCCCCTCCTTAATTTGTAGAGAATAGTCATTGAAAAAGAAATGTTCTTACCATCATGAAACTATTTGAACAACATAACAACAAAACCTCTAAAGATGCCTTTGTCAAAACACATCACACACAATGAATTCAAGAGTTATGCACATGAAACATCCCCATATCAACCCTAACACACCATTGTTTTGAATTCATTTGCAAACAAAAAAAAAGCACACAACCACCAAATTGGAGAAGAATCCAAAGAAGGTGATCCTTCCACCTAATCTCTCTTGATCCTTTCCCATTCTCATGATCTTAATTCTTGCAACTGTCAAAATTTCCTCTTGTCAAAATTTTCTTTATATTTCCATCCTCACAAACAAACCTGTTCCCACTTCTTATAAAGTATCCAGCCTCCATTCCATGTCACACTAGTCTTGAGAGTTGCAAGCAATGTGCATGTACAAACTTATGCTATATGAGGTGAGGATCAAAGGAATGCACAAAAACCATGACATGTGAGAAACCCATTTATTGTGACCCCGCTTTTTCAATACAAACTGTAATACCTTGGCAGCTCCAACACTACTTACATTTATTCTGGAGATGTTGAAAATTTCAACCTGAAAACAATTCTGAGAACAAAAAGTTGTGAAGGAAAATAGAGATTTTTTTTGAAGAATATTCGACTTTTCAACATGGAATTTTCGAAATAAAATAATCATTAGACACGGAATGGTTGAACTGGCAATGGTTATACTACCATATTCATATCCTCAAGGTTTCCAATATCTAATCCTTTTTCTATTGATGTACAGATGTAGGCGAGTACCTAAGAGCTGGGCAATGCTTGATTCTCTCATTGAAAGGCTTGGGCATTGGCCTCTGACCAGGATGTGTTGACAGGAAATACTTCAAGCACAAAATAGAACGTTGGAAAGCCCATAAAGTCATATGCTGACAGCCAAGTAGACAATACAGCCTACCCCCTTTATATGTCAGTCGGTTGTCTATGTTGATTTTGTATAGGTGGGGAGAGGCCCTGACAGCAGGCTATTACATACAATGAAGTCAAATAGCTTATAGCTTGGTTTTATACAGCAAACTGTCGCCTCTACATTGGCTCTGGAGGCTGCGACACCTAGTGGTTTACTATGTATGGTGTCTTTTTAGCAAGCCCCTAACGTCCATCAAGGTGACTGCATACTTACATTTGATCCTCTGGGCAGTTGAGTGTTTTGGAGGACGCCTCAGGTAGCTGGGGTGTTAGGGTTTGCTTGCCTGTTTTCTCAGGGAGCTGGGGTTATTTGCAGATTGTACTTAGAATCAGCAAATCTAGACTAAAATCTAAAGTCTGATAAAAGTGACTGAAGGAAGGTGCTCAGACACAGCATTGTAATCATTACGACATCCGAGCAATCTGACATTTCTAATCAAAAGGTTCATGGGTTCTGCTTGGCTTTGGGTGGTGGGGAGTTTGAGACAAAAAGAGTGGGAGACAACCAACCTACACGGAGCCCCCAAGCACCCACCATTATTGAGTTAGGTTGCGTATCGTGAGTCCCAAGCTGCCCACTGTGAGGTTCTGGGGTCTGGCACTGTTGCAACTTGCTTCAGATGTGGTGACCTGATGATGTCGTTATGTTCCTAAGATGTCCCCTGTTTGTATTTTACTTGATCTATTCTGAAAACAAGTCGAATTTCTTAAAAAATTGTTTCAATCCCTGAGATGATGATGTTGTTCTCTTATCAGCTGAAAGTCCAAATGTCCCTGAAATGTTAGAGGTTTGCCAAAAAAAATACACAGTATGCGGTCATCCCATAATGAAAACATGTAAAACTTTGTTTGGGTGGGGGTAATTGGGGGAGTTGGTTGGGTCTTTTGCTTGCAGGAACAATTGTTAGGGGACCCGGTTTCTTTCCTGGGGAGTGCCTTGATCCGATTTCTTGTCTGGAGGAAAATTGACTGCGAATTCCAACTCCCCAACCATTCATTCAGCCTGTTTTCCTTTTCATTGAAGGAAAAGACCTTTGTTTATCTTGTTACGAAAAGAGAAACATGGAGTCAAGGTTGCTAAGTAAACCCTGCAACACCATGCAAAGTGAATTTGTTGCCCTTCTCTCACACAAAAGAAACTACTCTAATTCATGATCAGATTAACCCACCACCATTCATGGTTATGGTGGTGTTGATGTGTGTGAAAAGCCTACCTTACGATAACTGGGGATTTCACATTTCGCCATCAACATTGAAGCGAAAAAAAAGATGAGACGAAAGTTTGAACTAGCCTAGTTGTGTTGGAAAGGAAAGGTAGGTTAAAAAAAAAACAGGGTAGGGTGGAGAACAGGTGAGCAGATAGTGCGGAATACTATGCTGACCAATGGCGAGAAAAGGTGATGATATAAGGGGAAAAATCAGGACCACTTTTGGTGCTGTGCATGGTAGCCCACCCAATGACAGTTTATTGCTAAAGAAAGCGGTGAACCCACGTGAAAGCATCAGCAGACACGTGAAAGGCTCCAAATTGATGGAGCAGCCCTGGCAAGTGGCAACAACCCACTCCCCCGAACCCCACCTTCCGCCTCTCCTTACACCAATAACGTCCTTTTTAACTGCCATCCCTTTTTCCACGCGACCTTACTTTGTGGCCGCTTCACGTGGGCTTGCAAAACGCCACCGTTGTACCTTAGAAAGACTGCTCCTCAGTCCTCCCCACTTTTAGGTAGCTTATTAGAAAAGCCTCAGGAAATTAGGGCTTCTTTTTCTGGCACTTGTTTCTTGGCTTTTTCTATACGACCTTTTCAGGATACTAGGGGATACCAACTTTACACTACATCCCTCATTTCCATGCACCCATCAGTTTGTAATAATCTGCATGAATGGTGATGATAATCACAGGGGCCCATCAATGTTGAGGGATTTGACCTCTCATTTAATTCTATCTTTTCTCTTCCCTTTTTTTATAATGTTGGTTGGAAAAGAATCAAGGAACCATTCTCACTTTCTCATTTTGACATGAAGTTTCCAATCATATACCATTTCATTCATCTCTTGTGTTTAGAATCTCCCTTAGGAGATTAGGTGCTCACTTGCTTTTTGACCGCCAAACATACTTACTATTTACAAATTAATCTTACATGACTACCTTGTTGTTGTTCCAATTTGAGAAACAACATTCAGGGTTTGTTTGACATCCAATGTTATCTACCTTTTCTGGGTAGCACTTTGTCTGCCCATACGATGTTTAAACTTTAGAGAGCCCACCACCCCCCCCAAAATAAGCAGAGAGTCCAGTCTTCTTCATGTTGAGTGCAAATTTCTCCGAGTTACCAATATCCAAAATACAGATACCCGTAGGATTGAAAATAAGTCCAAAAAGAATGCCTATTCACAAGTATCAAAATATAGTTGAAGGAGCTAGTAGCAGTGAGGGTGCAAAAATGGACCCCAGTTTTCCTAATGTCGGCAGGCCACGCCAACGCCTGAGGGACAAAGGATAAACTTGGAGGACAGCTTAGCCTACAACAAATGTGTAAACCATATATTTTAGTCTTTAACTTGTAGACACTGTAAATTCAAGTCTTCGGCTAACCCCACTTTTGCATCATTCACCCACTCACCATTGACAGAGCTTATTGAATTATAAAGATGATGGTGTTTCCCACATTTTGGTCCACTCCTAGCCTCAAATGGGTCAAGCCAATACAACCTAATCACCAGTTGTTGGATGGAATCATACTCGTAACCAAACACCCCAGGCACAAAACCATGAATTTGCCCCTATTTGCTATAAACTTGCCAAACTTTATTAATAAGAGCAACAACGCCAGAGGTCAAGTCAAATTACAACCAACTTACCTATTTTGTTGCTATGTGCCCGCCTTACTTACATGTGAGGTTTTCTCTAAGGCAAGCCTGCCCTATAACCCTGTTTCAAGTCCCAGGAGGCATAGACTTAAATGTGAAATCCGACATCTTAGAAAATATGCTGAATTTACACTTGACTTAAATCTTAAACAAATACTTGAGTTTTTTGAATGGACAATTTCTAGTAAATTAATAAAAAAAGCCCACCACATTTCAGCAAATTAATATTTTTTGGCCACTAGCACCGAATAGGTAGGTAGCCAAGTTGGGACAACCAGCATTTATTGATGTAAACCTGCCAAACTTTATTTGGGTTGTCCTCGATTTGGGCCTACAATCGAGGAAACTGGTGAGAGTGTACAGAGGACTCTGGTGATCTTGACCATGGGATCATAGTCAACTGCAAAAGTTGGTAAATTAAAATGAAGAGGAAAAGGCATTTGTTTCTAGAGTGCACCCTATTGCCCCTCACCGCCCATTGTCATGCTTGGTACTTCATTAACTGTTCGTAGGCTCCCTATAGTTCTCTCTAGTGAACCTCATCATCCCTTGTGATGTTTCATACTCCTAACTTTTTAGTAATCTCACCCTTGTCATGTTTTCTTCAATTGAAGTTTGAGACATCTCCAATATTTTGAAAGGATAGCCTTTTTTTGTAAAAGCCTTTTATTGCTTTTCTATTTTTTCTCTCTTTGCGGTTCAGCCATGTTTTTCTGTTCTCTTGCACATAAAGTTTTTCCATTTTGCATTTGAAGTTGGAGGGGTCTTGGTTCATCCTCCTCCTTGTTATTATGCCTTGCAATAAAATTTGGTGTGGTTTACATTTTTAAAAAGGCACTTTGTTGGGGGGTTGGTTTTTGAACTTAAGGGGGGAGAGGGTGTGGAGAGGAATTTTGACAAAATTTGATGACACACTTTCAGGTTTTGGGTCAGTTTTCAACAAACTTTTAACTAATTGACGCTTAATCTTGTTTAGGATGCACTGGCCAATGATGCTAAATCAGAAAACCTGGACAAAGAAAAGACACTGGGCCGAAGCAGCTTAAAAGATGTAAGGTAAGTAAAAGTATTCTTCACATGGGGTGCAAAAAGTAAAAAGGAGTCCAACTGCATCCCCACCCAAAAAAAGAGAGATAAAAAGCCAGCCAGCACAAACAGTAAATTATGTACCCAAATGGAAAAAGGAAAAGAAAAAAAAATAGTAAATACCTCGTAGACTATTTAGCAGGTGAGGATGTGAAAGCGCATCTTCTTCTTCTTCTCAACTCATTTGCCTCCCACGTTTGTGTTTGTTTCCCATGTTGCTCGCCATGGCTTCTTCTCTGCACCATCGCTTCCCTTCCTCTGGCCTTCGGACGCTTGCATTCGATGCTAATCTCAACTCCTTCGGGGAGTGAAGTGAGGCAAATCCAATTGGGGAAAAAAACAGGCTGGGGATGTCAAGGAGGAGAAGAAGAAGGAAGAGTCGTATTACATAGAAGAAGTTGTGTTGGAAGCTTTTGAGGGTGAATAAAAGACTTCGTGTTGGAAGCTTTTGAGGGTGAATAAAAGACTTCGTGTTGGAAGCTTTTGAGGGTGAATAAAAGACTGCGTGTTGGAAGCCTTTGAGGGTGAATAAAAGATTTTGTGTTGGAAGCCTTTGAGGGTGAATAGAAGAAGTTATAGAAATCTTGAAAGTTTGTTGTGTACACACGATATTTGCTCTGGATTTTGGAGAAGGGTAGTGCTGGTGCTGGTGGCGGCGGCGGCTCAAAAGGTGGTGGCAGTTTTGTAGCTTTTTCTCGGTGGTGGGACCAAGATCAAGCTTTTGTAGCCATCTTTCTTTCCAAGCTCGTGCGGTCTGTTGAGCTTTTGGAGTCGCAAGCGGGAGATTGAATCTTTGAAATGTAAGTTTGGCTGTTTTCTTTAAGACAAAGCTTTTCCAGTTGTGAAGATAGAAGGTTTGGGGAGTGCGTGGGAGCGCTGTGTCTGTGTCTCTCTTAAAGCGGTCTGGAGGTCTTGATGGCGGCGATTTCGCACATAGTTGAGTGGTAGAAAGTGCGTTTGGAGCTTTCGAAGATGGGTTGCTGACTACTGAACTTTGGTTTTTCTGCGCAGCCTTCAAAGTTTCGAGGGGTTTGTGTGTTTGGGCTGAAGTCGCACTCTTTGAGCCAGCCCAGAGAGTTCGTCGGTAGTCTTGGGAAGTTTACCTCTGTGTGTGGCAAGTAGTTCTGCGGCGTTCTGTGAGGACGCGGCGGCCGTGGATGCTGCGGTGGCGGCGATGTCCAAGTCGCTTCAATGGACGATGAAGGTGGAGGAACAAGAAGTTGGAGCAGCTGCTGGTGATGTTGCCGTCGTCACCAGCGTTGCTGGGGCCATCAAAACGGACCCAGGTTTCAAGCTGTTTGGAAAAACCATTGCTGTGGCAAGTGCTGCCGCAGTTTATGCTTTTTCTGATGCAGGTGCCGATGCAGGAGCTCTCTTCGGGAAGCGTGCTGTCCATGGAGCCACAGCACCAATCTGCAGCCAGGTCTGCCGCTCAAGCAGCACCCCCCCCCCCCCCTCCTCTCTCCTCTCTCCCTACTGTCCCCTGTCTCCAGAGAAACGATCAACTTTATTGTCGTTTCCGTTCCAGCCGTTTCTTCGTGTTCTAGTCCATTGCAATGGTTTGTTTGAAGTGGTCTTGATCGTGGTGAGGAAACCAAAACAGCACCAAACATGGTGTCATTGACGCGTGGATTTTATGTAGAAGTAGTATGAAATGAGGCTAAATGCGGAAGAAGAGATTATGCCATGGGAAAGAAAGTAAGATTGCTGATGAGAGTTTTTTCCCTGTCTGTGGCTGCTACAGAAAAATGGCTGTGCTGGCAGCAGCATTGCCCTGACTGAAGTTGAGCAAAATCTTGATGATCTGCGAAGTTCATCAGGGAGTGACAGTGGAATGGACAATAATTCAAACCCTGTGCTCAAGACCCGGTGTGGCCTTGGACATTCTGGAGCTGAAACCTACAAGGATTTGGCCAGATCCCTTGACCAAGCTGTTACAACACACACCACAGAGGAAGAAGGTGAGGCAGATGACAAGACACAGCAGAAGCAGCTGGAGAAAATCGTTACATGTCCACGATGTGACAGCCTTGACACAAAGTTTTGCTATTACAATAATTACAATATCAACCAACCACGGCACTTCTGCAAGAATTGTCAGCGGTACTGGACTGCCGGTGGGACTCTTCGGAATGTACCTGTTGGTGCTGGACGAAGGAAGAACAAGCATAATGGGGCTCATGGACCCCTTCAGTCTTCAAGTGAGGGGGAAATGGTTGAAGCTGTATGCCAGGAGCCGGTGCAAATTGACCCGAGTGATGGCAGACAAGAGCAGGCAAGCCAGAAAACTTCACCTCTGGAGATCCCACAGCCTAGGCACCTTGGACAGATGGCGGACCGGACTAGCCCTCCACTGCTTTCAAGCCCAGGAGGCAGCACAGACAGTTGCCTCACTGTTAACATGAGTTCCCCATTCTCCTTGCATCTGAGTGGACCAGTCAGTTGCCACACATTTGCATCAACCCACAACAAAATGTCCTTCCAATCTGCCAGTCAGTCAACACAATCCTTAACCTTTTCTGTTATCATGTATTTTTTGGTAGACTGTACGGTTTTATGACGACAAGATGATTTTTCCAGCATGGTGTTGCAAAAGCAATTGATGGAATGGAAACTTTATCACCTTATGGCTCTAAACTAATCTGCTCAGTAGCTATTATGGTTGATCAAATGCATAGGAAATAAGGTCTAAGTGAATGCTGGACTTTTGTGATAGCTGCTAATGTGTTTTCAAAGGACACAAAATTTTGTTATTCATGGGATGAAAGTTTTCTTGGTTATACTTTCCAGGGTTTCTCCTGATATAATTATTTCTCTATTTTCCATTGACGGTTCCTGCCATCATGCAACCAAGTGACTATCAGACTAGCCTATACGTGTTCCGTTTTTAGTATTGTGAATTTCACACCAGCAGTGTGTGATACAGGTGATGAAATGGGAATGAAGCTCAGCTCAGATTCTCCTACCAGGCTGGGGCAGAAGATAAAAACATCATGTTCTATGAATGGGGCTTTGAGCTCTGGTGAGATAACCACTGGGCCTGACATGGTAGATTCAGGCAAAGAAGATGCAGCAAGCTCTTTGACTGGACCCATGCATTCTGTCATCAGGGATGGGCATGGTTTTCAGCATCAGTTCTCTTCAGCCATGTATAATCAATCCATGCCTGCAGGAGACTTAGGTGGGTGGACAAGCAATGGCTCACCTTTCAGTTTCTTCAGTGGGGCTTGGCCTTATGGGTACAATGTTGCCTGGAATGGAGTGCCACCTATGCCATCTACCAGCCCATTCTGCACTCCTAGACCTGGCAGCTTGGGCTGCAGTCCTCCCGGGCCAAATTTTGCCTCTTGGTGTCCTGCTCCCGGAACACTATGGACAGGTGCTCATTGGGCCCCAGGAATTCCCGGAACATCTGGGGTTTCTGGAGTTGTTTCCGACACAAATAGATCTTTTGCTGTCTGTGATGCAGCATCAAAAGTGCCTGCAGTGATGACAGCTTCAGGAACTTCTGGAGTTCCATGGGATCCCCAGGGATGGAACTTGCCAACACTCGGGGCAACTGCAGGCAAGAGAGTTTCACCTGAGGGTGGAAAGGCTGAGAGCATATGGGGACAAAAGTTGATGCGGGTTGACTACGACAACAAGAGCAGTGGGTGGAGCAACAGAGTGGGAATCAAGAGTGACCCAGATGTCATTCATACGGGCAACTTGTTTAAAGGCTTCCATCCAAAGATAGAAAACCAATCCACTACTAGCAAACCCTTCTACAAACCGCATGTGTTTGTGAATACAATGCAGTTTCAGGAGACTACTACTTAAAAAATGATTGCAGGTTAAGTATATGTGTACTAGTTCAGATGCTTTTGAGGCATATTCTACATGTTTTGTAGCAAAAACTCTTAGTATTTGCTATGATGCCGAGTCCTGTAACATTATTAGGTGAGCATGGGTATGCTGGTGTCTATATAGGTGTAGTATGGCCGCCACAAGCCTGGACTGTATTTGCCAATATTATGGTAATGAGACATGCTATGATAATCTGTACTGAAAGAAGCTTTAAAGTGCATGTATCTACAAAAAAGACTTATTGAATTGGCTCCTCTTTTTGCCAATATTCTTAGGATCTTTACCTCACCTCTGGTGGTTGAGAAGAAAACATGTTTAAAGTGAATGTTGGCAAAGTCTGAGAGACTGGAAGCTACTTGCAATTAGTGATAGCAGCTGGTGTGCAAGATAAACCCGCCAAAATCTAAGCAAAAATTGAAGAAAATTCCAATGGCAAAATAGAAGAGAGGATAATCCACTTTACAAAAATTTAAGGAAATTCCAATTGCAAAATAGTAGAGAGGTCCTTGTTTCTGCTGGCAAGAAATGGTGATTGCACACAAGTTTACAGAACCTATATCTCCTATGTTTTTTTCTCCAAATTGACATTTTTCAGACCCAGTGTAGGGATTGACCAGAATCTCTGAGGGTAGTCAGATTCACTGAGGTTCACTGGTGTATCAAGTACCACTGCACCAGCAGCTGATTATGTGTCACAGAGAAAAACGGTTATTTTATTAGTTAAGTGAAAGCTTCCAGTATAACTCAAGTTGTGAGAACCACTGAACATGGAGCCTAGCGATGAGTGTTCACTTGGCATTGTCCTACAGCCACGGCCTCTGCCACAAAGTTTGAAAAAGCTACCTGTCAGAGTGTACTTTTAGTGCTTCTTTGAACTCGGAGCTGAAGTCTGCACTGTGCCAGTCTGCAGTTTCCAGGAGGCTTATTGTCAGAAAAACTCTACCCACTTCATGATTGTCAGAGACCGGAATATTGAGACTGGGACCAGTTTATACAAGAAAGGTTTGATGTATGAACTATCCATGTGCATTGTGGAGTAACTTCTAGTTATCCCGTTTTTCCCACTGCCACTTTCTGCACTACATTAATGACCATTTGTTGTAGCTACAGATTTGCAACTCTGCACTTTACAACTACATTAAAAAAATGAGCATACCAACAAATTCATTCATTGGATATAAGAAGTAACTTTGCAAATATTCCCCAGCTAAATGAGGTATACATTCGTTACTTGGCAAAAACCTGGGCTTGAGACCATTCAAGTTTATGAAAAGATGTCTTGCAGATGCAATAACACATATGCACCCTCGGACATACGTTTACATGCATACCAGAAACTTTATGGGGAAATCCTTTTGAATGCCTGACTTGCTTACCTCAGGGAAAGAGATGTATCTACACAGACCTAATGAGCTCATGTTTTAAACCAGCAAAATGATTTTCACAACATTAGAACAAAACTTGTGGAACCCGTGGTGGTTTCAAACCAGTCAATCAGAATGAATAATTGTAAAGTGAATTGTGACACCATTTCTTGAGAATACGTGGATTTCCATAGACCTTTTCATAGTTTGAGGTAACCTCACCCTTTTTTTGACCTCACACATCCTTCGATCCAAAGATATTCTAAAATGTATCATCTTCAGGCGTTATTCTGGATGGTAATTTGAAAAAAACTTGCTCCACTTGCAAGAGAATGGAATCATTGGTGATTGACATGATAAACTGTTATCTGAAAAAAACTTGCTCCAACTTGTAAAAGATTGGAATCACTAGTGTTTGCCAATATGGTTCCTTAGTTGCAACCAACAATGTGAGGGAAATAAGCTAGTATTGAACCACTAGTTATTGGGAGTTCAATAACCAAACTGTGACATTCAACTATTGTATCTTTTGATATCAATTGGTGAGGAGAATGCTTAAAAGGAACAAAGAAATATATGTTATGCATTATGCAAAAGATAAATGTACACCCAAAGTGGAAGTGTCACCAAAAGAGAAGGAGACCAATTCTATTGTTTATTTATTTAAAGTAAAAAACATAGTGGGTAATGAGCAAATTAAGAAATAATCACAAAGCTAGTAGAGTTGCAAAAACACCATGTTTTTCTACAACCATCTAACTCACCTAAACATCTACCAAATTTATTTTATGGACCTTAAGGAATCAACACTATCCGACTTCTCTCTCAATAGCCCAATGGTTTTGTTTTGGGAATTCACATATCCCATGATAGATCAAGGATTTGCAACAATTGATACTATGTTCCTTCCCCACAATAAAATTCCACCTAAGAAATTGAACAAATAAGAATAGAATTACAAATAACCCATGTAACAAAATGATCTCAATCACCTCGGGTCTCTTTGTAGAACTTCCAATCCCCTTTGGAGCTCTCACAAATGCAGGTACTTTCTCCCAAAAACATGAAACCCATGTGTGTCTCTTGACAAACCCATGTTATTTCCCACCCACATCAACTTGTCACACACATTGCTCATGAAACCCCTATAGCACTTCATCATTTTCCTCAATCGGTCCCTATCATTTGCATCTAAACCTACATTCCTTCCTTTGAAACAATGGTGCAATGGAAATACAAGGTTTCAAGAAGAAAGGTGGTTCATGGCAGATGGGCATTTTCCCCAACCATCACCAAATTGCAACCTTTTTAAATTAAATCTCCTAGATCTAGATGCCAAACTAATTGTCCAACTCTTAGAAACAACAAACGTGAACAAATAACTTAACGTTGTGTCTAGCTTGTTCCTCCACTTTTATTTCTCCACTTGAAACTTAATAATTCACATTGTCCAAACACAACACAACACACCACCAATATAAAAAATAAAGAAACACAAATCAATGTCGAAAGTCATTAAAACCATAACACAAACATGGTCGTCTCCCATAACCTACGAGATAACAAAATAACACAATGCAAGGCTCACAGTCCACAAAGCTTCATCATCCATCACCATCAACTACCAAAAGATTTGTTATCTTTTGCTTTTGGTGATTCATGGTGTTGTTTCATCCAATTAGGGTTCTGTCACCCTAATTTTGTGTTACAAAAGTGCATGTTGTGAACCATGGAATTGATTCCCTTCTATGTTCACAATTTCCTTTTTTTGTGGGTTTTGATTTCATTACCTTCAACGCCTTCAACATATCTTGAACTTGCTCTTGTTAAACCTTGGGTTTGCATTTGACCCAATTTTTTGGCATGTTTTGAACTTGGTTGTGACCTAAAATGAACATCATAATTAGGAGTTCGATCCATTATTGGAATTATTTTTCCTTCAATTTTTTTTTTCCCCTATTTCCTTAGGCCTATACAAGCATAGGTTTTGTTCTTGACTTTAAAAAACATTTTCTTGTCATAAGTGTTTTTTGCCAAGTCTTGAAGTACATATGTATCAAAAGAAATAATCCATAAAATTTTATTCATTTCAATTTTTTCTAGAAATTATAAATCATCTATAATTTATTTGGGCTCTAAAAGCATTTGAGAAAAGTTATATAATCCATGGATATGCAATTGAGTCTAAATTTTACCTTTATGTAATGTGCACCAATAATTTAATATTTTATTAAAAACCTTGTTTAACAATAATTTATCATTTTTTATTAATTAAAAAAATCCACTCTATTTTTATAAAATGATAAAAACAACATTTAGCCTAGCTACATCTTTAACATGATAACATTTTACAACCTAAAAAGATCATAATTATTAGCATTATTGTATAATAATGTATTATCAAACATTTATTCATGACTTAATATGAACATCATAAATTTAAAACAAATTGAAAATAATCATGGAGAAGATTGGTCATTATAATTTTCTTTATGTATATGTAAAACTTCATGGACAAATTCCCATTAAAACTATATTTTTCAATCCTTTTGTTAAATTATAATGTCTGTTACAAACTCTTTAAAAGTTAAAAATGTACTTTGATCAATCATTGAATTGTTCAAATGTGCACCAATTTAAAGACATAATGAAATTCTTAAATGTTATCTATGTTCAATTGCACAAATGTTTGATCTCAATTTTTTCTCCAAATGGTTACATTCACAATCTTAACAACCACCTAGTGGGGTGGACATTTTTTAAAACTACAATTTTGTATTTTTGAAAATTCACATGTGAAGAATGATAATTTGGATTGTCATTGAAAAAAACATTAGATGCCATTATTTCCAAAGTTCAATGTTCAAAATTTGATGCAAATTGATGATGCTTCAAAAATGATAAAACATTCAAAACTTTGGGGTTGGAAAGATTTTTTTTCAAATGTTTTTTTTCCCTTATCAAATGTACACCGTTCCCTTTCATAATTGGAATGATTATAATATTGATAGTTAAAAGGGAAAAGAAAGTTGAATTGGTAGGATTCATTTTTACAACACATTTGTGCACCTTTGGTTTAATTGTGTTTTCAGCCTTCATGAAACCATGAAGTTTGAAGATATGTTTTTAACAAAATTTATTCATTTTTATGTGATAAATAACATGGATGCATAATATACATTATGTATGATCAATTTTTAATTTAAAAAATATTTAAATTTAGAAAAATAAAAAAAATTGGGTGTGAAAAATGCAAAAATTAGGTCAATAAACCAACACATGAATGCCGCATGTCACATATAATCATTGAAATAAGATTCTTACCTAGATGCCCTTGGTTTTTAAAATTGTGAATACACCCAAATATTTTTAAACCAGATTTAAAATGTGTTGCATTGAAAATTGTCAAATTAAAATTAGTTTTTGTGTGCATTCTACCATGGAAAAACTTCCATCCTTGAAAAAAATTGGTTTGTTTGAACCAATTAAGCTAGAAACATTTTTTTTTCCATGGACCCAATAAGACAAAATATTTAAACATAAGACAACAAATTAGTCCTATTGGAAAATATAACATGTCTCAAGCCCACTTTACAATAGGAATTAAGGCCAAAGTTGAACTCAAATCCAGACATGTTATATTTCCCAATATGACTACTTTGGTTGCAATTGCAAAAATTAACCCTAAAAGCTTTACACTAGGAATCAAGGTTGAAAAATAAAACAAATTATTTTTTATCTAGCACAACTTGGCCCCAAGGTAGAAAAAAGATACTTATCAACTTGGAAGGGCAATTTGCAACCTTTGGGGTGGTTAATGTTGATGCAATAAAATATTGTTGTGTTGATGAAATTCACATCATAGGATCAAAGGAAACTTTAAACCAAACCCTATATCTTCTTTTTTTTCATTTCGTCTATTTTCATCTTTTGTTCTTCTTGTTGAACATTTGTGTGCCCATGTTCCAATTGGAATCATGATCTCATGTGTGAATTTAGCCTACCCAATGATGGAACTACAACACTACACAAGGAATGGAAATTTTTTGGGATTAACCTTGTTCATTGCTTCAACATCTTTGTTAAATAGTTGTCTCCAAGTTCCATTTCCATGCAACCACTTGTTCGCCCATAACTCCATACAAATCTCTCTCTCATTGCTCCATTTGTTTCCATATTAAAAACAACCACCATCATCATTGCATTATAATGTTGACGAAGTGCAAGTTTCTATTGCAATACTAAAACTATAGTAATAATATGTTAAATTGCCATGAAAAACACAAGAATTCCACGGTGGTTTGACTTTTAGAGGTTAGCTTAAGAAAGTAAGCAAAGATGAGAAGAAGAAATATACTAAGAAAGAAAGAAAACATATGAGGGGTTGAAGCCTTGGTCTTTTTTGGCCTTACTGACATTACACATTAATTCATTGGCCCCCGGACAAATAATACTTAATTAGTAATTTGAGCCAAAAAATGAACCAAAAAATGCTCAAAGTTTTCATTATTGGCCCCAAGGTTTTTTGACCTCAACTCTTAATTTAAAGTAAAAGTATAAATTGTTTAAGTCACAATGGTTTTTTTTAATTATATACATTAATGGATTATTTCTTTTGCAAAAATAACTTCCAACTAAATGTGTTCTACATTTGTACATTGTTGGATGCATTGTTTTTGTTGGCATAGTTGTGCAATATATATATTATGGAAATTCAAAGCCCATTTGATATCATCATGTTTCTAAACTATGTCAATATTTTGGAGTTCTAAAATTTCCATATTTTTCATCATGTTTACCATTTTCATGTGTGTATATGATCATTGTTTAATTCATTCATGTTTAATGCGATTTGAGTTAATTTACACCTTATATATTAACTTGGTGTTATAAGAGAAAAACATCTTGTTGTCTCAACTACATGTGTCTCCTTGTAGCTTTAATAACTTGGTCCCCAAGAAAGCTCATCAATGTAGTTTTTTTCCACATATCATAGCTTTGGTTCTTGTGAAAGTTAAATTCCATTTGAGGAAATTTTGATTATCTAGAGTGTATTCTAAATGTTTTTGAAGTCTTAATTTTGCATTTGAGTATGATTTTCCATTGCAATTGAACATTTATCTTTAGTAATTATATAAAGTGTAATCAATTCTCAATCTTAACAATGTGTATATTTCAAAATCATGAGAGGTTTTTTGAGGTTCTCATACTTTAATTAGGTTATTGAGCTTGGTTTTAATTTCAACAATTTACATGTTGCGGTAAATAGTTTTACATGGTGCAATTTGGTGTTTATGACAATACTCACAATATATATGTCCATACAAAAATATAAGCTAATATATTGTTGTTATGACATGAAATAATGCATCCTAACACCAACAATTTCACTCACATATAAGCTTGGGGCACAATACATGTAAGAAAATATAAGTTATTTTTTTAGAAATTTTGTTTTTGCATAGGAAATTTCAATTTTGCACCTATCAAAACCAAACATGAAACAATCTATCATTAAGGAAAGTTTTTAATAATATTTATTCTTTTGTAACATTTTTCTATAGTAACAATTTGAAGACATTTAAATTTGGAATTTGTAGCCTTGGAATATCTACATTCAAGGAGCATTCAAAACATTATTCATGCTGATGTTAAAAGTAGTAACATTCTACTTTCTAATAATATGGAACTTGCAAAAGTTGCAGATTTTGGTTTATCAAGATTAATATATGGAGAAGATGATATTACTCATATTACAACAAATGTCAAAGGAACTACATGGTATCTTAATCCAGAGTGCGTACTTAACCACATAGATCATGGTCCAATTTATTATAATATGTGGCAGAGATTACAAAATCAATAGTTTGATGATTAAATATTATGCATTAAATTACATGATTTCATCTTAATGAAAATAACTTGATAATTTCAAGTTGTCATATTACACATTGCAATTTGCATTAACAATTGGTGTGCATGGATTTTCTCATTGATAAATATTTTACAACAAAATATTTATTGCCAAAAAGTGATGTATATGGCTTTGGTGTTGTGCTTTTGGAAATAATATTTGGACACATGCCTACAAATCTAACATTACCAAATGGTGATGCTTGGAATTTGTGTGAATGGGCAAGTTATAAATTATAGTCCTTTGAAATTTTTAGAAATTTGCTTCTATTTTTTTTACCTTTTTCTTGTAATGAGAAAATATGTATAAAATATTGGAAGTATGTTCCTGCTATGTTGTTTCACCCAAGATCTACTCACATATGTGTTGTAAAATGCAATTAGATATGTATATCAATCATATACTTAAAATATTCAACCCATGGAAACATTACACATGATAACAATAAAAGTAAAATATCAAGTTTTAATTAAGGAAGAATGAATGTCTATTGAACTTTCACTTAAAAGTATTTTTGCAAATGACATCAAAAGGTAGAATAATGTGTGTATGTGTTGAATAGGTGTGATTTAATCTTCAAGCAGGAAATATTGACAAGATTTTGGACCCTATTGTGAAAGCTTCAAATCCCAAACTTGATGCTTTCTGGAAAGTTGTGGAGATTGCCGTCCAATGTGTGGAACCCAAATCTATTCATAGACCAACAATGACCAAGGTAGTTGAAGAACTAGGAGTTGCACTAGTCTTGCAAGAAGGCTTGAACCCATCATTATCTGAGAATTCACCAAATGATACATATGGAATTGAAGATGAATACAAATCTCAAATAGACACATTTGATCCATAAAGTTTTTTGGACATCAACTCTAAATATATGAACTATAAAACTTTAATGTCACATCTAGTTAGTTTTCCAATCAAATGTATGTGGACAAACTTAAGAGGTTAGAAGGACATCCATTTACGTTTTAATGACACTCCGAATTCAAGTTTTAATGTTCATATGTGTAATATTTTCAATTTTTTTTTTCTATCACTATTACAAAATTTGGATAACAAATGATCTAATGTAACTATTCATAATACATTTGATGTTTTCATAGTCATGAGACTATATTAAAAAATCAGCCAAAAATTGCAATATATAAAGTTTAAACTTATGATTTGATGTTTTCTATGTGATTCAATTATCTTCATTCATAAAGAAGTCTTAGGTTTTTGGTAGGACTTTGTGATTTCTTGATTTTTTGTTTTTCAGCTCTCCCTTTTAAGAATTATTGAATTCACCAAACCTTAATCAAAGGTATGGAAATGATCATTGATATATTTTATCACAATATTCATCCAAGTTTATATGAATGTAAAATTCATTTAATGTTAAATAGATTCAAAATTCAATTTCCTTAATAGCTAGTTTATATTAATTGTAGAAGTACATTGGGTTTTTTTCAATAAAGTTATGAAAATTCTTGTCAAAAGAAGCATTTATGACGTGATGTTCACTAATGAAGAATTATTTCAAAGAATTCAAACTCATGACCTTTTGATTAAAAGAAATGTCCTTGCCATCAATCTACCATCTTTTATTTTGAAAACTATTTTATTTTGAAATCTATGTGCATCTCTTGTATTTAAAAATTGATTGTCAAAATTTCGGAAATTTAAAATGGGGCTATTGAAACTTTTTTTGTTGAAAGTTTTAATATTTAAAAAAAAATTATCAAATGTTGATCGTGGGTATAGTAGTAGATATAAGATACCTTTGAGGTGGATCAGTTGATAATGCTTATTTTAATTCACTATCAGATCATGTTAGATGTTGACCATATGAACAAACATAGTTATAATTGTGGGTTCATTGTGTAAATTGGTTATTCCAAAATTTTGAGACAAAAGATTTCTAGATTTTATAAGGTGGCCATGGACACGATGTATCGTTTGCTTGAAACTAAAGTGGGGAATAGATACATCTTGGTTGCTATAGACCATTATTCCAAATAGTGTAAAACCAAAGTAATTTTTCATCATGGTGCAAAGACAACTACCAAGTTTCTTGAAGATGACATCATTTGTTGATATGTTGTTCCTGAATTTATTCTCACAAATAATGGAGGAAAGTGGTCAACAAAATTTGACATCATGTACAAAAACTATGGTATCACCCATCAACATACAACTTTTCAATGGCCTCAATGCAATTATGGGATGGCTAAATGCTTGATCAAGATAATCAAGCATAGAATTACAATGCTTTCTACAACACTAAAACATGTTGATTGCTGGGATGAGCAATTAACCAAAGTAATATTTGGGTATTCCTGTGGAATCCAAGCTGGCACTAAATTCTTTCCTATTATGATATTAATTGGGCAGACACTAAGACTTCAAGCCGACAACTACTTGCAATCAAAGATCGCAATAATGGATGGCATTGCTAATGTTAAAACTATTGCAGAACAATTCATCAAGAAGATGAAACTTGTGGCCAACATTCATGAAAATGTGATGTGCAAAAGAAACAAAAGAAAGCATATGCCATTAGGAAGGGAAAACATATTTTTGAAGGATCTCAAGAAAATCCATGGTTAAAATGAAAAAGCCAAAAAAGAAAAAGTCTTTAACTTCAAGTTGGGAGGGACCATACTTCTTTGTGGGGTATTCTAATGAAAATGGAGACGTTGAATTTGATGAGGGGAACAAGTTGTGCATAGTTAGAGATGCTAATGAACATCAATGGGAGCATTCATGAAGGGATCTACAAGTTTATCATGTTGAAGAAACTTAAATGAAGATAAGGGATTTAGTTTTTTAAGGAATGGAGTGGTCACATATGTAAACAAATATGGAGTAGCTATTGAATGTGCATAGTGTGAACATGTAGGGTTTAGGGTTTTGGTTTGTCCTAATCTACTTTCTACACAAAAACGGCAAAAGTCATCTAGTCGTTGTTTGGTTTTCCAGATTATCCATCACTATAAGGGACTTCATGAGGGCAAGTGAGGGAAAGTAAACTTTATCGTTTGTGTGTAATGCAAGGCTTATCTCAATGAAGCTTCCAATAGAGGAGAATGCAAATACAGTTATGATGGAGCTTTGTATGAAGGAGCTGGCGGATGTGGTGTTTGGAGAATATAACGAGGCTGAAGATGAGCTAAGTCATCAACATTGTTGTAGTGCATTTTTGTTTTTTGTTTTCTTGCTTGTAGCTGTTGTACTTTCTTCTGTTGTGCCAATAGTTGTTTAGTGAGAACGAGTATTGTACTTAGAATTTTCTATAAGGGGTCGAAGCTGAGACGTGATGACAAACTCAAGAGATCCGAGCTGTAGTTAGTTGGGCATGTAAAAAATTATGGAACTATGCATTTGTTGGGGTGACATGTAAGAAACCAGAACCAATTGGATGGGTGATCCTATTGAAATTTAGAACATGAGAAACCTCCTTTTTTTTGGTATCCTTGAGTTGGAGTGAACTGTTATGATTGAAGTCAGACTTTAGGTTGTCCTGCAAGAGATGAATCCATAAATCTGCCCATAGTTTTAGTGGTTTTTGAATAAAACCTCATGTCCCTATCAAACTAGATTGGGAGAGTGCGCATTGTTGAGGGTATAAGGGGATGGGAATTCAAGAATTCTGTTATTGCCATTGAGAGCCTTAATTGATGCATTGCATAGAGTTTAGCAGCTCTATGGATCCAATGAACAATGAGGGGTCTGATCTCTGACTAGACCTCAATAAATTTAGATTGATGTATTTGAAAGATGATGTTGGCACAATAGATAGTTGTTGAATAATGCTGAACATGTGCTTGCTAAGAACATTCTGTAGCCAATTGAGGACTTTGTTTAATTATGTTTTTCATATCTTGTGAAGGAGTTAGAGGGATTGTTGCTATGTTAGTGATCTAGGAGTAAACAAAGGATCTTGTGTTTGGTGTTTTCAGAAAATATATTTGTACTGTTGTATTGACAGTTCAGTCACAGCTTCTTTTGGTCACAATGGGTCTAAATTTTGATCTCCTGTTGTAGCTGAAGTACCATATTATAAGTTCTTATCAGGTTCAAGTTCCCCAAGCGGGATCTAGATGTAATTTTACAAACTTCCTACTCACTTAACTTGCACATGCTAATTCCAAATTTGCATTTGTAAATTGAAATTGGTGAAACATCTTTTGTGCAAGTTCTGCGTTTTTCTCCCCCAAATAGTTCGTGGAATTGCCACATAAGGGTTTTCAATATTTATTTTGATCAATCATTGTCCCTTTTTGAGTTCAAATGCACAAGCAACAAGATTGTTGGCATGGTGGCATATCACAAAAAAACCCTACCCTTTCTCAGATTTGAAGCTTATGGCTCTATATAGCAGAATCAGCCCTGGAAGATTGGATTGTAGATTTTAAAGAGGACTTGTGGCCAAGTAACATAGAGTTCTTTCACTTCATTGTCAACAACATTATGTATAATACCCATGATATTGCCCATTAGATCAACCAATGATATTGATTTGTTTCCATTGAGTGGTAAATTGAAGGCAGAAATCATAACCACAAAATTTACACAAGCCAGGTTAGTTGTGCCTACATAACAATTTTTCAGAATTTTGCAAGCAAATCAAACAGCACCCTACAATATTTGCATACAGCATGATAATAAAACTCTTAGAAATGAATGAATGAAAACTCCAGTATCTGCAACTTCACACCATCTTTAATTCTCCTATTTTCCACCCCAATGTTCCCTGCTATCAGACCTAGGGTGGATCCAAATAGAACCTCAAGTTATAACAAAACTTGTGTAAGGAATCTTGTGTCTTAAAAAGCAACACATAATAATATATATATATACATTTGGTTTTACTGAGTAGAAAAAACACTTCAAAACTGCTGACAGTACTATCAAAAACATATAAATCCATGTATAGCTCATCCATATCTTGCAATCTCACATGAGCATTATGACTTGAACGTGCTGTGTACAGTGTACACCTCAATAAATTCACCAAACCAGTGAATTCAAGGAACTAGGTCTACCTTAAAAGACCAACTGTAAATAGGACTGAGCAAGTCTGGGTCTACAATTAAATGCATAAACTTAAACTGAACCACTTTCTAACTGGTGAAAAGCCCATTTCAACACAGAAAAAGTAGACAGGTTGAAGTCACTCTCTGAAAAATTGCTTCATCTTTAGTTGCCAAGGATAGAAAACTAGTCTAGGGACTTTTTTGGATCACATTGACTTTCATGCCATTTGCCATGTATAAGATGAGCATCATGGAGTAGTTAAGGTTTTGGCCTTTTGCTAACTCAAAATTGAAGAACTGCAGAAGAAGAATTGTTGTCATCTTCATCTGCACATATGCAGAATCCTTCCCTATACACATCCTTGGACCAGCCTGTTTTGTTCATCAATCCAAGCAAGACTGTCATGAGATAATTTGAACACAAAAATCCTCTAATAAGATCTGTTTCCATTGAAGTCCACAATCAGGTCAATCAGTTTTTCAAGGTCATAAACTATAGCTTTAGTAGTTACTATACATATATTTAGCAAATAAGAATTACCTCGTTCAAAACCTAATGAACCCTGTTGATGGGTTTAGGGTTTAGGGTCATGGGATAGAACCTGACCTGGAATGCAGTAAACTTAAATGGCGATGGTGGTTGAAATATGCCACCCTTCAACCAGCGCTCAGGCTTGAATTCAAACACATCAGCACCCCATAGACATTCCAACCGGCCCATCGCATATGGCGAAAAACTAACAAAATTTCCCCCTTTGATGACCATGCCATCTGGGAATACATCATCATTTTGTGCTTGTTTGGTCTCCTGTAATTTGAAAACCCAGGAACACATGTTATGTGTACACTATCCCATTATAACACAAGATACAAACCTGGCCCAACAATGTCATACTACTGCCCGATACACACACTTGGCCCAGTTTAGTTGATCTATTGTAATCTCACTTCAGTGTGAAGCTATGCTATGGGCGGAGAAGTTTACCAAAGGAACAGCAGGATAGAGCCGGAGGGCCTCTGTTAGGGCTGCATGCAGATAATGCATTTTCGTGAGGCTTTGGTAGGTCAGTCTCTGTGCAAACCCTTGATAGTCTTTTCCATTGCCATTCAAATTATTTTTTGGGTCATTTTGGGTTGATTCCTGCTCACTATGAAGGACTTGAGAAACCTCAGCCAGAATGTTTTTCACAATCTCTGGGTGTTTGCAAAGCTCAGAGAAGAACCATGAGAGTGTAACAGCAGTTGTGTCACGTCCTGCTATAATAAAATTGATGCACACATCCCGGAGCATCTTTTTGTCACCAACCTCCCCGTCACAAGCCACATCTTTCATCATAAATCTTGACAGTAAGTCATTTCTAACCTGCAGGAAATACATACAGGAATGAGATAAAACATTCTGTGTTCCACCTGCTATGAGGCTGGATAGCCTGATCAAGGCTTCTGAGGAAGATCACATGAGTTCATCATACAGAGGAAGCTCTGATTACCTCACTTTGGCCGAGTGCCTTAGCAGCATCCATATCAGCATGTCGGGTTTCAATAATATTGTACAAAAAAGAATCCAAAACATGAATCTTTTTTCGCAGCTGAGCCTCTGCACCAATGTTCAGTGCCCTTTTGACCTTCCAGAATGTATCAATGTAGCGTCGAATGATAAGGCGACTACATTCATCAAAGGCTTTTGCAAATGGCACCTCCTGGAGCAATGGTGATAAGGATCCCACATTGACACCAAACCCAATCTTGCAAATTGTGTCCAGTGTCAATCTCATGAACAAATCCTGCATCCCAAGCAATCTTGAATGAGTAGTCAGTTTGGGCAAACCTCATGTGCCTTTGAAGAAACTGTCCTTGGTCTTAAGAACAGACAATATACCTGGAGGTCTACAGTTTGATGGTTCTTAGCAGCAATGGAAAGGACTTGGACCAGCTTCAAGGCTTCACTGCGGTAGACATGCACACTGAAGTCCCTTAACTTTGATGAGGCAAACTCTGCTGTGGCCACTTTCCTTTGATGCTTCCATTCCTCACCATCCACATTGAAGATCCCATGCCCTACCCAATCCTCAAACCGCTCCTGAATCAACTTCCCCTACACATGTATCCATGCAACATGGTTCAATATTCATAGCAGCATACTCCTGTATCCACACAGCATGGATCAATGTCCAAGTTAAGTTGTCCATGGACCTTTACACCTAATGCCCAAAACCAATTTATTGAGGGACCTTGGGTTCAATAAATCTGCATGTAAGTCACCCCCAAGAGTGATAATCTGCCTGAGAGAACTGTCACAATTACTGGCTCTTGGAGGAGGAGACATGTAGGAGCAAGACTTCCCATGTGCCCAAATACCTTGTTAACCCCCCTACCCAGAAAGAAAGCTGATTGGCAGTGTAGTGAAACATGAAACTTGCAATTGAGAACTCAATATATAGTTCTTATTTCATTCCTTATGTTAGGGCGATCATTGGTACCACTACAAAGTTCTCTAGTAAGGTGCTCCAGCTCTCAAAAAAGGTGTAATCTGGTGTAATCTTCTGAGCATAGTGACTCATTTGATATTCCCATAACATATCCCTGGCAAAAGCATGTGAGCTCATTCATCCAGAGTGTCAGGATCCCTAGTGTCTGGAGATGATGGGGATGTGAAGGGGTTGGGAACTTTGACGAAAATTACTGACCCAATCCACACCCTCTAGGCATCAAATCCACCCTCACCACCTGCATACTCTGGACCCACTCCATACAAACATTTTGTATGAAACACATAAGATTTTCAACAAAACGAGAAAGGCCCAGTTTCCCAAAGGATTTGAGCAAAACATCCCACATTGCCCAGTCTTCTCGAAATGCCCCCCAAGGAATTGCAGCATACACCACCTGGCCTAGCCAGGAAAGCATTTTCTGATCTAGAGCATTTTCAAGGGCTGGTCGGGAGCCACTGAAAACGAGGGGAAATTGGAAAACTACAGGCACAAGCATGGAGTTAGGAAGAGCAGTGAAGAGAGAATGGATTCATGGGAAACATCGATGAGAGCATGAAAGAATGGGGGGTTACAGTTGTGGTGAGGAGGAAGTTAGTAGTCATAAGAACCTTTGGGTAGTTGTCGAAGTTGGTTTTGAGAATCCATTCCACATTGGCAGGGTTTGCTGTGAAAGTGTTGTTGATGTGCATCATGGGCACGGAGTAGGTCAAGAGGCTCTTGAAGTAGTGCAGCAGCCAGTCATGCAGCACATCGAAATGTGCCGCCTGCTCCAAGATGCAGCCGAGAACTGGCCAGGTCTTGGGTCCCAGGTAGTGACGCTGTTTCATTCTATGCAGGACCACCCACCATGCCACTGCTACTAGAGTCGTCAACACCCATATCACGCTCGCAGGCACTGCCGCTGCTACTTGATGATCCCCCATGACCAGATTTCCTACCAGGAGCTGAGATTCTGCTGTTGTTATCACTTTCCAGCTCTTGGATCTCCACGTGTCTGAAGGTAGATGATGTCTACAGATTCTCCAAGCCTCTGCAGTGTTGTTGTTACATCACTACTGTGATAGACGCGGCGGAGATGGTTGCTGCATTGGTAGAGACTTTAGCTCAAAGCAAAAAGATGACGACACTGCAAAGACTCCAAGACAACAGTAAGCTGCTGGCAATCATTAACAGTTATACCTTCGGGCTTGAATCTCCGAGCTAGCTGCAAGAGGAGTTATGTGAAAACAAATGGGAAGCAGCTAGAGTTCACTTCTACACTGGGCAAATGCGAATAGTGTCAAATACTGCAGGTCTTCTACGCGTGAGCTGGCTACGCCTTTAGATCTTTTGGTGAAAAATGTTATGAGCAGCTGTGCTTGGACACTGGCAAAATGCGAACAGTGCCAATGCTTGGAGGACTTGAGTAGACCAGCAACGCAACAATGAGCTCACATATCAGTCAACAGGATCTTCTGGAGAAACACAGCTGAGCAGAACAACAATAGAACCAGAACAGAAATGGAACAGTAATACGAAGACAGAATTGTGAAAATCGAGTAGACAAAAATATGATATCTTCGCCGCAGCAGAAAGAATTAGAGCTCCACGGATCATCATGATTGACCCACCTTCCTTGCAACTCCTGTATGAAACTACCTGAGTCAGCAGAAAATTGAGGGCAGTAGAGCGCAGTAGCCGAACCAAAAACGCGGAACACGACTCCGCATGCACAACAAAGAGTAGTCAAGAGTAACATCGAGTACCCGCAATAAAAACCACTTAATTGCACAACAGATAACAGACAAAGAGTACATGGTAGTGCCAGTCATCAAAATCCTCTAAAAATCCTCAATCGCCTCTAACCTTCTTAACTCCTACGCGTCTATCATCAATGCACATTGCTGCCACTATTCACATACCATTTGCTTTCCATAAACTCCTGTATCTCAGTTCCAATGCTCTGCAATTGATCGAATTTAATCCGCATGTATAACTGCATTAGTTATTGGAATTTATTTCTCGTACTCGGGATGAAGAAAAATGGT
Organism: Sphagnum contortum; assembly: GCA_963920785.1. Lineage (NCBI taxonomy): Eukaryota > Viridiplantae > Streptophyta > Sphagnopsida > Sphagnales > Sphagnaceae > Sphagnum > Sphagnum contortum. Next base: position 1,410,064 of record OY987287.1, on the reverse strand, counting down.
CTCAATTCTCGGTAGTTTTAGATTGCGTATGATGGCTCGAAATCAACAAGTAAAATTATTAAGTCATCATTAAGTCATCATTCCCAGAAAACTGTACCTGTGGCACCAACTGCATCAGCTGGCACTAGGGCTTCTCAATGCCAACATACACACAACAGAGTATTGTTATGGGGAAATAAGAATCAATACTTCTTTTCTGAAACCTGAAGCAGTTCCCATTTTCGGGTACACATGAGCGAGAATCTTTAGCTGCGAATCAATGAGATTTATCAACTTTTTCAGGAGATTCTTAGCATCATACTGCTTCGAGACTTGTACTCTGGAGTCACCTGCCAAACAACCATCATCCACTTGTACTCTGGGTAATTTTCCTGACAACTTTGAAGAATGGAAACATCTTTACACATCACTGAGCTTCTTGGACGAGAGAAAGGATATGCACAACAGCAACAAGAGACTCCAGAGATCATTCAACAGAGTATATAGTAGTACACTGTACTAATACTCAATGATCAACAATCACCTAAGTGTACTATATTATAAAACATCCACTACTTCCACTCAGGTTGCAGTCAAGCATATATTTCTAGGAACTGGCAGGACAGTATTGTACAATGTATCTTCTCAAATACTCGTGGGTTGCAAATGCCTACCAGACTTGCCATATCTTGGACGAACCACTGCAAACTACCATGTGAAGAAAAGCAGTTGCCCACCCAGTCACCATGTACCAAGACAGGAATCACACTGAAGGTAGAATCTCACAACTTAATTTGCACAATATGGACTTCTTCTACCTAGGGAGAATCCCTTCATGACCTTCTTCCTTCAAAGAAGTGAACAAGCCAGCAACAAAGTCAAGTTCAAATGCACCACAACATAGGCAAGCCTGTAAGTGAAGAGAAACCAATAATGTATGCAAACCTCAAGACATTATGCACACAGGAAGGTACATCATACCTTCAGGCCCTATAACAAAGATACCCTGTGAACTCTCTGGTTGCCAAAGAACTGGACATATTCCTTGAACCTGGAACAAGTACCAGACTTGCTCTGATCCCTTTTCCCAGCAACAGTTGACTACAAATTTAGCAGCCACCCGGTAGGACAGCCCAGAGGGGGCTTCCCACTAGCATCAAACAATGAGGAAATGCAGATATGCCCAAGACTTGCTTCTATGATAAGCTAAAGCTACAGAAATCGCAACCTGATACATTATGTGCGAGCCCTTTTATTGCTGCAAGAGGGACACTTGTACTGCTTTATGTGTTCAGCTCTTGCAGGTGTGATTTTCACACACTTCCCATGAAACCACTTCTCACAAATGTCACACCCTATCCAAAACTCATCAGCAGTATAGTTCCCTCCACAGCTTCCACAGTAGGTATCACCATGCTCCTCCTCATCCTCATCATCAAGATTGTCTTCTTCATCCTTAGGAGGAGGGGGAGGTGGCTTTGAGAGTTTGGTCTGTTGTTCAGGCGCATGCTGCTGAATTTACACACAACAACACTGGACTTCAGAAGGTAGAGAAGACCACCAGAGTATTTAATAGGATGAGTTTATTGTGGTTTCAGACCCTATACCAAATCAAAGAATAACAAAAGGAAAAAGGGATATCCCCCCCTAAGAAACAAGACAGACTGAGGATAGTTTGAACATTGAATGACAACATGAGTCACATGGATGTGCTGACGTCAACAGCAACATCTATGGCAGTGACCAGCTACCACCACATCCCTACTGACTTCATTGCCTCCCAGCAGTGGGTGGAGGAGGACACTGCCTTAAAATAACCAATATAATAAGTTTTCTCACAAGACCAAAAGCCATCATGCTGGTGAGCTCAAAAGAACATAAAGAGAGGAGCAACCAAAGAAACCAGGAAGGAAGAGGAATTTAAAAAAAATTAAAGCCAAAGAAAAAACCTTGAGTGAAGAGTAAGAGAAGAGAGAAAAAACATGGAGAACTTTCAGAGGATAATCTTTTGAGAACACATTGGGCTTCTGAAAACTCCCCACTCATGAATCAGAAGCACTGAACATAATCATCTTGAAAATTCTAAAGACAGAAAAACCAAACAGAAATCTTTCGTTGTTAGGCAAACCTCCAGTTCTTTAAAATATAGACCTTGAAGAGTAACATTTTCCCTTCAGGAAGAAAAATTAAGCTTGCCATCTTTAGCTATCAAAAACTCAACAGAAGAGAATGCCTCACCACTTTTCCTGTAGCCTTGTTTTTGTTCCCAGCAGTGTTGTTCACAACAGGTTTTTCCTTCACAGGCTTCTTTCCAGTCACAACATCAAATACAGTTGGTAGTTCATTAACCATGTTGAAGAGTCGCTTCCTGTTTCAATGCCACATGCAGTCTGCTGTGAGAAAAATGGCATAACAGACAGTTGTTGTCTGCCAGATCATACTTTCTCCAACAATGTGGTTCGCCCATAAGAATCACTTATGCAAAGGAGCTCAAGGTTCATCATTTTTACAGAAAGGAATACTAACACCCCAATTTGTTCATAGTACTAATGTGTGCTTATTGATCCTTCTTGAGCTTAATACTCTCTGGTCTCGTGCCTCAGGAGAAGCACTATCACTTCAAAGCCATTCCTTGAACACCCCTAAATTGCATAGTACACATTACTTCACACCTGTTACATTACAAATGAAGGAGACATTGATAACAGGACACAAGAGCTGGGCAACACCGCTGAATTACCTCTCATTTTTGTCAAACCGAGCACCATAGTAGAATGCAACGGCTAGAAGCCAGGCATCACTGTGCACTGCAACTAAAGACAACCAATCCTTGCGTTGCATGCCATCTCTTGCAAAGTTGATCCCCAGGGCAGGTTCAGGAAGCTCTGGAGGGACTTCCTCTGCTGGTAGGTTTACCTCCCAAGCTTCATCAGAAAAGCCATACAGACACAAGTTCTCCTTCTCTGCAAGTTCCAGTTCGAATTAAAAAATACCACATCAAAGACAGCATGGTATCACTACACCTGTAAAGGTATTTCCACTACCATGTCTTGTGCAAGTATGTTTCCAACAATATGCTACTTGACTGCCACCTTATTCAACAGCTTGTGAAGCCATTTATAGGGCATCCTGTCGTGCAACATACAGTAAATTGGACCATGTTTCTTGAAATTCATCGCTTGTCATGACCAGAGTGCTTAGAGGAACACTCTCCTTTTCTACAAACGTCCAAGCACCATCCCTAAAAAGTCTTTCAAGCTCCATGCCTTCAAAGACTTTAAGTACTGAGTCCTCGTTTAGTGCTTTCAGCTCTTACACTACTAGCAAGAACCTCTGCATTCTCTTACAAACTCTGTACAGCGCCCTACTATAAGCCCTCGTCGCCTCAGTGAAGCAACTAGTGCAAAAACTAAACGCGTAAGACTTCAAACCCTACTGGACACCAGAAAAAACAGCAAAGAAATAGACAACAACCCTTTGAGACATATGTGCCGAAATCAATCTTACCTGGATCGCACTGCCGGTAAAATTCTTCGACATCTGCGGCCACAAGAAGAAGACAAAGTAAGGAGGAAGGCCATGGCACGTTATGCAGAAATAGGTCATTGTGGTCGACAATGACCTAGAGACAGTGTGTTGAAGGTTTGGTTGTAATCTGCAACAAAAGCAAAGCAGAATAGATATGCAGACTTTGCGAGTCGCAAAAATCACGCGAAATGTCATCAACCCCCACAAGCTTTACCGACATTTACACGGGCTATTTAGTAGCTAAAGTCTGCAGCAACGAACTATAAACAAAAAGTCGAAGCCTCCTCCAGCATTACCAGAGGTCAGCGCCTTCAGCATCCCCGCTCGGCGACCCTTGAAGTCCTTGAAGACTTCCTCAACGGTTCGAGGATTAGTCGACACCGAAGCCCCTTCCATGGTTTCCGACAAAGCGTCGACCCGTATAACGTCAACCAAAATAACGGAAATGTGGAAAACAACGGAAAATTTGCACCGTCGGCCCCGCGCCCCACTTCTTTTCCCAAAGCTGCCACCAAATGAACTACCAAATTTCAGACGCCAAGTTGGTGACTCGAAAAGTAGGGAAGCAGATCTGGGTAGCCGGAGGCTGAAGACGCATACAAAAGCTCCCTGCGACTCCGCATCATGAGGAAAAGTATGACGGAAGCGAGCTTGAAACCCCACCGATCCGCACAGGAACAAAGAGCTGAAGAAGACAAGAAGGAATCCGTTGCGCTTAGTTTGGTGAGAAGATTGCCACGGCTGCTGATGGTCCAAGCTCTTGTTCGGAAGCCGTGGCAATCTAGCATCGGAACAGAGACGATGGAGAAGGCAGTGTACCGCTCTGCCACTTCACCGCTCAGAGTCTTTACCACCCTGCGGCTTTACGGCTTAAAACGGTCATTTCCACCCTGCAAAGTGGGGGCGGGAATTACAGTCCTGCGATGGTGGGCTAAATATCGGAGTTGCGAGAGGTCTTGGGTTCAAAATTGGAAAGAGTTTGTGGGTGGTTATGTGACGTGGAGCAAGTGCTATATGAAAAGGGTTTATGGCTAAGATAACATCAACTTTCAGGTGTTGGCTTTTGATCATCATGAGAGGTGGATGGATGCATTGTCTGCTATGTGCATTATAGGTGTGATGAATAAAGGTTACGCAGATGCATGAAGAAGATGTTCTATTTTGGAATTGTCATGGTGTGCTTGAATATTGCATGGCAAAGGAGCTAGAATGGCAGGAAATGAAGAGGGATACAAGGCTAAGAGAAGTGAGACAGTGCCCCTCAACAACATGGAGATGAACTAAGTTCTACATAGTGCTGAAATGTGGTTGTTGTTAGCAGTATAATGTGTAATAAGTTGCAGAGCAAAGGAGATGGTCCTTTTGTCACAAATGTGTTTTTTACAAGTGTGGAAGATCTGTTAGGTCACTGAGAAATTTTTGCTACGCATCGGTGATAATTAACATTTTAATCATGTTAAATTAGGGTGGGAAGGGAGATATGATGAAGATCCATAGAGAAATGGTAAATTAATATGAGAAAATGACATGAGATGACAAGAAGTAAAATGGCATTAGCCTTTGGGAAGTTAAAATTGAAAGACTAGGGTTTTTTCATGAAATTATGAAATTGGTGTTTTGAAGAATCCACCATGGGATGCAACTATAATACACCATATATGTTGGGAAATGGACTGTTTTCACCACTGGATAGAGCGAAAACCAAAAGTCAAAAGGATTTTCTTGTAGCCCTAACTATAGAAGAACATTATGATGTACATATCATGAGAAGGGACCAGGGAAGAGCATTGCAATTTAATGTCTATCTGGGATTCTAAGTGACTTATGGGAAATAGCCCAACATTCTAAGTGACTTATTGGAAATAACCAATGTTGGGCAGTTCTCATTAGGGCCTCAATTCTTAGATCAGTTCTCAAACTAGTTCTCACAATGAGAATTGATTGGTTTAACATTTCATGATAATCAGTGTGAATTTCAGACTGGGTGAGAACTAGGTTATTGAGAATCAATTCCTTCTTTTATTTTTATTTTAAGAGAATTGAGCTAGTTCTATGAGAAAATTAGAGTCTAGTTATCAGGTTAGTAGTTAGCTGAGGTTAGTTTAAAGTTTACATTAATAATTATATTAGGTTAATTGTCAGGCAAGAAATCAAGCAACACCCATTAATATTAAAACCCTTTTGAGGTTGGTCGTTTTTAATCGTGATTAGTAGTTTCATTTTATTTTTTTGTTAACCATTTGTGTCGTTCTCTTGTGTTTTTTTTTGTGTTGTTTCTTCATGCTATTTTGTTATGTTATTAGTTTTGTTGTTATTTCATTGCATTGTTGGTATTATTATTAGTTTGTCAAATAGTCGATGTTGGTTTGTTGCGTTGTTGTCATCACTCTACAAGTGATAAATTGGTGGTCCATTACATTCTTATACACCTCCCATTAGCAAGTACCCACCATCACCATTTACCCCTCCCGGCCTGTAGTGCTATTGTTATTCCGTCAACTTGATGGTGTTGCCACTAGTTCAATTATATTGCATGTGCCATGGTGAAGTACTACCCTTACCCATTGCCTTGTGTAGGTGGTGGAACTCTTCTATGATTGGAAATAAAGAGAAAATTTTCTTGAAAGTGTGAAATTGTTTGTTATTATTATTATTATTATTATTTTGCATGAATTTTTTGAGAATTTCAAAAAACGTTACATTAACAAAACCATATTTTATTTACAATGCTGGCCAAAAATGTTGAAATCTTTTTTGAATAATTTGTAAATCTTTTTGTAAATGTTTGCATTTTAGGTTATAGGGAAAGTCCGATTGTTTTGGTTTATCATACATTTGTTTGATTTTTTTCCTCCCTCTTAGAGGTGTATTTTCTTGTGAAATTTGAAAATGGTCTAATCTTTTAAAAATGAAAATATGATAAATGGAAATACTTGTAAAGTATTTTTGTTGATAATTACTCATTCATGGAACAAAATGAAATTCAAACCTAGCATTAGTATAACTTCCAAATTACAATTATAGTGCATATGGCTTGGAGGATTAACCTTGATTTTAAGCACTGAGATGATGAAAATGATAACTAAATATCACTTCTACATTTCAAACGACCATACACATGACAACCTATTTGTTGAACATTGCTTTAAATGCTAGTGGAATTGGCTCCAAAAGTAAAATATTCAATTGCCTATTGAACTTTAGTTTCAAATGATGGATGTTCATTTCAGTTCAAATGTGCACACACATTGTTTCATGTGGCAAGATACCTAGGATTGACTAACAATGGTGGACTTCCTCAAGGGTGTGTTATGGGTTGGAATTACTTTGGAATGGGTCATGACATGAACTAGTGGGATGGTGCTAGAACTTTAGTAAAAAATGTTTTTAAAAATGAACAAGTGAAAATGGTTGGTGGCACAAAACTACAAAATGTTTATGATGTTGTTACATTTCTTCAAACAAGTATGGGTAAGGCTCATCTTGCTTACTCTGGAGCTCAACAAAAGGTAAGGCGTTACTTCCATGAAATTAAGATGGGAGATGTCAATTGTACTCATGGTTATGAAGCATGAACAATTGAAGGCTGTAGATCAAAACACTCCATTCCCATTGTTTATCATCTGAATAAAACCTTGTTGCATGTTTGTGAGTTGTCTTACTTCTGTAAGTTTTATTTGGATGGCGGAGATGGACCTTGTGATAACAAGACCCATGCTGCAACTTTTGACCTAGTGACATTGGAACCTTGTTTGCCTATTGATTCTATGTGTGATTGTCACAACCCTAACTTTGGGCTCGCGACCAAGGCAAGGGGTTGTAAGGTTGCGGGCCAAGAGGAAGGAAGCCCGGGAGTAAAAAGGAAGAAAGTCCGGGAGTAAAGGCAAAGGCATTGGAAGGGTGCGGGCCAAGAGGAAGCCCGGGAGTCATCACATACTCCCGGGAGTCTAAGGAAGTGCAAGGGAGTGTGAGGGAGTGAACACTCACACTCCCAAGGCAACTCCCATTTTGGGAGAGGGAGTCCCGGTGGACTCCCGAAACTTCAGAGGTCCAGTTGAAGGGTCAAATCTCAATGGATTATTGCGTTCTTTATACCGTTGGAAAGCTCTTGGAACGTAGATGTCTAAAATGGGCTCGCATTGCTCATTTGGACATCTAAAACGCAAGTTAAGGGCAAAAGAAGGGCCGGGAGTCAAACTGGCAGTTTGACTCCCGACCACTAAAAGTCAGGAATCGACCTCTTCCCGATGTCCGATTTGAGAGTGCGACACGGCGTTGGAAAGCTCTCGACAAGGGCTACAACTTTGCTTCAGACCGCGTTGCGATCGGACTCTGCAGTCGGGAGATATCGGCGTCCAAAGTCCCGGGACTCCAACCTGGGACAGTTTTGGGACTCCCACGCGAGAGTCCCGAGAAAAATAGTCATTTGGATGCCACCTCCGCCGCGAACTGCAGAGTATACTATAAGGGGGAAGGTGGTGGCTTCCCCCAAGTCCGGGCTGTGATGAGTCTTGTGTGTCCGTGTTGCCCGTGGCTCGTCCTAGCACCAAAGGTGCTCCAACTATGCACTAACCACTTTGTGTGGGTTGTGTGCAGGCTTGTGTGAGTGAATAAGTTTTTCAATTCTTCCTAGTCCCATCCCGGAGCTCCAACACGCCCCTCTACCCCTCCAAGTGTTGTGAGCTAGGGAGTGGCTCCAAGTTCCAACTCCTCCCGCATTGCCGCATACTTGGACCCTCAAGTGGGTCTACAAGGAACTTGGGAGCGCGTCAGTGATATAGAAACAACTGATGCATGGGAAGTCTCTAATGATGGGGAGTCATTAATTACTTGCTTGGAAGTTAAGGATTGTTTTATTGTTGTAGCCCAAGACAACACAAAAAACAATGGTAGATTTTGGGTTTTAATGTGTGTGAAAGGGTTGCATATGGATGCTTTTGGCCAGGAGTTTCCACATGGGAATCAAGTTGTCATTAGCAAATATTTCAACCAACAAGGAAGGAGCTCATATTCTTATGTCCAATGTGACAAAGGTGAAGCCTATATCTTTTCCCATTTGATTAAGGTAATGAACTTATAGATGGTACAAAGTTTTCACAAACAGAAAGGGGAAAACAATGTTTTCCAACTTTCGAAAGTTATTTTTTTAAGATACAATCTGTAATCCAAAATGAAGAAAATGAATAATTTTACACATGTCTACTTGTAACCCCTACATGTACATTGTAGATTTTCTAAATTGTTGCAATGTTCATGTTTTTTTTTATGTTATTTTACATTCAAATACATGGTTTTTGGCTTTTGAAACTTGTAGACGATTCTCATTGTGATGAAGACTGCTTCTATTTGAAAATACACTTTGTAATAAAATAAAAATAAATGATATATTTTATGCACAACCCATGTAAGTAAATATTTGCACATTGTTTCAATGTTATGATTTGTGTTGTTGTTGGTTGGTCAATTGTAGTTTATCATGACTATAATTTGAAAACTATAATTTTGGAGTTGGTAGGGAATTCCTTGTGCAATATAGTTGGTGACCTATATTGTGCCATTTGAAGACCTTGTCCAAATTGTTTCTCCAAATTACATTATGCATTATTAGGTCTATTGTTGTAGATATATATACATGTGAGTTATAAACCTGAATGATGAAATCAATTAAATATAAACATTCATTTATTTAAATAGCCCCTTAAATAGTTTATACACATTTTGCAACTAACTTTGTAATCTTTGTTATCGGATGTTCATAAAAAAAAATTTACCTTTCAAAATATGCTATATATCACAATTGAATCTAGATAAATGAATATGTCCAAGTTCATTTTCCAACTTCTAGGGAAAAAATGTGTGTCTAAGCTCATATGGCATCTAGACAAAACCAAAATTGTAATAAAATTTCACAACTAGGTTAATTTACAATGCTAATCCTTTACATTTAGTTCATTAAGATGATATATATCTATATCTATCCATGTGGGTTTTGACTTTGAAGATTGGACAGTAGTTCAATGTTGTGATCAAGTAATTTTTTTTTTGGGGCTTGATGCATGTGTGATAAGATATAGTTCTAAAGTCTAACATACCAATGGGGAGTATAAACCATAATATATGTGTGCATCTATGTGTTCTTGGTTTGAGATGAATTTTTATCATAAGATTGTAATTGTTGCATTTATAGGATAACTTAACCTTAGGGCCAGATTTTGAAAGTTCATATGTGATTAGGAAGCTTGAAGCAAGGTGACCATTTGTCCAATAATATAATGGCCATTTCCCTTCAACAATTGCCTTTGCTTATAAAATTTTAGACAAGGTGTTAATGCTTTTATGTTAACTTATTATACAATGTTTGGTAGGATCAGTGTGTACACGCAACTTAAACCCAAGATCAATATGCATACCAATGTGTATATTCAAGGATTACATTGGAAACAAGTTATGGGCTGGGCAACTTGAAATGTGATGTATACACTAACATGTGTGGGTGCAAAACTTAAGGTCGTTGGTGTAATAGCCAGTGAAGGCTAGAAGTTCAATTCCTTTTCTAATGCTATAAAACAGAACAAAAATGATGACATGAAACTTGACAAACTTGATTAGAAAAATGTGACAAGCATGACATACTTGATTAGAGAAATGGTAGACCAACCTATTTTATTAGGTAAGATTTCCATTAATTTAATAATAGTTCCATGTTTGCAATGAACATGACAACTATGCTCTAATATGCATGTGGTGTTGTTGGATTAAATCCCATTTGGACCTACAAAAGAACTTTATGCATGCTTGCATACGATAAAGTTGCTAATGCTTGTGATGATTACAACAAATTAGAAAAACCACAACTTTTTAATATTTTAAGTACTTTGTGAGACTAATGAAAGAGGTTTGTGAACTTGAATTCCTTAAACAACACACGTGAATAGATTTGGAGAAAAAGATGAAAGTGCATGCAAAGAAGGGTTGGTTTGGGCATGTTTGACTCATTGGACAATAAACAATATTGTTGGAAAAACAATCTTGTTGTTTAAAAAAGTTCGTTCACAAATGAGGATGGGAACAAGTCAAATGTATATGGCATGTGTATTTTGGATTACTAGGACGAAGCAATGATTTGAATGTTTTAGATAAAAGCCTTTTGATTTGGGATATATTGGGGGGTGTGCATGCATCGACCTCAATTTTGAAGTGAATGGCAATGTGCATCCTTGTTGGGTAGAAAACACGATAAAATAGATAATTGTTCTTTGTCACAAAGAATGACAAGCGGGTGTAGATACAATAAAATGATCCATGACCAAGTGTGTTGTCATGTGTTTATCCAATAAAATTTGTAGAATATTATTTGAATATTCCTACAAATTTAAAATTTTAAAAATTATATTAAGGTTAATATTAAGGATTTATCAAAACATGTCATTTTCAACTATTTTCAAGTCTTTTTAAAAATCATTTCCTTGCTTTAAAAAATTGCTTATAATGTTTTAGGAATTTTTTTTGAGTACTTCATATTCATTAAACCATTTCAAACTTTTTCACATGTTTCCATAATATAGTAAAAATGTTGTCAAATTATATGTACACCAAATTAATTACCACTTTAAAACATGTAAAATGACCATTAATTTTTATTGTATTTGCATTCAAGTAGCCATAAGTAAACTTTGATGTATTGAAAATAAAAAATTATTTCATTCAATGATTAACTTGAGGATAATAATTTATTTTAATCCACTATAACAAAAACAAATCTTGAATATGCATTTAAATGTATTTCAATAAAAAAACGAAATAAATGTTTTGGGTCTACAAAATTGGTTGCAAGTAATTGAAAATAGATCAAATTGATTTAACAATACATTTTAAAGTTTTAATGTAATGATAACTTTAAACACCATATTGCCTAGTTAGTTTCAAAGTTATTTGTTACCTACTTTTATTATAGTATTAAATTTTTTCATATTTTATTTTCCACAAATTTAATGGAGGTATAAATGGTTTTATATTTCTACTTACAAAGGTTTTTTATTTTATTTTTTAATGTTTATGTCAAAAAACATCTCAAATGTAAGGTAAAATTTGAACATATTATTATTTTTGTTTATTTTACCATGTTATTACTTGCCTATCAATGGCATCTATCCTTAGTGGTTGTGTTTCATATAGATACCATCCATGAACCATAGGGGAAAAAATGTCAACATTTATCTAAATTGTAAAAGGTAGCTTGTAAAGATGTTGAATGTTGTTTTAATGTCTTATTAATTGTGGGATTGTCTTGTGTTCATAGATATGTTGACATTGTGCATCATATTAAACAACATTGTAAAATGAATATCCTATTTCATGAGTATAAATTAATTAATTAATCTAGGCTTCATGGTGAGGTTGTGGAGCCAACCATTGAAGTGCCCAATGACATTTAGACGAGGAGATTGATGTTTGTAGAATATGTTCGAAGCATAAAAAATGTTCAAAAGCAACATGCATACTACAATCTAAGAAAAAAATTGATTGATCGCTTCTAAGTGTTGAAAAGATTCAACTAACTATAATTTTTTGTTAATTCATACAATTTTTTCATTTGTTGTGTTTAACATTTTTTTAGTTTTTAAATTATGCAATATAGCTTGTGAAATCTATGAGATTTTGATTGCTCACATCTTGCTCATCGTCAAATTGCGTGGAATAGGGATGGAAGCTTTTGTTGCATCACTTGTTTGAGGTGTCATCATGTTTGTGCATTGTTGTGTTTGAGTTTGAAATGAGTTCAAAGTAGTTGTAATTGTTTTGCCTTTGAAGAGAAAAGTATTCAAGTCCCTCACCAAATTGTAAAGCAAAGTGTAATTAGGAAGACTATTTGAACTATCACAATTGTAATTTTTTTGGATTGCAAATGAATTTAAAATGTAAAGCCAAATTGAAAATTAATATGATAAAAATCTAAATTATTCATGTTGCAATAAAATTTAATGGGAATCATATTTTAAATTTGGGACGAATTTAAAGAAAGTAATACATTTATAGTGGATTTTTTAAATGATAACACCAAGTTCGTCACACAAATAGAATGAAAAAGTGGGTTCAAAAAATGTCATGATAAGCTTTCTCAATACAAAGAAATTTGATTTTAAAAATACTAGAATGCCATATTTTTATTGTTTGTTATCATTTATAGTCCATTTCACATTGAAATATTTACAATTTCAAATCAATTTTTGAACCAATCATGTATTTAATGATATCTTAAAGGTTGTTTACTAATAAATTTGATTAAAAAATAAAGAGTAATTATTTTAATTACAAGAATTTTGGTTAATGTAAAATGTAGAGCTTCAAAATATAAAAAATGAATCACATAACCATGTTTTTATTTTATAGTTGATTGTTAGGCATGCAAAATAGGGCCATCGTACCTGAGATTTGTATCATGATGGTTCTCTCCAAAATGGTTACCACCATATCTCTTATGGCACAAGCTTGGGTAGTGATGATGTTATTTGTTGTTTGTGTCATGGTCTTTTTGTCTTTTTTTGTCCTGTTACAACCTTGTGGTCATTTTGAAGGTGGAATCACATTGGAAGAAACATGCAACTTGAAAATTAACTAGCATGGTACCTTTTTAGGTTTGGCATAAATTAAATTATTTTTTAATTTGTTGAATTATTTGGATATTAATATTTAGTTATGACGAAAAATTTAAAAATCATGTAGCCCACAAAGTTTGATCCGTAAACCTCTGTGAGTTGGTTTAAGCAATGCTTGATTGATTATCTAACCATTAAACACTAAAGTTTTCTTTTGTAAGCTTTTGGTTATCGTAAATTTAATAGATAGTGCTGAATTTTAATTACCGGGCGTGAAGGTGCCAAATGTGAAAAGGTATTAGGATAATACAATTCAAGTAATTGAAAATTGGATTTTAAAGATAATTTTTAGTGTTGCAAAATTAACAATCATTGAAATCAATACCTTATATTAAAGGCTTGGAGGAACTAATTTGTAGAGACTAGGTGACAACCAAAGCCCCGTCATGGTAGCTTTTGTTTTTTTGAAGCCATGTACAAAGATCAAAAGAAGTTCCCTATTACATGGGCTGTAGTTGCATGATTCTAAATTCAAAATGGAAATCCAATAGAGATGAAAGATTATTATGAAAGTTTGATATGTTTTATAAACTAATGTGCTTGAAATATATCATATTTCCCAAATCTAAACGTGCATAATTACTAAATATAGATGAGACCATAATCATAACATTTGTGATTCTCATAAAATGTATGTAACCATTGGAAGGCATCACAACCACTTAACCAGTATGTGTGCATATCCCTTTAAAAAGCAAGAGTGTATCATTTAGATGTGCTCTTAAATGATATACGAAAACAATGTAGATTTTGTTGGGTTAATGAAAGTATCCAATTACAAATGCTAGTCAATGATGCTAACATGTTTTTGTAAATAGGAGACAATGGTGTTCAATAATTTTCAATGAAGATGTGACTAGCCATGGGGCTATTGAAGCACTAATGGGATTCATTCAATTGATGCATGGGTGTCAAATTCATAATTATTTAAAATTAATTATGTAAAGTATTCATGATGAAAACTTGAAAATTGTTTTCCTAAAACAACATGATGGCAAATGTATTAACTCATTTTATTATTATTTATTGTAAGTAATCATAACTATTAATTATAATTTTATTATAACTAGAATGATCATTAATATTTTTTTCAATAAACATTATATATTTAAAAATTATTTTTATTTTAAAATAAATATCATAAATAGGCTACATTAATTAACCTACAAATACATGAAAATTTTAAGCTAATTATTGGTTTAAGTTATGATATTAAAATAATATTAATTAATGATCATTTTAAGTAATCATAATTATTAAAATATTTACTAATTATAATTACAATAGTTAATATTACTGGTGAAAATGATTCATTTTATTACTATTATTATTAACACCATCAAATTATTGTATCATTACTTATTTATTAGTACTATTTCCAATATATTGATATATAGCTAATATGTAAATTATGTTAATATATAACATAAATATTAGTATAATAGTTGTATCCAATGCGCAACGAAGTTGGTGATGTTCGTAATTGAATTTTTTATCCCATATCTTTTGGTTTCCAATTTAATTTTTCATGCTATATAAGTAGTGCAATAACCATGTTCACAAACCAAGTACTAGGTGCCATTGACAATGAGCTAATAAAAAGAAACTTGACCTTAAATGGTTAAACCCAAAAATATAATTAGATTATTTTTAAACTACTTATTATACCTATGCCTACCTATTTATTTAATAAGATGTAATAATTACCTACCTATGTAGGCACCACGTGTCAACATCTTATTAACCTTAAATTGGATAATTTAAAATTTATTAATTAATATATTAAAATAAAAGATAAGTGGGCTTTAATTGTCACGTACCATATAATTGATGTTTAAAAATGGACATGTGTCTAAATGGTTGATGAACATTCCACGGTGTGCCATGTATCATTATTCTAATGGTAAAAATTTTAACGATTGAATTTAATCCAATGAATTTTCAATATCTAAGTAAATCTTATTACTCAATATGTTAACCCTACTATTCATTAATACCATGATAAAATATCAAAGTTTTATTTTTATTTTCAAAAGTTAAGTTTCAAGTGATTAATTTTCAATCTAATGAAAACATATGGGGGAAGTTTCAAACAC
The DNA here is from genome assembly GCA_963920785.1 of Sphagnum contortum. NCBI lineage: Eukaryota > Viridiplantae > Streptophyta > Sphagnopsida > Sphagnales > Sphagnaceae > Sphagnum > Sphagnum contortum. Next base: position 1,394,805 of record OY987287.1, on the reverse strand, counting down.
ATTATCAGTAAAGGTGATACCTAGCAAAATTCAAAATGAGAATTAGATTCAAACTTTGTTCGATTTTCAAGTTTTTTCTAATATTCACCCAACACTGGTCTAGATCAATCTTGTGTGGTTCTTTGATTTTGTTAAAAATATTTAGTTTTAGTTTGTTTTTGAACATTTTGGAAATAAGAAACCTCTGGCTTTGATTTTTTTGATAATTCTAAAAATCCAAGAACTGAGTAGATTCATGGAAAAAACCAACATTGAAAAAGAAGGTTATTCGACTAGTTCTTGTTTTTTTAGACTTGTCAATGAAGGGTGTATATATTTGACATCCTTATCCACCCATTCTTTTTTTAAAAAAATAGATAAATGTTGAATATGGTTATGGAATATGTCCAACTTAGTTACACCACATTTCACACAGAAGACAATTGATATGTCTATTGAAAAGGTCCCATTAGTAATATAGATCATGATAAACAATATTTCTAAGTTTTCATGCAATTGCACTAATATGATGGTGAAAATACTTATGTAATTCATTTTAGTAAAATCATCCACATGCTACCAAAAAGTCTACAATACTTATCACAAGATATGTAGCAAAACAATTAAAAGTTCCAAAAAAAACACATTCATGTGTTTACAACTTCTATCACCACAATAAAACATAGTTTTTATGTTCTATTTATTATCCAAACTAGGTCATAATATATGATGTCTAGCAAGTATTGTTCCATGTAAGATGAACATAGTCATCGAAGATTAAGCAATTTGCCATATTGAACAAGGTTATTAGTTATCTTGGATGAAATTTAAAACAACAATTACAAATCAAAATTTAAAGATGATTAACATGTTTCAATTTGCAATTTCAATCAAAATTTAAATTAACTATGAAATGATTGACCTACTTATTTACAAATGTAAGTCATATTTAATTATGTAACATCATAGGCAAAACCTACAAAATTTGAATACCTTCACAAAAGGAATTTGAATTTCAATGGGTAGGTGAATGTTATTTCAAGCTTTTGACACAAAAAGGATATATATATATATATATATATATATATATGGGACGAAATTGCGGATGTAATGATGTGATTAGAAATTTATTTATATTGAAAACATGTTCATTTAAAGAATTAGAAATATAGAAAGGAACATATATTTGTTATTTATTGTGTGATGTGGAACGTAAGAAAAAAATACGATTTTCATAAGGTCATGAATTGAAAAACCTTAGAGGTATGGTTGTGATGTGATTAAAAATAGTAATCCATTTCAAAAATGCTAATTTGGCTAATTTGAAAATAATAAAGATTAAGAATTTTTAAATTGATGAATAATTAAACTTAAAATTATTTTTGAATAGGAAATCATTTAGATAAGTTTTAAGAATTAAAAATGAATAATATAAAATAATCATATAACTTGTCATAGTAAAAAAAATCATCTATAAGAATTGACATTTATTTTCATTGATGATAAAAATTCAGAAGTTGTGTACATACTACAAACTTAATGATATCAACACATACTTGACCCTTTTTGTCATGTCTGCAAATTGATATGTTCTATTTATGCACAATATTTTTCACACTTGGAAAAGAATATCCATCTCTACAAATTATGCTAAATTACCTTTGGACCAATTCACAAAGAAGCCTACCATTTGATGGCTTTTCAAACATCACAAGTTTTTTATTAACATCTAAAGAAAAATGAAAACACAAATAACATTAATTATCTATATGAAAAAATCATATATTAAATGAAAGGATTAAGTGGATCCTTAATTCAACAATATTTGAACTCATTGCAAATTCATTTTTTGTAAGTTGAATTTAACAAAACTCTTCATAAGCTATCTTAGATCACTAAGTTCAACTTCAACATTATTGTTTGGGACATGACTCGAGAATAAACTATTGCCATCATTACTTGACATGTATTCGCGTAGTGGTAGAATGGCCTCATCATGTAAAATGGATTGAAATTCATGATTTGACTTTCGGATTCCAGGTTCCATAAGATGGATATCAATTTCCATTTCACCTTGAAGCATAGCCATTGCATGTGACATCATTGGACGTCTGGTTAAATCAATTTGCACACATAAAAGAGCCACAAAGATCGTTTGATTCACTTCATTTTCTGAAATGGTGATGTCCAAGTCTTGGTCAACTAAATTGATCAACATATTTGTTTCATACAAAGACCATGCCTGCAATAGGATTCACAATAATGATTCAGAAAGAAGGTTTTCTAAAATAACTATATATTCACATCAGTTCAAATTATTAATAAGATTTATATTATAACTATAAAACAAAGCTTTCATTAGTATTTGAATTATATTTACAAGCACATCAAATATATAATACAAAGATTGAGTCCACCACAATGTAAGTCAAGACAATCACAAAATGGGAAAGAGATAGATTTCAAGCCTAAAAGAAGAATTGATACACAAAAAATTAGGATTGGGTTATCTCAACATACATACCCATTTGACAAGGTAGAATTTTTCAGATTCTAATGTGGTGTCAATATTCTTTCGACCACTCACAATCTCAAGTAGCAAAATCCCAAAGCTATGGACATCCGCTTTTGGGGTGAGTTGACCGAGTGTTGCATACTCTGGAGACATATATCCCCTACAAGAATAAGCATACAATTATTAGGAAATATTATAATTTCACATCATTATTCCAATTTTGACAAAAGGGAAATAAAATGAAGTTTAAACAATATAATTATTAATTATGCAATTCTCAACGTTCCACCCAATTGAACATTAAACATCACAATTTGGGTAGTATGTTAAGAATTGTTACGTAGTTCCAGCAACTTGTGTCGATATATGGCTTTGATCATCTGGGAATAATCGTGCCAACCCAAAATCTGCAATCTTGGCATTCATATTCCTGTCAAGAAGAACATTGGCTGCTTTTATGTCTCGATGTATTATACGTGGTTCTGAATCCTCATGAAGGTATGTAAGGCCGCGTGCAATGCCCACACATATGTTCAATCGTTTTGGCCAATCCAAGAATAAAGTTTGTTACCCTTGTTGATCTGCAAACACAAAATATGCCAACTTTGTTTGATGGCGTGATAATGATGATATCAAACTTATTAAAAATTTCTTTCTATATTAATATGCAAATAAGGGCATAATTAAAAGTAACATACCCCATAAAGCTTCAGCAAGATTTTTGTTCTCCACATATTCGAACACAAGAAAACGTTGTGTACGATGTATGCAACACCCTTTCAACTTGACAAGGTTTCTATGCCTCACACCAGTGATGACAATAACTTCATTTAAAAAATCATCAACTCCTTGTTGAAATTTGGTTAATTGCTTGATTGCCAATTTTGTCCCATCTACTAAGACCCCCTATGAAACAAAGTAAAAAAAATGCCTTTTAGATGATGGAAAGGTGAAATAAAAACTTAAAATCAAACTAAATAATTGGGATCACAATTCAAAATAGTACTCAAGCCATTTGTAAATACAGAAAGGTCATGACATTTACAAACTCACCTTGTAAACAACACCAAAACCACCTTTTCCAAGCTGATTATCATGATGAAAGTCTCTAGTAGCCACCCTAAGCACATTGTAGGAATACAATGTAGGTTGCACTTGTTGCCTTGCAAATTCTGCAAAGCAATGGCTTATTCAATTAGTTGTACCAATATGCCATATGCTTTCAAAATACAAATCAAAATGTGCATTTATATTGAAAGTAATCAAGTTGCAAGTCACAAACCACTATGGGGTTCCAAGTTAGTACATATGCATAGTTAACTACGGTAAACTTTCATTGTTTATCTCTATTTGTACAAATGTGAAAATCTTTCAAAAATGCAGAAAGAGTACCTTTTTTAATTTGTTGCAAATGAAATGAATTTGCTTGATATTTCCAAAATATGCCCACAAAAATGATTCCACCAACAATTGCAAAGAGGGAAAGTGTTAAAGACAATATCAAAATAAGCTTGTGTGTTGTCTTATAATTAGGACTTGTTCCAAGCCCACATAAAGATCAATTTCAAAAAAATTTACAATTGAATTCAAGGTACGTAAGTCATTTTTTTGCAAACTTTGAAACATTCAACTATAATGATATGAAGATGGTTGGCATCAAATAAATAATCTAACAATGTACTTTGAATGTTTGAATGACCATTAACTCAAAATTTGGACAAGCCATGAATTTGATGATGTATGTTTTATTGTCCTTGAAATAACAAAAATACCATTAAACAAACCCCCATTTCACGAAGTTCTTTTGATAAAAATGATGTGATTTGATGTGACCCCCAAATTGAACAATTTCTAAAATACTTTTCAAGATATATTGAATTCAACATAGTTGATGTAAACAATAGTTGAATATTTGAACCTGTATTTGGTGTTGACACACCTGTTGAGTTGTATCGACAATTCAAATGTGCATAATATAATTGCAAGTTTGCATTGTTACAACATGGATTCCCTCCAAGCCTGCAAAAAAGAAAATCCATTGCTTTATTTAAACTTGCTATGAAGAAGTTGATTTTTTTTGTCCTATTTAAAATTACTTTTCGTTGGATATGTATGCTATATTTACATGGATGTACTTGTTTTGATGCTGTAGGGAAACAATAGAAGTAAATTTGCATTTTGGGTATTTTCACCCAATCATTCAAGGAAAATTAAAAATATCTCCAAATATTGTGGAAACTTAGTCCTTTTATTGAAATCCCATGTTAAGTTCAGGACCATTGATGAGCATAAAGATGTGTTCACAATGGTGCATCAGCATTTAGGCCATTAGATTTCAACTTCACGTCCAACTTTGTTTACTTAAATTGACCAATTTGCCCTAATATACTTAGGGTGAATTGATGTATGATATGAAAATCTGTTTGTCACATTTAGGCATTGAACCTATTAAGGGATGAAAGCACATTAATTTCTGTACACTTAAAAGCATTTAATGTGGGTGCTAGACACTATAATAATTAAATATGACATTCCTTTTGTTAACTTTTAGTGAAGTAAAGTACCCCTAATTTTGATACATGCAGAACCCATCGTATAAAAACTTTCTATAATGAATCAAACATAAACACTGTATTATGACACTCAAACTCAACATACTTAAGTTAGACACTTACAAGATTGGTGAATAAGTGGCATTGTTTGGCACGAGTCCAGTTATATTGTTGTTCACCATGGAAATTAGCATGTTTGACAAATATAATGCATACTCTTTATCCAAAGTTTCCATATCCAAAATCCCACCAAAGTTATTGTTATCACAATATCTGTAGTGAACAACTGAATAATATATTAATCCAAAATATACAACATTAACTACAAGTACAAAATTATGCTAGTTCCAAGATTGTATTTCCAATGTGTTTCCATCTATAATATGCAATCTTCTACTCATCCTAACACAAGTTCCAATTGTATGATCACTTCAGAATTATTTCCATGCATGTTCCATCATTATGAAATAATATTAGGATCAAAATTGCACCATCCAAGCTTAAGTTTCCCCATTAAAATGAAAATACTATTTCTAATTTTACATAGATGTTTAATCAATAAATCATAGGCTTTTAAACACACAATCTTGGGGACCTTCATTAGATTAATATTAATTTTTTATTGGATACAATTTTTTTACAATTAAGAAAAGTGATAGGCTTTAACCATGCTAAAATTTCAGTTCCAGGATCCTGGTATATATTATTCAGGAATCTGCAACTCTGTAGATAGTTTGATGGAAAGAGAAAATTGCATATTCTTTCATATTCAACTTAATTGTATTTCCAATGTGTGCCGGGTGTTACATACACAAAATGTTCAAGAACACATGAACATGAGCAGATTGATTACAGTATGTACTTACACTCCTTGCAAATTATCATAGGAACATTTGAGCAAAAGAGATGGAAATGGGCCATCAAAGTTGTTTCCAGCCAAGTTCCTGCAATAAATCATTCCAAATTTATGGTGTTATATTGGAGTTGGATGACACTTGTCCATGATCTTGAAGTTTCACCATCCAATAAATTAAACTGCAGTTTTGCAACAATTTGTGGAAGATAATATTGATTTGGAAGGTACAAGTAATTTAGTCTATTACATTAGTAATTAGTAACCTTGATCTTTTATGATAATTCTTTTTTTATGACCTTGATCTATCAAATAGAATCTAGTCCACCCCTTGGATCTACATATAGGTGTCATCTACCACCTTGTGTAGGTTTGTATGTGTAGAAGAAGCTTACTCCAATCTAAATTATTTCTAGCAAATTATGTAGACACAACATTTAAAGTCTAACTTAATAAGGCTTTTTCACTCCTCATTTCAAAATGAAGAGCAAGAGTTAGTTTGGATACGATTTTGAAATAGTTGACCAATATATATGTTTCTTCAATAAACAATCTAATGACCATTTGCATAAGGTCCATGCTCCATAAGGTTGGAAATATGTTTATGGTTGTACATAACATGGTGGTATCTTGCAATTACATTCCAAGCACCAAAGAAGGATTTGACTGGAATTGCCAAACATGTGTCATGCACAAGGCTTTTGGCCATCACTTAGTTGTTTACAATCCTAGTCAAGGCTTGAGCAAATCGATCATTGTAGCTAAGGAGTACACCATATTTCTCATGTACATGTAGTTAATCTATTGTAAGATGTGTAAAATTGACAATGTGAAAGAGTTCAATGAAGTACTTACAAATAGGTCAAATTTTCTGGGCATGGAATGTTGGTTGTGACTATAAGGTCACCTGATAATTTGTTATTTGATACGTCTAAACTCTTGAGCTTGGTAATATCCCAAATTGAGGGTGGGATTGATCCACTATGTAGATTGCCACTAAGGTCCCTGAGCCCCACCAAATAAGAATACCATATTTGTAAGCAAGCTACTTTAAATATGAGTTATTCAAAGTAATAGGCTGACATTGCACCACCACAAATCAAGTCTGAATGAAGTTGTTGAAAACATTTATGGAATAGTCTACTTACTGTAAGTAAACCCTAAGTAATCATCCAAACTGAAACCACAAGATTAAATGATTAAGTTGAAACAAAATTAGGGGGTTTGAATTACGTTTGCAGCTACTCCCTAATCCAACCTCTGTTAGTGTAAGCCTAGCTAGGTGTAATAGAGCAGATCCTGCCTTAGCCATCTGTCAGTGAAGGGTACTTACAATGAGTTAAGATTGAGAAGACTGCCAAAACTGGGAGAAATGGGTCCTGTTAAATTGTGAGTTGAGAGATTCCTGTTGACCATCACAACAGTGTCCAACTTCATCAGATGACACAATATTTAAGTGTCAGAGCTAGGTCATGGAAGAATGAGGCCAAGTAGAAATATGCGATGGCTTTAAAATTTATACAGTTGAGACCTTGCTTTCCCCTGTGATTTCACTATTAATAAACATTTGTAGGAGAAATGGAGGGGGTTCAGCTCAACAATTTGAAAATTCAAAAGCAATGGTGGAGGGATACAAAAAAACTTGTAGCAATTTGTGTCTTGGTGGTGGTCCACATGGATTTTACATGCCATCCTGGAAAGCAGGATTGTTTTACCTTGCTACTTTGATGCTGTGTCCAAAATATGAGTAACATAACCTAAACCCTAACCCATGTAGAGAATGTAAACTTGTGAAACTTTGTAGCAATCAAAAAAAGAATACATGAAGAAGAAATTAGAGGGAAAAATTCTACCCAAATAGATGCTAGCCCTAGTTTTGCTACTGAGGATGTACAACAGAATTAATCAATTTCCAAGGACAAGTAACAAATCAGAATTGAGATTGCAAGGCAGGGCAGTCCCCAACAAGGGAAACAGAGAGATGGCCCAACCCCTTGAGGCTGATGGTTCCTTCTACCCAGGGAAATTTGGCCCCAATCTAAAGAAGCTGTATGCAATATGATGTCTCTATCAGAAACACTGCAGCAGGGAAATTGCAGTCAACCGACAGAGAATGTGCATGAAAGACAACACCTAGGATGAAATCAGGAAAAACTTGTCAGGGTTGGGCTTGACAACCATGTAATTGTCACTTTGGAGAGATTTCACCCTTTACCCTAAGATTCTTAAGGTCAACTGCTATTTCAACTGCATGCAACCAGCACGTAAGGGATCCTGAGGTCTAAGAAATAGTTGACAAAGTACCTAGAAAGAAAAAACACGGGTCAGGAACCTTACATAAAATGGCCTGTACTTTCTAATTTGTACACCCGCCCATGAATTTGAATTATCATAAAGGTTGGCAGCAAATACTTACACTGCTTGAATTGAAGGAGATGGATTGCCAAGTGCACTGCATGTGACCCAACTGTGAGGAACCGGAAGGCAGGGATCCCCAGTCCACTTCGTAAGGTTCATTTGCGACTTGATCTCTTCAATGGCAAGAGCTTCACACACCACCCTAGTTGCAGTCAGCCATCATGATTTTGAGCAATCAATCACCAGTTATTGTATCTCAAGCATATAGCCCAGCAGGTTTCTAATGGAAAAAACACTTCACTAGGTGTTAATGACACAGTAGAGAAGATTCTAGGAACACAGCAAGTGCACAAATAATTGTATGTCAAGAATTTGCACCTTACGAGAGGGAAATTACATTGAAACAACATACAATATGAACCTGGTGAAATGACAATCTACATTCCTTGAAGGCTGGAAATTGACTGAATCACTATGTGAATAACATCCAGGTTTGACAAGCTATGCAAAAACATGAAAATAATTCATCCAAGGATTGGGTGTCTCCTGCAGAGAATCTCAAATCTTCCAAAATTCAAGCTTCTGAACTATGGTATGGGGCACAACATTTTCTTCAAAACCTTTGGAAATCAAGAAAATGGGTGTACTTGAAATAGAAGCCTATAAATATTTAACTTGGAGAATTAAGAATAATTTGATGGACTGTTAAGTTTTCCATCAAATTATTCATAATTCTCCAAGTTACATATTTATAGGCTTCTCAAATTATTCCCAAGCAGAACCTGGGATCACAACAACCTAATGGAAACAAATCCTAAAAGCTCACAAGTAAGGTCACTTGGTACGACCAAATGAATCCTAGGATCTAGAAGAAACAAGAAAGCAAGCATTTACAGTCAGATGAACAACTCACCCTCCTCATTGTTTGTCAATCCGACCATGTGGTTGGTGCTAATTTCAAAAAGCTCCAAGGCATTTGCCAATGGACCCATAGTACTTGAACTGTTTTTATTTTCATACATATCGATACCCGATCCAGGGGTGAATGTATAGTACCAAGAGAGCTCATAATGACTCGAAAACATTGGGAATGGATTAAAGAGATGGATATTTTGGTCACCAGGCATCAAGAAAAAAAATTGCCGTGAAGTTGCATTTGCTGTGGGATCCAATTTAGCATAGTAGAATGACAGAACATATTGATAGCTCTAGGTGTCTGGGAAGGAGATTGTCATGTTAGGAGAGCTTGTCAGGGCGGTATCCATCACTGCTTCAGGGGGTTCACCCACTAATCCCACAACATTCTCAATTCTCATTGGCTTTTGAAGGATGAGGAAACCATTGATTGGAGCAAGGGATTTTGAAGCTTTCATTAGACAAGGGGAACAAGCTCAAGGAAGGTCATGGAGGCTCACCAAGAGAGAGGGTATTATGTGTATGTGAAAAAAAGAAAGAGGAGGATGAAGTGTGAGGAAGGATTTAATTATTATGTGTGGAGAAGTGTTCATGGAAAAGGTGTGTGCAAGAATTAAGCATGGAAGGAAGTTGTGTGTAACAAGTACTTGTAGTAAAGCCTCTGGATTTTTGTTTCAATTAGTTGTTCCTTCCAAATCCACCGTTGGATTTGTGCCAAACTTTAATCAATTCTTTTTTAGGAAGTGTAGAAGGTTCTCTCCGAATTTCAGCATCATCGGGTTTGCTGTGAGGGAGCTACACTTGTTGGAAGTAGAGGGTGTTTGTAGTGGAGTTCATGGAAGGATTTCCATGACAAAGCCTCTGGAGTTTTATTTCAAATTGTGTCAAATTTAAATCAGTTTTAGTTTGAGAGGTGTAGAAGGTTCTCCCAAAATTTCAGCATCATCGGGGTTGTTGTAAAGGAGCTACACTTGTTGGAAGTAGAGGGGGTTGAATTGTTTATTTTTTCCCTCAATCTAAGCAAAGTGATTTTTAGTTCCAAGGCTTAACTCTTGATCAAAAAAATAAAATAAAATGAAAAATTATGATATTTTGTAACATGGCTCCTTTTATATTATCTTTTCAAAAATTCAACGCATGTTAAATTAGGAGGTTGTATGTAGATGTTATGACAAATGGAATGGAAGGGTTCTAACCACCAAGCGTGACATTGAATTGAACATCAACATATGGCTCCTTCATATTCCATCATGGTGAATTACGATCCTCTCACAATGTCTTTGTATCTTGAAATTGGACACAAACGCATTAGATTTTAGTGAGCTTCATTGCATTACCTTGAACCACCGTACTTGTTAGTCAACAACTACATAATAGTTTCATTTCCAAGCGGGTTTTGTGAGTGCATATCTATATGTTGAAGGTGTGCAATAATTCTTCACATCTCCCAATAACATTAGCACATCCTTTAGCATGATATAAACTTTAATTATGGACTTTAAACCCTAAATTCAAAACCTTTACCTTGAATGTTGGACTTGAAACCCCTAATTTCAAATCCTAAAACTTGGACTTTGATATTTAAACCATCTATATTTGGACCTTAAAACCAAAAGTACAACCTTGAAACCCTAAATTATGAACTTGAAATGAAAACCTTAAAAACTACAACCTAAACCTTAATATTGAAACCTTAACCTTAAATTACAAACTTAAACCCACAATTTAGACCTAAGCTTCTTAAACCTTAATCTTAGACCGTAAACCTTAACTCATACCTAAGTTTCGACTTCTAACCCCAAAAATGAAACTTAAACTCATTTAAACTCATGCTTTATTTTAATCATGCAAGTTTGAAGCCCAAGATGTTCGCATGTGGACCTAACATGAAAGGAGATTATCAATATTATTTGATTTGTTATTTCTTCAAACTTTGTGAATGTGAAGGTCCTTGAATAAGGATGGTGTGGCCTTCATTATCATCATGAACCCCACCATCGGATCAAAGACGTCATTTTATGGTGAATCATAATTAGCTTATAATTCTTACACTTGGTTGTTGTTTAACTTGTAAAACTTTCAAGTGATTATCACAATAAGAGAAAGTGGTTTTTGTCACATTAGAAGTTGTAGTTCATGACATTTACATGAGGTACACTGTGGTTTCATCCATTAGAATGGAAAATAGGTGGTGTTTATTGTGGCATTTAACACAATAACATTCAATTTACACTAGGTAACAATATTTTTGTATTACATTGGACATTAGCAATGTGAAAGTTAATTTAGTCTTGGGAAGATTATGAATTTGGCCTCTTTGGTTTCCAAAGTAGTGTATTATCATGTGATATGAGTAGTGATGTTTTTTTTTTTCTTTTCTCTTTTGCATTTCATGTTAATATATTATTTAATAGATAATTCTCATTGACAAACCTTGTAATTCTTCCTATGGCTCTTTAAATTTGCACCACCAAATTTTACTATTTTTCTAGAGGCATTTCCATTTATTTAATTGAAAATTTGTTGAGTGTTATACTAAAAATTGTTCGTATGTTTTGGAGTTATTTCATTGTTAGAGAAGTCAACGTATAATTATTTCAAAATTTTATACATATTAATAAAAAGCATAAAAAGTTTTAGCAAGGAAACTTTGAATTAATATGTGTCAAGTTCGACATCAACATAAGGTATTGTCATATAATGTTTGTAAATTCATAAACGATATTTTAGAAAATTCTTTCAAATTATCCTATGGACAACCATTGTTTTTATGCAAAATTCCTTTTTTATTTCAAATAGTTTGCTAGATTTCAAAAAGAAATGTTTTCAAATTGCCATATTTAAACATTGATTCATAACTTGCTACCAAAACATAACAAGTTGCCTGACTTTTGTTATTTAAAGCATCTCCACCTAGCAATTATGAAAATAACTTGTATGTTAAAACTAGTGCCATTGATGCCCAATTGTCATTTGTAAAAGCAAATCAAAGTGAAGCCCACCCATCCCCCATCATCATGGCCTATTGTTAGTGATGAGACCCCATCTCTATCATCTAGTAACTTGTTTCCTTACAACTTGACATTCTTTGCAAGGTCATTATCAAGCTCATTTCATAACTTATTACCTTTGCAACAAGATGGCAAGATGCCAACAACTATATGATGGAATTGCACATGCACTTGAGATGAAACTTTGGTTGATGTGTTTTGTGGCATTGTTGTTACGTGTACTAAATCTTCAATTATAGGCATGAAGGTAGCATAGGGAATCCCTCCCAAGTTGTAAATCAAATATAGCTTGAAAGCCCAAGGCTAACAATTGTCGAATTTATGTGAGGTTATTTTGTAAAACATTTTATTTAAGGCAATCACCTTTTTTTGTCATTAATATCAAATGCATCACCTTTTGTTCCTCAAAATCATGGAGAATATTTATGCACATGATGACTATTTTGTATTAAGAAACATGCATGTGGTGTTGTTGGATTGAACTCCATTTAGACACCCAAAAGTGTTTTATGCATGCTTGCATACTATTGAGTTGCTAATACTTGTGATCATTGGACAACAAACATTATTGTTGGAAAAACTATCTTGTTGTTTAACAAAGTTCATTCACAAACGAAGATGGGAGCAAGTCAAATGTATATGGCATGCATATTTTGGATTACTAGGACGAAACAATGATTTTAATGTTTTAGATACCTTTGATTTGGGATCTATTGGGGGGTGTGCATGCATCGACCTCAATTTTGAAATGAATGGCAATTTGCATCTTTGTTGGGTAGAAAACATGATAAAGTAAATAATTGTTGTTCCTTGTCAGAAGAATGACAAGTGGGTGTAAATAGAATAAAATGATCCATGACCAAGTGTTTTGTCATGTGCTTATCCATTAACACACATGGAATATTCCTGAAAATTTTAAATTAAATTTTTTATACTATTATATTAAGGTCAATATTAAGACTTTTTCAAAACATATCATTTTCAAGTCTTTTTAGAAATCATTTGATTGTTTTAAAACATTCGTTATAATGTTTTAGATTTGTTCATGAGTATTTCATAGTCATTACCATTTCAAACTTTTTCAAATGTTCCCATAATATAGTAAAAAATTCTCATATTATAAATACACCAAATTAATTACCACTTTAAAACATATAAAATGACCACTAGTTATTCCTGAAATGGGTTATTTTATTGTATTTGCACTCAAGTAGCGATAAGCAAACTTTGGTGTATTGAAAATTAAAAATTTTATTTTGTTCAATGATTAGTTTGAGGATAATGTTTATTTAAATTTATTATAAAAAATATTGAATATGAATTAAATATATTTCAATAAAAAAATGAAAAAAATGTTTTGGGTCTACAAATTGGTTGTAAGTTAATGGAAATAGATCAGGTATTGATTTAACAATTAAAAAATTAAAATTAAGAAAGGCTCAAAATATACTATGTGCTTTCAAATTATGCATATTATAATCATATGTATTAAAATTTTAATGTAATAATAATTTTAAATATCATATTACTTAGTTAGTTTCAAAGTTATTTGTTACCTATTTTTATTATATTACTAAAAACATTTGTATTTAATTTACCACAAATTCAATGGAGGTTTGAATGGTTTTATAATTTTACTTATAAAGGTTTATTTATTTATTTATTTAATGCTTATGTTCAATTGTTTTTCAAATGTAAACTAAATTTTGAACATATTATTTAAAAAAACAAAATTACTATGTTTTTGCCATGTTATTACTTGCCTATCAATGGCATCTATTCTTAGTGGTTGTGTTTCATATAGATACCGTCCATGAACCATATGGAACAAAATGTCAACATTTCTTTAAACTACAAAAAGTAGCTTGTAAAGATGTTGAATGTTGCTTTAATTTGTCTTATCAATTGTGGGATTGTCTTGCAATCATAGATATGTTGATGCCATGCATTAAACAACATTTTAAGATCAATAACCTACTTCATGAGTATAAATTAATTGATTAATCTAGGCCTTGGGGTGTAGTTGTGGAGTTGACCATTGAAGTGCCCAATGACATTTAAGTGAGGGGGTTGACATTTGTTGAAAATGTTCAAGGCATAAAAAATGTTCAAAACCAACATGCATACTACAATCTAAGAAATTATTTGATTGATTGCCTCTAATTGTTGAAAGTATTCAATCATCTTGAATTTCTCATTAATTCATACAAATTTTGCATTTTGTTGTGTTTAACTTTTTAAATGTTTTTTAGCTATTGAATTTAGCTTGTGAAATCTATGAGATTTTGATTGCTTACTTCTTGTTGATTATCAAATTGTGTGCAATAGGGATGGAACCTTTTGTTGCATCATTTGTTTGAAGTGTCATCATGTTGGTTTGTGCATTGTTGTGTTTGAGATGAATTCAAAGTAGTTGTAATTCTTTTTGGCTTTGGAGAGATGAAAATAGGGTCATCATACATTAGTCTTGCTTATGATGATGGTTCTTTCCAAAGTGGTTACCACCATATTTTTGATGGCACAAGCTTGGATAGTGATGATGTTATTTTTTGTTTGTGTTATGACCTTCTAGTCTTCTTTTGTCCTTTCACAATGGGGGGCAATGCTTGTAGCATCAAACATTTGTTACCCATTGTTGTCGAAGTTGTTAGAATTACCAAAATTATTTTTTTGTTTTGATGGTGGCCATGTTTTCTTCATTTCTTCTCACAAGTCTAGCACTAAGATATGTTTTTTAACACATGTTCAATGTTAATGAAGGTGAATGCACTATGCTTTGGGTGCGTTGGTTTGTACAAATCTAAAGCTTTTGAAATGCATCTTTAGTCCTTGCCCTTGATTCACAAAGAAAAAACACAATAGGGTAGTTTCCTTTGAACTTGGTAACATCTTGTTGGATGACACCTTGTTTTGTTTCCAAAAACCTTCAAATCTTGGAGCATAATCAATAAAACAAGACTCATTCAAATGATTTTGCAACATGTTGCAAAATGTTGTAAACTTTAGCTTGTTCTTGTCATAGGTCATGCAATACTTTGAGAAACAAACAACATGTTTGATGCTTTTCTTCCACAACAAAATTCTTACCATTTTTTGCTTTTAATTGCACAAGGTCACTAACTATTTGTAGATGCTTCTACAATGTTCAATGACATCATTTTGCACATGATGATGTCATACATACAAGGTAACATGACCTTTTGATCCATCACAAATGACAAGGTCCAAATCCTAATTTTTATTGGAGACTTGATTGTTTTTAGTTTGAAACTGCAATGGTGGGGATGTGATCTAGAGCATATTGTTTTGCATGTTGCTAGGGGTGTTAATGTACCCCAATGGAGATGCTCTTACCTCTTTGACCTATAGCCAAATTTGGCTAAGATCTCTTGTGGATGGTGGCCAACCCACCTAGCTCATAAAATTGTAAACGATTCTTGATCCCATCTTGTTATGAAAAAATTCAAAGGCTAATCATTGATAGGTATGTTACTTATAGATAGGGTACCATACATATTCCCAAAATTTCATATGATGGTATCACTGGTATTAGGCAGGGAGGACCTATGTGTCACCTGAGTCTTTATGAAAAGTCTTAAAGACAAACTTATCAACTATCTATCTATCAAAGAAAATAGTTTGTTTTGTTTTGTTTTGTAGCTATGAGATCCACTAAACCAGGATGCTTTAGATTGTGTTCTTGGTGTCTTTGGAAAGCTATCAATGAGGAGGGGTGCAAGGGCTTAGTTCCATGAAGTTTGGACTTGTGTTGCAAAAGTTCTTGATATTGAATGATTTCTTCACTGAAAATTTAATTAAATTGTAGCTGAAAATTTCAAAGGAATTGGAATGTGCCTTTGGTGTTATTGGAAAGATCTTGATGAGTAGGATTTATTGGAATTTATTTGGTAGGATTTGGATTTAGAATGTGGGAGATGTTGATTTTTAAGTGATTTCTATAGTTGAAAATTCAAATAAATTGCAAAAAACCAGGTTTTAAAAGGAAAAATCAGTTGAGGACGTGGTGACACTTGGGCCAATGACACACCCACACTAGTAAGTTTTACAAAAACTAAATTTGAACCTGTCTCATGAAAGGTCGTGTCATGTGACAAACATAACAGACCTATCAATTATGGGTGTAACCTTAAATGGATGTCAAGTAAATGAAAGTGCAATCAAGGATGTGAACGGAGAAAGGAAATGGAAGACAAAATGTGGTTTTATGTGCAATCACAAGTCCTTTGGCAAGCATCGTATTTATTTTGGTTTTGTTGGTGATTTTGAGAAGGTGTCGATGGAGGAGGACGCTGGACATGGTGGCATGATTATCGAGTGTTGATGCTACTTTGAATTGGAGTGTCGTTTGTGTGTTTTTGGCAAGTTGGTTGGCAAGAAGCTCTGAAGGTTTTGGCTACGATTTGGGTGAATAAAATGGGTTGCAGAAGATGGATTGGAGCAAAATGCATAAGGGAGTATTGGTTTTGCTTTTAAAAGATTTTTTTTTGCTTTGGAGATGCACATTTTCCTCATTGCGTTTTTTGAATTGTAATGTTCAAGATGTTCATTGGATATAGAATTTATTGTTTCCACTATGCTCCTATATAAAATTAGGTCAAGAACCTGTGTTGCTGCATGAAATAAAATGGGCATTAACGTGGAGGTGATGACTTGTGGAGAGAGAAAAAATAGCAATGTTCTTGGGAAGTGGTCTGGATTCTCAATTTGTGATACAAGCAAAGGTGGGAGAAAGATAACATTATAATTGGACTGAGTAATAGAAGGCACTGATAGAGTTTTTTTGAGAAGAAAGTCGAAATGCACACCAATTTCATTTGTGAGTTGAGAGCTTTTTTGGCATGTGACATGAAGGGTTGGATGACAAGAATAGATGTTTTCTATTGCTGCTTGATTATGGAATTTTTTTCATAGGTGGATTTATGGAAAATAGTTAAGTGAGATTGTCAAGTTCATTGGTTTCTAGAGTAGGGTGAAAGAATGGAAACAAGGAGATGAGCTATTGATGTGAGCAAATGAAGATTGAATGTCTGATTCAGAAGTAGTGACACAATTTGATGAATTTAGAATAATCTGCTATGAAGTTGGGAACTACTCAATAGATTTGAGCAGGAATCCATTTTCAATTCTCCATAATATGAAATGCCACAATAGTTTCATAATCTATTAGGGGTCTTGTGTCAGATCATGTGTATGCTGCATGTATTTGGGGCAAATGACATGTCGATTTAGTAGTAATGTTGATTGTGTTGGAAATGTGAAATCACCAAAGTCATCATATAAAGAATCATATTTTGTCATATGCAAGTCATCAATAAAATTGGAATTAGATTAACAAATTTTACTCTCCTCTTCTTTGTAATGAAATGGGGTCTTCCCATTTCTGCTTCATTGTGTTTGTGTGTTGATTTGGATGATTGTTAACTTTGCAACACTAAAAATTACCCTTTAAAATCCAGTTTTCAATTGCTTGAATTGTACTAATCAATTTTGGCTTACATAAATTAGATTAAAGGCTTGGAGGAACTAATTTGTAGAGATAAGGTGATAACCAAAGCCCCATCATGGCAGCTTCTGCTTTTTGAAGATATGTATAAAGACCAGAAGAAGTTACCTTTTACATGGTTGTAGTTCCATGATTCTAAATTCCAATGGAAATCCAACAAAGATGACAGATTAATATGAAACTTTGATTTGTTTTATAGACTATTGTGCTTCAAATATATCATATTTCCCAAATCTGAACATGCATAGTTGCTAGATACAGATGAGACCCTAACCATAACATTTGTGATTCTCATACAATGTACGTAACCACTAGAGGGCATCACAACCACTTAACTGGTATGTGTGCATATCCTTTTGAGAAGTAGGAGTGTATCGTTCAGCTGTGCTCCTAAGTCATATACAAAAACAATGTAGATTTTGTTGGGTTAATGAGGTATCCAATTACCAATGCTAGTTAATGATGCTTGAAATGTGACCAATTGCAAGATCCTGCAACCATCAGCAATTGGTCATGGGTTGCAGGATCCTTTGCACTTTTCAGTGAGCGCATGCTTGAAGGCACTTCTGTTCAGGACTCAATAGTAAACTTGTCCACACACAACAACTGTTGCACTTTGCTTGACATTCTAGAAATGATTTTCTGTGAAAGGAAATGAAGCCATTAGCAGAGACATCCCTCAATGCAAGAAGTGAAGGGGGAGCCAAATACATGATACTGATGTGCAGAGAGAGGTGATGAAGGTGCAAACTCATGAAAGAAATCTTGAGAAATTAGGCCCTACCTATCTTCAAGAGACTATACAGTGCAGGGAGTCAACTCAACAAATGAACTAAGATTGGTTCTCAACTTCAAACTTCCAAGATGCCATGAAAGCATCGCCAGAAAGCCTTTGATAAGATCTTATTGTGCACTTACTTTGATTGACTGGAGAAACAATGACCATGATAATTACCCTCATAGTTATGAAGAGTATGGCAGTATGGATAGGCACCTAAAACAAGTTTAGAACAGCAGCATGGTCATTTAGAATGTAGCTGCAGAACAATTTTCTTACAGCTCATTAAGCACCCTGAAAACAGAGGAGTAAAAGATGATGCTCTTGCTTCATAAGTATTGAGAAATTCAGATGTCAAATCAGATGAATGGCTGTGGTTCATCAAAGAACCAATTGAGAATTCATCTTACATTTCTCTCACAAAGTAAAAAGATGTTGGTTGCTTACATACTCTGCAGAGGTGAACCATTGAAGGCAAAGTAATCCCAATGCCAAGTATTTAACACACACCATCAAGCCCATCTCATGCAAGTACCATACACAAACATGTGAGTGCATGGGCCAAATACTGGATGCATTGATCTGTCCCTTGTTGCCTCCTTGCATCATCTCTTTGCTTCGAAACACCTTATGCACCTCATGTAAGACTAGCTGATTCAAGTGTCTAGAGGTTAGTCTAGCACCAGGTGTCATTAAGATTAGGTTGTTAAGTCAACACTCAAAATTTTGTATGGGGAGCATAATGTAGATTCACAGTTAACTGCCTCTCTGGTTACAACTCACAATTGTGTTGTGTACAATGTACATTAATTGAATGAAACAACAATTTTCTGACAATATGTGAAAACTTCATGAAGACAACTCACATTTATTGAATTTCACCCTTGGAGGGCTTGGAATGCATTAAAAATTGGTCTTGAGAGATAGCATGACAAACCTCTACATTTTCTGCCCATGTGTATTTTGATTATAAGGAAACAGACAGTCAAAATAACAGTAGCTGCACAAGAGGGTGCTCTATCCCTGATTCCCTCCATTCAACCAACAATAAGTTGGCCAGAGCTCCACTACCTTGGGGCAATGAGCACCATGTCCAGTAGCATCATCCTTGAGGATCTCATCAAACCATTTATGTCCACATCACATGTGCAGATATTGTAGCACATGAGAATGTCCAGCAATTATACTTTCAAAACACTAAATATTGTTGCACTATTAGTTTTTGCATTTCACCACACACAAGAAACTACATTCTGCCAACACAATCTCCAACATGAAAGTCTCAATACAGAAATAATCAATATCTCAGGGATGGTAGCAGAACATTGCCTAGTTGTGAAAAAACAAGATTCTTTTCCTGCAATCATCAGAGTCCTTAATAGAGATGACCCCTTAGTTCTGACATAAAGCAAGATTATGCCTAATCCAGGATTGTCCCATAGCATGCTACACATACTTCGGTGCAAGAAAGAAAATAGTTAGAAATGGACACTGAAAGACGATCCAGAGGTAGGTTCTCACCATGCTATGTACAGTCAGTTTTCTCTAAATAGCTGTTGCTTTCTGGATCAGAAACAAGATTGCATGATTTTGGTTCATGAATTATCTCAAACTAAAAATTGTGATCATAATAGAGGGATACCACAAGAGAGCCTGTTTTCTACCACCTTGATAAAATTCTTTGCTGGTGGAATCAAGAGAGTGGTATGCAAAAACAACTCATGTTTATTAGAAAGGAGATTTTGCAAGCAACTTCAGGAACCATCTGGTTGCATTGGAAGATATTTTGATACAAATGTTATGATTACTTAGTAGCTAAGTTGTACTTATCTACATTGCTTTCTCTTGTAGACATTGGTGCATTGTTTTGTGCTGAAATCTCAAGATCATGAATAATGAAGCTTTTCCTCAAGATTTGAAGGCTTGCATGTGTTTTTCACTTGATTTGTCTCCCCATTACAGAGTTATTGCTTGCCTTGGCAGGTGATTGTTTCAACACTATATTTGGTTGTAGGCTATCAATAGTGATCTAGTATCATGTTGAGCATCCATCAAGAGAAAATCTTTTTCAATTTCAACATTCAGTCCGTAGTGGGCACCAAACAAGACCAGATCATGAAAAAAGGACATAAGAACTTTGAGTCCTGCTGTACACGGAGAGGGATCCTTGCTTTTGGTTAATCACATTCTTTTTAACTTTTGTGTCTTGGTTACAGGATGGATGGTTCACAACCAGAAAATATTGTGTTGTGTGTCCATGTGCATATCCTGGCAACAATGGTGGTGAATGATGAAATCAATGTTAAGGTACTATTCTCTTTGCTGTGAACATAATGCTGGTTCTTTAGTGATGTTTGAGAATCTTAGCAGCTATCCACTCATCTCATTTGCTTCTGCATTTGTGTTACCTCTTTTGAATGGTTGAAAGAATGAAACACATTGACATTGTTTGTATTGGCTACATTGATCACAAGGAGAAGGAGCTGGTAGAAAAAACTGAACTGGAACATAAAGAATTACTGCGCCTTCAAAGAAATGACACAAAAAGCTACCATGGTTCTTGAAGAACTGTCTTTTGGGATTCATTCACTCCCTTTGATGCGTGACCTCAAATTTTGCTTCTTTGTAACCAGATTTCACTCTTTCTCATGGATCAAAGTTGAAGACTCGGGCACATCCCATCACAAAAACGGGAAATTTTGTCAAAAATTGAAGCCCAAACGGTCTTAAATTTTCGAATTTTCTTCCATGGCTTGAACCATAAGGCAGCAAAAGCTTTCTGTGTCTAAGAGTTGAATCTGATAAGGAATAAAAATTGTCAGGAATATGCTATGTAATTTTTAATGTTCTACAAGAATTCTTTCGTGCTTGACCCAATTCAATGTGAACAAAGCTAAAACTTGCTTTCTCATTTTAAAGATTATTGTCCCCTAGCTCATCTATTTAGAGTTCCATCTTGGAGATTCCATTGCACGTTGAGGAAAAAGTGGTGAAGGCAATGTTTTCTTTTGGTTGCAAAATTTTGTCAAAATGAGAAAATTAAAATAAAAAGGGAATATTTTGTTGATGTACTCCCATTTTTCCAAAACAAAAATTAAATTTCGGGGTTTTTTTTTGGAAAATATTTTGGTCACATTTGGCATCTAATTTTAGTTTGGCAGCATTTGAAAAAACTATTAAGACATGTTTGAATTTTTTTAATTGAATGCTAAATCCCTCTTGGGATGCTAACCAATTTGACATAACATAAAAAAATTGAAAAAATGTCATTGGCTGGAGGTAATGCCAATGCTGTGCTAATCAAAAAAAAATTTGGAATTTCTTTTGCAGTGTCTGACAAAACTGAAAACAATGTCATTGGCTGGAAGTAATGCCAATGATTTTGCAAAAAAAAATTTGGAATTTCTTTTCCAATGTGTGACAAACTTGGGGGAGGAATGCAGTGCAATTCCCGAGCTAGCTCCAGTTTGGAACAAGGATTTTGTGTGTAAGCACCCAAGGTTAAGGGCATAAGGCAATCTGCAACATCAGATCATGTCTCAGTTGTAATGCACTACTATCAGTGCCTTCCACCCCATGAACCAAGGGCGGAAGCCACTGATAGTGGCGCCTTCCCCTATACAAACTTGGGTGTGTTAAATTGCAGAATTGGGACCTCACCTGTCTTTCTGTAAAGCAATCCTCTGTGGAATTTCCTCATAAGGCAACTTCACATGCTCTTTCTCTTCTTGAATGACCAACTGTATGTCATAAGACCTATTGATGTGCAAAGGAAAGATAGAAACCCCTGAAACAAATTCCAATTTCTTTATGCAGGGTAAGAGCATCTTCAGAGGTGCTCAGTATGTGACTCCAGACAATAAAATGTATTGTTAAAAAGTCAAAATGTGCCGGTTTAGCTTACGAAATTGGGTTTTCAGCACCAAATCTGTGCAACTTGCTGTGGCTGGTTAATGGCGCAACACAATTGTGCACCTCCAAAAAAGAGTGTAATAAATTGGACCTGACTGCGGCTCAGTATTTCTGATTGGTTGATCATAATGATTGGTCCTGGTAGTTTGCTATTAGTAGTCCCCACGTCTATGCAGTTCCGATTACAGTTTTATTGGTGGGGTTCCCAAAAAAAAGAGCTAAACTTAAACATTTAATTTTATTATCCAGAGTGACATACTGAGCACCGGTGGAGATGCTCTACATCCCCTCACTTGGGGACTTACTCAGGCTAATGCTCTTGGGTTCATTGTCTCTGCTGAAGTTGTGAGGTAAAAGGACTTTCCCTATACATTTTTCACACTTATCTTGTTTCCTAGGCTTGGATTCTTACATAAGAATGAGTTTCATGTTATGATTTATGTGTAATATCTTTTAATGTGTGGTTTTCTTCCTTTCAATAATGTTCGCAATGCCAATTTAGTAACACAAAACCAATTTTATTTTTTTCTAGTGTACATGGAGTCTCAGTCAATTTCTGCCTCAACAAATGATGGCACCTTACACCTAAGGTTTCTCAATTTTGAGGGACCTACAAGTAAGGTGCTCTCTCTTCTTTCAAATGGATCACAGCCATCCGTTTATAAAAGAAAAGTTCTACCAATCCTTCAGGCTCTGTAATGACCTTGAATGGGTCTGTTTTGGGAATTTGGGTCTTGCCTCGTTTGAGGCCCTTGTTCCCAGAACAGCCCCTTTCTGGGTCCTTACCCTACACAAAAATTCGTACACCACATTCATAGGAATTAGAAACTCCAAACCTTGCGATTAAAGAATATGAAAGATTATTAAACCATGTCTTCCAGGAGTTGGGGTGAAAACAAGGCCTGGCGAGTGCATGGTCATGTAAAATTTGATTGAAAAGTATGAGAAAAATATGCACATGTGTGTTGCAAGGTATTTCTAGGAAAGATTTATGTGTGAGAATTTGGAATTACCAAATTTCGTTTAATCAATAATGGTGTATAGTTTGATTTAAAGGTCTAAGTAACAACCTGGGCATTCAACATTAATATATGTTTTGACGTTGTCCCAATGAAATGCAAATCTAGTGAGATAAAACATGAAAACATCTATTAACCATGCATTACTACAAAATGTGGGTGCAATTCATTACTCCTTATTCAATAGACTAGTGAATTCATTGCTTTTTCATTGGTCCCTATTCACTATTACAAGTGAATTCATTGTTTTTTCACTGGTCCGTGTTCATTACTACAAATGAATTCACTCAAAATTCAATGAAATCACTTAACGTATAAGGACACCTTTTGTTATAGTGATAGTTAGAAGAAAAACACAATTTTGAAAAAACATGCAAGAATCATTTCATTTAAATGATGTTGTTGAGCACTCTTCTTAACTAACAAGGAGGATTTCATGACTTTTGCAACTAGTAAATTTGAAAGGTAGAATTGGTGTAGAATTTAGAAATAGGAGTTGCCCAAGTGACAAAGCTATTCGAAGCAATGCATAACAAGTAATAAAAAGAATATACCAACAAAAAGGGTGGGTTTGCATTATGGAACCTTGGTAAAGGATTTTATCAAAATGATCTTGTGATTCATCCACGTGTCCCACCTTCATCCATTTTGTGAGTTCAATTTGCATGATTTGTTTTTTTAATGTCATCAATTCAAATTCATCCATGTGGTCAATTTCATTAACTTATACAAGCATTTGTCAAATACGACTTATGTCACGCAAAATGTCAAAATTTTGAAAATTAGATTTAGTATAATTGTAGAGGACTTTAAGTTGAATGTTTAAACAAAAAACATAGGATGAAAAATGAAAAATTTCCCCCTTTAAAAGTTTATATTTAAAATTTTTGCACAATTTTCAAAATTGCAAGTTTTTGGAGATTTGGGGATCAAGTTGTGCTCCTATTATAATAAAAATTGGTAGTGTATAGAAGATATGCACATGAATCATATGAAAAACAAGTGTCCAAAAAGGAGTTAAATTGAATGCATAATGGATGATCAAAGTATATCATTCCAGAGAAATTTAGAAAAAAACATGGACTTTCATTTTTTTGGGCAAACAAATATCTTGGATAACTTTGGAGTATTAGGAATGGCACTCCATTGAGAGTCAACATCTTCTTTCAAAACATTCAATAACATCCAGAATCAACAACTTCTTTCAACAAAACAAAACATTGTTTTTATATTATATGTTTTTTATTTGGGGGTCGAAGTCAGGAAAAGACAGCACCAGTACCCTGAGTTTGCTCATACACAGGGTGAGATTAAAAACCCGCAAAAAAGTACATTAGCATTTGGGAGGGGGGGGGATTAGAAAACCATCAAATTTGATGGTTCCTGAGTTTCACCCTGTCTTTCTTTTTTCCTGAGCGCTTCCAGTGCTGCTACATAGATTTTCACTGGTCCTACGTGTACAACTACTATGGTTTCTTTCGAACCTTGTGCATTAAATGCTGAGGTTCAGCCATTCTTACTGAAATTTAATATAATTTCCTCACTTTATGAATATCACTAAAAGAGGGGTTAAGGGGTGAAAACAGGCCCAAAAACAGGGCGAAGACAGGGTGAATTTGCCGGTATCTCTATTATGTCATGACTCACTTATGATCTCAAGCAAGTATTGTTTCAGACCAATACATGAGGAGGAATAAGCAATTTCTCATAATGAACAAGGTTATTTTATTGCAGATTAAAACTTGAAGATGATTGACATGTGTCAATTATTTGTGAATTCAATTGAAATGTAAGTTAATCAAAACTACTCATTGACAGACTTTATCACAAATGTAAGGACCATGTTTAATTAGGTGAGTTAATAGGTATAACAACCTACAAAGTCTAGATCACATCATAATCAGAATTTAAACATCAGTGGGAGGCGTGGGCCATTATGCTTTATGCGTTTGACACATAGAAATACAAATCTAAAAGTCATGTATAATAGGGACCAAATTAAGGATGTAACTAATATTTTACTATTGCATTATAATTTGAATAGACATTTCTGATTTCCAGTGAATATATATGTTCATTGGAAGGAATAGAAATCATATGATACGAACATACATTGGTGTTATTTGTGTTTTATCATGTGCTGAGGTGTAGGGACCTTTCGAAAATTTGGGATTTTCATTGCTAATTAATGGGAAGATTTTAGAGATCTTGGAACTTCATTGATATTATGTTAATCTGTTTCCATGGATTTGGTTAATTTGACAATAGTTCAAAATTAAAATTACAACCAATGAAATTTGAATCTTTTTAAAATTATTGAGCAGAAAATTCAGTTAAATAAATCATTAAAATTAGAAATTTTGTCTTAAAATGAAACTTTCATATTCAAACATTTAACGTCCATACAATTTGACATTTATCCAAGTATTATAAATAAGATTATTAAATAAACATTCAAGACATATTGATGTATTATTGATCTTCTTTGTCCAATATACAACTTGATATTCTAGTCATATGTACAATAGTTTTCACATTTGCAAAACAATGTCCACTTGCATATGAGTTATGATACATGGATTATTTTTGGACCAATTTATGGAAGGTTTCCATGTGGTTCTCCTTCAAACATCACACAAATGGTTTATTTTCATGTATAAAGAAAAACCACAAAACAAAAAACTTAATTTCTATGTAAAAATAATAGATGCAATTGTATTAAGTGAAATGATCGATCATGTCATTGATCAAACAATGGTTGAACTCATTTCAAATTTCTTTTTTGCAATCCAAACTTAACCAAAATGCTCATAATCTATTTAGGTTATAGATCACTAAGTTCAATTTCAGCATTACTATTAGGAACATGATTCGTGAATAAAATGTTGTCATCATTGATGGACATGTTCTCACGAAGTAGCAGATTACTTTCATCATCTAGAATGGATTGAAAATTTGGATTTGTTCCATGGAGTTTATGTTCTATAAGATTAACATCAATATCCATTTCACCTTGAAGCATGGCCAACACATGGGACATCGATGGACGTATGGTTGGTTCTATTTGCATGCATAAAAGTGCCACATTGATCACACGCCGCACTTCATTTTCTGAATTGATGATGTCCAATGTTTCTTCAACTAAATTGGTCAACATATTTGATTCATACAAAAATAATGCATGCAGTAAATTAAACAATATTGTTTTAGAAGGTCAATAATGGTTAACACTGATTCAATTTTTTCATAAAATAATATATTAAGCAATTGTCAAACATAATACTTGAATTTAATAAGTTTTGATAATAAACACATTGAATATTTCCAGAATTTGAGTTTAGTGTAGTGCAACATTAAGTTAAGCAATGTAAAAATGGGAAATGTGTTTTGAATGCACATTTTTAAAAAAGATTTGATTTCCTAAGATTTAGCTATAAGACATTAAATGAAAAGGTCATACCAACAAACCTACCCATTTTATAAGATAGATTTTATTTGATGCCAAGGTGGAATCGATATTCTTCCTGCCACTAACAATCTCAAGTAATAGGATCCCAAAGCTATAGACATCCGCCTTTGGGGTAAGTTGGCCAAGGGTTGCATATTCTGGAGCCAAATATCCACTGTACAACAATATAAAAATGCAAGTATTAGGAAACAATCCAATTGAAAGTCAAGAGATAAAATAATGCTTCAACAAAATCATCATTCAATTAAACAATTTCAAAATGCTCCCCTTAATTGAATGTTGAACATCACTTTGGACCTAGCATGATAGAATTATTACATAGTTCCTGCAATTTGTGTTGATATATGGCTTTGATCATCTGGGAATAGTCGTGCCAACCCAAAGTCTGCAATTTTGGCATTCATATTCTTATCAAGAAGAATGTTGGTGGCTTTTATGTCTCGATGTATTATACGTGGGTGTGAATCTTCATGAAGGTAAGCAAGGCCACGTGCAACTCCCACACATATATTTAATCGTTTTGGCCAATCTAATAATAAAGTTTGTTGCCCTTGTTGATTTGCAACCACAAAATATGTGAACCTTGATTAATGTGGGATGATGATGACATGAAATTACTTTCAATAAAAAGTTTTAATTTGATTAATAGTATTATCCATTTGATCAAAATAGTGAAGGGATATTTAAAAAATAACTTACCCCATAAAGCTTTAGCAAGGTTACTATTTTCCATGTATTCAAACATAAGAAAACGTTGTGTACCATGTACACAACACCCTTTCAACTTCACAAGGTTTCTGTGCCTCACACCAGTTATGATTATAACTTCATTTAAAAAATCATCAACCCCTTGTTGAGATTTTGTTAAGTGTTTCACTGCCACTGTTGTACCGTCTGACAAGATTCCCTGTGAAACAAAACAAAAAGAGTGCCTTTTAATTAATGGAAAGGTAAAAGAAGATTTCAAACAAAAGAAAACAAATTGGAATTGTAATATAAAATAAAATTCAAGTCAATTGCAAATATGATTGCAAATATGTACAGGTCATGACATTGCAAAATTCACCTTGTAAACAACACCAAAACCACCTTGTCCAAGCTTGTTATGGGGATGAAAGTCTTTGGTAGCCACCCTAAGAACATTATATGAATACAATGTAGGTTGCACTTGTTGTCTTGCAAACTCTACAAAGAGATGGAGCTTGCTCAATTAATTGTACCAATATGTCATATGTTTTCACAATTCAAATCTACATGTGTACATTTAAATTTTGAAAGTATTCAAATTGCAATTTAGAATTTACTATGGTTCCAAGTTTGTAAATATATGCAAAGTAAAAATAAGTTTGACTTTGTACTCTTCTAGCCCTAGATATGTACAAATGCAAGAAGTTAGAAGTATAATAAAGGGTACCTTTTTAAATATTTTGCAAACTTAATGCATTTGTCTGATATTTCCAAAATATGACCATGAAAACAATTCCACCAAAAATTGCAAAGATGGAAAGTGTTGAAGACAATATAATCAAAATAAGCTTGTGTGATTTTTTATAATTATCTATCCCAAGACCACATTAGAATCAAATTTAGCTTTTGTTTACAACTAAATATGTGGGGTATGCTTTTGCAAACTTTGAAGCATGTGCAACTATTATATCAAGATCCTTGGTAGCAAACAAATAACCTAATGCATTTTCAAATTTTAAAAGAAACAACAAATTTGATGATGCATGTATGTTGTTGTCCTTGCATTGACATATATTTTGATTTTTTTTAAATCACTATTTCTCAAAAAATTTAATGCATTGATAAAAATGGTGTGGTCCCATGTGATTGGGACTATAAATTAAACAAGTTCTAATATCATTTTACAAGTTATACTAAATTTATCATAGACATCTAGGCAAATTGTTGTGTGAGTATTTAACCTATGGGAACACCGTATGAGTTGTAACGACAATTCAACGCTGCATAATATAAAGCTTCCGAGGTTGGATTGCAACATGGATTCCCTCCGAGCCTACAAATTACAAAGTTCATTCCTTCCATTATTTGTTGTGAACATGTTCACTTAGACAAAAAATAAAATAAATTCTTGTTGTATGTATTTTTACATGAATGTGCTTGTAAGTGGTTATGACATTTTTGAGAAATCATAGAAATAATTGTGCACTTTGGAAAGTTTCATCCAATTAGAAAAGAAAAAAAATGTCTTCAAAAATTTGTGTAAATTTAACCTTTAAATATTTATATTGATCATGTGTTAAATTCAAGGGTATTGATGTTCACATAGTAGAATAGATTATATTAGATACATAAAAATGTGTCCTGAAAGTGCCTTCAATATTTGGATGAACAAACTTTCAACTTCATTTTTAAAATGACCAAGTTCATTCATGTACATGATATCAAAATTGTTATATATACACACACACATGCATTCAACATGCACATTAAGAGTTTTAATTCAAATCATATTACTTCAAGTGTTTTCTTTTACATAACCACATGATAAAAATGGATAAAATTATTGGAAAGTAAAAGTCATGTGGGTTCTAGAAAAAAAATTCTAAAGTTTGACATTCTTTTTGATACATTTTATTGAAATAAGATACTTGTTAATTTTTTATGTGCACACATAGTTTTTAAGAAAGTTACAATGAATTGAAATGTATAGGTTGTATTTTGACTCTCAAATAAAATGTACTTAAGTTGGAAACTTACAAGACAGGTGAATAAGTGGCATTGTTTGGTATGAGTCCACTTATATTGTTGTACAAGATGGAAATCAAGATATTTGATAAGTAAATTGAATATTCATTATCCAAAATATCCATAACCAAAATCCCATTGAAGCTATTGTTATCACAATTTCTGGAATGAACAAAAGAAAAAAATATTAATTAAAAAAAAGTAACATTAAAAAGTTACAAGGAAAAAGAAAAAAAAAGAGTTTTCCACTCTGTCTTGAATGTATTAATTAGATGTATTGTGATATTTTGTTTCATTCTAGCATAGGTCTTCCACATGAATAATTATTTGAGAACTACTTCGATCTATGTTCCATACTATTGAACAATAACATCTTCAAAGCTATTGCATCCAAACTTAACTTCCCCCAATTTAAAATAAAGGTCATAAAATATTTTGGTGCAAGAATAATGTATGTTAAATGGCATAAATGTGTTAAAAGGTCTTGTGCAACCACCTCCTTTGTCTTACATTAGGAAAAATATGCTTAAAAAATGATTGAAATATGTTTTTTTTTTTTCATAAATTGAAAAAATGTTAAAATTTTTCATTATATTATTATGTTAAGGATGATATTAGGAATTTCTCCAAAATATGTCATTTTCAAAAAATTCAAGTCTCTTTAAGAGTCTTCCTTCAAGTTATGAAAAACATTGATTACAATGTTTTTAAAATGCTTTGGGTACTTTACATTCATTAAATTATTTCCAATTAAAAAAAATGATCCCTTAATATAAAATTTGAAACATTCTTGTAAAAGTACATGAAAAAAATTCAACATCAATTTAACCTACCATTTAAAAAATGAGAAATTAATCACTGATTACATTGTAGATGGGTCCTATAAGCTTTTTTTCCCCCTAAGATCTTTTGTTTCCGTAGATTTTTATTTGATAGCCTTATATATATGTGTATAGGGCAATTTTACCTCCAAATAATAAAATTAAACAAAAACATTGTTAAATTCTTAAGGTCACAAGTATTAGCTATAACCATGCCAAAGACTCAAGATGTGTGTACAGGCTTTCATGAATGTGTAACTTTATTTAGAGCTAGTGTTATGGAAAGAGAGAGTTTCATACTTTTATGAGTTCAATCTGATTGTATTTCACTATATGTGCCATTGTTACATACATGTAATCATTATTTGAGAACTCATAAACATGAAAAGGTTGATGGCATTGTGTACTTACACTAGTTCCAAATGGTAAAATGAACACAAGAACAAATCAGATGGAAATGTCCCATTGAAGTTGTTTCCAGCCAAGTTCCTGCAATAAATTCATCCCAAGTTACAAGGTTAACATTTGAATTTTGGATAATACCTGTCCATGATCTTGAAGTTGCATGGTGATTGAGAAAATCAAAGTAATTGTAATGGAATAATATTGATTTGGGAGCTAGACATGTAATTTAGTCTATTACATGTCAGTAATTAGTGGTCCTTTGATTTAAACAAAAAAATCAAAACTCCTTTAATTAGAATGTAGTTGACTACTTGGATCTGCATATGGATGTCATCTATCACATGTCAACTGTGTAAGTTATGTGTTACAAAATTGCATTCTATTCCAAATTATTTCTAAAATATTATGTAGACCCAACCTTTTAAACTTAAAATTTGAACATAATAAGGGTTATTTCCTTTTCATATCAAGATGAAGATCAAGAGTTAGTTTGGAGAGGTTTTTTTGAAAATTACAAATTGATATATATATATGTTTGTTGAATATTCAATCTAATGACCATGTAAGCATAAGGTTTGAACAATGTTTAGGGTTTTAGATAAAAGGGTTGTGTGTCACGTTAGATTTCAATGCACCAAACAAGAAATTGACCTAAAACTATCAAATGTATATGAAATTTTAAGCCAACCATGTGTCATGCACAAGGTTTTTTGGCCATCACCTAGATAATAGTATTACTGAACTGTTTACAACCCTGGAGCCAAGGCTTGAGCATATGGCTATCATTGTAGCTAGGGATTACACCATGTCCTTCCTATATCTATATATAGTAGGTTGTAAAATATTATGTAAAATTGACAATCAGAAAAAAGTTCAAATGACATATATATCAAATTTCCAGGGCATGGAGTGGTGTTTGTGGTTATAAGGTTGCCAAATAAATTGTTTTTCGATAGGTCTAAAGTATTGAGCTTGGCAATATTCCAAATTGAAGGTGGGATTGATCCAGTGAGTTGATTGTCACTAAGATTCCTTAACACCACCAAACAAGAAAACCATTGTAATCAACTTCCTTTGAAGTAACAGGCTTATTTCCAGTAATAGGTTAGCATTGCACCACTAGAGATCACAATTATCTAAATGAAATTGTTGAACTCTCTCATTCTATGGCATAGAATTATACAAATTAGAACAAATATTTGCAACCTAATAACATTTGCAGTGGCATTAAACAAAATAATCAAGTATCAAGAATTACGTAAATTACCCATGACTAATACAAATTTTCATTTCATGTTAGTTCTAGGTAGCTCTCAAGCCACACATCAATTAGTGACCCTCATGTGTTACCTGCAATATTTAAAACATTTTATATCATTGATGTTGCAACACTCTAAACTCGTTGCCTAAGATTATTTCCATTTCAAACATTCATATAACTATGCTTTAGATCTTGTATTACAAGTTGGCTAGCACTTCAAAATCCTACATAATCATCCAAACTGAGACCACAAATATCTTGTAGTTACTAAGGTGAAACAAGATAATTGGGTTTGAACTTTGAACTCATTGTCTAGCTACTTCCTAATTCAATGTATGTTAGTCTTTAAAGACAATTAGATGTAGCTTGAGCCATCTATCACTGAATACTTACAAAGCAAGGAGACTCAGAAGATTGCCAAAGCTCGGTGAAATGGGTCCAGTTAAATTATAAGCTGCCAAATTCCTGTGGACCAACACAACACCAAGTTGAATCAAATTAGATTACACAATATGAAAGCCCCAGAGGTGGGTGGGATGCAAAAGGTCATTGGAGGAAGAGGTTATGTTGAACTAAAGATGAATGAATATCTTTTACAATTAAGACCTTACTTGACTCTATTATTTCAATATACAAAAGATCTATAGGAAAATTGGAGGAAGTTGGAATCAAATCACTTTACAAAAATTCAAAACCAGGAGTAAATTGATAGGAAAAGCTGGCACATGAATTTCACAAAGCATCTTGGAAAATGGAACCGTTAAATTGACCTTTCTATTTTGGTGCTCTATCCAAAACTAAATAATATATGCTAATATAAAGATAACTTTGACTTAACAAACTTTAGTACCATATAACACTAGTTGAATACTAGGTAATTAGAGGGGGATTCTATCCCATCATTTGCTACTTTTAGTTTTACTGACTACTTGCAACATAATAAATTGACCCCCAAATGTGACTAGCAGATCAGAGATAAGACTGGAAGGAAGGTGAGTGGAAGGAGTGTAAGAACAGAGGTGGCGAACCTTTTTAAAGCTAACAGGTTCATCTATCTAAGGAACTTTCACTCCAATCTAAGCAAGTGGCGTGTGACATTACATACTGCAGTGAAATTAGTTTAAGTGAAACAGTTACTGTAGTTAATTGATACGAGTGTTGGTAACCCGTGGCTACGCCACTCTAGCCACCCCCAAGAAAAGGAGGGAGGACCCAAAAAAACGAAAAAGAAAAAAAAAAAAAAAAACACCTCCCTTCACTCCCCCGCCCCTCCCCCGCCCGGTCCTTTCCCACCCGTCCCCCCTGCTGCTGGTCGCCCTTGCTGGCCCGCCCCACCCCTCCCCTGCTGCTCCCCCCTATTGGGATTTTTTTTTTTTTTTGGTTAAAACTTCCTAACTGTCGCTCAGTAAAAAGTAACTTAAGTAAATTAAGTAAACGAAGGTAACTTTGAAAAGGTAAAGACGGACGCACAAAGGATTTTTTGTGGGGGATTTTTTGTTTGCAGAATCCGACTGTCTGGGCCGGTTTCAGCTCTCGGAATCCGACTGTTCGGGCTGGTTTCGCCAGTCAATGAAAACACGAAACCGTCGTCGGATAGACAGACGGACGGACACCACTGTTGTAATTATATATAAGATAGAATGTGGATGAAAAACGGATAATTCTTAGGATGGAATTGGTAAAATGTATCCAGGGACAAAGTGAGACCCACCATGCTTATAATATAAGTTTAAAAAAAAAAAAACTGTGATGCCTCGTGGGTATTTGGTGGGTACCCACCGGGTATAACGGTGTAAAGGTAAACAACAGAAGCAAGCATTTAAAAAAACTACACTAAAAAAAACCTCCACAGGTTTTTATGTTTTCATCAGGTTTGGAAGAAGTTTGTCAGGTGTTATTGTGAACTATAAACTTCATGAAACATTTCCTATTTTAACTGGCGCTGGTTTGATCTTTAAACTTTCCAACAAAGGAGCAGAGCCAGTATGTGACAATCCGCTTGTTTTGTGCTTTTTTTCATTATTTGATTTTGAAGATTCCATTTTGACAAATAGAATATTATTGAATACTTCATTTTTCCTATGCAATTTTTATTTTCTTTTAGGAAAAATATTTTTTGGAAAATTTCAGCATGTTTTAAAAATAATATAATTTTTGTCAAACCTGCCATTCAACTGTGGTATCCTATAGTGTCATCGAAATCATTATCTGACAAAAGAGGAAAATTACTCACACTGCTGTAATGAAAGGGACGGAGTACAATAGCCTCCCACCTAAGTACGCAACTTGAACCTGGGAGGAATGTGCGTACTTAGCCGGTAGGTGCGCACTTAAGACCAATCACTTTTTTTAGCCATAGCAGCAGCTTTTGCAGCATCCTTATCAGTATCCTAAATCTAAACCCTAAACCCTAAACCTTAAACCCTAAATCTAAACCCTAACATAAACCCTAAACCTTAAACCTAAACCCTAAATCTAAACCTAAACCTTAAACCTAAACCCTAAAGCTAAACCCTAAACCCAAAACCTTAAACCTAAACCCTAAATCTAAACCCTAACTTAAACCCTAAATCTAAACCTAAACCCTAAACCTTAAACCTAAACCCTAAATCTAAACTTAAACCCTAAACCTTAAACCTAAACCCTAAATCTAAACCTAAACCCTAAACCTTAAACCTAAACCCTAAATCTAAACCTAAACTCTAAACCTTAACCTAAACCCTAAACCTAAACCTAAACCTAAACCCCAAACCTACACCCTAAACCTTAAACCTAAACCCTAAACTTAAACCCTAAACTTAAACTCTAAACCTTAAACCCTAAACCTTAAACCCTAAATCTGAACCCTATTTTTTCAGGAAAATAATGCGTACTTAAACGGGTGCGTACTTAGGCGGGAGGCTACTGTAGTTGTCTAGGGTACAAGTAACCCAGGGATGAGGAACTGGAACACAAGGATCGCCGGTCCAATTGGTAAGGTTCATACTTGACTTGATCTCCGCAATAGCGATTGCTGCATGCACACCCCAGACTAGTTGCAGTCAGCTGTCACAATCTCATGATCAATTTGTTACCCAGTTATATCATGCTTTAGGGGGTGGCTATTTGGGGTGCACAGCTGGGGATGCCAGGGGGTGTGTGAGTCCAAATCTAACATTTCCTGGGTTTGATTTGATCACTTAGGGGCCTCACTCAAGAAGGTGAAGGTACATGTGTGGGTGCTGGTTTACCCTGGCCCAAAATGACTTGATGGATCTAATGGTGACTCTGTTTGACAAGCAAAATTTAGAAGAGAAAATGATCACCATGGTGTGGAATGGCCACCACCTTCATTCTAATCTTCCAATAGATCAATTTCACATGAACCCCTGTTTCTATCACAGAGAGTCTGTGTTTCATTTTTCAGAGAAAATCTTTGCAAGTTGTAATATCAGCGAGGAAGTTAGGCCACTTGTAGCAACCAGCATCATTTGGAAGCAAAGGAAAACTACCTGTATTTACAGCCTTACAGCCAGATCAATAACTCACCATCCTGATTGTCTGTCATTGTGGCCATCAAGTTTTTGCTAATTTCCCAAGACTCCAGAGCATTCATGATAGGACCAAGAGGGCTGGAAACAGTTTGATCTGGATACAGAAGAATATGCGTTCCAGGGGTGTAAAGGAGACCCCAAGAAGCAATCATAGAAGCATTGAATGCACCTTTTGATTTGTCGGAGTATGGATTCAAGAGAAAGCTTTCCGGGAAACTAACTACCTCTACTCATGTAAATGTTTTCACCCTACATTTACCTTTATAATTTTGCAATGCCATTATATCTTTACATTACTTGATTTGGAATTTTTAAAAGTGTATTTACAACACTTTTACATTTACCTTAAACTACCTGGCTGATTTTTATATAAATAAATTCATATGTCCTTATTTTTGTGATATATCAAAATGAATTTACTCACCCAACATTGGTATTAGTTTTTGTCAACATATTATAATGAATGTATTTATTTCACATATTTTTACACTACTTATGTAAGTAAAAAGGAAGAAAGTTAATTTGTACATGGGTTGTAAGTAGGTAAATGTGACCAATATTTCAATACACCTACCTCTATCTACCTACCTATTATCAACCTCAACTTACATATCATCACCGGTCAACAAACCCATTACCAAACCTAAAACTTTCTATCACCTACTTACCTACCTATCAACCTATGTACCTATTTACAACTTGCTTACTTATAACATACTTACCTACCTATGCAATTAAAAGATATTACATGGATTTTTTTTGCATTTTTCAATCCAAATAGACCCATACCCTCCTTTCTTTCTTGCCTGGTTGACAAATTTCACCCAAAACAAACACTGAGAATCTCTTACATATAAAATTTTGGGTTAATGTGAATCACCAGTGGAGACACAGGTTACTCTCTGGAAGTGTGCTTGGTAGACCCGCTGCCATCTTATGGAACCCTGCTCGCCCTAACTTGTGCATTAGGTTCATTGATGGAAGGGGGCCCTACTTGGTCTCTTACAAAGCACTTTTGGTAAAATTGTTTGCAAACTCGCCACTATAAGCTAATTGTGTTGTCATTTTGTCGATGTGTTCTTGAAACACTCAACCTCATTCCCATCCCCCCCATTGCAGGATGATTTTTGTTGACAAATTGTACCACAGCCTTTTTTCTATGAAGATTTACTGACCAACTTTCTTCCCATTCCCTGTTATTGTTATTTGTGAGTCACTCTGGTGGACATTCCCTTGACACCCTTCTTGGGGACTTTGTTGATAGGAACTCTTTCCCCATTTCTTCCATTTTGTTTGTTAATTGGACCTTGTTGGTGAAGTCCACCCTCAACCGGTCTTCTTTTGGGGGAGGATCATTTGTCCATTCATGCCCCTCACCCCATTCCACCAATATATGGGGATACTTTGTTGGAAAATTTTATCCCAACCTTTTTTTCTCCACAGATTCGTGCGACTTTTCTGCATGTGTATTATTTTTGGGTTTAATCCATTGTTGAACTTTGCCTCTTCCCCTTTTTTATTATGGAATGGGTCTCGTAGGGCCAGTTAGGAAGATTATATGGATTCACATCTGAAGTGTATTCTCCAACATCAATTCACATAATAAGTGAATATGGTAACCTAACAAATTACATGGGGGAGAATTTGCCAATGAACATTTTCCCATTTCTCATTTAGTTATTCATTGGACAATTCATTGGTGAACTCTTAGGGTGAGGTCCCATGCAAGCTGCTCAACCACCAAATCCAAGTAGTTTAGTAATCAAATTAGTGGAGAGTGTGCCACAAACTATTGGGCCACAGTCCCATGCCCCTACCACCCACAAACTGTAAAGAGCCGCTAATAGACCAAATGATAAAACTTGTAACAAATAAGCTGACTGGCAATAACCAGTTTCATGGCTGCCACCTGTGAGTGAATGTGCCAAATGTTGAAATGCTCGGATCTAGTGGGCAGGGGCACAGGGAAGATGTCCCACTGAAAACTATGGAATCTCTCAAGTTTGTAGTCCAGCCCATTGTTATCTCACATGCTAAACCATTCTCCATCACTGGATTCCAAAAATGGTGATCCATCAGCTTACATGTGACCTGACCCTTTACCGCACCTACATTTTGTGGGAGCATTTGTCAAGGAGCTACCTTTATTTGTTTGGATTCTATACCTAATTGATTTAGGTTGTTTGAAACTATGGTGAAACCTCCAATTGTATGGGGATCATTCATGGTGAACTTTGATCCACCATTCCCATTTTCTTTCTTTTGTACAATATGCTAAATCATTTACTTTTTGTGATTTTCATGTTGAACCAGAAAAGTTCCAATACTTAACTAAGCCTCTACTCTGTATGACAAATATAAACCAATATGTAGTAGGATGGACATAAACAAATTCTACCTCATGTCCACTCCATGACTTTTGAATGAATGTGTAGTCACACGGTAACAAATAATTGCTACTCTATCATCTATGAATAAATATCATCATTGGAGGATCCCCATGTAGGCATCATAATGCGTATAACTTTGATATTGTAGTGCATTTTTCAAAACATTAGTGCTTTTGTTCACTATGACAACATAATCCAAAGAACATTACTTAAAATACACTTGGTGATAATGTTTACATTTGCCAAAGGAGTAATTTATCATATGCTCAAAATATAAAGTGCTTGAAGACTGCAGTTAGAAGCCACTTTCCTTTCCATTCTAAATCCAGAGGAAGAATTGGAGTGATAAAAACTCTTTGTGCATATGTACCAATGTTTACATTTGTCTTTCTTCCATGCAACTTGTGTAGAGTCTATGCCCGGTACAGCAATTAGACATGTATGAATATGATTTCTATATGTAATTGACATGTGGCAATGTCATGGGAGTGACCTTATGGATCTGAAGTTACTGGAAGGGGCTTCCATGCTCTCCCCACCCCAACAGAACTACATTTGAGTTAATAATTTACCTTCTGAATGACAAACCATCCCACTTAGGGAAGAGGCTTTCATGAACCACTTTATGTTTGGATGACAATAAGGTACTAAAGATATAAATTAAAACAGGCCAATGATAATCATGACAAAGCAATATAACACATCACATTTTATATGTACCTGAAGTGGCTAGAAATATGATGACATCGAATGGATGACATCATATTTCTATTTCTACTTCTTCGGTTCTAATTATTGGCGGCTTCATCCAATCTCTATATTTGATGAGAGCCAAAACAATAGAACCAATAGCCATGGCAGTGCCAAGGAATGCTATTGGTGCATAATGGGCAACCAATATGGCAAAACAGCTCACCACAAAAGAAACAAGGAAGATCAATCCTGTTGGGGGTGGCCTTGTGGCATTGGAATGTTCACTTCCTGGGCTAGCTGTTGGTTTGGGGAATGTGTTATCCCCAGTTGTTTCCTTCTCAATGTTACTGCCAAGTTTGAAGATGGGACGAACTGGATGATCAACAAATGTTTTCCCTACCGGGCCATCAAGAAGTAGTCTCCCAAAAGAATACTCTCCAATGAGTTGTAACCTACACACAGCTCTCTTGTATCCCTCCTCGTCCTCTGGAACAGTATCTGGAGTACCTGAGAAGTGCTTCAACATGTACTGTATGGATTCCAGGAGAGGGGTCCCCCGAGGATCCTTCGCATGATGTTTCAATTCGATTTTCAAATGGATTCTAGCATCATCAATGTACCCCTCTTCTGCCCAACTAACATTTGGAATCTGTGAAAGGCAGTGCAACATTTCTGATATGCAGGGCAAAAGATTTTCAAGCTTGTATTGTTTTTCTACAGCAAGCTGGAACATCTCATTTGCTTTCTGATGATTCTGAGGAACACCATGCCCAAGAGCATAACAGCATCCAAGCCCCACATATGCACAAGTAGCATCTTCCAATTTAATGGCTGCCTGATAACATTTGACTGCCTCCTCATGATTTTGCTCTGTACCAAGTCCAAGCTCAAAACACAGTCCAAGTCTGAACAGTGCCTCTGGGTTATCATGTTCTGCTGCACTCCTGAACAATTCAAATGCCTGTTCAAAGTCAGCCTGGTGATCAATCCAATTGCCAATATGCTTTCCCACTTTCAACTGCAGTTTGATCCAATCTGCACATCCTATGTACTGCTCCACAACGTCCAAGTTTTGCTTGTGGAATGCATCCAGTACAACGAGACTGTACACTTGTATCGGAAGATTCTCCTCCAAACTCTCCTGGAGACACTTCTGTAAACCCAGGGCACATGATAACTTATGGGCATCATGCTCATTGATGCATTTTAGAGGTGATGGATGCACATGCCTCAAAAGTGCACCCTTGCAATGCACCAACATTTGGCAGATTTCAGGAAATTTGGGACGGTCTTCAGCCCTTGTGGCCCAACACCTCTTTATGAATGCTGACAAGTATGATGGGAAATCAGCCTTGGAAGGTAAAATAGGTCTCACACCTTTTTTAATGTTTTCATAGATCTCAGTCCGCTGTACGTCAGCAAATGGTATCTCCCCAGTGAGAACCTCAAAGAAAACCATTGCGAAACTATACACATCAGCTGAGTTTGTGTATGCTGTGTTGTCCACCCCGAACACCTCAGGAGCCATCCATGGAGTTGAACCCACATGCAGTGTGGTAAACCTGTCCTGCAACTTTGAAAGGCCAAAGTCTGTGACCTTAACATGCAAGGATGAGCAAGCTAGGGCAAGATTTTTGTTGCTGATGATGTCGATGAGAACATTCTTTGACTTCAGATCACGGTGCATCACCCTTTTCTGATGTAGGTAATCCATGGCTCTCCCTATTTGTAGCATTATATCAATGGCTACAAGGAGTGAAAGCGGGGATCCTCTACTCACTCCTTGTTCCTTCAAGTACTTGAACAAGTCCATGCTCATGAGTTCAGAAACAAGAATATGTTCAGTACCCTTGATTGCATACCCTATGAACTGAACCACATTTGGGTGTTGCAAACTTGCAAATATTTTTGCTTCTGCTTCCACTGCCTTGACCAATTGTGTGTCAGTGCCATCGAAAACCTTAGCAGCAGCTGGTACACCAAGGATTTTGCATTTGTACACTGTTCCAAAATTTCCACCTCCAAGAAATTTGTTATGATCAATTTCCACATCACTGTGCATTAGTGACGGTAGATGGCCAACAGCATCCTTGTCTGTGGATCTTCGTGTGTTTAGCAAATGACTTGCAAGGCCCTCTATGTGATGCTGAGCTTTCACAAATTTGGAAAAAAAGGAAGGTTTGTGTGCCTTTACACGACGTATCATGCTTTCATTATCCTCTTTGAACTCTTCCTCAACATCTGTCTCTGACAATTCCAAATGCTCAATTGTTGAGAGAACGAATGCAGTATCATTCCTAGCTTCTGCAATTGCAATCTTCAACACCTTGATGCAGTCCAGAAACTCATTCAAGTGGAGGACAATCTTACGTTGAACTGATGCACAATCAGATGAACTGATAACATGAATCCACCATTCCTCCTCACTCCAATCGGTCACCAACATCTCACCACAACTCATGACAAGCCTTAATTCTTCCAAAGCTACACGGCACAATCCCAGAATTTTTGCATGAATCTCACCCGAACCCTTTCGTATGTATGTGTCCAATTCAATCAGGGAGTCCCTGTATTTCTGGGTCAGTAGTGTGCTTAGATGTTGGTTAAACTTGACCTTCTTACATTGTCGCTCCATGGTGCTCTTAACATCCTGGCATTGGCTATATAGTCTTGTTATGCCAGAATGTGAACCCTATCAAGAGAAGGAAACATAATGTAGTGAGAAGATCATTGAACACATAGTTGATAAATTCCATTATACCTTCCAAAAAGTTACACATTCATGTAAAAATCAAGTTATATAGATCAACACTATTTCTCAACAAATGGTCCCTAGAGAAGATCAACCCTCAAGTGATTCAGTCATTACTGTGTAAACAAAATGATGGAGCACCTTCTACCACTCTTCAAATCTACAAGCACACATATGTGTAGATTAGACTGAAACAATTATCGGATATTTGTTGTATGAAAACAAGGGGTTTACCTCAGCCATGATGAATTCTGGTGATGTGCTTCAATTAAATGAGTGTTCGCAGTGTCATGTGGTGCTGAATCGCAACCTTCATTCTAACTTGGGAAGGAACCACAATGGCCGAAAAAATCACACATTTCAGCTTTCCTTCATTTTCAGGTGGAAACAGACAACAATCTCATTCAAAGATCTCATGTGATCAGTTTACCCATGTATTTCAATTTGTTGGAGAGAAAGCTCTTAATCAAGCACTTCACCTAGTCCTCTGCATTAACAAGAAGTGTTCATTAGAGAAGTCAGACCACCAGCTTTTGGAAGATATTCCTAAAGTTACACAACGTACTTCAAATATTCAACAAGGTAATCTATTGTCTGTAAATTTTTTCAATGTGATTTGCATTTGAACATGATGATGTATGATATCTTTGGAATTCAAGTAACCAGATGGGTGTTCGAAACATCTCAAGATAGTGGGAATAGTACGGGCATGTTTTTCTTCCCTACATTGTCTCATCTCCTTTCCTGTTGTGGCTGTATAGAGTAACAAATAGACCAACACAAATGAAGTTCTTAATGGTGCAATGATGAACGTACTTACTCTATTCTGCAATATTATTAGCAAACATGGATGCACCAGAAACCCTCATGAAGTTCTAAGCACAATTGGTTGAAATAATCTTGGGGTGGGTGACCTCCCAAGATAAGAATGCCCCAAGGCTTTACACACCCACAAAAGGAGGAAGTGCCTGCAACTTCAGGAAGAGGCTCTCACTTTCCATCAAAGTCATATTTGGAACCTGTGGGGCAACATCTCCCAATGCAATTGTATCTGCATCACCCCATCATATCATCAATGTCTGTCTGTAGGGCAAACAATCACTGTGCTTTCATCATGCACATGTCATTTGGGGTACATCTATAAAATTTTGAAAGTAGCAGCAAATGTAGACCATGTGTATTGTGCAAGTTAGCCTCACTAAAATTATGCATTGTAAAATGAGGCCTCCAAAAGGACAGTAACTTCACTGTGTACAATTACTGTTAGTTCCTCAATCTTGATGCAAGTGATTCAACGCTAGTAGACATGTTCAATCATGTCTATTGTTGTGAACAAGATTGTTGCTTATGTGCTACCTGCCTCTGACATCAATCTCAGGCCACAGAGTACAATGATGCTGAGAATAATAGTTTTACCAACCCCTGGATATTCTTATCATGCAATTTTTGGTTGACACACCTGCCAACCAAGATAATTTTCTTAAAATTCCCCACTTGAGACTTCAACTCTGTAATTTGCTTATGTATAACCCACATGAGTATCAGTTACATTCATTAGCAATAAAACTTACTTCTCACATGGTTCATCATCTAAAACTGCTGCAGATTGAAAGTATTGCAGTCAAATTTCTGAACATGTATTCCCATATGGAACCGAGTTCAGGGTTTGATCTATTTGCATCTTTCTTGCTCTCTCGATGCTTTTGTCTGTCAAGCAACTGATCCTCTTAAGAATAGGTAAATTGCTTTGACTTTTGTTGCAGCTCGGATTTAACAGAAAAAAAAAAGTCTTCAAGCTTTTTATTCTGATATCTTTGATAAGCGTTCTCAACCAGAGTATGAGGGTGTTGATATGATAAGTTCCACTATATATTTAGGGTGCACAATCAGGGTGCACCAGGGTCGGACATGTATTTGGGGTGCCTGCCTCCTGAATCCTTATTTGGGAGTTTTTCTTTTAGTGGAATGAGTTTTTCACCTGACCCTGGTTTTCT
Organism: Sphagnum contortum; assembly: GCA_963920785.1. Taxonomy (NCBI): domain Eukaryota; kingdom Viridiplantae; phylum Streptophyta; class Sphagnopsida; order Sphagnales; family Sphagnaceae; genus Sphagnum; species Sphagnum contortum. The sequence goes on along the minus strand of OY987287.1, from coordinate 1,351,359 downwards.
TAATTATGAGTATGGAGATTTCTCAATCGTCACAAAAGTTATCTGATTTTAGTACATAGAACTAGTAAGGTGAACTGTAGATCCAAGGATCTTAGAAATTTCTCTGAAAGAAACTAGCTAGTTGTCGACTTGTTACATCAATTACACCAGGTCATGTTTTTTTTCTCCCATGAGCTCTTTTGAGAAGACATAAATCTATCCATTTTTGGTACATCCCCCTTAAATCCTTCCAAGGACGACACTATATGGGGATCTTCATGCTCCAACTCTATCTTTTTCTGCCTCTCTCCATCCTGACTAATTTTTTTTGGCTTGTAAGCACTCTTCAGCTGGGTGGGTGCAACAAGCGAGCTTGAGCCACCCTCACAATTGTTCTTAGTCATGGTTAAGAGTGTGAAACAACTGCTAGGAGGCAGACTGGACGCGTCAAACGACCGGATCGTTCACCCGGAACTTAATTTCAAATTCCCACTCTAAATAAAGTGGAAGAAAAGGCTCACCAGTTCGGTTTGAGCTGTAAGATGTGTTGTTAGCAGCTGAGTGACAGAGTTGTAAGCTCCAACATGAATAGCTCAATAGAATGAAGCTCGCTGTATTCTGGGGTATAGTCAAACGAAAGCCTAAAGATTTGCTACTATACGAGTTGTTTTCTCTGAAATCTTTTCGGTTAGGAAATCGAAGGAAGACACAAGTAGAGAAAAATAGACCTTTCCAAAACCCTGACTACAACTATAATAGCTCACTAGAGCCGATATCAGTTCTTTTCCTTAAAATGTTCAGTTAGGAAATCGAGGGAAGATACAAGTGGAGAAAAATAGACCTTTCCAAAACCCTGACTACAACATATCATATCTCACTGAAGCCGATTCTTCTGCTTGAAACCTCCTCAGATTTGCAGATACTCAGTAATCTATCCTGATAGTCACCAAAGAAAATCGGCAGAAGTCCAGGTACGGTCACAAAATTCACGATCAATGCACCCATTCAACCCCCCTGCTAGAAGCTAAGAATCATACATGACTACTGTGATAACATCCCCATAGCTGAAAAATCATTGCTCAATTATCACGTGACTTGCAACCTTCATCAAAGTACTAGTAGGCTAAATGGGCTTCACAACACTCAAACATAGACGATCTCTCCAACAAACTGATGTTGGATTGAAAATGTGAGGGGGGACAAAAATCGGTAGAAGAACTCTGTACTGCAAAGTTCATTATTGTGTGATCATTACTCAAGTGGGATAATTGGGCTGACAACCATTAGCTGTAGAGGGATTCATACCATGCAAACCCATTTCCAGGAAAAATTGCACAAACTGCATAAATTTGATGCTTAACCTTGTCTTCAATCACATTATGATTCCAATCCAAGATTGTTTTCACATTGCAAATTGTCATTGTGGAAGCAAGAATGAATTTTTTTTCTACCCTTCACAAGCTGCTTCAAGAGTGCTTTACCAGAACCATGAATTTTTCAAACAATACATAATTTTTAGAGCATACATAACACAAACTCATATCAGGGTTTTTATTTTCAATTTTGTGCAAAAATTTGGCGAATTTTTCCAATAAACAGAAATTGAATTTACAATAAACAAACCGAAAAGATTACCAATTTTTTGGTCCAAAAAGTGACAAATAATTGTGGTAAGAAAATTAGTTACTTTCTTTTGTTTTTTGTAGTGATGTAAACTTATTTACTGGAATGTATTGAAATAGAAGAGTACAACAAGGAGGAACTGAGGGGGAAATTGCCAAGTGAAAGGACACTTTTATGGTGATTCAATGTGTAGAGCAAGTACAACAGATGGGACAAAGGTATATGTCCGTAGGATCTGGGAAACACCATGATAACCATGCTCTGCGTTTCAACCCATGCACCACACATTCAGTTTGAAGTTATGCGGCTCATCAAGAGGAAGAAAAACCATGTATATAAAAATCAAGGACGGAAACCCATCCATCAAAAGTACAAGGCAAATGAGAGCACAAGTAGTCACAACCCAAAGAAAAATCAAAAGCAAGCAATCAACAAAAATAAGGTAAAAACCTATGCAAATAAGACCCATGGCTATGAAATGACGATCAATGACAACAAAAAAGACTTAAAACAAAAAAGTTGTTTATCACATATCAACTAGTGACAAAAGTGCACTAGCTATGATGCATGGAACAAATGGAACCCCAACCAAATGCAACAGTTGGTTGAAGAATTGTTATGGTTTGCACATGTTGTAGGGCTATGGACACATGTTGTCGATAATAAGAAACAAACATCAAGGGGACTAAGGAAGACTACTAATGACGTACGATAATGGTCTATACACAAGGGGTCAAAAATGAATCAAATAAAAATGAAAACCTCCATATGTTTCAATAGCAAGGGAAAGGAAATCATTGTTTGATGTTCGCTCGATATATGATCGAGTTTTTTCCTAAGCAACCATCATCGCTACATGTGTTGTCATCGATATTCATTGAACCATATCTATATGAGTTAGGTTCACAATGACAATTTCCATCAAAATTTGAAAATTGTTTGTGGCGATAATAATATGCACTCGTTATCAAATACGATGAAGGAAAAGGTGGGAGACTTCCTTTCGAACATGCGGTCCGCTTTCCAAAGTAATAGTTGCAACAGTAACCGAAAATGTGTCGTGGGCTATTATATGTTCACTCCCACAAGGGCACCAAAGCAAATGGATACAAGTCCAATTTTTTGTTTTTCTCCAACGAGCCAGTTTGATTGGCCTATTGCAGAAAAAAAATGAAACTATGGAGGCTCCCCAAAATAAAAAATTCTTTGGGAACATGGAGTGCCTCCACCTTTGGCCCACCTATGTAGGTGAGAAAGGGAGGACTTTGGGCAAAACATATGGGATGAAAGCGAAGTGTTATTGGGAACGACCTTGGGGAACATATATTGGGAACTTGAAGGGAACATATTGGGAACAAAAGAAAAAAGAAAAAAAAATCCTCCCCCCAAAAACTTGGAAAAATTAAATCAAAGCACTTTTAGGGGATGTTGAACCTTCCCACTAGTCGCATGAAATTTTTACTTCCAAAACTATTTGTCACCATTTTTGGCTTGGGCTAATACCTCCATTATAAACTATGGGTTATTTTTGTTTTTTTCATGATGATTTTTTTTGGTCAATTTTGTGATGTAGCCAAAGTGGTGATGATCGAAAGGAAGATGTAACCAAACTTGGCTATAAGCTAAATATGATTTAATATGAAATTTAAATAACATTTTTCTTTTTGCTATTTACTTGAACCATGTATACAAATCTAGCGATTTTTGGTTAGAATTTGGACAAATTCCAACTATTGAAAATCTCAAAAAAATGTTTGATTTTGGTTTTTTTCATTTTTCACATACCATTTTGGCTATACATAGCTAGCTTAAAAAGGCTACTCATATTAAGGGTCACCTCTATGTATATAACACACAATGAACTAGCTTTATAAAGAGAATCAAATTACCAATGGTACCTACTTACTAAGGTAAGTCAAAATTAAATAAATGGGAACATGCCTAATATTTACTAGTCTACCTTCAATGTTTTCTTGAAAATATGCTTGAAAATTGCCTAAGTTTTCAAAAATTAAAGGTTTTGACACCTCAAGCTGCAAAGCATGAATCCTAAAACATTGCACATTAACATTTTAAGCATAAAATCTTAAGCACATTATATCTTTGCAAGAAATTTTACCATGTGGGCAAAAATCCTTCAAACTTAAAACAACATAAGAAAAGTACATGTAAACGCCACACTCAACAATACCAATGCTTGAAATGTTTTATGTTATTCTTCAAACTCTAAACAATGATGTTGAAGTTCAAATATAAGACCCTAAGATTCCAAGTCCCATATGCACATTTTGGGATTCCACCGATCCTCAATTGATTAACCTAATTCAAGAAAAAATAAAAACCTAAATGCCTAATTTCACCAAAATTCCATATCCATTTGCCTTATCCACCTTCCCATACATAATGAATAGTAAGCAACAAAGTGCCTAACATCGTAGGGAGACATAGTAGTAGTGTGTAGACTTTCGCAAAAGAAAAGCAATGGAAAAAGCAAACCAAATGCATTATTTTGGGGAGACAGTTTGTCGAGAAGAAGGACCATTTTTGGAGGTGGTATGTCATTTTCTAGTTGGTCAAAATACCAATCTAGGTACTAGGTGTTGGTTCACCTCAGACTTCATCTATAGAGATAACTAACATGATAAAACATGAGATTGCTACACATTTGCACTCCAATTTGTAAAAGGTTTTTTTACTTTGGTCATCCCCATTTGAAATGACAAACTTTGGAAGGAATCAAAGGATTAAAAATTTGTTTTTTCAAATCTTTATGGTTTTTGCAAGTTACCTATATTGGATGTGGTATAACATCATATTTTGTCTAAGTAGTTTTTTTATTCATGATGTCTATAAACATGCATAAAGATTGATGAAAATTGTATTCACTTTTGAAGCATATTTGAAAAAAAAATTGTAATCCAAAATAATTGACCTATGATTGTTTGACACAAAGGTGCAAAGTTCGTATTTAATATTGTGTAATTTTTTACTATCACTGATACATTTGTGCCAAGATTCAAGATGACAAACTTGGAACCACATTTGTGGCTGTACTTGAATTTCTATGTATTTGATAAAAAAAAATTTGATTAAAGGTAGCCTTCATTGAAAAGGCAATTTTAAGTGATCAAATTCAAAGCATGTTCCCATGTGTTCTACTCAATTACAATCTAGCAAAGTTTATTGCCTACTTTTTCTTTTGACTCTTGGCCACCTTTGTCAACTTTCAATAAGTTAACTCAAAACAACCTTCATGTCGACTATGATGTGATTGAAGGCAATTTCCTGTGCAAGTCATTAAATATCCCTCATGGAACTTTGTTTGGTGCATAGAGCCACCAGACAATAGTGTAATGCCTACACAATTGATTGTTGTTTTGTGGAAAACAACAAAAAAAATTAAATACATTGTTGTACTCAAAGCTCAAAAGTAGATCAATGACATGTATTTCATGCAGAGTCCTTAGTTTGAATTTTGATTTGTGTCAACAAAACATTTAAGTATTTTAATGGACATAATGGACATGACATGTCCGCATGAGCATTGGCATGATGACAAACACAAATTGGGTGCATCACATCATTTTGAAAACCCTTGTTTCAATAAAAGAAAATGGAATTTTTTATTTTCTAAATTTAATTGTGCAATTATCCCAAGTAAGACTAAAACACATTTTCAAGAATGCAACATATCAACTTGATGCCAAAATGTTGTCTCAAGTGCAACCCCTTGCCAAATTGGGAGTTTGAAAAACCCTACTTTGCACTAGAAGAAAAATAGGTATTTTTGACTGGTCTCTGTAATTAAAATTTAATCGCAAGCAACATTTGCAACTAAAATTTCATTAGTCGCCTTGGACAAGTTGCATGAAACATTAATTGCAAATGACAAGGGGTTTTGGATGAAAAAAAATGTCAACAAATACAAGTTCCATTTTATACATATTGTCACATGCAACTACAATGCAACTATTTTGGTCACAATTGAAGCAAATGATGTGTTGCCACGTGTTTTAATATTGAATTATTTAAAATATAATTATCATTATTATTTTGAAATAATCTAAGATGTTCAATTCAAATGTTTGGATGATCCTATATTATGACACGTGGCCCACTGTAAATATGCCACATGGCACCTTTAAAATGAATTTAATACAAAATATTAATTTTAGGTTGGTAGGTGCTTAGGTAGGTACATAAATAGGTGCCTACAAACCTAGATTACACACCTACCTACCTACCTATTTACTTAAGTAAAAAGGTACGTAGGTAAGTATACCTTCCTATGTTAAATACCTATTCATATAAGTAGGTACTTAGGTAGGTAGGTACCTAGGTTGACCTAGGTGGGTAGGTCACACTATGTACCTACCTACATAGGTAGATAAATATGTTGGGGAGGTTGATAGTTTAAAATTGTGCATAACTTTTCTTTTTGTTTTGGGTTAAGCCTTTTGATTGGCTTATCCTATGTCCACAACTTTCTTAATGTGAAATTTGATGACCACACCCCTTGTTTATACAATGTTCAAAATAGGAATGGAGCATAAACAATATGGAATAAATTTTGAAGTTGCAACTTCTTCACAAATTAAATTGCAACTCCAAAAACTTTTTTCATGCCTTTTGTTGTTAGTTTTAGATTTATAAACAATTCAAATACATGGTTCATTAGATAACCATTTAATTAATAATGATTAAATTTAACATGTACTAAAAATTTAACTATACGCAATATTCATTATCAACTAGTTAAATAAATAATAATTTCTTAATATTTAAGTAACTAACTATTTAGTTTTTCACAAATTGTTAATACATAACTCAAAGATAAATAAATAACTAATTTTATTTTTATTTTTTATATCTAGTCTAATTGTAGATAATATAATTAATGTAAAAATCATTTAGTTACTTTAATTTTTAGATATAATTATTAAAAATATTTTTTCAAATTATAAATAATGAATGAACAATTGTTATTAAAACAATTTTGACACAATTTTAAAGAAAAAGTAAAATTTAAATAATCACATTAAGTACTATATAATTACATTCATTATTGTAAAAACTTTATCATAGATAAGTAATTACAGAATTTTTAAAACAAAAAACTTAAATTAGTTTATAATAACTCCTGAAATTACAATCATTACAATAATTATTTTAACTACATTATAATCTTTCCAAAATTTTAATTCAGATTTAAAGTTATAAATTATAGATTGTGATTAATTATGTTCAATTAAAAACTAATTATGGATATACTATAATTAATTATTATCTGGAGTAATTACAATGGATTTTAAGTAATATAATATTAATTACAGTAATGAATTTCTTTTACTGTAAGAATATAAAATATATAATGTAAAAATATGTATTTAAAAAATAATCATTTAGTGTAACTTATAAGTAATAAATAAAGTCATTTATAATTATTTATAAAACTAATTCAGTATGGATAAAACTAGTAGAAAAAACCTTCAAATTCAATCAATAATTTTTGGAATTGAAACATTAATTTTAGATTCCAAAAAAACAGTTCAGAATTCAAATATCATTTTTTAGATGAATAAGTCTTTGAATTTAAATAAAACATTTCAGAATTGAAATGTCAATTTTCAGATTCAAAGTTGAAATGTCCATTTCTAGACTCAATGAAAAGTTTTTAGACTCAATTAAAATTTCTGAACTGAAATATTAATTCTGAGAATCCAAAATAATAATTTGGATGGTATAAAAGTAAGTAAAGACAAAAATTGTGCAATAGTCTAAAACCTATTCATTGAAAACAAAAAAAAATTAGATTCTAGGTGCAGTATGTTGAGTACAATACTAGGAAGATGATATGTCTAAAGATTTTCAGGGTATGTTCCTAAACTCACATCCTCTAATGTGAGGCAAGACACACTTTAAAAACGCATTCATTTTTATTCTTAATTCCATGTAAATTAGAAAAACAACTTAATGGAAAATAAAAGTTAAGCATGAAAAATTATATTTCCTTGTATGGTTGTTATGTGAGATGCTTTTCATGCAACATGCATTTTTTTAAAAAATCCTTAAATTTGGTTAAATTTTTAGATGCATGATGACCACTTTGATAACATAAATTTTCTTAACTAAAACACACCAATATGTATGATGTGGTAGTGGACAAGATCAAATGGAGACTTGGTCTAGAGATAAATAAAGAAAATAGTGGAATAATCTAAAATGTCACAACCCCACTTTGGCCAAGTGTGGGGGTGAAGCCCAACACTTGGAAAAGTTGGGGATTTGGAGTCCTCCGGGACTCCCGAATGTTTAGGGCTCGACAGAAAGGGGCAAAACACCTCGCATTGGGGTGTTCTTGGTGTCATTGGAAAGGTCTTGAAACGTAGATATCGAAAATGGCCTCGCATTGGCCATTTAGACATCTGCAGCCCAAGTTATGGGCAAAAGAATGGCCGGGAGTCAAGTTTGACTCCCGACCACTAAAAGTCAAGAATCAACATCTTCCCGATATCCGATTTGGAAGTGCGACATGGCGTTGAAAAGATCTCGAAGAGGGTTACAACTTTGGTTTAAACCTCGTTGCGATCAGATTCTACAGTCGGGAGTTATGGCAGTTCAAAGTTCCGAGAGTCCTGCCGGGACAATTTTGGGACTCCACTTCGGGAGTCCCGGGAATTTGTGCCATTTGGATGTAGCCTCCATGGCGAGCTGCAAAGAATACTATATGGGGGAAGGTGGTGGCTTCCCCCGAGTCTGGGAGTCTTGTGTGTCCAAGTGCCCATGGCTTGTCCCAACACCCAAGGGTGTTCCGAATGCTAAGCTAACCTCCCGTGGTTGGTTTTTGGATGCAGATTCACACAAGCTAAGCTAGTCCCTCTTCCTAATCTAATCCCGGGACTCCCAACACGACCCTCTACCCTTTTCTAGTGTTGGAAGTCGGGAGCGTGCCTTTAGGTCCCAACTTTCCGCAACTTTACTTTGGTGAACCCTCAAGTGGGTTCACCCCAGGACCAAGGAGCGCGTCATAAAAGCTAATCAATGAAAACAAGAAAAAATTAAATTTTAGCTATCATATGTTGAGTGTACTAGTACATGAAAAATGAGAATCTCAAGTTACAAGACCTGACGTTCTTCAACTCACATTGTTCACATTGTGTAATGTGTAATGACTTGATGTTGTACACTACCACATAGTACATATTCTTGTGTTTTGGTAAATTTTTTATGTAGCCAAAATGGCCATCGTGCATACAAAGAAGTAGTCAAATTTAAGGCTAACTTTTAAAATGCATGTTGCATAAAAGACAATGCACATAGCAACCTTACAAGGAAATGTATATTTTCATGAGTAAATTTTCTTCTCCATTGAGTTGTTTTTTAATTTACATGGAAGTAAAACTGAAAATGAATCCAACTTTTAAACCACATCTTACCTTGCACATGAGACCATGTGATTTGAGGAACATCGTGTCTTGTGCCGTGAAAGACATTTCAACATATTGTTTTCCATGTATTGTACTCACATATTATATCTAGAATTAAATTTTCTTGTTTTCATTGTTTAGGTTTTAGATTATTGCACAACTTTTGTCTTTAATTACTTTTAGACCAAGTCACCATTGATCCGGTACACTACCACATAGTACATATTCATGTGCTTTGGCCAATTATTTTATGTAACCAAAGTGGCCATCATGCACAAGAAGATTGAGTCAAATTGAAGCATGCCCCTAAAAATGCATGTTGCATTAAAAACATCACAAATAACAACCTAACAAAGAATTATATCTTTTCATGTTTAACTTTATTTTTCCATTGGGTTGTTTTTCTAATTTTCATGGAAGTAATGTTCATGATTGATAAGTTTGCCATATGAATCTTTTTTTTTTGTGGATTTACATGTCTCATGTGGACAATATATGACCAGACTGTATGTTTTGCTAGCTTCTACCAATTCCCTATGTCTAACGTGTTGTGTGTGTGCTTGAGAAAAGAAAGCAACATCAAAAAAAGTTCGGGTTGAAACCCCATCACAAGTTGATATGGTGAATGCCACTAGGCTACAAAAGAACACATTGGCAACATTATAAAGGGGCAAGCATGGTGGTGACTTTGCAAGGTGTAATAAGCAGGCATGTAAACATGGTGTTGCAAGTTCAAAATGCACATGGAATGTTGGACAATGTGGGCACACATGACAGTGGAGTTCTTGCCAAATGTCACAATGTCCTAATTGGAAGGTAAGATTGATTTGGGCACAAGGGACTTGCAAACTGTTGTGTCCCTTGTGGAAGGGCTAGAAGCAACATGTGTGAATTAGCATGGGGTGAAGGAGGGGGTGTATGTGATCAGGGGCTATGTCAAAGGGTGCAACCACATTCACCGGTGGATGGGCAAGTAGTAGAAGCCCAAATGGGGCAACAACCAAAAACACAAGCACCAGACATGGCCTTGGACAATGAAATAGAAGTAGATGCCCAACTCAAGGTTTTGGCCAAAAATCGTATGCAACAGCAGGCTTCAAAGCGAGCTATAGAATTTGAAGCTTCAGAACAAACGGAGAAAGGCTTGCCACCCCCATAAGGTGCAAGTGACAAGGCATGGCAAAATTGATGGTGCATGTGAAGGGAAGGATGCATGGGATGGTGCAATTAGGTCATTAGCACCTTGGATTTTGAACATGGCAGTGGTTAAGGTTACAGAACAGGACCATATAGACATGGCTAGACTTCGCTTGCAATTGGATGGGAAATTTGAATACCTAGGTGGTGAATTAAGTGCTGCTAGATTTAGGGATTTTGTAAGGTGATATATGAAAGGAGAAAGAGCACACTTAAAAAGAAGGTATGCACAGAAAGGTGCCAAAGCCTACCCACTTGGAGTGGACTGAGAACAATGGGACAAATTAGTGATATATTGGCAACAACGTGACACCAAAACTAAAAGTGAACACATGGTTGATGCAAGAGGGGTAGTTGCAAATGTAAACCACTTTGGGCGTGGTGGTAAGGTAGCTATAGAAGCAAAATTGGTAAGTTAACCCTAAAACCTTAATCCTTTGTGATGGCCAAATGGAAACTACAAAATGTGGAAGTTATTATGCACTCACATGCCACATACAACATTGAGCACTAAATGATGTCTAAAATGGGTGAATGCAGAAATCCAAGCATCGTCGAAGCCCATCAATATCTGAGATGGTTGCTGTGGGACTAGATTCTAATGGCACACCTGGGTATCCAGTGAATTTTCCTAGCCGCTTCATTTTTATTTCTGCCTTCATGAGTTTGATAGTAATTGGTAAGTGGAATACTTATGTTGGATTTATAAAGATCTTTTGATGGGTTTATTGGGCAGGCATCACAATCTCCCAATTTGTTTTTTCAAATGAATGCCATTGAAAGGAAGTTGCCACAGATGAATGGCCAAGTCTCCCAAGTTCTTGAAGGGATGGATAAATTAAATGTTAAGATAGAAAGTTTCATGTAACAATTGCTAGCATGTCAAGAAGATGGTGTGAATGTGAGAAACCCAAAAACTGTTGCAGCCATTATCAACATTGAAGAGGTAGATGTTACTGCAAGGATTAGATCCCCTGAGATTCTTAATGTTGCAAAGAACCTACATGAGGTTGTCCATTCAGATTTTGATGGACTAAGGTCAGGCACAACAATGGTTGAGAATGCCATTTTATCCACACAATTAGTTCCAAAAGCCCATCATATGTCTATAAGAAAAGGGGTGGGCCAACAAATGGATGGTGTTGTCGTTTCACATGTCCCCAACTATGTGCTAATAGGAGAGGATATGGGGTAGAATCCTAAGAAGTTAGGGAAAGACATTCAAGTTGGAGTAGCTTGCAAAGGTAGTGACTCTGTAGATGGGAGCAACCGCCAATGCCCACCCTCGAAGGTATGATTTAAATGCCCAACATGACCAACACATTAAAGTTAAAGTCTACATAATGTTATGGGTTGTTCAATTGTGGGAATAATCTTGCACTTTTCATCAGATGTGGCATATGTGTGGGATGTTGGGAATTGCACCACATGGATAAAATAGGACATAAGTTAAATTGTGGAAGCTAGATTTGTCATTCTTATAGTTATAATATAAAGATTAAAAACATACCCACATTTTTGGGGTCTAGGTACATACAAGCATGAAGGAAATCGTTGACATGGTTTCACGTTTGTATTCATTAATGGATTTGGTGTGGCAAAAAATGAAAAAAAAACGGTAATTATGCTAGCACCTGAAAGAGGTGCAAGCAGTTGGTTACACTCTCATATTGGTGTAAGAGTGGGGAATGTAGGAGAGAAGGCATGGCAATAACTAGGTAAGTTAATACCAACATGCTCTTGAGTTTTTGTAGTTCATAACTAGGGAACACAAATGCCTTGTTTGACACAATGTTGTAACAAAAATTTATTCCATTTTCCTAAATTGGTTGTTCATGGTAAATTGAATGAAGGTTCTTTATTGGCATTGATGTGTAGTTTAAAGTAGGGGAAACAATTGTCTTATGTAACCTTGTGTTGAGGTTGTAACAACGGGGCTGATAATGAGTGTTGGAGGACAAGGATGTGTCCACCATGGGGTGGCAATCAAGGAGTCATGGTTTCAAGTCCAGTTAGGTGAAGTTGTGGCACATAAAGGCAACACCCTGTTGTTGGTGCCAAATGAGAGTGTTGATCTCCCACAATGTGTATTAAAGGATGTAATAGGTTCAAACATTGTATGGGAAGGTGGTGAAACTTTTTTCTGAATTTTTTTCGTGGATGACTTTTTAGTGTTAATTTCCTCTAATTCATGGAGGTTTTCCATTTGTGTTATGTAGTTCCTTGTCCACATCCAATTCATGGTGATTTATAACAAGATGAAACATTAATCACAAATTATTTTTCTTTGTTCATCTTGTTACTTCGTGGTGATTTACCTTTTCCTTGGTAGTTATAATCCAACAAGTGACAAAATAGGCTTACTTGTGAAGCCCTAAAGTTTGGTTAAGGTTTTGGGGTTTATTGCATTTCCTTGGAAAGATCTATCTTTCCCCACCTTCACATCCAAAAGTTAAAGTCCTTTCACATTAAATTCTCACCCCAATTTCTACTTTTTACCCTTCCCTTGCTTAAGAAATATTTATCACTATCAATGGTTCGAAATATTCATAGTTTTGGGTGTTCCCTCTTGGTACAATATCTCCCACAGGTGTTAATTTGATTGTTTGTCACTATAGCACCACCATAATTTCCAAGTTGTTGTAATCTCCAACATGACAAATTTTTAATTATAGTATCATCATCACCTATTATTTTTTAGTACAATTTTGCCTCCAATTTTTTTTCTTCTACTTCTCAATCCAAAATCAAATCTCGCTTCATCAACATTTTTCCCACAATATGGAAAACTTTTTTATTTTTTTAATCATTTTTCCTCCAAAAAAATCTAGAAACAACAACAAACATACAAAAAAATAAAAATCACAATTACTAACATATGCATGAAATCTCACAATCCTAAACCAAAGAATTAAAAAAAAAATCATGGTAGGATTTGCAAATCTTAGTACTATCTCCAACATAAGTTCCAACTTTTGGTGGAATAATTAACTTGCCAAGAAGAATTCCAAAATTTTAAAAAAACAATTAAGTCTGACAACTTGGGACCAAGAATCCCAACAATAGAACTATTAAAAAAACAAGGTGACAATTTACATTTTTGAAAATTCCAAAAGGAAATACAACTAAAAATTTGCATAAAGAAGGAAAAAATCATTGTTGCAAGTGTTGTTGTTACTGTTGTTCTATCTACCACCTATTGATCATCATCGCGTGTTGCCTTGCAAAGTTACAACAATGTTTTCATCTCTATGTAAGGTCATTTATCTTGTTACAACCTTAGTTTTAGTCTAGTAATTGGTAGTTTACCCTCCTACAACCCTATTTCTACAAAACAAACAAAGTTATTTTTTAATATACTCCATGAAAAGAAAAGAAAAGAAAAATCATGCAATGCTTTTCACATAACTACTCAAATTTTCCATTCCAAATTCACACATACATCAAGAGACTTCTCAAAGCTACAACCTTCGTTACAACCTCCTCTATTTGGTTCTCCAACCCCTCCTCCAAAACCATACACTAGACGATGCACAATGAAAATTCCCTTTGAGAGATTTCCACCCACCACCCCAAACCACATTTTTTTTTTCTCGTGCCTCATCCTAATCTTTTCCAAACTTAACTCAAATAAGACATTTACATAATACACTTTTTTAAACCACTAAATCTAGTAGTTTCATTATATAAGGAATTTAAAAAAAAAAGAAATTGTCGAAATATCATCTGGATCTATTAGTCTTAAGTTAACTTACCCAATGACATATTTCTTGTTGTTGCTTTCTTTTTATGACACATTTTCATTAAGAATGTAGTTTGTAACCCTTAGAGCTAGAGGTCATTTAGATATATAATCTCTAAATGAAAAAAAGTAAAAAAAGTGGTGCATTGAATGTTTTGCAGTGCATTAATGGATTTTGACTTTGAACTTGGGTGCAAGACAAGTTCCCTTTCCAAGAAAATAAAAATAAAATCTAGCTTGATATAACAACTGTAGGAAGATGTACTAGTGCTTTCCTTTGAACTTTCCTTTGAACTTTCCTTTCCTTGTTCACTCTGATCTTGCTTTCCTTGCAAGAAAAATCTTCAGAATTTTCGTGGGTTGTTGCACTTTGTTAGTTTTAGATAGATATATGCTAACTAGGTACTTGCTGAATGATGACCACAGTTTGCTGACAGCAGTCTTAAATTGGCAGCTTAAATTGGAGTGCTGGAGGTTCAGGGTTGAATGTCCTGCCTGATGTTGCAGCCTTGCATTCTTGTTTGTATATATATATATATATTTGTTTCCTTACTTTTGTACACCAATTGCTCCATTTTGCAGTGTGCATCAACTTGGAGCCAAACTTGATTTCAGATTTGGAATTGAGCTTTGTTTTGTGACACGGACATTTTTTGGTGGCTGGTGCTGTTGTTGAGGAGAGCAGCAATTCGGGCTTGGGTTTCTTGTGTGTGAATTATGGCAGCTGCTGAATCTGGGATTCTTTCCACTGTCCCCAGGGTGAAGCTGGGCCCTGAAGGGTTGGAAGTATCAGCTCTAGGGTTAGGTTGCATGGGTATGAGTGGTGCATTCCATGGACCTCCTCCAAAGCCAGATGCAGAGATGATTGAGCTCATTAGGTATGCTGTGGACTGTGGTGTCACATTTCTTGACACTGCTGAGTTTTATGGTCCTCATACCAACGAGATTCTCATTGGCAAGGTGTAGCTCCAACCCCACCCACTTTGCATGCTTTTGGCATATCTGTTTGTAGGGATTTCTGCATGCACATAACCCAGAACCCTAATCAACTGCACTAATTTGTGAATGGGAGCCTAATTTTGTTTTGCATGGGATTCTTTGGTTGAGCATTGTGTTTACAAACACTGACCCATGGCCTCCTTGAGTAAAAACTATGGTGAGCTGGAACTTGGATCTCAGCTGACATCACCATGGTTTGATGTCTTTCTGTTGATGAGAAAGTTGTGTTTTTTAATGCTTCAAAGAGAGCTTGGCGCTCACTCATAACTTTTCATTATCAATTGAACCATACAACACTGAATTATTGTTAAAGCATTTTGCTGTGGATCAAGCACTTGATTTGACACAGTCTTGCAGCTTAATGTCACATGTCAGCTCAATTATGTTATCAAGGAAAATTGAAGGGAGGGGGGAAAATTGATACATGTGAATAGGCCATCAAAGGCATCCGGGAAAAGGTGCAAATTGCCACTAAATTTGGAGGCATTTTCGGAAAAGATAGGACAGTCACTATACGAGGTGACCCAGAGTGGGTGAGAACAACTTGTGAGGGAAGTTTGAAACGGTTGGATGTGGATTACATTGACCTTTATACACTTGCCCGTATTGATACCAAAGTGCCTATTGAAATCACTGTAAGTTTTCAACATCCTGTCCCTGCAGGCTGTGCTCTGATTCTTGGGTTTCCTACCAACTGCTTACAACATCCTCATGGTTATATGGATAAAAGAAATTGGTTGATTGGTCCAATCTTGTAGGTGGGGGCTATGAAGGAGTTGGTGGAGGAGGGGAAGGTGAAGCACTTGGGTTTGTCTGAAGCTTCTGCATCTGAGATCAGACGTGCACATGCGGTGCACCCAATAACTGCTGTGCAAATGGAATGGTCTTTGTGGACTAGGGATTTGGAAGAGGATATTGTTCCTACTTGCAGGTAATATTTGGAATGTCTGGTGAATTGAAATTAAACCAACCCATACAACAAATGAAGCAAATATTTAAAGACATTGGCATACCCAATTGTCCATTGAATTTTTAGCTAGATAGTTTTGCTACTTATCAACTGACTTTAGAACTTATGCTATTGTGGTTTTCTGTTGAAATCAGTGTATTATATGATCACAAGGAGGATTCTTGGTCAAAAGAGGCATTCACCTTTAGAAGAGTCCTATGCAATTTTCGAATGTGTGAATGTGAAGTTTCTGATGCAAACTGTTCCTTTGACGACAAGTGCAGAGAGTTGGGGATTGCGATAGTACCTTACAGTCCACTTGGAAAAGGGTTTTTTGCTGGCTCCAAGTTAACAGGTGCACAAGAAGGTGACATGCGGGGGGTGTGTAATCTATCCCTGGCCTATTCACTAGGGTCTTACTATTACATTTTGTTATTGTTGATTAGAGCTCTTTCATTTAGCTGTCCCTCTTGTTTTTGGGACCCTACAGTACATAACTTTTGGATAGATGCTTGAGTAGTCAAGTAGCGATAGCCCAACTTGGAACTTATGAAGGTGAACAACAACATGTATCAACGTCTAAACAATACATGTCTATGCAGGTTATATCACCAAAATTCTCAGCTGAAAACATAGAGAAGAATAATGTTTTGCGAGAACGGGTGGTAGCTATTGCTGAGAAGAAGAAATGCTCTCTGAACCAATTGGCACTGGCTTGGGTTATGCACAAGGGCAAAGATGTGGTACCCATTCCAGGCACTACCAAGAGGGCTAACCTAGAATCAAACATTGGGTCTGTAGCCATTTCTTTGACCAAGGAGGAGATTGCGGAGATTGAAGCTGCTGTGCCTGCTAATGAAGTTGCGGGTGAAAGATACCATGAAAGTTTTATGAAGCTTTCATGGCTTCATGCTGTCAGCCCACCGCTTTCATCATGGACGGGCTGAAAGGTATATTAAGTATGCAGGAGTCCAAGAAGATCACAGAGATGAAATGGCAAGCTAGAATTTTTAATATCAAGCAAGAGAGAGAGTTTGAGTGCAGAGTGACAAAAGCTTTTGAATGCAGATTTTGCGAAACAGTTGTTGAACACTAAGATCCCAAACATACAAAAAATTGCACATCAGTGACGACGTATTCTTAAATACTATACTACCTCCTCACATCTTTCCATGAAAGTCTAATTACAACTAGGCTCTAGATGTGATATATAATGAATTTTACTCTGAAGAATGAGTTAGTTCTGACATATCTAAGGATTTTCTAATTATAGAAATGAGGATTTTCATAATGAGGATTATAGTGCTTCATCCATTCCATTAGACTTTCTTCTGCCAATTCTTGCCAATGCTTGTGGGGCAAAAAGATTGTAGCAGTTGTGCAAGATAGGAGTCATGTTGTTACTTTGTGTACCTAAATACTAACCATAGCGAGGTTACTTCATATTTGGCTTCACTCCATGTATGAGCTTATTATGTGCAGAGTGCATGGTAGTGCCTTTAGGTGCTTTAAACTATCTGTTTTTGTTGTGCATTTTGCAAGAAACAGGAAGTGAAATCTGAGTTCTTTTATTTGAATTCATGAGAATAAATGCTGGTTGTAGTGCATTTCTTTGTATTGAATGTGTGGGTTGTGATGACTTGGGTTCTGTCCTGTATCATGTTGATTTGTTTTGGTGTCTCTTTGTGGGTAGTGTTTACCATCTAGCTAATGGAGGCTTCTACCTTCTTTTTTTCTGTATCTGCGGTCAAATTTTGAAATAATCTAATTACTACCACTAGTAATTGACATTTTAAAAAAAATCCGAAGATAAAACATGTTAGGAATTTGACAAGATTAAGACTAAGAATGAACACAATGATGCACAAGAAGACAATCTTAACAATAACGCATACCAAATGGATGGAATATCATTCATGAATGAGGTTGACCACAAAAATTTCATTGGGCATGCATGTGGACGAAAATGTGACAACATCAATAATTTGTTAGTTTGGTCATGTTGAGATCTCCTAAGCCTCAGCACCTCCTAGCCCCAGTGGAAAGCCCTCATTAAGTAGGGGTGCACTGAGGTTGTTTTGTAATATTTAGACTTAAGATGTAGGAGTTATTGAATTTGGAATAATATTTTGTCATTGAAAATTCAATACAATTGAAATCAAAGTTAGTAGGGAACTATGGGTGCACTCTCAGTACCTTTCACCCTTTTTTGGTGTGAAATTTCACACTATTGAGAAAATTTGAAACTTTCCTGTTGCAAATTTTTGGAGAATCATTGAATTTTTGAATTGAATTGTTGATTTTTTATTTTTTTTTGGCAATTTTGGCTTCAAAACAGAAAACTACCTCTCAAAATCATGAAATCCTTAAAAAATAATTTTAGATATGACAATTTTTTTCTAGATAAAAGTATCTTGCAAGCAACAAGAAATTGCTGAGAAGAAGAAATGCTCTCTCCACCAACTGGCACTGGCCTGGGTTATGCACAAGGGCAAAGATGTGGTACCCATTCCGGGCACTACCGAGAAGGGTAACCTCAAATCAAACATTGGTCTGTAGCTCTTGCTTTGACTGAGGAGGAGATTGAGGAGATTGAAGCTGCTGTGCCTGCTGATGAAGTTGCAGGCGAAAGATACCATGAAAGATTCATGAAGCTTACACGGCATCATGTGGTCAGCCCACCATTTTCATCATGGAAGGGCTCACAGGTATTACAGAAGTCCAAGAAGATCACGGAAGTGAATGACAAGCTAGGATTTTCAGTGTCAAGCAAGAGAGAGAGTTTGAATGTAGGGTGACAGAATCTTTTGAATAGTAAGATCTTAAATTGTTGAACACTAAGATCTTAAACCTATAACTATAATGTACATCACTTACAACATATTCTCAAACATTGTCTTTCCATCAAAGTCTAATTAAAACTACACTCTAGATGTGATCTATAATGATTTATTTCAAAGGGTATAACAACCACATCCACTTCATTAACAGCTTCTGCAATTAGCTAAAAATCTGAGGGCCATCTGTTGTTGAAACTAATAGACTAGCAATTAATACAAAATTGTCTCTGGGAAGATGAGAGTCATGAGTTACATGATACGAGATTGCTCCAAACAGATCAGCCACAGATATGTAAATCTTTAGTTGTTTGAACTATCCAAGGATGTACATTATAGTACACCATGAGATAGTCTTTAGAGAAGAACTCATTCCTCATAAATTAGACATGAGGACTACCATGCTTCATTCATTTCATTAGACTTTCTCCTGTTTTGTGCGATGTTATCAACATAGGTATTGCAAATTGTTGCCAATGCTTGTTAGGCAAAAGCATTACAGCTGTTGTGCAAAATGGGAGTCATGTTATTACATTGTGAGGCTATTTCATATTTGGCTTCACTCCATGTATGGGTTTGTTGTGTGCAGAGGCCATGGTTAATGACTTTAGGTGTCTTATACTAGATATCTATGTTCGTTGTGGATTTTCCATGCAATAGGGACTGAGGACTAAGTTCTTTTTATTTGAATTTGTGAGAATAAACTTTTGTTGCAGTGCATTTCTTGGTATTGATTTTGTGGTTTGTGATGATATGGGTTGCATTGTGTCATGTTGATGTGTCTTGATGTCTTTGTGGGTAGTGTTTACAGTCTAGCTACTGGAGGCTTCTACCTTTTGTTTTTTTTCTCCATAATCAAAATTTGAAATAATCTAACTAGTACCACTCCTAATTGACATTGAGAAAAAACCCAAATATGAACACATGTTAGGATTTTGACAAGATTAAGACCAAGCATGAATGCAGTGTCCTTCTTTTCCAAGCATTATCTCCTAGATCAAAACTTGAAACTCCATTTTTGCACTAATTGGTTCTAGTAACACATTGCATGGACCCAAAAAATCACATGGTTGTGATCACAATCACAAGGCCATGGTACCTATGATAACCAAGTGAATTGCAATGGATGGAAGGACCTTGGCAAAGGGGGGCATCCAAAATGTGTTGGGAACCTAGGGGCTTGGAAGTCATGGGTGTAAAAATGGGCTCCCTAAATGCAAGAAAGGTTAGAAAGTGTCCACATTCCCCCTATAATAATGTTTCTTCTGATTTCTATGTTCAAAAAGTTACAAGCCTGAAACAGGCAAAGAGAGGGCTAGAGCCAAGGCCAAGAATTTGGGTCTCTCCAGATTAAAGCCCTGAAGAGCAAGACAAAGAACCCTCAACATTAATGTTTCCTCAAGAATTTGGAGTATGACTCCAAGACAATCAATCTCTCTATAAGAGAAAACCTTACATTGTGTGATCTCTCTATTTACCACCTGTTTCCCACTCATCCCAAAATTGATGTCCCAAGGATCTGGCCGTAATGTGTCTATTGACTTACACACCACACTTTTGCACACAATTGTGCATTTGCTTGCAACATATCTACGAAACTGTAGAGAAATCTCCAGACGACACTTTGAATGTAATGTGACACTGAGTGCAGTCATAACCTTCTGAGAGTTGCTCCCGAAGTGTTAGACCATCGCCTTCATCACTAATAGTAGTGATGAGCCGCCATGACTACCCACTGACTTCATCAGCTCCTGTCAACAGATGCAGATAAGTATAGGATAATTGGCTTGCAATTTTGTGCCAATCAATATACAAAATCTGTGTCCTGCATTTCTGCCATCTCATGATGTTGGCTAGCACTTGAGAGACATCTGCCTACAATATACACTACTGGGAGATTGGTTCACGGATCTGGTCTTTCATTTATGGAAACGATAGAGATGACCCATGAGACAAGTGGGTTGCCAGCCCGAGATACTCATTGTGCACCATTTATATTGCTTACTGCTGTTTTGAGGTTCCACCACCAAAGGAGTTATAAGCAAGACCAGGGTTTTGCTCATGCAAATAGAAGTTCACTTCTGCAGGTGATAGGATGTGTATAGCCCGCACTGTGCTCACAAATACCCTGCAACAGCAAGCAACCAAGAGAATTCAATCTAGGATTTGGAAACTTCCATCATAAGTCTAGTCAAATATAATCTCTCCAGCATATATCTCAGGGGATGGTCGGGCGAAGAAAAGCAGGATTGGGGTTAGTGAAACATACTCCCAGGGGTCATCACCAACAAGAAGGTGGTCACCTTCATTGTCACGGAACACTAATTGCCACCCATGTTCTTGGTCAAGCTGGCACTCCAGATTAAACATGTCCACTAGCTCACGCTGCAACTCTACATAATTACTAAACCGGTTTACATTAATTGCCCGTGTTATAGATCCAAGCTTGTACACCTGATAGAGCAACCCATTCACAGACCACAAACATCCATCATCACCAGACTTATAGCAACCCAAGAAATCACCATTTTGAAGAAGAGTTTAAGAACCTATATTGAGCAGTGAAATCACTGGGCCTGACACAACACATTGATTGACCAGACATCCAAGAGAATCCCCACCTTTGTGAAACTTCGGACCACCTTCGGAGGACAACTAGCACCCCCCTGCAGAAATAGACTGTTGTCCAGGCCTTCATTTGCATTTGCACTCAGGGTATTGAATGGACTTGGCTCTACACCTGAGCTGGATGAAGAGCAGTATTGCCCCTGTACTGATCGTTCCCCATGAACCTCACCCCGCAGTGAATGTACCTTGCTCTGCCTTGAGGTGACGAATGAAGATGACTTGGTAGACCCCAATGACACCAGAGGGTTCTGTGTATCAAACTGAGTTTGTGACTCCTGCTCTGCATCTCCATCCCGATGTATACCTTGACATTGCCCAAGTTGGCCTTGAGGCATGGATATGAGGCCCCTTTGGGTCCCAAACTCTGGGACTATGGGTGAATAAATAGGCCCACCACCCATTGAAGATCCAGAGGTTGAGGGCCTGTCTATCCTCTGCTGCAAGTGCGATGCACTTCCATTTGGTTGGGCTCCTGTGTATGTGCAAGGTTCATGCACAGGCGAGTACCATGAAGTTGGCACCTGCAGCATTGTCACACCCTTTTGACACGTTGTTGAACTGTTCCATTGTAAAAGTTGAGACCTATATCCTACCATTATATATGTCTATGAAATTTCAGAGAAAACAACAGGAAGAAACATACATATTTTGCAAAAGAGATGATGCTTATTACTGGTTCCAGGTTACAATAACAGTTACTTCATTCCTTGTGGTGATGATAGTACAATGGGGGTATCTGTCCATGACAAGGACTGACCAGTAGTGGTTCACGGAGCAGCGCATTGTTTCCACCAGAAAATCCTTCTTGTTGTGGCATCCTGTTTTGAATCCCATTTTGAGACAGGTGCCCCTGAGGAAGATGTTGGGATGCATGTCCACCTTGTTGCTGAACATTCTGCAAACATTTGGCAGCCCCTTGTTGCTGCATCATCCCATTCTGCAAGTCTCCATGCAAACCAGTTTGCAAACTACTTTCCAAACCCATCTGCATCCCATTTTGCAACCCATTTTGCACAGCATGATTTGCAGATTTTTGATGCACAACCCTTTGTGAAGTGTGTGATGGGTGTTGTGATGTTCCGTTCACAGGGGCACCTTGTCCATTTTGTGTCTGTGAAGCACTACTTTGAGGCCTGTTTTGGGATCCTTGTTGTTGCTGAAGAGTGCCAGTGTGTGACGACAGTTGGCCACCCCCTTGTTGATGAACTATCCCAATTTGAGCATTATGCACTGATGGTTGCTGAAGAACTACACTTGAGGAGGAATGTACAGACTGCTGTGGCAGAACATTTTTCAAGCTGTGGACCCCTCCTTGTTGAAGAAACCCATTCTGAGAGCCATGAAACATGCTGGAGTAGGTGCCTTGCTCACCTTCCACTTCCAGAAGCTGTATTGGGTTGTTGTTGCAAGTGCGCAAAACTGTTGCATTTTGGAGAGTGGAGTACGAACTTAGAGTGGAGGAAGAAGTTGGAGGGGCTCCATTATGCAAATCAGACCCAGCATAAAGAGTAGATGATTGAATGAGAGGAGGGAGAAGTCCAGGTGATTGTGCTAATTGGCTTGGTGAATGCTCCTGCAGAGACCTAGTAGCAGGAGTAGTAGTTAGAGCTGGCAGCTGCCCTATTGGTTCAGAACAAGCTTGCTGCTGTTGCTGTATTCCATACTTCCCTTGCTTTTGCTGCAATTGGCTTTGGAGAAAGAGCTTTGATGGATCATTGCTCTGAAGATCCTGTCATCCAGTATGATGCGAAAAAATTAGAACCCTACAGGGATTTTGATTGTGTCCTGAGAAGCCAAGTTTTGCTGGAACAATTTCTACAGGTTTTTGCATTTTCCCACATACCTGCAAAGCTGGAGCAGCCATAACTTTCTGTTGCATGTTGAATGCAGGGACATTTGCTGTGGTTGGCACCACATCTATCTTCTGTTCCTGTTGCATCCGATTCCAGTTGTCCACCACAGGCCCCTGGAATTGTGGGTATTGGAATCCTTGTTGTTTCGGGCCACTGTCCATCCTTACTGGCCTTTGCTGCCATTGCTGTTGGCCTTTCAAGTTATCTTTCACATCTTCCTCAGACAGGAAGCCATCCCGCTTCCTTTTACCCTGTTATCAGCAAACCCAAATGTAAGTGATTGAATAAGTATTGCAGTTTTTTCTCCTACGTTAGCTCTAAGTCAGCATCTTGCAATTACAAGTTTTCAATTGCTGAAAAGCAGTGGTCTGGTCAAGAATTTATGCAGTGGCAGCTATCAATGAAGGTAGGACAGTGGATTTGGAAAGCTATATCAGAGGCACAATGGCCTAAGTGCAACCCCACCGGTGCACTCTAAAGCAACTTTTGGAGGAAGAAAAGTCAAAACATGCCAGTTTGGCTCAGCAAAATGGTTTTCACCCAGCATTTTTGCACCGGATGCTGAAAACAGTCTCCCATTTTGCAGTCCCAGTTTCAGTTTTATGGGTGAGGTCAGGGAAAAATAGAATAAAATCTTGGATGTGAGCAATACTGTTTTGAGGCCACATACCGAGCATGGGTGGAGATGTTCTAATGAGTTGAGTTCCCACACAGCTAATGAAGTATTCCAACAACTTTCACCCTGTTCTATGACTAAACATTTTCTGAATTCATCTTGGAACAACAAATATGAACCTAGGAATACATACATCTGTGTAAATTTTAGACCTTCTAGCTCACTGAATGCATTATGAAATCAGCACTTGACAATGCAAGGAACATGGGACTTATGTCCTAAAACAGCATGGTGAAGTTCATTGATACCTTGAAAGCTCAAAGGCTCCCAAGTGTAGGGCTATATAGCATGATATACCTATGAGCTCATTTTCAGCTTGATGCACATGATGATGTCTTTGGGTATCTCAAGTGAAACCTAGGATCTTGGATTTGGTACTATAGAAGTACAAGGAAATGGCCAAAAGAGCTCACCCCTGCAGCAACTTTAAGCATGCCATTCTCCATTGAAGCTTTGGCTCCCACACAGATTATGCTCCCCCAGTTGTCAACACTGCAGCACAGTGCTCAAGCCCATTTCTGTTCCCACCTCCTGCTGTTGCTGCAAGAACCACAAGAACGAAGTACTTCAGGACATGACCCGAGAGTGTGAAGATCTTGGTAGCCCCCTTGTGTCCCTGCTTTTCAGTAAGCCTCAAAGCTATCAAAGTGTCAAAACAGACTTGCAAAATATGTCAAAAAACACTAAGACAAAAAAAAGGAGAGTTTAGAGGATTTGATCAGAAGCCACTTGATATTTGAACTTTTGCAACAAGGAGACAAATTGGTCCAATTCATTCTTCAGCTTGGGTATTGCAAAAAAGAACAGAGGAATTCCAAAGTTAAAAGATGGATGGTGGCATGCTCTCAGATATATGAGATTTTTCAAGGAGCATAAAATGGGCAACAACCAAATCAAAAGATTTCATGGCACTTGAGGTTTTCATACACATTTAAGCACTGAAAAAATCTCTATGAACAAGAGAGAGGGCTCTGGTTCCAGAAGAGTTGCAAACTCCAAGCCATAATTTCCAAGGAATCTATGCACAATTAGGACGGAACCATGTTGCTCGAGAACAACAAACATGTCATGAAGACTGGCATGGACAGAAGTGCATCAAGACCTACAATATCATGACGGTACATAAACTCTGATCATGCCAAAATCTTTGCAAGAACACAACTGTGAGTCTTGTGCCCAATTACCAAAAGAAGATCAAATCATCAACTCCTCTGCATTATCCCTCTGGATGCCTGAAGTGCATCTCCGAGATCAATATGTTGAAGAGGATGATGCAGGGGTACAGTCTGAGGCCATCATCCTCCATAGGCATCATGGTGCCCTCTAATCAACGTGTAAGTATCCAGTTTACTTGTTTCTGCTGAAGCACCACCCTCTTTGTCCATGCACTCAAAGCCATCCTGCTATGTAATGTCTGATGCATCAAGATAAAAAACATGTGTAGGTGGCTTTCATTATTCAGAGAGAGAAAACTGACCCTCCAATTTACCTCCCTTTTCTCTCACACCATCCTCTAGTTCAAAAACCAAACAAACACTCCCACACAAGCTATGGACATGTTCTACAAATCCTGAACTTTGTGTAAGAAAAGGGAATTTTTGCAAGCTCAACTAGGATCATTTGAAGCACTGCAGTACAAAGCAAAACAAGATGGTTTATGTTTGTGTTGCAACTGGCTTTAGAAGTCCTAGTTTTTCAATGGCAGATTATTATCGCTGTAATACTTTTCCCCCAGCTCAAAAGCTCAAAACTAATTCAGCCATGTTGACACATACTGATGAAAGTGAAGAAAGCTTGAAATTTGTTAAGCAGAATGGAAGAGAAAAAGCCCCGGCTTTCTTTCTTACTTACTGCAAAAACAAAATAAGAGTAAAAAAGAATGGAACAAGCAAAAGGTGGGGGAGGGGAGAGGGGGGTCATATAGGTTCACTCCATATCCAGACATCATCATCAATCCCTCCTGGACTTCTGGTATTGGAACCCAAAGAAAGCGGTGTGTACTATCATGTGACACAGTTGATTGGTTTGCATTGAGCTGTTTTGTTTGGTTGTTATAGGCCCCACCATGATGATTGCGAAAAAATGTTCAAAATTTGCCCCTAAAAAACACTAATTATAACAAAAGCTTGCAAAAATGTTCAGATTTTGCAAAACACCCCCTCCCCCCGCCCCAAAAAGAAAAACCTAATAACAAAACCTTCTTATTCTGCTGTTATGACAGATAAACTCTATTGTTGTTGTTTTTATTTGCCCTTAACCCATCAAAGACTTGCAAGAAACTCTGCCATCAACAAGATTAGACATGTGGGTGAACAGGAAAACTCACAGAAGTGGCATAAAATCCATTCTCTTTCCTACAACTCTGTGTGTGTGTGTGTGTGTGTGGGACCTTCCAAAAGCAATTGGGGTTTCACTATTGTAAAGGTTTTTGGATTTCTCTCTCTCTCTCTCTCTCTCTCTCTCAACAGAGTTTCCTGTTCATTTTCTGTACTCACAAAACTTCTAAAAGCCTGCAAAGCTTTGTGGCATCTTTGGAGATGGGGGGGAAAGGAAGAAACAAGAAACTGTAAGAAACAGATTTCACCATTCGAGACAAAGTCCAACAAGAACCAACCCCATGGATTTATTTTTTATTTGTTTTGCGGTTCTTTTCTTTTTTCCTGGTTTTGGAACTTCGTGGGTGGGTGGGTGGGTGGGTCCCAGGAGCAGCAACAGTAGCAGAAGGATCAGCTCGAGAGAATGGATCATCCATTGATGGAAGCAACAGGGGGTGGGGGGGGGGGCACGAAGCATGGGAAAGCGTTGGTAGAATTATAGGTCCATGACCAATTCTAAAGAATCCTAGAATAGGATTGATGCATCAGCAGCAGCAGCAGCAGTAGATGACAACGCTGGAAACATGGGGGTGGTGGGGTCAGAAATCCTGCTCATCTGCAGGCATCTGTGAGTTTGGTTTTTTCTACATCAGTAAGCTAGACTTGCTCTAAGTCTTGCTCTTCTTTCCCCGCATTTTCAGGCTTTTGAACCGTGGTCACTCTGAAGCTCAACAGAAGTCGAAGAAAAATGTACATATGGATGAGCTACCGAGTTGGGTTTTGAGGCCAGGATTTCTCATGCAAGTCTTGGAGCGCAATATTTAGGTCATAGCTGCAGCTCTTACGACGAAATCTCATTTCGAAGAAAAGAGCTTGTTTCTCTCTCAGCTGAGTGATGGATCCGGACAACAAGAATTTTTTTTGACGAGGATTCGAGGACATCATCATCATCATCATCATGGTTGGAAGTTGGACGTTAGAGTAAATTTCTCAGCTACTGGTTAACTCTTATGGCAATAATGCTAAGAGCTTTTTGCAAACTTAGATGCACATTGGTGTTTTCTTCAGCTCTAGACAGAATATACTAGAGTTGCAGATTTCGAGAAGTACCTTCGATTGCTCATCAACTACTTGCTTGTTTGGTACTTCAGCTCCCAGCTTGGCGCTTACTGTACAGCTTGTAAGCCAGTTGATCGACAAATTCTTGACCACCCAGCAGCTGGTCCAGTCTCCCTTCTTTGATGTGCACTCCGTCTCCATCTGTGTGCGCTTCATAGATGACGGAGCTGTCACCTCGACATAATTCAGATTCTTCTTGTCTCATAAGACTGTGTTCAAGATTGCTTGTCCAGATTCATAACAGAAGATGGGAAACGACAGTAGACTTGCCGGATATTCTCTCAGAATCTTCGGCTGGGCACGAAAGGATTATAAGAACAGAGAAAAGAGAAGATGAAGCTCTGGACGTCAGCTAGCCAAGTTGGTCGTGTAGCTTCCTTGAGTGCCTACAAGTTCACTCGCTTTGGGGTTTATCCTCCCCAGCTGCTGCGGCTCATGCGTACAGCAGCTCAGCAACAAAAGCTGCGCCGGGATGCATGCATGCACTCAGACGTCCTCCACTTGCGCCAGCGGCTGATTCCGAAACGCTCCAGTTTCCGAGCTCTACATTATTGTTTTCTTCTTCCTCTCAGGCGCTGATCTCGCTGGGCTCACATCAGTCGCGAGCTGTTGGTGTACAAAAGAATTACACAGAAAGACAGACATCCAGCTGCTGCTCCCCGAGACGAATTCCTAATATCCCCAGCCTCCGGTCACCATACCTTCAAACCAGCAATGCATATTCACCAGCAACTGTTTTGCAGCATCTTTTCTTGCACATCTCGCCTACTTCTGGTCTCCTGAAGATCTCCTGTTCATTTTCCACTGTTGGCAAGCAGAGGTGCTTTGCATAGATGAGTACTCATGTCGACCAGCACAAAGTCGAAAGTAGCCGCAGCAGCAACTGTAGTTACAACACCAACCCTCGGAGTCATAAGAAAACGCAGACCAAACAATGCTAGCAGCTAGTAGCGCAAAACACGAGCTAACACAAGAGATCCCAACGTACAAGACTACACACAAAGCAACAAACCACAAAAAAACAGATCAACAACAACAAAATTCGGCTCTGTGCAGCAGCAGCAGCAGCAGCAGCAATAGACTGTTAATGATCATTGCCTGCCTAAGACATTAGGCGGTCATCGTGCAGCACGAAACGTAAAACAAAACGTTTTCTTGAATAGGATTTGCAAACACACGGTACTACAATTGAGAAAGCATGAAAAAAGTGTTTGCAGTTGTGCAAAATTCATTTGCTGCGTTGCTTCTGCTTCTCGAATCCAGTGTAAGAGACCAACTTACTGCAACAACACGTGGTATTCAGGTGTAAACTAGTCTAGACACACTTACCGAAAGATCATGAACTTGCAAGTCAGAAGTCTAGTTAGAGAGACAAAGTCAGAAAGCAGCTGGTGATGCAGGCAGTCCTAAGCTGATTTCAGTCTAGACTTGTGAGCAGTTCCATCAATCCGGCATTGTTGCAGGAAGACTTGCTGTATCTCACAAGTCAGTGGTACTGACTTCCTACATCATTTTCTTCTCCACCAAATTTGTCTGGACTCTCTGATGAATCAAACATCGGTTACTGCTTCTTCTGCTGCTGCTGCAATTTGTTTGTGCAGCAGCAGCAGCAGCAGCAGCAGCAAAGTCTGTTGGTTTGTGCAGCAGCTCACTATATTTGGGGGACCCAGTCTGACCAACCTCTACTACCGTGGTCCAGCTTCCCACCTCTCCTTTCCTTCCGGCCCACCCAAATCCCACCAAAAGCAAGAAGTAAAAAAAGGATCTGACATGGTGAGCTGTGAAGCAAAGCAAAGGTTCCAAATTGAAGGCAGTTATTGCTGCTGCCAGGGAAGTAAAGATTGCTGCTGCTGCTGCTGCAGGTGGACCCTCATCCTCTCTCTCTCTCTCTCTCTCCTCTTTTGTTTCACTCTCAAGTCTCAACCTCCACATTCATGACCAGAGGACTGGATCACTTGGACCTGATCATGTGGAAAGGTTTGATCCCTTGGATGGATCATTTTCTCATGATCAGTTGGAAAGTTTGAAACAGTGTTGGGCAGGTACCCGGTTCGGCAAGTGAGAACTGCTGGTTCCAGTTCAGGTGAGAAAGATCAAATCAAAATTGGATCTGATTTTTGGAACCGTTCTAGAGACAGAGAATAATTTTTTTTTTTTGTTTTGAAGAACTGAACCTGGAACCACATTCTCAGTTCCATTTATGTGTGGAACTGGAACCAATATTTTTGCAAAAGACTAGAACCGGGGGACTCGCAGGAGGTTAATCAGCAGTTAACCATGGGAGATATTCTGGAACCAGATCAGAACCAGATCAGATTTTCAAAACTGAAACTGGGATTTATTTTCTTGAAGAACCAGACCCAGAAGCAAATTCCTGACTCCATTTATGTCTGCAACCGAAACCTGAATCAAAATCATTCTAATTTTTATGTTATAACCAGAATTGGAATTGGAGGTTCTTCATAAAAAGAAAGAATCTTCCAACACTCATTTGTACGAATGTACAAACCAGTGTTGGCAAGATTAGGTTATTTGTCCAGTGAAGGTTCAGCTTGTAGAGGTTCTGTTTTGAGATATGT
Organism: Sphagnum contortum; assembly: GCA_963920785.1. Classification (NCBI taxonomy): domain Eukaryota; kingdom Viridiplantae; phylum Streptophyta; class Sphagnopsida; order Sphagnales; family Sphagnaceae; genus Sphagnum; species Sphagnum contortum. Next base: position 1,321,436 of record OY987287.1, on the reverse strand, counting down.
GGAACATAGGTTCAAAAACCCAAACCTTAAAATTGTCTCTTTTGAAAATTGGAATTAGAACCTGAACTGGGGCTTGAACTGTCTTTGTAAAAGAGGTTCAGGTTCATTGAAGATATAAGATCAAGGTTTTTTCAAAAGTGCTTCCCCTCTCTCAAAGAATCAACCCATCACCTTCCAACTGGGTACAAAATAATGGGTTTGATGTCTTATATCATTGGCTACTAGGATTTTGTTTTCTTGATTGTGTACCTTCTCGATTTTGTTCTTGATTAATTTCCCCACTCCTCGTGAGTGTGAGTACCTATTATGTATGTTATTAATTTTGGTTTGGTGCAATGTATATGGAATGGATTTGATTCTTAACCTGAACTGAGTTTCAAGTTGTTGGGAAGTCTCCAGAATGGAAGGTTTTCTAAATCTAGAAAGAATCCAAAACCCCTCACCAAAGGTTCTATGAAGTAAAAATAAAACAAAAAACTGGAACTAAAGGTTCCTTTCAAAATCAAGAACTAGACAACACTTGGTTTTGTACCGAGAGGATAAATGTTTTTTGTCTGAAGTGGACTGCATCACAGCTTTGAGACTTTGAACCAATAAGAGGGACTGGATCACGTGCAGCATTTGAGCTAAGAAGACTGGATCGCTTGGAAAGTGTGACTAGTCAAAGAGGACTGGGTCATTGGAGAATTTGAACCAAGAGGACCGGTTCATTTGGAAAGTTTGAACCAAGAGGATGAGATCCTTGTTCCCAACTTTGAACCCAACAGGACTGGATCACTCGTGTAGAGTTTGAATCAACAGGACTAGATCACTTGTTGAGTTTGAACCAAGAGGACTAGATCATTGGGAAAGTTTGGACCAAGGGGCCTAGATCATTGGGAAAGTTTGGACCAAGAGGACTAGATCCTTTGGAAGGTTGAACCCACCAGAAGGGGGGGGGAAAGTTTTGAACTTTTTCAGCAGAAGAGAAGAAATCTGTTTTCACCAGCTTTGATTTGATGCCTTTGTTTCCAATCAGTCAATCAAAGCAAATGTCTGCAGGCTCCAGTCATTTGGTTTTGAGTTAGGCTCCAGTTGTTGTTGCTGTTGACCCAGGAGTTTTTTTGTATACTTTGTTGTTTCTTTAAATTTTCTATTCCTTGTTTCTTTTGCAGTTTTATTGACTGGTCAATTGTGCGTCTTTGTTTATACGTACAATCACACAACAACTACATCTGGCTTTTGCTTCAGTACTAGTCACTTTTGCCCTAGGGACAGTCCGGGGCTGTTCTTGCGCCTCTTGCTCCAGAGAGCACTTTTATTGAAGGGGGCCATTCGTATGGGAGGCAATGTTTTTCTTTCCCCAATTTTGTGATGTTGCTCAAGTGGTCGTTACACATAGTACATTTAGTCTAATTTGACTGTAATCAAAATATGAAAGAAGAAATTCTCAAACACCCTTATTAGGTGATAGTGACGAGTTTTGGCCAAACAAAAAAATTCATTTTTGGGGGAAGTTTTTCAAAAAAAAAAGGGAATTTGTATCAGAATATTCCTTTCTAAAAACATTGTTGAGGATGGTGAACACCCCCTACAAAGAAGTTTGCGGGTATTAGCATGCCCAGTGTTGGTGCACAGTCCTGCACGGAACTGCACCGTTCGTTCCTAGAGGTGCAAGACATGCAAGGTGAATTTTTTTAATGAAAATGTCAAGCTCCTTGCAGGCAATTTTAGATCTGCGACCACATAGCTAGGACCGGGAATCAAACCAGCAGCTAAAATAGTTCCAGCTGGTTTTGGTTAGGCTTGATTTACTTAATTTCATTTAATTATTCTGCCATCAGTCCAATCCTGCAGCAGAAACCATGTGATTACGCACCCATGCCTGCAAAGTTCGAAGGAGTGAAAGGTTGTCTAGTCTCATCCAGACCACCTGGTCTTGAGTAGCCATTTTATGCACAAATGGTTTTGGTCTTCTTGTTTACTGTTTACTCCCATGTAGTCAATTTTTTTGTGAAAAATTTGGCAATGTTGCAAAATCTGAAAATGAGCTGTGACCCTCTCAAAAGGGTTTTTGGGAAAAAATTCCCTACTTTTCTAGTGAACTTTTAGCTTCTTATTCATCTCATAGCCAAATATTCCTGTGAATGGTTGCCAGTATGGTTACATCACACCTGGCTAAGTCTTCCTATGGATGGTTGCCATCACAAAATTGAAGAAAAAAGACACTGCTCCCCATCCTGTGAAGAGAGCGTTCTCTTGTACACAGTACACACTCTCTAGCGGGAAATTAAACAAAGGCAACAGTGAGTAAGTTATTAACAGAAAGTTTGTGATAGTTGTGTGCAGTATTCTGTATGTGTGTGTATGTCTATTCAGTTGTGTGTCAGCCGACTATCTATCCCAGTGCTTTTTTTGAGGATATTTTTTGAATGTTGCCTAAGTGAGATCATCGATAGTAACATGTAGAAAAAATGATGATCATCCTTAGGAAGATGTAGCAAAATCTGGCTATAAACAAGATGTGAAATACAAATCTTTAATCAACCTACTATATTCAAACTAAATTTAGACATCTTGCAATTTTTACTACCATTTCTTTTTCTCACTTTCAACAATGGAAACCCTCAAAAATCACTTCATTTTTGGATTTTTTATTTCTCTTTTTGGCAAAACTTTGCCAGTAAAAGAAGGCAAATCTATACACTATTCTGGATGGTTTTCCCAATGAACAGTTACAGTACTTTGAGGAAGAAGACGACATTTTGTTTGTTGTGGTGACAGAATGTGCTCGCTTGTCTTTTTTGTCTTCTGGCGAAATCCAATCTGGCAACTTGGCTTTCAAAAATTTGCACTAAAGATTGGGTTGGGTTGAGTTAGGTGGAATGAGTTGGGCTGGACTGGGTTTTGGAGAGTGGGGGGGGGGTGGGGGTTATGAAAGGGAGGAGAGCTGTTGCTGATTCCTAGCCTGACATGCAATTAGCAAGCAGATATCCATTTTCTAATATGTGCTGCAGCTGTGCTCTTGTTAATAATTGAGTGCCATGCACCAAAACTCAAATGTAGTTGGTTAGAAAGTCAGCTGTATTTGAGGCCATCATTGGTGATAACAATACATATGCACACCCCACTGTTTCATATCTCTTCCATGGATCTGCTAACACCTTCTGTCACATGATGCACAGGATTCAATCAATGGAACTGGGTAAAAAACATGTCAAAACTAGGGTCTAAATTTGTATCCATTTCACCCCCCAACAACAACTACTACGGTAGAACAGCCCATGAGCGTTCACTTAAGGTAGGGTTTGCTGGTTGTTTTTGCAGAAGGGCCCTATTGTTTATAGTGTCTAAAGAATAGAAGAAGCCCTCCTCTTGGTGCAAAGCCCTCCTCTTGGTGCATCTATCGCACTGAAATCGGCAAAAATGAACTGGAGGTGAGAAAGTTATGGCCCCCCACCCCCCCAAGTAGGGGGTCATTTTTTCAAAAAAACCACACCCAAACATCTCATAGCCTATTTCTGATCCCCTCAAAAAATCCTTCAATATTACTCTGTTGCTTTTAGAGTTAGAAGATGATTTGTAGAGCTTAAGATGGCGATTTCAAAGCAGTTTAAATCTTTCAATTTGAACAAAAAAAATGAGAAAGTTATGCACTGATGAAATAGGAGGGTTCAAAATGAAGAAAAATGAAAAAAACGTGAATTGTAATTCCAAAAAACGTATTTTCTTTACTCTCTTTTTTGGCTGCTGCTTTGGCTTTGCATTTTTCAAGATGACTTGTAGATCTTGAGAATGGGCTACTATAACATTTTAAATCACTCAAAATGGAGAAGAATTGACAAAGATTTGCCAAAAGTGATTGGTGATAGGCTAGTGATCAGCGATGGGCCGCTCTTCCCTACTACAATGGGCCTATGTCAGATGGAAATGTATCAAGAGTGGATGCCCAGGTGCTTTATTATGTACCTACAACTGATGTTTGGCACTTCTTCTTTGCCAAACATTTATTTATTTTCGAATATTAAGTTTGGCAGTTTCAAATTGATTCTTTTCAATTTTCAATAATTGAGGAATAAGTGTGCAAAATACATCTTTTGTTGTGCATTTGTAACAACAGTAACCCAATGGTTTTCAATTTTCAACAATTTTGACAATTTTCAATAAAAAATTCTCTTTTATTCAGCTAAACAATTTGACAGCACATTGAAATAGAGCTCTAGAGAATGAAAAACCCAACAAACAAATAAAGGCTATCCTATTTTGTATGACTCATTCTGTCCATATGAATGCAAACTAAGATGGATTATAATCAGACCCACTTGGGAGCTTCAATGTTGAGGACAAATGGAGGACCATGAAAATACAATTTTAAAATAGCCATCTGGAACTCTTAAAACAGATTCTTATCCAGAGGCTAATTTTTTAGAATGAAAAAGAGTCATGTAACCAGCAACCCAAGGAAAGGGCACATGGGTGCAAGCTCCATCATCAATTGCCAGCCTAATCTGAACAATTTTCACTCACATTTATACTCAAATGTGGGTGGCATACAAAAGCATTAGGGGTGCTTTGGACTCTCAAGTATTACAGGAGCAACCCCACCAGAACACACAAGACATCTTGTCTTTAAGGAAGAATACTTAAGAGTATGGGGGTGTGAGGTAATAAAATAACTTTGTGCCAGCATTTGTGCATAGGATGCTGTGGCTGGCACAAGGCACTAGTGCAAAGTCTAACACTTGCTTTTGATTAGCCAAGTAGAATGGTTAATCCAAGTTGTTGGATATTAGTAGTCTCTCATCTTTAACAATCTCAGACTTCATGTTTATGGGTGCGGTATTAGAGAAATAAGCAATCCTTTTGGACGTGAGACATTCATTGGAGGTCGAAATATGGGATATGGGCAGAGCTGCTCCAAAGACATGGAATCAACACATACAGCAAAGTAAAGTTAGATGGAAAAATAAGGCTCCAGTGTAGTCACCCAGAAACAATGGGCTGAAATGAGGGGGAGAGAGAAAGAAAGAAGAATATTGGTGACACAATTTGTGTACATGTACATATCACTTGTAATCTATTCTTAAATATATACACTGTATTACATATATGGAAAGCTACTAGTGTACTCGGAAGGGTGCATTATCAGAGAAGAGAAGAGAAGAGAAGAAGGGGTGTGATTGCTTGCTGCCCTCCTACTCCAGATTCTTCCGCTTATATGGGAAAATCATAATGCCCTCCATATGAGTGGAAGAGCCCACTCTGTGGAGACAGCAACCGCACGCCATGGGTAAAGTCGATATGACAATTGATCTTTAAAATCAATAACTCCCTTGGAGTGGGGCGTTCCTGCAAGGTGGACCCGCCACTGGCTGATGACTCAGGCAGCAGGCTCTTCTTTTGGAAACTCCTCCCCTCATCCTCATCCTCAGGCCCTACCCAAAACATATTACATATCTTGTGCACACTACTAACTGACAAAAGTGGAAGGAGAGGCAGACAGAGGCACACAGACAGAGAGAGAGAGAGAGAGAGAGAGAGATTGGTGTCAAGGAATTTTGTATTCTATCAGTCAAAAAGAAGCACAACAGATTCCTCCTCCTCCTCATTAGAAGCTCAGTTGACTCTGTATTGTTTGTTTTTTCTGTTATAATGGCGGCATTAAATCAAGGCATCACATAACAAACCAGTTCAGAAGTTAACTGCCGATCACATCACGGGGTCTGTGTGCTGCTGCTGCATCAGTGCCAAAAGTTGCCAAAAGTTGCGCTCTTAATTCACCATAGTCGAGGACATAAGCACATTTGACATTTTCACATATAACAAGCAAGTGATGATAAGAGATGAATGTAGATTAGGGTTAGGAGGTTATTGAAAAAAAATTGGGTTAGTAATTGGGTTATCAACTTGATTATCAATAATCTATCAATTGATTATTAATTTTTTTCAATAACTAGGGGTCATAATTTACACACTTTTTATTGAAGGTTTTTAGTTTAATAACTTACTCATATGATTGGAATGTCATCCAAATAGGTTATCAATCCTAAAACCTTACACGTATTCATGATAAAAACACAGAAAAGCAGAAAAACCTTTCAAATTTATTCTTAAAACTTATAACCTACCTTAATATCAAAGCAATATAACTGAGGATTTTTAAGGTGGGTCTTTGAGAATCAAAGCATAACTGATGGTTATTACCCTAAAATAATCAGGCAAATTAAGAAGTGTGACTTTTGCTAACTAGTCGGTTTAAATTTGCCCAAATGTTTTTATAACCGACCACACCAGTTATTAGAAAGAAATAGCGGGCTGACACTAGTGTAGATAGCTTACAGTGACAGTTTTGGGTGCTTCTAGCTTTGAGTGTCTAGTTTACAAACTAGATTACACATGGGCCCAAAGCAATTTATTCATCAGCTTTTGAGAGAGAATTTTCATAGCTACCAAAAATGAGAGAGCTGCAGAGGTCACACGCAAGAGCCTGTGTGCTAGGGTCATTTACTTGAGTTCTCGGCCTAATTCCTGCCTGACTAAATAATAATCCTGGCAACTTTCTTGCTTCTAGTTCAATCCCAATCTCTTTGATCTAAACCCAAAGTCAGAGACATGATCTGACAATCTTTCATTTCATCAAGCAGCTTTTTAAATAGTGCTACTTTTTAAGTGTACAACCAAAAGGGCCGACAATTACGCTGCCACCCATATCTCCCTGATCAGATCAGAGACTACATAATTTCCAGTTCTAATAATCTTCCTAGCTAGGTACTTACTTCATCATCAAAACAATTGCCATCACAAGAATCTTTTGATGCTAGTCAAGCCACAGGTGGCATGGCCCAGAACCTCTCAGCTTCCCAATGCGATGCAGAACCTCCCATTCCAATAACACAAACAAGGTCAAGTAGGCTACTGCATGCTTCAAAGGTGGCACTCATCACAAGAGTCAAGACTTAGTTTCAGCCTAAGATGTGCTTGCTTGACAAATGTCGTTATTACACACCATATATATATATATGCTCATGATCACGAAACCCAAAAAAGGCTATAAGAGAGGGGCTAAATTCAAATCAAATCAAGCAACAATAGACACATCCTAAGAGTAGCTCCACCCCATCTCATATTGGAGATTACTTCTTTATTATTTCTCAAGCCTCACTAGTAAGCATGAATCTCAAACTACAAAAGGTAAAAGGTAGGAGACTACTTCGAGCAAATCACTTGGACCAATCAATATATCTAGCCCATCCAGAGAAGGTGTTAGATTGTGCAGTGACTTTTGCCAGCCAGTTCATTCCAATCAAAAATGTTGGCTCAAAGCGATTTTACTCGGCCAAACCCACAAGTTTTACTGTTCTTCATCCAAACATATGTTTGTGGAGTGTCTTGATGGAGATGCTCTCTAACCTTCATCCCAAAATACATGGTAACTGTAAAGTTGTGCACTCATGGACTAGTTCAAGAAAGCTCTGGATTGGTAGCAAACAAAAAGGAAATCATGGGACAAGCCAGATCAAACGTCTAGAAAATGAAGCTACCAAATGCAATGGCAATAGATGTTATTACATTCCATACTCCGAGATGCTAAATCCATTCAGTGTTGGAGCATCACAGATATGCAAGTATAATGCATTAACAAATTTCATCTGTGCACTTGCTCTAATAGGGTTAGTTTCCACCCAACCACCAAGAAGCATTTTTATAATGTTGCCTTCTCGGATATGACATTCTAGCCGTAAAGACATGCTGAAAATTTACTAGTGCAATTGGACAGCACATTCCAAAGCAGAATTTGACCTTTGAGAATCATCAAGCCTTAACTTCCATTTTCAAAGAAAGGCTCTATTGCACCATAGGGAAGTATCTGTTATTTTTTGGGAGGTAACTTGTTTTAAAATAGGGATCTTCCATTTGTTAAACTTGTAGATGATATGTCTCAAGTGATTTCTTGAATAATTTCATCCATCAAAAAATTTCAGCAGGTCTTTATCTTTGACCAACTCCATTACATTGCTTTGACTCATTGGGAAGTTTGTTCATTTGTGAAAAAAACAATTACATTATGCTCCTTTGCTTCATTGTGAGGTCTACTCATCTATTAAATACACAATAAAGAAAATATCACCAACTAAGGGAAGTTTTGAATAGTGGAACTTTTTGTTTGATAAAAACAATTTGTTGTCATGTCTTAATCCTCAACTTTTTCAACATTTATTTATATATATTCAAAAGTCCTTCCATTTGCAAAATATGATACCTTCCCTCCTTATAGGTAACATGCCTTTCCACCCATGAAAAAGTCCAAAATTTTGAATGAGCAAAAAAGCCAAGGAAGTGGGTCTCTTTAAACACATACATGCATGTGCTGGCTACAATTTCTTGCAAACGCGAACTCAAATTTTTCCTCTTAATGTTTTCTGCAATACAAAAGAACACATGTCTCACACTATAATTTCCAAAAGACTTTCTTCAATTAACTAAAATGCTCTTCAAGTCTTAGTGATCTTTGATACCACAAAAAAAGAAAGAAAAAAGGAAAAGAGGTGTATTCCACATGTACAAAAACACTCATAGTTTCCAAATTATTATCTTTGATTTCCAAAAACACTTCAATTTCCCAAAATTTCCAAATGTGCTCCTCCGCTCCTAGCAAAATTTGTGGCATGAAAACAAAAACATGCTCTTTTCAAATCACACAAAATTCATGCAACTCTTCATTATTTGTTCCAAATTTCACACATGAATTTATTTTTGACATCAATGGCAATGTGTGAAAAAAAAATATAAGATCAAATTTTGGGGACCACCAAAATAAGTGGTTCTAAAGTTTGATCCATTATTATTTGACTATAGAATGCCTCCATGTTAATAAGAACCACACCCACCACTTTGGGTGAGTGTTTTTTGGAATATTTTTCTTAAATTAAAAAATGTCGTGTGATTTAAAAAGATGTTACATTACATTATTATGTATAGATATGTTTCAAGAATCTCTTTAAAAGTATGTCACTTTTAAAATTTTGAAGCAAAAATAAAGTCCTATAATGTTTTACAACATTCATTATAATGTTTAATAACAAGTGCGTTGAATATTTCTTGATTAGATTCATTCCAAATCTTATCACATGTTTTCATAATATATTAAATATTGTTATGAATGCTTTTTAATGATTTGCAACATTAATATATTTTTGATCCAAAAACATGAAAACCCAAGACATTTATTACACTTGGTTTGGCTCTTATTAACTAAACACACCTTGTGTCATATGTCTTTCATGTGTTTTGCTTCTTATCTTCTATTTCCATTAAAGACAAGACTAGACCCATGTGTCATGAATATTTTATGGATTTTTTTTATTGAATAAAAAGGTCATACCTTGATCTTGATCTATACAACCCTAAGCAAAGAGGGATACAATCAAGAACATGGGTCCACATTGATGTGTATAATGATAGTGCATTTGTGTATTTTCATTTTCTAATGTGGTTCAATAACCCAATCAATTCAAGAATATATTGTCTTCCAATTATTAAATGCATACACTACTTAATACCCATCAGTAACAATCACATTTTATCCAACAATCATTTCATGTGATAAATCATACAAGTAATGAACATAGTGTATTTGGAAAAGGTGAAGTAGTTGTTAAACCATCTTTACTTAGACCCCGTATTTAGGCATTCACCAAAGATTAACACATTCAAAATAGAACCCTAATTATTTCCCCATCCCCACCCATAAAGACAAAATGTTGGGCAATTTAAAATGAAAAAGTAATTACGACCAATCAATTAAAAACAATAATCGTGTTCCCCAAGGGTATTCCCAATAATACCACACTTTTATCCCATATGGTTTGCCCAAAGCTCTTTCCTTCTCTCATTTATATGTGGTCCAAACAAGAGGCACTACATCTTCACATACAAACTTCTATTTTGGGGACCTTCCAGAGTTTCAAAGATTATTTATTTTTGGTTTTTTTTTTTTGGGTGCATGATGGGCCAATCAAAATGGTTCATTGGACCCAAAAAAGAAAAGTAAAAAGAAAGGGAATTTGGGAGACACCTCTTATCTATTTAATAAAATTATGATATTATGTTGTGTCTTGTATTAATTAGTTGTGATGACCTACAAAGTTCGAGTTTTTTTGGATCTATGGGCAATTCCCAATAGAAGCACCCTTTTGGCCCCCTACTCCCTTAAAAAAAAGACCCCAATAGCTTACCTTTAGGCTCCCTAGTTATACACATGCAATTGTTTGCTGAGATTTTTCCAACTTTATGGTTTGATCCAATTTCCAAAGGAATTGGAAAACTCCAAAAAATGATTTCTCAAAATTTTCAAATTCCTAACTTTGGGAAAAGAGTTTCAAATTATTTGAATTCCCTACCATTTCATAATGAAAGCTACCCATATGAAAGGTGCATTCACACTTGGTGTTAGGAGGGACTCTAGGGTTGAGTCCCCTAACACTATGCTAGCCATTTAGGACTTAAACCTAGTTGCCATGAAAATTTTATGTTAAGATAATAACATTCACTTTACATCAAGCTTTGGCCCCATTCAACATTGGGTGCCACCTAGGATGCCACCTAGATTTTCATATGACACTTACTTAACATCAAGTGTGAATGCACCATAAGTTAGATTCACATGGTTGAGAAATTGAATTATTTTTTTAGAGTGTTGATTTATTTATTTTTTACATGCTGAAATTTAAAGAAATTACTAGCAAGGGTTGAAAAAAGTTAAAACATTGGTCTCATTATATTAGAGGTTTAGAGCCTAGGGAACCAACCAAAGAGGCTACCTAAAATTTATTGCCAAAAACTTCAAAATTTCTTTTGTTTATTGCCAAAGTGGATTTTGAAAAGTAAAATAATTATTTGGCACTTGGGTGCTGAACCTCAAAAGGTCGTGTAATATTCAACCGTCTTTGCATAGTAGATCTGCCCAATAAAAATCACGTCCACTCGTCACTAGTAGTGTGATATGGGAGTAGCTTAAGCACATGTCTATCAAATAATTAATTAATTTTGAATTTTTCATGTTGGAAAATAAGACATTCTTGAACATTCCAAAAAAAAATAATATTTTCCTTCACAATTTTTATTATTCTCTCAACAAAATGTAATTAGTGTCAAAGGGCTGATATGACCCAACACCCGTGAACATGTCAAGGTACGGTCATCCCCAATTTTTAGAAACCCCTGGCAAACTTTTAGAACCCTCGGCTATGGGGAGGTTAGCTACGGAACAAGAACCCAACAGAAAAAAAAAGTTCTGTCCATGCATCATCCATCCATCCATCCATCCATGGTGGAGCATTAGTCAGTCCTAGTTTAGCGAGTATGTTCAGTTATTGGGCTAGTTCTTCCTTTTAAAGAGAAGCTTCAGTCCCAGTTTTGACTCATTACAAAGGTTTTGAAGGTTTTATGTTGGGGTGTGGGTTTGATGTTTGGTCTTGATTCTTCAAATTTCTAAACCATGAAAGTTTGGTTTTGGCACCTTCAAAAAAACAATTCAAGAACCTCCGGGCTTGGTTTGAAAGTTGGGTTTATGTACATTACTCATTCCCCAAGATTTGAAATAAGAATTACTCTTAATCGGTCACTTGTAATGATTGACTTAAGTGGTTGCATCTTCTCACAATTTCTTGAGTTTCATTTTTCATGTTTATGGTGAGGATCCCGGAATAAGTAATACATTAGAAAAGTTCACAAAATAATCTTAATTCCACCTTTTCACCTCTTACCCTTTATTTCAACTTCAGACCTTGTTATTTGCAAAGTGAATTTTTTTTAATGAATCGGGATTGGAATTCAGTATCAAAATGGAGTTATCCGTAAAGTCACGCGATTAGGGGGCGAGAACGGCCAGTTTCGGCATACTACGACATCAAACCTGTAACTGGGAATGAAAATTTTACAAAACGAAAAAACTGGGACCCAAACTAGTTTTTCCACCAATTTTGATAGTAAACTGAATTTCATCCTGTCTTCCTTTTATCCTGAGCGCCTCCTGCTGCTCCTTATATTTTCACTGCTCGTACATATACAACTACTATAATTACTCTCCAACCTTGTGCATTAAGTGCTGAGTTTCATACTGAGATTTAATAAAATTTCCTTCCTTGGCAGATACCACTGAAAGAGGGGATAGGGAGTGAAAGACAGGGTGAAGAGAGGGTGACTTTGTAGATCACTCTAATAATATCTAATGCATGAAATTTGGAATTATTATGGCAGCAGTGGCGCTTAGGGGGGAAAAAAAAAGATAGGGTGAAACTTAGTAGTTCAAGTGTTGGAGAAACACAAACTACAAACTTGGTGTACTGGGGAGCACACACATAATAGAGAGCAAGAGCAAACATGCACACATGCATACAATTGGTTTGGCATTTATGGTTTTGAGGAGAATTATGGATTTCCCAATTCATGTCATAGGGGTGTTCCCTGCACATGCCTCATCCCATGTGGAGTTCCCATGGTGTTGTTTCTCTCTCTTTCTATCATGTAAGAACTGGAGGAAGACATTGATGAAGTGATAGAAAAGAAACATTTTGAAGATTTTAGGTGTCAGGTATCAGTGACCCCTCCAACTGAATTATCCTCCAAAGTCCTGAAAGCCATTTGTTGTTTAATAATTTGTTATGAATAAGGGGAGTATGTACAAGCATATATGGTATTACAAATATGCATCATTTTGCACTTCTAAAATACAAGGATTTAAAACTAGCATGTGGCACCTTGGATGAAACAACTTTTGCACATACAACCACTTTGAAAATTCCCAAAATGTCGAAACTTAGAAACATTTCACAAAGTATACGTGCACATGAAACAACTTTTAATAGCCTTGAATTGTAGTGGGAAAGATTGCAAATTATATCAAATGCATCTTAGTTGTCATCCAAAAGTGACCAAGATTGCTTAGAAAAGTCCTTTTGAATCATTGAAAGTCTAACACTAATGGCCTACGACACTAATGGCTACCATTGATGGCAAGTTTCAAAACTATTGTTATTCATAACTCAGTTTTGTAAACAAAATTTGCAATACTCTTTTTCAAACATTTATTATGTCTCCCCCAATTCCACCTCACGAGGTTCCAATAGTTTTACTTCAGCTGAAAAAAATTCGATGACATTCACATTTGCAAATTTACACCCACCCTAACAAAGTTTGGACAATTCTTTAAACCATGACCAATGAATTTAAGTCCTCCATCCCAAACCAACATATCTTCAAACTTGTGTGAACACTAACAATGCTAAAAATGTGTTCAGTTTCAATTTAACTTTTAGGAATTGCTGAGATCTATTTTACTAACCACATTTGGTCACCTGTGACAATTTCTTTTCCACCATAACAAAGGACACACATTCTTCAATACAAATAAATTTTTAATGAAAAATCAAAAGTTCTGTTAGTAAATCCTTTTCTAAAAGTTCAATATGAAATGATGGACCATCAAATAAGGAATCATTCCATAGCATAGATAGAATTTTAAAGTTGTTCATTTTGGCAAGCATAGGTAGGAGACATTGCTAGGCATATTTGTGTAGAATCTCCTTTCTTTATTCTCAACCTACAAAGTCATGAATACAAGTTAATACCTTGGACCTCAAATAAAGCATGAGGGCCATCATGTAATTTGCCTTAACATTTTGAAAAGTTCAAGCAAAGGTTAGAAATGAGCCCAAAACTTTCATTGCCTCTCCAACCATTTGACAATATAAAATCTCCAATTGTAAATCACAATTTTCACATTCCAACATGGGTTAGACTATTGATATATAATCAATATCAACTAGCATTTCACATTTATCGTCAAGGTAGCTTGCAAAACATCTAAGAGGACCCAAAACCCTCGAATTTGATTAAGTGCACATTGTTTCACCATTGGTTTAAATAATGTTTTAGTCGTAGCTTTGGCCACTACCCATGTCTTCCCGCATGGTACCTTGGACTGCAATTGAGGGCTTGAATTGTAATTTAAAATATTTTTGGTATTCATAAAGTCCAAAGTCTTTTGGAAAAACACGACTTTACTAGCAAACCTTGTTTTCATGGGCGTTTTTCAACTTGTGGGGAGGTAGACTACCATCGCTACAAGCTTGTCCCATTCTTGTCAACCTTTAGCACTATTTTTTGTCCAAGTTGTCATCTTTTACAAGGTTAATTAACATTTTTCAATGACACATGTGTTATGCCCACACACATTTTATCATTTGTAGTAGTAGATGGATATGTTTTACTCATGGCATGCCAAAACATGCACTTACATATGGAGTTGTTAGATGTAATGGTTCACAGCCAACCACTTGAGGGCAAAATCATGCAAAAATATTCAAGTTAGCTCCTTTCATCCTTCACATATGCTAATATTTTTATGTGTGAGTTGATATTACACCAATAAGGGTTTCACTATTTTAGCCAATGTCACTCTTGCAATGTTAAGTCCCTCCAATTTCACTATGATGACATGACAAGGTTGCTAAACATCATCAACAAAATTCACTACTAGGTAGAATATATCAAACCTAGTTTTAAACATCTAGAGATTAGAACTAACATTTATAATACATTTGGCCAACATAAGCAACATATACCTATCCATTGTTTTTGATACCATGTCAAAAATGTTTTTTAAAACAAATTGGTAGTGTATAAGGAATTTAACCTTTGGATCCTTTCATTACCAATCTTCCAAGCTAAAAGGATTCAATAATTCAAATGGTTTCATACCCCTTGCAAGCATATAACACCATATCTTCAATGAACTTGATTTGAACACCATTATTTCTGTTATAACTTGTGCCACCACTCAAAAACTTAATGATTGATGAAGGTGGAACACTCTTTCATTTTTTTGAATTTTTTGACATTTTGCAACCCCATTCCTAGCCAACTTTGCCATTGCTTTGTATTTGTTAAAAAAATTACTATGTTCATTCTACAAGTGTTTTTTTAAAGATGTGCTACCATGTGTTGGATTATATTGTAATAACCATTTTTTAGTTGCAAATGTTACTACTAAAGGATGAGGAGGACACATCAAAATTATAAAAGGCAATGTGACATAAAGTGACATCATGATTTATGATACTTATACATCAATTGTTTCCTTATCATGAGCTATAAAATAAAATGTCCAAATAGAACCCCTTTTGTGAAATGTCACTCAAGATTTTGCATTACATGCCAATGCTTAATATAGCACTCTCCATGTGTCCTCTTCTTGTGTAAATCGCACCTTTTCAAAAATTTCCACTAATCCTTGTTGTTCAATTGTTTGGATATTGCAACTTTGGAAAACTATTTAATAACATATATACCTTCCCTTCTGCATTAATAGACTTCTCAAAATCAAAGAACCCAATGCCTTTCATGAAAGATAGGTAGACAAACACCTTTGCAAAAAGGGAAATGAAATAAGTGGGATTGCCCTATTTGCTTTGGATGGTCATAAAAAAAGACAAAGAAAAATGACAAATGCCTTTATAGTAAAGGAGAAAAAACCAAGTGGGACCACCCTAAGGCTTGAACGGTTCTACAAATATATATGGGAGCACACTCTTGCACCTCAAAATTAAAAAATGACAAAGAACAAAATGACGAGGCCGTTGAAGCAAAGGAAAAAAATTAACAAGTGGGGTCACCCTAAGACTTGTCCATGATTATAATATAAATGGAAACACAACTTTTACACTTCACACCTCAAGAATGAAAAAAAATAGTGACCCGATAATAAGCCCATGCATAACATAAAACATGTGTCCATTTTGTAGCCTTGTAGTTACCCCTAAACATATGGAGAAAAAAACCCAAACATCCTTTGAAAAGTAAATGGAAGAAAACCACAACAAGAACATCAACATAAAACTATCAAGAGTTCATGAGCACAAAAATTAAAATAGTGTTGGCACAAAAAAAATAAACATCTTTGTTTTTGTGAAGAGAAGAAATCTAGTTAGTGGCCTTGAAATATCAAACAATAAATATGATAAGAAGATGAGGCTTACCCTAACGAACTTGTATTCCAACAACAAAATATTGTTCACCTTTAACCAATCCTCAAAATCTTTGTTGCTTCCCATGATTAATGTTGCAATTGCAAACTCCATATTTCTCCTTCAAGTTGAAAACATGGAACACTACATGGCACATTTATGACTTTACTCAAATTATTTTCAAGTTCTTAGAGGATCATCACCCATTCTTATTAAAGGTTATAAGGGCCAATAATATAAATTCACTTCCATTTTAAAGCCAACTATATAAGGTGCACGTGTGTGACCTTTTTCTCCCTATGATGCATGCACGTATTTTCTGAACAATTTTGAAAGGGGGAATTCGATTGTTTTCAAGTAAACATAATAAAAAGGTTGAGAATAACTCTTTTTCTAGCATCCCTTTTGACATGATTTTTAATTTGCATTGTGCCCACTTGGATACATTCATGTTAAGAGGAGCAAACAATGCACCTTTAGTACTTGCTTATTCTTAAAATATCTATAAAATATTTAAGAATATTTTATTTGTAAACTAGAGAAAATCATAACCCTAAATTTTTATGCCTCAATTTTGTTTGCATTATGCTATTATGTAAAGTTGTGTTTAAAAAAACATCATTTTCAAATCATTTAGGAATCATTTATGAGTCCATTAAACAATTAAAAAAATTGGTCACAATAGTGGTTTTGAATACTATATCTTTATAAGATTCTTTCAAATTATTTCACACGTTTCTGCAGTATGTTTGAAACATTATTATGTAAACGCATTAAATTTTTTTACAACATTAATTTTATTTTCAACACTAAAACATGAAAAGGTATAATTATTTAAAGGTTATATGTTTAAGAAATTCTTCTAGGTATTTCTTTTTCATTAAACTGATTAAAAATTTATTCATGTGTTCCCGTGATATATTATGAATGTTCTTATATAAGTAAATCCAAAATTAAAGACCAATTTAACTTACCTTTTCAAATATGAAATATGAAATGATACTTACATAGTAATATGATCGCATCCCTATTGCATTTGTGGCCAACTTGTAGATTCTAGGGGGATACACTTTCTTGAAGGTTCCCATGGAGGGGAGCACAGTGCATTCCATGCTGTTATTTAGGATGCCTTTGCTTCCATTACCAAAGATGTTGGGTTCCATATTTCACATGACCAAACACATGACTTTTTATTGCCCATCCAATTTTCATGTCAACAAGTACAAATTGTGTTTTCTATAGATGGGATCCACACTCAAGCTAATGAGACCATTGTTGATCCCATTTGAATGGATTTAATTTTATTAGTAATCATTATCAATGAGTGGATATGATAATTGTTGCATAAGCAAAAGGTGGGCTTTATTGATGTCAACACTTCAAAAATGTGTTTTTCCCTTTTATCATAGAGGTATTTGGATCCTTACCCTAATAGGCTACTAATTTTTTTCATCAATGTGCTAATATGGTGTGGTCAACCAAAGGAACTAGATGCCTTCTTTTGTTGGTCTTATGCACAATTTAGAGTCAAGAAGTGTCACTGACTTTGTAAAGAGTTCAAGTCACCCTGATTGATTCAAACTATCCTTGTTAAGGAAGCCTTTTCTAGACTTCAAGTTTCCCAGCATTCTCCTTGGCTAATCTACCGCACCCAATTTGTGAGGGGTTTAGGACATAGGTTGCTCTTGCGAACCTTCTTGTTGTTTTCTTTGGGATGTTCATCCTTTCATTTTGTTCCTCCCTCTCCATTTTCAAATTGGTACTTTCTAATTAAGTTTGATTATGATCCATTGAAAGTCCACCCTTGATGGATCTTCAAGCAAGGGGAATACTTGCATTAAGAGCTATTGTCAATTACCTATGGGTTAGTCTCAAATTTTAAACTAGTTTTGGGGTCCAATTTGACACTTTTCAAGTTTTTCCTAGGTGAGTTACACAACCATCAATAGGGTTTTGAGCTTGGTTTCTATTTTAATATGAGTCAACTATTGAAAATGTGGTTGAAATGTGAAGTGACAATGAGAAAGTTAGTTACACTTTGAAATAGAATTGGAAAACCCATTATAACCTAATGGAATGACATTTCACTTTGCCGGGCTTATAGTGATGAATTGTAGGTGGAAAGGGCTTGTTCAATAGTTACAACCAAAAAATAATTGTACAGAATGGGTCAGCAAGGTCTTTGCAAGTGGAGGAAAAAGGAACAAGGAGTTATGCAAAAGTTTGCAACCCCCTTTGGTCCATATTTCTAGACTGGAATTAAGCTTAAGTTTTTCAACCATTTATTAAACTTATTAAGCAAATTTTGGGTTCAACTTTTCCACTTGCCTTCACCTATTTCATGTGGTTGAAATCAATGTTTGTGAGGATATTTTGTTTGCAAGGTTACATCTAACGGTTTAGGTCTAGATTCTTGAGCCTTGGACCTAAGTTGACACCCTTTGGTTAGAATCGACAAAAAAAATTGGATTATGAAATTAATTTCTTGCTAAATTCAAGATCAAAACTGAAATTGTGAAAAAACATTTTTGAACATAGGATGAAAGTCTTTATGTAGAAAAATTGATTTAAAACATAATAAAACATAGATTGAACTTTATAATTAAGTATTGATTTTAACTAGTTGTTGAACTCCGCACCTACGTAGACCCCTTTTGTCATGTGTTGTAAAACCTTACAATGATATAGTCTCTAGCATTGGAGAGTTTGTACTATGTGCAGGAAACTGAACCCAACTTTTGAATGAGGTCAAAAGATTCTTCAATTTGAAAAATTATGTTAAAGTCAGAAAAAAAATTAGAAATTAAAAAAATTGAGCTCAAAGCCACCACTTACAAAACTCCAAATAAATTTTATAATGTGAAAACCAAGATTGAAGATTCTCTTCAAAAGGAAGAACAATTTAATGTCAAAACCAAGTCCAAAGGTTCTCTTAACAAGGAAGAATGGCACAACACAGGATGAAACATAGATAATTGAAATCAATTAATACACACAACAATCTCATAGCTTGCTGCAAGCTGCAAATTATTTTATGTGCAGTTTCTGTGATTGACCCAATGTCCCAAAAACTCTTATCTTCTTCATAATCCAACATACAGCCTTAAAAGACAAATGATCTGTAAATTCATATCCACAAACCAATTCTAGGCAATGGTTTCACAAGCCCACACACTTCTAATCCCCTCTCCCCTCATCTCCCTTCTTCCAATACAAAGCTTGAAAACAACATATGCATCTAGCCTTCTACCATGCATCCATAGAAAGGATAATATTTTCTGTTCCCAAAATTGGCATCCATAGAAATGATAATGTTTCATGTTCTCAAAGTTGGCATCCTTGAAAAGGAAAATGTTTAATGTTGCCAAAGTAGGCATCCAATTAGATAGGTTAATGTGTTATGTTCCCAAAGTTGTTGAAGTTATGCACACCCCAAAAATGAGTTGCATCATCATATGTTGGGTATATTTTGCCCCATTGGGTTTGAGTTGTTGGTCTTATAAGGTCCCCCTTTAATACTTAATTCTTTGGGCTTATTGGAACTTCCTCATTTGCTGCAAGGATCATCATTAGGTTCTCTTCTTCCTACCAATAATGCCAACATCTTACCGGATAATCGGATGTCCTAAATGAACAACTAAACAAAACAAAATCAAAATCAATTGTGACTCATATTCATGTTGAGTAAGCCATATTTGACACCATTCATGAGAGATATGAGGGATAAAGTTTGTGGTTTCATCCATTGCTCCATGAAATATAAGGGATGTTTACTATAATTTCACAAGTAGTATTCTATGTACCCTTATCACCCATGATGTGTCAAGGCCTACGGCAGTAGAAAACTCAAATTTTTGTTGTTGCAACAAGAAAGACTACAAAATAGTCTTGGGCCTCAATTGGATCATGTAACCATTTGTTTTGATGTTTGATTAAGATACTTTGTAGGTGGGACAGGTGATCATTTATTGGTTCCAGGTTTGGTTCTGCCAGATGCACTTGGGATGAGAATCAACCCTTGGGAACAATGGTTATGCTCTGAAATAGGCCCTGGTAGAACCCATGATCAGCTGACAAATTGTTTGTCTTGCCTTAACAGGCTTGATGTGTTCCTAAGTGGAATGAGCTGTTGCACATTCTGTAAACACCCAATTGCATGTTGCCATATGAAGCTCAACTCGACATGATCCTCGGTGAAATGGGCTGTTGTATATTTGATAAACACCCAATTCACAACTGGGTATTGATGAATCAACATGTTTGAACACCTTGGTTATCGACAATCTGTCCTTACAACTGTTAACAGAGATCAAACCACTG
This sequence comes from Sphagnum contortum, assembly GCA_963920785.1. Lineage (NCBI taxonomy): Eukaryota > Viridiplantae > Streptophyta > Sphagnopsida > Sphagnales > Sphagnaceae > Sphagnum > Sphagnum contortum. The sequence continues at coordinate 1,301,112 of OY987287.1, read as the reverse complement.
GTCCATGACTGGATGATACTTGTAAAGCTGCCTCACAATGTCATGGGCAGATTCTCAAGCAAAGTTAACAGCTGGATCAAAGTAACTGGATGATATCTGCAAGGCTGTGTGACAAAGTCATGGGCAGATTCTCAAGCCAAGGAGGTTTGTCACCTTCTTTCAACAGGCTAAATAAACTATGATATTGAACATAGTGGGGCTGGGCTTTTGCTTGCACCTCGATCCATGAGATCCAAACTCAAGCAAATGCATGTTGGGTACATGTGAAACTAATAATATATAATAATGCAACCAATGCATGTCTGAAGTTAAATTATCACTCTTGATTGAAACTATGAGACCAGCCAAAGCACAACCACTGACTGACACACAACTACTTGTGTAAAAATCTCTATGTATGTATGTACCTTGAACTCATTTGATTACTGGGGACTGGCATGCAGGATTGAATGCAAAAATATATTGGGGGAAAGAGAGTACACAAGTCTCTGGCTCCTCACCAATCTTGGAAACATATTGATTATTGTCAAGTAAATAAATAAATAAATTAAATGTCAGAGCAGATCCATCCTAACCAAGTATGTGGGCCTCTACTTGTGTCTTGTATGCATAGGTGTTGTCTGGTTCTTGATTTTGAAAGCAAACTTCGGTTCCAGTTTTTGAGAGACTCTGGGGTGCAGTTCTGACAATTTTTCAAATTTATGAAAATTCTGATTTCAAAGACATCCTAAAAAAATTTAGTGCCTAGTTTGATTCAAAACTGAGTTCAGTTCCATCTAGATTGTACCTGTAATGCACCCAAATACAATTTTAAATGATTTACGATATTAATCTTGAGCAATGCTGAGAGCACAAAAGATTATATATTAATTGTTAACTATAACTAATTAAAACTAATAATCTGCCTAGAAAACAAGACTTAATTATTACTCTTTTAAAAACTTGTATTTGTATAACTAGAGAATGTGTACACCATCTTGATTCAATTCTAGTTTCAGTGTCTGGAAAAGGTCGATCACACAATCTAGTTCCTAATACATTTCAATAAAATTTTGAACCTTTGATAATCTAGATCCTAATATGTTTCATTAAAATTTTGAACCTTTGATAATCTTGATCCTAGTATGATTCAATCAAATTTTGAACCTTTGGTAACCTAGAATCTAATCTGTTCAATGAAAATTTGAACCTTTAATATGAATATATCTTAGAACCTGACTGAGAACTTGCACCTACCGAGGAAGTTGAAGATGCCAAGAATGGTGTTCACTGCGCGCAAAAAATAGTGTGCAAGCTATTTTTTCTCTCCCTAACCAAAAAACATGAAATCCTTGACAGCAAAGAGTGATGATCAATTAAATGTCACCGCATGGGCTATTCATTGGAATCATTGACAACCCATCAAAGTCAATTATGCATCTTTATTGGCCTTTTGAAGGAACATTGTATCCTATGTGCATATAAGTCATCTTGATTTTGAAACGAACCTTTGGTCTTGGAGACTTCCCAAAACTTTGGAGTCTAGTTTGGTTTAAGATCAGGTTCAGTTTCAGGTACAATGCACCAACCTAAAAACAAAAATAATTTATAATACTAATTTTGTTCAACAAATGCAGAACACCCAAGAAAAAGAAGGTTGTGGTGTATCAATTATTATGTACAATTAACAAAAATTAATAACTTGCCTGAAAAGCAGAGCTTTGTCTCTTTTATAAAACTTGTACTTATATAGCTAGAGAACTTGCACCTACTTAGAAAGAGACAATCTAGGTTGATAGAGATGAAGGAGAATTGTGAATTCACAATTTCAGTTATTTCTACACCCTCCTACATTCTACAAAGTATTGACAATGTTTTTCGAGTGTGACATATCTTTGTAAATCATGCTATCTTGAATGGGTTCTAAATTTGCCTACATAATTTTGTGTGCTCTAAAGGAGCACCCATCAAATGACTTTGATTTTCTTGAACTGTAAAAATAAATTGTCAAAAATGTACTTAGTGGAATTCCATGAGAACTACAAAACAAGAGTAATTTTGACGTTAGCTTTTCTATCAATGTCAATGGCTTGGACCTTTTGGGATGAAAATTTATGTTTCATCAATTCCAATGATAGAATTGGCTGATTTTTGGTTATGATCCTTAGGTGTCATTCTTTCATAATTGAAGCTTGATATATCTTTAGGTTAGAGGATTTAGATTGAAAAGCTCACAATATGGAAAAAGTGCACAACCAACATTGAACCTTTCCAAGACGCAAAACCAACTGATTTGGAAAGGTTCATTTGGCTATTGGAAAGATCATTTTATAGGCTGATGTGGCATTTTGCAATGGCATTACTTATTGTGGAAGCAACCATTGTGGTTTGGATTTTGAAGCAACAACTAAAGTAGTAAGTATGAGAAATAGTTGATAAAGTTTAAGAAAGCCTTGGGCCCCACTTTTAGATGATCATATCTATGGATTAGTCAAATGTGCAATTCAAGTGACAAATTATTTGAAAACATCGATTCTATGGCAGTGTTATTATCCGCAATGAAAAAAAGTTGATTAACAAATGACGTTTCCTTAACACTCTTGGTTATGCTGGGCACTAGATTGGACTTGTAGTCATAATTTTAAACAATTTATAAGAGTTCACTATTTTTGAAAGTACTACAAGCTGCATTAATTGGGGTTTTTCAAGATAATAATAATAATAATTCAAATTTTTGATATAATTTTTTTTTGTTCCCAAAAATGAGCAAAATTATTCCAATTTACACTATTTCGAGCCCCCCCACACTGATGTTTTGGTTGAAAAAGTGAGAAAAATTTTTCCAAAAGGAAATCACTAATCATAATAAGAAATTAGTATAGAAATTAATTTTACAATATTTGGATATCCCATGTTAGAGTTGCTTGATGACATTCATTATAACAACTTTAAAAAATAGGTCTAATTAATTACATCACTTAGGTCTTTTTTATAGTTTGCTGACCAGGTCAGTTTAAGGATCAAAGAAACTCTTGTAAATTTGTAAAATTATTCATTCGTAACATCACAAGAATGTTTGTTGCATCACAACCTAGGAGAACACTAATGAACAAAGAAGCTTTAAAGGACAAAAAGCTTGAACAAGTAACCAAGGAACATGATAAGGCTAAAACAAGTTAGTTTAAATAGTAGATACGATACCAGAACCAGTTGCCATTGACAATTCAACATTCATGCAAAGGCAAACATTCACAAAGGTTCAATAATGAAACCAATGGACCGGATATTTCATCATAAATAGCACAACTCTACTAACTAGACACGGATTCCTTTAGAAGGATTTAGTTGAAGATATATAAAGCAATGAACTTAGGTTCTAACTTAACGATTACAAATGGAACATGATTTGGTGCTAGTAATTAATTAGTTTAAAAATTGCAGATGATGTCTTTGAGAAATTTGCTGCTCATAATAGTCATAAAATCTGAAATTTGAAGCTACTTAGTACAACTGGAAGCATTTGGTGTATAATAGACGTATATCATTATGTACACATCAAAATCTGACACAACGTTGTTTTGAAAGCATGTTTTTATTAAAAATCACGACTTCAAGTTCTCACCCACTATCATCCTATTGCAATTCAATACTTTTTTTAAGTTTATAAAAATAAACTATAAAGAGGCAAGCAAGAATGAAGAACTAAAATGGATAGATGCTATGGATCAAAATGGATGAAAAAAGTTGATGTTATTATCCATGCTAAAAGTATCAATTTTTTTGTAGTGCAAGTTGAAACTATTGAAAAAATATTATATTATGTGTGAAATTGCATTTTAATGGATAAATGAACAATATAACACCTCATTGTTGGATCCGATCGAGTACTATGATAATATATGATAGGTAACAATAATAAATGCTATGCAAGTTCTTGCCTCGTTCAAAATGCTGACATATAAACCTTCATCACACTTGTAAAGCTCATATGTATTAATAGTAATAATCATTAAAATGTTAAACCATCATCTTAAAGAATCATATAGTGGTGCAACTTTTGGTCCTCGGATAATTTACCCTCAAGAGCTTCTTCTTATATCACACATTTCCAAAACTTTGGAATGCCATTCAATGTTTAACTAAATGATTTGTCACAAACATTTGTTGCACCTTTAGCTTTGTGAACTGATATTGATGGTAAAAGTTGAGTTGGCAATAGTAGAATTCTGCTAGCTCTTTGCAATATAGACCAAGGTTTGAGAGCTTCGGGATGACTATGGGTTGAAATCATTGGTAAAATTATCCATTAAAAACAGTCTTAAGATTGTTGTATTCGCTATCCAAAACACACGAAATTGGTATAATTCACATTGAAACTTTCCCGACGATCCAAAGACAACTTTGATTTGAACATGTTTTGATCCCTCAAAGCTCACTCCAAAGAAATTAGAACTCCTGAAGAGTCTCCTTCTACTTCCAATAATTATCCTTGTACTTACTTGGTGCTGAAAACACCAATAATTTAACAAAAAAGATGCCCACTTAATGATAACTTGATTATTTTATTACACTTATTTTATTTACTTACATAAAGTTGTTATTTCAAACTGATATCTTAATATGTCAGACTTTGGAAAACAAAGTTTGTGTAGCTTAGGAAGAAGCTTGTTTGCTTGAAACATGCAAGATGAGACTATAAGCATTTCTGATTTAGAACATTATCCGTGATTAATCTCACTTGGGATTTTCTTAAATAGTGACAAGGTCCAAGTCCTCGTGTTGGCCGATTATTAAAAACAGGAACAGATCCCCAACGATTATCACGGTGGTTGTTAGGATTCATAACTGTGATTCTCAAAAACTCAAAGACCTTAAGAAATCCACTAAATAGCATATTGTGATGATCTATTTCATTCAGAAAATCAGAAGCACACAATAATTTCAAACTCTGAAATATACTTGATCGAGTCATTGCATCAAAAAAATGCTCAATACAATCTCTGCAATCTCTGTAGCAATTCTGCTATTAAACTCTATACATCTCACTGTGTATCATCTGTGCACAAAAGACGCATATAATATAAGCTACATCGATAGTTCACCTAAAGGAAAAGTAAATCACCAGTCCTGCGTAAACTTGCTGTTTCAAAAATGAACAATGCATGAAATGTGACAACACTATAGAAAGGGTATCGACAGAGAGGTAAGCATCCTCATGCATGAATGTACTGACAACAACACAGTTTTGGCATATAACCACAATTCTCAAATTTTTTGTTGGAAAATCAAACCAACTGCAAAATTGCCAGTTCTTTCATGAAAACCACGGTTTCTTTCAGGTTTTAGAAATAGCTGCAACTGACAATTCTTTGATTCTGATCTTTTGTTTTCAAAGAATCAAAATGTCCAGCGATTCTCTGATTTTGAAGCAATTAAAAGACTGGGAATTGGTGGTTCTTTAAAAATTCAAATACCTGCACAACACTGGTTTAACCCAATTACCAAAATTCAATAATCTTCTTTTCAAAGGTTTTGAAGTCTAGGAATAACATCATTTCAAATGTTGCATTTTTGAAGCGAAAATAGCATTGGCTACTGCTTGCTTTCATAACCCATTTTCTTTCCTTTACTTTCCGGTTTATTACCTTGGAGGCTTCCAATGTTTGTTGTCTTGGGCTTGATCTGGGGATGATCACAACACCCCCGAGAAGTGGATTCCTCTGAACAGGTGGTACCAAGCCTCTAGGCTACATTCTGGTTCACACCATAGAACTGGGATTTGAAGGCCACAGCTTGAATTTGACTGAAATTTCACATCTGTTCCATTCTTTCCATTGCGGTTTTCTGCATTTTCAACACCCAAAGAAAACCTTAATGCTAGTCATGTCAAAGCACCTCAAATGCACAAAGAAACTGGTCACTGTCTTCCCTTGTTCAGGGAGCTTTTGCTTTTTTGAGTTTGGAAAAATGGGTTAAGAGTGTTGAGATCTTTGTCAGTTACAAGCTTGATGTTGTAGTCCATGACATCCTCTCTGAAGGAGACAGGCAAAAGGGTATGCTCATGGGTGAGTGAAGTTGGTTCTGAGTCAGCATGTTGCACAAGATAAAACTTGGATACTTTCCCATCAGATTTACAAGGCAAGTTGACTTGCATCTTGCTGCCTGTGCTCAAGTGGTTCCACACATAATTCCACATTCGCAACTGTGATATGCAGTCAGGGACTTGATTCAGTTTTCTCTTGAATCATCGGCATATTGTTGCCGCTGAATAAGACTTGGAGGTAAATTGGTAATGTATCATGTACTAATCATAAGCTACTGCTTGATGTGTAGCATTCCAGAATGTGATGTGTCCGCACCCATCAAGAAAATTTTACAATTACTTCGATGGCAAGCACCTCTCATGAAAGAAGCCTGCACATCAGGAGCAGTCTGATCAAGTTTACAATCAACTGTGAGACTGGTGTGACTGGATATTGCAGCTGGAAAGAGGAGATACATCATGGAGGCATCTTGCAAAGATGAGTCGGTGGCAATAAGGCTCCAATGATCACCTGACCCTTCAGTTTCTAAGGGAATGCACATAGCAGCAGTAAAGGACTTGGATAAAATCTCAACAACCTATCTCTGACAACAGGTGGGTGGGAACTAAAGAAAAACAAAACAAACCCAACATGGAAACAAAATAGAAACACTTGCTGCGAGGGTTGGTTTGTCCGCACAATAAGGCTCTAATATTGGTTGCTACAAAGTGCAGGAATCATCAACTATGGAACTCGACAGTTACCTCATAATTCCTTCACTTATAGGTTGGCATTGCAAAATAGAAAACAGGATTAGTACTTAAGAGATTCTCATGAGAGAGGACTGCAGAAATACTGCCTTGTACTGCAAAATCCTGGAGTTTCCAGACAATGCCTGGAAATTGCACACATTGACCAAAAGCCAACGAAGTTTAATTCATACAACAAATAAAGCCATTTACATCTCACTGACTGAAGATCCTCTAGAGCAAACCTCCACCATATAACAACAACGTTTCTGCATGTTTTTCACACCTGTTGTCAGATATAGTTTTGCTTTGAATCTTAGGCACATTACTTTGCCAAGGGTTCTAGATCCTACAAGAATCTAAAACCTTCCTTACAACTCTGACTTTGAGAAGCACCACCCCATTTAATGGCAACAAATGTCCTGCTGCAAAAAAAATTCAAATCTCAAGCATTTTTATGACCTTACACGCAGAATCCAGATTGAAATTGCCGCTTGCCTTGTGCTATATCCTTGTTGTAGCCTCCCACTCCTGACAAGAGAAACCTGTGCAGGTGGACAAACAAGGATAGAACACATCCAGATGAAATACAAGAATACAAGTGTACATTGATAGAGCACACATACCAGATGAACACAAATATACAAGTGTGCAAAAACTCTTACTGCAGTGCTGTAGGAAAAGGCAAAATACTAAGCTGTGATCCCAGAACTCTAGTAGCCAAAAATCAAAATCATAGACAGACAGAATTCTTCCCTGACAATTGTCAAGGTTTAGGGTTTACATAAGGTTCAGCATATAGCACTTAAGGTTTTCAAGGAAATTTAAGGTTTGTGGAGTGCTACTGAGAGCAAGAATATACAAGCAACAATCATACTTCATGCGCCTCTGCTTCCAGTAAGCTCAAGAGAAGAGATTTTTCTTCAAGTTTTGGATTGCAAGTCACGGTTACAACTGGCAGATTTGTGTCATAATCTTCCTTCCCACTACATTAGCAGATGCATCATCAGCTTTGTCTTCAAGGTATATGTATGCTCTTCAAGGAATTGTTTGTTCTGGATGTCCTGCATACTTACCGTCTTCAGAATGAGCTTGCTCCATTGCTGGAGCACCAGGTTCAATTCCCCAGATTGCTCAACACTGCTCTTTTCAAGCTCTTGATCTGCTTGTGTGTGTCTGAACGAGCTTGTGAATTCCCCACAACCTGAAGCTTGGCAATGTCCTGTTGTTCAGCAAATTGCAATGCCACTGTCTCCTCTAGTGCTTGATTTTGTGTCTTGAGCTGACCATCTTTTCTTGCAAGCATTTGTTCAATGCTCACACCATTTCTGTTGCCATTGTTTCAATTGCTGATTTGAGAGCTGTGACCTCTGACATTGCCATCTTGCCATCCTGTGCAAGCTTGCAAAGCCCACATTGTTTGAAGAGCTTCCTTTTGCAGTTTCCATCTCCAAGGGGCATACCCTAATACTCCAAAAGCATTCCTTTTCCATGTCCTCCACTTTGTTGACTGCGAAGTGGCACTCCTCTGCAAGCTTCTTCTCCACTGCTGCAAGAACTTGCTGCTGGGTTCTTCCTTCTTCTTTGCTGCTTCCAAAGCCTTGAATGAAATCTTCTTTTCTCCTTGCCCTAAAATTGCGATTTCAGGGTTCTTCGCCGTTTAGGGCACACGACGACGTCCCTGGAGAGCGTCCCATCTCAGAGCGCCTGGACTTCCGCCTCTAGTCCCCTGAAGCTCGGTTTCACGCTATCTTCATCACCATCGCGGGAATTCGGAAGCTCTTTTCTCTATCCTTTTTTTGTGGTATCGCGCGCGAGGAAGACGTTCTAGGGTTACAGGATTGTGAGAACCTGTCGCCTCGAGTTGCCTGATCTGTTTCGCCTCTCTCATTTCCGATATCAGTCGGAAGATCTTCTTTTTCTTCCGAAGTACTCATAGCGCTTGAAGAGAGAGCACAGAGAGAGAGAGAGAGAGAGAGAGAGAGAGAAAGAGAGAAAGAAGGGGGGGTTGATTTTTTGGGGGGTTCTGTGCACAGTTTTCTTTAGAGATGAAGAAGGGAGCGCACCCAGCGTTGCAGTTTATAACCATAGTTTCGCCGCACGGGAGACTGATCCGAGTCTTGGCGGGTAAAGCGTTCAAGCTGGACCGTCCTTTCTACGTACGCGACCCGGGGAAGCAGTCTGAGACTGTGGGACAGCTTGCCAAGTTCAAGCGCCGCTTCGATTTCACCCCCAAAGCGTCGTCTTCTTCCTCCAATCCCCCCACCTCCGATTCATCATAGCACCAGAGGTACACACGAGTTGGAGACTCTCATGGCCTTCCTCAGAAGCAATGCTCTTGTAAAAACCAAGAGAGGAATTCATTTTCTGTTTTTTTCTGCTGTTAGAGAACTACTTTCTACTGGATTTGCTGCCTGTCCCCCCACACACACAAATCAAGTTACCAAGAGGAGAAGAAGCACCGCCATGTACTAAGGAATAGAGTGAGAAAGAAAAAGACACAGTTGTGAATGTGGAGCCTTCTAGAATGCAGGATTTGGACAGTTTTTCTTCAGGGAAACATCACCATGTAGTGAGGAATAGAGTGAGCAAGAAGAAGAGGACATGGCTGTGAATTAAGAGCTTCCTGAATGCAGGATTTGGACAATTTTTCTTCTTCAGGAAACATCGCCATGTAGGAAGGAATAGAGTGAGCAAGAAGAAGAAGACATGGATGTGAAAGTGGAGCCTTCCAGAATGTGGGATTTGGGCAGTTTCTTTTCAGGAAACACCATCATGTACGAAGGAATAGAGTGACCAAGAAGACATGGATGTGAATGTGGACCTTCCAGAATATGGGATTTGGATAGTGCTTTTCTTCTTGTCTTGATGGTTTTTGGATTTGTAACTTGCTTGTAGACAAAAAGGGAAGGACCACAAGTTGTGTCTTTGTGTCTTTGATCCATTGTGCACAATTGAGGTTTGAGGTTTTGCCTTGATCTGAATGCTGAAGCTTTTTATGGAGATTGACTTGTCTACCCTGAGTGGCAAGATGTGAGAGCTTGCAGGATATGTAATGAGATAGGTTGCTGTGCATGGGTTTCAAGGAAAGTTGATGAAATTGTCATAGAGAATTCAGGAATAATGAACAAACTGTGAGGAAGGTATGATTTTCATGAACATCTACAACTAACACAAGAGTAGAAATGACAAAGTGGAAGTAGAGATGAATCAGTTCTAGTGTACACCTGTTTGGTGCATGTGTGTGTCATGGTTTCAGTGTACACCTGCTTGGTGCATGTGTGATGGTTTCAGTGTACACCTGCTTGGTGCATCTGTGTGTATATGCATGAAACATCAAAGCTTGATTTGTTGCTGGCTTAAGTCTTTTAAGGAGAAGATGGGAGGCCAGCAGGCAGGTCTCTTGTTGAGATGAAAAATTGTCAATGCTTTCTGCTGTGCATTTGTTGTCAAATTACTACAAGTGCTCATGCATTGGTAAACATGTTGATTTCAATTTGCATCAGAATCATTTGTGAGAGGATTGGAAGTGGTACTAGTGAGTAATGTTTGTACTAACAGATCCTTAAGTTGGGTGGGTTGGATGCCTCACCCCAACATCCCTGTTAGCCCAAAGTTATCTAGACACATTTCAACATGAATGTGGACATTGTCATTTTCCCATCTCTGAATTCTGCAGCATGAACATCTTGGCAGCTGCAAAAAAGCAAACACAACTTTTTGTGAGAATTGTGACTGCATTCCACTCAGTTTTGTTGACTGTAATTCCATGAAGGGATGGGGCTGTACAACCATGCAGACTAAGTGATGAGAGCTTAAAAAGTGAGGCTTGGTTGCAATTGTACAACCTATTATCACATCATAGGCTAATTCTATCAACCTGAAATTAGGGTTATATTGTCCCAGTGAAGGACATAATTTGTATTGTGAAACTACTTATGGAAGAGATATCCAGACAAAAATGACCGTTCTTGGCTTTATTCTTACCTACACTAGGAATTGGAAGTAAGCTCATTGGTGAGGTGGATTGCTCTACAACAGTTAATGGCAGAAGTTATGGAATCCCATATGGAGTTGTACAGAATAGTGTCATGAGGGACTGAGGGACCTCTGGTGCCAATTGACATCACAAATTGACTGTCATAAACTGCTTCCAGGGTCTACCTTTGTTGCTGCCATCAACTGCTCGAGTGCTGGCATGTGGGTGCAATTGATGGTTTGGGTGTTTGGGAAGATGGGGGATACAAGGTCTATGTGAAGGGGAGAGAGAAGGGGGACAACTGGGTGAGCAGATGAAAGATCTGCTGCATCCCCAAGAGTGTCAAACTGCCAGACCCTCCAGTATACTTCACATCTCTGTGGCTACAGCAATGCCAAAATCAATCCTTGAAAAGCCTCTGTCCAGGTGCAACAGCAAGTCTCAGTGGAGCTCAAGTATGTTGTCAAAGAGTTGTGACAACTTGTGTGCTTATCAGTACCTATGTCATACTACTGTGGTTTCTATTGTTGAAGTTACTGCAATTTTGAGATCTATTACTGCGGTCATTGCACAGGATTGCAAGTGCAGACACAGGTTGCACAGCTCTTATGCCATAAGCAGGAGTGGGAACTGAAAAGAATGAGGAAGGGGATGTAGGGAAAACAACCTGCAGATGCAATTCCTATATGACCATACACATCCCAGTGTGCTCATTTCATGCAATAACGCATGCTTTGGTCCACTGGCTCATCTGCTCACCTTGAGATCTCCTGTCGCCTGCAGCTGCTCCATTTAGCCCTCCAGCCATAGCTAACCCTCTATCAATTCTATCTTCCATCCTCTTGCTGTTTTTCTGCTCAATTGAGACTTGAAAACAGATCTAAAAACCTCTTTCAAAAGCTCCATCACAAAGCAGTGAGAAGGTTGAATCTCTGCAACAAGAAGACTAGGAAAGGATTCAAGGTTCAAGGGTTTTAGAGTCTTAGGGTTTAAGGAGGGTTTTGAGAGCTTTCCAAACATCTAGAGCTGGAATTGATGAAGGTGCACCGAAGACAAGATTAAGAGCTTGAAAGTGTGACCTTGATGGATGACACATATCTTCTGGACGATTTATCGTCAATTCTACTCATCAGTTCTGACAGTTTTCATTCATGAGGAGACTCCTTGAAAGTTGGTAATCTGGAAAGAAACCCTGCAAGGAACGAAAGAAAAAGCTTCCTGCGCAGCGGAGCGTCCTTTCAGTTTTCTTCTGTTATTCTGCTGCTGCCACCGTGTTGGGTTTTGTTGGATTTGTGGCGCTCTTGTCAATCGGGGTGCCTGCGTGCGTGTGAGAGAAGAAGCTAGCCTGGAGGTAGGTCAAATGCGACGCACAAATGCTGTTTTTTTTTTTGTTCTTGGGTGTTTTGTTGAGATAAGGTAGAAAATCTAACAAGCGGAAAGTCGCGATATGGGTGACTGTCAGTCTTATTCTTGACTTGCTGCCGCTGCTGTGAAGTTGTTTAAGTTGGAGGAGGAGGAGGAGGAGGAGGAAATCATGCCTGCCATTGTCATGGCAGACGAAGTGGAGCCAATTCTGGCAGAGAATCCTCAGAGGTTCTGCATGTTCCCTATAAAATACCCAGCAGTATGGGAAATGTACAAAAAGGCGGAGGCAAGCTTTTGGACAGGTATGCCATTTCCCTCTCTACTCCAGAAGCATGTGCAGTAACGCATCTCAGTACTTGGGAATCAGGAGAGGGGATGGAAGAATAGTAGTAGAGAAAGGAGAGAGATTGCAGGTTGTCAGGGTTTAAGTTGCTTTACAGTACATACATGTTGAGCTTCAATGTAAACTCCAACATTTTTTTTGAACTGAGAATTTGTTTCCTTCTGGAGTATCTGGCTTTCAGGCCCACACATCTCAGTAACTGGGAATCAGTAGGCGAGATGGAATTGTAGTAGGAGAGAGAGAAATGAGAGAGTCTGCAGGTTGTTAGGGTTAGGGTTTAAGTTGCTTTACAGTACCTACATGCTGAGCTTCAATGCAACTCCAACAAATCTTTTGAACTGAGAATTTTTCTTCCTTCTGGAGTTTCTGACTTTCAGGCTCACAAATCTCAGTACTTGGGAATCAGGAGAGAGGATGGAAGAATAGTAGTAGGAGTGTGAGAGAAATGAGAGAATTTGCAGGTTGTTAGGGTTAGGGTTTAAGTTGCTTCAGAGTACATATATGCTCTGAGCTTTAATGCAAACTCCAACAATTTTTTTGAACTGCGAATTTGCTTTCTTTTGGAGTATCTGGGCTTTCAGGCTTCCAGAGTTTTTTTATGCTTGAAATGCTTCCACTTGGGAATAACCGAGTTCTGAAGATTTTTTGTTGTGCTTTGATGTATACTGCTCATTTTAGCTTTATTTCCTCTTAATTCTTTCACCTGGCTGTCTTGGCCATTAGCAATTGAATGAAAAATTGTTGTGAATGCAGCTGAGGAGGTTGATCTGTCACAAGACCAGAAGCATTGGGAGAAGTTGAAGCCTGATGAGAGACACTTCATCAGCCATGTGTTAGCCTTCTTTGCAGCATCTGATGGGATTGTGCTTGAAAATTTGGCAGTTCGGTTTATGAAAGAGATCCAGATTCCTGAGGTGTTCTTACATTCTTCTCTTCATCAGTAGAGAGAGAGAGGAGGATATACTTGAATTACTTTAGCATATTTGGTTCAAACAAAGATAGTTCCTGACAAATAGTGTTTTGGTGATTGTCTGTCTTTGCATCCATTACTTGCCGATACAAAACTTGTGAAGAGAAATGCTGACTCCTCTCCATTGAAATGTCTGCAGGCTCGTGCTTTCTATGGGTTTCAGATTGCTATTGAGAACATCCACTCAGGTGACTTTATGGTTCACCCTGTGGTAACAGGCTTCTTCTAAGTAGGCATGTGCTGAAGCTGTTGAATGTAATCATCATTTTGTATCATATCTCAATTCAGGTGACAAGCCTCGATATTTATGCTTGACTCTGGTTGCTGGCTTTGTATTGACAGAGATGTACAGCCTTTTGCTGGAGAGTTATATCAAGGACCATAAGGAGAAAGCAAGGCTGTTTAATGCCATTGAGACCATCCCTTGTGTAACCAAAAAGGCACAATGGGCATTACGTTGGATTGATGGTGCTGAAAGTTTTGCAGAGAGGATTCTAGCCTTTGCGTGTGTGGAGGGCATATTCTTTTCTGGAAGGTACAGCTAAATTCATTTATTGTCATTGTCTTAACATTTCTGGTTTTTATGTGTCCAAGCAAGCAAGCTTTGACATTTTGCCATCCTCATGCAGTGGCTAACTTCTTCATTTGCTTTGTTTTCAGCTTCTGTGCAATCTTCTGGTTGAAGAAGAGAGGTTTAATGCCTGGATTGACCTTCTCCAACGAACTCATTTCAAGAGATGAGGGCCTGCATTGTGACTTTGCTTGTCTCCTTTATTTGTAAGTCAGTTCAATCAATTGAGGACAATGCCATGTTGTGTTCTTTACTGCAGCATTCCAGTTGTGTCTCCTTATTGTATATGCTTCTTTGACTTCTTTACCACTGTACCTCGCTTTCCAGGTGTATAATCTCTGATGTGTGCATAGGGGATTACGGTCCAAAGATGGCTCCTTATGGTCGATGCTTCATTTGCTTACTATTTCTGTTTTCCAGTATATAGATAGCGCTACTGCTTGGTTAGAAATGCACATGGAGTTTATGGCCAGGAGACTGCACATGCTCCTGCCCATGTAAAACGTTTATTTGCAGTAGGTGGAATGTTTTGGCTAGAATTTGGCATTGATTTTCCTTGTTCTTTGCAGGTTGTTGAAGAACAAGCTGTCTGAGGAGAGAGTGCAAGAGATTGTATGTGATGCTGTGGAGATAGAGAGGGAGTTTGTATGTGAGGCTCTCTCTTGTGATCTGGTGGGCATGAACAAAGTCTTAATGAGTCAATACATTGAGTTCGTAGCTGATCGCTTGTTGGTAAGTACATGTGATTCTCCCTTTTTCTTATTGGTCCTTGCTTGCATTTTAGAGATATGTACATCAATTCCAGAGAAGACCTTGACGTGTTGTATTGGCACCTCTTTCAATCATGTAGTTTTGTGGGGTTCCATGAATTACCCATTGTTGCAGGTTTCTTTGGGATATGTCAAGAAATACAAAGTACAAAATCCTTTTGACTGGATGGAGCTCATCTCATTACAGTGAGCTTTTTAAACCCTGCTGTGTGCTTATCATGCACTATAGCCTTCAGCTTGCCTCATCAGGAAACAAATGTCCATAGTTAAGGCATTGCATTTTAGGCTGCTTGGATGCTACTTCATGATATCCTCTTGTTGCTAAGAGATGCAAGAAGGATCTCACAGATATCTCTGCAGTCCCAGAACAATGATAATCACTGTTTGTGCTGCTGGCAGAGGGAAGACCAACTTCTTTGAGAAGAGAGTGGGGGAGTACCAGAAGGCATCTATAATGTCAAGCCTGAATGGATCCGGTGACCATCATGTCTTTAGATTGGATGAAGACTTCTGAGTTTGCAATCTGACAAGATTGTTGCTGCCATGAACAAGAGGTGGTAATGGCAAGAAGAGGTGTCACATGGGGTGCAGCAACTGGGAAGTTGTAATTTAACCTAGGTGTGCTATACCATGACAGAGTCCAAGCTTGCCCTTGCTGATTGGCAACATTGCTTGCAAAGTGCTGGCACAATGCAGGCCTTGCCATTTGAGACTGTTCATGAGCATCTGAATCTAAGCATGGTGAATGGACTCCACATTTTACTTTGCACTATTCTCATTTTGAGTATGGTGGACTATAATGGTATACGACTTATGGGAGGATCATCCATAATGTCCCCATGCAGCCTTATTTTAGTTGGCTAACAAGGAGGCAACTAGAGATTTTGATGATTTACTTGTTGCCCAACAGCTTATTTTGGAGGATAGAAACCATCACTACAAGTTCAGGACTTCAATGGAGCAATTTTACATGATGCTGTGGTCTTGAATTGGACCTTGATTTATTGTTGGGATTGTGCTCCTCTCTTCCAGTGCAATTGTTGTGTTTTTTAAAGCTGCATCTAGTATCTTTGTTATAGTCCTTGTCAGGTAATTGCATGCCTGCAGTTGTTCAGGGAAATCTCAAGAAGAGGAGGTGAGGGTGATGATGGCTTATATCATCTCCACCACATGGAGTACAGGTTCAGCAAGATTGCATCTGTCATTACCTTTGAAGACAATGAATTTTTGTCAGAAAAAAGCAGGGAGAAGGTTCATTAATAAGTCCTGCAAGATGCATTATCAGAAGTTGCGGGATGTGTGTTCAGCAAACAAGTCATTTGCATAATGGAATTGCTTGCAGTCACCCACTGCTTGAGGGGAAGAATGATGGAACACAATCATGGGAAGCTTCGGAATTCCATGGAGTGACTCTCCAATCAGGAATGTCATGGGAGAATCTATGGATTGTATGAGATACTAGAGAACTGGCAGGGTTTGGCTGATTCTAGAATTCCTAGATCACCTAGCCTCACCTTGGCTTGCTAGGAGCCAGAGTTGGCCAAACCGTTTGGCTGATTCTAGAATTCCAAGCTCACCTGTAGCCTCATCTTGGCTTGACAGGAGCCAGAGTTGGCCAAACTCTACCACTCCATGGAATTAATAACTGCTAGGTCTTGGTCTTATATGGTAGAAAACATAACCTTACAGAATTGGCAAGGCCTGTAGATGAGGTCCACAGTGTCAGCACTGACAATTAGTCAATTAAAAGGGAGAATAAGACCTAACAGCTATTGTATTGATATTCATGTAATATGGAAAAGCACCTTGGCATAACAAGGAATGAACTAAAAACATTCACCTGGAATTGATTTAAGGTTTGTTTGAATACACATGTTGAAAAAGCTCCTTCACTTGGTTGTTATATGAAGTGTAGTTGGAATGGACATCATGTGAGCTTCACGTAAGCAACCTTAGGAAGCAAATTTAATTCCAATTTAGAGGTATAGGGGATAACATAGTAAAACACTTTGATTTCTCCCAAATATCATTCATTATAAAGATCAAGTCTTGGTCTATTCCACTGCATTCGGTTTGAAACTTGATCATAAGAACTATGTTTACCCACATTGTGCATTTTGGAAAAAGTGTTAATGATATGTACACATTACTTGTTTTTACAACAATTGCACTTGGGAACATATTGGATCCATATCAATAATCAGACTGTGGTAAATCTTGTGAACCAATGTACCCTGAGCTCTAATGCCAGACACCCATCCACCTATCTTCTACTTACTTACCCACCCACTTACGACCTTTTTATTCACCTACTCACCTATCCATACATTCACAAACATACCACCTTTGCAACCTAATGAAAAGAAATGCAAAAAAAAAGCTTGCCAACATCATAGGTGCGAATGATGATGAAAAAAATGTTAAAATTTAACATTAACAAAACCATTTGTAAGCAATAAACCATTGTGGATGTGAATGAAAGTTTAAAACCTTAACTTAATATTGTACTTTATGGTTATTGGATGTAGGTTAAATCCTTAACGGCTAGCTTGCGAGACACTTAACATTAGAGTGCCCAACACCAAGTGTGATTGGAGCATAACAAAGCACATAGTTTGCTGTGACATTTATTTTCTTCTAATGTTGAATTTTTTTTATGGATTGGGGAACTTGTCATTAATTTTCTGAAAATATTGTTGGGATGGGTGATTCCAATTATCATGGCCTTATACACACTACAAACATGCAAGTAGCCCAGCTTCAAGAAAGAGAGTGGTATCTAGAAAATAGCCAAGGTTAAAGGAAAAGGCTCTCAATTGTGTTAAACTCTAGCTAATACCCGAAGTCATTTGTTGAAAAAAATCATTAATGCTGGACATTATCTCTAGCAAGGAAATTATCCTTTGTTTTAAAACTAAATGAGGAGATGGATATGAATTGGTTGCTATTTTGATGGTAACTTGTGTATGATGCATGATGACAAGGATAAATGAACTGAACACCTTTGTCAATTTTACATGTCACACACGCCTTTGAATTTGGAAGCAGATATAAAATGATAAATATTTAACAGTGGAAGTTTCTAACAAATTGTATGATCTCTTATTTTCATATCAATTAATTGAGTTGACATCCAAAACTTGGTCATTTCCATAGAATTATACATTTAGATACATGCTGATAAGGATCAAAGTTTGGATTCAGAAGTAGGAATGAAAGAGCAAACAATTCCTGGTGGAAGTTTCCAACCACTTGTATGATACCTTGCTTACAAAGGATTCTGGGGTGGGGATGGGATCGGGGAGGTGGGGGAGCTTGGTCATTCCCATCTTTAATTCACTTTGTCAAGACGGCATAGTATCCTACGGATGGATAGGTGTGCATTATACTAATTAATTAAGTGGCATCCAAGACTCCATCTTTTACAATTGTGATGGGTCCCTTTAAACAGAAGGACGCAACCAATTGTTCACACGATTTTCAATCCTCACTCTCAAGATACAATACTGGTCCCTCACCAAAAATATCAGTTCCTCACCAAAAAGGAGAACTTCGGATCAAGGATATGGTATAAAATAATGACTTTCTCAACTCATATGATTCACCTTGTTTTGACATTTAGAATTTATGTTCATAACTATATGTTTGGTCTGACTATCCCAAGGATTAGTGTCGGGGGAGGCAGGACTTGAACACTTTTAAGTTGAAGGATATGATTTTCTGGGGACAGAAAATCGAACCAAAGGGTTTGTTTTCCTTCATGTGTGCCCCATCATGATCCTTGTTCATGTTAGACTTTCCATTGCAAACTGTGTCTTACTAATGTTCTCCACTTGTGTTTCATCATAAGTTCTCAAACTGTTATGTGCTGTTATCTATGATATTCCTCATATGTTCCCAAGTATCAACACTATTTATCCCCCCATCTTCTTTGCAAAAAAGTTTCTCACTGTAAGCACTGATCTTTTTTCCCAACAATTAGTGTTGCAGAGAGAGGACTTGAAAATTTCTAAGTTGAAGGAACCAAAATCCATATGTGTCCAATTAGAATCCTTGTTCCCATTAGACATAAGTATGTTCCTCACAAAAGTTCCATATTCCAAGTTGTGTCCTAAATAATAATGTTCTCCAAATTGCTTCATCTAAAGTTCTCAAGGTGTTGCAAACCCTGTTATCTATGATGTTCCTCAAACGTTCCCAACGATATTCTCAAGTATTGAACAATAGTACCTATTTATCCCATATTCTTTGCCCAAAGTTTCTCCTTCTTAATTTGTTATTTTCTGTGCCTACACTGCAGAAAATTTCCTAAAATTATGTTCCATTTCTAACTCAGCAAAGTCAAACTTCCACTTTTGGTGTTTTCTTAGAGGAGAAGGGTCTGTGAGTTCATCTATAAGAAGAATAAGTACATTCCACAATGATGGAAGGTACTCTGACAGGCTTGCCAGGGCCTGATTGTTAACAGAATAAGTTGCCCGCCCAAGGTGGTCCTCCAGGAGCAGGGTCGAATTATGGTAACATGCTTGTCTAAGGGCCTTACCGCATGTAATGACCCAGTCAGCTCCTACTCATCACACTAAGAAAAATTGATGGGCCCTTACATGGTAAAGAAATGCCTTAGGACCGGGGCATTTCCTCATGTAATAGCAGAGGGGGTGGGCATGTTTTAAGAGAGGGGTGGAGATGGGTGGTTTGGTCCTCCCGCGGGAGGGTATGGGCACACCTCCCGCTATACTGAGGGCGTGTGAGGCTATTACAAAATGCAAGAAGCCACCCAGAAACTTCAGATGACTTTCCAGTGTCACTAGGGAAGATTAACCTGGATTTAAGGCGTCCTCCAACTAGTACAAGTGCTGGGAAATTTCTGACAGGTCATCAGTTATTACCCCAAGGAAACTAACTTGCAAAGCCAGCAGAAGCAATGAGCAACAATTTCAATAGAACCCAAATTCCAATTACCAGGAAAAACCGGACAACATTTTCATTTTACGCATTCAAATAGATTCAGCTCGTGCGAAGCTTATTGTCAGATGCACAGGGATTTCAGTTAAATCCACAGGCAATCGCACTTTTTGTACTGCACATGTGGAGTTTGTACACACAACATCATCTCTCAAATCTGTTTCTCTTTGGATGAATTTGGAGGCTTGATCATTGGCATGCACATTTCACAGAGTTTAAGTTCCTGAACCAAGTTAATATAGGTCCTTTCCTGTGCAGTACTGATCTCTCGTGATCAGAACTTCTTCATCTCATGTGTAGTGTTGCTTTTCATGATCTATGCACTTGGATATAGTAAGCAGGCTCTTTTTGCATTACAAAAAAATTTACACAGAA
This sequence comes from Sphagnum contortum, assembly GCA_963920785.1. Classification (NCBI taxonomy): domain Eukaryota; kingdom Viridiplantae; phylum Streptophyta; class Sphagnopsida; order Sphagnales; family Sphagnaceae; genus Sphagnum; species Sphagnum contortum. The sequence goes on along the minus strand of OY987287.1, from coordinate 1,281,023 downwards.
GACGCAGAGTTCGTTCACCCAGCTGTTATCACTTGATAGTGATCAATTTTTTTCTTAAAACTTGCAACTATATTAGAGTACCAATCATGGTAAGCAGCACAAAAGACGATCCAGTGCCAACTTTGACACACATGACTAGTCCAGTTCAAGGCAGCTGCCCAGTATTGGCACCAGAAGATGATGATCCAGGGACGTATCGTGATCAGTTGCCTGACTACCAAGCTTCAAGTCCCACCCTGCATGACTACCCACAACATCATCCAGCGATGTATCAGGCGCCTGGAGTCAACCAAGCAGCTTCAAGTGGACACGCTGATCATGGCTACCCACCACCAGTACAGCTGATGTATCAGCTGCCTGGCAACCAAGCTTCAGGTCCCGTCGTTGGCTACCCTGCACCACCAGTACTGGATCCGAATATTGCTATGTATCAAGGCTATCAAGCAGCTTCATACCAGCAGATCCCACTACAAGTTTGCTCTCTAAGTCCTCAAAATCTGTGTGGAACTCCAGATCAGCCATATGATCTGCAGGTCTATAATACTTACCACCCTGCAACTCCAATGATGCAGCAGCAGGCGGTGGTGGTCACGGGGCCTCAGTACTGCTTGCCTCATGAGACAACTTTTGCAATCTCCAAGAAGGTGATCTCATTCAGTGGTGGGGACTGGACAATCACTGATGCTGCTAGTGGCCGAAAAGTCTTCAAAGTGGATGGCAGGTTGTTCAGTGTCAGTGCCACAAAACACCTTCGTGATACTGCTGGTCACCAAATTCTTCGGATGCAAAAGAAGGTGAACCAAATCATAACGTATATACATGATGTTATTGTAGACCTGCAAAATTTGCTGCTAGAGTAATGAAAAATATGCACAACTAATTTACCCAGTGACATTGAAAGAGAATGTGGTTTATTTTCTCACCAAAAAAGCAGCAGCTCATGACCCTTGTGTGAGATAAACTTTGTGGTTTCATCCATTCCAATGTACAATTTGTGGTCTTTATTGTGGATTATATATTACATCAAAATGGCAATTTGACATTAGGTAATTATGGCACATGCTGATCAATTTACAGATCAAATCCCAGAGCTTCTTCTTGCAACTGAAGCTGTAGAACTAGCTACATCCATGATCTACAACTTGAAAAACTGCTGAAGATTGCAGGTTTCCAAGAGAAAATCATAGCTCTTAAAAGTTTCTTGGCTTAGTTCAATGCTACTTCACAAATTTAAAAGAACTTAAGTATTACAATTTTAAGTATTCACAACCAGGTCCTTGACATATGACATGTTTTCTGATCAGCAGATGATCATGTCTCTCTCTCTCACCACTAATTTTGCTAGAAGTTTGCTCAAGTTTTAATGCAAGAGGTTGCTTAAAGAAATTGCTCTCCACTAAAGTCTATCATCATCAAGTGATGATTTTTTTGGCTTTGTTTTGGTGAATTGAACAAATGCTTCAAGCTTTGTACTAGCTCCGAAAAAATCACACCCAGCTTCTGATTCATCAAGACACTGTAACTCTTAACATATTGGACTTGATTCTGTGTCGTGTATGTGTGTGGTGTTTTTGGGGGCTATGGAGAACAGTTCTTCACGATACATGAAGGGTGGCTTGTGTATGGTAACAACAACCAGCTAATCTGCACAGTGAAAAGGACAACTCCTTCAAGAATTGCTCCTGATTTGATACCTTCCATGGATGTTTTCCTGGCTTCCAATACTACTGAGGTAGTCCCAGATTTCCAATTGAAGGGCAGTTTCTTTGAAAGAAGTCTCACACTTTTGCGTAGAGGACAAGTCCTTGCACAGGTATGCACAACACCCAAAATGGCCTAACTAGCCATAGTTTTATTGTTGTGTGCATAATTTTCTTTCTTTTTAAAGTGTTGAACTCATTTCTTTTGAAGCCCATTCGATTGTAAATGTATTAGGTTTTTGCCATCAGCAGAACCTGGCTCACCTGTAGAGCAGTGAATCCATGTCCAGTGTGGTTTTTTTCCAAATTTGTGAGGTAGGCGATTTGACTATCATCCACAAGAGGACTTAGCCAAATTTGGCTACAGGTCAGAGAGGAAAGTAGAAAAGTTTAGGAATTGTGCCATATTTTGGCAACATGCTACAACCTAATGTCTAAATATGACGACTTTAAAGCCTTTTTTTCTTCATACCTGATGTGGCGATAGTGGGCCATTTTATCAAAAAAAGAAATGCATTTGTACTTGTTGCAGGGGCCTTTTCTTTGTCACCAAGTTGCAAAATTTCATCCAAAAAAATTCACTTAATGGGTTTAATCAACTGCCATCATTTGTTTTGACTGGTACTTGGGTGCATGGTTTTTTTTTCTAATTTTATGAGATAGACTCACATGTGGGAGAGTGGGTTTGAATATGAACATTGTTTGATGTGATTGGCACTGGGGAGAATGCCATCTGAGGTTTGACCAATGGCCATTAACTGATGTTAGTGGCAGTCTATGTGACTGTGACTGAGGAGAATGCGAGTCAGAACGAATAATGCTTAGCAGCTAGAGTGTGACAATGTTAGGAACTTTGTAGACTATTTGTTAGACCTCACAGGAATAATTCTGTGTGCAAGGTTGCATGCATTGCAAAGAGCATTGACTCTAGGAAGCTTAGGGTCAAGAGTGGAATCTATCCTGAGTGACAATTAGGCCTACATGTAGTGATAGTTTCTACTTTGTGCCCACTTTGTTACTATGGAATTTCTTACATTTCAGAATATTGAAGTCCCAGTGGATACATGAGGAGTACTTAAAGGCGGAGAAGATAAATAACACAGGCAGGATTGTATTGATGTGATCTATTGTCGTTTATGTTCCAGGTGATGCGGCGATTTACATCCAAGAATCTACGTTTTGGGAATGAATCTTTTGGTGTAACTGTGTCACCGGGTGGTGATCATGCATTTGTGCTTGCTCTTATTGTCATTATGGATTCAGTGTACTTGCACAGCCATCACCATGGTAACAATCAACAACTATCCAGAGCTAAAGTGACCAAGAACCTCTTCCCCATGGGTGGTGGCACCACCTTTTTTTGACAAAGGGCCGCTGTTGGTCAGTTTTATTAGCTTGCCTATGTGAAAATCATGAATCACTTGGATCATTTGAATTGTTGTGTATACGTATCATGTTTATGTAGTGTGAGATTGAGGGAGTTTTACACTTAGAATTGTCCACAAGTTTGCATATTCATTTCCCTTCTATTTCATTTCAAAGTTTTATTTTTTAATCCAGAAATGATACAATCAGGTTTTTGTCTAAGTGGTGATCATGAGCTGCAAATAGTCTTCAAGATTACCAATTGAAAAACGTTTGGGAAGGTGAAATTAATGAAAATGTTGAGGCCTTGCCATGAAGCATTCTGAGCTTTAAAACTAATATTTTTAATAACTCATATAAATTTGCTGATATAGAAGACAAATAACACAAAGTTATATGATATGACTTAAATCACTATTAAGGTTATCACTAGTTTTCTTCTTTTGTGATCATGGAAGTGACACTTACAAGTTTATGTCAAAAATCAACGCAGCTTCCCAATTGTTGACCCTTAGGATTTAGGACATTTGGGGTTTTAACGCATTTGCATGATCAATTTTACACATGACTAGTGTGGCATGTGCCATCGGCCCAAGTGTGAACGAGATCATGTAATTGCTCCAAATGTAAACAAGATTTTCACGATAAAACCCAATTGTGAAATTTTTATTTTTTAATTAAAATGTTTTGACAAAAATATTCAATATCTCCCACATCTGAATACAAATTTATCACCTCCATTAAATTGTAATCATCAAATGTTTTCCAATAGTATAAAAAGTGGGCCAAAATTTGAACAAAAGATATTTAGATTTAATTTTATTGAATTTTCTTTGAGAAAATTGCTCAATAGTCAGTAACTCTTGCACCATAAGACTAAACACTGGCAAACCATCTCAATATAACCCTATTCATCAAGGACTTTCCAACAGTATCCGAAAGCATGAGGGGGTTGTTGTGGCTTGGGAAATTTCAACATGACCCACAAAACAGACAAATTATCTTCCTTAATAGATAAATCCCTTTGTATTTGAGTTGGTTTTTATGGGTCATATTTAGCAAGATTTTGATTTCTAAGATTGAATTCAACTCAAAACGACCCGGTTTAAAAATCTTCATGGCAACATGTAGCCACAAGAGTTGATGATGGTATGCACACAATGCTCATGAAAAACAAATATTGCAGACCAAGAAAGCAGCTACCAAGAAAACCGAGTCAAGAAGAGAGGAGAAGTGAAGAGAAGAGGGCATTTCACAAAATGAAATGGCTGTTGTCCACAGGTTGCTGTTGTCTTGCAATCTTGACATTTGAGATTTTTGCATCAATGGTGTGGCTTTACACCAGCTAATGCCCGTGGAGCAGGACATACGTGAAAAAACAGCCCTCTCTCAGCTGCCATCTCCGAATCAGGCCCTTATTTCAGTAAGGCCCTGCTCTTGGGGCATTACCCTAGAGGAAAAAAAAGTCTGTGTACTTGTTGCAAGGGCCTTTTTTGGGGGTCGCCAGGTCACGAAATTTAGTAAAAAATAACAATCACTACGGAAGCTGTCAACACTAACTTATGCTCAAACAAGATATCCACAATTTGTCGAAATCCGATCATGAAAATATAACGATAATGATGGTCATGGAGGAGCAGACGTACGTTTTTTCGAAGAATTTCAGCAGCTTTGATTTCGAAAGCTTTTGGATTTTCGACCGCATTGTTGCACGCACTGTGCAATCATTAAAACTCGGAGTTATAAAATGGGAATGGGAGGTATTTCGACGCTTCCTTATCGGCGGTCGTGTCTTACCGACGTACGCAAAATAGTCAAACCTGAGTGACTGCATACGTCGGTGGGTTTGCCAAGGGTTTTCGAGCCCATCATCGGTCACGAGGAACGTATGATGGCCGACAATTTCTAGGGCTTGAGGCACATCGTTGCTTGCATCTGATACTGTTGCATGTTGATACCCAAACCCAAAGACAAAACGCTCTTCTGTTGTTGGCTCAGAGATCGCCTAGTCGAACAAAACAGGGTTGAGACTAGTACGCGAGAAGAGACGTATAGGATCGACGAGGTATCATCTATCGGCGAAGTTTGGATCTTTATCGCTAGCAGCATAGGAAGAACGCCGTTCTTTTTGTTGTTGAGAATTCTCGTTTCGGTTGCTTTGGTGGGGGACGTGGAGTTCGATCCCGTCGCCGAGAGAGAGAGAGAGAGAGATTCGCGATCTTTCAGATGAAAGTTTTTGGTAGCAATCGGTTTATGTCTGTCTTAGGGTTCTGAAGGTTGTGGGTGTGTGCAGTTCGTGGGTCTAAAAGCGAGGGAGAGGCAAGAGGGGGAGTAGGGCGTGTGTGGGAGGGAGGGCGGGGGGGCAAAAGGGTGGGGATTGGGGTTTGGTGTTAAAGACAGAATCTGAAGACGCTGTTGTTGCTGCTCCTCGTGTTGTAATATCATGGAAGGCGGCGGCGGGGGAGACGAAGAGAGGATGCACGAAGTGGCTCCAGATTTGAATGACGCAATAGAAGAAGAAGAGGAAGAAGAAGAAGATGAAGATGATGAGGAGCAGCATCAGCAAGTGGCTGAAGATGAGTCACATCACCAAGGTGATGATGAGGCACAGAAGGGAAGCTTTCAGAATGGAGGGACAGCCAAGGACGCTATGGTAGAGAGTGAAGCCAAAAGTTCGCGAGACGCATCCTCAGGAAAGACGTCCAGTTCAGGGTTAGTAGCCAGAGTCCCTAGATCTAGCTCCAACTTTAGCTTGAGGTTTAGCATCACATGTAGCTCCAAGTGTGTTGGGAAGTGTGGATATGCAGTTGAAGGATCATCACGGGATAGACGTAGAATATTGTCTCCTCCTTTTATAGCTAACGCAGTATCCATTTGCTGATAGAGGGAAGATCTTCATCGGCGGCCTCTCCTGGGACACTTCCACAGGTATGTCTTCACGTTCCTCCTATCAAAAATTCTCGTTTTGAGGTTGTGGAACTTCTGATGCCACTTTAATGGCAGCCCAGAAGCATATTTGTTCTCTTCTTTTCATGAAGAATCAGCAAAAATTCTGGTGTAAATTGGTTGAGTGGTGTGCCAAGGTTTTGTTTGTGCACCATCAGTCTACACTCTGATCAGTTTCTGTGCACTTGATGAGGAGCTCTCCAACTACTGCTTCCTTCTTTCTAGTCTCCAATTCTTCCAAACAATCGTTCCTCTTGAGTGTGATGAGAACTCCATTGCATTGAAGCTCTAAGAAATGGGATTTTGTTTGTCTACAAATGCTCAATGGCCAGATTGTTCTCTGGTTGTAAAGTATTTCACTCCTTACAAAGGATCTTCCAATGTCAATTGTGTCCATAAAGCATGGATAGTTTGGGTGTAGCACTGATGTTTTAAGGCTTTGTTGCACACTGAGGGTTGGCTCCTTCGTGAAAGACAGACTATCACTGCTCCTGCAGGAGCCTCTGTGTTTCTTGCACTTATGTGTTGTACATGCACAGACCACCTTACGAACCACTTCAAGAAGTATGGCGAGATTACAGATGCTGTCATAATGAAGGATCGCTCCACAGGTCATCCCCGGGGGTTTGGCTTTGTGACATTTATGGATGCATCTGCATGCAAACGTGTTGTGCAAGACAAGCATGTCATAGACGGAAGAACGGTAAGAGGCGCAATATGTCACATGGGGCATCAGGTTCGGGGTTGTTGAGTCTGTGCACAGTCCACTGTCCCCTCATAGTTAGGGTTCACAGCAGCAGTGCTTTTCAACCTTCCATATTCATAGTATTATGTGCTAGATCAGGAGAGAGAGAGAACACTAGTGGTGAATGGGTATGCTCATTAGATGTAGCTGCAGGTGGAGGCAAAAATCTCAGTTCCTCGTGAAAATATGGGTGCAAGTAAAGGACCGAAGACTAAGAAGATCTTTGTTGGAGGCATTCCTCCTTCTATCACAGATGGTATGCAGAAAGTGCTTTTGCTGGCATTAGCCTTCCCCTCCCTTTGTCTGTGTACTTGAGAGAGTAGATAGATAGTCTTGTAGTTTACATTGAGCCAACCACACTGCTATGACCTGGCCTCCAGATTCCTCAATAGAAGCATCTCATGTAGCTGTGAATGGAGTTGCATATTGGGGGTTACTGACAAATTTACATACAATGTTACCTTTGCAGAGGAATTCAGGAGCTACTTTGCAGCATTTGGAAATGTGGTGGAGCACCAGATCATGCAAGATCATAGTACCGGTCGCTCTCGTGGGTTTGGATTTGTAACCTTTGACAGTGAACAGACTGTTGAGGATATACTTGCTCAGGGAAAAATGCATGAACTTGGAGGCAAGCAGGTGAGTAAGGCTTGTCATCATGCAAAGTTTCCAAACATTCATGGATAGTTTCCATCCACAACCTAAGGCTTATACATTCATCTTTCTTGGATATGCAGGTGGAGATTAAAAAGGCAGAGCCAAAACGACCAGTTCAAGACAATCCAGCACATGGACTTGGTGGAAGGGGAGGAGGTGGTTATTATACAGCTGGTGGTGGTGGAGCTTATGGAGGATATTCAGAGGGAGGTTATGGAGGAGTGGGCAGTGGAGGCTATGGTGGTTCATATAGGTCTGGAGGAGGCTATGGTGGAAGAGGGGGAGGATATGGAGGTGGTGGTTATGGGGGTGGATATGGAGGAACTGGCATGTATGGTGGTGGAGGCTATGGTGGAGTTGGCCCAGGTGTGGGTGTTTATGGAAGTGGTGGCATGGGTGGAGGATATGGAGGAAGCTATGGCTCCACTGGGGGATATGGCAGTGGTATGATGACTGGTTATGGAGATGATGGGTATGGAGGTATGGGTTATGGTGCATACAGTGGTGCAGGATATGGTGGAGGCTATGGAGCAAGTGGAGGGTACAGTGGAAGCTATGGAAGTAGTCGAGGGTATGGCAGCAGCAATGGGCGATATCATCCCTATGGCAGGAACTAGTTTTACTGAGGTGCCATGTGTGCACAGTCATTGGATGATATAGGGAAGCAAAGATCTTTCCAAATTAGTGACCTCAGAACAGAGTCTTTTGCGAAGGTCTAGTTGTCAGTTACTTTCAAGTCAACTCAGTAGTTTTTTGTGTTGCAATTGAAATCACTGTTCTTTTCTCTTCCTTGATTGCAGTGGTCTCATCTCACTCTTCTGACATGGACACTTCTTTGTATGCCTCAAAAGTCATGTATCCTGTGCTTGTGTAGCAGCCCTGTGGGATATCTACACAAATGACAGATGAGGATTTACACAGTGGATTTACACACTGCTAGAGAGTTTGGTTTCTATATGACAATGATGTTTATACTGTGTAATATCATATTTTGGAAATAGTGACAGTTCAGAGAGAAGCTTTATGAGCAAAGACTTGGCTTGTTTGTAGTTTGATGGAGTGTAGAGAGCAAGGGCACTGACCACAGGTCACAGAATTTGAGGATGATAGGTGTGTTTCTAGCTGGCTCACTGCTTTGTGGACTTTAGGTTTGTCTACAATCTTACCAGCTTCTGTTTTTTTTTTAAGATTTGAATTTTATTTTTTTAATTTAAAAAAATTAAATTATTTGTGTATTTTATTTGTTCTGTCTTTCCTGGTTTGGAACTTTCTGTGGCTTGAATAAGTGTTAACCTTGCTGTGTTTATCTTCAAGGGGAGAATGGAGATTTCTCTATTCTTATGAAAGATAATCTTACTACCTTCTGGTAAGGGGAGTTAACCCTGCATTCATCCTGTGGTTTGTCAAGTATCAATTGGAGAGCTAAACATCCATGAAATTTGCTGAGTCAAATTTCTGTAGTTAAATTCCTTCAACTAAGCAATGGATCATGCAAAAGCTTTGTTCTGCCCTGGTATTGATGGCAGTGCCTTGCAATAACAGGGAGTAGGGGTCCTTTTTGTGGACTTCATTATACATGAAAGCCAATTTGAGGGCCATAGTCAGTGCCATTCCATACTAATGTAAAAATTCAAAAAGTACATGATAGGTTCTATGATTTTTAGAAGGAATTTGTTTCCATCCCTGGCTTGTGCATCTGGTGCAACAAGATTGCCAGCTGCTTGATCCCTCACTTTTTACCAAAGTCTATCAAATCCAAAAGTGCTGGTCTCCATTTGATTGTTATCAGCTTTCTCTTCTTCTATCTGATCTGAGTCCCAACATACTTGAACATTCATCCATGAACAAACTTAAGAGAGAGGAGCACAACAAGACTTTCTGCCTAATACCAGTTTGCTCATAAGCTGAGATATTACAAAAAGTTACAATAGATAATGTGGTTAAATAAGGGAGACTACCATTTCATCATCTTATACTAAAAGTTTTGACCCCCTCATATAATTGACACATTACACTAGGATAAGTTGGACCTCAATGATAGACATCATATTGCATTGGATGTAAACTAACTCATCCAAGCATAACTTCTAACTAATACAACTACTACCACTTATCATAAAACTTAACCAAAACCTCACTAATACCAATTTGTTCAATCATGATACTGAATCTAGGTTATGTATCAATGTATTTTAGTATTCAACAAACGAAGTGTAAAATAAATTGTTTCATAGTAGAAAAGGATTTTTTAATTGAGAAAAAACTTACAAAGATGGTGTTCCATTTGTTTACAATTGTGTTATCATGTGTTCCTCATTAAAGCATAATGTACTTTGTGATGTATTTTGCATACATTCTAAATTATGTTGCCGTTAGTCAGATTCAAATATCTATAGCAAGCTAACTCATTTCACGAAATTAATTGGATAGTGCCATGTTGTGGTCTGCATGGCCAGTTTCCAGTTGGTCATTAAACCACAAAAAGAAAAAATTAAAGCTCAATACAACTTTCTTTCAGTTGGTTTGGATTACCTAATTGATCTGGTCTTATATTTGTTAAACTCTATTGAATCTGATTCATATTTTGGATGAGTTTCAACTAAAGCCCAAACAATTGGAAAGGAAGCCAACATGCTTCTGGCATTGGGAACATCATGGGGACACTACAAGGATGATAAACTCAACAAGTCAATTTATTCAGAATTCCTTTGACTAAGTTCATTTTAGGCCTTCGTTATTGTAGCTCCATACCAATAATTAGAATGAAACATATTGGTTAAAAAATGAATCTAATTACATAAGGAAATCTGGCATATGGGTTCAGATTCATGTCAAACAAGTGAAACATATACATACTTATATGATGCAATTTGTATGCTGAATTAAAACCTCCACATGATCAACAATTCTGTTGCTTGCCATAAGGAAAAAGGACAAAACTTTAACAAAGTCTTTCTTACAAGTCCGATCCCAAAAGAGGGTCAAAGCATGCCCTTCCTCTATTGCTGCAACAAAGGCAACTTCTGTGCTAGCAAGCATAGCTTTTGGAGTGACTTCATCTTGACTTAGATACATGATTGGCCTGGGGCTATTGTAACCTCCAGTGGATCTTCCTCTGCACAAAGTTGATTTGAACAATAAGCAACATCACAAGTCCCCTTTATTCCACATGTTACACACTTATCCCCCATTTGACAGTGCTAGACATATTTTGGTGCCATTACTCAGCCCATATACACTAGTTGAAACCACAGAAGCAATTTGGACCCTGAATATGAATGATAGAACTGATAGAACGTGTGACCAAGTTGATGGTTGTGCCATGTTGAAAGGGTTCTTCTGCAAAAGAATGATAGGTGGAAAATTTGTTCAACACCCAAAAGTAGACCCACAAAATTGTGTTAGAGAGTACAATACTATTGTTCCATTTCTATATTAAAAAGTTTGACACTTGATATAACTGATACATTCCACTAAATGAGTTAACTTCAGACCTCAATCATATGCAGAAGGTATACAATCATCAATGTGCACTTGCTCAACCAAACATAACGGTCGAATCATTGAATTTTTGTACAACATATCCTTGAAACTTCAACAAAACCTAGTGAGTACCAAGTTGCTTCAATCATGAATCACAATAAGTGTACAGAATGCAGGTTACCTATCAGATTATTGGAAAATTCAATTGAAGAAGTCTGAAGAAGTTTAATTGAAATTGATTGATAGTGGATAAACTTTTATTGAAGTGGGGAAAAACTAAAGGACTGTTGTTTCCACACATAAAGGAAAACTTTGGCCTAGGGTTGGAACCAATTTTTGGCACTTTGACCCAAGGTCAGACTTATGTTCCAGTGACCCCCCCTTACCTATTGCCTATATCGTCATGTTATTTGTTCCCACTCAGGGATATGCTTTTTGTGATGCTCTTTGTTACGTACATTTCTAATATATGTTCCCTTTGGTTGCTTCTTATGTTCTAATGAATCTTATATGTAAATTCACTACGTCCGTCCGTCTGACACGACAATTATGCATTTTAATTCACCGGCAGAATTGGCCTAACATTTCACTAAGTTTGTCCCTGACGGAGCTCGGCGTCCTGAATCGACAGGCATCGACAGGCTCTGTCACAGACAGCCCGGTCATGGATAATCTCATTTCACTCCTGTTTTCAACAGGCCCCGTCACAGATAGCCCGGTCATGGAATTTCACTCCTGATTTTGAAAAAAATTCATTTATCGTTGGATCTCCAATCTACCAGTGACGGGGCCGTTGCTTGAACGCGGCACGGCCCGGGATGGTGGCTGCCTAGGCTCTGTGACGGGCCCGGCTTGATTTTCACGCCCGGCCTGTGACGGGGCCCGGCTCTGTCACGGGGCCCGCCTTGATTTTCACGCTCGGCCTGTGATGGGCCCAGGATGATGGAAGCTCCGCCCGGGATGATGATGATGGATGGATGAAAATGGATGGATGAAGAAGTGGATACATAATGATGACGGATGGATGGATGAAGAAGTGGGTACATAATGATGACGGGTGGGTGGATGAAGAAGTGCACTGGAGGAGGTTGGGTACCTTATGATGATGGATGGATGCATGGATGAAAAAATGCGAGGGAGTGAGATAATGAGGGTGAATGGATGAAGAAGGGGAAGGAGTAGGTGGATCTCTTACTCCGACATATGAAAAAATGGGGAACCGGTGGATCTCTGATTCTGGTGTTTTTTTAACACACCTGTGCATTATATGGGAGTCTTAAGACCATCCAAGTGAAGAAAAAAAAAAAAAAAAGCAGGAACGGGCGGATTGTGTCCGACCGTCACGGGTACCCACTAGTTCATTATAACGTTCAAAATAGTGGTCCCAATTAAGCATATGTCTGTTTGATTGTTCTTCTTGATCCGTAATATTTCTCATATGGCTATGTGTTCTCGACAACAATACTATTTATGCCACCACTACATGCCAAACTTTCAATTTATGTTTGAGCCATGTGGAATTCTAATCTTCTATTACAAGTCCAATTTGCTGTTGGGTCATGAAATGAAAAACAAAAAAAATCAAAATCAACATGAAAATTTTGCCTGTGACAAGATGTCTCAATTTTTTGTACTATATGTTGACAACAAACCTTCCCAAATTATGAAGATAGATGGATGTGAGAGTGTGCAGTCAAAACCTATGTGACGAAAGAATGTGTCTGCATTTCTCAGTGTGAACAGAGGAAAAATGAGCATTTGGATGATGCAATGCCCTAATGGTTGAAGGGCTGCGTGGATTTGGACTGGCAGAAAATGCCAAAACAATGGACAGTTGATCATCATGAAGCTTTGAGGGCGCTTCCGTCTTTTTGATGCGTGTTTTCTACTTTCTTGTTTTGTTTGTATGTGATGAGCTCTGTTTTGCAGTCTTCATGGAATGGGCGGCGCTCGCGTTGATCAACTTGGAGTTTTGTGCTGCCTTTGGACGGGATAGTGGATGGCGAGTATAAGGCAGAGCTTCCAATTTGGTGAAGCAAAGTTTTCTGCTAGCTAAGTTTTGTGGGTTGTAGAAAGAAGGAAGGTTATCACTAGGAATGTATGTGTGTTTGAGGTTTGGAGTTTGAAAGAATGCAATTTGTCAGTAGTTGTAGTGAGCGATGAATGCCCTTGCTGTAATTTGAACCTGCCGGTAGAGGACTGTGTTTCTTTCCTCTGCGCCATAGCCCTTCTTTGGAGGTTAGAGGGAGAAGATGTATAATGTAGGGACCAAATGCGGAAAATGATGACGGTCTGTGGGGTTTCGAGAGCAGTCTGCGTGGCAATTGGTTTATGGTGATGAGTGTTGTCATTAGGTTTCGGAGGCAGTTAGCTTCGGAGCTCATGGGAAGGAGTACCCACAATTGTGGGAGCCCTGAAAAGGAGTAATGGGATACTAGAAAGTTCTGGCGCTTATCAAGTTTTTTGGTCAGTGAGGCACTTGGGTCCTTATTTTCCTTTTTGTCAGACTTCCTTGAAGTTTCATGTGGTGTTTGGGTGGGTTTTCACTCTGGACGATTTGGGAGTTGTGGAGGAATTGCCATGCTAGATGAGTTGGGCTCAAGAGGGTGAAACCGGAGTTGACCTAGTTCCTCATGGTGCATTGCTCAATTTGATTAGGGTGGACTGAAGGATAATTGACTTCAGCTTTGTTCTGCCATTTTTCTGTTAATTCAGCAGTCCACAGAACTACATTTCTTCATTGCTTTCTTAGTGGCAGATACATCATTAATAGCCCTCTCTTTTGGTGACACCTGCACTGGTGATTAGATCAACTGTGAAATTAGCATAGCAGGAGCAACACATAGAGTAATGCAGTTTGACAGTTGGTTCAGCAGTTGACGGGATGACAACTAGTTCAGTTCCTTACCTTGAAAGTTTGCTGATTTCTTGCCAATAGTGACCCCTGGTTGGTTAATTGTGTGGTTTTCCAAAATGATTTCAAGTTGTTGAAGGCTTAACACCTAGGAAGGGAAGGTTGTCATGAATTTGCTTTAATGCTGTGAATGAGTGGGTTGAAAGTTCTTGGGTTGTGTAGGAGATGTGCAAATGGAGGAGAAAATATTATTTTGGAACATGGTGGTGGAGATTGGTGGAAAGAATGGGGTAAGTGGGTTTTTGCTGATTCTACCACCGTTTTTAAGTACCTTGAAGGGAAGTTCCCCATGAGCATGTTTCTAGTGACCATGTAGTCATGCACAGTAATTTCTCTCATGTTTTTTTCCTAGATTTGAAGGCACTGCAATGAGGTGCCAACCTTTCCCATGGTGGGTCTCATGTGCAGAGTCTGGTGCTGGAGTACAGATTGGATGTTTCTAAGCTTGAGTCAGGTGGGTTTCAATGGCCAATTTGGGAATGTTGATGGAGAAAATGACAGGTTTTGAGATTGTTCAGATGGAGTTATGGAGGTCTCTGCATTATGCAGGTCAATCCCTTAAACTCTTCCAAGAGTGTATTGCTAATAATATAGCAGCCAGCAACTTAGCCCCCCTCTTGTCCTTTCTGTAATTTGTCTCACTTGAATGTCTGCAGATCAAGATGTTCCATTCAGTATGTGTTTTGTGGCAATTCTGGAAATTTTAGGCATCATCTCAGCATGTTTTGCCTCCAAGCTATGAGGTTAGTAGTGTAGATACATAGTTGATGGAACACCAAGCAATAAATTTGTTTTCTCTGTTGTACGTTGCCCCCATGTATTCTCCACAGAATGGTGGTTTAGCAAGAGAGTGCAAGGATGTCAAAATTAACTGTGTGCATACTGGGTCATATATAGGCAGAAAAACTAAAAACTTTTCAGCAGCTGCCCAATTTCTTGCCACTTCAGTCTTTTGTTTTCACTGGAACAAAATATTGCTTGTTTCAGGCTACTCTCAAAGACCTAAAAACATGTTATCTTGACTTCACATTGACTTGACATAGGCAATCTATACACTGGTTTGATTGACACACCAACCACTCCAAGCTTTAGAAAGACCCCCAGCAGGGGAGGGAGGCAGCAGCCCCATCAAACATTAGAGAAATTCAAGAAATACAAGGGGGGCAAGAAGCACCATACAATGGTGACGCAATCAGCCCCAAAGATGCCTAAGTGGCACAATTCCGCCTTAAAGGCTTGATCAAGCCTAGCTTGAATAGTAGGGTCCCGGGTGGACCGAAGAGAATTAATGGCCTTCCAAGTGGCCATTCCAACCTCAACGGTAGCAACCCAGGCTTGCTGAAGGATTTTCCTAGAGGAATACTGGTTATCAAAATGCTTCCGGCATCTCTCCGTCCATAGGAAGTAGATGATAAAACTACGAAGGATGTCAAGCGGTTGTCTGATATAGGAGAAGCCTCCTACATGGTACCCTTGGATCCCAGGGGGGTCATCTTCTCTCTCAAAAACAGCTTCACCCAACATGATGAATGGCCAGGAAAGAGTGATGTCATTGGGCGCTCCCCATTTTTCCCAGATGTGAAAGAAGGCCTCCCAAGCCCGTTTTGCAAGGGGGCACTCGAGAAGACAGTGTTGAGGAGATTCAGGGGCCTCCTCTGTGCAAACCTTGCAAGTGGGGAGGATCCCCATGCATTGTAGCCAGGTGCCAACAGGGAGGCCCCGGTTTAAAGTGAGCCATATGAGAGTACCGACCTTCCGGGGTCGGGCATTATGCCAGATTCTGGCTATAACTTGCGTGACGGTGGAATTCTGCAGATTTAACCTTTGAATGAAGGAGCAGATGTAAGCGCTCTGGGTGGGGTTCCTTACGTTTCGGTAACCTCGTTTTGTGGAATAGCCAAAAAAAGGAGAGTCACCCATTTGGGAAGAGGCTTGCCAATGCCACTCTCCCGGGTCCCAGGGAAGCCCATCAATGAAACCGGATTCGAAAATCCAGAGTAAGGGGAGCTTAGTGAGTGATGGGAGCTCCCTGGCAACTTTATATGGGGCTCCATGTCTTTCTTGGTAGAGGACCCTGATTGGGTGATAACCTTCAGGGGAGAGGGTTATCATTTGGGAGTTCGCAGCTCTGATGAGACCAGTGGGGGTTACCCTTTGGAATTCAATGGCTTGCACCGTGTTGGGGGTGACCCTGGTTACATGGTATATCCATTCTAGAGTGTTGTTATTTCCAGAGTTTCTTTCGCTGATCCAGTCCCCTACTTGAAATTGGTTAGTGTAAATTGCAGGATTCCATGGTATGCTCGCTATGATGATTTCTCTGTTATTCCTGTTGGTGGCGTGGTAGGTCATCCGGAGGGCTTGGAGGCTTTTCCATGCCCTTCCCTCCTGATCCCAAAGATCTTTGATTTGGGTGCAGCCAGAATTGGCAATGGCTCGTCCTTCATTGCGACCATTCACTCCCAAAGGGTGACCAGTTGTGTTGAGGATGAGAGGGTTGCTGAAAATGGGCTGTCTAAGAACCTCCGCACGGGATGTGGGTTCGGACTTTGTTAGACCAATTCTTACATTAAGCCAAGAACCAAGGATGCTCTTCCAAAATGAGCATTTCAATTTTTTGAGCTTCGGGGCAGCAAAGAGCCAATTTATATCCGGGATGCTTGGCCCTTTGCTGTGCACCGGAAGATGGACCTGATCTGCTCGGTGCCTTAGAATCTCTTTCCAGGATTCTCCTCCTGGGGCAAGACCTCTCACCAGAAGTTTGGCAAGTAATGCTTCGGATTGTGCCTTGGGGTCTATGATCCCTAGGCCACCGCTAGACAAGGGAAGTGTAAGAGAATCCCATTTGACCTTGGCCCGTGTGTTGGAAGCCTTTCCTCCCCAAATGAAGTTTCGAACCACTCCTCTGATCTGGTTGCACATCTTGGGATTGGGGTTCCAACAGGCTGCTAGATACCACATTGAGGAGAGCAATACTTGGTTGGCAACCAAAATTCTGCCGGCAAGAAAGAGGTTGCACTTGCCCCAAGCGATCATCTTCCCTTTTAGGGTGAGCATGAGTTTCTCAAAATTGGCCTCGATGGGTAACCGGAAGCCTATTTGTATGCCTAAGTATCGAACCCCTTGACCCTCGGGGATCCATTTCAGCCCAACTTCTTGTCCCCATTCCCATTCCTTTTTATCCTTGCTTGCCCATATGGCTGAAGATTTTCCCCAATTGATTTTTGCCCCAGAGGCAAGACAGAATAAATCGAGGACCGCCCGAGCTTTGCTTAAGTTACTCCAGGAGCCTTTGAGGTAAAGTGCGGTGTCATCTGTGAAAGTTTGATCCCGGACGCATCCCCCTTTGGGAAGGCGTAACCCTTCTATTTCGTGCTTTGGGTCATCTAGCATATGGCCTAGAACATCCATAACTAGAATGAACAGGTATGGAGCTAGTGGACATCCTTGTGTGACTGACCTAGCGAGTCTGAAATCCTTTCCAGATTTCCCGTTTACTTTAACTGATGAGGATGCGAGCCAGTAAAGGGATGAGATCCATTGAATCCAGGTGGGGTAGAAACCTAGTTTGGACAAGGTTGGGAAGAGGAAATCCCATTCAATCCTGTCAAATGCTTTTTCAAAATCGAGGAGTAGGAGGACAAGGTCCTGGCCGCTCTCTGGTGCCCAGACCAGAGCCTCCTGAGCTAGGAAGTTATTATCTAGAATGTTTCTTCCTTCTACGAAACCAGTTTGGTTTGGTCTGATCACGAGAGGAAGGAATTCTTGAATTCTTCTAGCTAAAGTTTTGGTAAGGATCTTGTATATGCTTCCCAAAAGTGTGATTGGGTGCCAATTTCCCCAATTTTGAGTGATCCCCTGACTTCGGAATCAGGGTGATCATGCCCTTGTTAATGTATTCCGATGTCAATCCTTGTGCTAACATGGCCTTGAAGGCTAGTAATAGCGTGGGGGCTACCTCATCCACATATTCTTGAAAGAATTCTGTTGGTATACCATCGTGCCCTGGGGCCTTGCCTTTGGGAATCAAGGTGATGGCTTCCGTGATTTCTGCTAGGGATAAGGATCGGGTCATGTTGGCATTCATGGCCTCCGTGACCCGAGTGGGGACGCTCTCCCAACATCTCTCTTGTGCCTCAAAAGTGCCTGGGGCATGTGTCTCTGACTCATAGAGGTTGGCATAAAATCTTGTGATGTAATGAGAAAGGTCTTTCTGGTCAGAAATTGTCCCTCCATCAACCTCTAGCTCCTTCAAGAGTGCCTTTTTCTTTCCGATTCGATGGAAATCAAAGAAAGTTTTGGAGCAGGTGTCCCCATACCTGAACCATTTGGCCGCTGAGAGGTGATTATTGTGCTCAACTGAGGCTTGGAAAACCTCAGCCAGCTTTCCTTGCGATTCGGACAAGATGTCCCACACTTGTTCATTAGTTGGGTCCCGTTGAAGCTGCTCCTCAGCCAGCTGAATTTTCTTTACGTGCACTCTGACCTGCGCCCCTCTTAGGCGGCGCCTTTCCTTCGCTAATCTTGTGTTGCATGCCAATACTCTTGTGGTGGCAGCCTCCAACCAAGGGGCCCACTCTGAGTCGTTTAAGGGCTTGGGTAGCTCCCCTTCCCAGGCTTGCAGCATTTCAGCTCTCCCTTTTTCATCTTTGAGTAGGGAAGAGTCAAAATAATGAGACAGTTTGTCAGGTATGTCAGGCTGACCCCATATGGATAGGACTAAAGGAGAGTGGTCGGAGAATTTTCGGATCGAAGCAACCGCCTCAATTCTCCCTCCTCTCGAATCCAAGTCCTGGGAAATGAGGAACTTGTCTATGTGTGAGACCGCCGAGTGTGCACCAGATCTTCCATTGTCAAAGGTGAATTCCTTGGCGGACAATTTTCGAAAGCTATCAAGCAGCCATGCATCCATTAAACCATATTGGAGGGTTAGGTGGTGCCATGCATCCGCCTCCCTTCTATGCATCCGACGTTTGCCAGCCACCCCTCCTTGCTGAGTTTCTTCCCAGTGGTTGAAGTCGCCACCTAGAATGAAGTGGTCAACAACTAGATTCGCTTCACTCAACCGTTTCCACATCGACGCTCTCTCATTTGAAGAACATGAAGCATAAACGTTGATGATTGTCAGGGTACCAGTACCCAAGATGTGAAGGGTAATGAACTGTGCCCTGCCTTCTAAAAGAATGCCATTGGCACTGATGAGGGGGGCAAGGGATTTGTCAACGAGAATGGAAGTGCCCGCACTCATTCGCTGTGAGCACCCCATTGGTAGGCCATAGTTCCAAAAAGAAGCGCCATTCCAGAATCGGATCCCTTTTGTGGAGTTAGAGCAATCTATTTCCCCCAGGTGATGTTCTTATAAAAGCAATATTTGAGGGGTGGGAACTAGGGAGGAAATCCAGGAGCGGATTTCTTTTTGCTTGGAAGAGTTCTTCCCTAAGCCCCTCACATTTAAGGAGGCTACCGTAAGGGGCCTCTTATTCATGAGATGGTTGGTCTGGGGCGGCTTGAATGCCGATCGATCCCTGTGGTAGGAGGCTCCTCCGAAAGCTATCTTCGTTCCGTTCCCATTCGAGCTCTTACGAGTTGGTGATAGTGGTGGTGTTATGTATGACCACATTGGAAGTCTGAGTATGCCCCAGATCTAGCGGGATGAAACGCTTCTTCCGAGTCGCTTGGGGTGAGGTATGGCGGCTGACGACCTTGGTTTTGTGAACTTGGCATTCTGCCTCGCCCACTCCCTACTTTAGAAGAAGGCTGTGAGCTAGGGCAACAAATTCTATCTCGTTCTTCATGCTTGTGACTGATTTGAGAGCTTTCCAGTGTAAGTGTTTTTTGTTCTATATGCTGACGGGATTGGAACCGGTGGGGATGTGTGCAAGAATGGTACATTCAGATCCGCCCCTGCTTGGCTCCTCTTGCCAGCTCCATTCGAGGTTGAGTTGGTCCTTCAGCAAGAGTTTGTGTCTCAGAACATTCTCCTCTAGCCCGATTGCTATGTGTTGGATCAGTTCGTCCATGGCCGGTTTGGAGGACCAGTCCTCTCTCCCGTCCCCTGTGATTCTAATGCCAATTGGAAGGTTGGGGAGAGCTTGGTTTCTGGAATGTATTATTACCTCCTTTTGGGGGCCTTTTTCTCTTGTGAGTATTGGCCAGACTCTGGCTCTACAGACATCCGCATTGGTTGGGAGAGGGATTCCTAAGGAGGTAAAGAAGGATGGATGGAGTTCTAAATAGGTCTGACCTCTTTTCCCCCCTGGGGCTATGCTTGCTCTTGTGGAAGGGTGAGGAGATTGGTTGCTCTCTGGGTGTATTGTGTCTATCCTTACTTTATTCTTTTTTTTCCCCTGGAATGTCCATCCACCCTCTAGCTCTTCCGGGATTTTCCTAAGAAAATCGGAGCACTCGTTTTCCCCGTTTAAAACTTCAAAAGGATTTAGGTCAGCCCATTTTCCTTGTGCTGAATCATTCTTCTCCCCCGAAAGATTGAAACTTAGTTTAGCTTTGGAGGTGTTATTCCCATCCGTGGCCTCCACCAAAGTCGTGACTTTTGAAGGGTTCATGTTGAGGTTACACTCTATCTGGTGAGTTAGTGAGGCTAACAACTCCCCCATTCCCTGGTTTTTTCCAATTTTAGAGGGAACATTTTGTCTTGTTTGAGCCCCCTCCGTTTGAGAAGGTAGTCCAAATTCCCTAGTTGATTGCTTGCTCCAATTCCCTTGTCTACTCTCATTTTTGTGAGAGTGGGTGGTGGATTGGGTGGCAGATGTATCAGTAGGGCCCCGTGCTACCCTTTCACTCCATGTTTGGGGAGTGCTTGCGGGAGCATTTTCGTTCCAAATTGGGATTTTGGTCATTGTGCAGGATCGAGCAAAATGCCCAAAACGGCGGCATTTCCGGCATTGATTTGGGAGGCCCGAGTATAGGATTCTTTGTAGTGTAGTATCCTTCGCGGTTGCCCCTTCTGCCATGGAGGGGATTCAAATGTATCCGGCGAGTTTGCTAATGTCATGGGTTTCCACTGTGATCATGGGGCCGGCGGGTCTTTTTATGTATGAATCCTCTGGTTCTATTTCTAGAACTTCTCCAATTTTGCTGGCCATGATAGTGAGAGCTTTTGTGTTTCTGAATTGTTCATGAAGATTTGGGAATTGGACCTTTATTATGTGAGAGTAAGGTCTCAGCCCCTTGTACACTGGCGTCAAAGTTTGGGATGTACCGAAAGAAAGAGAGGTGTAGACCGCTCCATTCCACCACTGCTATTTTCCTGGCAAACTTAGCTCCTTCTTCATCCGTGAAAAGAACCTCGAAGAAGCCTCTTGTTAACAAAGTGACTGATCTGTATGAGGCGGGCAAGTGTAGTTTGAGGCAATCTTGAAGTGCTTTGATTGTGGGTCTACCACCTAGAGCTCTTCCGATCACCATTCTTCGTGCTTTGCGGACAGCACCTTCCTGCATTTCTAGCACCATTTCCGGTGGAAAATCCGCCTCTAGCTCTAATTCATAGTCTACTGGCGATAATCCTTGGGGTTCTTCACCTGATGGCGGAGTGGATCTTGTCCCGTTGCTTGTAGGCGCGATCAGAGGGGGGGTGGATGGGGCTGATGCTGGAGTTGTTAGTTGCCTTCTTTGCGTGAGCTTTGAACTTGACGCTTTAGCTTTAGCGACTGAGTGGTCTTGGGCCACCTGCCCTGTTGCAATCGCATTCACGTCCCCAAGACCAAATCCTGGTCCAATGCTTATAGCTGAAAGATCTGCTATACATGTCGGGGAAGAGGTGAAGGGAGGTACCTGAATGAAATGGGCCGGATTTGGAGTCTCAGTTGTTTCCGCCACCCCTTGTGTTGGCATGAGAAGGGAATTGTGTGATTGTGACGGTCGGTTGATGTTCTCATCATTGTGATTGCCTTTACTCCCTGATCGAGCTGCTTCGTCAGTCTTTGCGAAAAGTGGTTGCTGCGTTGAACCTCTAATGGTCACCAAGACCGTCGGCGCTATACTTCCAGAATCTGGATTTTTCAGAGACGGGCTTTCCGATGAAGGAATGCGTGTCCCGGATCGAGTTACATGGTCGTTTGGTGCTTGCGAGCCAACAGATCGCGTGGTTAAAGCACTTTCTTCTGAGCTGATCGGAAACGAAGGAGCTGGAGTACCGTCATCGCTAGGGTTCAACAACTTGTTTTTCAACCAACCGTTGCCTTGTCGCGCACTGCGTGCAACCTTCCGGATTTCTATCAGCTACAAGAAGATGCTCATTTAGCTTAGAGATCTGTTGGGCTTCTAAATCTGTAGCCCAACTCATTTTCTCCATCGAAAAAAAAAAAAAAAAAAAAAGTTGCACTATCAGGCCCCAAACCAACGCCGGACAGAGCTCCCCCGTGAAGCTCCAGAGGTGTGTCAAGGCGTCCAACAAACCATCACAGCCACAGAGAGCTCTTCCCCACCGACTCCAGACCATTAGATCAACTCCATCCCTGTTCCACCTGTTAGAACTCTGAGCCGTACACACAGGTTCCGGAATCAGAGAGAAGGCGAGAGAGAGAAGGCAAAAGTTGTCCTTTCCTAAGATTCTCCTAGAAAACCCGTACTTCTACTTTCCTGACAACAGCAGAGAAAGCAAGTCCCAGTCCCTCCTTTGCCTCGCAGACTCTGCTCCGAGGTCCTGCCCTCCTAGCTTGTCTCGAAGCACCTAACCTACTTTGCTTAGAACATTAGGACCCTATGACATCTTTGTTAACCCCTGATCCAGAGCCAGGAACTCAACAGAAGCAAAAGCTTGAGACGATTAGTAATCCATAAAGTCGTGACCCTGCACTAGAAATCTTACATGAGGTTCATCCACTGGCAGACTACTGGATCCCTGAAAACTATCAGAGCTTTCAGAGCCCTGGACGGAGCGCTGGACACTCCAAGCTTTAGAGCTCAACAAAGAATGATGACCATGTACTTGAGACTATCATGGCATAGTTGTGTGCACCAACTCACAACATCACAACCATTTTCTCATATTAGAAACAGCAAAGATCCAGTAAGAAGTGTGAACTCTTGTCACCATAACAGCAGTATACTATTACACAATCAACTCATTAGAACCTAACCAAATAGGTGCTGTTACAATCTTGTCACTGAATCTGGCACCTACATATAGACAAATTGTCAATTAGAATTCATAAGCTAGTCCAGCCACTTTTCTCCAACCAGGTTCAACAACAGATATAGTGAAGGTCTAATGTCAATCATAGAACTGCCATAACATTGGGAAGGAATGTTGAGTCCCAGGTTTGGAATAATTGTAACCAAACTCAGTCATGTGCAAGAACAATGAAGAGAAAGCAATGTGAATGTATGCTGAAAACAATATTTTGTTCCAACAACCCTGTTACACCATTGATTAAAAAAAGTTTGTCTATTCTGACATGTGAGGTGTGACTGAAGAAGCAAACTCACTTACAATAATCAACACTAATTTGAAGAGTTCTTTAACTTTCATTAACTAAACGTGTTGTCTAATAGATTTTCAGGATCTTGCATGCCTTCTTCAAGCTTTAGAATCTTGCTTGTATCCCCCAAACTCACAATCTTTGACTAATTAAAGAAATTTCTTGGTATCAATTCTTGACTTTTAGGTCCAGGGTACGGGTCTTGCTGAGCTCCAGGCGCTTGAGGGTCGTGCTGACGCGCTGCAGGCGGTGAGGGTCCTGCTGAGCTCGAGGCGGATGTGTCCTGCTGAGTTCCAGGCGCTCGAGGGTCGGGCTGACGCGCTGCAGGCGGTGAGGGTCCTCCTGAGCTCGAGGCGGCTGTGTCCTGCTGAGTTCCAGGCGCTCGAGGGTCGGGCTGACGCGCTGCAGGCTGTGAGGGTCCTCCTGAGCTCGAGGCGACTGTGTCCTGCTGAGTTCCAGGCGCTGGAGGGTCGCGCTGACGCGCTGCAGGCGGTGAGGGTCCTTGAGGCTGAAGGTTCTACTGACCACCAGGCTGACGGTGTGTGTGCAATAGCGACCAAATTGGCTTTGAAAAGTTCCTTAGGAAACATAATAGACAGATAAAGCAAACTAATGCACCTATAGCAACAGTGCTAATCATACTCCACTTGTACTTTGCTTTAGGAGGTAGCACTGCAAAACCAGCGGTTGCAAAAGCACAGAGCACACATACAACAGAAATTGCTAAAAGAACGGAAGCCCAAACGACGATTATCTTAACTCTTTTGACAACTGTTCCAATGAAGGCATTTCCGAGACTTGGCATTGCTGCATATGCGCCAGTCAAGACAGTTGCTAGGGCAAAAAAGAAAGAGAGACTGTTGAAAAACCAAAATGCTTGAACAGTTGCATGTTGCTTGACTGCTGCGAAAGATTCGTAAGTGCTAGGTGGCGCGGGAGGCGGTTCTGGGAACTCATAGTACGTGGTATAGCCTAGAGGGGGCTGTAACCAACCTGCAAAGGTAACACTCGCGATCAATGCAGCACCCACGAGAAGAGCATTTGCGGCGTCAACAAACACTTGCCTATCCCTGTACAACCTGTCGACGAGTTCTTTCACCTCAGGTCGTCTCATTAGCAACTTCTCAATCTCTCGCCTGGTATTCGAGTCGGCAATTTCTGTTGTAGCAATTTCAAGTGGAGTTCGGGAATTTTTATCTTCACTGTTGGCATCCAACGGAAGATGAGTCAAAAGCTCTCTTACAGCATCCCTATGCCCTCTCAAAACAGCAAAATGAAGAGGTGTGGCATCCAGGGTCCCGCCGTCGTCCGTACGCCATCGACTTTTAATGTTCACCTCGACCTCTGGGGTCCACTTCAAAATGTGTCGGATGATTTCGTGCCGATTCTCCCTTGCAGCTACAGTTATTAATAGCTCGATGGGTTTGCCGACCAACGTGAAGATAGGAACCGGTGGCATTATTGGCCTTGCTGCTTCAATCAATAGCGTTCTGGCTGTGGTCATGTCATCAGGCCCTTCAGCCAAACATAGTACCCTATCGACCATTGTCCACCTACGATTGGCGCCCATCTGTTGCAATCCTAGACGATCGATTAGCAACGAAGCTGCCACCTGAAAGTGACGACTCATAATAGAATACTCAAGTGGTGAAGTAACGGCGACGCCAGGTGGTGCAGGTCCTCTGAGGATTCCTGGAGTCTGGAGAAGTAGAGCTGTGATTCCTGTGTGCCCACTCATGGCCGCCAAATGTAGAGGTGTGAGTCCTTTGCCAGGATATTGTTCAGTAGGCACTTTTGAGAACAAATCTGGCCTACACAATTCCCTATGATTCTCCTCATATTTCTGGAGCGCTATCTTGTGGCGTTTCTCTACAGTAGTGGGGAGATTGGGATTGATCCGCCGCTCTTGAAGAAGCTGTGCTACCACGCCTTGGTGTCCCCCTCGAACAGCCAAATGCAGTGGTGTCAAACCATGAAAATCTAGAAAATTGACATGTATTCCCGAACGTATATTTTGTTTAGTAAAAAAGTCCAACAGCGTATTTAAAGTTACAACGCATCCTTCTTCTGCTATGTAGTGCAACGCAGATCTGTTCAGCTTGTCTCTTTGATTCACGAACCTTAGCACGTCCGATTGTAGCTGTCCCTCTTTCTGGCTGAGATTTCCGACCTGTCTCCTTTGTCTCTCTCTCCTCTTTAGCTCTTTCAACAACATATCAACAAGTTTGCTCCTCTCATTTGGAGGTCGAAACCGGTACCACGCTGGGAAAGAACGTGGTTCTTGTTCCACCACTTGATGCAATACTGTGAACCCATCGATGGTTTGCTTGGTCATGTCCACTGCCGGTTCTCCGCTGCTAAGTTTGACTTCTAGCAGGTCAGACACGATGAGTTCATTGACAAACCTTGCTTGGCAAAGGAGTGGGGTTTGATGAATGTTGTCAAGGAGATTCCAGTCTGCGTCAACCATCTTTAAGGAGGCCGCGGGGGACTGCAGTTTTTGAACACACGTCCTCCAACTGAAATGCAAAAGCGTCCGACCCAGATCGTCCCTCGAATTCAGTTCGACTCCGGGCTCATCAATCAAGATCTCCACAACACTCTGGTTTGAAAGTGCTGCCCGTAGGACTGCCGTATAACGATACCCTGTATTTTCACGGCAGTTCTTTTTCACACCATCGACCCTCAACGCTGCTGTAACCTCGTCCGCATTACCTGAATAAGCTGCTCTGAGGAGATTATACTCCTTTGGCCCTAAAGCCATCGCGAGCGAGATTGTTGCTTCAAACACCGAGAGTTGAAGAGACGAATCAAGTACTGAGGTCACAATGGCAATGAGCGCAGCAATCTTCTGCTGGCAGGTGCTTACGACTTCTAAATTTAGAGAGAGTGAGGACAGAATAATGAAACTAGAAGAAAAACCCTGTAAATAAAAAACAAAGATGGGAACCAATCCTTCAAAAGTACAAGGCAAATGAGAACACAAGAAGACACAACCCAAAGAAAAAACAAAAGCAAACAATCAACACAAAAATCAGGTGAAGACCCTATGCAAAGAGGACTCATTGCTAGGAAATGACAATCAACTATAACAAAGACGACCTAAGACAAAAAAGTTGTCATCTATCACAAATCGGCTAGTGACTGAGGTGCACTAGCTATGATGTGCAAAGAGACGAGGAACTCCATCCAAGTGCAGCAGCCTGCTGAAAAATAGTTATGGCTTGTGCACTTTATAGAGCTATGGACACAAGCTGTCTAGAGTAAGAAACAAGCATTGAGGAGACTAAAAAAAAAGCTGATGACTTGTGATAGTGGTCTGTGTACAAGCGATCAAAAACGAATCAATGCCAGAACGAAGACACCCATATGCCTAAACAAATAGTATCTGGTACTGAAACTCTTAGTGCAAATGGTGAAGACGACTCAAGCTGCAAATTTTATAGTTGAGTGGTAGGTGTTCGAGATCAGAGTGGACCAGCACCCAACAGCGCACCATGAAGGATGGATGGTAAGTGGATAGCAAACAGTTTTCTGTTGGGTTCTAGCTCCCGAAGCTAACCATTGTGATTAAGCTCAGTTGCTTTTTTCACTACCCACTAACAATGGGATTGTTGGGTTGTTAGTATGTAGTAAAAGTAACCCCTATCTATGTTCAAGCCATCGACTTACCTAATAATCATCTATTTCCCTAAAGATGTACCTACATCTAGGTCTTACTTTTTACAGAATGGGTTACCAAGGCGAAACCCAATAATAACTCAGTTGAGATTCATCCACAACTGTGTTGTAGTGGGCACCCAGTGGATGGTGCGCTGGTGGGTGCTATGTTTGGTGAATGCTGGCACAAAGAAGCCTGTTGTTGGGTGGGCTTCCAATCATGCAAACTGGTGCACAGGCTTGAACTCTTGGGTTCCTATGATCGATTCATCCACACCCTGCCTACAGTTCCTGATTAATTTGAATTTTCTCACATTCTGTCATTGTGAGTGTTTGGAAATACATCAGTATGCTTGAAGTTTCAGTCCAATGAGGGGTGTAACTAAAAGACCCATGGACTATGTATAATCTGAGATAGGTGCCTATTCTACCTTAACCCCAACATGATGGTTTCTAGTTCCAAATCTCTTTAAATGGAGGGCTCTTGTGTCCATGGTCACCTTTGACAGACCCTTGCCCAAAGTCAGAAAGATTTGGCTTGGAGTTTTTGAAATTCTACAGCCATCGTAGGTCTTAATCAAAGTTCCTGCTAATGTATGTCGTACTAGTATCAAATGAACAACATGGTAAGCTCAAAGTCTGGCATTCATCTGATCTACACCAGCAAGCCATTGGCGAAAGGATGAAACAATCAAGAAACTCATACCTCTTGGTAGAGTAGCTGTCATACAGAGCTGTCCCACCTTCCACCATTTGTCCAACAGGGCCCAAATGTGAGAGATTCCTGATACATGTTTGGTGGGCTTTTCTGTTGCCTCTTTTGGGTCCCATCTTGATTCCAGGCTTAGCCATAGTCGGAAATTCAACTTATGCAAGTATCTAGCTTAGAACGTTAGCCTTTGAGAGGGAAGAGAATGAATGGCAATGATGACCCGTGCCCTCCAAGAGCCCCAACACATGAGGTGCAAGTTTGAGGCTGGATTGGGCATTTTGCAATTGGCCAACTCATTTGCCTAACCCAAAACCCACCAGTGTTATTGGAATTGATAGACTCAATGCATGACATCCTGAAATCTGAATGTTTGCAAAAAATGCTGATTGAAACTATGTGTGAATGTGTCATCTGCCTTCAAAGTCAATAAACAACATCTTAGAACTTTTCAATATCTTATGGGCACCCACTTGCATTGATGGGCTTCCCTGGGACCCAGGAGAGTGGCATTGGCAAGCCTCTTCCCAAATGGGTGACTCTCCTTTTCTTGGCTATTCCACAAAGTGGGGTTACCGAAACGTAAGGAACCCCACCCAGAGCGCTTACATCTGCTCCTTCATTCAAAGGTTAAATCTGCAGAATTCCACCGTCACGCAAGTTATAGCCAGAAACTGGCATAACGCCCGACCCCGGAAGGTCGGTACTCTCATATGGCTCACTTTAAACCGGGGCCTCCCGGTTGGCACCTGGCTACAATGCATGGGAATCCTCCCCACTTGCAAGGTTTGCACAGAGGAGGCCCCTGAATCCCCTCAACACTGTCTTCTCGAGTGCCCCCTTACAAAACGGGCTTGGGAGGCCTTCTTTCACATCTGGGAAAAATGGGGAGCGCCCAATGACATCACTCTTTCCTGGCCATTCATCATGTTGGGTGAAGCTGTTTTTGAGAGAGAAGATGACCCCCCTGGGATTCAAGGGTACCATGTAGGAGGCTTCTCCTATATCAGACAACCGCTTGACATCCTTTATAGTTTTATCCTCTACTTCCTCTGGACGTAGAGATGCCGGAAGCATTTTGATAACCAGTATTCCTCTAGGAAAATCCTTCAGCAAGCCTGGGTTGCTACCGTTGAGGTTGGAATGGCCACTTGGAAGGCCATTAATTCTCTTCAGTCCACCCGGGACCCTACTATTCAAGCTAGGCTTGATCAAGCCTTTAAGGCGGAATGGTGCCACTTAGGCATCTTTGGGGCTGATTGCGTCACCATTGTCTGGTGCTTCTTGCCCCCCTTGTATTTCTTGAATTTCTCTAATGTTTGATGGGGCTGCTGCCTCCCTCCCCTGCTGGGGGTTTTTCTGAAGTGGGTGCAGGAACACCCACTACTGGGCATGGGAATGATGCACAACTTGGTGCTCATGTTGCAGAGCGTGGATGCTCCCCTCCAACTGCCTCAGTGGACGGAGAGAGAGCCAAGTAAATATCTTCTATCATACTTCTGGACACAAGGATTCTCAATGCCCATGCTTTGCAATAATTCCATCACTTTCCACATGCAAAAAGCAATTATCCTGAACTTGAGCACTTTGTCATCCACATAATCAAACCATACTCACAGTATTGTCTCTGAGAGGCCACTATCTTCATGAACGACATTGTTCTTAACTTTTTTGCTCCAAATGTGACTTTAGACCCACTCCATGTGTTGGAGTCAATTAAATTATTGATTGTGTTCCAATATGACATAATCTGGTAGCAAAATTAGGGTAACCTAATTTCTGTATTGCCCATCTGAAGACAACTAGGTCCCTGGAAGACGGCATTTTTATGTGCCATAATACTGTTGGAGCCTAGTAGCAAATGGGAGTGGACTGGCTTTGTATTCTGTTTACACTAAGAATAGCAGAGGTGAGTGCAACACTCAACATCAAAATTCAAGAACAAGAGGACCTTGCAGCTAACTCTAAAACCCTAAACTTCAGCAGTTCACCAGCCTTTCCCTCTCTGGCTTCATCAATCTGAAGGTACATCCTCAGAGCCATCTAGGTGAGCATTCATAGACATTAGTGCTGATTGAAGCTTGAATATGAACTATTGGAAGTAGAAATGTGTAGGACACGAGTTTACAGCTGCTGGTTTTAAGGTTTGCACTAGGGGGTTGGAAACAGAGCTTCTGGATGGATCATCACGGTCTTGTTCTGCCCCAATTAAAAGTTTCAAACAGAATCTGGCATAATAATTTGTGGAACTCTGTAACATGGTTATGTGATTTACCTAAAGATTACAACTACGTTTCTAGCTCTCACCCACACATTGATTCCAAATTCAAGCCAAATATTATCCCAAAATCTTGCACTGAAGGGAAGTTTCTTCCCTAGGGGCAGAGAAATAGAGTACATGAAAGATTTTGTTGACACAAAATTTCTCTATTTTTTCTTATGATGCTTTTTGTCATCCTTCCCACTGTGTCACATTGCATGCTCAATGGCTTGTTCATATATCCTTACATGTAGATGCTTTCCAGACTCATTTCCTTGCCAATCTTAATGTTCACAATAATGTGCCAGGTTCAAATTTCCAATTTGTTTCCATGTTTCCAGTGTGCTTTGTAATATGCAGCCAGTATGGTTTTGGAAATCCCTTGCAACTCTTAGGACCCGTAAATTTCATTCCAGAGTCTGCGGCCAAAAATTTTAATCAGGACGGAAACCCCACTAAAGGATGAGGTAGATGCTTAACGTCCATTTTCAACATTTTAAAGTGCCGCAATCACAGGAATATTTTTTCTCAATTTTGTGCACTTGGTTTCTAAGGAAGGTAGTTATTTTGTGTAAAAGACTTTGAATTAAATATTCTAAACTACTATTTTCAAATAGGATTTTATCCATATTGGATTCTAGAGGAAGGGAGACTACCCAGACCCCACCACTCCAGCATCGCGGTGATGTCGGGCAGGCACAAGGGGGCGGGGGAGGGGGCATGGAGGGCAGGCTACAGAATTTACGGGGCCGCCCCAATGTGGAGGGAATAAAGGACCCCTTGCCAGTAAAGGCAGAATCTTTCCACCAGTTTGGGGAGGTGCTTGAGCAAGTTATGGTGAATTTGGGAAGGCATCACATTATAGCTTTGTTTATAATTTTCTCCCTTTACTCAAGAGCATTCCATGATGCCCGGGGTCATTGGGTCAAAATTATGGACAATGTAAGCAGATTCTATTGAATTGGTTCCAAATAAATAAATAAAAATTGATTTTTTTGTCTTATTTAGTTGTGTGTATCTACCATTCGAATTTGACATAAATCTTTATTGATTTCTTTTTTTTTTTTTAAAGCAAGACTCGTCTCGTATGTACAATTTTGATTATGCCATGCACCTTGCCATTGTTGGGTAGAATCGGGATAAAGGGATTTCTTTCAAAAACCTTAAGCTACAATTTTTACCATAACCAAGTTTTGTTAATGCTACACAACTATGTACAAGTCTTGGCTAGTTACCAAGGTGAATATGGATATTCAAACCAGGTCCCATCTTTAGAACGAAAGAAAGGGGCTCAATTATGGAATTCAATTGCAATCACCTTGGTTATGGCATTGCAAATAATCAAAACTTGACCTAGGGTTTCTTTTTTAAACACATTTGAGAATCGGAATTGGATCAAGATTTTCTTTCAATGTAATTTGAGTTTAAGGCTTAATGAGTTTTGGGCTTTGAGGAAGTTGAAGTTTTTCTTTCATTTTTTCAAAAAGCGTGTTTCTTGTTTTTTCAAGCTTTCATGTTGAAAAAAAGGTTGTGAGTTTTTCAAGTTTTCTTTGAAAATTTCATGCTAAGAAATAATCTTTCAAAAAGTTTCAATCTCACAAAAGTTTCACATTTTAAGTTGCATTTTTTTTGGGCACCTCTTCAAGTTCTTAGCATTGACTTAAGCTGAGTTTTGTAAACTTGCAACCATTGTGTTGCTCATCATCTTCATGGTCCTCTTGGTGCTCATTGTTTCCCTAGTCCTCTTGTTGGTCATTATCTCTCAAGTTGTCTTCCTATTGTTCATTGTTTTCACCATCTCCTTGGTTATCTTACTATTGTTCCTTATCTCCTTTGTCATCTTCATGTTGTTCCATGGTCTCCTTAGTCATTCTTTTGTTGTTCCTCACCTTCCTAATCCCCTTGTTGCTAATCATAGACTACTACAACAATTCAAAGAATAAGAAATGATCATTGTCTTTGGTCCTCATGTATAAAGGTTTAGGTATATGGAAGGTTTAAAGTAGCTTCCAATATAATGGATGTTTTTGACTCAATGTTATGAGTTTTCTTCTAGTTCTAAAACCCATGCATCACCAATAGTACTTGTTAAAAATTCTACAACCACAAACCAAGATGATCAATGGGCTTTAGAATGTTTGAACTGGAATCAAAGGTTATTTAACCAATAATCAAACCAATCTAACTTGATTTTAATTTTTAATTGCAATGAAAATTGCTTCCCTAATCCAAAAATCAAAATGAAGTCCCATATTTGAGAAAAATTGAAAATCAAATTGGGATCGATCCTTTTAAAAATGTGAAAAACCAAAAGTAAAAGGTTCATGGGGCCATATATAATCTACAAAACATGTGAGGAAAAAATATAAGGTGCCATGCATTGGTTGTTAGGTAAAAATTATAATTTAATTAATTTAAAAATATTGGTATGTAAATTTTTAAACCAATATATGATTAATATAACATATGCATTAATCTCAAGAAAATATATAATAATATAAGGTGGTTTAAATATGTGCATATTTAAAAAATAGATAATAATAGGGCAAGGGAAAATAAGGTGAAAATTTATCTAATACCCATAGGACAATACTTGGTTAATGCAGTGGTTTTAAATTTCAACATTTAATGTCCCCCTACCTACAAGGTCCCCTTGAATTAACCAACAAGTTGATATTGCTATGTACGATACATGAAGACACCATTTGATTCTCACATATTTGAGATGTTTCATATGCACTTTTGACTCCCCAAAATAATTGGAGAAGATGCAAGCACCTCTAGTTTAGGCCATTAATGTTACACATGTGTTCATCATATGTAACCATCTAATCCAATGGGAGTGAAACTTTTTGAACATGGTCATGACTTATTTGAATTTAGATCTAGATTTTGTATGGCTATTATATAAAAGTTTATGGTTGTAAACGTCAATTACACATTTACTTTTGGCTACACTTAAGCTTGGTTTTTTAGAAGTTAAAACCACCTTCACAATTGAACCCAATTAATAATCCTATTTGACTATTCCGAATCATGGACCAACAAAAATATTTCCATTTCTTTTTTCATTCTTTCAAACACCTAAATGATGCCTAAAAGTAGATCATAATGAAGTTCCAAGAATGCAAATGCAATAGTCATTTGAACATCCTCATAACTTTAACAATACATTAGTTCTTAAGGATCAAATGAGTGTGGAACAAGAGATTCACAAACAAATCAAGTCTCCTTCACAATCTAGTGCCATATGTGATAGTTAACATAGTGTTAAACATTAAGTGGTAATAGTCTTGGACATGTCCTTAAGTTTTGGACATGTAAATATTGGATTTTTTTGCATTCCTACACTTTTTGACCAATCAAAATCTATTACTATTAAAGCAAAGACAAATTGCCAATTATTTGGCCCCAATGTAATTGAGAGAACTTTATGATCATATTGTCTTGGTCAAAATATGCAATTTTTACATCTGATTAACCAAACAATCATTTGGCATTTATATTAGGGATCATGTTAAGAACATTCATCACAAGGACACACATTTGCCCAACTTGCTAATCACAAATGCATTATAACCATAATGTGAAACTCATTCATGTTATTGATGTCTTTTAAAGGTATTAAGCCATATGTGCATTTTAAAGAGATTATTGGTAGAATCTCTTTCGAGTCCCATGTCCCATCCTAATTCTAAGCTTACATGTGCTTGGAAATTTGACTCCATGAAAATCGCATTCAAAGCCTAACAAAAATTGTTAGTACTTATTATCAATGTTGGGCAACTGTATAGTCTATTGGGTGATATGTATCATGGTTTAGGTGATCATATAAAAGATAAGATCAATTTGATTAGGTGTGAAACTGTGAGATCAACACTTGCATTAAGTGAGTATGAAAGTTTAAGAAATAATACTATAAATAGAGGAACTGTTATGCACTGCATGATGTGGTAATTATTTTCAATATTGATTACCATTGTCCTTGGTTGTTACAAGGAATTAATTAAGTTAGAGTCATATTAGATACCCATAAAGTTAGGAAAAGACGGCACCAGTACGTTGAATTTGGTCATACAAACACTTGAAAGAAGTACATTAGCATTCAAGAGGCGATGAAACTCAAAAAACCATCAATTTTGATGGATCCTAAGTTTCACTCTATTTTTTCTTTTTTTCTTGAGTGCTTCTAATGCTCCTACCTGTACAACTACTATAATTTCTCTCGAACCTTGTGCATTGGATGTTAATTTGGTCCAGAGTTTCATCATTTCATACTGAGATTTAATAAAAGTTCCCTTTATTATGGATACCAATAAAAGATGGGGTAATGGGTTAAAGGAGGCCCAAAGACAAGGTGAAAACAAGGTGAATTTGTGGATATCTCTATTGTCTAACATAATCTTTTTATAAACCAGCTATGAACAAATACTTTTAGAGTCATAAGTTAAAGGGGTATATGTTTTAATTGTCACCTCTTGGAAGTAATTTGGAACGGTATTTTTTTAAAGCTTTTCCTGATCAGTTAATCCTTACCAGATTTAAAATACTTTCAATTCAAAAACTCATTCCATTTAGTGTTTGTTTTTCTGACAAATTCTTGCACTATAATGATCCAAAAAAAACACATGTGACTGTTACAAAGGACATTTTCGGAAAACAAATTACAAAATTTGTCATATTTTGAAAGAAAGTTGCGACATTTATATATTACATTCATGGAGGTAATCAATAAAAAGTGGGATTTTGAAAATATATATACAACCCACCTCCAACAATTTCTATTTAATGTTAATAAATGATGGGGATCCGCACTGATGCACCTACTTGAGGAATTTGAAAAAAATAATTTGTAATTTCATTGAATTGATTAGGTGCATTTTTTAAATAATAATTCAAAATTCAATTATAAATTGCATGTGTATAGTAGATCATAAGGTGGTTATTAAATGTCAGAATATAACATCTCTAACTTTTTAACCTAAAAAATAAACCATGTTAAAATATTTAAATCTTGCTCCAGCCCCCAAAAGTCATGCAATTTGTTGCCTCATTTGTGGACTTGCACAAATTAAAACAACAACAATAAGGAACAATAATGAATTTATTTGTGAAAACATTATTACCCATTTTGGATGTCCTATTCCTTTAGTGAGTGATCAATGCATTCATTTTATTAATAAGACAATATTAACTTAAGAAATTTTTATCACACATCATAAATCAACTTTCTACTATACACAAGGAGTAGTCAAGCCAAGTCCACAAATAAGACTTTAAGAAAATTACTTGCCAAAATGGGAAATGCAAACCAAAATGATAGGATGTCATGTTGTTTACAACTTTGTGGGCATATCGAATTGTTTACAAAGTAATAATTCAAGTAACACCATTTGACTTAGTTTATGGCACTCAACTTATTATACTAGTAGAATTTATGGTAACTACTCACAAAATTCGAAACGTACAAAAAGAATACATTCATTTGGCAATTTGAATAAGAATGGAAGAGTTAGTAAAATTAGATGAAAATAATTGGCATGCTAGAGAAAATATGAACCATATTCAATTATTACAAAAATACCAACAAGATGATAAAAGCAAGATGAAATGTTTTAAGGAAGGATAATTGGTATTATGGATGCTTAAAACTACAAAAATAAAAGGCAAAATGTTCAAATTACTATATATTAGCCATACAAAATCTAGATCTAAATTCAAATAAGTCATGATGATGTTCAAAAAGTTTCACTCCCATTGGAATAGATGGTTACACATGATGAATGCATGTGTAACATTAATGGCCTAAACTAGAGGTGCTTCCATCTTCTCCAATCTTAAGTTAATGCTAGGAGCTTGAAGAGGTGCCCCAAAAAAATCCAACTTAAAATGTGAAACTTTTTGGAAATTAAAACTTTTTTGAAAAATTATTTCTTGGGATGAAATTTTCAAAAAAAACTTGAAAAACTCACAACTTTTTTCAACATGAAAGCTTGAAGAAACAAGAAACACACAAAAAAGTCACAAAGAAGCTTAAGCTTTTTGAAAAAATGAAAAAGAAACTTCAATTTCCTCAAAGCCCAAAACTCGTTAAGCCTTAAACACAGATTAGATTGAAAAAAAATCTTGATCCAATTCCAATTCTCAAATGTGTTTAAAATCAAGCCCTAGGTCAAGTTCTGATTACCTGCAATGCCATAACCAAGGTGATTGCAATCCAATTCCATAAGTGACTCCCTTTCTTTGGTTCTAAAGATGGGACTTGGTTTGAATATCCG
Organism: Sphagnum contortum; assembly: GCA_963920785.1. Lineage (NCBI taxonomy): Eukaryota > Viridiplantae > Streptophyta > Sphagnopsida > Sphagnales > Sphagnaceae > Sphagnum > Sphagnum contortum. Next base: position 1,244,866 of record OY987287.1, on the reverse strand, counting down.
TGTTCACCTTGGTAACTAGCCAAGACTTGTACATAGTTGTGTAGCATTAACAAAACTTGGTTATGGTAGAAATTGTAGCTTAAGGTTTTTGAAAGAAATCCCCTTTATCCCGATTCTACCCAACAATGGCAAGGTGCATGGTATAGTCAAAATTGTACATATGAGACGAGTCTTGCTTTAAAAAAAAAATAGAAATCAATAAAGATATATGTCAAATTTGAATGGTAGATACACTCAACTAAGACAAAAATATGAATTTTTATTTATTTGTTTGGAACCAATTCAACAGAATCTGCTAACATTGTCCATAATTTTGACCCAATGGCCTTGGGCATCATGGAATGCTCTTGAGTAAAGGGAGAAAATTATAAACAAAGCTATAATGTGATGCCCTCCCAACTTTGCTCAACTACGTCCCCAAAGTGGTGGAAAGCTTCTGCCTTTACTGGCAAGGGGCCCTTTATTCCCCCCACATTGGAGCGGCCCCCTAAATTCCGTAGCCTGCCCTCCATGCCCCCTCCCCCGCCCCCTTGTGCCTGCCCAACATCACCGTGATGCTGGAGTGGTGGGGTCTTGGGTAGTCTCGCACCCTCTAGAATCCAATATGGATAAAATCCTATTTGAAAATAGTAGTTTAGAATATTTAATTCAAAGTTTTTAACACAAAATAACTACCTTCGTTAGAAACCAAGTGCACAAAATTGAGAAAAAACATTCCTGTGATTGCGGCACTTTAAAATTTTGAAAAGAGACATCTACCTCATCCTTTAGTGGGGTTTCCATCCTGATTTAAATTTTTGGCCACAGACTCTTGAATGAAATTTATGGATCCTAAGAGTTGCAAGGGACTTCCAAAACCATACTGGCTGCATATTACAAAGCACACTGGAAACATGGAAACAAATTGGAAATTTGAACCTGGCACGCATTATTGTGAACATTAAGATCAGCAAGGAAATGAGTCTGGAAAGCATCTACATTTAAAGGATACATGAATGAGCTATTGAGCATGCAATGTGACACAGTTAAAGGCCGACAAAATGCATCACAAGAACAAATAGAGAATTTGTGTGTCAACAAATCTTACAGGTGCTCTATTGGCTCTGTCCCAAGGGAAGAGACTTCTCTGTAAGATTTTGGCTTGATCTTTGGCTTGAATTTGGAACCAATATGTGGGTGAGATCTAGAAATGTAGCTGTAATTTTTAGGCAAATGACATAACTATGTTACACAGTTCCAGCAATTATCATGCCTGCTTCTGTTTGAAACTCTTAATTGGGGGCCGAACAAGAATGTGATTATATATCCAGAACACTTAAAAACCAGCAGCTGTAAAATCATCTGCTACACTTTTTACTTCCAATAGTCCATATTGAAGCTCTGAGGATTAAGGTAGTACATGTATGGAGAGTTGGTGGCCTCTCAGAGATGTTACTGTTGATTATGGTTTTGATAATGTATATGACAAAGTGCTAAAGTTCAGGATGTTGCATACCAACCTTTGACACTGGTTTTAGAACTTAATTGTTATTGAATATGACATCCGTGTATTTGACCGCTGTTTAGAAGTAACCAAGCTGCTTAGCAGCAGCAATGGCCTCCCTGCCTTGTTCATCAGAATTTCCAGGTGCCCTAAGTTTGGTTCAACATAATATTCCCCTTTGTTCCAATATGTTTTTAACAGGTGTTGTGAATATGCTTTACATGCACCATAGGCCCTGACTTTAAAATCTTCCATTCCTAACCATTCACCTAGCTTAGACGATGGCTTGTTGGATGGGGAAAGTGATGGAATCGTTGACAAAACATGAGAAGCCTTGTGCCCAGAAGTATCATAGATGACATTTACTTGGCTCTCCGTCCATTTAGGCAGGTGGAGGGGGGGTATCCACCCTCTGCCACATGGGAACCCAATTGTGCATCTTTCGCATGCCGGGGTTCTGGGTGTTTCCTTGCACCCAGTTCACGAAGCACGCTCCAATTGTTGCCTGGACCAGCATTTTGTGCCACATGATGTGACAAGTTGTAAGATGCTGTTTATTGACTTTCAAGCCAGATGGTACATTGCACAGTGCCACATTGTTCAAATCGACATTTTCTGCGAGCAATGCCTATATGTTATGCAGTCTATCAATCCCCGTAAGGCTTGGTGGGTTGTCGTGAGGCAAATGAGTTGGCCAGTTGCAGAATGTCCAATCCGTGGCCGGAGTGAACCAGCACCCACCAATGCACCAGTTGTGGATGAGACTGTTTTGGCCTTTTTGGGATGAACCCAAACCATTTTACATATAACAAACCAAACATTGACGTCAGATTTGTTTTTTCTTTTCACTGGCTCACCCATAGCTGAGATGTCAAAAATTTCCCGCCTTTTCCTTTTTTGTTTTGGTTCTTTCTTTTCTTTCTTCTTTCTTCTTCTTCATTTTCACCATCAACTTCTTCTCATCCATTGTTACTGGAGCTTTTTCTTCGTCATTTTTTTCCCTTTTGTTACTGCTATTTTTATTTATTTATTTATTTCTCTTTTTGTTTATGTTATAGATTTTTCTTCTTATCATTTTTTTCTTTCATTTTCGTTGCTACTTAGTTTTCGTTTCCATCACATCACTATGCTTGTTGCCATTTCTTATTGCATCATCATTAGTTATACACATCTCACAAGGTATGCTTTTATCTTTTTTCTTATCTTTTTCTTTTTGTTGTTTTGGTTTGTAAGTAGAAGCAAAAAGGAAAAGTAAGAAAAAGAAAGAGAAGAAAACAAAATTGTAAAAGAGAAGGAAATTGAAATTTTAAAAATAAAGAAAATGAAAGGAAAAAACTAGAAGACAAAGATTGGGGTTTTTTCCCCTTGCTTTTCTAGTTTTTTATACTTTAAAGATTCTAAAAGAAGTTTGTTTTCTTTTCCTTTTTTTGTTTTTTCTTGAATTTTTTTTTCTTGTTATTGTTAATTCAAGTAGAAGATTTTTATTTTTATTTTTTCTTTTCGTTGCTTTGTTTCTTTAAGAAGATTTTTGGGTTTTTTTTTCTTTTTTTTCCATTTTTTCTGTTTTTCAAATGCTAGAAAAAAAAAATCTTTTATTATGTTTGTCTTAAATATTTCTTTTGTTTTCCCCCTATTTTTCCATTCTGTTTGGTCTTCAAAATTCCAAAAGATGAAGTGTTTTTTTTTCTATTTCTTTTATTTCTTATTTTCCAAAAAATTCAAAACTTTTTATAAAAAAATCTAGCACACTATATATGTACATACCCATGTAATTTTTTGGGGTTTGGTTTATATTTTTCAAATTTGCATATTAATGTGTGTCATGTGTTTGATGTAGACTTTGAATAATCATGAAATACTAATTTGTAACCAATGCCATTCAACTCAAATGCCAGATCAACTTTACATTCATCAACATGCTATTAAGGTGGTTATAAAACCAAGAACTTATCAATGAACACATAACAGGGTGGTTAATGAAAGTAGGTTTCTTTGACATAAACAATGGTGTAAAATTCATGTTTTCCATTTTTTGGACATTTCAAAAAGTTTTGATAAATGTGGTACTTGCATCAATACATATAAGTTTTATCTTATTGCAATTGTAACTTCATGTTTGCATCATGTTTACATGCTTTGAATTTGAGCCTTGCATTAATACTTTGTTGAAAGTTTCCCTACAAATACAAGTTTGAAACATATTACAATGTTACATTATTGCATGACAAGAACTTCAAATTCAATGTGAAATACTTGTATAAGGGTCACAAAATAAACATTAATTTTGTTAGAATGATTTTGTAAGAAGCGTAAAATGTTCATTAGTTTTTTTGGATGGTTTGTGCAATACCCAAATGTTGGGCATAAAATATGCATGTTCGATGAAAAAAGTGATGAAAATTTTAAAATAATAGAAATTATAATAAATTAATTAATCATGATAAATAATAGGAGGAAATAATTTAGGAGGGAAAAAAATAAATATTAGAAAAAGACATTAAAAAAAATTAAGAAAAAATCCCAAAAAAAAAAATTTACATTTTGGTCAAAAAATATGTTATGATTATTGAAATGTATTGTATTTGAAATGGCATTGTTTTTATATGTGAATATTGTATTTTGTGATGAGATTTTTAACTATTTTAACTTTTAACAATAACTACCAAAATATGCAATACTTACGTTGGGTCACAAAAGTTGATCGAATGTGCAGTATTTGCATTTAGGGTTACCATTTATTGACATCAAGGGGTGAAATATGATTAAAATGGTTGTTAATCATTTAGTGCAATACCATCATATTTTGGATATCATACATTGGCAAACATTAACATCGTGTAAATGTATGTAGGTAGGTTGATGTGGCAATTTATTTATTAATACACAATATTTCTAAAGAAATAGTTGCACAATAATTGTAGTACCCAAGGGATAATTGCATAATAGTTGTATATGAATTTTTTAAAAGTTTTAGTTATAGGGTAGTGTGGTTTTGGTGGACGTGATTTCTCATAGTGCTTCTTGTTCTTTGACGTGCATCACAAGATCTATAGTAATGACACATATATTTGTACATAGTTGACCACTAATATCCAGCATATAATATCTACTTCTATGTTATTTCAGTTACAAAATGGCCCAATATAGTTCTTATCTGTTTTTAGGGTCTAGTAGATGTGCCATTCATTGGCATGTAAATAATTCACCATTAAAAAACTTTTCCTCATTTCTTTTTTGTTGTAATATATTTCCTTGATATTTTCTTCTCACACTTGGAGTAATAGTGGTTATTGGCACATATTTATGAAAGTAAAGTTGTTCAATAGTTCTTGATTTGTTGTAACACTTCTTCCTTGAATTTCTTCTACATTTTCTTGGCATGTTCTCTTTAAATCTTGGTTCACTAATTAATAGCCATTCAATTTTGTTAGTACAATCCTTATTAGTCCATAATAGTGAGCTAGGTTCGTTTGGTCTTGGTTTGGAGTTTATCTAATGCAACCTTTTAAGTTTGGCATTGTGGTTAGCATTACGGTGAAAATCCCATCTCAACTTGGATTTCTTTTGTACAATAACTACATTTGTCATAATGACTATTGGTGTATCAATATGTCAATATTCCTTTAATTTGTTAATATTATTTTTTTCCATATCATCATTATTTAAGGTGGACAATTCAACTATGTTATTATTGAAAACTTTCTGCACTATATAAGGATCTTTCCACAAAGTTTATAGTTGTAAATGTCAATTAAACATTCACTTTTGGCTATAACCAAGCTTATTTTTTTAGAAATTAAAACCACCTTCGCAATCTGACACAATTGATAATCCTATTACTAAGGATAAAATGAGTGTGGAACTAGAGATTTACAAACAAGTCAAGTGTCCTTCACAATGTGGTTGCTATATGTGACAGTAAACATAAGGTTAAACATTAAATGGTAATAGTTTTAGACATGCCTTTAAGTTTTGGACACGTCGGTATTGCATTGTTTTGTAATTTACACCTTTAGACCAATTGAAATGTATTGCCATTGAATCAAAGACAAATTGCAAATTATTTGGCCCAAATGCAATTAAAAGAACTTCATGATCATAATGTGTCTGGTCAAGTGCAATTTTTACATCTTATGAACCAAACAATCATTTGGCATTTATATTAGGGATCATGTTAAGAACATTCACCACAAGTACACATATTTGACCAACTTGTTGGTCATAAATGCATTGTAACGATAATGTGAAACTTGTTCATGTTTTTAACATCTTTTAACCATTTTAAGCCCTAGGAGCATTTTTAAGAATATTGGTAGAGTCTCTTTTGGGTCCCATGTGCTATCCTGATTCCAATCTTACATGTTATTCGACATCTGACTCCATGAAAACCTCATTTAAAACCTAACTAAAAATGTTAGTGTTTATTATCAATGTTCAGCAAGTGTATAGTCTATTGGGTGGTATGTAACATGGCATAAGCAATCATATAAAAAATAAGATCAATTTGATTAGGTATGAAACTATGAGATCAATACTTATACTAGGTGGAGTATGAAAGTTCAAGAACTAATATCATACACTAGTGGGTACACATGACCTTCAGACAGTGTCAAGTCAAACAGTTGCATTCTCACATTTGTTAAGTTTTTTTCTACAATTGATTTGTTCAAACTCTTAACCATCCTCCTCTTTGTCCCTAGCATGTTATCCACACCTCAAGCTCTTCACGAATCCATATTTTCCACATATAAATTCCTGCGAAGGTTTCTTTAAGACTCTCTAAGAGAAACACACACACATTCAGACAGAAAGAGAAACCCACACACAGAGCTAGAAGAGACTTGAGAGATAAAATTTTCGCAACTGCTTTACTGCCAAGAAAGACACACACAAAGGCGCAAAACAACTATTTTTATTTTTATTTTTTAGTGACGAAAATCCACCGAAAAGTCACTTGTGAAAACATACATGGTGAAGCGTAAGTTTTGAAAAATTTCCAAAAAAAAAACTAAATCGCCACATTTTTGAGAAGGAAAAATAGGTTTTGAAATTGCAAAAATTTGTGGAGGACTGTGCTAACCCTAACCCCCTTATCCCAAGGGGACGATTAGACAGACAGACACCTAAAATATTATATATATATACATAGAAGATAGAGGAACTGCTATGCACATTGCAGATGTGGGAATTACTTCCAATATTGACTACCAAACTATCCTTTGTTGTTACAAGGAATTACTTAAGTTAGAGTCATATTAGAGATAAAGTTGGGAAAAGATGGCACCAGTACATTCAGTTTGGTCATACACAGGGTGAGAATTTTTTTTAACCTGCAAAAAAGTACATTAGCATTCAGGGGGGGTTGAAACTCAGAAAACCATCAATTTTGATGGTCCTGAGATTCACCCTGTCTTTCTTTTCTGAGTGCCTCCACTGCTGCTACATAGATTTTCACTGCTCCTACCTATACAGCCACTATAACTCCTCTCGAACCTTGTGCATTAGATGCTAGGCTTCAGCGTTTTGTATAGAGTCTCATCATTTCATACTGAGATTTAATAAAATTTCCTTACATTACGGATACCAGTAAAAGATGGGGTAGGGAGTGAAAGGAGGCCCAAAGACAGGGTTAATTGGCAGATATCTCTATTGTCCAGTTGAATTTTTCTATAAACCAGCTATGAACCAGCAACTTTTAGAATCATCAGGTAGAGGGGTACATGTTTTGGTTGTCACCTATTTGGAACGGTATATTTTTGAAGCTTCAATTTCTTTATCAGTTAATCCTTACCAGATATCAAATACTTTCAGTTCAAAACTCATTCCATTCAGTGTTTGTTTTTTTGACAAATTCTTGCACTATAATGATCCAAAAAAACAGATGTGAATGTTACAAAGGGCTTTCTGGGAAACAAATTAACAAAATTTGTCATATTTTGAGAGAAAGTTGCCACATTTATAAATTACATTCATGGAGGTAACCAATAAAAAGTGGGATTTTGAAAACATATATATAACCCACCTCCAACAATTGCTATTTCATGTTAATTAATGATGGGGATCCTTACTGATGCACCTATTTGAGGAATTTGAAAAAAATAATTCGTGATTTCATTGAATTAGGTGCATTTATATACTAATAATTCAAAATTCAATTATAAATTGTATGTGTATGGTAGATCAAGTTGGGTATTGAATCTTAGCATATAAGATCTGTAAATTTTTAACCTGAAAAAAAACCATGTTAATTTAACTACTTCTCCTGCTCCCAAAAGTGCTGCAATTTGTTGTCTCCTTTGCACACCTGCAGAAATTTAAAAAACAACAATAATGAACATAATGATAAATATGCAAAATATATGGGGGGAACCACATGGGCAAAGGATTCACTTAGGATCCAAATTTCCCATTTTTTTTAAAGGTCAAAAACCTTGAGAACAATTTTAGTTTTAAGAAATTTCCTATCTCTTGAAATTTTGGTAGGCAATATAGTTGTTGACGAAAATTTTGTCTTGGTGAATTCCTTGTTATCTTTCCTTGTTATCATGTTTTATGGTCAGTTTTACAGCACAAATTCCAAAACTCATATCAAGTTTTTGGGCCAAGGGTTTGGCTAGCATGTAACTAATTGTTAGGTAGTTCTCCCCATAAATTGGTTAAGGTTGAAGCTACATAGAGAAGTTTGGAGTTTATGGTTTTCAAAATAATGATAATTACACTATATTGCATAATCAAATTCCATTCCAAACATGCTATTGCTAGAAGACATACTTGACACCATGTTTTCAATTGTTTTGTGTGAATCAAGTGTGGTTAATTGCAACAGTGTTAATATATATTTTCTTTAGTTTGAAATGATTACTTATTATAATTTTGACTTGGAAGTTAAAATGGAGTTGATTTTAAAGTATAATATAATTTTCACATAATACCCATAATTCATGTTCAATATTTTGTTGGTCTCCTTCATACTTAAATTCATACCATTAACAAAAAATTAAAAAATTGATTATACACATTCATAGTGACATGTAAAGTTGACAATTTGTCGAACACTGAATTCATTTTGGAACTGAATTTGATTGGAGATTTATATGCAATTACCATATTGGCATATGATAAGCCATATATACTTGCCCAGAGCTGGTTAGTAGTTAGTACACATTCGAGAGAGGAAAAAAAATGACCACTTTTGCCATGTAGCATCCCAACAGCCCCATCACATCAGGTGCTTTTGCGGCCAGATTCAAAATCTCAGAACAAGCTACAAAGGGCCTTTGTATGTATTTTCATATTTTGCAATGCATGTGATTACAATGGATTTTTTCAAATAATGGTGACTAATTATTAAATATATTTGTTTTTGGGCATTTAATTTTGGTTCATTACATCGATTACCTTGAACACAATTCTTACCATATGTTCTTGGAACCCGTTCAGAATTTATAACCATGTGCCATTTATAAAAATGTTTTCAATATTTGTTTAATCCTGTTGATTAAATATTTGCTAATTTTTTTCATGTCTTCAAGTTTGCAATGCCAATTTCACAAGTAAAGAAATGCTCTATGACATTCTGATCATTTTTTGCTTTGAAATTTACCAGGCTTGTATAAATATCTTTTACCACACAATTCTCCACTTATACTCACGTGGTATGTATAGTGTAATTGATGAAATATTTACTCTACCCTCACCCTATTGATAATCATTCCACTTTACCCTTATCTGGAACGATAATTTTAGAGAACCTTTATACCCTTACCCAGTTTGGAACCTTTTGAAACTTACATACCTTCACCTGGCTCATATATTTGTTGAAAACTTGAATTTGGCCTTCTCTGGCCTATTTTTTGAAATTGATATAACTGACCAACACTAGACACAAGTAAAGCACAGCCTGGATTTCTCCTTTGTATTTTCAGCTCCCTTACCTGCTCAAAGAAACCTGTTTTCAGCAAAGGATCTTCTGCGGTGGAAGGTACCAGCCAGCCTGTCACTATTTCTAAAAAGTGAAAAAAATTCAGCTCTGCTTTATGTAGGAAAAGGACCTGAGCACAGGTCCTTCTCCTATACCAAATTCCACATGTTTGCAACAACTGCCAATTTGAAACTATGTAGCATCTGCCTTCAAAGTCAGTAAACAGCATCCTAAAATTTGTCCACACCATTTATCCTTAGATGCGACCACATGCAACCAAAAAGGTGCTCAATTGTGCATGTTTCGGATCCCACATCTGCAAGTGGGTGTAGGAACCATGCAGTGCTAGTTGTGCATGTTGGGGGGGGTAGATGCACGCTTCCATCGGCCCAATGGATGGAGAGCCCAATAAACCATATCATCTATGATGCTTCCAGACACAAGTGTCGTCCCCTTTGGTGTCAACTAGTCCATCGCTTGCCCCATCTGAAAAGCCATTGACCAGGTTAGATGAATGGCAAGGAATGGACCAAAAGAAAGTTGGGGCCTATGGTTGCTCAAAAGCATGATCAGAAGAACTGTTTAGAACACTTGGGAACCCAATAGGGAATAGGTAAATATCTTGAACCAATTGGGAACTTCTGCTACAATAGAGGAACTTGGATCTCAGTTGCAGCAGGTTCGTTACATAACGCACGTGATAATCATATTGTGACTACCTATTCCAAGTCGTATCAGCAAAGCTAGAATTTTCAATTTTCTTCTCATCTTTGAAGCACCTAACAACACCCAAGCAAGTTGTAATAAAGTTGCAAGAAAAAACAATGACAAAGTATCATATCATTTGAACCTCCTCGTACCATCAACAACACATTTGGTCAGAGGTCTTAAGAATCCAATGAGTGGAACAGAGCTTCACAAACTGATCAAGTCCCTTTCACAATATGATTGCCTCTTGTGGCCACATCACAGTGTTTTTTTTCTTTAAATGATGTCATGAGCTAAGCGCCACTTGAGATGAGGGTCCAAAGTCTAGGGTCCAGTGAAATAGAGCAGTCCTATTGGATGATAGGTATAAATTGGGACCCATGGCCATTAGATGAAGGTCCAAGACCAAAAAGTGGCATATCCAGGCTAAACCTACATGGTGCCATTTTGGAGGAAAAATTCAATTGGTTCAAACCAAAAAAACAGAGCTAAAAAGGAGAGCTTGTGATTTGAAGAACCAAGATGCAAGCTAGGGTTCAAGGCAGGGTCCAACTCAAGGATTCAATTTCCTTCAAATTAGTCCAAATTGGTTCATTTGGACCCTGAATCCCCATCTAAAGTCGGCCTAAGTCATAATGGCTTTGGAATTGCCGGTAATGCCAATTTCGCATTATTTTGCAACTTCATAGCTTTTGACCGTATGGAATGTATTGCCAATTATGCAAATGCACATTGCACATGGTTTGCCCCTAACGCAATTTGGGCCAAATTTAATTTCATTGTGTGATTCATCTTTTCATGTTTTGTTTTCGTCACCACCTCCTAAATTGTACACCCAGCTCCAAGCAAGTTTGTTTTTTTTCATTTTGTGAAAAAATGTCCAAAGCCACCAGATTTCCAAGAAAAAAAGAAGTGGAACTCACCATATTTAAAAAATAGGTTCTTTTATGTCACCAATCTATAGTGAAGTTTCAAAAAACACAATTACTTTTATCTGACCTCTAGCCAAATTTGGCTAAGTCCTCTTGCAAATGATCACTAATCTACCTACCGCACAAAATTGAAAAGAAAACCCTGGCCCCAAATGACTTTGTCACCAATCCATAACTTACAAATTTTAAATATGAAATTTCTTTCTCAAAAAATGGTCAAAGCACCTACCATACACAAAAATTCATGCAATTCCTCCAAAATGTGAAAATGTGATTGAAAACATTCAAATACATATGGTATGGTGAGTTTTCATTTTTTGGTCTGAAATTTGGTGCGCACAAGTTAAAAGTAAATATGTACTCCATGTTCTGTTGGGAGAAAAACTTTGTCAACTTTTTAAAAAAGAGAAAAATCTCATTGCTACATTTCCCTATTGGTTTTGGCTCAGTACCAATTTTTTAATGTTTAAATAGTTTCTTAGAATATGTCACCAATTATTGTGAGATTCCTCTTGGTTGCAAGAAACTAAATTTGTGATGACAATACAATAAAATTAAAATTGATCACAATATTTATTTCTTTTACAACAGCATGATGATGTACATTAAAACAAATTGAAATTTTTATTTATTCTCTGGATATGACCAACTTCTCATACAATATCCACTGTCAATATTACACAAATGGCAAGGCCATTGTGTTAAGTTTTCAAAAAGAAATTGGTAAAGTCTATGTTATAGAGGGAAATAAAGGGTACTTCATACTTTTTGTTCAGTTACAACGTACCCATCCCATTGCAATTTCAAACAACAATCGAGCAACAAATTACAATAATCTGAATCTCAAATGTTCTTTAGATTGGCGAATCTTCTTTCGAAAATTTGCCAGAGCTATTTGAATATGGGTCTTTGGATTGAAGGTCCTAAAATTCAAATTCTATTATTACTGTTTAATATTAGAATACTGTAACAATTATTTGAATTCCATTTTCTCTAAAACTAGATTCAAATCTAGAAAGAAACCTTCCACATAAGTTTGTGTTAAATCCAACTGTTGTCACAAAATTATTTTAGCAATTTCTATGTGTAATTCAAAGCTCCACTTGATCCAGAATTCTAAGGTGTGCCATATGTCAAAAGGAAGGAGTTTTGAACTCAAGAAGAAAGTCAAAGCATATTCTCCAAACAAGCAAGGTGGGAAGATCTTTACGGATTAAAAATTGCATTGAACTCTTTCAATACAAAAACCCAAAACATTTGAATCCCAAAGATAGTTGTCACAATTACTATAGGAAACATATAATTTTAAAGTCCAATTTGTTGCGGTTGGAGAGCCAAATCTAAGAGAGCTGGCTGAAATCTCATAATGCTAGAATGGCTCTTCCTGTTTTATTAGATTGAAGACAACTAATTGGAAAAAGAAGTTCAAGTATTTAAACCATGAACTTTGGATCTATATAGTATGGAAAACTTGTTTAATCCATAAACACGTGCAATTCCATCTCCAACTGAGACCAATCGACCGATCTCATTTACTTGCAATTTAGTGTAATAATTGGTAATGTTTTGTTCTAATAATGTAGATAGTTCCACTCCAGCCAATTTATTTCCAGTCAATTTGTTCGTAAAGTAATCAAACCTTCTACCAATAAATTAAATAATTCCACAATCTGAACCTTCAAATTGTGCCCAATTTATCATTGAAGAAAGAGGTGTTTATTGTGTCCATAATTGGTTGTGGACTAAGAAGATTATGGGCATGAAGAACCACCTGAGGCATCAGCCTGAACTCGAGCACCAAGTGTTGAAACTCCCTTGTTGGGAAGAGATTCATGCGTTCCATGGGCAGTGGCTCGTAGTAATGGCTTTGAAGGTGCGTCGAAGGTAGTTTGAGCAGCAGGGGTTGTGCCCTTTGATTTTGAATTACTGTAACGAAGTATTGGGTCAGGGATATTGTAACCTCCAGTTGCACTTTCTTGGCACAAATTCGGTTCTGAGCAATAAACAACATCGCAAACGCCATTTACACCATAACACACTTGGTTCCCCATTGATCCAGTACAGAATTCGTGCCCATTGGTCGACCCACACACATTGGTGGAAACAACAAGAACAATCTGCAGCATGATCATGACGGAAAAAACAGATAGAACTCGAGACCAAGTTTTCAAATACAAACATGAACAATAAACCTGAAACAGATAACTTACAGATCACAGGCAGTTTTGGTTCCTATTGTGAAGAAGTTGTGATATGCGTGATTATGCATGATTTAGAGATCCTTTGCAATGCAGCTGAATGCTGGCAACAAGCATATTATCACTCAAAGCTTTCAAAATCAACTCCATACACCAAACAAGTGGAAACTCAGAGATCTGATCAACTACTTTCACCAACTTCAACAAACACCTAAAGCACCCAAACTTCAACTAACACACACCTCGCACATGGCACAAAGCCATAGCTCATTAAGTAAATGTGGGAGCTTGTAAACTGTGACCTGATTATGTAGATCCTGGCTCCCATCTCTCTCCCCAGCAGTAGTAGAGGGCAGCCACAGTACTTTGTCCCAAGGGGATACAGCACTGCACCAGGTAGGACTCCAAAGCAAACACATTGGTTTACAGAACAAAGTCTAAGGCTAGAAAAGCAACTATGCACTCATTAGTGCAAGGCCAGCAAGCAAGACTTTTTTCCCTTGTTTATAAATTACCCTCGCTGTCTCTGCTCTATTTCCAAACAAAATGACCAAATTGGCCACAAGAGGTCACATGCTATATAATTCTCAGCTTTGGACATATCTACAATTGTAGAAGTGTGTTACTATGGAAGTGGCTGCCATCTATGCACTAGAGGCTCTGTTGACGGCCATCACTCGGTGATGAATCAGAATGCACCTGACAGTATCAACAGTCCATGGCCCCTATCCTGGGGAGGAAAGTGTCGTATAAAAGTGGAGTTCTTGGCACAGAATTAGCTACTCCTGCAAAATTTGTAGTGAGTTTGGGTTCTGCCTCTCAAGTCCTGCTCCCTGTCTTAACTTGAATGTCACCGGGTTGGAAGGACCCAGATCTACATATAGTTAATGAAAAACTTTGTGAAACTATTGTGAAGCCAGACTTGGAAAATTATCAGGGATTTCATGGGAGAAAGAAATTGAGAACCTATCAAATACTGATCCTTCCAGTTTGTGCTTTGATGCATTTGTGGTGCGCAAACATGCAATGGAGAAATTTGTCCACACAATTTCAGCAAATTGAAGATATTCGAAACATAAGTCCAACAGAGATGAAAGATGAAAGACTGGCATGAAAGATTGATTTCACTAGTTATAAATTGAAGATTGCTCTTCTTATTAACCTCTGACTTGGTGCAACATCTGTAGAAACAATGCACCGCCTGTTATTGTTAACTATATGTTTCTCCTTCAGCCACTTATTCATCTTTTGCAGGTAATTAAATAAAAGTAGGCATCACAAGGTGAAATACAACCGAATGGGGATAACTCTCTTAGAAACATTACAAGGCACCCTGGTCCCCAGTGTGCCCCCGCTTTTCCTTTGGACTCCTCACCTGCATTCATATTTAATGCATGTTTCCTTCACTTGGAATGACATGTGAAGCATTCAACAGTAAATCTGGAATTCAGTAGGTAGTTCATATTCAAGCTTCATTCAGCACAATGTCTATGAATGCCCGTGAGTGTGTAAAGGGCTCTCAGGATGTACCCTTGAGACTGATGACACCAGGGGCAAAGCCACAAGTGCTGAAGGGCCAAAACCCCATCACGTAGCAAGAGAAAAATCAATGACAGACTGATGATACCAGAGAGGGAAAGGACGGTAAACTTCTGAAGTTTAGGGATTTAGAATTAGCTTCAATGTCCTCTTGTTCTTCAATTTTGATGTTGAGTGTTGCATCCACTTCTTGTCTGTTCTCATTGTAAACAGCACACAGAGTCAGTCTACTCCCATTTGCTAATAGGCTCTGACAATACTATGGCACATAAAATTGTCCTCATCCTTGGACCTAGTAGTCTTCCAGTGATCAATACAGAAATTAAGTTGCACTAATTTTGCTACCAGATTACAGTGTGATTATGTTGTATTGGAACAGAATCAAAAATTTAATTGACTCCAATACATCTAGTGGTGTCACCTAAAAAGAAGGGGAGATGATTTCTGGTGTGGAAATCCCTTCTATTTTGAATACAAACTCAACAAGATTTTGCTGGAAATTTTCAGAGAGCAGAAAGAAGGTTACATCAGGTATTGTTTCTAAACCTAAATCCTTCCAGCCAAGCAATTTTGTTATTCTAGTTCTATGGACCTCAAGGGATCAGATCCCTCTTGATTTCCTCTCAAGAAGCCAACTGATTGTTATGAGTGTGGCAGCTCATCCTTCAACAACAAAATCTCCATAGATGCTACCCCCACACCATTTCATAGTTTCTCTCAGAAGTTGGACAGAGACTAAGAACAGAGCAGGTAGATGTGATCATCTACACCTCATAGCATCCTCTAGGTCCAAAATCCTCGGAGCTCCCACTATATCACAGGTACTATCTTCTCAAAATAAATCACATTACACGTTCACATTGAAACCCCCAAAAACTGATAAAGATGATGGCTACCACTACAATTGCTCCTGAAATCCTAGACTTTTTCTGTTAGGGAATAAATCCGGCTCAGGGGATATGCACACAAACAACAGAAAAATAAAGGACACGAGATTTTACATGGTTTCAGCAAAAGCCTACATCCACGAAGCGCACCCGCACTCAACTCACACTATGAGATTGATAATTACAATAGTGAAGAACTATCTCTCTCAACTCTCACAATTTTCTCACTTCTCTACTTGGCACTCCATAGCAATTGTAGATGTCTTACAATGAAAACTATAAGAGTATTTATAGTTTCAAGTTCACCAACCAATTGCCACCAACTCCCACCTACCAAGTTCACCAACTAGCACTAAACTTAGACAATGGTGGTTGGTTGTTAATTTGGTAGGGATGGTGCAATTAATTTGATAGGCTTGGGTGGTGCAATTAATTGATCAGGCTTCACACACAACAATCTCCCACTTGAAAACTGAAACTCGAGTGGACTTCTTCCTCTTCCTTTGATGAGTAGTGGATAGGTACGGGGCACTCATCCTTCTCTGTCTTCAACCTTGAAGACCCACTGAAGCTGCGCACAACTCCAGTTTCTCCGTAGTGACTGGTTTGGTTAACATGTCAGCCGGATTCTTGCTCCTTGAAATCTTCACAAGCTTCAATACCCCATCCTCGATTAACGACCGAATGAAATGGTAACGCAGGTCTATGTGCTTGGTCCTAGAATGGAACGTCGAATTCTTTGCCAAATGTATCGCACTCTGACTATCACTATGCAACACATTCATCTCTTGCTCGATCTAAAGTAC
The DNA here is from genome assembly GCA_963920785.1 of Sphagnum contortum. Taxonomy (NCBI): domain Eukaryota; kingdom Viridiplantae; phylum Streptophyta; class Sphagnopsida; order Sphagnales; family Sphagnaceae; genus Sphagnum; species Sphagnum contortum. The sequence continues at coordinate 1,228,392 of OY987287.1, read as the reverse complement.
CCATTCCTTTGCATAATCCCATCGAACTTCTTTTACCACTATCGGGCAGCTTGTTTCAAACCATACAAGCTCTTCGTCAATCTGCAAACCATCTCTTCATTGCCCTTTTCCAGAAACCCCTCTAGTTACTGCATGTATATCTTTTCCTCCAAATCTCCATGAAGAAATGCAGTTTTGACATCCAACTGCTCAAGATATAACCCCTTTGTTGCAACAATGCTTAACACTAACCAGATCGTAGTTAGTTTAACAACAGGAGAAAAAATTTCAGTGTAATCAATACCTTCCTTTTGTTGAAAGCCTTTGACCACTAGTCTCGCCTTGTATCTCTTGGAACCATCATCTTCCTCTTTGATTCGAAACACCCATTTGTTCTGTAGGGCTTTCTTTCCTTTAGGCAACTTGGTTAACTCCCAAGTCTAATTAGATACAAGCGATTTCATCTCTTCCTTCATTGTAAGCTCCCACTTGCACGCATCTTCTCCCTGACATGCCTCATCATAGCATTCAGGTTCTCCTGCATCTGTCAACAACAAGTATTGCAAGTACTTCCTATTTGGTACATGTGGGCGAGTGGATTTTCGTAATGTACTCTGGGCCATTGGGGATCTTCTCAAAGCATTCCCAACCTGTGGATTTAGTACCCTTTGACCAATCGAACTATGTGGTGTTGGAATTTCATCTTGTGGTATAAGTTCTTCAACCTGAGGCTGCACACCTTGTTCTTCATCTTTTTGACTACCATGTTCCACGATCCTACCACCTGATACATCTTCTGGCCCAAAATAGTTTGGTTCTTTCTGCTCAGACTTCTCTGTGTTTCTGTCCTTGTACATGACCTTTTCATTGAAGACAACATCTCTACTTCTGATCATCTTGCGGTTTTGGTCGTCCCAGAGTTTATATCCAAACTCGTCTTCGCCATAACCCACCAAGGTGCATTTCACTGATTTGGCATCCAACTTGCTCCTTGCATGATCATTTACATGTACATAAGATACACACCCAAACACTTTCAAATGAGAAAGTTTTACCTCTTTCCCAGTCCAGATCTCTTCTGGTATAGCGAGGTCCAAAGGCTTTGATGGTCCTCTGTTGATCAAGTATGCTGCTGTATTGACTACTTCTACCCAGAACTGCTTCGGCAACCCTGACTGTAGGTGTATGCTTCTAGCTTTCTCAATCAATGTCATGTTCATACGTTCTGTTGTACCATTCTGCTGCAGTGTACCTGGCACCGTCCTTATGAACTTTATCCCGCTCTGGTAGCAAAACTTCTTGAACTCGTTGTCTTCATACTCTCCACCATTGTCTGAACGCAACTTCTTGATCTTCAAACCTATCTCATTCTCAACCATAGCTTTCCATTTCTTGAAAGCTTCAAACACATCAGACTCGTGTTGTAAGAAGTAAACCCATACCTTCCTAGAATGGTCGTCGATGAAAGTGGCGAAATACTGTTTACCTCCGATTGATGAGACTGAAGCTGGACCCCATACGTCGGTGTGCACTAGTTCCAGCTTCTCCTTTGTCAGTGCTCTTTCGGCCTTCTTGAAGCTCACTCACTTCTGCTTCCCAAGAATGCAACTCTCACAGAAATCAACCTCAATGGACTTCAACCTTGGCAGTTTACCTCTCGATTGCAAACACTTCAATCCCTGACTACTCATGTGCCCAAACCTTTGGTGCCACAAATTTGGATCCTCTTTACCTTCGGCCACTGTGGCCAAACCACACCCATCGGTAGTTGTGTAAAGAGTCTCGTTCTTAGTTCCTTAGGTGATTATCATTGCTCCTTTCGAGATCTTCCACTTATCTCCCGTGAAAGTCGTCACATAACCGTCTGATGCTAACTGCCCAATGGAGATCAAATTCTTTTTCAAGTCTGGTACATGTCTCACATTGTTGAGTTTCCAAACTGAGCCATTCAGCTGGATCTTCACATCTCTTTTCCCGATAATGTCGCATGCTTGATCGTCACCAAGATACACCTTACCGAAATTTCCGGAGATATAGTTCTTGAACAAATCCATGTGTGAAGTGGCATGGAATGACGCCCCTGAGTCTAACACCCAAGATTCCATCTTGCTTTCAAAAGCGCAAATAAGGCAATCGTTTACCTCCTCTGAAACACAATTTGCATTGCTCTTGCCATCGTCCTTCTTTCTAGATTTACACTCACTAGAGTAATGACCCATCTTGCCACAATTCCAGCACTCGATGTCTTTCTTGCTTCGCTGCTGATTACCTGAATTGTTACCTTGATGATTCCTAGACTTGGATCTACCTCGTTGATTTCTGTTCCGATTCCTGTTTTTGCTTTTTCTACCTTCCATGTTCAATGCTGAAGATGATGCCCCTAATCCCTCTTCACACATCCTGATTTCCTGGGTCATAATCATGTCTACGACTTGTTGGAAGGCTAATTTTTCTTTTCCGAATGAGTTGGTGATCGATTGGCACGTTGTACTCCAACTCTCTTGAATCTGGCCTAGAATTATGCCTGACAACACTTCATCATCAAATACTATAGAAACCAAATTTAACCCATCTGTTACCTCATTGAACACAATTAGTGCTCCTTGAAGCTCCGATTTTCTGACATCTTCATATTTACTAGCTTCTTTATCAGATGGACCTTCCTTGCCGCAGAAGGTTGCTCATATAAATTCGATAGGGCCTTCATGAGATCTGTCGCTGTCTCTTGACCCTTGATGTTGAAGGCGACTAATTTCGACAAATTAAGTCGAATTGCTCCTAGCGCTTTCTGGTCCAAAACCATCCACTCTGCGTTAGTCATATCTCTTGGTTTACGTTTGACCACCCATTTTTCATCGGCCATGTCCTTCGATTTTTCTACTATTGGCAACTACATGTCCTTCTGGTACAAATAGTCCTCCATCTGCATCCTCCAAAAGCTGAAATTCGTCCCATTTAATTTTTCTATCTTGTATGTATCCTTTTCGGACCCCATTGCTCTGACTCAAACTAAAACAGCAAGCAATCTGAACTGGTCAACGAAAAAAAAAATCAAACCTGGATGAAATCCGGCCAAAATCCGAAACTTTCCATTTCAATGTCAAAGGAACCGGATCTGGAAGATTTCACCACGCTGAGTCTACTGGTGGTGACGATTTTCTCAGATTCACAACGAATCGGCGTAGACCTGACGGTAATCGTTCAGTTCAAAAGTTTGACGGTCGTTTTGAGGATTTTCTGGTACTCGATTAATGACAACCAAGAAGACAATCTTGAAGAACGTCTCTTTCCGCTTCTTTGGGTGGTGGTGGTGTCATTCAACTCCCCGGCGGCAACTGGGCGACGAAATGGCTCTGGCGGTGCGTCAGTTGCACAACTGCTGTTCCGAACTCCTAAAACCTTGTGCTATAGAATCCTCAACTCTAGATCCTATACACCTTAAGCCTTAAAACCTAGGCTCTCATACCAGTTGTTAGGGAATAAATCCGGTTCAGGGGATATGCACACAAACAACAGAAAAACAAAGGACACGAGATTTTATGTGGTTCAGCAAAAGCTTACATCCACGAAGCGCACCCGCATTCAACTCACACTATGAGATTAATAATTACAATAGTGAAGAACTATCTCTCTCAACTCTCACAATTTTCTCACTTCTCTACTTGGCACTCCACAGCACTTGTAGATGTTTTACAATGAAAACTATAAGAGTATTTATAGTTTCAAGTTTATTAACCAATTGCCACCAACTCCCACCTACCAAGTTCACCAACTAGCACTAAACTTAGACAATGGTGGTTGGTTGTTAATTTGGTAAGGACGGTGCAATTAATTTGATAGGCTTGGGTGGTGTAATTAATTGATCAGGCTTCACACACAACACTTTCATCATTTCCGTTGATCTTGTTCCTAAAATGCAAACATTAGACCTCCTATTTCCTTTCTGACACTCTTAGCACGGTGGAAAATCAAGCGCCAAGTTCAAGAGCAAAAGAAGTCCAGAGGGACTTCTATCCCCAACTGATTACTATCAAAAATCAAACAAACTCCACACATCCTAACTGGCAGAATAAGAACTTAACTTCTCACACTTATAAAAGAAAAATTCCCCCCTTCCTCCTTCTCGGCCAGCTTCATATAGCTTTGCATTGGTCACATCCCTTTGCTCCTTTGAAAGATCCTCAGCACCAATCGTCCCCAAGAATCGTGATTCACACTGCTCATAAAAATTGTCCATTGAGTAGCCAGGATCCCCCTCCATCACCGAAACTAGCTCATCAAAGCCACTCCACAATAACCTACAAAACAACAAACCAACCCAGAAACAGAAAAACAAGTGAATTGAACATTTCGACATCATCATACACAAAGCTGAATTAGGGTTTTTGCTTTCATCCACAGAAAATGTTGGACACTGTTTTTAGGTCACAGTGGGTCTGAAGTCTAAAGTCATACTTGAGGCAAAAAGAATTATGGACTAGGTAGTACATGAAGAGTCTGTGGCCCCTCAGAGATGCTACTTGTGATTATATTCTGATTAGAGTCGATGTCAGACGGTTAGATCTTAATTACTTCATCAGACTTAACGTGAATTGGGTCTCTGGCCTGGGCGCTGTTTGGCCCACTTAATGACGCTAAATTGTAAGTAAGTAAGTAAGATGACAAAGTGCTCAAGTTCAAGGTGTTGCCTACCGACTTTTCACACTGGTCTTTAGAACTTATGCATAATTTAAGAAAACATAAGGGTATTTGGCTGCTGGTTTGGGGTAACTGAGCAGCAAAAATGGCTTCCCTGCCTTGCTGGTTATTGGAATTTAGGTACCCTTAACAGGTATGGTGTGCACTGTAGAACGGGTATTAGCTGAGGCAAAACAAATTGTGGCAACCATGTCTAGGAATAAAATATGCAAGCAGCCAATGATACGACTCAACATACACGCAAGAGGGTTTTTTTCCTTTTGGGGGTGGGGTTGTGTGAAGATGGAATTTTATATTCTTGTGTTCTCATGCTGTTCTCTACAATGTTCTCCAAGTTTCCAATGTGTTCCCAAGGGGTGTTGGCAATAGTATCTCACCTTATCTCATATCCTTTGCCCAAAGTTCTCCCTTTCTCAGCTATATAGCTGAGCCAAAGGGAGACACTCCATCCTCATATAAGACCTGTTATTTTAGGGAGCCTCCTAAGTTTCAGTTTTTTTGGGGTGATTGGCAATTTGAAATGGCCCATTGTGAAAGGAAAATTTAGAAAACGAACTTTGGAGGCAGCCCATCTAATTCCAGTGATGAGAAACCGAAACTGGTATATTGGGGATTTTTTGGAATCCTTCACATGGTCATGGACCATCCAAAGACAATTTCAGAAATAACTACCTCAATTTTAAGTCTAACTATTTCATTTTTTAAAAATAACTGCTTTCCTTTCTTATTAACTTTTTAAATAATTTATCTCACACTTTTCCTAATAACTACCTCCATTTTATAACTATCTCACTCTTTTCTTCTATCCATCAACATAGATATGAAAAAATAAATTAACACATGTCTTCTCATGTCCATGAAATTTATATTAATTAAATTTGACATTGACATAAATAATGATGAATTATTGAAACCCACATGAAAACATTATTAAAAGAAAAGAATAGTTGATAGTCACTGCTAGCGCGCAGCAGCACAGAGCTCAAATTAATAGGATAATAGGATAGGAGAGGTGCTGTAGTGCATTTCCAAGTTGCTATTTGGGAACAAAAGTCCATGCATTCTGCCATTCCCAATTGGTTTGACATAATAAAACCCCTGTTTACAAAACTTGAAAACTCCTGTTCAGAAATATCATAGTTGATATTTACTTTGTCCATTAAATATAGGGAAAGGGTCTAGGTTTAGACCCTTCCGGATGTGAGATCCCCCAAGGCCAGTAGGCCAAGGGGCGGCCTTGGGGGTCAAAAATTTGGAAGGGTCTAGGTTGCATAAAGCACAGCAATTTATTTTTTAAAATTTTAAATAATTTTTTTTAAAATGACAACCTTGTTGGTAACTTCCAAGTTGTGAAAGTTCCCCTTGGCAGCCTGGAGAGTAAGTTCCACCTGTTGGAAGTTTCTCTCGAGCCTGTCCATGAAGGTTTTCTTAGGGCAGGCGAGGAACTGGAAAAAGGGTTGCAGTGCTTTACGGCATGCACCCTCTGGAACATAGGCGCACCCAATTGCAAGCCTTTCCCATTCTGGGTTCTGGGGTGTTTCGTGCACCCAAGTTCAGAAGCACACGCAACTGGGTGCCCAGACCAAATTTAAATGGTAGCATTTTCTGGCGCAGGATGTGGCGAGTTCTAAGATGCCGTTTATTGACTTTGTGGTACATTGTACATTCCCACATAGTTGAATTCGGTACATAATAATCACATTAGTTGGATTTTTCTGACTAAGCCTAAGGCTTGAACCAAGATGTGACCCAAAAGAGACAACAGAAAAGCTTACCAACATGTATCAGGAATCTCTTGCATTTGGGCTCTGTTAGACAGATGCTGAATGGTGGGACAGCTCCACTGGAATACTTACCCACAAGGTATCAATTTCTTGATTATTTCATCCTATAGTCAATTGTTTGGTGGTGTAGATGGGATGAAGGCTAGCCGAGATGAGCTTCCCATGTTCAGTTGATACTAATAAAACTCAGATTATCAAGAGCATTGATGAAGACGTACTATGGCCATAAAATTTCAAAGGCTCCAAGGCTCAACACAAGTTCTCACTTTGGGTAAGTGAGCTTATCAAAGGTGACAATGGACACAAGAGACCCGAGCCATTTAAAAGAGATCTCGAAATTTAAAATGATCATGTTTGGGTTAAAGTGGAATTGGAACCAATATAGTAGTCCATGGGTCTTTTTGTGCTAGACAATGTGTAAAGATCACAACTGCATGGTTGTGTGGCCATGCAAAATCCAGGAAGCAGGCTTTACAATTTTGGTAAAGCCTGCAGGGAGTAGGCATGCTGAATGAAAATTGTAATGCCCATGCAGGAAACAGAAGAAAAATTTCATCCTGTAGCGAGGTGTCCAAATACACTTCAAAACAGCTACATCTTTACTTCACACCAAATTGGACTGCAACTTCAAGCATATGTATGTATGTATTTCAAAACACTAGGAAGAAGGACACTATATGAGAAAATTAAAATCCAGGGGTTGGGTTTGCAGCTAATTAATCAGGAGACTGGTTGGAGCTGTAAGTAGGGTGTGGATGAAATACATAGGAACCGCCCCAAGTTGGAGCCTGTGAAACAGTTTGCAGGATTTGTAGCCCACCCAAGACCCACCTAGCACGCAACTACATTACTTGCTATTCACGGCCTATTCTTGCCGGTTTCGTGTTTGTTTCCTCGCTCTCTCTAGGGTTCCATCTCTCACTGCTCTTCACTTCGGAAGCTTGCCACAGTCATTGCCATTGTGACCTCAATACTGACTGATTAGCATTTCAGCTCTCGGTGTTTGACGCAACGATCTTGGCTCGCGATGGCTGTAACCCAGCAAGCGGATTTGAATCTCCTCAAAGCAGCGAAATCAGGTGACGCGGCGGAGGTTGAGGTTGCGTTGCGTTGCGCTGTAGATAAGAACTGCCGTGGAAATAGAGGGAATCGTTTTACAGCATTGCATTGGGCAGTTTATTCAAACGAGAGGGTTGCACGGGTCTTGATTAGGGATCCTGATGTCAATCTGAATTTGAAGGACACACTCGGTCTCACGCCTTTGCATTTAGGTTGGAGTGGATATGTGGCTGAATTGTTGGCCTCTGGAAGGACGGATATAGAGTGGGATGTCCCTGACAACATTGGTCAAACCCCACTACTCTACCACGCAAGGCTTGTCAATGAAGTCATTGTGCGTGCCCTGCTCACACTCGGCGAATCAGCAGTAAACATGTCCAATAATAAAACCATTGATGGGTTCACGGCATTGCATCAAGTGGTGGAACAAGATCGACGTTATTTTCCATCTTGGTATAAGTTTCGATCTCTAGATGAGAGGTGCAAACTTGTTGGTATATTGTTGGAAGCGAAAAAGGAGAGAGCGAGGACAAGGAGAGAGCTTGCAAATCTCAGCCAGGAAGCCAGAGAGCTAGAATCGGACGTGCTAGAGTTTGTGAATACAAAAGACATTCTGAAACGATCTGCGCTGCATTACATAGCAGAAGAAGGAAGCGTTGCAATTTTGGATAAGCTGTTGAGTTGGTTTATTCATCAAGAGATACGTGATAGTGTAGATGTCAACGATGTTGACGTTCATGGTTTTGCACCACTTCATTTGGCTGTTGAAAGTGGACACAGAGACATGGTACGACAGCTTCTTCAACTTCCAGAGCGGCAGATCGATCCCAATGTCCGTGCTACTGTAAGGGTATCCCATCCGGACGAGCTCCAGGAATATGAGGAGAACCATAAGCAACTGTGTAGGCCAGATTTGTTCTCAAAAGCGCCTACTGAGCAATATTCTGGCAAGGATCTCACACCTCTACATTTGGCGGCCATGCGTGGGCACACGGAAATCGCACGTCTACTTCTGGACAGGCCAAATACGGAAGTCTGCACCGACACAACAGGACGTTCACCATTCGACTATTCTATTGTGAATCGTCACTTTCAGGTGGCGGCTGAGTTGCTGATGAATCCTAAAGGAAGGACGATGGAACCCAAGAGCGACAATGAGCGATGGGAAATGTTCGATAAGGTCTTATGTTTGGCTGAAGGGCCTGATGATAAGACAACAGCCAACGCGTTATTGACTAAGCTAGTAGATTCAACAAACCGATCGGTTCCTATCACCGACTTTGGCCTTGATCACAGCAAGCTACTAATAACTGTAGCTGCAATGGAAAATCGCCACAAAATCATCCGACACATTTTGAAGTGGCAACCAGAGGTAAATACGAACTTCAAAAGCGAATGGGATGACAACCGCGGCCTAGAAGCCACACCTATTCATTTTGCTGTTTTGGGAGAGCATGTGGATGCTGTAAGGGCACTTTTGACTCATCTTCCGTTGGATGCCAATGTTGAAGATTCAAGTTCCCGAACTCCACTTCAAATTGCTGCAGAATCCAACAGGAATGTGATGAGAGAGATCGAGAAGTTGCTGATGGAACGACCTGAGGTGAAAGAACTCGTTGACAGGTTGTACAGGGATAGGCAAGTATTTGTGGATGCTGCAAATGCTCTTCTCGTTGGTGCAGCATTAGTTGCAAGCGTAGCTTTTGCAAGTTGGTTACAACCCCCTCGAGGCTACACCTCAAACGAATCCGACGTTGCAGTCAAGGGACACCCAACTCTCCAAGCATTTGTTCTGTTCAACGGCTTCTCTTTCTTTTTTGCAATAGCAACTGTATTGGCTAGCGCATATGCAGCCATGCCCAGCCTCCAACAGGCCTTCATTGGAACAGTTGTCAAATCCGTGAGGAAGACCCTCATTGTTGCTTCCATTTTTTTATCGATCTCTGTCTTTTGTGTGCTTGGGGCTTTTGCAACTGCTGGCTTTGCAGTGCTACCTCCTTCTATAAAATACAACTGGAGTATGTGGGTCACAGCCATAATAGGTGGAATAGTTTGTGTTATGTGGCTAGTAGCATTCATATGGAAACTATCAGCAGCATTTCGCTTGCCATAAGTACCTTGAGCGATTCAGGATACTATGCAACTCTTTGTAGCCAAGCTGTAAGTTGGAAGTTGAAGGATTCTTCAAATTAATTAGGGTTGATCAATAAGTATTGTAAGTAAAAAGTTTGTGTCTGTAGTCTCAGTTTTAAATCACATTTTTTAGCTTCAATTCTTTAATTATAGGATCATTGGAACTATTTTACTTTGTTTCAACCTTCATCTAGACCTATTGCTTTCTTATTTGTTTGTCACTCTTCTTGCAAGAGACTGATTTTTTGTTGTGAGTGTTCCATGCCTCTTTGACTCGATTTGTTGCTTTCTAATGAACTTATGGGCAGGTTGTTGAGGGAGTTTTGGCAAATTGTGGGAAGGCATCATTTGAGAGCCTTGATTCAATCAAATTTTCAACCAAGTTTACTAGGAATTTTTGAATGCCATGAGGTCAAAATTATTGATACAATTAGCTGATTCTATTGAATTGGTTTCAAATCAATAAATAAAATTTAACACATTAGTCTTATGTGTATTTACAGTTCAAACTTGACATACACTTTTACGAATTCTTTTTCCTTTCAAAAATATATTGGCCTCATATGTATAATTTTGAATGCCATGTGATTTGCAATTATCTAGTAGAATAGGGATGAATGGATCTCTATGAAAAACCTTAAGCAACCAGTTTTACTCTTATCAACTTTTGTTAGTGTTACACAATCTATGTATGTAAGGCAAGCTTTCTCATGAATGTGATATGTCTCATGTGAACTTTTGGCTTCCCCAAAAAATTGGAAAAAGAAGGTGCAAGCACCTTCTAGTCTAGGCCACTAATGTTATAGATAGACTCATCATTGTGTATGCATCTATCCTGGAATGGGAGTAAAATTTGCTACTAATGAAAAGTTATGAAAGTGCTAAAACAAGCGGCAGTTGATGGATTAGTCTAAAAGGAATTGTAGAGATCAACATTTCTTAAGTTTTTATGTGGTTTGTTTGTTTTGTTTGCTTGCAAGTAAATCCTTAGTGGCTTAATATTTGCAAAGGTATGAATGGTTTTGAATGGTTGTGAGTTATTTGGGAAGCCTCTATAATAGAATATGTTTATCAAGATTGCAACGTGTGCTCCCTGGACATTCGTGATGGTGAATGCAAGCAATGTCAAGTTGTTTCAATGTAAATCGATGAAATGTTGATGAAGAGAAGGGACCAAGGGAAATTTGTGGTGGAAGATTTAACAAGTTTGAATGAATGCAACTATAAGATAAGTGTTGAAAGCCTTCTTTGGGAAGCTTTGGGAAGGGGTTTTTGTGTGTTGGTGTGTTTAGAAGTTGGAAGTTGCATGCATTTTTTGTGAACAATTTTGGGAGATGAATGTTTAGACTATGTTTTTGGTTTTTGGTCACTTGTTTTGAAATTTTCACTACACCGAGTTTGATAATGAAAGATCAAAAAGTTCATGTAGAGATAGATTAGGCATCAAATGGATGAAAAGCGCATGGAATTTTAACTAGTTTGTAGAAACATTATAATTTCATCAATGATTGTGCCTAAAAAGAACTTTTGTAACCAAAAAGAAAAGATAATTAGATTTCTATGAAACATACAATCCACTACATTACACAAAAAACACAAAAGAAAGGAACTAAATCAAGGTTTGTTGTATTTCAAACAATTTAACTCCTTACACATAACTATTTGTAAGAATAAAATGCTAAAGATTGAAGTGGATCAAAATCTCTTTAGATTCACTTTCATTGAGTGACGACATGGTTGTTATCGGCAAGCTTTCATCCCCAACATTAAGAGAAAATCCCAGAGCTTTCATAACATCAATCCAAAACCAGTCCCATATCCATGAAATATTCCAACTATAGTCCAAAATTCAGAATGGAACTCTTTTGGAATCCTTGCTTTAAGTGCCAACAAGGGTATATCACTCCTTTAATTCAACCCAATTTGTTACCTAGAACAAGATTGCTTAAGCCCATCCATTCTTAAAGACATTGCCATCAAGAACCCCTCAACAAATCCCCTATGATTATACATCATCTCCACTACCAATCCATGAACATTCCTAAAACCCTAGTCTTACAATGTAATGGAAGAAATTGGAAAACCAAGAACACAACACAAGCATTCTTTTCACGAGCACCTCAATATATATATATATAACAACCACACTAGCAAATTGCCTGCCAACTTAGCTTTTGTTTTCTATCCTCTTCTTGCACCAAAGATAGCTCTTAAATAGCCTACATTCCATTCATTACCGAATCTTCATAGTCGATCCAAGAAATGATTCCATGAAAAATAAGAAAACAATGTTGATAAGCCAATAAGCTCATCATAAACATACTAAACCAAGTGCGTACAAGTTAGTTCTTCTCATGAATGCATGCATTAGAAACATAAAACATTACAAACAAGAACTATCTAAAACAAGAAACGCACAATCCTACATGAATACTATAACCATTCAATGTTGAATGAAAATTGTCACCTTTTTTTCTTTTTTTCTTTAGGTTTTCCTTTTAAGTCACACTTCATCTTGTGAAGATAGTGTGAGTTGTTGGAGTTATGCTAGGAATGGGAGTGAGTACTTGTATTTACAAGAGCTCTAAGTGAAAATTATTGCATGAATTTCATGGGCTATCTATTGTAGTTATTGGTAGTTTAACCACTTGTTAGACCTTTAGTTTTTGGAAATGGGAATGTTTGGGGTTCATTAAACAAATTGATGGGATGAAATAGGAATATCTTTAGGTTGAACATGTTTAGTTATGTGTCTATGATGCCCACAAAAAACCACGATAGCTTACAAAAGATTCAAAAAAATCTCATCCACATTGAATGCATGGCTTAAAAAAGGAATTGTGTTTCTACGGTGACTTGCATTCAATTTGGCTGAAACCTATGTTGATTATTGTTTTTGTGCAATTGGAAGTTTAATATAAAATTAACATAGTGTTGGTTATGTTGTACTTGAGATATAAGATGTATTGCAACTAATCTATTACCTTTCTTTTTGGTGACAATATTTTTATTTATTTATTCCTTTTTTCAAGCACTTAATGATGCCCCAAAGTAGATCATAAACAAAGTTCCAAAAAACCAAAAGGCAAAGTGTCATTTGAACAACTTCATAACATGGACAACAAATTGGCTCGTAAGAATAAAATGAATGATCTTTCCCACCAAAAGGTGCCTGACAACCTTATTGAAGAAGGAATAAGTGTACATATGTGGTAATAAGCCCTAGGTCTTTCCTTAAACCTAATTGAAGATTAGATGAGTCTAAAGATGATGAAATGATTCATGTGTAAAGTTTTTGCATAAACAACTTTCCTATGTTTTGGATTTGATGCTTTCATGTCTTCATTGTGTTTCAATTTGCAAGATGGGCATATTATCTTGGCTTTGAGGGTCAGTTTGTGTATGGTTTTTAAAAATATGTTTATGACTTTGTTTAATTTTCAAAATCAGTTTCTATTTTTTTTGGGGGTGTATGTCTATGTCTTGGGGGTCTGCTTTCTTTTGTTTGTCTATTTTTTGAGGGTATGTCTATGTCTTTAGGATTCTGCATTCTTTCTTCTGTTTGTCTATTTCTTCAGTTTATGTATGTGTGTATCTGTGTCTTTGAATATCTGTGTTTGTCTTTGAAGGTCTATGCCTGTCTGTGTTTGTGAAGATCTCTGGGAGTCTATGTCTTTAAAGTATGTGTGAGTCTATTTGTGTCATTGAATGCGTGAGTTAAGTTAGAATTGAAGGTACATATGCCAATAACAGGTTGGGAATGAAATATAATGATGTAGGATATAGCGTTACTAATGTTGTGAAATTTGAAAACCATATTGGGATATGACAAGCCATATACTTGCCCAAAACTGGTTAGTAGTTAGTACCCATTTGAGAGATGAAAAAACAAATGACCATGTTGTCATGTAGCATCCCAACAGCCCCAGCACATCACATGCTTTTGAGGCCAGATCTTGGAACTAGCCAACTCTCTGATCTCATCAAAACTCGCTTTGTGTTATGGCAATCGATAGACTATACCAGTGTTTGTAAATCTATTACCCTGATATATCCACAAGTATATAATACAGTAAATACACGCCCCTACCTGGTTTGTAAAATTTTAGTCACTCTACTCGGCTACTAAATATTCCAAACTCACCTTTTACCTGGCTCATATATAGGTGAGATTCACCTTTACTTTAGAGAAGATAATTGTTTGAATGGGGTTAACAAAGGGCATATGCCAAAATCAATATATAGCACATATGAATTTTCATATTTTGCAATGCATATGGTTATGATGGATTTGTTCAAGTAATTACTGAATACATGTAATTATTTTTTTGGGCATTCAGATTTTGTTCATTACATCAATTACTGTGAACAAAATTCTTACCATATGTTTTTCCAACCCTTTTAGATTTTACTACCATGTGCCATTCTAAAAATGCTTTGAATGTTTGAAATTTCATGTCATATTTGCAATAAAAATTGCACAAGTAAAGTACCTTTGAAATTGTCCATACTTGTGTATTTATATTTTTTGTCACTCATCACTCATTTATACACTTATACTCAAATAATATGTAGAAGATAAACAATGAAATGTTTACCCTACCTTTACCTATGAACTAGGCAAATGTTCATCATTTACCTTTTCCCTTATCTGGCCTGATAATTTTGCAAAACCTTTACAGCCTTTATCCAGGTTGAAACTTTTTTGAAGCCTATATACCTTTACCTGGCTTATATACTTGTTGAAAATTTGAATCTTGCCTTATCCAACCAACATTTTGTAATCAATATACCCACCCAACACTAGTCTCAAGGTACCACACACCAAATTCCTCATGTTTGCAAACAACTGCTACTTTGAAACTAAGTGTGAATGTACCATCTACTTTCAAAGTCAGTAAATAACATCTTCGCACTTGTCAGCACAATTTGTCCTAAAATGCCACTGTATATAATGGACTAGGTACCCAGTTGTGCATGTTTTCCAACCAGACATGTGCAAGTGGGTGCAGGCACCATGTGGTACTAGTTGCCCATTTTGGGGAGGGTAGATGAACCCCTTCTGTCTGCCCTAATGGGTCAAGAGCCCAATAAACCATACAATCTATGATGCTTCAAGAAACAAGGGTTCCTCCCCTTTGATCAACTAGTCCTTCAATTGCCCCATCTGAACAGCCATTGATTAGGTTACATGAATGGCTAGGAATGGACCTATTTGGGGGCCTACGGTGGCTCCATAAGCATGATTCACACAGCTGTTGAGAACAATTGGGAACTCAATGGGGGGAAAATATGTTGAACCAATTGGGAATGACCCATTGCACAGAGAGAATTTCTGCTACAACACAGCAACTTGGAATAAGAGCAACGTTCGACCCAAATTTCAGAAGTTCAAGGTCTTTTTTCTATCTGATCAATCAATAAAGCACATCTTCAGAGACCGTCTCAGTAGAGCAATTTCCTCATATAACCCACCTGAGGATCATATTGTGACTAGTTATCCAAGTTATACAAGCAAAGCTAACATTTTCAGTTTTTTTCCCCTTCTTTGAAACATCTAATGAGGCTCAAGTAGGTTGTAATAAAGTTGCAAGAAAACAATGGCAAAGTATCATTTGATCCTCCTAATAACATCAACTACACATAAGGTCAGAGGTCTTGAGAATCTAATGAGTGGAACAGAGCTTCACAAACCAATCAAGTTCCTTTCACAATATAATTGCCTCTTGTGGCCACATTGTTGATATTAAATAATGTAATGAGCTAAGTCACAATGATTTTGGAAATGCCCTTAATTTCAATTTTGCAGCATTTTGCAACTTTATACCTTTCAACCATATGGAATGTATTGCCAATTATGCAAATGCACATGGTTTGCCCCTAATGCAATTTGGGCCAATTTTATTTCATAGTGTCTTCCACATGCACAATTCTTACATCTTAGGCCTGCTTTACTCTAGAAGTCAGGGCCAAAAAACTCGGGGCCAACTTTGAGCATTTTCGGGTTGCAAATTGGTCCCAAGTTCCTGATAACTGTTAGAAAATTGACGTCAGTATATTAATAAATGCTGGAACATTGGCCCCAAGGGGTTGCAAATTGGCCTCCCAAATTTGATGGTATCCTTTTTTCAGCCTTGGGCCCAATACAAGGCCATCAAGTTCAGCATTTATCAGTAACTTGGGGCAGATTGAAAAGTTTTTTTTGTGTTTCAGGCTAGTGTAAAGCCCTTGGGGCTGAATTCAACTTTTGCACCAATAGGAATGCTGGATTTGGGTTTAACAGTGGCCTTGACTCCTAGCGTAAAGCGGGCCTTATTAACCAACCTTCATTAGGCAATTTTATTTGGGGATCATGTTAGGAACACTTATCTCAACTTCTCATCTTAAATGAACTTTGCAGTCACAAATGCATTGAAAGCTTAACGTAAGACTTGCTCATGATATCCTTAAACCCTTATTACTTAAGTGAACTTCTCCAAAAAAAATTATTGGTAAAATCTATTGTTATTGAGGAAGAAAGGGTACTTCATACTTATTGCTCATTTATGAAGTACCCACCATCCCATTGCAATTTCAAATGACAATGGTAAAGACAAATTACAATCATCTTCCTTTCACATGCTCTTTAGATTGGTGAATCTTTTTTTAAAAATTTGCTAGAGCCATTGAATATGGGTCTTTGGATTGAAAGTCCTTTAATTCAAAATTTATTATTACTGTTTTATATTAGAATACTATAAGAATTATTAGAATTCCATTGTCTCTACAACTAGATTCAAATTTATAAAGAAACCTTCCACATAAGTTTGTGTTAAATCCAACTGTTGAAACTAAAATTATTGTAGCAATTTCTATGCATAATTCAAAGCTCCACATGGTCAAGAATTCCAAAGGTGTGCCACATGTGAAAAGGAGAAGTTTTGAAGCTAAGAAGAAAGTCAAAGCATATATTTCTCCAAACAAGCAAGGTGGGAAGGCCTTTAGGGATTGAAAATTTTATTGAACTCTTTCAATATAAAAACCCAAAATGTTTGAATCCCAAAGATAGTTGTCACAGTTACTATAGAAAACGTATAATTTTAAAGTCCAATTTGTTGCTGTTGGAGAGTCAAATCTAAGAGAGCTTGCTGAAATCTCATAAGGCTAGAATGACTCTTCCTGTTTTATTAGATTGAAGACAACTAATTGGAAAAAGAAGTTCAAGTATTTGAACCATGAACTTTGGATCTATATAGTATGGAAAAAGAGGTGTTTATTGTGTCCATAATCGGTTGTGGACTATGAAGATTTATGGGTGTGAAGAACCAGTTGAGGCATCAGCCTGAACTCGAGCACCAAGTGTTGAAACTCCCTTCTTGGGAAGAGATTCATGCCTTCCAGGGGCAGTGGCTCGTGGGAGTGGCTTTGAAGGCGCATCAAAGGTAGCTGGAGCAGGAGGGGTTGTGCCCTTTAATACTGAATCACTGTAACAAAATATTGGGCCAACACTATTGTAACCTCCAGTCACACTTTGTTGGCACAAACTCGGTTGTGAACAATAAACAACATCGCAAATGCCATTTATACCACAACACACTTGGTTCCCAATTGATCCAGCACAGATTTTTTTATCATTTTTCGGCCCACACAGATTGGTGGAAACAACAAGAACAATCTGCAGCATGATCATGACCGAAAAAACTGATAGAACTCGAGACCAAGTTGAAGGTCCTGCCATTGTTGATTTTGTGTCACACAAAAGAATAACTAGCAGAAATTCTTTTTGCAGACCACCCAAAACTAGACCCCCAAGAAAAACAAGACCCTCACAAAATGGTTTGTTTGAAGTTGCTGGTTCACAAGGTGATTGAATGCTGAAAGTTGTAAGAGATGATGTGGTGTTAGAGAAAGCCAATATCATTGCATTTTATACTAAAGTTTTGAACCCAAAATCAACATCCGTTACAATAGAATACGTTACAATAGAGAAAGTTGGACCTTGATGATGTGCATGGTAATGTATTGTGTACATTCAATCTAACATAACGTTCTAATTATTGGAAGAATCAATAATGTACAATTGACCAGTCAAATATCTAACCAAACCTAACTCTAAGGACTGATTCATCAATTACCATATTAGTACTAAAGAATTGGAATCGAGTTCTTTAGAACTCAACAGAATAAGTGGAATTGAAGCTTGTTTCTAGAATATTTATGACCATATATGTTTATATTGAAAGACTTATGAGCCATGACGTATAATCACCTAGCAACAGCAAGTGTCATATCCATAGTGAGATTTTGGTTGATTTCAAGAGCCTTGGACTATTCTTGTGACATATGGAGTAAGACTTTCTAGCATCAAAAGGTCTTGATCTGTGCATTGAAATCCCTGTTGCAAGATGATCTTGATGGCAAGTCCCAATCATTGAGAATAACTTTTAGAATTTATATTATTTTGGACAAGAATTCATATAGGAGTTCTAACCATTCAAATGGAAGGTTTGTTTGGATCAGTGGATTGTGATAAATCATAGGTATGTTTTGGAGATTACTACTTGAGTCCAAAAGATGGGTTGTAGATGTTGAGATCAAAACAAACTACTAAGTAATATTGCAACCAGTGATTGCCCAAAAACTATTATCAAGTGTATATCTTATAAGTGTCAATGACATGTCAAGTTGTCTCCTGCAAAGAACGCACATGGATTTGCACAACATTTCAAATGAAATGAAAATGTTGTGTTGGTCCATCATTGTAGTGTTATGAAATAGAAACATTTGCAATATTGAAGCAAATTCCCAAATGGAAAGTTACACCATTAATCTCTTGAAAGATTTTGCATCACATCTTGCAAAAAGTTAGGGTTTAGGGTTCATAGCTGCACACTGGATTATTGACACAAAAGATAATAATTTTAGAACAGGAGAAATCATTGCTTCAAGTTCCACCCAACCTGTAACAACGAGTGTTCCATGGGTACCCAGTTTGGAGGATTAGAACTGCCGGTTCCAGTTCCAGTTAGTAAAAACAGAATTGAAATTGAATCTGATTTTTGAAACTGGTTCTGGAACCAGAATCAGATTTTTGGTTTTTTCAAAGAATCAAAACCGAATCAGAAATTGGGATCAGAACCAGTTTTAGAATTTTGAAAACAAATTGAGAAGATAGAGTAGAATTGGGGGGCTATTTAGAGGTGAACTGACAATTAGTCACTGGTTTTGGTCCAAGTTCCCCAGAACTGTGCTTGGTCTGATTTTTAGACAAAACCAAAATTTAGATTTTGTATTCTTGAAGTATTGGACTTGGAACCAAAACTGCTCTAATCTATTTTTTAGAACCAAAACCAAAGGTTTTTCATGAAAGTCAAGACCACCCAACACTGATAATAACCTCCATAAAGATTTCCTTCATTATCTGGGGACCTCCCCAAGCCTAATTCCTGTGGCAGGCTGATGCAGGGAAGTCTGCTTGTAATCTCTCTCTCACTAGCCATGTTTCATTGAAGAGGAACACAGATTGTACACTTTGGTCAATCTCAGTCATGCAAGTGATGGTGCTCCTTTGCTGGGAACGAGATGCTATCAGGGCATCACACCTTGGACCTCAGGCTCTGACCTCAGTTCTCTGGGTGCACTTGGAGGTATGCTTATCGAGTTCCATAAAGTCTCATGAGGCATTTTGAAAAATTAAACACCCATAGGCACATGCATTCCATTATTCAAAATGCCTCACATTGTCCCCCTGATACCCACTGAGTACCTGCTGGGTATCATGGGGAAAAATAGATTAAATAAAAGATTTTTACACTTGATAAAGCCCTTGGGATGGGGAATTCTGAAAATTAGGCACCCCTTGGACTCCACCTCAGCCAGGCGCTTACTTCTGGAACTCCCTGCTCTTCTGCAGTTACCCATAGAACAAACATGACAAGAATGAGCACTGTCACAAATTATCAGAACATTGCTTGCCATTCTAATTGGTATAGATACACTATACAAAATTTGCTCAGATTTTGAACTCAAAACATTATATGAAGATATTGCATCTTGAGTTTCTATCACATTTCAGAAACAACAGGGAAGCAATAGTTGACTGCAATTACCAGCATCAGAAATACCTGGTTCCTCAATGAGACCAGCTTGCAAATGGTGAAGCTAGTTTGAACGAAAACAACATTCTGCTTGAGGCATCACTAAAGAACCCACATTTTCATTTTGTTGAATAACATGTTGTAGACCACCCCATCAACTATTGGAATCACAACCACCTCTATATTGGGGTCATAAATTACATATGTTGATTCCTTTATGGTTTACATGTGACTATTGTGTGTGATGCATACAAGGTTTCATAAATACATTACATACACAATTATTTGTTGGAGTTCTTCATTCTTCATCTGTAAACTAACTAATGCAAGAGGAACAAAAATGAATGCATCTTGAAAACAAAGGATATGGGCACCTTTTGCACCAGACACTACAATCATGGGTGTTGATGGCTCTCTTGGGTGTACATGGCAAAAGACAAGCCAATTGCTGTCTGGACTTGCCTGCTGTAGCAGCTCTGGCCACTTGGCACCCTCTTGGTGATTGACTGACCAGATTGTGGTAGACTTATAAGGTTTCCTTAGTGTTTTAAGTGATGGTATCTTGTATTGTGTGGGTAATCCTAGGATAGACCTCTGTGTTTCTAACTTCAGTGTTTTAAGTGATGGTATCTTGTATTGTGTGGGTAATCCTAGGATAGACCTCTGTGTTTCTAACTTCAGTGTTTTAAGTGATGGTATCTTGTATTGTGTGGGTAATCCTAGGATAGACCTCTGTGTTTCTAACTTCACTCCAAAACAAACAAGCAACGGTTTGCTGCAAGCCTGTCTTGATCTGTGTGATATCTTTTCTCTTTGCTTGAATCGTCAAGATGACCAGACTGTTGGGAAGGGTTGTAGTGATGTTACCAGATCTAAAGAGAAAGACCAAATAGGGACACCAGGAATGCTCTGGCCACCATCTACAACGAACCCATTTCCAATAATGTAGTTTGAGGCATTACTCAAAAGAAACAGCAACACAGATATAATGTCAGGCTCTATGTTTCCCCATTGCTGGACTGGGACTATCTTTTTTGAAACCCTGTTCAACCACTCCTTGGAATAAAGACCAGCAGAAATTTTTGTCTAAAATAAACCAGGTGCTATAGCATTCACTCATATGTTAAATTGCCCCAGCTCAAGTGCAACATAGTGTCACCCCAAAAAAACCTTCAGAAAACACTTCAAGTAGCAGGATATCCTAGTGATTTTGTTATCAGGAATCCCTCCAGCCATTTGCAAAGCACTAATGTAGTTCACCTGCTACTTTCCAAGACAGAAAACTGATGATAAACAGAGTGAACACAATTGGAAACCTAGAAGTCAATCATTGCAACTCACAACAAAATCACATGCATGAGAGAAAAAACACATCATCACCTTGGTCATATAAATCAAGCCTGCTTTTGATGTGCCATATGCAACCCCGCCAGGAAGCATTCCTTTATCAAGACCTGCAATGGATGAGACATTGATAAAAAAACCTCTCCTTTTTGTAGCCCACATCCACCAGCCAACAGCTTTTGACATCAACCATGCTCCACATAGGTTGGTGTGCATAGCATCATTTCATTCTGCCTCATCTAACTCTAGCACACCCTTCATGATCCCTGCATCCCATCATTGGACCCTATTAAGTCTCATCAAGTGCAAATCTATTTGATCACTCTGTTCATCTAGACTTTTACTATGAAGAAATAGCTAAACACATGGCTGGAGAGAACAGAGCCTATGTCAAAACTGCTATTCCAGAATTCATCAGAGTGCACCAGTTGGTGCTTCCTCAAACTTTGCCTAATGCCAATTTTGAATGCCCTGTCTCTGATTGAGATAGCCTAGTCTGAACTGAGAATTGCTCTGGATATGACACATTGAATTTCAGCTGAATTTTGAGTACTGGCAGGAAAAACCTAGTGCATAAGCTCTAGAAGGTGAGGATCTGCAAGACTGAAGTGTTCCCGTTTCCTAATGTGCAGGGTCTTCATTTCAGTGGAACGCTCCCTGGTCATCATATGTTTATACAAGGGAATCATGCGATCATGGAATCATGTCTTTCACTGATATGTCCAATGATGTTTATGCAATGGAATCATCAAGTAGAAAGTGATTTACACATTCTTCTTTCAATGAGACTAGTGTAGCCTGTGCTGTTGGCCCAAGTGTGAGCTGGAGACCTAACTAACTCTTCCTTCCAAAAATCATTTTTAAAAAAATTTAGATGAATTTTCAAACTACTCAAAATTCAGTATCTCCCACACCTTAGGTCTAAAAGTTTCCATATCACCTTCATTAAATCCTACTCACTGAGGCTTTCCAACAAAACCAAGAGACAGCCCAAATTCCCCTATAATTTTTAGTTTTGATTTAACTGAATTTTCAGTGAAAATTTTGCTCAATATTCAATAACTTCTCCACCTTAAGTTGAAACATCATGAAACCAACTCTGTGCACCCCTGCTCTCATTGAGGGCATTGTAAAAAGTACCAAGAGCACAGCAAGGGGGCAGTCATTTGGGAGATCTCAATGTGACAAACAAAACAAACAAACTACCCTCCTTCATAAACAAACAAAACAAACAAACTACCTTCCTTCATAAACAAACAAAACAAACAAAATAAAACAAACAAGTAAACAACATTCCTTCATAAACAAACAGAATAAAACAAACAAGCAAACAACCTTCCTTCGTAAACAAACAATACAAAACAGACAAAACAAACAAACTACCTTCCTTCATAGATTGATTCTCAAGCGACAAGCAGCAGGAGTACGTATGTGCCACCAACATTGCATCCCAAATCCACGTCAACTTGTTTGCTTCTTTCCCTTTCCTTATGAGCGACATAAATGGCAGAAACAAGGACATCCGGGAGAAAAGAAAAACAAAGGACAACAGTTTAGCAAAAAATGCACCTCTGAAACCAGCATCGTTGAGAAGAATATCAATTGAACCGGAAGCTGTCCATGTGCTTTCTCGACAGAAACGACAACAATGTTCTTCTTTCAATGAGATTCTCAAGCGAGAAAGAGGCGGGAGTACGTATGTGCCATCAACATCGCGACCTAAATCTACGTCAACTTGTTTTCTTCTTTTTCCCTTTCCTTATGAGGAACATCAATGGCAGAAACAAGGACAGATCCCGAAAAACAACAACATAGGACAACAGTTTGGCAACAAACGGCGCACATCTGAAACCAGCGTTGTTGAGAAGAAATTCAATGAAACTGAAAGATGTCCACGCTTTCTCCACAACGGCGTCATTCACACTTGCCTTGGCACTTGCATCGAGTTCAACCAATCGCAGCTCTCCGAGGCCTTATAGGTCTCATGGAGCAGCCCGACGCCCCTTTTTCGCCTGTGTCCTAAGTCGAAGAATACGCATCTGCAAGAGCGTTGAACACGTTGCACAGCGTCTTCAAAAAGCTGAACTCTCCGAGCTGCGATGACGACGTTGCATCCTCTCTCCGCAAGAGTCACTGAAAACACTCTTCCCAGTCCAGATGGTGCTCCTGTTATCATCGCAACCTTCCCCGCTACATCCTCCATTGCTACACCCTCCATTTCCGGCTTCCTCGTCATCCCTCCTTCCTTCTCCGATAAATCTATAACTAAATTCCACCAAGAGCTTGATTGCTGCCTTCCTCTCCTTCACTTTCTTCTTCTTCTTCTTCTTCTTCACAAAAGCAAGCAAACGAGTCTCCGATTTCCAAGCGAATTAGATCACTTTGCCGCAATTTTTTGCTCCCCAAATTCATCGACAACATGCACAAAACTCTCTCCTTTTCTTCACTTTCTATTCGCAGTTAGTGTGCACGAGTGCGCGGAGTTGCAGAGAGCACCACAACACTGCGGAGTCGGGACGAAAGCGCCGCGACGAGCGATTGTGCAATCGCTTTACTTCATTTTTTGGTCACGTAATCAATTCAATTGAAGAAGGCCTACTTTTTTTTCTTTCTTTTTTTTGCAATTTTTTAACGCTATAGATTATGCTCGCCAACCAGAGTTTCTTTTTTTCCGTTTTGAGATCTTGAAATTTTGGCGATATTTTCAAAAACAAATAAAACTTAGCCAAATTTACGCAAGGGAAAAACTAAATTTTCCCCAAACCTTTTTTTTTCAGGACAAAATTTGTCCAGAAACATGATTGTAGCCAATAACTCAGTCCAGGTGTTAACCCCCAAGTTCCTAAGCAGCCTAATTTGCTGATGAATGATATTCAAATCAATTTACATCCAAATGGAATTGAGTTTTTCAATGTATAAAACAGGTATGGAGTCTTTTGGTCCCATTTCTTTTGTGAGTTTTTGTCTAGTTGATAAAGGTGTACCAAATTACCAATAGTTTACAATGCAACATCCCAAACATTGAATATATGCAAGATATTTCTCTTGGGACAAGTGAATGAAGTGGTATGTGATATTACTACTTACTCGAATCTCCGGACAAAATTCAATGATGATTTGGAAGAAACATGACAATTATCATTTGTGAAATTTTCATATGAATAACTCTTCCAGCCTAGAAGAAGACTATAATGCACTTTAAATTGAAATTGATAAGATTAAAGCTATGAAGCCCAAAAATCAAAGTTCTTTCTTCCTAAATTGCTCCAAAGCTTTAGCTTCCCATGGAATCACAAATGCTTACAAGTTGAAATGGGTTAAGAAACTTAAAGCAGCAAAACACAAACTTGGGAAGGAAAGGGCCCAAGGGTATGTTGAATTGCGAAAAGTTGGAACTTGGGGCCGCTCCCAACTTCCAGCACTAAAAGGGGTGAGAGAAGTGTGCTAGAAGTTCCGGGATTAAACTAGGAAGAGAGACAATTATCTTGTTACACGAATTTGCATCCAAAACCAACCATAAAAGGGTTAGTTCACATTCGTGAACACCCTTGGTGTTGGGACAAGCCACGGGCAACTTGGACTCAGTTGACTCACCACGACCCGGACTCGGGGGAAGCCACCACCTTCCCCCATATAATATTTTTTGCAGCTCTCCGCCGAGGCTACATCCGAAATGGCACTTTTTCCCGGGACTTCCAAAGTGGAATCTCGAAACTATCTTGGATTGCACTCCCAGGACTTTGGGCATATATAACTTCTTGCTCCAACCTCTGATTGGGATGAGGTCTGAAGCAATCTTGTAGCTCTCTTTAAGATCTTTCCAACACCATGTTGCACTCCTCCTACAGACATTGGGATCATGTCGATTCCTAACTTTTAGTGGTCGGGAGTCAAATTGCCAATTTGACTCCCGGCCCTTCTTTTGCCCATAACTTGGGCTGCAAATGTCCAAATGGCTCATGCGAGGCCAATTTGGACATCTACACTTCTAGACCTTTCCAATGACATAAAGAAAACCTGAATGGAAGGTGTTTTGACCCCTGCAATCGAGCTCTGAATTTTTAGGAGTCTCGGAGGACTCCAACTTCCCACTTTTGGGAGTGTGAGTTTCATCCTCACACTTATCCCAAAGTGGGGTTGCGACAAAAATTCACTATGATTGGTGTGAACACAATAGATTTTAGGGTTTCGTTTTTGTTTTATTGTTTTCATTAATCATCACCTTTTTGCATTCTTACGACGAGAACATATCCATCACTACTGCAAGGAATGCATGGGTAGGCTATTATATTTGTTTGTGTATTATGGAGGATAGAAGTTGCACCGCACAATGGATGGTGGAGGGAGCATCATTGAAGAAGGTTCGCGGACTGGATGGAGGAAGGTAAGCATTAGAGGCAGTATGAAAGAGAAAGCAATAGCTTTTTCTAGTATGTAATTTTTTCAAGTGTTGAGGGCTCTTAAACTACATAGCTAATTGTTGATGAACTTCACTACAACAATAACTTAGCCGAATAGTTATGTAAATCATTGTAATAATAGATATGAGGATGATGTTGAAGAATGATGAAGAACTGAAGGGCCAAGCTGTAGGAATAAAGAAGTGCATATAGCAGAGAAAGAAAAGCTCGAGATGAGGAGTTTGTGTTGTAGTACTTTAAATCTATATTGTAAGCAACTGACAAAAAGAATTCCAAAAACCTCAAGGGGTATCCTTAGTGTGGACAGAATGAGTGAACTAGACCAAGAGTGAAAAAAGGACTAATAGTTGGAAACTTATCAAGTATTTTTGTGTAAAAGTTTATCTCGTTGAGTGGCTCAAGACGAACCTAGTCACTACTGCTCAAAGTCAGGTTTTTTAGAAGCATTTAGATTGATGGGTTTCCAAGCTTTTAGGTTTTCAGATGAGAGGAGTCAAAATACACTGCATTGTTGCATTCAGTGGGAATTGGTTAGCGGCTAAATGGATCAATGGATCGAGTGAACTTGGAAAGTTCTAACCTCAGAGGCTATTCCTCAATGGAATGTTGATTCTTGATGATGTGCATTAGAGTTGGGTGGCTAGTTGTTCAAAGCCATTTGGGTGGATGCATACTGGAAATTCAAACATCAGTAATAGGTCTACCAACTAGGAATTACAAGAGTAGGATCTGCTAAGACCAATGTATGGCAACAAAAGCCATCTTTGATATTGGCACAACAAAAACCTAGGAAGGGGCACCAAAGATTCCAATTCTACTTAAATCTATTATATGTTGTCAACTTCGCTTTTTTATTTATCGCCATTCTTTTTTGTTACAAAAGTTCCATTGCAAGTCACGACATTCTAGCAAGATATATAAACATATTTGAATACAAATGGTAGCCTTAATTGCTCCCAATAGCCCAACATAAATAAATTTGTGTGTTTTGGAGTCATGATTTTATCTTTTCGCATCCAACAAATGTTGATATGCAAAACATTTGAAAACACACAGATGATGTAAATGAAATGGCATACCTATCCATAATTCAAATGGTGTTTTGTTAGGAATCAAAGAAATCTTACATTTTGAACAAAAGAAGTTGTAGCAATAACTTCAACCCAAAGTGTATGTGGTAATTTAGCCATTACAAGCATGTTGTGGGAAACTTCAACCAAAGTGCGATTTTTTTGCTCTAACACCTCATTTTGTTCAAGTGCATATGAAAAAATATATTGTCAATCTATGTCATTGTTTTCACAAAATTTGGTTAAATGGCTAGAAACATATACACCCCTATTGTTGAATCTTAAACACTTAATTTAATTTCATGTTTGAATTTCAACAAGGACTTTGTAAGTCCAAAACATTAAGAACACATTAGTTTGTCCTGAAAAAATAAATTGTAATGAACCATAAGTCATCATCTATGAATGTTACAAAATAAATAGATCTATTCAAAGATTTTGCTTTCCTAAGATCACATGTGTCAAAATGTATCAGCACAAATGTAAATTTGGTTCAAAAATTATTTCCATGAAAAAAATAGGATTTGTGTTGTTTGGAAACAACACATTGTTCAAAAAGTGAAGAGGTGTGAAATAATTGTTGGAAATTACTTTGAATTCTGATCACCATAATTCTTTGCTTCATTGCATGCATGGCATGAATGTTAACTGAGCCAAACAGTACTGCCACTTGATGTTGTCCACACTAATGTTATGATTAACAATGGAGTTGATTTTGTGTTAGGGAGACTCCCTCACCAATGGGATATACAGACCCCACTTGGTTACAATGAAGTTGACCTTTTGCCCTTTTGTGGTTATTTTCAGCATGCCATGATCACAAAAAAAAATTCAATGTTACTTCCACTTTGTGCTGCCTTGCAAATTGACATAGGTGTTTCTGGCAAGATCATAAAGGTCATGAAGCAGATCAGGAACTTCAATAATATGGCCTAAATGGAGGGAAGGAAGATTATTAGTTGAGTCAGAAAGATGAGTTTTACGAGTTCAATTCTCTCTCAATTGTATAGTTTTGATTCTTAGTGTGAATGTTAGTTTGTTTTGCAATTTTTTTGCTTGGTTTTGCAAATCTCATATTATTTGCAATTTGCAATGTTGTCCACCAAATACTTTGCTTGGTCGTCCAAAAAGTCCATTAAAAATCACATGGGGTTATCAGATTTAGAGAAGAAAGACCTTCATATGGCCTAAATTTACACTTACACACTCACCACAAAAACTAGAAATGTAATCTCATAACAGCCATAAGCTTTTCACCCTTCAAACTTGAGTAGGGGCCACATATTGAGCCCACCAAATTGACTACCGTATTCCCTGAACCATTTCAACACAAATTAAATTATTTTTCATTTTGTCAAAAATTTTGAAATATAATTTATGACTTATGACGATTTTTTTATAGACTTACAGAGTGTCAGATTTGAACCGCAGATCTTTAGGTTCAAGAACTTGATGCTGAGACAGTCAAGACACACTAGCCTGTCCCATAAACAGAAAGTGATAGTTTTTTGGTCTCACCATTATGTGCCAAGGTTGAGATTTAAAATTTAACTAATCATTGGGCAGTTTGTTGCCAAATCCAATAGGAGCACAGTAGTAGTCCGATATAAAAACAATGTGAAGGTCAGTGCGCCTACAACCTTTGAATATTAGGCACTTAAGCACCATTTCCAGAGCACAAGTCACCACTAGGCCTACTTTCCAAATGTGTAAAAAGAAATACTTGTTTGAACATAGGGCCATTTCATTTGTGCATGAAAAGCACAAATACTATGAACATTCCATTTGTTTCTTGTATGCATCTTCATGTAATTGAAACTTCATGGTATGTCTTCTATTTAGTGGGAGCTGAGTGTTCTGGAGGTGGAGATTTGAAGTGCTATAACAGGGGCAATGTTGTTCTAAAAAGCTTGTCCCAATATACTTATAGTTTGATCTTTTGAGCCTCACATGTGAAGGTACCATGATCTACATTTAGCACCACAAATCATCAACGCAACTCATATATATATCTAGCAGCACTTATATAAGGCAAAATAAGTTGAATTGCATCCTACACACATATACATGAATGTCAAAATTTTCAACTAAGAAATCCATTTGATTATCAAGCTTATGCAATTGACACCAACATCATGTGACTCGGGCTTGGATCTCACAGCCCAAGAGTTTTGAATGTCAATATATCAAAAGCAAGCTTCAAGTAAAGAGATTCAATCACTTACCATCATCCTGCTACACTTGGAGCCTTGTAGAGTTGGTTTTCTCTTCTAGTGTTTTTTCATCTATGGGTTCTGGAACAATATCACTTGAACCCCACCTTACATGTCTTGCAATACCTGGTCCATCACCTGCAGCACTACTAGTGGAAGCTGCCATGAATCCAGTAGTAGTAAAAGTAGTAGCCTTGGGATCCTCCCTTAATGATCCAGTGCAGCCACCTGAAATCAAATTACTACCAATATTGTTCGAATGGCGCCAGCTTCCAAACAAAGCCTCATTCCACGAGCTATGCGATGATGTTCGGGTGCGAGAAGATTCACCAAGAAGATCAGCTCGGATAACTTTCCCCGGATTTTCAAGTGCCTTCAACACATGTCGGATGGTTGGACGTTTTGATGCTTTGGAGTGAAGACAAGCTCTTGCGATGATTGCCATTGCCCAAACCTCATCCAGCAAGTCCTCATCAACAATCAAAGTAGGGTCTACCAACTTGGGTAAGAAGTCTTTGTTGTGACTGCTGATCAGAGGCAGCGCCCACTCCAACCAAGCTTCAGCTGCTGGATCTGTTCCTTGACTGATCCCTTGTTTCCCAGAAACAAGCTCCAACAGTACTTTTCCAAAACTGTAAACATCATAGCTGCTTGACACAGCCGCAGAACCTGAACCATCACATGAACCCCCTCTTTCAATACAAATTAATCGCACTTCAGCTTTTTGAATATAAGAGTGATGGTTTGAATAGTACCGAGTGGATGTTTTCTTATCCATTGTGCATCACAAAGGTGTTGGGCTGCTATGCTAACAAGCAAATTTGAAGGCCATTTGTTATGATCAAGTGCTGAGCGAACTTTTGAACATTGTTTTGCAATTGGTATTTATTCCAATTTGTAGTCAACACTTTTATATGAACATCCACCACAAAGAAACAGTGTAGGAAAAGGTTTATGTCGAACTCATTGCACCTGATTCACCATGATCAGAAGCTCTGCATCCATTGAAACATGAGCAGCAGCAGCACGCAACCACCCACCAACACCAAAACCACTTAGTGCCAAAACACCTGCTCTTCATTGCAATTACTGATCCTTTGCAATGACAAAGTTCTGATCACATAGAGAGACAAAAAACTATTCCAGAGTACAAAGAATTGCATGTGTTCCAGTTTTCAGAAGTCTGCCCTCCAAACATCAACTGTGAAAGTTAGGCATGAAAGATGATAACATCAAACAAGTTCTAGGGTTGATGACCTTGGAAGAAGAAGAAATAACAAGCCCACAAAAGAAGGCCTTACTGTGAAAGGCCAAACAAACGAGTGATGCGGCTTGGATGCGAGTCAATGTCTTGCACTCGTGCTTCACTCAAGCTGCCAAGCCTCACCTCGAATTTGTCATCGAGAAAGATACTGCTTGCTTTGACATCACTGTAGAAAAAAATAGACACAATCCCAACTTCTCTTGTGTCAGGCAATTCATGATCTGCTCCCCCATTATATTTCCAGTAGTTGGAAAACTAGCTAGAGATTCAAAACTCTAAAGTTCCTGTCTGGAATTATAAATTTTTGCAAGTTTTCTGTAACAGTATCATGTTATAACTACCATCAATGAGCCTGAATAGAAATCATGTGCTAAACCTTAACCCTAATTTACCCTAGTTTTCATGCAAAAACTGATGAGCACAGAATGTAGAGCTGGATGATGAGACATATTACCGGTGCGCAATAGGTGGCGAGCATTCAAAATGCAAGTAAGCAAGCGCCTCAGCAACACCAATAGCAATCTTGAGGCGGGTAATCCAATCCAAGGATTGCACACCAGAATCAGACTGCATAGCAGCATTACTCACAGCTTCGGGAAAAATGAAGGTGTTTTTCTTCTGCAATGCAGACTCCAAATCGCCATTGGGTGCAAACTTGTAGACCAAGAATTTCTCATTACTGCTGCTGTTGTTGCTGTTGCTGTTGTTGCTATCAAAGCAACAACATGTTCCCAATAGCAAAACCAGACGAGTATGAGAAGCTCGTGCAAGCACATCAAGCTCTTGGAGATACGAATCCATAGACTTCATCTTCTGCAGATCGATTCTCTTCACTACAACTCTTGTTCCTCCTTCTAGTACTCCCTTGAAGAGATCCCCTGAATGTCCATTAGCAAGCAAGTTACTGGCAGAGAAATTGTCTGTTGCTTGCTGCAGTTGCAGGAGTGTAAACATTTCTCCCATTCTGGTTGCACTGATCATCACAGCAGGCGCTCCAGTCCCAGCAGCTGTTCCCACAACCCTTATTCTTCCTCCGTGACTGACATCCATGCAGCTAGAGCTTCGTCCTGCAGCAAAACTTCTCCTTCTGTAGATGCAGAAGCAGCAGAGAAGGAGAACAGCAGCTATGATGATGAGACCCAATCCTCCTAAGACTCCCGCAAGTATGATCGGCACCAAGTGCGCCTTGAGAGTCGTGCTACGCTTACGTCCTGCAGCAACAGCGGAAGGTGCAGGTGCCATGTCATGTGCTGCAGCACTAGCTGCCGGTGTTACCGCAGCGCTCCCATTGCCGGCGGAAGATGGTCCTGCAGCTCCTAGCGCTGATATAGAATCCAACTGGGTGTAAAACTTTCTGCAAGTTTCTGCAGTGTGCTGATTCTGTGCATTGGAGAGACAATTCTTCTTCGCGACTGCCGAGGGAATCACTAGACACCAAGGAAGACTCCCGTTGAAGAAATTATAAGAAAGATTCAAGGACTTCAAGCTGGTGGGCTTCTCAAGTTGCAGTGATGCCGGGATTTCCCCATAAAAGTAGTTGTGGGAGATATCTAGAACCTGAAGCAGCTGCAAGCTCGCGATCATCTCCTCGGGAAAAGAACTTAAGAAGGAATTGGCAGAAAGGTTCAAAGAGACTAGGTTTTGGAGATCAGCTGCAGCGCTGAAGATCGTCAGGTTTGATCCAACTGCACTAGAACTGGTTCCAACGTCGCCAAGATTGTTGCGCGAAAGATCAAGGATGGAAAGCTTGGGTGCCACGAAGATGGCAGGGAGAGGACCCGTAAGTGCGTTTGACGAAAGGTCCAAGAAGGTCAAACTTGTGAAATTGCTAGCGAAAGAAGGAGGAATAGTGCCAGAGAGACTGTTGTTTGCGAGGCTCAGAAACATCAAGCTCGTTGTACCAAGAGAGTTGGGGATGGAACCGTTGAGAAGACAAGAAGAGAGATCCAAGCTCACGAGTGCGGGCAATGCTGATCCAAGCCAGTCAGGAATAGAAACACCCGGTAGCAGAAATCCGGAAGCGTTCAGCTCTCTCAGGTATGGAAGCTCCCGAAGAGCATCTAAGGCGGAAGCAGCAAGCTGGAGCTGCTGTGGCGGCGACTGCCAAAACGTCTCATTCTGATCTTCTCGAGGAAGACCCGTGAGACGAATGCTGTCGACATGGTTGTTTGCGCAGCTGACGCCCACCCAGTTTGTGCAAGGATCACCTCCTGACGGCCATACATACTCCAGAACATGCAGATCCCTCTGCAGCTGCTGCATTGCCTCCGTTTCTAGAAACTCCAGCGCTAAGGAGCTTGCCACTCCCATGGCGGCTAGTATCACAAAAGCGAAAACGCTGCATATACCGCTGCACCGTACAATGCTGTTCAAGGCTCTCATCTTGCCCCGCAGCTGCTGCATGCAACTACCCATCATGCTTCGCTTCGCAGATAGGAGCTCAGGGATTGTGTCCATTTATATTGCAATCTATGAGCTGCCTCTCTGTAGCTGCAGACTGTACCCATGAGCTCCATTTCTGCTGCTCTTACTGATAGACAACACCCAGTTTCCACAGAGCTTTCTCTTCGACCCAGTACTAAAGCTTTGCGAACCATGTGAGGAACTGCTGTGCTTGAAATTATTTGACCACAGAACAGTGCCTGGACATCAGCCGTTCGAACGAGAAGAAATAAGTCAAGAGGCTGTGATGCAAGATCCACACTTAGAAACCAGCTGCTACTGGCACCAACCTCAAGTGCATTTCTGCTCTAGAAACAATAACCATGCTCTTGCAGAAAAGCTCTAAAAGGCAGGAAGGAAAAACTACTTCCTGAAGCTGAAACTACAGACCAGTTCGACATGAGAGAAAACATGATTATGGGTCCAATGATCTAGTTAGCAAAAACCATATAACCAGCTCCTGCAGCAGCGCCAGCTACTATCATCAGCGGTCTTTCTGTAGAGACTGGAGGAGCTGCAAGGAAAGGACTCCGAGCATCTAGAGTCATGACAAACAGAGGAGAACAAACACACCTTCACGAGACTTCGAGAATCTAGAGGTCTTGCAGCCAAAAATCTGCTGAGACTACCCAACTACTTCCTGCAACGAAGGAAAGAGCAACTAGGAGTGCGTATAGTCTATACGGACGGATTCACGACTTGCAGTGTTTTTTTTTCTGGCGACGAAATTTCGCCATTTTTCGACCATTCTTTTTCCAATTTCGAACACGAAATTGGGAAAGGAATTGGAATTTTTTCGGTTTTTTCTAGTGTAAATTCGACTTTTTTTTTATCGCCAAATTTTCGATATCAAACAAATGGGGAAAAAAAACACTCAGTTTTGCTGATCAATGAGACTGTGGCTCAAAACACTCTCTCGCGCAACCGCGACCTGGAGTTCGCTGGAGTTTGATCAGCAGCTGTTTTTCACTGGCGAAATTTCGCCAAAAAGAGAACTTAAAAAATAAAAAATTCGGAAATATAATGATCTTGTTGGGGAGGGGGGATTCAATCGTCAGAACTGAGAAAAAAAATACCTATATAGTAAAACTAGCCAGAATTTCTATATTTGGTTTTGAGTGAGTAGCCATAATTATAGAAAATTGATTAAAGATTCGCGCTTCATATCTGTTTTATAGCCAGATTTGGCTAAATCTTCCTAGGGACGATTGCCACTATTTTCACCACTTTTTCCTGTGGATGATCGCCACTTAGGCTATATTTTCAAAAACTCCTTTGAAAAACACTGTTCAGCAGCTGCCAAGAGCAAACGACTGAAGTTAGCGCGCGAAAGCAAGGTTCAATTGATGAGCAATCTAAATGCAGAATTTGAAGAGGCGTTGAAAGAGGGACGTGGTGTCAAAGCTCGCTCTCTCGCCCCCTCCTCTGCCATAATTCAATGTAACTCTTCTGCAGGCTCAATAATCTCTCAACAGTTCCATCTCAAAGTTTTCCTGACACTGCGAATCACCGCAATCTCTCTCTCTTATAGCAATCAATCCTCTCTCTCTCTCTCACAGCCATCTCTTCCTCTGTCTCTCTCATCATGGCACATATCAGTGTTTTTTTTTTCCAGTTTGTGAATAAAGGTGGGTTGGCGATCATACACAAGAGGGCTTAGCCAAATTTGGCTACAGGTACGAGGAAAAAGTAAAAAAGTTTAGGAATTGTGTTATATTTTTCTGACATGCTACAACGTGTTGTCAAAATATGGCGAATTCAAATTTTCTTTCCTCATAATGTGGCGATTTTGGGTCCTTTTTCCCCCCAAAACAGGCCTTTGTAATAAGAGTAGCACTGGGCATTTTTAATAGCCAGGATGCGAAATTTCGCCAAAAACATAAACACTTGGCTCAACACACAGACCTCTCTCTCTCTCTCACACACAGAGTTTGATTTTCTTTGAATAATTTTCTCAAACTTATGAAATTTTGAAGAATCTGAAGAACTAAATTCTCAAACTACTGGGAATTTTGCAAGAATTCTTTTCTCATACAAGTTCTAAGAACTTGAAGATTTTTTGCTCAAACTTGTTTGGGAGACTTTGAAGAATTAAATTCTCAAACTTCTGAAATTTTCAAAGAATTCTTTTCTCATACATACAAGTTCTGAGACTTTGAAGATTTTGTTCTCATACTTCTTTCTGAGACTTTGAAGGATTTGAATCTCACAACTTGTAAGATTTTGAAAAACAAATTCTCAAACTTATGAAATTTTTGAGAATTGTTTTTAATACAAGTTATGAGACTTTGAAGATTTTTTTTTTAAACTTCAGAATTTTTTGAAATATCTTCTTCTTAAACTTCTGAAACCATGAACAATTTTTTGGAACCAATCTTCTGAGACTTTGAAGAATTTTTTTTCTCAAATTTCCAAACCTTCAATTTAATTTCCAAACATCTGAGACTTTTTAGAGTTTTCTCAGAATTCTGAAATTTTGATTGTTGAAAAATATAGGGTTTTGGAAATTACTTTTAATCTTCAAAAATTCGAAATTTGACAATTACAGCCCAGAAAACACTAAATTTTGTCCATTTTGGGAAAAAAAAAAACACACACACACACACACACCAAAAATTTAACACTTCTGAGACTGCGAAGAATTTCTCAATCTTCTGAAGATTTGTGAGATTTCACAAAACATACAGTTTTCACTCCTCTCACACACCTTGAATTTTTTTTTTTAATTTTTTTTTCTCCAGTGTGTGTGTGAAATTGATGAGGACTTAAATCTTCTCTCTGACTGTTTTGTCTTTCTCTAGAATTTCTGAAACAATTTTATAGGTAAACGAAAACAAATGTGGCAGTAATCAATCTGCTTGATTTTCAGAATGTTCGGTGTTCAAATGCCATTTTTGCAAAGAAAAAATTGTGTTGCACAAATCTACCAGCATGGGCCAGTTCTTTGATCTTTAATTAACCAACAGTATGGGTTATTAAACTATCAGAATCAAAGATCCATGCTGGTTTTGGGTACTTCAAAACCTTCAAACCATCACTTGGATTCATGAAGAACCAGCAAAGGAAAGGTGGTTTTCTATGAGGTCGTGAGAACCATGCTTATATGCCAGAACCAAGTGTTTGATTTCTTTGGTACCACAGTTATACATCAGAACTAGCTATTTGGCTTTTGAAAACCATGTTTATCAACCTTGCAAGCCACCCTGAAATCCAGTGGGAGGGTTTGGTGCAGATCCTAGTAAACCGTCCAACACTGTAACGTACCTTCAAATCCACAATTACTATCAAAACACAGTCCTCAAGCTTTACTAAGTCGAATCATCATTCTTATTAGGCAACAAGTGCCTCACTGAGTAATTCAATCCCCCTTATGGCAAGACCCACAAAGTTAAACTGCTTTATAATAACCTGTGTTATTGATATACCTGAAGAAGCTGATAATCTACATTCCCAAATAGACCCAAGTAAAATTATTTTTATTTTCTTAAACAATTTGAAAGGTATCTTTTAGGGTACTTGGCGAAAAAAATTCCAAAAATTTCCCAACTTTTTCTTTTGTTTTTGGTGCCATTCTTAAAGTTCAGACTTTAAGAATTACACCATACAATACAATGCTATTAAGTTCACACATCCCTGAACTCTTCATACCAGCATCAAAGTCACTCTATTAGTTGTGGGAGTAATGAAAACAATAACCAGTACATATGACTTTGTATTACTGCTATTATTTCTTTTACCAGCCTCCTTGCTGATATCACTGTTCTCATCATACATGACTTAGGATTTAAGGAATAAATTTGGCATCTTCTATCTTCATCTTGATCACCATGCATCACAAATTTTCACTTTGCAAAGCTTGATGAAACATGAATTTTGCTTTGGCACTCGCTCACTTCATCATTTACAATTTGAGCTTTCAAGAGGGTTTGAGAAGTGTTGTTTAAAGTTTTCCAAAGGACAAGGGATTCCTGAAATAAGGACCCCTTGCTCAAGGAAGTAGTCAAGGGTGAGCTTGAATTTGGAACCGCCTTGTTCCAACGGCCTTACTTTGTGTAAAGCCAGACAGCAAGATTGTTCAACATGGCCAGTGACAATTCATTCATAGCACTATGGGTTCTTATGCACATATATACATAAGATAATTTCCCCGCAACACGCACAAGAGCCCACTGTCGAGGGGCCTACATGAGATACATTGTGTGAAATAAGGAACCCACAATTTTCTCTGCCAAATTTCTAGGAGTGCCTTAGAATTTGTGAGAGATACCCAATGTCCTCCAAAGTTCTAGCTGTTCTATTTCCTCACAAATTAGATACCTAGTATTTTCTTAGAGCCATGAGAATTCAAGGCAAAGGTACATTTAAGGGGGCAAAAAATTAGTTCTGTGTGAAGGTGCGGCTCCTTAAATAATAACTAAAGCTCCTTACACAATGGCTACAAATTAAATACAGCTAGAGTCAAACTTAGTTACTGACTCAACCACAGTCCAGTTAAGGGAAATTGAATGACAAATTTTAATAATGCCTTCATCAAAGCAGCAATATTGCTTTTACATATTCTAGTCAGTTCTTGAGCTAAAGTAGAACTTTGAGCATCTTCACCTACTACATTCCAGCCCACTTGCAAGCAATTCAAGAAGAACATTTGATATGTTGAAAGGATCCTGATGAGAAAACCTAAATACATAACTATCAACCTTCTTCAGACTCCTACTGAATAATGGGGTATCTGGAAAGAATGAAGTCTATATAAAAGGAATAAGAAGCAACAAATTTTGCTGGATGGGTGTTCAGAAAATTAAGTCTAATAAGAGCAGCAAAAGACAAATTTTGCTGTATGGGCCAGGCAAAGGGTGGGCAGGGAATGGGGAGCAGTGGGCTTTAAGAGAACCGTAAAGCCTCCTGACAAGATGTAACACCTACTGTTGTTTCTAACAAAACATTACAGCCCATAACCTAGCCTCAGGTAAGATGAAGTCTCTTCATATATTCTGCTAACACAGGATGCATACTCATGCCACTATCGAAAGACGAAATACAACCTATCCAGTCTAGCTCAACTGGGAATTGAGTCAGTTGAAGTTAGAATAAAAGGACTAGATCAATCACCCACAAGCATGCTAATGGTGCATTCACACTTGATGTTAAGTCAGTCAGTGTTAAATGAAAATCTAGGTGGCATCCTAGGTGGCACCCAATGTTACATGGACAAGAGCTTAGTGTTAAGTGCATGTTACCTTAAGATAAAATATTCATGATAACTAGGTTTAAGTCCTAAATGGCTTGCATGATTTTAGGGGATTCAGCACTAGAGTCCCTTGCACCATAAGTAGAATTTGAGCAGTGGGTTCCTACATACATTTAAGTTCCTCATTTGGGTACACTAATTTATTTCCACACGCATTTCCTCCACAACAACAAGAAGAAGAAAACAAAAAGAAAGTGATGTACAGGAGCTATAATCTTACAAATTGTTTTTTTTGCCTCTGACCAAAGTGGTTCTGCTTTCTGTTTAAATGGGCATCATTAGGTCAGACTGTGTAATGCTTGATTACACAAACTACTTGGTGTGTTTGTTTTTAATGAATCACACTGTGATGCATTCATGTTTGTCACGGAACAAAGTGTGTACATTGAATGCTCTATTAATGTGTCCCCTCCCCACATTCATTGAGTCCTGCATCCTCCTCAACGACTAAATGGCCAAACACCCAAATTTTTAAACTCTCTGAAATTTGAAAATATTGAGTTGCATAGGTTTCAGGATTTTCCCTCCAACACATACACACACTCCATTTCTCTCTTTTCAAAGCACAATAATCATCATCATCATCACTCAAGAACAATCACCTCCAAATGCTCTCATCCCCAAGACCATACCATCTTGTCCATAACCAACATTTGTAGAGCTTTAGGGTATTAAAAAAGGGTATCAAAAAATTTCTCCATAAAAATTCAGGTGGTTTCCCAACTAGCCAATTCTCATCTTTTTAATAACCATGAACTACTTGCATTTGGTTCTCTAAATTTCAAACTTATTTTACTCCCAATTCCTGGATTCGTTTTTCATCAAGTTTTCTACAAAAAGGTGGGAAAAATGATTTTTCCCAAAAATTTCAGGCTCGTCATTAATTTGGCTAAATGCAATGCATCCATATATGTACACCCGTAGTCCATTCCCCTACCAATAGCCTAGGCCCAAAATGGCAAATCACATAGGTAGGCCAAAAAACATTTTATAGCCAATGAGGTGAGGCAACATGCACCAAGGCAGCCCAAGTTTTTCTTCTTTTGGACGAGGGTAGGGGTGTTGGATTTTTGTTGTTTCCCATTGTGTTCCCATCAAGTTCCTAACATGTTCCTAATAGCTCTTCATTTTATCCCGTATCTTTTACCCTAACGTTTATTCTTCTAACCTCTATAACAAGCCCAAACAAGGAAATTACAATACATCTATTTCAAGACTATTCAAAGTTTCATTCATTTTTTGTGATGGGCTAATCAGATATGCCCATTATTTATTTATTTTAATTCTAAATAAATGGAAATTTGGGGGTCCCCACAACTAATTGATATGGTCACAATATAAACATTTAATAACTAATGAAATTGATTCAAAAAACAAGTTGCCACCCAAAGAAAGAAACAATCCACATGATTTGAGGAATATGCCATGTTAACAAAGGTGACAAGCACCCAACAACTTTGACAATAGTCTACTAATCGATGTAGGATGTAGCATAGATTAATTGTTTCCCAAATTTGTAATGCTGAATTAAACAAAAGTATTGTTGAAAAAGATGGAAAAATGTCAATAATTTTAAATTTGACTCTTAGAGAAATTTAACAAATTCAAAAATAATAATTTAGTTTTAAATTAAAGTTAAATTTGAAAACAATAACCTTGCATTTACTAAAGTGTTAATCATTTTTGGGCACAAACAAAAATCAGAATGTTTTTGTTGAAAGGAACCAAAAATGCCCACTTGGGATACATCTTTAAAAATGCCATGATACCTAAACGATTTTGGCATAAATTAAATTATTTTATGTTTTGCCAAAAAATTTAAACATAAGTTTTTATTTGTGCCAAAAAATTTATAAAATTAAAATTTGCAAGATTATGATTGAACTATAGACCTTAAAGTTCAAGAATTTTAAAATGAGACAATCTAGACAAAGTATACTATCCCACAAACTTTTTTTAAATGTGTTTATTATTATTTTTAACCATTACCTACTGAAATTTTCAGAATTAAAAAACCAAGTGCAAAATGTAAGATTTAAAATTTAATTAATTATTCGGCAGTTTGTTGCCGAATCCAATCAAGGAATATGGTAGGGGATAATATAATAAGATGACATAGGAGTTCTATGATTGTCCATTCAAGGAAAAGATTTTCTAAAACCATGATCTTTGGGTCAACATATGGTTTTGATTTCTATGATCCAAAATGATATTGAATTCTATAATAATATAAGGTGTAAATTTTTGTAAATCCCATTACTTTATCATTTTCACTTCACAACTTACAATGGATGTCAAAACTACAATCATAAAATTTAGAATTGAACCCTCATCTTCAAACTTTCACGTGTATAAAATATATATTTCTTAAAACTATACTAATCCAATAAATTTTTCAATTTTTTGGTCAATGTTTGACCTTTTGTTTCATTACTTCAAATAATCCAATGGTTATATTTTTAGATTGCCAATGCACACTTTTTTTTTACAACAATGGCAAAAATGGCATTCTATAAAATTAGCAAAACATCAATGTGTGTTGCCTTCTCAATGAGGTCATGTAATCCCTTTTGACAAAACTATTTATATGAGAGGGAAAAAACACAAGGACATAAAATGATGTCAAAGATTTCAACCATATACTTTTCACAATTGTCACAAACATATAAGAATCCATAAAAATTTATAGAAAAATATTGATCTAAATGTTTAGAAGTTGTAAGAGTCCTTGTCCTAAAAGTAGTAGGATGCGAAGTTGGCAAAAGGATCTCTAACTTCCCGAGTTAAACAAAGATTCTAAAAAAGTGTTGGAAGGGTTTAACAAGTTAAATAAACAAAAAATTCTAGAAAACCAAGTTGGTGAAAGGTCCTAAAAATTGCCTTAATTGATACAAGAGTTTTAAGACCTTAGTGAACCTTTAAAGAGTTATATGAAATAACACAAATGATTAAGACTTTTGAAAAACACCACCCTTCAATCTTGCCAAAGGATGTTAGGGCCTATATATTACATTTGAATATCTCATACAACTTTGTATCGTGCCTTTTTCCATTAGATCTTTTAGGTTGTGTTGATCGTAGAGGTTTTTTGTTTTCCCACATAATTTTCTCGTTGAATTATTGTCTCATCCTTCACAAAGGTCTTGCACCAAAGAAATTGATACACCATGTTTTTGGAAACGATTTATTACATTAAATAAATAAATATTGCACTTGGAAACACATTTTTGTTGCTTTTACAATGATCATTTCCATTTGGTTATTAACCTATCTTTCAATGTTTTTTCAAACAAATTATACCGATTGTTTTAAAACATGAAATTTTTTGAAATTTTTTGAGTTTTTTGGGGATAGATGCATTTAGTTTATTTTTATAATATATTATACGACATATGATCTATGCATTTGTAGCATCCACTTCATAATCATTATTCACATTAAATTGTTCCATTTTCGATAAGATTATATGACAAAACAAAAAGTCAAAAGCATAAACAAATAGTTATTCCACCAATTATCCTACTCAATACAATGAGCTACAAGATTTTTACAATATTTTGTATTCAAATTTAGCTAATTATATAATTTAAAATATTTTAAAGAAAATTTCTTAAATGTCCAAAAATCAAGTCATTTTCAAATATAAAAAAATTTCAAGTCCTATGTCCTCAAAAAAGAATTTACAAAATTTTCAAAAGAGAAAAATAAATGAAAAATAATCACTCATTTTTCTTTCTATTTGTTATGACAAAAAGCAATAGTGCAATTGGAAAATCAATAGTGCATGAGTTCAAATCAAGTATGAAATTGCAAGGTACAATGGGGTCGTATAGTTTATATGTCTTGCACAAAATAACACCACATGTATAAATGAAAATAACACAAAATTACAAGAAATGTAGCAACAAAGAAACACAAACAAATAAACAAATAAATAAAAAGGTGCAAGTGTAACCAAAAAAATGTGGTAACAAAAACCATTAACAACGAAATGATCAAAAATTCAACACACACTTAACATTACTCAAAAGATGTATCTTGTTGAAGAAAAACCAAACAATATGACATGCATTTCATACATAGCAAACCCAATAGCTACAATTTTTGATACACCACCAAACAACCATTATAAGAAAACCATGGTGTTTTTTATTGGAAAATCCAATGAAAAGAAACCCATTTGGATAGGCATAAAAAAGATCATCTTGTCATTTTGGACAATTTGATTTTAATATGTCCATTGTGATTAAGGTGGTCTTTTTTACTAGAAAAATAATGAACCATTTGATTAGTTATTTTAAATTATAAATAATGAACAATTTGATAATAGTTCAAATCTATACCCATATTTAAATCATTCTTTTTTTTAAATTTATATCAAAAATATTTTTTTGTGTCTAAATTTGTCTATGTATATATAATGCATAATATGTATTGTATGTACAACATTTATAAAATAAGTATTACAATGTTATATAAGTCTTTTTTAGCATACATATATTTAATAAATTTATACATCATTATTGAATTTCTTTTAAAAAATAATTATAATAATTTTTTGAATAATACAAAATTTACCATAATGAATTACCTTAATGAATTGCTTCTACTAAAATCGGACATGAATAACTTGAAGTGAAATGTCATAATGAAATCGTGACTTAATTCACTTTGGAAGCCCCATATTGAATTAGATTGTTGAATTAAACCTCCATTTTGTAGTAATGTAAGAATGGAACCTTCAATCTCTTCAATGATAAACCAAGTCCTTAACCAATGGATTACATCTCTAAAAGATATCAAGCTTTATCATTTTTCAAACTTCACATGTTTAAATTTCACATCAACTTGTATTGTACATGACTTGTGTAAGTATGAAGGTTATGTAATTGATAGGTAAATAGGTTGTACAATATTACAAGTTTGTTTTTACTTTGGTTTTAATGATTAAAATTTTAATGAAAACAAGGGACAAAATTGTCTCTAATAAAATCAAACTAATCATTTGTGCCAAAAATCTCATTATCTTTTTTATTAAAACGGCTAAAACTATTAATTGATGTAGATATATTAATTGAATTACAAAATTTACCAATAGATTATTGTGATAACAGTAATAATAATTGAAATTCTTCCAAATTAAACTATGGAAAATTCCAAAGTTACTTTACATTAAACTTTTGGTTCCATTATTGGAAAACAAAAACCCATTTATTTCATTTTTAATGAACTTACCATAAGTTGTTATGATGATGTCACAAACACAACATGTCCAAAGTGGCATTTGAACCCTTGCATCCTTGGCCATAACCCAAAACCTTTACCATTTGACCACCATTTTGTTCAAAGTCTTGTTGAGAATCCAAGTTCAATTATTTAAGCTTTATTGGTTACTAGATTAAGAGAAAGTAATGTGGTTAGTTTCGTGATTATTCTTGTATTTAGTTTAATTGATTCTTTTTGGGTTTGGTGTCTTAGTTAAGTACTTAGTGTTGGTGTGTTTTGATTTTTTTTTTATTGTTACAAGTTGGTTTGTTTTGGGTGTGAAAATAACATCAATATGTTCTTATTGATATCTTATATGTTTGTGGACATGTTGGTTTGATGTTTTTTTCATCCTTTTGTAATAAAACCGTTCATCTTTAGATCTCCAATTTATTAACACGCCTCACATGATGATATGAATTGTTATGGCAAAATATATAAACACACATTTTAAAATATCATTAAACAATTTAATTCAGGTTTTAATAGTTACATTGAAATTATAATGCCCATTTCAATGTCAAATGCATTTCAGTAATATTAAATATCTTTAAATGAAATTAATTTAATATGAACAGTTTCATTTAATTGAATTTTATAAATTTTAAATACCAATTGGCAAAACAATTACATTCATTTTTATAATTTGATTTCAGAAAAATTCAAGTATTAAAATTTTATTAAATTTTCATTTAAGAAAATACCATAATTAAATTAATTTCAATTTTAAAATTATAGAATCAAAATTCACATGTCTTTGATTTTGTGAAAGATGTTAGATTTGTGATGTTTTCAGTTTCAAATTAAGAAATTAATTCAAGTTTTCAAGTTATACATTAACTACTTTTTTTAATAAATTGAAATTTAAAAATTCATTTTGATCTTCCATTTTTTCATATGTAATTTTACGTTTTAAATGTTGTCCAATATTATTAATTTTATGTGAACAATTGCAAAAAGAAAACCAAAAGCATGAAATTCATATTTTATTTTCATTTTTTTGTTATTCAATTCAATAATTATTTAATTATTTAAAATTTTACATTCTATATAATAACATTATAATCATGATCAATCACTTCTAAATGATTGATTTCAATCTCATTAATCACATTAATTAAGTTGCACGATTTCATCATTAATCTGACAAAATATTTGTTTTGACTAAATATCTATTTTTTTCAATTAAATTGTACGTGTTCAAGTTTTATTTTAGTCAAATCAGGCATAAATAGTCATTTTAAATAAATGAATTTGATTCTACAATCATTTTAATCATGATGTTACTAATGAAAAAATCATTTTTTTATAATAATGGTAAGAGATAATAGGTAAATAAATAAGAGGCAAAAGATAGATATTAAGTAAAGGAGTTAGGTAGTATGTAGGTCGGTTGATGGGTAGGTAGGTAGGCCTAGTATTCATATTTAACCTAATTATTGGATAGCCTGACCTATTTTCTAGCATATGATGTCCATTTGACTAGATGTGCCATTTGATTAAAACCCCATTTGCCATTTTGACTAAAGAGGTCATCATTTGTTTGAATTGATTAGATGTTTGATTTGCAAAATAATCAAATAAATCATTTGAATGAATTATGAAAAGTTGTGATTAAGTCCTCCATGAT
This sequence comes from Sphagnum contortum, assembly GCA_963920785.1. Lineage (NCBI taxonomy): Eukaryota > Viridiplantae > Streptophyta > Sphagnopsida > Sphagnales > Sphagnaceae > Sphagnum > Sphagnum contortum. The sequence continues at coordinate 1,183,766 of OY987287.1, read as the reverse complement.
GGGCATAGGAAAGTTGTGCCATTTAGTTTGCATGTTCAACAATTTGTAGTCACCACAAAAGTGATGGCTACTATCTTTTTTCATTAGCATTAACACTATACAAGCATATTGATAATTGTTTGGTTTCATCTTACTAAATGCAATCAATGTTTCTTTTTATTTTTATACGTATGCCTCTTCCCAAAAGAGAGTTGTCTTGATATTCCTTACAAGTGAGAACTCCTAAATGGGAATAATGTGTTTCCCAATCATGTAAACCCATATATATCCTTTACATGTGAACACAACAAAAAAAAATTCAAATACGTCACAAACTTAACATTCAAATGGAACTTGTGCAAAGCTTGTTCATTCATAGGTTCATATGTTTTGCACCGAAATTATCGTGCATTGAAAACACATTTAACACATGGATAAATGTGGTAACAAATGAACTATGAATTTATGAATGAACAAACTTTGCACCATTTTATATATTTGTGTTAAACATGTTTTCAACACATGATATTTGTGCACGAAATGTATGGACCTGTGAATAAATGAATTTCACACAACTTCCATTACTAAATCATTGTATGCCAAATTTGTGATATACATTTCACAATCATTGTCTTTTTTTCTCATCCAATTATGTATTAATTATGGTCTTGTTGGTTTTGTCCTTCCACTTGTCTAGTTCTTTGTCAACAACCTTTGCATCAAAACCACCTTATTCCATTGGTTGTTTTGCCATAAATGTGCTTCCATTTTTATCAACTTACAACAACATAGGCCACTACTACAAAATGTGGGTGTAATTCACTAGTCCATGTTCACTAAACCACCGAATTCACTGCTTCTCCACTGGTCCCATTCATTACAACGAGTGAATCCTCTCAAAATCCAATGAAATCACTTTGTGTACAATGACACATTTGTTGTAGGGCATTTTTTTAATTTTGGCTTGGAATTATGCTTCCAAATTTTTCTTTTCAACATTCGCCAAAAGGAATCTTGTCATTTGCAATTAAGAAAACAATAATTAGAAATCCCCAATGACTTTATGAACGATTATAGTCGTACAATATAACTTTTTATCCATGTATGGAAAAATAAATAGTTATAAATGAATTATTTTCATCACTAGTGGATGATACTATTATATGTCGTAAGAATGAAATCATGAGTGCATTTTTTTCATCCATAAGACATCCATGACAAAAGAGAAAATGATGCGAACTTTTAGAGATCACTCATTTGATTTTAAAGTGATGTGCACAATGATGACATCACATTTCAATATGTTTATCAAATGACTATATTTTGAACATGGCAATTGATGTACATGACATGACTATTTGTGAAATTGCAAGATGTTTATTTCATCAAAGTTACTTACCTACCAATATTTGGTCATGAAACCATCAAGACAACATGTTATGTTTTGAATCATCACATCACAAAATCATTCAAGCATCAAACCCCTAAACAAGCATCCATTAGGAGGAAGCAAGATGATTCTCATCTTCGCACATTTGGCATGCAACCTGTGGGTGCATGTTCACATTCTAGTTCATCAATGTGGAAAAATGGATGCAAAAACATCTAAGTGCATACTCTTAGGATGGGATGACTACACTAAAGGTTATCATTGTTATTGTCCATTTATTTGCGAGATCATCATTTCTAAATTCATTGTAATCCATCAAAAACATTGTTACCACAAAATCTCAAACTTCAAAAAGACGTGAAGTTTCTTCAAGTCAATGCACATTTGTACCAATGCATGGTTGGAAAAAAAAATTCTCACCAACAACTATTGGGACATAGTGTATGTGGTCAATCTTGTCTCATGAATCACATCCTTAGTTGGTTCACTTCAAAATGATTGAGTCTATTATTTGTTACATCAAAGGTACACCCAACTTTGGTTTATTTTACAAAAACTCCAATTGTTTAGTTCTCACCAAATCTAGCGATGTTGACAAGGGGAGTGAATTGGATGAATGTAAGTTTTAGTCAACTAATGGATTTTTGTTTATCGTCAACAATATTCCCATCACATGGTGTGTAAATAAGCACACATTTGTTTCACTTTCTTTACTAAATAAAATACAAGGCCTTGGCGGGTGCATTGAAATAAGTTGTTTAAATAAGGAATTTGTATAAAAAACTTGGATTTCTCAAACCAAATCCAATTGATATACATTGTGGTCCAATCAAGACATAATAAAAATATCATGCAACCCAATGTATCATTCGAAGACCAAACATTTTGAGATATATTTACACTTTGTAAGAAATATGGTGGGAAAAATCAAATTCAATCTTTATATATACCAATTGAACAATAACCAATTGATATCCTAATAAAGGTTTTAGGTTGGACAAAAATCAAAAGTTGCCTTTGCTAAACCAATTGACAATCTCAAACAAGGTAAGATTTGATTCTTAAACTACATTTGAACATCCATTTTGCTACTTAAGGAACATCCTTGTAACAAGACAAAATTAAGTCAAAAAGAAGGCAAAATATTTAATTATTACTTAGAATCAAAACCCTGGAAAGATTATAGGCCTATATTTCTCTTAATGTTTTGAAACTTTTGTGAACTGCTCCATTAAAACTAGTCATTTAGTTTTCACAATTTGTTCAAGTAGTGTACACTCCAGGTTTTCTTCCAACTTGAACAACATAATTGTTTTTGATCGAGCTTGTCAACAAGTCTTTAAGTTTAAAATAAGAACTCATAGTCGAAGCACTCTCATCTTGAGAGTTCCTTGTAGTCTTTTTCCAAACTGGTTTGAATGATTAGATGACCTTTTGCGTAACACCTCCATATACTCTCGAGTTTGCAACACATTTCGATTTAAAGGGTCGAGGAGATGAACAAAGATAACATTTGAAACAAAGTTGAAAGCACATGGAAGCATCATGACCATCAACCACATCAAAAGGAGGATCATTTCAAATTACAAGTAGAGGGAGTGAAAACTAGTATAATAAATGAAAGTACATAAATAATTGGACAATCAAAGAAATACATAAATAAATACATAGAACTTGCTATGGAGCATGTTGATTATATCTTGCAATTGGTCCAAACTTTTGACCATAAAAAGTATGGAGTGAGACTTTGTGTGCAATGTATATTCAAAATAAAATAAAATAAAAGAAGACAAAAACCTCTATAATCTATCTCTAGAACAAGGATTTCAGGGAAGGTGTTGGAATGGATGAAATCTTATGCATTTATCCAAGTTTATTAGATAGATTATAATTAGTCCATCTAATATACTTAGATATGGATTAAGATTGATCCTCACAACCTATCAACTCCTTTCAAGGGATTAAGTGTTCTTTGATCCCATCAATTTTTAAGTTGGTTGATGTTATTTTCTTGTGATTCTTACTTTGATCATAATCATTATGTTTATTAGTTTACATTAAATATTTTCCAAAAATAATTAATATGAGTTTTCTTACACTGCAAAAGTAGTGGTCATAGTTATTTTTTAAGTGTTTTTAGTTTTTTTATTCATTAGATTGATTTAATAAATTAAAAAATATGTATATCAATATTGTATTGAAAGTAATGTTGTATAAAAACAATTCCATTTGAAATATGTTTTTCTTGAAATGTTAAATACATAAAATTAGGCAATTTGGTTTCAATTAATTTGGTACATGTTTACAAAATTGTACCCTTGCAACTTTTGTGTAAAACTTTAGATGAATTAGTCATAATGTTATGTTTCCAACCTTTGTAACTTGAAGATCAAATCCAATTATTGAATGAAAACAAAGTTGAAAATTTGAAAAATCAAAATACATGATGTTGGTTCTTGTGCAAATTTGATTTCATCAAAACCCATAACTCTTGTGTAGGTGTTCATATTTTGTTGATTTTTTATTTCTTCCCTTGATAGAATAATTTTGAGTTCCATTCCATATTCGGGTCATTGTGATTTTGAAAATTATGTTGAAATTGGGCTTGTACATTCATGTTTTTTGCTTGTTCCCTTATGGCCTTCCTTTCCTAAGTGTTGCCAAATCTAATATCAATGCCTTACTTTCAACATTCATACATAGGATTCACACTAAATGAAATATTCATCTACACTGGGACAACTTGATTTGATTACAAAAAGAATGGTAACAACAATCAATAACATCAAAATGATCAAATAATTTTAAACACACATTTGATATTACTCAAAAAAAGTATCTTGCTATTGAAACATTAAACAACATTATATGTGTTTCATACACAACAAATTTAATAACTATTGTTCAATTCTTAATGGCACCACCTAATAGTTGTAAGCCCTTTCATGTACATTGGATGTTGATTGAGTCGACTCTCTTAATGTTCAAAAATCATAAATTAGAACTTCTAGCCCTAACCCAACCTATATGCCATGTAGATTTTTCTATTCATAGAAAAATTATTCCCATAGTTATTCTCTTTTTTTACAAAATGTTACTCCTTACAACACAAGGTTTAGCAACCACCCATAATGTTAATATCATAGAAATCCCAAATATCCATTAATGCAATGTACCTTTCTCCCCTAAAATATTGGTTTCAACAATGACCCTTATGAATTTAAGGATACCCCATAGAACTTTTTATGTTAAACATCTAATTCTCAATGTTAGGATTCACTAATTAAGTTGTCCACCTTCCATCCTATTTAAATACAACACCTATTGCACTATGATTTCTTATATTTGCATCTTTCCCCACAACATTTTCATTTTTTATAGAAGTTTTATAGTTTTAAACCTAGTTACAACTTTGAAACGTAGAAGAATACTTGAATAAGAAATTGTTTCAAAGCTTAAGGCATGCCATCATTCAAAAACCATACTAACAAACTTTTATCTTCAACATATGCAACCCAAGAACTTAGCTTTAGAGATCTTCTTAGTCCTCTACACAACATTTTCCCCCTTCTTTATCTTCATGGTTTAGTTCCATCAATCACATGAGCTTCATCCCCAACATTAGTATTGTCATAAATTCAACCTTAGTGCCTTTATCTTGGTAATAATTGAAAAATAGAAACAAACAATTGTAGGATAATTAAAGCACACAAAACAACAACAAACATGTTACACATTTCCCATCACTTGCAATGCATTTTCATAAAATTCTTCATGTTTCTAGTTGTAGAAAGAAGACAATTGAATATCATCTCCTTTTCCTTAGTTCATTAAAAAAAATTGTAACCTTCATAAACCTTAACATAATTTTTTCGTAAAAGAACCAATTTTGCATATTCCACATCAGAGTAATTTTTTTCACACTATTTCTAGCCACACACACAAAACAAAATAGAAGCACATACACACACAAATAAACATGTAAAGAAACACTTCACACATTAAAATGCAACATTGAACAAATATTTGAATAGACAAACAAATAACCAAATAAACAAAATGAAGTAGAAAATAAATTGGAGGCAAAGGATTTATTTGTTTGGAGCATTGTTGTTACAATTTGAAGTGGAAATTCTAGATACACCCCTTAATTACATAGAGGCAAAAGGTGTAGAAATACAAGCAAAACATAAAAGGAGAGCCCAAAACACATTAGGAGAACATCAAACAATAGAATGAAAGGCCATTAAACAATAAAATGAATATTAAAAGGAAGTAGGAAAGTGTGAGTAGAAACAAAAAATGAAGCAACAATAGAAGAACAAGAGCAATATAAAGAAAATGTGAACAACACTAGGATAACACAAATAACAACAAAGCTTAAATAACATACTGGAATATGTTTACAAAATCAAAGGGTCCATTTTGGTTGAAACTTGAAAATACTAATGCATTTTTGGGATGGATAGAAATGTGAACAAGGTCACAACTTTGAAATGGTAAATTATATTCCATGAGATGATTAAAAATGTGAATAAGGACACAACCTTAATTTTGAGTCTAAATTGGAGTTAATAGCACATTGTTTTGAGATTAGAATGATGAACATGGTTACTACCTTTTCATTTCGGTGTGTGAATAAGATTATTTTAGAAGTTGAAATGTGAACATAACATCAAGAAAGAAAAGGGAAAAAAATTGAATGAGGACAAAGTTCCTCCAAACCTACACATGCATGATAATGCCCTTGTTAAATGTGGGTATATTCATACATGGGTGCACATAACACCATGTAAATGCCAATATCACATATATATTTGTATACATATGAGTTTTGAGTAAAAGAAACATTGTTGGTAGGGTTAGATAAATTTTTTAAAATTTTATTATGTGTAAATTGTTTAGAATTTAAACTTTATAAATGAGACCATGGATAACTAATGCCAAAACATCTAATAGTTGGTATACATCAATAGTGATAAAACAATTGATAGTCAACACATAATGACAATAACAAAACCAAAATAATTGACACACATTGATAGTGACAAAATAATCAATAATTGGCACACACTAATGGTGCCTAGACAATTGACTTATTTTGAGTGTTAAGGTGATTATAGAAGATTGTTTAAACTAATTAGAATGTTAATAAGGTTTAACCTAGGGATTGGTAGGTGGCAAGGGGTAGTTTTTTCTAAAATATTGAGGGGAACTTTTTCATTTTGTCCCAACTTGTTATGAAATTGATTTCTAAAGGTGAAACAAAAGCAACATGGAGATGTGATGGGGAACTTTTGGAGGATAAAAGGAAGCATGAAAATGGTGATGGGAAGAGGGTGTTCAAGCTTTTGGAGGCAAGGGAGTTCTTCTTTAATCAAGGAGATAAGAGATTAATTTGGGAAAAATGAAGAGGAGAAAAAAATAGGAGTAAAAATTTATAAGTTTTGTGATAAGTTTTGTTTGTTGTATTTTAAGGAAAGTAAATGGAGGTGAAAAGCTCCAAATATGCATATGTAGATAGTGAACTTTTGAATTCTTTTAATTTCAAATTCTTTGGTTTGAAAAAGAAAAAAAGGAAAAACAAAAAATTCAAGTTTTGATGATTGGGGTTTCAATGTTTTTAAAGGGGATGAAGGTTTTTTTATCATTTAAGGTTAATTCTTGGTTGGAGAAATTACATGGGGAAAGGAAACTTTGATTTTTGTGTTTATAAACCTTGAGATTAAGGTTTGGGGTGGGATTTTGTAAGCTGTCTAAAAAAACAATTATTTGAAGCTTTAGGATGAATTAAATATGAGGAGGAAGGTTGTGGGTATGCAAAGTAAATAGGATTTGTAGATATATTGGTGATTTTGTTTTGATGGCCATTTTTGTGATTTGTTGAGGTGTTGAGAAGATTCAATTTTTTCAATCCATTTGATAATTGGATTTAGTAAACAATAGGCATCAAACTATGATTAAGAAGGATCCGTAATCGTAACCTCTTGGTATCTAATTTAAAATGGTTTAAAAAAAAAAGATGCTTAAAATTAAACATTCAATCAAGTTATACTTAAACAAACCCCCCCAACCCCCTCAAGGTGTAACATTTGAAAGGCAAAAACAACTCTCATTTACAATTGTCAAGAGGTAATCATCTTTCTTTACATGGAAAGGGCTATTTCTCTACATGAAAACAACAATGGGGATGCTTCAAGAAGGTGGGTGTTGGTTGTAGATGTTCTAATTTGAATACATATTAGTTAAGGGACACACACCATTGAGGTAATAAATCACAATGGCATAAAGCAATGACCTTGTCTTGTTTCTTGTTTTCCTTCTTGGAGGAAGTAAGTTAGTTTTGGAAAAATTAGCCTTTGATTGGATGAGTTCACAAACATACGTTCATTCACAGGTGTTCATATAACATTTTATGATGGAAGTTTTGATGATGTCATATTCATTGCAAATTGTTCACATAACATCTTATGAATGAAGATTCCATTGATGAGTTTATATTCATCCTTCAACTTTTAATTCATCAAATAAGGTCAAACTTGTTTACTAGTGTTAAGTCCATGTAATTTATTCAAATTTGATCAATAATATACATCTTATTCATTCCAACCAGGTTCATGAAATGAAGTTCAACCCATTGATAGGGTCAGATTCATTTACATGGCAATTCATCTTCATAGATTCATCATATGGGATGACTAGCATTTATATAAGCATCCTTGGTTGAATCAATTTCATTTGTTAACATCACCCCATATGTTTTGACCACATCAATTCATTAGATACCATATCATCTAATGGGTCAAATTTGTTCATTAACCTTCAAATGACAATTCATCCATAAAAATTCAAGTGTTCATATGAATACATTTCACACATTTAAAGCATTACAACTTCTTTTTTTCTTTACATATTTTGGTCTTTCCCATGCTTTAAGAAAACCTATTTTCATGGACAACTTAGAAGAGAAAATTCTGACAATTGGAAGTTATCCTTCAAGCTGTCAAGAGAACTTCAACAACTTGTAAGTTACTCACTAGGCTCTCGTTTTTTCAAAAAATAATTAAAAAATAATTAAAACAAATTGTTGTGCTTTATGAAAGGGATTTTTTACCCCCTTTCGACCTACTTGCTTAGTGGTATTTCAAATTTGAAAAGTTCTAAATCTAAACCTTTCCACTATGCAGAAATTCTCCCCCTACAAGTGGGCACATTCAAATATTCAACCATTGTGAAACATGAAACAAAGGCTATTGCAAACCTAATCGTTTGTAAATCATGAGGTGTGAGAGGGGGAGGATTCTTACACCTACTCATTAAGAGTGGGAGATCTCTTATCCCTATAAGTAGGCATAAGATGAGAAGAGGAGGGATATTCACCAACATATGTTGCCCTCTCAATACATTGAGAAATATTCTTTCGGAACAAGGAAAAAGGGGAAACCCAACCCTAAAAATACAGAGAAAAGATTGAAGAGTAGTCTGGAAAACAACATCAACAATCACACTCAAATGCTCAATGATTTTGGATAGCAACATATATACTAGTGACTAGCTACCATAACATCTATGTATATGGGAAGGGTTTAGGTTAAGACCCTTCCTCTATGTAAATCACGACAAATTTTTTAAAAAAGTTTGGGAGGACTGCTGATAATTAGTATCCATGCTACAGGGCATAGGCAAGTGCAGATTGAGAGTTTGTTGGTCACCCGAAGTGTTCCTCTCTCATCAATTTGCAAGATCAGAGAGAGCTGCTACAGGGCATAGGCAAGTGCAGATTGAGAGTTTGTTGGTCACCCGAAGTGTTCCTCTCTCATCAATTTGCAAGATCAGAGAGAGCTGCTACAGGGCATAGGCAAGTGCAGATTGAGAGTTTGTTGGTCACCCGAAGTGTTCCTCTCATCAATTTGCAAGATCAGAGAGAGCTGCTACACCAGAGGCAATATGGTAGTAGAAATACACTATTTTTGAGACAGACTTGGCTAGACCTATACCATACAGAAGGTTGATAGAATAGTTCTGACCTCTAATTCTATTTGCACTTTGTAGCAATCCACATATCCATCAGAGCAAACTAAAAGGCACATTTAGGTAGGTGGACATGTACCAGTCAGGTTTTGACATGTAGGGTTTGGCACAAGAACACAAGCTCCCCTGACCCATAAAAGTGTGAGGTGCAAAATTCTCACACACGCACTACAGACTTGACACATTTGCTCCAACACTCAGTGGCTTCACTGCTGCTCTTCAGTATGAAAGTGCATTTGGTGGCAATGCCTCCAGATTGACCTGCAAGTACATGAAATTCTTTGTTTAGATCCATCAGCTTGAAACACAGATGCCTTACTATGTCACAGCACCTTGTTCAAAGGTGATGATATAGACTAAAAAACACACTGGTGCAGAGTTGATGCCAAGCAGATTTACTTCAGCAAACTGCCTAGAACCCATCAAACCATTTTTGAAGTTCATGTCTCTGATGATTTGATCTCATTTCACATCTTACACACTTGCCCATAAACTGACACAAAAAATAATGATTAAGAAAGTAGGAAGAGTGATTTATATCCTGAAGGAGTTCAAGAAAACTCCCCATAGCCTTCTTTGGTTTTAAGCCATATGTCTAGGAGCTTTGACTTGCCCTTCTTTTGTGCTCAGATCTCTTTGCTTGCTTCTTCTCATAAGATCCTGAATCCTACAAACATGAAAGAGAGGTTCCGCATTTCATCATGCATGACTGACTCTGAAAACCAGAGTGCAAAGTCAAGGTACATATCTGCTAATGGATGTGTGTCTGTATTCTTACCTGAACAGTTAGAAATGGAACTCTCTTTGCTCATTCTGAGTTGATGAGAGGCCCTCATTGTTACTGTCAAGGTTCATGGGCATGTGAGCAGCTGCATTATCCATCTCCAACACCTCTAGTTGCACTAATGCTGCATGCACCTTAGGTTGATGGACTAATCAGCACCCACATGATCTTTTTCCAACACCTCTGATTGCACTAATAATACTTCCTGCAAGACTTTGCTTCAGTTCTCTTGATGCGCCTGCACAGAACAGAGACGTGAAAGAACACATATTATCTTCTTCCAGATTCCTGTGTTGAAATCCTTGCAGATTTTCATCATCTGGCACTGCAATGTAGAAGGATTGTGATTTGAAAGGAAGGATCCTGGTGTGTCTTCTCAATCTTGCATCATCCTAGGTTACAACAGCACATGCCGAGACACATCTCAACACAAATAGGGAATCGGTAACTACAGAATGCACAAAACAAAATCTACAAAGGAAGTTGAAAGATTTACTTGATCAGAAGCGATGGATGGCGAGAACACTTGCCTGAGCAAAAGCCTAAGCCATCAAGTAAAGTTGCTGCCTCCATCTTCGGAGCAAATCTTGCAAGCCCTGGAAGAACTCCATCTACAGAAAGAGGACTCTCCCATCATCATCATCATCTTCTTCATCTCCCTTTGTTGCCCTGTTGCTAGGATTGAGGAAGCGCTCCTGCAGATCTCTTTGCTTCGTCCGGATTCCAATTTTGTTTTTTCTCTTGCGCCACCTTCTTTCTGCCTGTTGTTCGCCTACCTCGGGGAAAGGATTAAGGACGACCTGTTCGTCGAGATCGGACGTCTTCGCCGAACCCTAGCCCTGGTGGTTCTTCAGAAGAGAGAGCGTCCTTGCGCGTTACCTTACGAGCATTCTGTCGCGAAATGCTAGTTTGGAGGACCTTCCTTGCAGCGTACGCATCAAGTGCAACAGGAAGGATCCTTATCTGTCGCGAGAACTCGTTCTGGATTCGCTATCGTGAACACCGATACGCGGCCTTGAGCGGGACTAGGAGGAGACTTTGTTTTCTGTTCCGGGAGATGTCAGAAACGCTGTTTGCGAAGCTGATGATGCGCTGACGAGAGAGAGAGAGAGACAGAGAGAGAGAGAGTTTGGAAGCTAATGATGCGTTTGGAAGTGCTTCATCTTGGCTTCCAAATGCTTTTCCTCTGTAAGAAGTGAGTAGTGAGGAAGGAAGAACTCTCGCGTTGCGTCAAGACTCGGACTCCTCCTCATTGTTCTGCTGCGGTAGACACGGCTGGCGGCAGCAGTCAAGCAGGATGTGGAGAGAAGATAGAACTGTAAGTACTTCCTTTCTCCTCCGTCGCACTGTGAAGCTTTCCTCTCTGAGTTCGGGTTTTGTTCTGTTGCTCTTCGTGTCTTTTGTCGTTGTTCCGCAAGTCTTTTTTGTCTGGAAGAAATGGTCATCGGAGGTGGTGGTGGTTATTGGCAGGAATATCTGCGGAACAATCGCGACTACTCTTGTTTGTTGGATGGAGATGAAGCAGCGCAAGAGCAGTCCCGGAGAAAGAGCAATCTTAGCAGCACTGGTGGTAGAAGAGGAGAAGAGTCTTCCAAGTTTTCTAATGATGTCAAGCACGAGAGGCAGGAGTATCTGGATCGAAGGCAACGGCTTAAGGAACTAGAGCGCCAGAAGTTGAAAGGCAAGCTTGGGAGTCGACCGCACAATCATCATGATGGTGCTCAGGAGGAAACTGTGCGTCACAGTGCACAAGATCGTGAGAAACGCCCACAACCACATTCCAAAAACCGCAGGTGAGGTCCTCTCCGATGGAAAGCTTAGCTGGTTTCTGCAAGGTTTCCTGGAAAGCTTACAGTTTTCTAGCTCGGAATTGGATCACACGATTGCATTTGGAGCCTCTTCTTGTTGTAGGGTATGTGAAACTGTTGTAAATTGAAGAGGAAATGCGAGGCCAGAGAGGAGGCTTTTGCAGGCTGATGAAGTTGGATGCCAATGGACTCAATTGGAAGAGGAGCTTTGTTTGACTGTCTCCATCATAATAGGGCTGAATTCTCTCTCTGGCATGCTGTGTAGCTTTGGTTCTTTCTTCGGACCCTCAGAGCCGATTGTTGCAAAGCGCATCATTGATGAAGCAGCTGCCAGGGAGGTGACTGTGATGGTTGCAGCACGAGCTGCAAAGCAAGCTCAGGTCTGCCCTAATTCCCATTCTCACAATGCTTCATTCCTGTGCATGTGTGTATGTACACACTACCCATGAACTTGGACCTTCTCCAAAATCCTATGTGTTGTGTGCCTCATTGCTGTCAGACATCTGTGCAGCTGTGTGGTTTCTTTGAAAAAAGAGTATGGACAATTAACTTATGTGATCAGAGATGATGTAGTTCTTGTAGTTCTTGTCCACTATATTGTAAGCTTTCTATCTAGGAAGGCGGTGCATTGGGAGTCATACCCTATTGTGATGAGTACCCACCCATGACCTAAAGGAGTGTTGTGATGTACTACTACTCAGTTATTGCTGGTAGCTAAGACCGGAATCTTTTGTCTAATTCAGCTGAGGATGATGTGACAGGTGCATGTGTCTGTTAACTCCAGATGCCCTGCTGTGTAGGGTGATGAAAATGCATCTAAGAAGGCTTCTGCATCGTCATCTAGGCCGAGCTCCAAATTATCCAGTGCAGGGACTCATAAATCTGGAGATAGGCACATCCCAAAGTCTGCAAAGCCTGTGAATGAGGTATGTCAAAGACTTCCCATCTGTCACAACAGCCCATTTTTCTTCAGGCTTATGTGCAAGAGATGTTGTAACTGTGTACTGGTTCATCTATCCCTTTCTGCATGGTGGGAGTGCTGTCAGGCAGCAATAAGTTAACATTTTCCTTACAAATCTGTGGGTTCAAGTCAGTGAATTTTCAGTCAAGCACAGAAATTTTGGCACGAACTCTCAAATGTTAGTAGGTTAGTCTTGCTGGTTTGTCTACGACTTTCTATTTTTCTGCACTAGCAGCTCTATCACTAACTACAACAGTGATTGGGCACTAGCTAATAATGTGCACATTTATCCTTCAGGCTATGTTGAAAGTGAAGAGACTCAAAGAAGCTCGTGATTATTCATTTTTAATGTCAGATGCTCCTGATGAACTCCCAATGAAGAAGCCCTCAACACCCTTGAAGCCTGGTAGGTTCCCTGGCATGGTTATGTGCAACTGCAACTTGTGTTTAGCAGAAACTGTGCAGGTTGTGTTAGGCTACTTGCTCTGTTGGAGATCTGTCTATTTTGCTATGGCAATCCTAGCATCAATAGCCCTGAGTTGGTAATCTGGGAACACTGAATTTCTGCCTTTTAAAAAGGAGGGCTAATGAAACAAAATTATCATGATCTGGCTAACGAATTCTTCAGCTTATACCCTCATTTGAGAAAATAAGCTGAGAAATCCTTAGCTTGATCATGTTCTTGACTAACTTTGCTGCTTGTTCAAATACATTTTTTGGCTTAGTTACTGTTAGTTTAAGCTATTTTGGCTTGCTAGTATCTACATGATTCTTACTATATTGTGATAACAGTGGTGTTGACTTTTTTTGGTTGCTGCAGCAATGGAATCAAGGCGGGATCATCCAAAGCAGGCTACCTCTGATTATAAAACTTTAGATCGTGTTCAATTATCAAGGGATGCTCGTCCTTCCTCAAAAACCAGCAAGCATGTCAGCACTTCTGTATCAAAAGTAACATCATCATCATCAAGACCATCTCAGCAAAGTCAAGCACGACAGTCACTTAACTTACAAAAGGAAATGCCAAAGCCTGATCCAAGGTTGAAGTCTTCAGTATCCTCAAAACCCTCTGTACAAAAAAATACATCAGGCAAATCTCGTGAAGCTCCTGTCCAAGACAGATTTAAGAGACCAGAGCCATCTAGGATTCCCTCAAAACTTCCACCAAACAAGGTCACCTCTGGGTCTGCTCAACAAAAGTCTGTTGAACGAAGATTTGTTGAATTCAGGAAAGAAGCAAATAGAAATAGCACTGCAGCTGCTAATGGGTCTGAAAGGAACAGATTGAACAATCAACACACAGCCCCTGCTCCTGGGCGAACCCAAGGTGTTACAAAAAAGGGCACAAACACAACACCATCAAGCAAACCTCGTCCAAGCAGTGCAACTGATTTGAGGCAGCACCCTGAATATCCCAGACAGGTCTGTGCGGTTGTGTTCTCCTGGCATTGCATTTCTGTGATTAGATGAATGCAGGAAAGTCTGCTACATTTCTGGCAGCTTTTTGACTTGTTCTTGATGTCCTGGTGTAATACAAATAGCAAATGAGACAGTATTTGTGATGGTAGAAGATCTCTGTGAATTTCAGTTTCTTCTCACCCTTGATCATTGTGCTACAGATTGTGCAAGCAAAGCAAAGCAAGGTCCCCATGAAAGCAACCCCAACCACCATGAATAAAATCAAAAGGCCAGATGCCCAGCGACGGTGGCAAGCTGAAGATGAGGAGGAATCCTCAGACTCCTTCATTTCTGATGAAGATGAAGCTGATACACGTGGTTATAGTGGTGTATCTAGCATGATACGGGAGATGTTCCGGTATAGCTACAAGATTTCAAAGTGTTCAGTCTGATGGAACCTCTTGCAAAAGATTGCTTGCTTGCCTTGGCATATATTACATATGTGGTTAGAGACTGTTGAAGTTGTCCTAAGGAAAATTTGGGAATGAACAGGTACAATCCCAACAAGTATCGTGATATAGATGATGAAGATGACCGGAATATGGAGGTTGGATTTAACAAAATACAGGCAGAGGAACGCCGCAGGTCTTTTACTTAAACCTGCTCTCAGGGTTGTTGGCTCATTCCTCATTTTGTCAGGTGCAACAAGATTTATAGTTCTGGCTGTTACATTGGTTATCTTGCTATGTTAAAAGCTAAGGTGAGATATTCAACAATGTTTGGCGAGCTCTGAATTGAAGGTGTATGTTGCAGTGCCAAAATTGCTAGGGAAGAAGATGAAAGGGAACAGGAACTAATTGAAGCTGAAGAAAGGGCAGAGCGAGCCAGGAAAGCAAAAAAGCGCAAGTTGGGATAAGTGCAATCATTCATCCTCAATCACTAGGGCAGTGGGTACCTGCTGTAAATGTGCAATCCATGATTTTGACAAATCTGAATTCACATTATTCGGATTGTTTTTGTGATGGTTTGGACCCCTAAAGACGGTTTCACATAAACAAGCTGGCCAAGGATATGAAGTATGGCCAATTCCACTGAATTTATTTATTTCATCTATTCTTTCCTCCAGTAGTGAAACTTTCGTCATGAGGTTTAGACTTGGCTGACACAGCAAAGCTGAGAAGGGGATTTTGTAGTTCCCAGGAAGCTTTGCATCTTCTAGAAAGCAAGGTTGGGGAGACGTGACAAAACAAATTTCTTTGGCAGTTGCTCTGTATGAGGAAGTTTGGATACTGCTCTAGGCCAACTTGACTCAGGTTATATGTTTGGAATGGTGGATAGTGTTAGTTCATTTGAGTAGATACAGAAAAGCACACACATAGGGTTCTCAATTTAGGTTCTTTAGGCTAAGACCATGACTTTGAGTCTTCCTGTTGCTTGCACTAAATGTGACAGAAACTCAGGATGCAGATGTCTATATAATTGTTTGCCTTGAGTTTTGAGCAGACTATCATGTTTCTATTCTACATTTGATGTTGGGTGGTGATGAAGTGGTAGGTAAAGCCTGAGGCTGTGGGCTCTACCACGAGGAAAAACCTGCAGAATTTGTATTTTTTATTTTATTTTTCTATGATACCTGGTGGGTATCACCGGGAAAGAGCAGGGCAGTCATTTGAAAATGAAACTCACATTTTGTTTTCTGAAACAGCCCTTTGCAGACAAAAAGTTATGGTGAGAAACATGCCTCCAACTACACTAACAAAATCCCATGCTGTCTTTACACCAGAGGGGGAAGCATTAGCAACTAAGTCACTACTGTTCAAGATGGTGGTGATGGTTTGATGGTTTGTGAGTGATTGGTGTAATGTTCTTTGTTCCTTTATAATTACGAGTAGGTAACTCGTGGCTACGCCACTCCAGCCACCCCGAACGCTCTATCACTTGGGGGTCGAGCTCAGTAATCAGGTGAACTGATAGTGTGCCTGCCCATAGTGCATATATATAAGCGTATTGGAGGCCTGAGGCGGCCTTGCATGTCCTATGCGCGTTGCCTAGGCCGGTTTGGCCCGCCCATTGTGCCCTGTGCACCTTCGTCTGGCTCGCTGAGCGCACTGTTTGGCCCCAAACTGCATCACGCATCCACACTGGATGTATAAAAGGCCATGGCACCTCGCCCGGCCCCTTACAACGGTTGCCCTGGCCACAATCCGCGAATGTCTGTGACGAACACATAGATAGACAGACACCACGTTTGCTTTAATATATAGGACTAGTGGGTACCCGTGACCTTCGGACACTGTGAAGTTCCCCAAAAGTGAGTGGGGGGCGAGCAAAAAAAGACAAAATTATCAAATATATTTGGTTGGTTTTGAGTGTGTAGTCAAAGATATAGAAGCATGATTACAGTTGTTTACTTCATATCCGGCTTTATAGCCAGTTTTGGCACAATCTTCTTGAGGAAGGTCACCACATTTTTCTATGGAAAATCCCCACTGTGGCTACAAACAAAAAATCTTAGAAAAATAAAAGAAAAAACAACACTACTAGGGACGACCTGGGGTCGGTCCCTCCTGGCAACTACTTCCTTACTATGAGATAAATTGCCACATGATTGTTCCTCCATTCCATGGATGGATGACGGGACCCCCACCCCCAATAGAGAAAAGAAAAAAATTCTCCCTTTCCCCCTTTCCCCAAAACCAAAAAAAAGAAAAAATTGGCTGCACTGATTACATATCGAGCCTTCTTTAGTGCATGCATGATATTTTTATTATGGGCCAATACCCCTTCATAACAGGATGGATACCTATTGTGCTATAAATAGGGCAGAATGGGCAATTCCCTGAAACAATGGAGTTTTGCAATTTAAAAAGGGTTTGTGCCCTCCCCCCCCCCTCTTTGCCTTGTATGTGCGCTCAGTGGGCCAGATGGGGGTGCACAAGGCACGATGGGTGGGCCAAACCGGCCATGGCACCTCGCCCGGCCCCCCGTCACAGTCAGATGAACCCGCACCTGGCGTTGGAACATTTCAGGCTAGGTGCGGCTCATTTTGGGACTTCGTTTCTATCAGCTACGGGTCGAAATCCAAAACCCCCGTCACAGACAGACAAGTGAATTAATATATAGGATATATACAATACTTTACAGATGAAGAGCACGACAATAGAGTTATCTGGAAAGTCGCCTTCTGTTTCATCCCTTATCTCCTCTGCTTCTACCCCCTATCCCCTCTTTCAATGGTATCTGCAAAGTGAAGAAATTTTATTAAATCTAGGTATGAAATGTTGAAACTCAACATTTAATGCACAAGGTTCATTAGTTATTATAGTAGTTGTACAAGTAGGAGTAGTGAAAATATGTGTAGCACCAGTGCAGGCGCTCTAAGAAAAGGAAACACAGGTTGAAACTCAGTTTGTGGAAAAACTAGTTTGGGTATAAAAATTGTTAGTTCTCATAGAGAGAGAGAGAGTCTTTGAGTAGCTCTGTCACGCGGTGGTCCAAGCGCAAATCAAGATCATGGAGGAACCAACTTAAAATTTACTACAATGATAATGCCATGATCGATCTTCTTCGTGTCACAATTGTGTGGGCGTTCATCAACAGACTTCAGCAGCAGGAGCTACGCCCGTAATGTGCGTGAATGAGCGAGCGAACAATTGCGCAAGCAAGAAGTCAGGCAAGAAGTGTAAAAGTGTAGAAACTAACTAACTAAGATTTAGTAAAGTTAAATTAAAAGAAAACGTAAAAGTAAATGGTGAGAAAAATAAATTCTCTATTTTTGGTCTCTTCTCTCTTCTCTTCCTTGAACCCTAAACCTCATCTCTTCTCTTCTTCTTCTCTTCTTTAAACCTTAAACATCTTCTCTTTCTCTTCTTTTCTTTAAACCCTAAACATGTTCTCATATCTTCTCTTTCACTTCTCTAAACTGTAAAGCACTGCTGGACTTTTCCTTTTGTATTTTCAGCCCACTTACCTACTTGAAGAAACTTGTTTTCAACAATGTACTAACTAGGCTATACTGGGATCTTTTGACCACATGCCCTTCTCCTATACCAAATCTCTAAATCTTTTTTTAATTCTTTTTTTTTAATGGCTAAAACTAATGTGTTTTTTCACTTCTCAAGTCCTTTTTAAAAAAAATAGACATTGATTTAGGGTTTAAGATTTGAAAAACTTCATGATGGTGCTCGATGTTGCACCGCTACTGTGTCCTTTCATTATAACGTCAAACATTTTCCCATTGAAGAAGGACACTACCAAAACGCACTGCAACAACACTAGGTTCAATGTCCTAAACAATGCACCCCTAGTGGTCTACTAGGTGGCCCTGGCTGGGCACTGGCTAGTCATGGGCCTCAAGACCGACAATTCACCTATTGACGCACGGTTGTCCAAAATGGAGGCAACCATCGAGAACATTGCGTCTCTTGCGGCCTCTGGCAACCTTGTGATCAACCAGTTGATGGAGCATGAAGCAGCTACGGTTGTCACAAGTAAGGCTGTGTCTGCGAAAGAGCCCAAGTGGACCACGGTGATGGCCAAGAATGTGCGCTAGGTGGTCAGCCGGGTTGTGGAAATCATGGTCGACGCGCCCAAACAAGAGGAGTGCAAGTTGAACCTGTGCCTCACGGGCTTCGAAACCAAAGAAGGTGAGACCGAAAAAAAGCTAGTGTAGCAGCTCAACATAGAGCTGTTGTAAGGCCAAATGAGGCTACACACCAAGCTCATCACCGCCACATGACAATGGCTAAGGACTGCACAGGCCTCCGCCCCAGCAACAGGTGCACACCCCGACACGGTGTTGCTCAAGTTTGCAACGAACGAGGACCACCAAGCCGCATTGCAAGGGCGCAAGGGCCTGGCAGGGCCAAGTTGGGCCTAGATGAGGACCTCACGCCCACACAACAGGCACACAAGTTGGAGTTGTGGCCATTATTCAAGGAAGCCAAGGTGACAAACAAGTGCACCTTTTGGCGCACAGCTGAATTCTTTGACAACAACAGTCATATTTGCCCCCCTTCCTTTATCTAAAGGTGCGTGGACCAAAAAGACCTATGCGAGGTATTATGGAACATGCACGGGGGTGGTGTAAATAAACTAGAAATGAGGGTGTAAATACTAGAGCTAAAACTCAGGGTGCTAACTTCGTTTTATTAATGGAAACTTGGCATTTCCCAGGCCAACATTTGCCACATGTTGAAGGGTTTGACTCAGTTACGGTAACACGCACTATGTAGCTGGTAAAAACAAAAGCAATAAAACATAGTGGGGGGCTTGTTGTTTACTTTTATAACCACCTTAGCCCGAAGCTATCATAGTGGAAGGAAGGAAGTCATGATTCTTATCTATGGTTACGGGTTAGCAAGGGTGCTGCCCTTGACTTGTTTGTCTGCGTGGTGTACGTTGCCCCTGTTGGCTCTAAACACGAGAACGAATCCTTGTTCCAAAACCTGGTAATAGATATTACTAAAGTTCAAACTTTAAAGCGCATAATACTATTTGGAGGGTATTTTAATGCATGTATTGTAGCGCTACCAGATACTATTAACACTAGCGACCTTTATGACCTGTTAGAGGCACTTGAGCTCGTTGAAATTAAATAACCAAACGTTATGGTTAAGTGACAAAATCGCAACGCTAGTGTTGACGATTGGGGCTGTAAGCTTTTGAACCTATGCTGTGACACTGGGTTGTTCATCCTCAATGGCCAAACCCCTGGTGACGAATTAAGGGAGTTCACTTGCTTGGCAAATGGGGGGGGTAACATTGTCGATTATATGGTTGGTTCACCTGTAGTTTGGCAAGCTACTACACACTTCAAGGTGATAATAGATGACACCCACTACTACATGTTGGGGGGAAACTCTGACCACAGGCCATTGCGCCTACGGTTGAGCATCGATTACAGCTTTGTTGAACCACAACATATGGTTGTAACAAAATAATTCTTGCCTGGGTTCAAATATGATAAATCAAAAGCTAAAGAGTATCAACTTGCCTTAATAGCGAATGTTGGAAACTTGTGGGTTTTTGACTTGATTGGGCATCTGGGGGCAGATGAGTTAACTGACTTACTATAACAATGCGTGGGTGTTGCAACAAAGTTTACTTTCGGCAACAAGCCTTTGGGAGGGAGCTACAGAGAGAGACACTACCATAAACCCTGGTTTGATGTTGACTATTGTACATCGAAACGTGAGCTGAGGCTCTGGTTGAAATCTAACCCCGATTTGCATGCCATTAAACATAGGAAAATAAACTTTAAAAATATTAAAAAGGAAAAAAAAATTTTGGGAAACTATAAGAGTTCAACATATGTGTGTGTTTGCCAAGGTGGATGCACTTTCGTTCTGGAAAAATTACTGACCAACGGAACCTGTTGTGGACAACATAAGTGTAACTACGCTTTTGGAAGGCTTCTGCAGGTTAGTAGGTTAGTCTCTACCACCCATACGGTTGTGAACCGATCACTCGGTTCAGGTGAACAAACCTCCACCTAGCCACACCCTGAACACATATGTCACATTTGCTGAGCTGTTTCAGGTGCTGAAAAAGCTACAAAGGAACAAGGTTGCTGGTTTGGATGGTATGAAACCTAAGTTCATTTTGGATGTGGGAGAACTACTACACATACCACTATTGAGAGTGTTCAACTGCTTTCTTGCGAAAGGCTTTCCATAAGCCCTTTCCACTAGGGTGGTCCACATGCTCTTTAAAGGGGGCAATGCTTTCGAATTTGACAACTACAGGGGGATAATGGTTGGGCCTATCCTAATAAAGTTGTTCGTTATGATCCTTGACAAAAGGCTGAGTGACTAGGCTAAACAACATGGTTGCGTGCCAAGGGTCAAGCTGGGTTTCGCAAAGATTACTGCACTACTGACCAACTTTTCATATTGCAAATTCTGATAGAACAAAGCAAGGCAAAAAAAAACCACTCTATTTTTATTTTGTGGACTTAAAAAAAACATTCAATATTATGTCACGTGAAGTGTTGTGGCGGGTGTTGGTTAGCCTCGGGATGGAGGGACGTTTCTTACAATGCCTATAAGTGATGTATGCCAAAGAAACGTACGCATCAACCACCCAAGCAAAGGTGTCACTTCTAGCTTCAAGTGCCAGTAAGGTGTGAAGCAAGGTTGTCCTCTCAGCCCCTTACTGTTTGGGCTATATTTGGATGCCTTAGAGGGGTGTTTGGACAACAGACAATGCGATGCATCGGCCTTAGCAGATGTGCATGTATGGCTGTTGTTTTTCGTATATGACCTCATTCTGACATTGGAGTCAAAGGTGGGACTGTAACAACAGTTAGACGCACTCCAACAGTTTTATTCTGAACGTGGACTTACAATGAACATGAAAAAAACAAAATTCATGGTGTTCAATTTTGCTGACCCATGTTAAGAGTTTTGAGTTTGAAGGTGACGATATTGAGTGTGTGCAGACCTTCAAATACTTGGGGATCCTACTCGTGACCACCCTGAACCTGGACAATGCAGTGGAACATCTAGCAACTACCATTAGGTGTTTGTTGTTCGCACTCAACCGCCATTGTGTGGAGCTATGTATTATGGACGTTAAGCTACGCTGTTACCTTTTCAACACATTGGTGCGTTCCATAGCAATCTATGCTTGTGAGGTTTGGGTGGACTCTAATAAAATAAAGGCTATTGAAGTAGTGTATCAAGGGTTCCTCAAATCCTTGCTCAGGGTGTGAAAAACAACTAGCACATCCATCGTGCTGCCAAAATTTGGCAAATTCCCTTTTGAACACTTTGCATGGGGACAAGCACTGCTGTATTATAACCATGTGAATAGGGTCACTAAAAATTGCATCTTGGGGAAGGCATGGGAAGCCTAGCTCATTATGCTTGTTACATGAAAAACATGTTGAGCTAGATCTGTGAAAAAATGGCTACTCCAGAATTAGCCCAGGAGGTGCTAGGTTTTCTGCCTCCGGTTCAACAATCGTTGGAAACGGCGCCTCAGCTTGTAGTGACCCATGCGCTCTAGGTGAGGACTGCTCAACCGCCATTGGAAACGATTCATGGGACAACGCACATACATCCAACCCGTCTAATAGGGGTAAGAGGCTGGGCGGAGAGCCAGGTACTTTGGTGTAATGTGCACAACGTACGGGTGGGAGGTCAAATGGCTAAGCTGGTCGAGCTACAACTAGTGCAGTTGGTTGGTGCTAAATCTACGATGGGAGGCCCAATCAACCAAGAGGTTGGGGCCCCACCCCCTCCAGGTTTTCCCCACACAATGTTGAGTGTAAAAAGGGTGAAGGATAATATGCGGCTGGCTTTCATTGAAAAGCTCTTTACCAATTACGAAATTAGGACCAGCATGCAGACAAGATACTTGCGCTTCAAGGGTATGTTGTACAAGAGGGATAACTACTTGTGCGACATCAGTTGTGTTTAACTGCGGAAAGTTCTGGCTTGGTTTCGGTGTGGCAACATGCAGCTTGAGGTAGTGCTAGGTGCGTGGAAGGGCGTGCCATACGTAGAGAGGCTTTGTCGAGGCTGCAACTTGGGGAAGGTAAAGGATGAAGAACATTTGTTCCTTGTCAGTCCAAATACACAGAAAGTTAGGGAATGCTTTTGTTCGACCCTGCCCCTCACCCACATGAGCACGATTGTTGAGCTCATGCAGATTACGAACACAGTTGCCCTGGCCAAGTTTGTGGCATATTGCCAGTACCAAAGGACAATCTGTCCTCCATGATCTACCTTTCGTTTAATGGACTCTTTGGTCCCAAATGGACGTAAAATTGTAAATAGTAAAGAGTAAACAAATCGATTTATTTCCTTTTGTAACATTTTCATTCCCAGTTATGCACTTGATGCCCCATTATGCCAAAACTAGTTGTTTTTGCCCCCTGATTGTTTGACTTTATAGATAACTCTAGTAAATGATTTGAATACAATCGTTTATTTTTTTAACCTTTGCATTAGTTAACACTAGTGTAGCCTATGCTATTGGCCCAAGTGTGAACTGGCTACCCAACTAATTTTTCTTTCAAAACCATTTTTTAAAAATGTAACTGAATTTCCAATGACAAACTATTGAAATTTTGATTTCTCCACACCTTAGGTCTAAATTTTTTCAAATCACCTTCTTATCCTATTCATTAAGGGCTTTTCAACGGGACCAATAGTGTACCCAAATTCCTATGTAATTTTGAGTTTTGATTTAAATGTTTTTTTAGTGAAAATTTGTTCAATGTTCAATAACTTTTTCATAGTAGATCAAAACATTATGAAATCAAGAGTGCATCCTTATTCGTTGAAGGCTTTCCAAAGGTTCTAAGAGTGCAATAAGAGGTATTGTGATTTTGGAGATATCAACATGACAAGAGTGCAAGAAGAGGCAATATGATTTTGGAGATATCAACATGATTGACAAACAATGAAGTACCTTGGGTGTTGTGTAATACAAAACCAACACCAAACAATATTGAAGCTACCAAAGTCAACATGATGACATCTAAGAAAACAAAAATAAAAGGTCTTGACTCTCGAGTCTATGGCTCAGATTGCAAGCAAGTTCTTGGACTATGCGAACTTGCCAAATCTTAGAGCCAAGCTTGGAGGTTTAGGGCAATGATGCCAATGCCCACTATCATTGCAACTAGGCAAGTTGAAGTAAAAGCTCCATGTTTTGTCGATGGGTGATCATGATTTCGCACACCCACAACATTGTAACAAAATATTCAATTGTGCCTTTGTTTAGACATTGTTGGATTTATGGCAACATACAAAGAAGAGATAGAGACAATATTGTAAAGTGTAGGTGTTGTTGGTTGTGATAGTGAAACAAAGGTGCAATGAATGCATTTATATGAAAATCTCCCACATATGGAAGCGGAATATCATTCTCCATGAAATGTCATCAAAGCTTGATGTTGAAAGGTAGGTTCTTCCTTCGGAATATTAAACACATACCTAGATTTCTATACATTGGAAATGTTTGTCTCTTGCTAAAGATTTAGTGAAAATATCAAGGATCATATTTAATGTAAAAACATACTTGAGTTGGATTTGTTTATCAAGTAACTTTTTTTGACTAAAGTGGTATTAAGTTTCCACATGTTTACTTCTTGAATGGTACTTGGGATTTTCATTTAAAGCTATTGCATTTTGACTATCACAATAGACTATGGTTGGATTTCATTGTGAAAAACCAACTTCATGCAATAAATTTCGAAACCAAACATCCTCTGTTGTGGTTTTTGCCAATGCCATGTATTTTAATTCTGTGGACAATAATGCAACTAATTGTTGCTTCTTGCTACCCTAAAAAATCACTCCACTAACAAGTAGGAAACAATAACTGGATGTGGATTTGTGAGTGTCTTTATCACCCACCCAATCAACATCACAAAAGCCATATAAAATGTCACCGTTTGGTGATTGTTGGTATTTGATTGTCTTCCAAACCATAGTCCACAAGGCATTCTATTTGTAGTCACAACTTTTGTTGGACTTTTATTTTGCAAGTAATTGGTTGTTAACAATGCTTCTCCCCCAAAACACCTTAGGTAATTTTGCATATGACAACATAGCTAAAATAACACTTATGACATTTATATTTTTCTGAACTAAAAAACCATTCTATTGAGGTGTATAGGCAATTGTAAACTCTCTTTTTATGCCTTCCTTCTAACAAAAGTTATTAAACTCGTTAGATTTGTATTCACCTCCATGATCATATCTTAAGGTTTTAATTTGATGATTGGTTTGTTTCTTTACAAAATTCTTGAAATGGAGAAATTTATCAATTTTTTAAAATTTATGTTTCATTAAGTAGACTTGTAAAAAGTATCTTGAAAAATCATTGATAAATGTGATGAAATATGTGTATCATAAATGTGTTCCTATTTGTAATGGACCACAAATATCAAAATGTACAAGTCCAAGAAGTTCTATAGTTTGATGAACCCTTTTTTTAGGAAATTTTGTCTTTATGTTGTTTGCCTTGTATGCAAGGTGTACATAACAAAATTTCTTTTTCATCAAATGTTTAAATGCTAGTTGACATAAACTGCATTTGATGTAGTCTTCTTTAACTCATGTGGCCTAGTCTTCTATATCACAAATAAACTTTGTTGTCATGTGTAATGGTAGGGCTAGTTATTACACTTGCACTAGCCTTGCTTGTAAGACCCAATTTATATAAATCAAATATTAATTTGCACATTGTAATCACTTCTTGTTGATTTGTCAATGTCCAAATGCTTAATTCAATGTGTATTTCTCCACCAGCTTTATCAAATTGCTTGGTTGAAAACAAATTTTTTTTAGTCTAGGAACATAATTAACATTGGGGATTTTTGTTTTTCTATCCCACCTATTAGTGTGATTGTGACATCTCCTTGCCCTTGAAATATATGTGTAAAATTATCGCTAAGGTAGGCTATTGGAGAATCGTTATAGACTTTATAATTGGTAAAAGATTCCTTTTCAAAACACATATGTTGTGTAGCCTTGATAACTACATACTAAGTAGGATTTAATTCTTCCTTTACTATTGCCTATGTTCTTTTATAACAATGTTTGATTGATTGTTAATGTTATTATTAACTTTAGCGGTTAATCTAGTTCTGTCATTTTTAAAAACTTTTTACAATAGAAAGGTTTATTCGTATCAAAGGCTTTAAAACTACTTTCTTAGTTTGATTAGAAAAACTTCTTTGGATTCCTATTAAAGCTAGGCTTTTAAGGTTTTACTATAATTAGAACCCCTCTTTCTTGTATATAATGTTGATGTGTTATTTAAAATTAGATTTAGATTTTTCATAAGTGTTTCTTCTTGTATTAAATTTGTAATTATATATTGTAGTGTTAAGTTTGGCTATTTTCTTAAAGAATTTATGAACGTTCTATAACTAGGAGGCATGCTTCTCATTAGGACAGATACAACTTTATCATCTGCTATAATTGTACTTGCTACTAATAGTTGTTCTAGATGACATCAAAAGATGTGAATGTGTTTTGTTACACTATCACTCTCTTTCATTTTTAATGTATGCAACTTATCCTTTTGATACATTTTGGTCATTGGATCTTGAGACTCAAATTAATTATGCCCATGCTGAAACCAACGTTTGGCATGATTGAATATGTGAGATTATGATATTGTCAAGGTAGTTGTTAATAATTATTAAAGCTAATGCATTTTTATCCTCCCATGGACTAATGCTTCTTGCTTTTGTTGCAAGTAAAGGACAAGTTCCAAAAGTGATTTGTGTTGTTGTAAGTGTAATTGGTTTGACTTCTATTCCATCAATTGATATCCATAACTTTTCAGCCTTGAAAACAAGTGTAAGTATATGTTTCCACATGTTAAAATAAGATCCATCAAACTTTGAAACATGACTTGTATCTATTTTTGTTTTTATTTTGAAAAAGTTGTTATCACATTTTAAAACTTGAACTATTTCTTCTTAGAGTGCTATGCCTTAAGGATTTTAAACATAATACTTAACAAATATTTAAGAAAAAATATTTAAAATTAAAAAACTTTGATACCATGTTGGATTTATAACAACATACAAAGAAGATAGAAAGACAATGTTTATTGTTGTAAAGTGTATATTTATTCATGAATCAACATCTATTATATACTTTTACAAGAGTCATCATTAAAACTAAAGGTTGTGTCTATATTTGCTAAAGGTCACAAAATTATATGCCAAAGGTTACAACTAATGTATTATATTATATATATATATATAATTCCAATAGACATGCCAAAAACCCAATCCTTGTCTGGTGAATCTTTGTTCACGTCCAAAACACACCCTTGCTAGATGAATTTTTGCCTTCCGATTGTAATGGCAAACCCAAGCTTCGTTGAAAATTCACCCATTCAAAATGCCTACAACAAATGGCAATGAGGGTCTCATGTCCATTCATGCATGTTGTAGGGTGCATCCTATAAACTAGAGGGCGTTATATAAATAAATAAAAAAATTAGCTCTTGCACCACAATCGAATTACCTTGTGTGCTTGTGAGTTGCAACTTAAACTTAGGTGATGGCAACATCAACTTGCAACGATAATTCTTTTCCAATTTTCACTTGCAATTAATACTTACCAAGTTGTTTTTGTTGTGTGACAAACTTTACAGTGATCAGCGTGGGCAACCTACAACTACATCACCCACCTACATAGATATTCCCATGAACATGTTTTAGAAACAACATTAGGTGTTGTTTCGAGGTTTTCACTAATTATTGTCCTTTCATGTATGCCTTTCAACACCCTTGGGTTAGGTTTCCAAGGGGTTGATTAATGCAAATCTCACCAAAAAAATTATCAAAATTACCTCCTAAGATTCTTTAGCTCAAGAGAGTAGACCAACCTTGTCATGAGTTTTTGGTCTTGATGTAGTTGCAACACCCTGCAACTAATTTTTCTCTAATATTAATAGAACATGTAATCACATTATAGCACAATAACCAAAATGAAATTTCATATTTCAAGAAAATTCATTTGCAAATAGCAAGGATCTAATTTTGAAATTCAAAACACAATTTGTTTCTCATGTGTGTTTTGTAATATTAAAACACCAAAGATGAGATTATTAAATCGAGTAAAAACACACCACAAGGGAGCCAACTTGGGTAGTTTCATGATGTGTGAATAAAGTATATTTTTGCAAAATGTGTTGCATTTAATTTTGGGTTTCATTTTTGGTGTTCACAAAGTTAATGAAATCTAATATTGTTTGAAAAAAAGATTAAAATTCAAGAAATAATGGGTATATTATTGTATATGCATATAATAGAACATGTTTTTATTTTTGGATTCCATTAGGTTTGGGTTTGAATTAGTTAGCCAAAAAATGTTTGAAATGAAAGTTTTAAAAAATGGTCCATCTCACATATCTTACCATCTTCCATTTGAAAATTATAGTTTGTCAAAATGTTAATTTGTCACATACTTATGGTCATTGTCCCCCAAAACATTCATTTGTGATATGATAATTATCAAACGTTTCACATGGCCCACAAACTTATTCCAATCATATGGAATCACAATGTTTAATAGATACTACAAATTTCATGAAAACTAAAAATCATTTCAATCATTTTTTGAGTATATTTTCATTTTTTAGTATGTTGTGATGTATATTTTTTTGGCACAAATATATTTTAACATCACATCATATTAAATTTAAAAATGTAATTTCTTTAAGATTTGACTTACTTGGTTTTGACTTACCATAACATGCAAAACTTTGTGAAAATCCTTCATAATAATGACATGGTTGAAGTTCAATCATGGGACCCCTAAAAAATAGTACAATGTGACAACAATCTTGGCCCCCTCGTAGTGTGTTTTCACCCAATCACACCACAAAGATAACCCTCCAAACACAAAAAATAAACTTGAATTTTATTCACACTAAATTGATTTCCAACAACGAATATTAAACTATAACAAAACTAATTATTTCCTACGAGAAATATTTAACATTCTTCATAGATAGATTAATGAGTTCTTGTGTTGTTGGCTCAAATGTGATTGTCTTCAAGATTCTAAGGAATACTTTCTAGCCCTTTTAATTTTAATTTTTCAAAGAGACATGACTTTCCAAAAAAACTTAATTACAAATTTTTTTTTTTATAATCTTTATATGAAAAGGCAATAAAAATAACAAGGGAGAAATTCCCTATGCAATTCCTTGTGTGATGTGAAAGCACAACCTATGATAAGATGCATTGATTGGTTGAAATGGCTTAAATGTTGTGAGTCAAAATGTGAAGTGTGAATAGGATCCCATATTGGTCAAAGTGTCAACTAAAATGTCATGGGCCCGTGTCTTAAGGTTTGGGATGTGAAAGGAAAAATAAAAAGTCAATATGATGAACTTACATTGATTGGTTGGAAAAATCAAATTTTAAATTAATTTTGAATGCTGAAAATCTTTTTAAATTCAATACTAACTTTTGCTCCATGTTGGCCCAATTTTTACAAACTAACAAATGTGCAATTACCTCATTGAAGGTTTTCTTAAGATACTAAAATTACAATGAGGAGTCATAACGTTGGGGAGGGTTAAGATGTGGTGGTCACTCAAAAAACAAAAAGAACACCTTGTAACCAAAAAGAGAGGGGTCCTACTTACAGACAACAACATCGAACCCCTGGGACTCTATCGTGACCAAGTTTCTGACCTAGATCTTGCACACACATCGCTGGACTCCCCAAGTACCTGATTCTATCTACTGATCCCATGGTCTACACATTACGCATCAGAAACACACAGCGACAGACAGACCCTCGAAAGTCCAGACTCTTATCCTCCTTTGTTGTCACACACACGGATTCGAGCCAAAGATCAATTCCATTCAATGTTCACAAAAATATTTACACCCGAGAGCACAAGTTCTCTATTCATCTCCATTCACAGAACTTCAACAGTTTCGATCAAACCTCTCACTGTCTCTCTCTTGAAACTCATCTGCAGCAACGAATCGACTAGATTTACCAGACGTAGCGGAAAAAGAGAGGCATCTAGCTAGAATCGTTCAGCTACAGACATTTCCCTCGCTTAGTGTTCATCAAAACTCTCTCCTTCTCTACCACTACTCCAAAAAGAGAGAAAACAACCTCTGGCCTTAGTCTGCTAAAACACTAAAGATCTCACACTCCTAGCAAAACAAAAGATTGATCGATGCTTGCTCCTCAACCCGAATCGCCTCAAAAACCTTCCTGGGGTCCGTAAGCTTCCCACCGAAGCCTCACATCCTCACCGTCCGAACCAGCCACGTTCCCGTTCACCGTTGCTGCCCATCCTTCAGAAATTCGGCGCCATCACCCTTAATCATCACCCGCCGCCATTCCTCCAAGTACCTTGTATCCCTACAAAGTCGGCCACCTCATTTCCCATTACAACCTATCTTAATACATAACAACATTTAAGATTGTGTTGTAACCAAAAAGGAAGGTAGGGATCAACTTTCTTGGATCCCTTGCTTGTTTGTCATAAACTTTTTTATTAAGCATTTCTTGATTCATGAGATGCATTCTTTTGGTTTTGTTCATTGTTGTAAAACATTGTAGCCTTTTGTTGGACCTTAGATGAGTATCACAAATTGATCCTTTGACAATTCTACAATTTTACCACATACTGGAAACTTGCAAGTTATTACTTGTTTACTTCCTTGAAAAAAATGTACATATCATCCTCTAAATATTTGACACACAAAATCTTTTCTCACATCATGCTTCAAAATAAGCTCCTTAGCTTCTCATTAATCCTCTCTTTTGAATTGAAGCCTCTAACAAAATATACAAATTCCTCCAAAGTTGTGATGCTCCTAACCAAAAACAAAAAAGAACTACATCATGCCAAAATTTTTGCCAACGCATTCAACTTGATTTTGCTTGTTTCTAACTCTCCATCCCCAGTCATGTGACCAAGATTTATGTTAGCAAATTTTTTGGATGACTAAGCCCTAATTTGATGAAGTAGGGCAAATTGCCTTAATGAATGATTTTTCTATGTTGATGGATGTATTGGTAGAAAACACCAAGAAAAGGGATGGTTGGCAATCATGAACTTCAGAGGAGTTGCATTTTGTTTCCTACTGTTTTTTCTATTTTTCTCTGCTTTTGTTGTTTGTAGGTTATGGAATTTGGTGCCCATATTAGAAGTTGGTGGTAGAGTGCTCCTTCTTAATTTGCTTTGGTTGTGTGATGAAGATGAGGCGGGATTGTTGAATGGAGGAAAAATGCGCTTGGTGAGGGGAGGAGATAAATACTTGACAATGACTAAAGTTAAACATTCAGGTTTTCTAACTCAGATTCATCTCAATTTTGTTTTGTGGTTTTGAAGCTTGCAAAAGGAATGCCTAAAGCTTGTGATTTTAACTAACTTCCTCATGTTTGCTTTAGGATTTTGTTACGCTAAAGCTAATGAATAGAGCATTAAGAGTTAATGTGTTAGTAGAGTTTTAGGACAAAAGTGATGAGAGGTTCAAGGGGGTTATTTGGACTGGCCTTAGTGGGGTTCCTACGCAAGTTGAACGTGCTTGACATAGTTGTGGGGACATGGGAAAGACTGAATACTTGGATGTTTGGGAGCTCCAAGTAAATTTTATATACTGGGAAGTTCTTGGGAAAATTTGAAGAAGCCAATAAATGCAGACAGTACTTGTCCCTACTTGGGATTCTGGGAATATTAGTTGTAGAATTTGTTTGTTGTCAGGGTACTCGGTGGAAGGCCATGATAGTCCACAAATAAAGGAAATCTGGAATGTGCTGATCCCTCATCAAAGTCCTTAGGGTCATTTTGTCACTGAGTTGTAAGTAGATGCAATGTTGTTACACTAGTTATGTGTTTTCAAAGTTTGCTCTATTAATGCGTTTAAACATTACTTTATTGTGATCAATCAGCATACCTACTTGTGTGCACGTTCCTTTTTAGTGATACCCCACTCTTCAACACAACAATCCATATATAACCTTCATTCTCTAGCATAGAAAAACTTCCACACCAAAACATCCTTGACAAACATGGCTATGCAATAATTGCATGTTGCCTAAACATGAATTTCCAACCTCATAGAGAACATTAGAAGGTTCCACACACACCAACCAACCCAAAAAAAAATGGCAACAACCCTAACTAGCAATAAAATTGCCAACCTATTTTGGCATTATAATGTTATCAAATTAAGATAAGACATCATTTCAATTTGGCTAAACTTCATCTACTGACAAAATTTTCAAATTATTATACACTACTAGAAAAGATAAATTTGTACCCTTTAATTGTCATTAATATTTGTTGTATTTACTCCATCTTCATTAGGGAGGTCCTAATTTATAAATTTGGAATTGAAACCTATTATGAAAACTGTTTGTTTTGAACATTTAGTAACTAGATATCCTTTAATATGAAGTTTCACCTTCTATGCGATGAGAGACTAATGCCAACCATTAAATGTTATTGCAGGTTAAGACTAGATTGTAATGATATTTCATTATGATGACCCAACTTTTAAGTGAAAATAAACCTACAATTGATGTAATTGACAAACTTGGTACAAAGGAGAAGAAGGGAGAGTGAAAGACACATACAAGAAGGGTAAGCAAGTAATTAGTGAAAACAACAAATAATGACATAATGTGCGTATTCTTTGGAAAATGTGATAAAAGGTTCAGGACAACAATAGATGTTATGGAAGGGTGGTTTGGATGTTGTTTTAATAAGATTGATGGGTTTTATGTTTTCACTTTAGATGCATGATCGATGGAGAATTATGAGGATATGACATTTCATCCATGAACTACATGCATTTTGGAATGAATGTGGAGATTAACACATAATTATTGGTCAATTAGGCAGAAGGAAAAAAAAAAAAAAAACTAATAGTTGATCAATCATCTGATCATCCATAATTGCTCATCTATCATTACCTAATTACATGGATGGGATTTATTCATGAGCATCTTTTTTCATTCATAATGGATGAAATTAATTGATGCCCAAGAGAGGAAATGGTGAACTTGAAGAGAACAAGGAAAATCAGACATATTAGTAATCACTAGCAAAACTAATGTCAAATACTCAAGTCACCCTAGAAGGTACTTCCAAGTGCTAATATCATCCCATATTCTCAAGTGGTCAATCCATTGGTCGAACAATTGTTGATGATGTTCAGACATAACAAACCCCTCCAAGTTAGCTCTTGCCATTGGAGGAGTGTCTAGAGGACCCTTAAAAATTGGAGAAATGGAAATAAATGTTCCTCTCACAAGTAAAAAACTCATTCATGGACATTATTATTATTGCTCAAGAAAAATATTTTTTGATCTGAATTAATATCATTTTATACAGTAGGATAATTCGATATTTTGCAGCAACTTTCAAGAGATGCCTTTAAACATTTTGAAAACATTAAGAGAATTCACTCATTCAAACGACAAATTTGGATATGGAAACCATCCAAGGTCCATCAAAGAGGAACTTATACCTTTGGCAAAGAAGCCTCATGGTAACCTTGTGATATGCATTTCCATAAAACAGCAGCTTTGTGGTAGACTGTGTTGTCCGTAAGAACATTGTCCAAAACTGTATACAATAGTTATACTCAAGCACCAACTTGTCAAACTAATAAGATTGGTGCAAAACTACAAATCCTCAACCTACCTGCATACAGAGTACTAGCTATCCTTCAGTGAATTCATCTATAGTATGCTAGTGTAATGGACTTTGGATGCAGCATGAACAGAGTACTGAAATCCTAGAATGCTAGAGCAATACTGTCCATGATACTTTATATACCCAATGCTTTGGAATTTGGAGACCACTTCCGTGAGATTGATATAGAAAATACATATAGGTAAAAGGAAGGTCTTCACAAAATTCACTCATTGTCCCATGCTCCAGGTCTTACTGATGAAGGGTTGGTGGCTGCTCCAAGCAGTATGCATGATTTAAAGTCACCCTTGCTTGCAGGTGCAGCTTTCTCAACAGGTTGAAGAAAACCTCCAGACAGATCTTGTAATCCTTCACACTTGCTGCATATGGATTCCAATAGAAAGAAGGTGCCTTAGGCAACCTTTTGGAAAGCTTAAAGTCAAGTTGCTTTTGCATGAAGCTAGTTTTCAAGTGGATGAAAAGTCCTGACAAAGATCCCTCTGTTGAGAACAATCTGCAGTCACCAATGCAAGAAGGGCCTTTCACATGTTCAAGAATGAAAGATCTCCCAACACCCCTTCCATAAACCGGAGAAGTGCTAGGCTAGATGCCCAAACGTCATCGTCCAAGACATGCTCTGCAGGTGAATGGCTAATCCCCCCAGTACACCGCACAAATAGCATACCGACCTGCATGCATATCCACATGAGTATGCAGTTGATGCATGCAGCAGACAAGCATGTCAATGTCCATAAGGGACGTTCATCTAAGTAATTTGATGTAACTGTTTCATGATTTCAACTATTTGAGTGTCATATCAGGATACAATTGAATGATTTTGATGAAAATATCTTACTTGGGTGAGATGGGACATGGCCATTGCATCATGCCCTGCACCACTGACTAACATTGGTGCAGAGATTGTCTCATATCGACTTTCATCTACTACAGAAACAGATCTTTGAAAAGGGTGAAGCTCTTGCATAGCTGTGAGTGCTGCTGCTTGCAGCCGGTCAGATAGTCCTGGGCCACATGACATTGCTGCTGCCTCATGCTGCAACAACATAATGTATGCATAAACATCAGATGCTCAATGCACAGCTGCAAAAGTTTACTGAACACAGTAGTGCCTAAGTGAAGAGGAAGAACTTCAACACCTCTAATTGTCTCATTCTACATGAAATATTCCAGACTGGTTTTGGTCCATAATAAGACTATATGAACCCAATTGTCATCCCTAGTACCATAGCAGGAGATGGATAAACTTCTCTGCACTATCAGAGTGATATGAATAGTTGATAGAAAGTAACAGAAATACCTTGCGCTCAATAGTGCAAGTCACACCACGCCCCTTGCAAATAGTTTGGATGGAGTGCTCTATGCTTACAACTGTATGCTCCCGAAGAATATCATCTTTGGTCCTCACATCAACTGTGAATATCACCTGCCATGAGTGAAAACAATGTGACGTGTTGGTACCAAGTTTCTATTGAATTAAGGAGAAGACAGTAATGATGCAAGATATTCTGCATCCACATAGATTATATGAAGAAACACCCATGATGCAAAACATAAAACATTCATTAACACCCAAGACAACATGAGGGTGAAGTGTTTAAGAATGCACCTCTCCTGGAATGACATTGCTAGCCCCAGGCCATGAATGAATTTCTCCAACTGTACAAACAATGCTGCCTGCAGAATTTGCAGCTGTTGACATAGTGCTTGTGCCACGACTTCCACCAGAAGCTTTCTCAGAGTGTGTGCAAAGTTGCTCAATGGCCACAATGGACTGGGCAGCTGCTGGCATGGGATCCTTCCGCAGATTCATTGGGACTGTGCCAGCATGTCCCTGTGAACCCCATATCGTGACCTGCAGTATACAGTAAATATATAAATGCACGGTCCTTCCCTGCTCATATGACATCAGCAACATAGCAGTGGATGGACAAAAAAAGTCTGCATCTGCAGTTTTCAGGTCAATGAATTGAACTGAGTGTGCAGAAGTGCGAGATGCAGCATGTGCTAATTACCATCAAGCGAGTCTGGCCAGCTATAGCCTCAACAACTCCAAGTGGTAGCCCTTGTGCCTCCAGAACTGGGCCCTGCTCTATGTGCACCTGTGAGGTTTCCACCCATCCATGAATGCACGTTCTTGCAAACTAGGCAAAATTCCCGAACAGCCTTACACAAGGTGCACAATATTGACAACAACAAGGTCTCTCTTCACCACCAATTGAAGTCTGATCCTCTCAAAGCCTTTGGAAGAACCCTAGCAAACAATTACAGGGACTGAAAATTGTAGACTTTCAGAGCTTTTTTGAGTATTTGCCTGACTGATGGTTCAGAATTATCTACATTGCATTGATATTCTCATCACTATTGTGGATCCACACTCACCTCAACATACCCCCATACTGAAGCTGGGTCATACTTCAGCTTATCCACACTCTCCACAGTGCCCTCAAATGAAGCAGATTGCAGAGCTGCCCCAACTGTAATCCCCCTATAATAACAAAGTAAAATGCTTATGATCAATGCAATTTTCTTTGGCAGATATTGCCCTATGCATACAACTGACAAATGCAAAACCAGAGCAAATAGAATCCAGAGAGACATTGCTCTAATACCTCTTATCAGCAACATCTAGCATGTGGGGTTGGAAGGTTCCTGCAACAGCTTGACTGCCAAGAAATGTGGTCTGGAAGCGGACACCCTCCTCATCACTAAATGCAATAATCTGTTTGTCATAGCAAGAAACACATCAATCACATTCTAGCTCCCTCCCTTTGTGCACAATAATATTGCTTCAATAGATAGAGGAGGAGGAGCAGAAGAAGAAGAAGAATGATTTTGCCAACTAGGTATGACTGAGTGTCTCTTCAATCTTAGGGCCCAATTGACAATTTCTCCCAGTTGGAAATCCTAAAGAGTCAAAGCTAATATTGTGACTTAATAACTTCAAGAGAGGAACAGACATGCACTAATGGCACTAACAGCAATGGTAGTGCCACAAGCAGCAAACCTCAATTGGATGTGGGAAAAGATGTGATTTTCCCTCTCTGTTGAGAACCTTGACTGCAGCAATTGCTGTCAAAATACCCAGGGCTCCATCATAGTACCCTGCATCTATTACTGTGTCCTGCATCACCAGCAAGAATCTATCAGCATCCAAGAATAGTCAAGACAAAGTATGAGGCAAAAATATACAACTACAAGTAAAAAAACTAAGGGAAAAAGGCTTGGTAGAATCTGATTTTGTATGAGGGGAACCTAAAGCATGCTAACCAAATGGGAGCCAAGTAGAAGAGCAGGGGCAGAGATATTGGCTCCCTCCAAACGTCCATGTACGTTCCCTATGTCATCTACCCATCTGTGAGGCCATTCATGACATCACACAGGTCAGGAGATCTGTGCTCCTCAGTCTACAAATCAGCATTCTCAATAAGCAGGACAATTAAGGATCTGGAGAGGAGCACCACAAATATGACATTATTAACTTCCCCTTAAACACCACAAATCATGATCTAACTCCACTAGGAACAGTAAACTTCAATCACATGGCCATGAGTCTCTGCAAGACATGAAAACCAGCAAACTACCATCCAGCTACTAAAGGATTATTTAGGCAATCACAGAGGGTTGAAATACAGAAGAGTTCACAAGGGGTTGCAACTCTGTCTCCAAAATAGTGTAGAAGGTGCACATGCTGTTGCCATCATGGCTTTCTGCAGCAGATGCACATTGTAGTATCTACAAGAAGTAGATGGGAACTATTGGCACTTTTTCAGCTGTGCAATTAGCATCTTGGATCCTTCCCCAAGGCACACTGGAATGAGCAGAATGAGCTGAACTTACGTGAGAAGGCCTGCATCTTGCATCCATGACTCAATCAGGTGACCTGCCTCAACTGCTGCTGGACTCAGAAATGTCCGCTGCAGAAAGCCATTTGCATCACTCACCTACACAAAATGTGATGTTACATGAGCCTCACATGTTTTGAGAGAATGCCACCTTCACAGTTGTTTCAAGAGTTCTTCTTTCTATAGAAACAGTGCCCACACATGCAATGATAGAAAAAGAGACGTCATAGTGATAAACACTGCTCAAAAAATAGGAGACATAATAGGATTAAAAAAAGGGTAGTCACATTGCCTAGCTGTTTCAGCCTTGCCACAACTTCATCTCTCAGTAATGCCTGATACCGCATGTTGTAATCTGTCTCTTGCATTCCCCAACCTTCAAAACATCCAGTTCAATCATGGTGTAAGTGAAGAGCTGACTGATATCTCTCACCCGGCCTCCCTCCCTCCCTCCCTCCCAATGCCCTAACTTGCATGTGAGGGAAGGGGATTGCAAGTCTGTAAGGGGCCCCGACATCTTTTTCTTTTTCTTCCAATGAGCGTGATATAAGCCATTATGTGCTTATCATAAATGACCTACAAGAGTTCTCCTTATCTACATATGAAATCCATCTCTCTTGGTTGTCTACAAGGCTGTACGCTCATGGAGTTTATGGGTTGCAGAAGTCGGGTTTACGATTGGACACTGCGACGCCACCCGCCATCCTGGTATTGCTACAGTGTTAATTGGTCTGATTGCAAGCGGGCATGATACTGATCGTACACCGATTGCAAGCAGGCATATGGACAGACTTCCACTCAGCACACCCAAGCCTACTATGCACTGAAATTGCTTCAGGTGAACCGCAGCATACTATAACAATCTGGAGTCTCTTTGGCACATACCGGAGAACGACTGGCGTGACGATGCCTCGGTTAGGAGAGCCACTACGTGGCAGGTGCGAAGTGTCAAAACGAGGGCGACAACGAGGGCGCCGAAGCACACAACTGGCGCCATGCAAACGTAATCAGGAGGCGGACCGTGGCATGCAAACAATTCGTCTCAAGCGGCGCACAAACAGGTGCTGATATCGTTTCTCCCAAAACGAGAGTCGCGATTGTCTGGTATCCAGCGCGTTGCTCAGAAACGGCACAAGTCTTTAATCAGTGATTCTCTTGAGATTCTTTCAGCAGAACAAATTAGCTTGTAATGCGCGAAAGAGTTGAACGAAGGCAAGCGCGTCAAGCGGTTCGCTTTTGCGTCACCTTCTTGAACCTGCAATTAACTCAACAAGTTTTCAGAAATCTTTCATTAACTAGGGCTGCAGAAAATAATAAGGATCAAAAACAGGAGAAGTTGATAGAGATAAAAAAAGAAAACTGGGCACAAAGGAGTGTATAAAAGTTTCCTGCCCTCAAAAACTCGAATTGAAAAACGTCTTCTTCAGTTTCCACATCCCGCAGATTATAGGCGGGAAAAAAGAAGAAGCAAAACCAGGCGCATACAGAATTACTTTCCTTCGAAACTGAAAACCAAAACAAGGACAAGCAAGAGAAAAAAAAGCAAGAAGGCTCCTCCAGGAAACTTGCAAGCATTGATCAAGTTGCCAATAATTGACGATACTTAAAGAGCACTTCCCATTTTGCGAAAGAGACTTGCGAAACAAACAAGAAGTTGGCGATCGCAGATGAAAAAACCTTTTTTTTTCTGTCTCGGATCCGCGTCACACAGAAAGAGAAGATATTCTGACGAACAGCAACACGGACCGCAGAAGCGACAGCAGCGATGGCGAAGAGCGACAGCGAGCGAGAGGCAGCGGCTACGTCTTCCCTCCCCTGATGAAGCCCGACAAACACTGCGCCAAATAAGGTCCTCAAATCCAGATACCTAAATTGAGTTCCTTCGAATATGTCCGTCACCTGGATCTCGCGTATGTTGCCGCAGTGTACGACGCTTGATAATTGGCTGGAATTGTTTATCGTCCAATATGAAGATGCCACGTGATGGAATCTTTCATCCGGAAGCGGTTTTCATTAAACCCACTTTCTGCTCGTTTCACGAGGTTTGTCCGCCTTGCCATTGGCCCCTCCCAACTCGGGATCTCGACAGGCGTCCCTCGCCACTCGATGCAACACGTCCGCAGTCCTCGTAAACACTTTTCGTGGGGTCCCCACATTCAAGACCTGGATTTGGACATTTCCAAATTAAGGACCGCTTAAATATCCTCCTTGGTCATTTGTAACCGGACGCGCCGGTTCATATTTCCGGTTATTAGAAGTGGAACCAGGAGCCCCCGGGTGGATTGGGAACCGGACCGGATATACACTCGGTAACTGGACCCGGGGTTCTCTGTTGGCTTTGATCCAGAACCTACTTACGCGAGATCACTAGCGCTAGAAATGTCATTCCAAATTGGGAGCTTTATTTATTTTTCTATTTTATTTTCTTTCAGTTCCAGATCTGGTTCTTAGTTCTTAGGTGTAGGGCACTGCCAGTAGTGCGTTACACCTGCTAACTAAGAGTTTTAATGCACTGCTTGGGGGGCTTTCCCTTTATACAAAATCGTATGGTGGGCATTACCACAAAAAAAATGTACAGCTTGTGGTACTAACGGGAGTGGCCATTGTGCATTTCGCAAAACAAAATGGCTTACACTGCCTGTGGTCAGGTTTTTATGTGTGAGCTAATAATGCCCTTGGAGCCAGGGAGTTTTGAAAGTGAACACCCCGAGGCAAAGTCAGGGGGCACTTACATCCAGAACTCCTTTGCTCCAAAAGCATTATCAAGCATAAAAACTGCCACCGTTTTTTTGTTAGAACTTTCATGTGATACTCACACCAGGTATCACAAGAAAAAAACAACATGGGACATTTAATAAAACAAAGCTCCCGCTCCTGCAAGCATTTTTGTTTTCTGAAATGCCCTGAGGGACATTTCTGGTGGATTATGTGCTCTATAAGCATACCTCCAAATACACTAAGAAAAATCTCAGATGTTTTTAAGCTAAAGGAGGAAAGAGGATGTTCAACACTCCGCATTGAACTTTGTCATTGTCAATGTGGGCTAATATGCATCTTGATCTTGGAATCTAGTGACCTTGGTAATTAATTCATTGAGAACTTAGCTCTGTCAGGGTTGGTTTCTGCAAGTATCCTTTTTAACCAATGACTATATACAGACAAACGGTTTAGTATTCGTGTACTACCTACCATAATATAAAAAAATAAACAAGGAGTTGAATAGGCTTGTGTGCAGGTGTGCAGAAAAAATGTTATGACCAATGTTGCTAGATTTGGTTGTCTGAATTTGTTTTCTAAGTTATAACTGAACTAACAGTTCAACACGTAACAGCTATTTTATTCACAAGGTTCTAGACTCTAGCACATTACTTGCACACCTTGTTTCAAAACAATGAGTAGTAGTGATAGTAGTAGTCATAAATGCACCTAATG
The DNA here is from genome assembly GCA_963920785.1 of Sphagnum contortum. Lineage (NCBI taxonomy): Eukaryota > Viridiplantae > Streptophyta > Sphagnopsida > Sphagnales > Sphagnaceae > Sphagnum > Sphagnum contortum. The sequence goes on along the minus strand of OY987287.1, from coordinate 1,142,959 downwards.
AAAGGCTTTCCAGGAACCGGGGAGCGACTACTATGTATGGCGGGTGTTTAGCGCCCCGCCTATGTATGGGCAGCGAGCACTTTGCATCACTTTCCAGGCCTAGTTGCCCATGTGCACAAGTCTACAACCACAGCTTTTTGTAAACCGATTCACATATATAAGTGGCTGTATATCATAATTGTCTTTCCCATGCTCAAGGATGCTTTTATGCACTGGAAATCCTTTTGAAATTTTGTCAGAACCTACCTACCGAAGGCTCACACACCACTTGCATGACCTTTGGCATAGACCCTCAGAGGGGAATGGTTCATCCATCCATATTTTGTCCATCACCAAAAGCAGTGACCAATTATAACAAATAATATCTCAACTTTTTAGTAGGGTTATTTGTTTTTTGTATTTTAACCAGTGTAGGGCGGTTCTCAAATTTTAATGAGAACTGCAGGGTCTAGTTTTCAATAGCACTTATAAGAACTGTTTTGAGGGTGCTCTTTTCATCTCTAAGAGAACCAAGCAGGGTTTTTAAATTTTGAGAAAAAAAATTCAGCAAGTTTTCAATTTGTCAGTTTTCATAAATTTTATATTCGTCAATTTTCAAATGCGGTTCTGAAAAATAGGGTATCAAAAGATCAATTATTTCTATATATGTATACTAAGATTAATTTAAAATGGTAGAAATTTTGAATGAAAATTATTTCTTTTTCAATATTTGATATGTTCATGACTAAATTTGGTTCAATTAAGTTTTCAAACTCTTCTTCTAAACCTAAAAAAATGAAATCAAAACATTTGCAAGCATTTACAATGAGAAGATATTTCATTTTTTTCCTTATTTCATATAAGATAAATGTGTAAATAATGTATGCAACTATTATTGTCGCAACCTTAACATTGGGTTTGCGACAAAGTGTGAAGTGCAAGGGCTTATGAGGCTGAAAGTGTGTTTAGGTGTGAAACACACTCTCACAAATGGGGTAAAGTGCAAGGGATGAAACCCAATGATTCCCAAGTGCACCCTCACTTTGGAAATTGCGCTTGTGCGATAGTTACAAATATTTCAACCTTTAATTGGAAAGGTAAATAAACATCAAATTGGGCCCCCATGATACATTAGAAAGGTTTTGAAGCGTAGATGTTTAAAGTGCCTTTGCATTGTTCATTTAGATCTAATTTGCATGAATTATGATCAAAAGAAGGGTTGGGCCCGAGTTAGGAGTCAAATTCCCAATTTGATTTTGGACCATAAATCCCTTGAAAACAAGGGTCAAATGAAGTTAGATTGGAGCATGCAATACGCTGTTGGAAATATATTTTCATGGATTATAAGATATTTTTCTAGCACTCTCAAAATAGACTTGATTTGAGAAAGATATGAGTGTCCAAAATTTTGTGACATCAAAAATCCTAGTTTTGGGACTCCCATTTGGGAGTCTTGGGGAAAAGTGACATTTGAATGTAATCCTTGTGGAAAGGTGCAAAGTATATTATAAGGAGGGGAGTGGTGCGTCCTCCCAAAGGTTACAGGCCGTGTAAAACTTATGCTTGAGAATGCCCCTACTAAGTTCGTCGCACCATTTCCATTCGACTTGCATTAACCACCCTCTTTTTTTGGTTGTGTAAATTGATTTCGTTTTGAACTCTTGCTTATGAGTTTGTTCTAATCCCATCTCGATACCCCGAAATGTTACAAGTTAGGGAACATGCCCCAACTCTCTTCTTTTTTCCTTTTTTCATTTTAAGATTCACCTTTGAGTCTCTTGAAGAGTTTGGGGCCGCATCAACTATAATGTGAAGTGTGAATAATAAACCTTACATACAAACAACAAACCTAAAATTATTAACATACAAAACATATGTAACAAAAAATATCCAAACACATACATCTTCACAACACACATACAAATATGATGAAAAAAAAATTCAAACAAAAAAAAAAAATTTAAACTCAACTTTACAAATTTTGAGCTTAAAGCTTGATTTTCATGTTTTTTCTCCCTAACCTTCATAGAAACAAGGGTGGGATAGTACAAAACTGAAGGAGTTGAATCACAAAGATGAAAAAAAAAAAAAGTAATTCATAGCAACAAGGAGTCAAAAAACAATAGCAGATCAAAGAAATACCTAGGGATAATGATAACAATGTACAATAACGAAGAGTCCAAGAACAACAACAATGTGCAACAACAAAAAAACAATAATGACCAACAACAAGGAGTTGAAAAAATAATAATAACACATGACAATGAAAAGCAACAACACCTAACAATGAGGAGTTGAGGAGTAATTATAATGCACGACAAGAAAAAACAACAATGCTCAACAATGAAGAGTTGGGGAGAAATAACAACACATAGCAATGAGGAATAACAACACCAAACAACAAGGAATTGGGAAACGACAATAAAACACTACAATGAGAAGCAACAATGCACAACAATGAGTCAAGTTCACAACAACAACACACATTGACAACAAGGAAGAACAAAATTTCAATATATAAAAAAACCCCAAAAAAAACAATGTATCAAAACATAATCAAACAAATAAAAACACCAAAGCCAAAAATAACAATGAGATAAAATAAAATAACAGTGAGATTGTATTTAAAGAGTGAATTAAAAATGTGAAGAAGAAATGTGAAAGAAGGAGGAGACACCACCTAGAACTAACCCTAACTTTTCTAAACCCTACCAAACACTGACTAACTTATTATTGATTAATATACCCTGATCCTGTTATCTATTAATATCCTGACAAAATATTAAAAAGTTAATGTGAAAGGGTTTAAGTAGTCGATTCTAGATTCAGTTAGAACTGATGGGCAGGTTTCAAATAGGGTATCACCCTTGGTGATATCTGGTGATCTTCAAGCAGAGAATCAGCTTGAAACCTAGTCGATTCTCACACAATTTCCCATACCCACCCTACACTGATTTCAACTGACTACAGTCTTCCAGAAATGGTATTTTTGGCCAAATGGTAAAGAAACTGAAAGCTCTGAGAACTTCAAAAGTGCCCCATGTTCAACAGACATTATGTGATCTGAAAACTATGTCATGCAGTTCACCATGGGGTTTTCTTTCTCCCACAAAGTTAAACTAAAGATACGTGGGCACCTTCCTTGTTTATCAAAGGGACAAAGGAAAGGCCTGGTCACAAGAGTCTGCTGGATTCACTATAGTGTACCTTTTCAGGTCAAGTTTGGCACTTGGGTGCTGAATAATTTATTTATTTTTCAAAATTCACTTCAGCATAAGAAACAATATAATTCATGATATTTTAAATTTATTTATATATATATAGAAAGCTTCTCTTGGCAGTTTTCTAAACTCTGAGTCTTTAATATAGAATGAGACATTAATGTAACAATTTTTATTGCATCTTTAACATAATGTTTCATCAAATTATAGGATATAGAAATGTTGTCAATTATTAGATACTTGCTGTCCAATGGTGGACTTGCCTGAAGGAAGAAACGTTGGTTTCCAGCAATTTAGTATTTTTCTTTCCCTTTTGATTTTTTTAGATTACGACATTCAAAGAAAGAATTTTTTGATTTTTTTAAATAATTTGGCATTTCAGAAAACTGCCACCCAACCTGAAAAAATACTATGGTATCTTGCATACCAAGTGGCTTTTTTGGCAAATGGTTTGGTTTGTTTGTTCATGTATCAAAACTTCCAAGAACACAAAACTCATAGGCTCTGAGCACAGGAATACCATGTGATCTAAGGGACTTCTTTTTCTTCGCAGAAAGAACTCATGGATTTCACAAGTATACAGCAAATGTGCACAGAGATTTAAGGGGGTACAGTTCACTCAACTGTTCTCAAGAAGAGCCTTGTTGAGCACTCTTAAAAAGGATTTAATTTTTGCACTTCTCTTTGCTCCTCACACGTCAAGTTTTGTGTTTAAAAACTAACAACTATTGAAAGACATGATTGGACATAGTTGAACCTGTCAAAACTTATGTTTCAACACATAAACTTTTGCTCTAAAGACATATGGGGAAAAAAACCCAAATGACTCTTCCATTTCTTGCAATAAAAAAAGTAACACAAAACCCCTCCTGTGAGAGCCAAAGGTCAAGGCATTAGGTGAGAAGCGAAACCTCCTTGGTACTTCTAATTTTCAAACCATTAAGTTCCAGCACACTTTTTTTTCAAATTCAAGAATGTCTAACCCAATTCAAAAGTCAAGTTGGATTTCTTTTCCTCATGCACTCTCCCCAATGCTAAAAATTGTATAGGTATAAAGCTTTACAACATAGATTTATATAAGGATCAACAACTGATTATATTTAATATTTAATTATAAAATTCAGTCCTTGTCATCTTTAAAAAATAAATTAACTTGAGTACCTAAGGAACATAATGTTTTATTAAAGTTTTTGTTTGGGTTTCAGATCTAACAAAAAAATTATTTCCACAATTGAATTCTTGTGCTAATTCCAACAAAAAAATGTCATCAAGTTGGGTCCAAGTCATAAGGACCTACACCCAAACCCCCAGATTTAACACTAACAGACTGCCTTGTACACCTTCATAACACTATTTCAACCCTCCTAACTTAATAACCAAAGGGAGGGATTTTGATGTGAGAAATTAGAATCTCATCATCCTTCAACAATCAAAAGCCTTGAACCCTGTATTACACAACGTGAAATTGAGGAGTCGGGAGTCAAACCGTGAAAACTCGTAATCTTATTTAAAGATCTAAGAGACTTTTCCTGAGTCCTAGCTCCACTATCCAGCTATTCTTGAATCTTCTTGAGTTTTGATATTTTGTCATTAATTTTGAGTGTTGGTTATGTGTTTGACATTTTGTATAAATGTGTAAGATTCAATCTCTAAAATGTAGAATTGCTGACATCAAAAATTGTGAAGACATATTACTATTTAGAAGGTGAGCTTCGATTTTGTACACCAAAAGATTCAAGTGTTGTTGTCTTCACCTTTTTGTTTTGGCCTTTGTCACCTTGTATTTTTGCCCATCAGAAGGGAGGTAAAATTGAACGAATCCTTGAAAAAAAGCCAGTGGACAATACATTATTTCTCAAAACAGCAGTCTGACCCTTTGTCAAAGACCAACACTGCTAAAATCAAAATAATGAGATGCTTTCAGGGGTTACTGAGATGAGGGGAATTTCACCCAAAAAAATGAGGCACTTTCGGTCGGAGTAAAATGTAGAAGATGTTTATTTTTAGAAGAGACCTATTTTGCACACCACAAGAATTGGAATCCGTTTCAACTCTTGTTCCAAGATATTATGTGTACATTAAGAACGCATGGCGCTGTTCATGTCATAATGATCAACTGGTCATTAAAGAATGGCACCTAATATTATGGCCAGCAATTCGCACCCAAAAATAGTGAAAACCTAAAACATTCTCGCCCAATAATAATAGGTAACTTAGTGCAAGCCTGAAGAGAAAAAGTTTTGGTGACTTGGAGACTCTTGTAGCCTTTGTGCATGACAAGTGTGGAACACTCATTGGCCAAACTAGCATTAGTGCAGCACACGGAGAGTCATGGAACCAAGTGAGTGTCGGATGCACAATTGGTATGTTGAAGTTATAATTGAAATTATCTGGGTTACCTTTTGGAGTCTGGGTTTGCAAATACATTTGAACAAACCTTTTCCTAATCGATTCCATCCATTTGAGTGTTGAGTGAGTACCAAACTGAAACCCTGGAATTTAGATTGGTATGGATTGTGGAAGTGAACAACCAACAAGACTGGTGTTACCCTGAGGCAATGCCGGCCATGGTAGGACCATTGTTGGATAGGTATTTCCATTGTTGGACATACCTATCTAGTATTGGCAAGAAAGTTTTTGAACTTTTTCATATTTATTTGATATGGGTATCAAGATTAATTTCATTTTTTCCACATACCAGGTTGATATCAATAATTATCGTGTCACACAAATTACTGTGAGTAGAAATAATAAAAATTGTACCATAGAATAAATAGTTATCTTGTTTTTATAAATAAGTTCATAGGTTTATTCTAGATATAAGCTTGAGTGAATTCAAACTTATTTTTAATTTGGGATTTCAAATGAAAACCTCTTTTTGGGGATTAATTCCTCTCTTTTGTTATGAAGGTTCGTTTTATGTTAATGAACTCAAATAATTGAAAACCATTTAATAATCATAATTGTCACATGACGATGATAAAAGTTGATACTCAATTCAACTTGGGTTGCAAGTCTAAGTGTTAGGCTAGGTTCAACTCTTGATTTGACAGACTCACAAGTTGCATAAGTGCCAATGAGTGAGGGTTTCAAGAAGGAGGCTCGAGGTGTTGGTCCTGGTGTGTTAAGTTTTTGAACTAAACTAAGTTTATGGTTAGATCGGAAGATGAGAGATTGTAATCCTAAGCAATAAGGCTTTGGATCATTTGGGAAGTTCGTAGCAGTTTTAGTCTCACCCATCTAAAGGTCAAGAATAGGCCAAGGTTGCGAGGTAAATCTGAATACCAAAGTTTCACCAGGTGTGTGATTTTCCATGTGCAAGTAGCATAGGTATTTAGAGCAGCACGTGAACGAAATGGAAATGACAATGGAACAACACCAAGGCATATTTGGGTGCAAGATTTGGTATTAGAGCAAGCTCCTTGGGTCGATTGGAAATTTTTCTAAAATATTCGAAGGAGGTAAACAATCCAAGGCAAATGGCCTTGGATGAACCAATACCCAACACAATGATTGTGGAGGAACCCAAGGCCAAGAATAAATATAAGACCAAAAAGGAAAAGGAGAAGGACACAATTGTGGAAGAATTAATGGTCATAGTTCAGACCATGGTTGGTGAGGAATTTTGGGATGAAGAGGTTCAAAATCTAAAAGACTTGGTGGAGAAAGTCGCAAAGGCCTCTCCATAAAAAAGTAAAAAGAAGAAGACGAGGAAGGATGAAACAGGCCCAAGCAAAGCCAAAGAACATGAAAAAAATCCTTACCTTGTCACTTGAAGATAGGGAAAAGACAAGGTGATGTGGGCTCATTGGTGAAAACTCTTGTGATTCCTAAAAAAAATAAGGGGAAGGAAAAAGTTTTTGAATCAAGAATGGAGTCGTCCAAGCACATCAACTTCCACTCGTCTTTTGAGTCGAGTGGGGATGTTGTGCATTCCTTGATTATCCCTTTGAATAGGTCAATGACAAGAAAAGTGGGCCCTAGAATGTCCAGTTGTGGAAAAATTTCTTGAAAAATGGGAAGAAGACACTCCAATATTGTTCATAGGAAACCCTAGACAAGGAAAAAATGTAGGTGGTGATGAAAGGTGGAGGAATAGTAGTAGCAACAATACCTACAATGAAGGGGAAGGTGGTAGCAGTAATAGTACCTACAGTGAAGTTGAAGGTAGCAACACCTGTAGTGAAGGCGGAGGAGGTAGCATCAGCAACACGTGCCATAAAGGTTGAGGTTGTAAAAAAGAAACGAAGGGTGAAGCTACTGAAATTGAAAATGAATGTTGACTGCCATGGATTGCCTAGTGGCGACCTTCATAAATCCTTTGATGCAAGGGTACGTTTGTTATGCCAAGTTTACCTAGATGATTGTCATGTCAAATGGTCAGTGCAAAAGAAGTCCAACGTAGCAACGACCATCATTGAAAAACTGCTGAATGATTTCAGAGGGAACTAGAATGTTGATGCTATCCTTTAGCGCGTTGGGAATGCGTAACACCAATGATGTAAAAGTTTCCTAAAAGTTGCAAAGGAAAATGGAGAGCACTCGAACTTGTGCTCCAAGGCAAGCTGGGTGTTCTTCAAAGGTAATTTCAATCAATAGTTTTACTATTTAAAAAATATTTCCAGTTTAGAATTAGGATTAGGATTATGTTTGGCACTTATTGATGTAATTGTTGTGTTTTGTTTCTCTTATAGTGGAGATCACAAAGAAGAAAGGAAACCATCTATGACATGACCAAAATTGATGTGTTGTCAAAGCACACTTGACTGTCACCAATCACCTTGGCAGTGGTGGTACACGTTCCTTTGAAAAGAAATATGTAAGGTTTTTTTTTTTTCCTTTAACATTTTTTAAACTTTAGATTTACATTTTGCTTTGATTGTAAGTATGTACTTGCATTATTGCAGATAGATCTTTAAATCTATTGATTCTTGTGGGGACAAGACATTCTTTGTAATCAAGTAACCTGATGGATAGATTTGTAATCTCTGATGAGGTGGTCCAAAGGATCGGGCATTGGTGAATGTGGGAGTTGAATTAGTGAGATCAGTGCCAGAAACCTTAGTCAAGTAGAAACAAATACATAATACATAAGGGTGTTCAAAACCTGGAAATTGCAGCATCACCTCATGGTTACTGAAAATGCAATTGAAGTCTGGACCGATTTCTGAATTCTTGGGTGATTTTAATTTTAGGACTTTTGATTGAGCAGTTCTTGCACTGAATGTGCAAAAGTTTTTGGACAAAATCAATTTCAAACCCGCTGAGTAGTACCAAACTGGTCTTGAAAGGGTAAGTCAGACCCATCCTCCACCTATTCTCTCTTTAATTGATCCCTAGATGTCATAAATTATGCTGCATTTGGAGTTTTCTCAAGGTTGTAAGAATCTGGGTGCTTTGTGATTGAGGTTCCTGTGTGGTAATGGTTTGCACAATTTTTTTGGCAGCTGAGGCATCTCACCCAGAACCAGATGCTGATGTTTCTGCAGTGAGACAATGATGGACCAGCTGGTGTGGAGTTGAAATACCCGTTTGGGAAAAAGATGGGAAATGGAACCTTTGCAACCCATTACAAAAAAGGTTTTCGTTGGGGAATTGGAGGCTACAGGTAAGAATAATTCCAACAACTCCATCCCTGAACTACTGATCATCATTCAATGCTGATCTCCATGGTCACACAATTGCATGCTGCAAGTTGCAAGTTGCTGCTGTGCAAAGATCAATGAGTATTGTCATGACTAAGTCTCAGCTTGATCTCCATTTTGTTTTTGCAGTCCCTACGTTCAGTATACTGGCATGTATGCCACAGAAGAAAGAGCAGCCAGGTAAAAGAATCTAAGATCCCATCAATCATTTTCCTCCTCATGAGGTTTTTTGAGAGCGTTTGTTGTGAACTCACATGCATTTTTTGTGGAATATGAATCTCTCAGATTCAAACCCTAGTAGTATTGAGCCAGATGCTGCAGCTTCTTGATGCTTCAATTTCTGGATTTATTGATTTGTGCAATGCAGTTTACCACAAGGTTATGGCTGAAAACATGATGCGTCTAGCTCAAGATATCCTTGACACGTGTTGTGTGAATGCTGCCCACTACTGTACAGCAAGCTGCCATTGATAACTACATTTTTTCCTTCAAACCCCAATGGTGTATTGTATGTATTTGCGTAGGAGGCCCTTGCAAACAATCATGTCTTCAGCTCGTGGGTGGTTCCATGATGAGCTTCTCTATGTAAAACACCAGCAATTAAACATGTCAGATTCAAGCTGTGAAACTGAGTGCAGATGATCAGCAACTTCTTTCGCTCACATATTTTTTGTGTTTTGGTGTGGACAGATGCGGAAACTCTGGGCGTTGCAGAAGGAGCAGAAAGTTTTTTTGTTGAAACTGGAATTGCAGATGCAATATTGCAGGTGTGAATGCTCATGCTTCAATTCATGATTCTCCACTTCATGTCTTTTAGGTTTTCAGGATCATGAGCTAATGATTCGTATCTGTGGTCTGTGTATTCAGCTGCAAGATTGAGAGCGAGCCGGCCGTTGTGAGGCGGATGCAGACAAAACTGTTGTTGGGACCACACTGTTAGGGTGCACTAATGGTAAACTTAGTACATACAATAAAGTACAACTCGGTTGATGTACAATACAGTAAAGCTTAGTATTGATTAGGGTGGATTTGTATGTGAGCATTTGGCCTTGTTGGTTGCTTGGTGAGTAGAGGACACTAGTCAATATGGACCAGCTATACTTATCCATATCTGGTGTCCAGTTACTGAAGGATACCAAGACAGATTTGGAGGATAAGTATGTGTTTGTGAGACGGCTCAATCCAAGTGCTGCACAGTTCACCCACTCTGATGATGAGGTAATTTCTAATCTCTCTTTATAGGTCTCAGTGGACCTTTTGTACTGTTTCTCAGCTTGCTTCTATGCCTTAAGCTTGGATACTTGCTTATATAGTGACAAGCTAAACTCAAATGAATCTTTACCCTCACAAGCTTGTTGCATCTTGAATGAACATATTATTGACTTTTTTTTTTATCACTGGCCAATGTTGTGAATGGAAATTCAACACATCTTCTTCACATTGCTCCTGGAAATTCAACAGAAACTCAGGACACCAGATGTCTGTCTGATGTAAGTCAGAAATTGCAGGGTTTAGATGCTGATAAAAATCATTCCTTTGTGACGAAAAGAATCACCTAGATACTAACTAAATAAGTCGCCTTTGTATCCTTTGTTAAAAATTGCAAGAATACTTGATATTTAAGCAAAAGAAAGGCTGGAGGCAACTTGGACAAGAATACATGCACTTGAGCTGTACACTGCTGAGTTCATTGCTAAGGGGGAAGTGGTAAGAAGTAGTAACCACTTCCATTCTACATCAGTTTTGAGTTTTCTGTTAATGTTTTTGGGGGGATAAAATTTCCTACAGCCTCTAGTTGTAGATTAAACCAAATATGCCATAGTTCTGCAGATCTAGAACGCTCCTATTGAACAGTATATATGTCTAGAATCTTGACCATATTTTGACTTTTAGAGGTAGTTGTCAAAACTTCAAACTTCTAGCAAAGTTTCTAACATTTGTACCTATAGTCTAAAGTTGCCCATCTGCCATACAAGTATCTTATGTATCTTATATTACTGATAATACATAAGACCAACATAATCTGATATGCTAATTAATGAGGTATACTCTTATATGCAATATCTTATGTAATTAGCAATATATCTTATGTTGGTCTTATGTACCAGTAATATCTTTGTAGAAGGAAGTTGCTCAAGAGGTGCCCTAGTAAGAAGCCTTACATGATGTGGAGGTTGGAGGATTGAGGGTACAGAGGTGTTTCATGGTTCTGTAAATTACCTGGCAATGCTAAGATATTCTGTGCATTTGCAGAGTATTTTGTAAAGATGAACCTTGATAAAGAACTCATATGCATGTGGGGAGGTTTGGACTTGAGTAAGAATATACTTTGCTACAGAAATCTACATACATTAAATGGCCTCTCGGTTGGCCTAAGGGAGGTTACCCTGGACCTCAGGTGAAGCTCTTGTACAGTTTTCCATGACCATGTCCTTGCTCTTGCAGAATGCCCATAGACATCTCTGATCCTGTCCTTTTGTCTTACTCAATGTATAATTATATTATTAATAATTTATAATGCTGATTAATTAATCTAATATGTTAATTTGCTAATTAATAAAACTACATACAACATCAACAAAGTGGATGTTGGTCTTATGTATCAGTTTATAATTGTTTTGTTGTGTTTTTACCAGGTTGTGGAGTACGTATGGGAGATTGTTGGATCACAGGTTGTAGGCAAGCTACATGATTATACTGCATTTCTTTAGACTATCTTTAAAAATTTGCTGACTAGGTATGTGATGTATTGTTACCTCAGTTTTGTCTTCTAAATTTCTTGCTTGAATAAGGATTTGCAATCCTTTTAGTGTAAGATAGTTGTAATTCAGGTTCTGTAAGCTGTTGTCTAGTAAAACTGGCAAGCTTCTCGGTTCATGGGGTGGGCATCAAACAACAGTGCTCAAGATGGAAAGGGGTGGAAGCTATGTATTCACACTTGCTGCAAATGGGGGCATCTGTGGCTGGCATGTAGCATCCCTCAGCCCTCTTGATTCACTTCTCCAAACAGAGTTGTCATCAAGGACTAGCACATTTACTCAGCAGTGGCTACTCAGGTATAGTAGTCAATCACTGGAAATTATTCAGTATCCAAACTGTTCTCAGTAGTTAGCTGGATTGAAAGGGTTCAGTGTTTAGGGTTCAGGGTTCAAAGATACAAGCCAAATCTTCTCAAGAGCCCATAAAATCATAAAGTGGGCCAGATCTAAAAGGTTAGGGGTTTACGGTTTACGGTTCAAAGATGCAAAGCAAATCTCCTCAAGAGCCCATAAAATCATTTGCATATTTTGCAAATTGATGATACAAAATGTTACAATCTGCACTGCCCGAGTTTTAGGTGGAACATTGCTCCCTTACTCATGATTTTGCCCTTGATCTCAGGGTGTTTGCTGGTACGTGGAATGTGGCCCAAGGGGAAATTTTATGCTGTTGATGATGATGTTCAGAAGGTGGAATGATGATTACCAACAAGCAAGGACATGCATTCTAGCAAAATACTTGAGGTGCTCTTCAACAAACAACTATGCCGAGGTAGGAGTGTCATAGAAAACTCCTTTTGCATTTTGAAGAAAACATTGCTTTTGAAAACAAACTTTCATGTCCTTTTTCTACTTGATGTGGTAGTTTGCTGTTGGATTCTTTACAATATGATACTTGGTGGAAAGGATTTTGACATTGACACATTGTTGACTCAGTTAGAGTTGGAAAATTTTGTCAGTAGAACACATGTTCATGGTCAGAGAAGAGGAGGGCAGGAAGAAACAACAGCTCAGATCCCTTCAACTGGAGTGAAAACTGTCATTACAGTCTTTCAAACATTGCTTCTTCTTGAAACACTTGTGTATGAAGAAGATCTGCTTTTTGGAGGGCCATCTTTTGGTGAGGGCCATCTTTTGGTGAGGGCCTTCAAGAAATTCCTCCCACAATGGGAATTCAAGCAGCCACCATTGAGAATCAAGCAGGGTTTGATGGTATGGATTTGTTGCCTCGTTCATTTGAGGGTCTAAGCCAAAGTTTCTCTGCACCTTTGAACACCCTTCTTGGGTCTTCCCAAAACACAGATGTCTTCCCAGGACAACATTCTGTAGATGATGGTGCTTTTGAACCTTTCAATGTGGGACAACCACATTCTGGTGCATCTTGGATTGAACACCCCTTCTCTACACCACCGAAAAGCTCCAAGCCAGTTGCAAAACTAGTAGGCTCACTCTTTGAAGAACTTCCAGTTGCAGAAGCTTTCACTATTGTTTCTCTTTCCAGTGCTGAAGGTGCAACCTTCATGCAAGCAGGGCAAGCAACACAAGAAAGGGCTGCTACTACCAATGCCCTTGAAAATACCACCAGCTCTTGCAGAACTGGAGAGCGAGCCAGCCGTTGTGAGGCTGTGGTAGACAAAACTGTTGTTGGGACCACACTGTATCCAGGAGCTATGGTGGTGTCTGCCAAGCTTGCATCAGCAGTCACATTCTCTGAGAACAAGCCCAGTGAGAGAGCAAAAGCTTCTTGGATCACAAAGGGGGGGCGGGGTTTTGTTGACCCAGAAAATTTACCTCCATCAACAACTTCAAATCCTTCTGGGTTGGTTGAGTCTGGGCGCATCAAGGTTTCGATGAATGTGAGACGGAGCAATGCTTTCTTTGCAACTGGGGGAGGAAATGGAGTTTACAAAGCACCATTGAGGGTATACGTCCATGCAGGACACCCTGTGCCATTGGAGCTCCGCCCTCACCCTTTGAAGGACACCAATCTGTCAACTAAAGCTATTGTGTGCACAGAGACTTCAGTATTGGCTGCATCCAACGTTCACCTCCAAGTCTAGGACATTGACAGTGCAACCAGAGAATGTAGTGCAGTAACTGCAGTTGTTGACAATTTGACTGAAGATGAAGAACCGCTGCTTATCATGTGCTTCGTGTCCACAGGGAGCCTATTTCATACTTGGCTATGGATGTAGCCTACCACATCATGTGGAGTGGTCATAGAGATGGGAAGGTGCGAGGTTGGCCTATGCAAGTTGTGACTGAAAAACCCATGACCACCACTGTCCCAATTCTCATGTGGGAGGCACAGCAGAGTCCAGTGACTGCCATTGCAGTATATTCATATACTAGGATGGAAGAAGCGTTCTGCACTTAAACCATTCTCACGGGATGTTGGATGTAAATCTCGATGTTTTTTGTGGGCAGGTGAGCTCTGGGTAGGATCAGAAAGTGTGGCCTTGTGAGGCAACATCTAGTGGTTTAGTCCATGGGAGGAAGATGAAATGATAGCAGCTGTTTTCTTTGCTAGATTGTGCGTGCCACTGCGTGGACTGATAATCGGAAACAACCCTTCACAGACCAAACTCTACTTTCTGGTGGTGGCCGAGGACTCAACTGGCCGCATATGGGCTGGAGGGATTCTCTACATTACTCTCTGGTATGTGCCTTTTTGCTGCGTGCTCAGTTACAAAGATCATCTCAGAATGATGTTGCAACATGGTTTATGTTTTGGTTCTTTCTGTTGTGTCGGCTTTGCTTTCCTTTCTCTTCCTACTTGATACCTGTCTTTTTGTTCGGGGATGTGATCTGACATGGGCTTCTATTTCTGCCACCTTTCATGTATTCTGAAATCACAGTAAGTGTTTCACCATCGTGTGAACATCTGGAAACTAGTTGGATTCATCAAGCAATTCATTCCACAGGAAACTCTTTCACTGTTTGTGTTGTTGGCACGGATGCACGGACGAGGGAAGCAATGAGGGTGTTTGGAGCTAGTGTGCATTCTGAGCCCATTGTACCAAACCTGGGTCTTCCACAGGGGACTGAAATACCAACAGACGAGAGGGCATCAAGGAGAGAGAGTGGTTTTGGAGGCTGGTTTCAACGATCTAAAAGTGTTTTCTTGGGGGCAGCTGATGCAATTCGTTGAGCAGCTGAAAAATTTCAGAGAATCTAGAAAGCTTGAAGCATTGGTGGCCTCAATGGATGGAACAGTTTGGGATGCAGTAGGAAGTGCAACACTTATGCAGTGGAATCAAGAAGGTGATCGCATGCAAGAGGTGCCAGTGGCGGCAGCTCCAGTGAAGTGATTGCTTGTGGTTGGGAGTTGTCTGTGGGCAGGGTGCACTAATGGTAAACTTAGTATGTACAATAAAAGTACATACAGCTCTGTTGATATACAATACAGTAAAGCTTAGTCTTGACTAGGGTGGATTTGTATGTGCGCATTTGGCCTTGTTGGTTGCCTGGTGAGTAGAGGACACCAGTCAATGCTGGTGACCACCAAGGCACTGATGTGATACTTTTTGTTAAATAAGGTGAATTTTTTTTGGAAATAAAGTGTAATGCTTTTTGTTAAATAATGTGGAAAATAGTGGCATACTTGTTGTTAGCAATGAAAAAAATGGGTTACGTTTTATTAAATGACGTGAAAGACATTTTAGAAAAGTGACATACTTTTTGTTAATAACTTGGAAAACTTGAGAGAAAAAAGTACGATGCTTTTTGTTCAATAATGTGGAAAACTTGAGGGAAAACAGTGGGATACTCTTTGTTAATAATGAAAAAAACGTGGGGTACTTTCAGTTAGATAACACGAAAATTTTGAGGGAAATTGTGGGATTTTTTTTGTTGACAACTCAGAGAACTTGAGGGGAAAACAACAATATTTTTTTGTTAATAACGTGGAAAACTTGAGGGAAAATAGTGGAATATGTTGAGCCACAAGTGGTTTAGCCTACCTATCATTTGCATGGAAAAGTTGAGAAAAAAATTGAGAAATTGAGTGGAATAGGTTGGTTTAACATCTATGTCATAATTGTGAAAAAAGTGAGGGTAAAACAGGGATAGTATGAGCATAGTGCAGTCTAAACTCCATGTTACAAGTGTGAAAATTTCATAGAAACATGTGGGATGGTGTTGAGGCAAAAATGTGGATATGAGTCAAAATTTCCATGCAGTTTATCAGGCTTCTAAATCCCACACTTTTGCCACACCTCGAACCCATAATTTTCCCATGTGTTGCTATAGATTTGTCACATACAATCCATGATATGAATCATCAAAAGCATGGCAACAGTGAGGAAAATCTATGGGAAAAATATGGAAAACTACTCCAAATGTTGTAGTGTTAGGCTCCAAAATCACCTTGATCTTGGGGCCACCACTTGCATGCATGGTTGTGATATTATTTATTGCTTGGATTGTTGAAAGTTGCTTGTTTGTAGGCTCTTGAGTATCAATAGGTATGGGGCTTAATATCTTGCACACGTACATGTCGAAGCACAAACCTGAAAAAAGAGGGACGAACCTTTTACTAATTCAATCTCGTCTGAGTGGTTCCATTGTCAGGTGTCTCTAGTACATTGCCATATTTTTTTCCAAGCTCAAGCTTCCATGGGAATGGTTAATTGTCTAGTGACCAGTTCTTGTGGGGAAACCCAAACCCATACCATTAACACACACAAAGTTCCCTTCCAGTGCTTTGCTAAATAGTCAGCAGTTGGACAGTCCTTCAGTCACAATAGCTAGATCCTAAGAGAATCCCATGAACACAATTTTGTCCTGCCACCACATTGGTTCAGCTCCACTAAGGGAGCCTTCTCAAATTGAGAGGTGGCATAGCTAATCACTTGAATCATCCTTCTCAAAATCAGTGTGTCAATTTTGATTTCATTTATCTGCCAATCAACTTCAAGTTAGAAATGTAGTCTGTGTTGGTCAATGTTAGTGGATGCAAAAGACATATCTTAGGATGTACATCATAAGTCCATGATCAAAGTTCAATAGTGAATGCTCTTTGGTATTGAAAAGAGGTTTATGGGAATCTCAGCTTCAAGTTGCTTCAAAATGAATGTCTGGCTTGGTATAGTAGCTGAGTGTCAGACGAGTCTTTTGGTTTGTCAGTTATTGAGATAACTAGTTGAGATAACAGAAGTTCCTTGGTATCGAATGGAAGTAAGATGCCAGACTCCATTATCAAAGAGAAGGTTTCTGCAATGGAGGGTTATATTTTCATTTAAATACAGTTTGTTGTTTTAATCATTTGATAATTATTATAATAATAGTCATGCAATTGTTGAAACATATATTCTTTCTTATTTTTGGATATCAAATTGTAATAAAATATCTGTTTTATTGAAAATACCATTCTGTATGTTAACACACATTGCAAAGAAAAATAAAATTCAATCACAATATAAGGTATTACATTTTCATACAAAATACATACACATTCATTTACATGATAAATTGAACATTTTCATCTATTTCTTAAAATTGAATACAAACGACATTGTGCATTTTCCCTTTGATTCATAGAAACTATAATCTTTAGATCCCCATATAATTTACCTTGAAATTTGAACTTTTTTCATCGAGCCTTTAGGAAGTGTTATATTTAAATACGTAATACATCATCACTTTATATTCAAATGCATAGTGTAAATATTCATATTTTGATGTACAATTTACTGTTTATTATCTTATATATTTAGAGGTGTTTAACATCAATCATCAATCTGATTTATACAGTGTAAATTTATGAAACATATCCATATTTGAATCAAAATTAACTTTAAAAAGTTATTTTCTTTTATCATTCTATCATACATATGTTCAATTTCATATGCATGGAAAACATAAACATAAATTTGCATATTCACATGTGATTTTCCAAAACATATGTAAAATTTCATTTAGGAATCAATGAAAAATAGTCATTCAAAATTTAAAGAACACTTATGATGTTTGAAAAAATACTTTCAAATGCATGTTAAACAATGGAATTATTAAAAAGACCTTCCTAGAAAAATCCCGTTTTCTTGTAGTTTGCAAATTTTATAGTCAGCTTTAGAAAACATTTGTAGTGTTTATTTCACCCATTGACCAAACATTGTCATGAAAAATTATATTATTTAAAAAACCATTCACTTACAATAGTATGCATTGTGAAATTATATAATACTTCAAACATCCATGTTTGTCTATAGAACATGCCCAACATTCATGTCACACCCAATTACAACATACATTTATTTTGGCAATTGACTATTTCAAATGTGTCCTAATTTCAAGTTTTGCATGTGTGTTTACAAAAATCTTTATATTGAATGAAAATATTGAAAATATTCACATGATCATTATTGGAGTTATTAAAGCACATTAACACTTTTTATTGCAATATTCTTGTAAACATGAACATAAAAATTTCATATTAATCAAATATTTAAATGACATAAAAATAAAAGTATTTCAAATATTGGACATAATGACCTTTATTTTTCATGTATTAATGTCATGTTTCAAAAGATTCACAAAACACGCCCAACAATGGAATTGCAAACGGTTTCTTACATGAATTGATTTTAGATTTATTCCCAAAACTTGCAGCTAGCCTTAAAAAACCTTGGATTATTACCTTTTTAGCATGATATTGGCACCAATGTAGTTTTTGAACCTTCATGTGATCACATATTTATATATATCAACGTTCACATCTTAATATATATAGAATGTAAAGTCACAATCAATTGTATACTTAATGACATTCCATGTTAATACGTGTCACAAAATGTGTTGTATTCCATTTACATGTCAAATATTTAATTGTTGCAAGTTATTGAAATTTAAATGCTTTGATAAAAGTATTCATAAAAAAAAATTTAATTTTGAATTATGTTTATGGTGTTTCCTAATATGTATTTAATGTTATCACACTTGAATTGACAAATGTCAACAAGGTACTAAACAAGAAAAAAAATACTAAATGTCTTATCATGAATAGTCATATGTGTGTGTGTGTGTGTGTGTGTGTTGAACAATTTAAATGGTTTACAATCTAATAGCCTAAATACATAGGAAGTATGAATGTTTAATTGTCAATATGTTTGACGAAAGATTTGTAAAATAATGTAATCAACAATAAAATTATCCCAAAAAATCTTAGAAAGATCCAAATTTGTAATCTTTAAAAAGCCCATAGTTTCCAAATTTTTTGTTCCCAAGTCCTTTTAGTTGCCCTTATGAAACCTTGCAAACCTTTAGTGAGATATATTATCCATTGATAAAAACACCTTTGGATAAACAAATTCAATATATGTCCATTTACAACACATTTCCACATCCATTTTTTCATTTCATAATATTTTTATACATTGATTGAAATGATGCAAACCAATGTTATTTTTGGGCCAAATTTCACCAAATTTCAGCCTGAAAAATACGGTTTCAACCTTTGCAAAGAATTTTCCATGGAAAAAATGGCCCAAATTCACTAGATTTCAAGGAAAAAAATCTCCAAACTCCCAAATTTTTATGATAAGTTCTAGCAAGTAGCCAAGAATATAAAAGAATCCCTTTTTTTTTTCTACTTTCATAGTTTCATATCTAGTTTATTGCCAAATTTGGCTAAATCATAGTATGGATGATCGCCACTTGAGCTACATCACAAAATTTATGGATCATGTTCATGTAAAAATTATGCTTATAATGATTTTTTTAATTCATTATTCCCAAGTATTTCTATATCATTTTAAACAATTGAAAATTATTGTAATAAAACCTATCATGTTTCACCAAACACTCAAATATTTTTACAAAGCATGTTCAACAATTATGTTACAAATATTGCTTGTAATTCCCCAAACTTGTAGCTCCTACTTTTGGAAACCTTCAAACAACCATCCTTTCCCTTTTTGAATATATAATCCTCTAGTAGTTCACCTTTAAATTAAAGCCTCTATAGTGGACCTTCTAGGAAATACATACAATGTGCATCATATTTAAATACTCGTTTTATATTTAAATTTATCATAAACATTTTAATGTTATTGAACAAATTGTTTTACATCACTTTACACATTTAAAGATGTTCAACACCAGTTTCCCATAGTTAAAATCAAAGGAAAAAATTTGCAAGTGGAAATATTCCACATTTATGCTTATTTATAAATCGGGTTCATTACCCTTTGCAAATGAAAAAAATCTAAAATCATGAAGATATGGATGTACTCAAAATTATCAAAATTTGTGTTCTTATATATTAGTCCCACTCTATCATGTTCTATGATTTTTTAGAACTTATGTATGTATGTAAAGAAACAAATTTAAAACTATTCTACATTTTATTTTTATTTTTAAAAATTTTGTAGCAATAACCAACAAAAGAAATGCACCTTTTACATTGTCCAAATTTTATATAGCATATATAGAGCAAGTTTTGAATGAAATTTTTACAAATTCAAATTTAAGATAATTTTATATCATTGAATGTTGCTCCAAAATCAAAATTATATTATATCCATAACATCATGAACTACATATGTCATGACAAACAACAAAAATGATTAAATCCATTTACAATGAAAATTTTGTCACTTGAAATAACATCATACCTATCAATTTACATAATATGCCAGAAGAAAATTTAGTAGTTGTATGTTGAAAGAAAATCTACAATTGAACATAAAATATTATTATCTCCCTCTGAACATATTCATGTTCTTTTACAAACATGTCAAGAATCTATTTATGAAAATTCTTCTTAAATTTACTTGTCTCATGTATAGTTCCCAAAACATGTAATCATTAAATCTTCTACTACTTCACCTTGAATCTAAAACCTCCATAGTGGACTTTCTAAGAAATGTTATATTTGGACATATAACATATGCAATCATTTTAATCTCACATGCATATAAACATACATATGTTATTATATAATTTGTTATACACAATATCTATATATAGAAGTGCTAGCACCTATCTTGTTCTTTAATTTTAAAGGACTTAATTTGCAAGTGGAAATGTTCTAAGTTTATAATTATTTGTAAAAAAGGTTCATTGATTTTTGTGAATGACCCAAAAAAATTAAAATTATGTAAATATGTCATTCTATGAAAAGGTCAAATGTGGGAAAGGTCAAATCATGAATGATCATTACTAAATACATTACTATTGAAATCATAATCAAATGATTGAATAAATAGACCAAGGATTTTTTCCTTGAAAGGCTAACAACAACATTTTGGAACTTTAGGTAAATTGAATGTTTCAAGGAATCTTTCACCCCAAATCATTAAGAGGGTTGATATATTTGGCTCATATACTAATTCTATCTAAGGTCTTTCCAAAAAAATTGACATGATCTTTGACACACTACTTTTGCATATAATTAAGATAAGGTTCAATTGACTTATTGGATTTTATCATTATTATCTTAAAAATTTGTGAAAACTTTGCTTTTTAAAGTAAACCTTTTTTTTAGGATTTTATAGTTTTGGATGGGTGGGTTTTATAAATACAATTGCAATGCATATCTAGCAACATTACAAATATTTTATTCTAGAACTTATGGCTATTATATATATGGCTATGTGCAATAAAAAAAACTCAATACAAATTAACAAGATATGGAAATTTTCACCAATAAAAATTGGCAAAATGTACGAATCATAATCTAGAATATGGCTATGGACCTTATATACTACATAGCTTTATCACAATGCACTATGTAGGATGGAGCTATCTATGTGTTGAAATCTCTCAAACATGCATGAAAAAAGCCTCTTTCATCATTGGGTGATTGTTCACAACATGAGTTAGAATTTAGGACTTAAAAGTTAAACACAATACACAAACATACACAAAAGTTGAAACATAATGGACATTCAATGTACATATGACACACAAGCTCAAACTCAAAATTGGAATATAGTACATAATAAAACATAATGGACAATGGATAGATATTAGACATTCACTTCAAATAAGGGACACTCCATTATAGTCTATTCAAACCTTGCATAGGTTTTTGTTCCTTCCAATCATCGAAACATGCATCATATGGGAAAATGTTCAAAGTGTATAAAGTTTAAGAATACATATCAACAACCATGTGTAGGTGTTCATTGAAGTGGTTTCTCAATTTTTATTTCATGAAAAGGTGGAAAAGGTTTGTTCGTCTTCCACTGAACCTAAACTTGCACTATTGTAATCTTTGTCAGTGAAAAACTTAGGGAATGAATGTCATAAAATGAAGGAAACTTCCAAAATGTGTTAAGCCAAGTTAAAGGATTAACATGGAATGGATCCTCCATCGCAACAACGACAATAGATTTCATAGTGATTTTACAGTTGAGTGTAATTTAATATAATTATGGATTAAATGGAGGGACATACCCTACCTACTTCCAAGGGAGTATTTGCCTTTGAAATTATGACAAGTTTTCAACTCCATTCAAAGTAATAATGAGAGGATCTACATTAAATAACTTTCCTTAACAACAATTTCAAGCCAATACTGTAGAGATAATAGATCCCTATGGCATCCATGAGATGAGATGTTGGAAATTTTGTGGTCAATTCTCAAACCAAATATCCAACTACACTTGCAAGATACAACTAAAGATTCAATTGCAATGGTTTAAGCTTATAGTTTAAAAACACAAATAGAAACATACAAACCTACAAAATCCAAATATTTACACATGTTCAAAAAATTCAGACTAGAAGAATCATGGTTGCAAATTATGAACTTGAATAAAATGCCTTTGCATTCTCCATGAGATTGCCAAAGATCTTTTGGGTCATTTGGACATTCTTGCCATTGGCATCTAAACATATACCCAAAATGTGTAACTTAATGGTTCAAAATAAAGTATTCAACCTATAAGGTGTTGAAGTCTAATGAAGTTGCCCTCCATTTTAAATGTACGATGTTGTGATTGCAAGCAACCAAATCTTGGAACTTTTTGAAATGTCAAACACATACTTTGTCTCTAGATTAGAATAGTGAAAATATAATTGCCCCTGGTAAATTTTAATGGTTACAATAAAGTCGCATACAAACACTTTTTTTTTTTTCCAAATTTTATTAGAACATGGATTGTTTCCGACATGGGCAACAAACAAGAAAGGGAAATTAGTAAGTTGACATCACAAAACAACTCAAAATTCTATTTGGCAATCACGAATAATGGGATGTCTTTAATCATTTTTGCCACAAATAGCACATACATAGACATCATTCGTTTAGTTGGATTGAACATGTTGATCCAATGTGTTTTTATATTTCACAAAATCTTATTCCCTTTTGCTTTTATCAAATCTACCAAATTCAAGAACTCAATGTGCCTTTTCAAGTTGTGATAAAAAGAAAGTAAAAGGACTAGAACAAGTTTTCTATACATTTCACAATAAGGATTTTAAACAAAATTTGCACATCTAAGTTAGTGCAATGTGCCATGTAATGTATGCCTTCCAAATGGGAAAATACCTATCTTGAATTTGGTGGGTGACATTATCACACACCCCTTGGAGAACATTCACACCATCAACTCCAAAGGATATCAATTTTCCAATAGCAAATACCCCATGTTTTTTCAAAGCACCCATGACAACCTTGGTTAGATTATTTGAACCCCCTGCTTCAATAACTTGCTCTAAAGAAATTAATATAAGTATATGGCACCAATTTACGACAAAGGTGTAACAATGGATGGAAACCCACAATTGGTTATAAATTGTGATAACCTCATCACAAAATAAGCAAGATACTTCAAACCTACTTACAATGACCTCTTTCACCTTCTTAACGACTTGATGGTGCATGCATTTAATCATATGCCACCTTGCAAAATCACTCTAATGCTTTCTCAACATCATGGGGAGATTCAAAAGAGGAAAAAAAGGCTTTAAATTCCAACATAGGTTGACCTTGCTATAGTGAAGGATGGTGGCAAGTTGTTTTTTTCTCCCTATTCCCCTTTAACCTTTCTTTGAATTTGTTCAACAATTCATATGCAATTGTGTTTAAAGTAAACCACTTGATTCTTTGCATGATTTCACTTCTTGTTGTAGTACCATTCTCCTTTTTTCTTGCCCAAATCAAGCATGTTTCAAATAGCCTTTGTCTTTCTAGCATATTTCTCAATAATGTTAACCTTCGACCCTAAAAGCACATCCTTGCCCTTCACAAAAGAACATACCATGCATTTCACCTAATTAATTTCTCCCAAAAAAAAAAAAAACATCTTTGCCCAAAGAAATTGAGTATCCCCAACCTTTTTACATTTGCGTGAAATGTCATAGTTTTTCTTTGGTTTTTTTTGCAAGGGTGTATTTCCTTCTTTGTCTAGAACAACAAAAATCTATGACAAATTTGGCACAAGGGCAACAAAAGGGGGCAATCCAATAGGGCAAACCAACTTAACAATTGGATTGCTATTGGTTGAATTAGAATTGGAAATGACCTTGCTTCTACAAAAACTTGTGTCAAAAGATGGGTGTGGTCATAATTGGAGGGATCACTAGAAGAAATGAATCATCAGCATTTTGGCTAGATTTGAAAAACTATGGTAAAACATTATCTACCTTTTTCTTTTGCTTTAGTGCCTTAATAACTTCTCATAAAATGCATTTAAAGTTGTCAAGAATACAATGTTTAATGGCTCACTACTTAACACTTGCCATTTACCCTCTCAAGATTTCATGAATCGAAACAAAGGGGAAGATCCTCTCAAGTTTTTTCAAATCAAAACAACATAAAACATTGAACGCAAAGTTTTCAAGCTTTCATAAATAAGAACGAAGGGGAGGACCTTCTCATTATTTCAAGCTTTCATTATTGGAAAAACAAAAAAAGGTTTAGGTTTTCAAGTTCTCACAAATTGCAACAAGGAGGACCTTTTAACTACCTTAAGTCTTCACCAATCATAACAACACATACACATAGAGTTTGACTAGGCTTTCATGTACGAATCACAACAAAAAGGGGGGGGGGGGGGGGAGGGAGGGGAGATATTCTTCATTACCTTAAGCTAGATCACATATCGGAACAACACAAATTCACAAAACTTGACCACGCTCTCAAAAATTGCAACAAGGGGGAGGACATTTTCACAACCTCAAGTTTTCATAGATTGGAAAAACACATTCACATAGCTTAACTAGGCTCTCATGCTCTCATGAATTGCAGCAAGGGGATGAGTTGAAAATCTTTTCAAGTTCTTGATGAATTTGAACAACACTGATCTAATTCCTAAGAAGATCTTCACATTAGTGCCTACACAAACTTAGAATCTAAAGGTGTGTATTGAAGGGGTGGTAGTCGGAAAATAATTAGGCCTACAATTATTGTTCGATTTAAGATGGAAAATGTTTGCATCTTTTGCAAAGTGATTAAACTTTTTTAATGAAGGAAAGTAACCAAAACAGAAAGATGGGGACCCTTTGGCCTTGTTAAACTCCAAATGGCATTGGAATAATCGTGTAAAAACACATTAACATATTTGTTTCAACATCCAAATACCTCAATCGCTAAAGGGAGGAATTGATCAATGGGGTGTCAATCACAATAGTTTTTTTTTTGGCTTAAGTTGCATCAAAGGCAACAAATTTTAGGGTTGCGTAAGATCAGGGAAGTAAACTTGTTCGCATTGGGTCGACAATGACAATGTGGCTACAATGCAAATGCCATATTTGGTGAACACAATGTTGACTCATTGACAAGAGGAGTTGAACATGGTTGAAAGAAGTGTGTGTAGTTATTTTTGTCCCATATGGAAGCCAACATCTCGTGCAATGGCAACGAAGGTGTCACAAACTACATCATGGGTTCCCATGTATTCAATGTTATGAGCATAACATAAAAAGTGGATACCCATAGGGTCGATGGGATGTGTGCACACGCATTAAAGGATACATGCAATTGAAGGATGGGGTAGTCCAAGTTGCATTTGAAGTTTTATGGAAAAAACTAGGGAATATAATTGAAAGGTTGGAAAAACTAGTTGAAATGTAAGCCAAACACACCTTTGGGTTAAAAAATGATAAAGTGTGAGTGTGTTGAGGAAATGAGTGTAGGTTGAGGGGTATGATTATGGGGAACTATAGGTGTTGATAGAATGGAAGGGGGAAAAGGTCACATCTATGCATGATCAAGGGGGTTTGGGAAAGAATAAGGTTGGGGCTTCACATTCACATGAAGGGCTATGGCTAAGTAAGGGGAACTAATAAATGGTGTGTGGTTTGTTAGAACGAGAGGGGGAACTAGTGGGTGGTTCATGGTTTGTGTGGGAGATGGAGTGGAAAATAAAGTTGTGATGGCTCATGATGAAACAAATGGGCGATGGGAATTACAAGGTTCGATGAAACATGATGAACTAGGGAACATGGGACGTTTGGTGCCCATGAAAAAAGAGTCTTACTAAGAGCACGTACCTCATTGTTTAAAAAGTGCTTACTATTATAATGCAATCTTAAATTTACAAGGTCAAAGGCACAAAATTAAACAAAATAAAAGAGAAAACATAAAAAACCTCTAGGGGTCCTTGGCTAGGGCTATGCAAAAACCAAATCCTAACTTTGCTATAGGTTTAAGTGTTACGATCACTATTCTACTAAGTTCAACATGACCAAAACATCTTAATACCAAAATATTAGATGCTTCATTCATTGTTCCTAGTCTTGTAGGACTTGAAACAAGTAATGCCATACAAAAGTTTCCCAAAAAAACGACTATAGAGGATTAGTTACCCTCTTCATAAGGTTTCAAATTATGCCTAATTTTGCAGTGGAAAGCTTGATGTGTCTTCACATGTTCGTACGACGCACCATGGCGCTCTTGGCTGGCTTGTTGGTTAGGTGGCCTTACAAAATATGTATTTTATGTTGCATTGACCTTTACTTCGCTTCCCGTTTCTTCTCCCGGTGCAATCCTCTACATTGCATTGCTTCTAAGGCCTCTCCTTTCTTTCTTCCTTCTGGGGTTCAACCAATCTGTCGCCGGATTCTTCCGTCTCGCAACCTCTTCCGCACTCTGTTTCTTTGTGTCCTCGCTGTTTATGTCTGACAACTCCCCGGGGCCCTTCCACGTTACAGAAGCCGTGTGCGCAGGTAAAAAGAGGAAAAAAAAGTCCGAGTAATTTCCCAGAAGGAATACTGGAGCAAAGCTGTCTACTTCTTCATCTTCTTCTGCTGTAAACAGTACAAACACCGACGACTGTCTCGTCCTCTCCGCGTGCACCTCGCTGGGCTGTCAAGCTACTAATGCTTTTAAAATTCCAGTCTAGAGATTCCCCAGACAGGAAAATCACTGCAACGTGATTTATTTGCCTTCCCTTTGAATTATGTCCCGCAACCATCTCCAGGCCACCAGCTACCAGATATAGTTTCAACAGTCCCACACCTTGACTATATCTGATAGTCAGTGTCCTCTTCCTGGTTACATAGTCCTTTGCAAATGTTAGAATGGTTAGCTTATTTGCTTCTATTCACGGATGACTAACATTTATCAGGCTACACAGGCACCCTGGAAAAAAAGTCAGTAACCACAGTCCCAAAGTGTTCAAAGTTTTTCATCAGTATCCTCCCCAAGGTGTCTTGGCCTCCACTACGAGCCTACTTAAAGCAATCTCAGATCTAGACAGCTCTTAACAAGGCCTTGACAACGTCCTCAGATCCTTGGAAAGGTCACATCATGTACTGGGGAGTCGGAACAATGGCATAGGAAGCAGCCATTTTTCACTGGCTATGTATATATCTTCCCAAAAATAGAAATTTAATTTTTTTTTAAAAATTAAAAAGTTATTTTTTTGGAGGTTTTCAAATGTTAGAGAAGAGTTTTTTTTTCCTCCAATTTTGTGATGTTGCTCCAGTGGTGATAGTCCGTAAATATATTCAGTCAAATATGGAGACATTCAAAATATGAAAATATAATATCTTAATTATGATCTTTAGCAAAAAAAAATTATTTTCTGACAATTTTGTTTTTCAAAAAAGGGAATTTCTGACACAATATTCTTTTCAGAAAATATTTTTCACTAAATGGCGAAAATTCACCACAAAAAACTTCCCATAGGAATTTACCATAGATTCCTGTATGTGACTTTTCATTGTGTAGCTAAAACATATAGAAAGATTATTAAAAGGTTTGTACTTTATTTCTGGTTTATAGCCAGATTTGGCTAAATCTTCCACTTTTTCTACATCTTGCAATGAATAATCGCCATTTCACCTACCATCAAAAATTTCTTTAAAAAACAAGACTGATACGAAGGCGGGCAACTTCCCGTGACCTTCTGAAGTGTGTTTGGTTGTTGGTCTCATTAAAATAATTAAAATGTAACGAAGTTTCTTCGCAGGAGAAACGTACTTTTCAGTTTCGGGAAATTTCAATCCGGGTCACACGCAAGATTGGAAGCTCTCTGCATCGGAGGTTCAAGCATCGACAACACACTTGCGCAAGAACAAATCAGCTCTTGCAATATGGGGAGGAAGACTATGTACAATGTGGTTCTGGAGTTTTTGAACGTTTCAAAAAATATGTTCCTGTGAAGCTCTCTCAAATCTAGCATCTTGTGCACTTGTATAAGATTCAAGCTCCTTTTGATATGCAAAAGTTATCAGCTCCTTCAAGATGTTTTTCCCCCCCCTCACATACATAGTAGCTCTAAGAGTTTTCTCACACCATGTTTTTGATGCCAATCTCAAAATGTCGCCCATGGTTGCACCATTCTAGTACCTAGAGGAAAGGCCACACAAAATTGTCTTTGGGTTTGATGTCCCTAATGTAGTTCTTTCCTTTGGTTCTTTTTTATTATACGGGTTGTGAGATTCCTCTATGGCGATGTCTCTTTCATGGTTAGTTTATACTGAGAGGTTCTTCTTATTAATCCTGTGTCTTGTGGCAACACTATCTTCTTCTTCAACTTTATCTTATGTTGCTGCACAAGATTTGGATTTTTCTTATGACAACTTTGAGAACATAACTAAATTGATTTCATTTGGAGATGTGCAAATACATCCAGAGTTCTTACAGCTGAATACTGCGCAGGTTGCTGCTATCAGTAGAGTCTTATACTCTGAGAGGGTGCAATTTCAAGACCCTAGCTCCAAAAAATTCGCCTCATTCAACACCTTTTTCACATTTTCTGTGAATAGTTCCATCAGTTCTAGCTCAGATGGATTAGCATTCATTATTGTGGGCAGCAATACTAATCCCTTGGAAGGACTCAGTGGTCAAGACACGGGTGGGTTTGGTGGTGAAGCAATTGGCCTTTTAGATGCTTCAGATGATGGAAGTCCTAGCAATCATGTCTTTGCAGTTGAGATAGATACATTTAAAAACACTGACCTTCAAGATCCAAGTTGGAGCCATGTGGGTGTTGATGTCAATAGTCTACGATCAATTCACACCTTTGATTTTTGCCCTACATGTATTCCATCATATTTCGCAAATCAAGGGAAGTTTGGAGCTTGGATTGTTTACACAGCAGGTACTGAAACACTTCAAGTAGCTGTCCATCTTTATGACGACACTGTCAATGTTAGCATTCCCCCATCCTTTCAAATTGTAATCTCCAATTTCACCCTTTCAGATGTGTTAATAGATGATGGTTACATGTCTGTTGGATTTTCTAGTGCTACTGGAGCATATTTGGAAAGCCATTATGTCCATTCCTGGAACTTCTCTATCAGTGGTCTTTCAATGCAAATGTCCCCACCATCTGGAGGGACAGCAGCACCAACAGCAATGCCGAGAAATGCCAAGAAGAAAAGAACCCTTGTTTGGGTACTTTTGGGGATCTTTGGTGCTATGCTATTGGTTGCAGCAGGAGTCCTTGCGGCGATCTTCTTCTTTTTCAAAAAGAAACCATCAAGAGGCCCTCAAGAGGTGCAACTTAGCAATCCAGCTAAATATAAAGAATTTTTGGATGGACCTCGGATCTTCAGCTACAAGGAACTCAGCATTGCAACTCGGGGTTTCCATCAAGAGGAAATGCTTGGGTGTGGTGGGTTTGGAAGTGTGTACAAGGGCACTTTACGAGATGGTGCTCTTGTGGCTGTGAAAAAGATTGCTGAAAATTCAGATCAAGGTGAACGTGAATTTTTCGCTGAAGTGTCCATTATCAGTCGCACAAGGCATTATAATTTGGTAAAACTACAAGGTTGGTGTTGTGAACGAGGTCAACTCATGCTCGTGTATGATTACATGCCAAACAGAAGTCTTGATAAGTTTTTGTTTCATGATGAGTCGGAAATGATTTTGAATGCGGTTGTACTCACTTGGGATTTGCGCAAAAACATTTTGATTGGGGTGGCATCTGCACTCACCTACCTTCATGAAGGATGGGAACAATGTGTGGTTCATCGAGATGTGAAACCTAGCAATGTGATGCTCGACGAACATTTCAACCCACGCCTTGGGGACTTCGGGCTTGCTAGAGTGATAGCCCGAACCAAGAATGCAAAAACCACAATGATGGCAGGAACAAGAGGCTACATGGCGCCAGAGCTTATCATCACAGGAAAGGCATCAACCAAAACTGATGTGTTTAGCTATGGTGCTTTGATACTTGCAGTTATCTGTGGGCGCTCTCCCCTCAACCCCCAAGTCTTAAACATTGAGGAATCGCCTCTCCTCCTTGACGATGTATGGAGGTGTTATGAAAATGGAGAGCTCCTGAATGTTGTGGATGTCAGGCTAGTGGACAATTTTGATAAAGAACAAGTGAGCACAATTTTACTCCTTGGTCTTGTCTGCTCACATCCAGATCCAGATGCAAGGCCAACAATGGGGTATGTTTGTCAAGTGCTGAAAGGAAACTCTAGCCTTCCTCCTCTTCCTCTCCACAAGCCCACTGCTTCCTACTCACATGTTATGAATGAATATTGGGATCAAATCATCACATCAGGAAATAGTGAGAACTCTGTTTCAAAATTGCTCTAGTTCAATATATTCTGGATCTCAATATGTACTTCCAGTTTCACAGCTGGAGGTTGAGGCTAGAACTTGTTCGTAAATGCACAATTCATTGTATGACCCCAAGAAGCTCAGACTTTTGTTGTTGATAGGCAACACAAATGTGCTTACATGCTCCGGGTGACATTTGAATGTCTGTCCAAGTCTTGCTATCTAGAATCCCAACTCCAAAGTGAAATAATACCTGATTCATTCCAGGACTGGTTCATCGATGATATTCTGTTCTAATTCAGCAAGGGTGAGAGTGGACACAAGAGTATTGAGCAACAGTATTCATGTAGTAGGTCATTGAGTTTGGTTATGGTCACTGCAGCTCCTGCAAGACAATTTCATTTAGCAAAGAGGGCTGCAAGCACCATACTTCCATTGATTTCTTAGCCTACAAATTTATGTGCATGTAAAACTCATTGTCCAATTGGTAGGAGCTTACTTATATTCTGAATATGCTTTTAGGATACTTTGCACATGAAATTTGAGGTAACTTGCTAAATAATGTGAGTAGAAGTGGAATTACAAAATGGGAATGATTTGAAGGAATCCTATCAACTTTCAGGAAGACATTATGTGATCAGCAATGATTCTGTTCTTCCAACTTCCACAACACTCTTATGGCAAAGGATCAAATCTTGATTGTAAACTCTTCAGAAGTTTTTGCATTGTATACATCTTCACACTTATTTGGTCTTCTACATATGCATGAACCAGGTTGGACATGTTCTCTAACACTGCATCTAGAGAACATGTCCAATAGTGGTGTTCATGTTATATCAAGGTAGACAAAGCAAACCTAGCATTTTAGGGTTCAAAATCTTCACTCCAGGAGAACCATAAATTAACATTGTATGTCTCATAATCTTGTAATCCTAAAACTCTGTTGCCAACAGTTTGAGATCCACTCTCTGAAACTTCACTAAAAGTTTCATTTTCAGATGTTATCATGTAGCATATATGTGGAAGTGACTGAAGATTTGAGATTTAGAAATCTCAACAAAAAATGTGCATCATATTTTCTGAATGGAATTTCCTAGAGAATAGAAATGCTTAAATGTTCAATAGAAATTTCTCAAAACATAAGGTTCATTAACATGAGACCAGTATTTTTTCCTTGGTGAATGTTTGTCACTTGGAGACAAAAGTAAAATCCAATTTGAGTCATACAAAGGATTTTTGGGGAAAAAAATGTGCCAAATCTACTAGGTTTTGAAGGAAAATTTTCTGAAATTGCCATATTTAGGTTATAGGTCCCATCAAATCACCAAACTATAGTATGATTCTTAAGCTTTTCTACTTTCCTCTCTGATCTGTAGCCAAATTTGGCTAATTCTTCTTATGGATGATCCCCAGCGTGGCAACATCACAAATTCGAGAAAAAAAAAACCCCCCCCCCCACTCATGATGGAATAGTCAAGTACACTCTAAAATACTCCAACCCTTCAGAACAACAGATTTGACTTGGAAATATGCATCATGAAGATTGGATCTCACAATCAACAAATGGGCTGTTCCACTTTCACTCAGGCACCCCCTTATGGAAAAGAAAATCCAACACTGTGTCGTATTCAATCAAAATTTGTTTGCCCAGAGCAATGTATAGAAATAAGTGAGGAATTGCATTTTGATGGATTCAACATTCATCAAAATTGATGTGATTACTTACTTCTGAACATTGCTCATATAACTTAAATGTAGAATAGAATTCTCATTGAGAACATGAGCCATTGAAGATCTATGCAACTTCTTGAATAGTGATCTCCATCTACAAAGAAGGACAATCTTTGGGCCTTCAAAATAATCATGTTATTTAATTGAATAGATAGAAACTTCTCAATACAAATGTATGTTAAGTTTATGATAATGTTCACCTCATGCTTTACAAATGGCTAATCAATCAAAACAAAAGGGACAGAACATACACTTAGTTAATTCTAGACTAAAATTTTAATTTTAGACTTTTCTAATTTGATGATAGAATTTTATTCTATAAAAAAGTTTTCTATTGAACTTGAGGCAAAAACATTAAAACATTCATATGTTGAATTATCTACCGAGACAAATTATTATTAATATCTGTTGTTATATCATATGATGGCCCCCAAATCAAAATTTCTCTTCAAATTTCCAATTAATAAACGGTCTAGTTCTCGAAAAAAAACTAAATTCTGGTTCAAGTTCTAGTTCTGAAAATCTGACCCCAATCTATGCTTCAATGGTCACAGTCTATACAATTTCTCCAAAATTGGAACATTACACCTGCATTATTGACCTTCTTGGCCATGCTGGCCATCTACAGGAAGCAGAGAATATGGTCATGGAAATGCCCTGGAAACTGCATGTGGCTCCATGGATGGCTTGGCTTGGTGCTTGCAGAATTCATGGTAATGTGCAGATGGCAGAACGTATTGACAAACAAATTCTTGAAATGGAGCTTGACAATGTAGCTGGTTATGTGGTGCTGTCAAACATCTATGCTGCTGCTGGTAACAGGCATCTCTGTGAGAATGTTGAATGGCAGAGGATGGCAAGAGGCATGAAGAGGCAGCCAGGTTGCACCTGAACTGAAGTGAATAATGAGGTGGATACATTTGTAGTAGACGATCAAGACCACCCTCTGATGATTGAAATTCATGCAGAACTCCAAGATTGTCAGGGCTTATGCATGATGCAGGGTATGTGCCTTCTATGAAATTTATTCTGCATGATGTGGAAGTAGAAGAAAAGGCATTTCATTTGTGTTACCATAGTGAGAAACTGGCCATTGCATTTGGGCTCATCAACACAGCTCCTGGTAGTCCTCTCCAAATAAGAAAAAACCTGCGAGTTTGTGAAGATTGCCACACTTCCACAAAGTTCATCTCAAAAATAATTGGGAGAGCAATCATGGTGAGGGATGCCAATTGCTTTCATCACTTTGAAAATGGTGTTTGTTCTTGCATGGACTACTGGTGATTCCAGTAATGTGTCTTGTCAATCACTATATCATGTTCTTTCTGGTTATAGTAGCATGTCTAGTGGTAGTGTAACACGGTCAAAATTGACCAGTGTTATCAGAGGGCAAATGTCAATTGATAATTTGGTAATTAGCGTAGTACATTTCATTCCTCCTCCCACTTGTATTTCTTACACCAATTCAGGAGAATAAGAACCATGTGATGGACACCTTCCCAGTTCCAACCAAAAACTTGTGTATGTGAACATCCAACAAATAATTTCTCAAGATTGTTTCTTAGGAGATTGTATCTAGATAACATTTCAGCAAGTTCATCTGTAAGTATTTGGATGCTTATCCATTTTGGTAGATCTTAACATGTTCTAGGACAGTCAATGTCTTAACGTGTTTTAGGTTTTGGACCACTTAAGGGATTCATTCAGAAGTATGGATGCTAGCCTTGATTTTGAAGGTCTGCCCGAAATTGTTAGAGTGAGGAGACCAATGAGGGTAGGAGATGCGAAAATTATAACCATGTTTTAAAGGCTTGTTAGTAGTGGTTTTTTTCCTGTGATGAAATTTCACATGCTCAAGCTGTTTTTGATGGAGAAAGTGATACCAGATGAGGATTTTGGGGGTTTTCCCTCATCATATATTTTAGGTATTTAAGAAAAAAATGCAAAGTTTCACCGGATTTTGAACAAGGTATGGTAGTCAGAAACATACAAGGATGCCTGAAAAATTCTACTACATCTATAACTATTATTGATTATCACCATTTACTCATCAAAGTTTTGAAAAACCAAAACATTGCTTATTAGAGTTGTGAAAAGCTATGGCATCACTTAGAAGTCTAAATTAGAGTTTTCAGGTTGTCTCATAGATCACCCTTGGAAAAAGGCAATGAATTCAGCTACAGAAGTATCATCACTAAACTATTAGATATTGATTCTAGCGACAAAACAATATATAAAACAAAAATTCATACATGGAGTAATTTTGATTTGTCTCACTAGACATTTTAAATGTTGTAATTAGTTCTCTTGTAAAATGCCTAGATCAACGCCTAGCTAGAAATGGTTTTTTCTTACATTACTGGGTGGTTGATTAAGGTTTGATAAAATGCAATGTATATTAGGTGATGAAGAATTTTCAATCCTATTGAAACAATCAACAATGAAAAACAAACTCATAAACCATGCATTATCTTTGTGTGAACAACCTATGTTGCTCACCACCCAAACTACCCACCTCCATTGCCCATCTAAATGAATTGCTTGTATATCTCAATTAGCAAATGAGGCTTTGCAATCGCAACAAGAGGTTGAATTATTAAAGAACCTGCTCCAACACCCTCCATCATATTCATGTCCTTTGGTTTAATGTCCAATTGTGGAGACCAATCATTTACACATGAAGAATTATTGCAAGACTATATTACACCATGAGTTGGGTGAGATCCAAACCAAGGCATTGTTGACAACCTAATCCAAATGGTAATAGGTTGTAACTTGACCTTTTGATGTTGATATTAGAACCACAAAATCAATCTGAGATCAAATTCTAAAGGTTCCTTCCATGCTTTAGAATCACGATTAATAGCTTGTATATTAATTAGGGCATTTTTGTTCACTAGAATTTTGTAGTTTAGAATTTGAAAATCTTTAGTATAAAAATGAGGGATTGCCAATGGAGTTGGAGGGTGTAAACAAAAGTTTTTTTAATAACGTTTTGTAAGATTTGAATATAACAATAACTTATTCTTACCTACAACTTTGTCAAGTTCTTTTTATGCCTTCTTCATAATTTCAAGATGAGGTTGAATTCATACAATGCCCACTCCAAGGTGCTTGGAGATGTACCCATTGATGCCCCAAACATATCTTGTAAATGAAAACCAAGGAACATTTTATGAACCAAGGAAAATAAAATTCAAATAACATTGATGAATATAATAGATGTAATTTTTTTAATTTGTTAAATCAAATAGAGAACAATATTGTATTTCCACATTTTGCAATGTCTATGGTTATGATGAATTTGTGCAAATTATAGTGACTAATGATTGATTTTATTTTTTTGGATATTTTATCATACATTATGGTAATTACCTTGGAAAATACTCTTACCAAATGATCTTGGAATATGTCATCATAAGAATGCGTCACTTGATAATTCATTTTTAACATTATTGAAATTGATTCTATTATGTTATGTTGATTTTATTCATAGGATGTTTAAAATTTAATGTGTTTATGTTTTCAATTCCAATTTTACAAGGACATTTTTTTTCCTCCCTTTAAAACGTATCATAGCTATGTAAATTTTTAACTTATGCTTACCCAATTACCAAATATTAGGTATGGTTTGTAAAATTAAGATTGGACATTTGAACTTGTTAGTATCTTGTTCGATATGAAAAAAAAAGAAGAAGAGGAAAACAAGACACTTTTACTACATTAATAGAAATAAGATAATTATTCATTGAGAAGGGAAATGTATCAAAGCTTTGAAGGGATTTTCTGTACACCAAAAAGAAAAAGACATTATTCAATGAAAAGCGTATTATCTTTGTACTAGAAAAAAAAATCTTCGTCCACTTCTTGTGCATCTTTAAAATTCTTCTATTGATGGTTTGTACAAATTATTGTTGAAAGGTGACAAATGCAAGTTGTCACATGAGGATAAACATTACTTGTATCTCCATGTACACCCTTGTTATTGTATATATTATTTGTAATCTAGGTTTTTTATATTCTTGACCACCCCTTCTTTATAAAAAGATAATTTTTTTTGGATTGCAAAGTCTTTTTTTTAAAATCCCTTGTGTTGGGTTTACACATATGTAGTGTCCCACCACTACCAAGAAACATGAGTCTAATTCATTAACCCAATTTGCTACAATGTTTTTAAAGTGAAATGGGTTCACTAACTACTATTTTAGCCAAGTGCAATTTCACCATTGGTGAAATCATTGATCTTTAATTTATTAAGATTCATTTTTTTGTTATTCAAATTATTTACAAATCAAAAAAAAAGATATATAGTTATTGAATGTAAGTATTTATTAAACATGTGTATTTATTAGTTTATTAAGAGATTTGGTATTTGTACAACTTTTTAAACATGTTATAGTTTGTATTAAATCTATTTTCATGAATTAAATAACCTTTCCAAAAACTAGATGAAACTTTTATTTCAAATAAAAATCTTATACAATTTACAACACCAAAAAATATTATATGTGTATAAATTCATAATTAAAAAGTTTTTCCATATATAGTTGATAAAATCATTTACCCCTAATTCAAAATAATTCATTCTAGAGTTCATTTTTTGGTTATTCAAATATTTTCAACATATATTTAAATAAATATTTAAATTTATCATTCTATATTTTTTATTCTATTTTTTATTTATCAAAAATTTTGGTCACACAATTTGTTTTTTTAAGTTACAATTTTTATTAAATGTCATTTTATAAAATTAAGAAACCCTTATAAAGATGAGATTTTATTATTCATAATAGAATTTAGTAAAAATTATGATATTGAAAAACATATGTGTGTATAAACTAATAATTATTTACATGATATTTATAGTACTATATATCATTTTCAAGTGGTTTCAAATCACATAATATTATGTGTTTTAATAGCTTAAATATTACACATTAGGGTAATTATTAAATAATTATATGAAAATAATAAAATAAGTATATAATTTATATTGATTAAACATATGTTTAAAATGTAGAGGGATATAATATTCATATTATAAACATGATCATCAACAATCAACTATTCTTTGAAACAAAAAAATCAATGTTGTTTTTTAATAGGCGTATTCACGTTATTTGAAATATATGTTTTTTTCCCTTCAAAACATATTGTTGAAATGGATTAAATTTAAAAAAATCAAATGCATTTTCAGTCAAATTACTTGATTTTTCTTTTCTTAAAAAACTTATATGTGTGAGAATCTTAAAATATATATAGAATGAAATTTAATTTTGTTTATTTGAAAAAAGTTTGAGAAAGATAATAATGATTAAAGAAAATAAATCTTCAAGACACCATTGTTGAAATGTTCGAAATTGCAAGTTTCAATTGTATTTAATCATATTACGTAATCAATTTTTTGTTAAAATATTAAAGATCTGTACATCTTGGAATTTTTAATGTTTTTCATTTGGACAAAGTGTGAAAAAAAGAAGAATTTTATATATGTATTCAAAACATGATTGTTGAAATGTATTAAATTGCATGATTCAAATGCATTTTCAATCAAATTAAATAGTTATTTTTCCGTTAAAATATGAATGATGTGTAAATCTTTGGAAATCTTCTAAATTGAAGTTTTTTTTTCCATTTGGACATAGTATGAAAAAATTAATAATAATTGAAATTTATTTTTAAAAAAACATTTGCAATAAACAACATATAAATTTTAATTTAATCATCACCCCAGTTGTGTCATGTCAAATGAAGTGATTGGATGGCAAAGGCAATACGTAATCCAAGGTTCAAACTTTGTTAAAACTTTCATGTGGTCAATGGTGTATGTTGATCATATAATCAACATTGTATGTTGACAATATGTACGTAAAATGATTTTTTAATATAAAACATGAAAAATCGAATTAATATTAAATAAATCATTAAATGATTCAAAATTAAATTAATTTAAATAATAAATGTCATGTTGCAATTTCTAATTTGATTAATTCCAAGTGAACTCACTTGTTCATACCAACCCATTGCCAATCACCAAGAAATGTGATGAATTCACTAGATTTATAATCTAATAAATTATTGATGATATCATCTAAATGATTAATGAAACTCCTAATGAACTAGGGATGCAACTTTATTAGTGCACATTGAAATAAAAAGTTGGATGTTAAATTTTTTTTATATATTCTTCTACTTCCTTTTCCAAGGTAATTTTGGGTTGTCTATTGTAATTGTTCTATTGCAAAAGATGCTTAAGGCTCACAAGACCCATGACCAATTGCACCATCCAATTTTCAGTTTGTTTTGGGTTTTGTTGGATAAACCCCAACTTAGTTAGCAAATGAGTGATTAGTCAAGTTTAAAGCTTTTGAGTAATCTTGGAGGAAAAGATTGTTGCCCATGACTACCTACCTATCTATTTGCTCATGAAGGTTTACATACCTAACTATGATTTCTTATTTATTTACTTGCTCACAATTACCAACCTACCTTGCAATACCTTCATTCATATTCATATTGCATTTTTATAAGTTTGTCTATATGCACTTCCAAGCTACACTTTGACTCCTCCATCACCTAACTTCACTTCCAAAGGAACACATGCACCTTCAAGTATGTATAATTTGAAGTTCATCATCACTTCTTTTTTGTGTTTTTTCAAGCTTTTATGGAAAACTTTAGGACAACCTAAAGCTTCCTCTTTGGCTTGCCCTCATGTAAGTCATATGAGTTTCAAGCAACATTTAAAACTACCTAGTAGGCACCCCTCCATTGTAGGTTCCATTAAAGGTAAGCTTGTGGTAACCTTTTTGTGTTTTTTTAATTTGAAATGTCATTGTTTTGTCTTTGTTTTATTTGTTACAAGTGTGGTGGCAACTCCTCAAAGCTTGTCATCATCATTTTATTTTATTTTTTAATGTTGCATGAGTAGCATCAAGTTTCAAGCTTGTAGTCATGTGTTTTGTTTTTGTTTTATGTTTTTTTTGTGAGACAAGGACAATGTAATGCTTTAAGGTAGTCAACATTCTATCTTGTTTTTGTTTAGTCTTTGTTGTTTTACAATGGTGACAATGAGCTCCAAGGTCATTATTGTCGCAATTCTTTTTTGTTTATTTACTGCAAGTGCCATGACAACACATTGTGAATTCAACATCATCGAGGTTTTTAATTTGGTTGTGCAAGCCCATTTTAGACATCTACATTTCAAGAACTTTTCAATGATATAAGGTATTCTTCAATCCAATGGATGATGGAATTCACTTGATGAAATAAAGTTAAGATCTGTGAAATGTCATTAAAAGTTTCATGTCATTCATGAAATATAATTCATTCACAATTTGATTTCATCAATTAAAACTCATCCAAATTCCATGGATGATGAAATTCACTTGATAAAATAAAGTTTAGATCCATAAAATATCATTAAAATTTTTATGTCATTGATGAAAAATATCTCATTCACAATTTGATTTCATCCATTAATATTCATCCAAATTCCATGAATGAAAATTTGTGAACTATGATTTGTAAATTTGTACTAGATCAATGATAAAACTTTAATGGATCAAATTCAAGATAAAATAAATTTGAATATGAGATGTTGTCGAAAATTTTATTTCATTCTTGAAAGTTCATGTGGGTTGTCATGTTAACATCACCATTTAGTTGGTCTTTTTAAACATGAGGCAAAGGTTATCTTTTATTGTAATTTTTTTTTCACACAACCTTGTTCTTTTTTATTTTCAAAATGCAATTAAATAAGTATTTGAAACAATGACTAAGATGTTCATATAATAAATGATTATGGTAATATGAAGGCCATTGCCTAATGGTGACCAAACATGATTGCCATTGTTTGATGTGGATTGAAATCATCATTGTTCAATGGTAATCAAAAATAACATGCACCATTAGGATAACAACTAAAAGTGATTTTCACCATTCAATGGCACCACAAATAGTAGGCATTATTGAATGGTGATAAAAATTGCTGAAATTTTGTCTCCAAAATCATGATGACCAATTTTGTAAGTTGTCATAAAAATTGACATAAAAAAATTTCATGGATGATTTGTGATAAATTTAATGAATGATGTTTCATAGATGGTATAAAACTTTGGATGAAATTTACATTATCATACATATAATCTTACATGTGGGGAGGCCAATATTTCTATTTTATGGAACATTTAAGATTGAAAAAGAAAGTATTTTTTAGTATGCTATTAAATAATGGTATATTTTAAGTATATTTTAATGATTAATTATAGGCACCCCATTTAAATTCATTATATTATGTTATATTATTGTTAATATTATTATTGCACCTTATATGTTTTGCACACATGTTTGAAATAAAATGGAAGTAACCTCCCCATGATCCCCACTATGGATGTAGTGATTTAAACATGACACAATTCTTTTTATTAAAAATACCATTACAATGCCAAGTGGGTGGAACATTTATCAAAAGGTAGGATGACTATTTTTTTGTATTTGTCCTTTTAAAAAAGTTATATTTAAATTTTTGTATTGGCAATGACATTGGCGTCCATTAGCATGCAAATTGAATTTGGGTTATAGTTTTTATTTTGATTTTTTAAAAATGTTGTTGGCTACTTTAAAAGGCTCCATAATTCTCTAGTTAAAAACCTATATCTATTTGGGTTTCATGTTAAACTTTGCACTACCAATTATGATGATTTATTTTCCATTCAACACAATTCAATTCAAATCAATTCTATTTGGAACGAAAACTAAATTCAATTGGATTAATCATTTTAGTTGGAATAAAACTTGTAATAACAACTGTAGAATGAATAGAACATCTTTATGTGCACTTTTAAAACTTATTTTAACTATAAAATTATGATGAAGGCCACAATGTGGTGGGGTGATGATTCTTGTATGGCCAAGTTAGGCACTAGTGAATGTAATTCACCACCTCTTGCAAGCAATAATCTAGGATCATATTATTTAATAATAGTTTGGAGATATGATAATCTTTCCATGTGTTGAATAAATATGTATTTTGCACTACCTACATTATTTTAATAAAAATGAAACAATTAAGGTTCAAATCTAGGAGCATGGTTCCATACACTTTGCAATGCAAATTTGTTTCACACATCAAGTGGTAGGCATTCTAAGAGCATCTTCAATGGTGCTCAATATATGACATTACAAAAACATTTTTCATGTTCAGATTTAGTTATTTACTTTTTTCCAACCACACCCATCAAATTAAAATTGGGATTACAAATAGTTGGAAGACACTAATGACAAAACATTTGGACCAATCATTATGATTGACCAATCCAAAACATGGAGAATACTTAGATTATATTTATTACATTACTTTGTCATAGGTGTTTGATTTTTTTCAATCCATTTTTAATTTGTAGGGTCACATACTAAGAATTGGTGGAATTTTTTTAATAGACTTTGCAAATCTAAATAGGTTTTATAAAAAGGAAAATGTACAACAATATGCACTTAATCAAAAAATGGATGTTGAACATGATATAGTTCCTCCTTGAAAGAATAACCAACCTTCATGTGACATTGCTCCATCAATTGAAACATAGTCATTAATTTATGTCTCCACCCTCCAACAAGATATTAATGTTCCCCCACATGCCTCTTTTGTCAAATTTTAACCCTTTTTCATATTTGAAAAATCCAATTCATTATGCAAATAGTCCAATAAACAAAGACAACTTATTTTTATGTCATTTTGTATTTTGACCATATTATGGTTGTCCTTACAATTTGCATCATTCATTAATCTTGTAGTTTTTGTGTGAAAGCTAAATAATTTACCTCAAATTGGATGGTGCAATAATTTTCAATTTAAAAAAAAAAAAAACTTGAAATCATTCCATTTGGTCAAAATAGGCTATGAGCCATGGGATCTTTGATAATGATAGGCAAACCTAGTAGGAAATATTTGTAGAACAAACTTCAAAGGATCAAATTTCATTACTTCTCTAGAAATTTGCATTGAAATGACCCTTATAGTAGACATTTTAATACTTGCAAAAATGATAAGATTGGTTTTGATGCTTTTACTTCTAACAATATGCCAACCTCCTCCAATCATCAAGAAGGTACTAAGAATACATGAAATGAAAATACTCCTTGTTATGTTATCAAGCGAAGCTTTCCTTATAAACATCCAAGATTAAATCCATTCATTAAATAACAAATATTTTCAAGACTATGTGCAAATTTTCAAACCCTATTGAAAACTTGTCATTTGACATGTAACATGCATATTAGGTGCTCAAGAACATAAAATTACTTCCTATGGATCTATTTCAATTATTATCCCAAAATTTTATATCTTATAATAGAAGGTAATAATTTGATATCCTCATCAATTTTGAGTAGTTCTCTTCTATACAAGACCTTTTATGGCATTGGATTACCTCATCTTTTTTGTAATGTAACTGCCCTATTATGCTTAATTTACCCTTACACAATTTATATTTTTTTCCCCTTTTGACTATTTATTGATATTTAGATTTTGGATTGTTGTATTGCCTTCTTATGGTCCATAATTAGTTAATTCCCTTATTGAGTTCAAGTGAATATAATTATAATTAACACAATGTATTTTCAATTTGAATTGGATTTGAATTAAAATTCAAGTGACTACAATTCTAATCACTTGAGTTTAAATTCTAATTCAATTGATTGCAATTGCATTTCCGATAAATTCAATTGAATGGAAGTTAAATTTGTTTGCATTCCACTTTGAAAAAGCATTTTAATTTGAATTGAAATCGAATATGAATTGAATAGTTGTTGATTTTCATAATCCAACACAAGTGAAAAGGAGATATCTTCCCTCCTTATTCAATAAAATCTCGTTGAAATGCCCTATATACTTAAGAATTGGTTGCCTATGTGAAATTGTCAAATGGTCAACCACTAATGAACTCTATATTTATTTTAAACCAATCTAGATATTATCGTCACTAAAATTATTTGTCAATATGATCACGATAATTAAAAATGAAGCATATTGTCATTGAGAAGCCCATGTTAATGGTATGTAAATGGAACAGAATGGGGGAGACATAGACATGTCACAATATTTGTTAAAAATAATGAACAATGAAATTCCTATCAATTTGAAATTGCAACTCAGTTAGATCTGTTTTGTTGTTGTTATGTTGGGTTCTTTCATATCTCTACCTTGTGTATATATGTGTGATTGTACAACCATATAGAATTAGGTGGGAGTAAAAGAAGAAAGATATTGTGTTACTGTTTAAGAATGAGAGAGTTGTCACTGCTGCAGTATACTTAGTTGTTTTAGTTGTAAGATTTTTCTCATTTTTAAGGTGTACATCCGATGATCTACATATGGTTGATGATAATTAACCTCATGTTTTATGATAGATTAAGCCCATAGGTGGGTAACATTTCGAAAACTAGGGTAACCCACCTACAATTTTATCCTCAACCTTCTTATTTTGGGGAATAA
This sequence comes from Sphagnum contortum, assembly GCA_963920785.1. Lineage (NCBI taxonomy): Eukaryota > Viridiplantae > Streptophyta > Sphagnopsida > Sphagnales > Sphagnaceae > Sphagnum > Sphagnum contortum. Next base: position 1,099,214 of record OY987287.1, on the reverse strand, counting down.
TGCTAGCTTGGGCATAAACTTATCTTTCCATGTATGCTGTTTTACTGAACATATATTTTCTAATTCTTACGTGATGCATTGATGCAGCACTACTATATTGGATGTTAAACTTCCTCCATATTGCAGACTTTTCACAATTTACCCTACAAGAATTTTCAAGCTTGTCTTTGCAGTTCGCCACAATCAACCTCCTCAAGCTGGTCAGGAGCTCCAAAGAGAGTGGCAAGCTTTCAAGTCGCAAAGAGCTAGTGAAATCTAGTGTTTGCAATTTTGGTAGCGCACCTTGATTCACTTCTGGAAATTCAACTAGCGAACAAAAATATAGTTGCAACCTTATAAGAGCTGGGAACGCTCCACAAAGTGTGAAAGTTGTTGGAAGATATTCCAAATGGGAGAAAATTAAATCAATTTCTTGAAGTTGTTTGCACTGATATGCCAACGCAGCTGGCAGGGTTTTCATGGTGTACCATACTTGTAGGGTCTTCAGCTTTGTAAGAGCAACATTGTTCGGTAGCTGCGCAACTGATTTTTTTGATGAAAAAATTGTAAGTTCTGTGAGATTACTTAATCCACATATGTCTTCCAATGAAGCTCCAAACAGTTGGTTTACATGATCCACAGATTTCGCTCTTGCCCTTGCCCTGCCTGATAGTGTATTTTGAGCCCCCCATGTCAAGTTGGAACAACGTGCTGTGTGTAATATTTGCAATGATGTAAGGTCAGTCATTCCAGAAGGTAGGTACTCCAAATTTGAACAATTATCCAAAATCAGAAATTTTAACAATCATAGTTTCCGTACTGTGTCTGGTAATCTCTTTAGATAAATACAATCACTGAGATCAAGATAAACCAAATTTTTAAGATCTCCAAGCTCCTCAGGTAAATAGTCAAAACATCCCTTGCACAGATTCAGAACACTCAGTTTTGGAAAATTGCTCGAGAAACTTGCTGGTAAAGAGAACATCAGATTGTGACCAAGTAGTAGAGTCACCAATTTAGGTGCACAAAATCTCTGAGGAAGTGTCTTCAGGTTGTTTGTGTGCAATGAGAGTCTCACAACTTCCAATATTTTTGTCCACTCTTTGGGGATTTCATCCAAATTTCGACCTGCTTGATAAAGATAAAGTTGTTTTGCAGGGAGTGTACCATCCTCTTTTTTCAGTAAATAAAAAGCTAGGTCTCTCATCACATCATGCACCTTGAAAGTCAGCAAATAACATTCATCTGAATCAAACTGTCCATTTGACTCAATGAATGATCGCTTCCACAACTTCTTCAACAAGGAAAATGCATCTGCTCTAGGATCATCTCCATCATGCGCAGGAACCAACCCCTCCCCTGTCCAATGGAACAAAATCTCTTCAAAAAGAATCTTAGAATCTTCAGGAAATGCTGCAAAGTAATGAAAACATTGCTTCAAGCGATAATCATCCTCAGAGAGGAGATCATAGCCAAGTTTCAAGCGCTCATATAGCTGCTCTTCAACAGTCCTTTCTTGCATGCGTGATTCCCTCAGCTTCTTCAGTAGTGACGCCCATTCAAATTCACGTGAGGACATTTCAAACACTGCTCTGCCTATAACCTTGAGTGCTAATGGAAGACCTTGGCACTCCTCAGCAATGGACTGTGCCAACGGCACTAATTCACATGGCACATTGGATGATGGTCTGAATGCATGCACACAAAAAAGGCTCCAACTATCCTCCTCCGAAAGCCGAGTCATATGCTCTTGGGTTATGTGTGGAGTCGGTCTGTCCAATACCGACCGGTTTCTAGTGCTCAACAATATGACACTTCCTTTTCCCCTAGCTAAGTCAAGAGAAACAAATGCTTCATCTTTCCAAACATCATCCAGAACCAAGAACACTCTTCTCCATCTAAAATGATCGAATAATTTGAATTTGTAATCCTCTGCAATTGCAGTGTTTTCTGGTTGAAGACCCAGTTCCACACTGAGGGACCGATATAGAGCCATTATATCAGGAGTTTGCCCCACAGTGCGCCAAATGAACTTGGCTCCTTCAAAATGGCCAAGTACCTTTGGACTCCCATACACTCTTTGAAGAAGAAGGGTTTTGCCAACTCCACCCATGCCCCATACTCCCACATAGCGAGGAGCTGCATCACTTCGTTCGGAGGTCAACAATATTTCTAACCTCTCCACATAACTGTCCAGACCAAACATTGCGTGAGGCAAGTCATGGACCTCTTGTAAAGCTGGATCACAGTCTCTTCCCGCCTTCAGAATGGACATACAATTACAATGAGATCAGTCTATTTGTCAATCATAGAACATAATATAAGTACATAATCACTGACTAAAGATGACCTTTCTATCGTACTTTCCCAGAAGGTAATGCTTCCATGTTTATGAAACATTGAACTTACTAGATTATCAAGACTCACCTCTCGACAAATGTTGATCAATTGTAGAAGCAAACTGTAGCTGGGATGTTCTTTACTTGGAGGCTTGCACACCTCCATGTGATTGGCATCTTCAACCATGTAAGTATTATCTCGGGCTAATCGTTGTGCCGAGCTAAAATCCACCAATCTTCCCTAATCCAATCATAAAGCCCAAATTGCACATGTCAGCATCTGACAACATCAAATCATCATGGTTGTTTGGTTGCAAAAACTTTATTTCATCTGACATATACATACCACTTTCTCCATTGGCCTGCCCTCGCAAAAAGCATATACATTAATTTTGTTTCCATTGACAATGTCATGAAAATCCATTGATAATTGTTCCATATCTCGTTGCCAGGGTTGCATATTATCCATTATTCCAGGATGCTGTCTGTTGTTGCACCTTAACAACTTGCTCACATATTTAGCAAAATTGCTTGATCCAGCATGTGGAACAGCATAGAAAGCTACCCCTCTCACATTCCTCATAAACACTTCCGCATGCTCCACCATAGTTTTGGACCAGGAATTGATAGGATTCTGGATGGTTGATGCCCTATTTAGTTTTACAACCAAGCTCTTCAACACCAACCCTCCAAAACTATGGCCTATTAAAATAATAGGATGATGCCATATATACCTGCACAGAACATATTCATTTGCCATGCTGAATTTCCAGGAAACATTTAATTATCTTCTACATTTCGAATTAGTGTTGTGTAACAAAAATTTCTTGGAGTAAACTCTCTAAGTTTATTCAAAAAAACCTTTCCACTTAGCATTGCAGCTCTCCTGCTTGCAATTTCAAAACTTTGCAGACCAATCTTTCTACCATTCACATTCAAATATCTGAATAATTCCATTCATCCTACATGCATGCTATGTTTATTTTTTAAGAGCATCAACACACCATTTACTGTTTAGGGCTGTTACCATTTACAATCACTTATACCTACAGCTTTTTGGTACAAACTAAAAATAACCCTCCGGTCGGGCTACAAATCTTGTGTATGAAGAAATTTATCTCTTGCACATTTGTAACTGAAATCACTTTACTGGCCCAAGCAAAGTCCGTTAATAATCAAGGAGGTGACTCGTACCTACGATCCATAAGATTTTGGAATAGGTTATGGGCAATACAATCACTGATAAGCCAACAGATTTTCTATGCAATTGAGAGATGACCAAATGGTTGGGTTACAAATCTTAGATCTGAAAATTTTAGTTCCTTGATATATTTGTGAGTGAGCCTACTACATTTGCCCAAGCATGTCATTTTGACAATGAAAGAGAGGTGACTTTGTACCTAGGATTCATGAGAGTCTGGAATAGGTTATGTGCAATCTCTGATACGTGATCATGAGGGGAGGTTACTACATGTGCATTGTATGATACAGAATAAATGCGCACAGCATTCCCCAAATCAAACGGTAGCCATTCTTCAGGCCAACATACGTCATCATTCCCTCTTTGTGTCCAAGTACTTCTCCAAGCATCACCAGTGTCATTTGCAGTTAATTGGAGCCCATGGAACAACACCACATCCAATGTAGTCCTTTGCTTGCCTTCAGGAGGCGGCCATAGTTGATGCACTGGCCAATCACTCTGCCACCAAAATTCTACATTCAAAACATTGTGCAATAACCAAAATCCAAATCACAGCACAAGTAAGCATCTGAAATTTCTGCGAGGACAGGCCACCAATTGATTTATGAACATAATAGAATGGGCAATTTGAACCAAAACACTTGGAAATAAATTAGTACCACAGACTGGACCAATCTGCAAGGTGAAAGGAACTCACAGAACTAGTGGCCATGATGATCAAGATGGCTTATCGTAGTCATACATAAATGCATGATATGGTAACACTCAGAGATAGCATGTGCCTTGGTAGTGTCATTAACTGGTAAACTGTCATTCAACTTTATTTTTAAGAGCTGAGAGCAATCCAAAAATCCTCACTGCTTGTATAAGTGGCTCCTGTAACATATAAGAGGAGGGGTGTTGCTCTCAAGAACTAATGGCTTTTCATTCTTCATTGAATTGACAGGTCAAAAACAGCATGTTGGGAGCTGCCATACAAATGGCGGTGTTGCTGTCAAGCATCCATTTTCCTTTCATTCACACAAGGGGAGAAAATCCCTGACAACCCTGTGCAGTTACAAATATCATACCCTGTCGCACACTGTTGAACACTTCTCTCCACTCCCAATCAAACAATAGAGAGTCAATCTGAAGCCTCTGTCACCTAGCCACAGATACATATACAGTACCACTCTAAAAGTCAGACTCTATACATTATTTGGAAAAACCCTGAAGGGTGAGGAAACAATACATAATATTTTGTTCACCTGGTTTTTTAGCCCTTGAGTGATTGGATCTGCTGACATGATTAGTAGACATTTGTTGACTCATAAACAAAGAACTAGTCATATTGATCAAAAGTTCACAAATCATTAGACCCTAAGCAAGAGATGCTCAGCCAAAAATACCTAAAGAAACAGAGTCCAGCACCCCAAAATGTTGCATCATCAGGAAGAATATCTGAAATTCCTGAGTCTGGAAGCACCATAAGAAGGAATAGCCATTAAAAGATGAGACGCTGAAAACTTGCTATTGAATTTGAACCACACCATAATCTGTTCTAAACGAAACTCATATGCTTAGTACCTCAAAAATTGGGCGCATAGACGGAGGTTCAATCCTGCTGATGCAAAGGCAATTTGTAGAAGACAGGCCTTCAAATAGTTCAAGGTCCTTGAGCAACAACAGGTAGGACTCCCTCGTTCTGGAATGCGATTTCTGGAACTCTGAAAACTAAAACTTCAAGTGACATTGGAGAGCAATTTACTGAACTGATCCACCAGATTCCAAGTGTTCAGCAAACAATCAATGCACAACCAACAAGAAAACATGACGGTAGGAGTCCATGTAGCACAGTATCACCAATTGTGGTTTTGTAGATGCCCTAGAAAATAAGGTTGCTTGCAAGCTGGTAGCATACCAGGGAGATGGTCATCGGCTGCGAGCGTGCAGACTCCAGAGTAGTCAGAGTCGAAAATTAGTAGCAAACCTTCAAAACACCGAGAGTTGGGAGCTATCGACGCGGTACTGAAAACTATCGAACTTAGCAATACACCTACCATGTGATTTTTCCGTGGATGTTCCCCTTGCAGAAATTACGACACGACACCGAGACACACATGACTGATCTTCTGTATTCTCCACACCACATTGGACAGTACAGTTCAGTGAAGCTGCATAAAGCTCGACCACTGGTTCTATTTTAATCTCGCAGGGGAAACTCTGGTCCAAAACAGCAAGACAGACGGGACCTCTTCAAACTTCAACAAACCCCCTACCTATGTGAATTGTAGACGGAGGTTTACAATATGCAACAGCAATCGTCACTCTCCGAAACAAGCTCCACATCGTGTAGGACAATCCAGCGCGAAAAAGGAATTGACAGACAGTGACCGAAGCGAAGAAAAATGTCGGAAGAGAGAAGAGAAACCAAAAGTTCTACAAGTTGCAGGTACGCTAGAACCGAACAGAAAACAATTGCTTGTTGCGCAAGGGAGAAAGATGCATCTAAAAGCCACCTCTTGGGGAGGTGGAAAATGCAGTCAGCTCTTGAAGACGGCACATTTCTCCTTCCTTCCGTCTCTTGCCGTGTCATGCGTAGCCGTGTTTTTATTTTTTTGAAATTTCTAAACTGGAAAATGTGGCGATAAAATTAGTCGAAGTCGCTTTAGGAAAACACAAATTTTCCAATTTTTTTGTTAAAAAGGGGAAATTTTGTCCAAAAAAAAACACTGCTGGTCGCTGCATAGGTAGTCTTCCTCGCTACGGCGCTGTAAGGTTCGCAATTGTGTATTATTTTTCAATTTTCTGATGTCAAAAATTTAGTAAACTTTTCGAAAAATTTATCAAAACTAGTCAAAATTAGTAACGTTTTCTCTTTTTTTTTCCCCCACATTTGTGAAGTTGGTTTGTTGGCAATCATGCATGACTAGTGCGTGCCCGTGACGGTCGGACACAATCTACCCGTGCCTGCTTTTTTTTTTCCTTCACTCCAAACCCATTCCCCAAAAAACCTAAAAATTTGAAGTCTAATACCTTCTTCTTCTTTTTTTCAACAAATCCTCTTTATTAATTCACTTACAACTTAAGGCACACGACGACACGATCGATGGCCGGCCTCGTTTCTGTCGAAACTACGCCGGAAAAGGTCAGCCCGTCGAAAAAAAAAAAAAAAACACCCTGTCCGTGTAGGCAGGAGCTTGGAGATTTCCGACAGCATCGACGATGGTAGTTTACGGCGAAAAAAAAAAAAAAACTGTGTCCGTGTAGGCGAGAGTTTGGAGATTTCTGGCAGCATCGACGACGGCAATTTAGGGCAAAAAAAAAAAGAAAAAGAAAAGAAAAAAAAAACCTTGTCCGTCTGTAGGCGAGAGCTTAAAGATTTCCGACAGCATTGACGACGATAGTTTAGGGCGAAAAAAAAAAAGAAAAAAAAAACCATGATCACAAGGCTATACACCCCAGTTTCAGGACCTTGGTTTCGGACCTCGATTTCAGGACCTGATCCTGTCCGTCTGTCGAGGTCCTGTTCGTTCGTCGAGGTCCTGAAACCAAGATCGACACCTGGACGCACAGACAGACACACAGCTGAATTAATAAAGTAGATAGGGTTTAAATCGAGCTACTAGTCCCAAGGGGAAGTAGAAAAATCTAAGATTCCTCCTCTAATTTGGAGGCTTGTTGGAGCCTATTCTTTAAATATAATGATTATAGACTTTCTTTCCACTCATAAAGTGGCAACTCGATTATAAAAAACCTAGTTTCCCCCAAAAAAAATTCCAATCTTTTTGTAAAAGAAATTGTTACACAATTGCTCCATGCAGTTTTGTGTTTAGAACCCAATGAACTTGGGATTAATCCAAGTTTATATAATGTCAATTTAAATAATTTATAATTAAATGTAATTCATAATTTCTTTATAATATCGAAATATTATAATGCATGTGTTCCTACTCATTATCTATATCATTGATTTGTAAGTTGTAAGAAAATTGTTGCTATTAATTTAAGTAGGACAATCTTAAGTTTCATATGTTGTCCCTTGAACAATTTCAAAGTATAATTTGTTTTGCCCATTCTCAAGTGAGGCATGTAAAAGTGTCTTTTCAGACTTGTTTTTTGTAACTTTTTTTTCCAACACCATATTCAGAAGTAAAATTTCAATATGTAATTCAACTTGCATTTGCATTACATTATTATTCATGCCTTTGATAACTAGATTATAATTTAGTCCACAAATAATGGGAAACAATCAGAAGGTGTATATAATTGGTTCTCCAATAAAAGTGTATCCCTTTACTATATATTTCATTTGTTGATTGTGTCGACATCACAATGAGGTTAGCACTTGGCACTACATGTCACATATGACTACACTTAGGCCTGCTTTACACTAAGAGTCAGGTCCAATGTTGAACCCAAATCCAACATTCCTATTAGTGCAAAAGTTGAAGTCAGCCCCAAGGGCTTTACACTAGGAGTCAAGGGCTGAAATAGAAAAAAAACTTTTCAATTTGCCCCAAGTACTAATAAATGATGAACTTTATGGCCTTGTATGGGCCCCAAGGCTAGAAAAAGGATACCATCAAATTTGGGAGGCCAATTTGCAACCCGTGGGGCCAATCTTCTAGCATTTATTAAGGGTCTGGCTAACGCAACACACCTCGATGATAGAAAAACACACCTCTTAACCGGATCTGCCTAGGTAGGCAGTACCATGGATTCCCACTCAGTGTAATGGGTATCACTCAGTGTCAGGGTATCACTCAGTGTAATGGGTATCCTCTTGGGTGTGTCTGGGTTTAGGGTTTCTGCACTAAATCGTGTGTGTCCGTACGTTCGTCCGTCCAATATCCTATTGGCTAGAAGATTGTCCGACGTGTGATTGGACGGAAGGGTGGAAGGGAGGTGAGTTCTCTCTCTCACTCATAAACACAAATGAGGAGGTGAATTCTCTCACACACACACACACATTCATTTACATGTGTAAATGGGTTTAACAACTAGGGTATCACTCAGTGTAATGGGTATCCTCTTGGGTGCGTCCGGGTTTAGGGTTTCTGCACTAAATCGTGTGTGTCCGTCTGTCTGACTGTCTGTCCGTCCGTCCGTCCAATATCCTATTGGCTAGAAGATTGTCCGATGTGTGATTGGACGGAAGGGAGGTGAGTTCTCTTTCGCTCACACACACACACATTCATTTACATGTGTAAATGGGTTTAACAACTAGTTATGTTATAGAACAAGGGTCTGGCTAACGCAAAACACATATTACACTGAGTGTCTGCCCTTCCGTCCAATCACACGTCAGACAATCTTTTAGCCAATAGGATATTGGACGGACGGACGGATACACACGATTTAGTGCAGAAACCCTAAACCTTAAACCCGGACACACCCAAGAGGATACCCATTACACTGAGTGATACCTTGACATTGAGGGATACCATGATACTGAGTGATACCCATTACACTGAGTGATACCCATTACGGACACACCCAAGAGGATACCCATTACACTGAGCGATACCCAGTACACAGTGGGAATCCATGGTACTACCTACCTAGGCAGATCCGGTTAAGAGGTGTGTTTTTCTATCATCGAAGTGTGTTGCTTTAGCCAAACCCTTTATTAATATGCTGACATCAATGTTCCAGCATTTATTAGTAACTTGGGGCCAATTTGCAACCCAAAAATGCTCAAAGTTGGGGCCAAGTATTTTTGGCCCTAACTCCTAGTGTAAAGGGGGCCTTATGCAACCCATGTAATTTTCATTGTTAATGTTGTTGGTAACTATTTTTTAATCACAACCTGCAGTTAAAAAATTACATTTTTCTTTTTCTAGTCCCCCTCTCATCTTCCATCCTTTTTGTGTGAAAAGAAAAACTCCCAATTACATGGGAAATTGTATCAATTTAAATTCAGCCTCAATGCACACAAGCCCCCACATAAAAAACACTTCAAAATTCATCTAAAAAAAAAAAAAAAAGAGAAGACCCCCAACCTACCAATTTGGATTTTCAAAATTCCAACCATTTACATGACATCTAAGGCGCAATGCATAGGGACAATTGACAATTAATTATGTTAGACACATTTTGAAAGGTTTGAAACTTACCTATCATTTCATTTTACATGTTCAAATTTTTAGTTTTCATGAAATCATTACATATCAATAGGTATTCAAGAGAATTCACAACCAAAAAAATCAAAGAAAATTACAAAATCTGACCAAAATTTGAGTTCTTGAAAATTCTCTAAATTGGTATTACACATTCAATGTTATACACAATAACCATCACATTGTCAATGCATTCAATAGGTTGATGATCTCTAATCAAATGCATATAATGTAACAACCACCTTTGCGGTAAGGGATGTATGAAAATGGAGACCAAATTCAACCATGAGATTATTTTGGGTTTGACTTTTTGGTAAGCAGTAACTTAATTTATAATCATCATAAACGCAAAGATTTAAATAATGAATCATGGGTAAAATTATCATAACCTAATTGATGAATTTAGTTGTTATTTTTAAAGCATTTAGATCACATATTTTAAACAAACCACAATTGGAAGAAAATTCAAGATTCTAGTAGCGTCATATGAAAACTACACCTCTTAAGAATGCCCCATCTTTACCCTACCTCCCTGCTATGTGTATATATAAATAATCAATTTTTATCTTATTTAAAATAAATATGGAGATATTTATCAATATTAAAATTACTCAACACTGTTATTTCATAATATTAGTAATTATATATAATGTACTATTTGATATGTTACAATTAAGAATACATTTAAAGCAATATTTAAGCTAATAGTATACATCATAAAAAATAAAATTTACATAAAGGACTTATTCTGTATTTTTATAAAATATAAAATAGCAACCTAGGATATAATTATATAAGTCTTTGATTAGCTTCCCCTCTTCAAAAAGCTAGAGTTGAAGCAAGAAGGCAAATCTATAACCATGTCTTCGACATAAGAGAGACAAAAAAGAGAGAAATTAGATCTGAATTTGTCGTTTTCAGGTGTCAACAAGTGCTGCTGGATCCAACAAAACTTTCCAAAAACACCTTCTCCACCTTCTAAATTTAGGAAAAAAGCTTGCTTGAGCATAATTTTATCTTTACATGAATGGTCTTTTAACTGAACATATATTTTCGAATCCTTAGGTCATGAGTTGTTGCATCACTATACTGGATGTTAAACTTCCTCCATATTGTGGAGTTTTCACAATTTATCCTACAACAGTTTTCAAGGTTCTCTACACAGTCCGCCACAATCAACTTTCTCAAGCTGGTTAGCAGCTCTAAAGAGAGTGGTAAGCTTTCTAGATGCCAACAACTAGTGAAATCTAGTGTTTGCAAACTAGGTAACGCACCTTGATTTACTTCTGGAAATTCAACTAGGTCACAATGAAATAGTTGTAATTTTTTAAGAGCTGGGAACGCTCCACAACGTGTGAAAGTTGTTGGAAGGTATTTTAAATGGGAGAAAATTAAATCAATTTCTTGAAGTTCTTTGCACTGATGTGACAACGCAGCTGGCAGGGGTTTAATGTCAAACCATACTTGTAGGAGCTTCAGCTTTGGAAGTACAGATACATTGTTAGGTAGTTGCAGCAGTGAATTTGCTGATGCACAAATTGTAAGTTCTGTGAGATTACTTAATCCACATATATCTTCCAATGAAGCTCTTACCCTGCCTGATAGTGTATGTAAACCCCATATCAATCTGCAACAACCTCCTGTGTGTAATACTTCCAATGATGTAAGATCAATTATTCCAGAAGGGAGATATTGTAAACATTTACAATTATCTAAAATCAGGAATTTCAACACTCGTAATTTCCATATTGTATCAGGTAAAGTCTCTAGAGAAAGACAATCACTGAGATCAAGATAAACCAAATTTTTAAGATCTCCAAGTTCCTCAGGTAAATAGCGAAATTTTCCGTTGCTCAGATTCAGAACACTCAGTTTTGGAAAGCTGCTGGAGAAACTCGTTGGTAAAGAGAACATCAGATTGTGACCAAGTAGTAGAGTCACCAATTTAGGTGCACAAAATCTCTGAGGAAGTGTCTTCAGGTTGTTTGTGTGCAATGAGAGTCTCACAACTTCCAATATTTTGGTCCACTCTTTGGGGATTTCATCCAAATTTCGACCTGCTTGATAAAGATAAAGTTGTCTTGCAGGGTCTGTACCATCCTCTTTTTTCAGTAAATAAAAAGCTAGGTCTCTCATCACATCATGCACCTTGAAAGTCAGCAAATAGCCGTCATCTGGATCAAACTGTTCATTTGACTCAATGAATGATCGCTTCCACAACTTCTTCAACAAGGAAAATGCGTCTGCTGCAGGATCATCTCCATCATAAGCAGGAACCAACCCCTCCCCTGTCCAATGGAACAAAATCTCTTCAAAAAGAATATTACAATCTTCAGGAAATGCTGCAAAGTAATGAAAACATTGCTTCAAGCGATAATCGTCCTCAGAGAGGAGATCATAACCAAGTTTCAAACGCTCATATAGCTTCTCTTCAACAGTCCTTTCTTGCATGCGTGATTCCCTCAGCTTCTTCAGTAGTGACACCCATTCAAATTTCCGTAAGGACAGTTCAAATACTGCTCTGCCTATAACCTTGAGTGCTAATGGAAGACCTTGGCATTCCTTAGCAATGGACTGTGCCAACGGCACTAATTCACATGGCACATTGGATGATAGTCTGAATGCATGCACACAAAAAAGGCTCCAACTATCCTCCTCCGAAAGCCGAGTCATATGCTCTTGGGTTATGTGTGGAGTTGGTCTGTCCAATAACGACTGGTTTCTAGTGCTCAACAATAGGACACTTCCTTCCCCCTTGGCTAGGTCAAGAGAAACAAATGCTTCGTCGTTCCAAACATCATCCAAAACCAAGAACACTCTTTTCAGTCTAAAACAATTGAATAATTTCAATTTGTAAACCTCTCCAATTTCATTTTCCTTTAGTCCTAGATTCAATTCCGCATTGATGGACCGATATATAGACATTACATCAGGAGTTTGCCCCACAGAGCGCCAAATGAACTTCGCTCCTACAAAATGGTCATGTACCTTTGGACTTCCATACACTCTTTGAAGAAGAAGGGTTTTGCCAACTCCACCCATGCCCCATACTCCCACATAGTGAGGAGCTGCATCAATTCGTTCAGAGGTCACCAAATTTTCTATCCTCTCCACATAACTGTCCAGACCAAACATTGCATGAGGCAAGTCATGGACCTCTTGTAAAGGTGGATCACAGTCTCTTCCCGCCTTCAGAATGGACAAACAATTACAATATGATCAGTTTCTTTGTCAATTATAAAACATAATAAGTACATAATCACTGACTAAAGATGTCCTTTCTATCATACTTTATCAGAAGGCAATACTTCCATATTTATGAAACATTGGACTTACTCGATTATCAAGACTCACCTCTTGACAAATGTTGATGAATTCTAGAAGCAAACTGTAACTGGTGTGTTCTTTACTAGGAGGCTTGCACACCTCCATGTGATCAGCATCTTCAACCATGTAAGTATTATCTCGGGCTAATCGTTGTGCCGAGCTAAAATTCACCAATATTCCCTAATCCAATCATAAAGCCCAAATTGCACATGTCAGCATCTGACAACATCAAATCATCATGGTTATTGGTTGCAAAAACTTTATTTCATCTAACATATACATACCGCTTTCTTCATTGGCCGGCCCTCACAAAAAGCATATACATTAATTTTATTTCCATCGACAATGTCATGAAAATCCATTGATAATTGTTCCATATCTCGTTGCCAGGGTTGCATATTATCCATTATTCCAGGATGCTGTCTGTTGTTGCACCTTAACAACTTGCTCACATATTTAGCAAAATTGCTTGATCCAGCATGTGGAACAGCATAGAAAGCTACACCTCTCACATTCCTCAAGAATACTTTCGCCTGCTTCACCATAGTCTTGGACCAGGAATTGACAGGTTTTTGGGTGGTTGATGCCCTTTTTAGTTTTACAACCAAACTCTTCAACACTAACCCTCCAAAACTATGGCCTATTAAAATAATAGGATAATGCCATATATACCTGCACAGAACATATTCATTTGCCATATTTAATTTCCAAGAAACATTTATTTTTCTTCTACATTTTGGATTAGTCATGTGCAACAAAAATTTCTTGGCATTTTCTCCAAGTTTGTTTTAAAAAATTGTTTTTACTTCGCATTATTACTGTGCTGCTTGCAATTTCAAAACTTTGCAGATTCATTTTCTATCATTCACATTGCTATATCTGATAATTCAATTCATCCCAAACATGCTATGTTTATTTTATAAGAGTATCAACACATCATTTACTCTTTAGAGTTGATAGCATTTTCTATCATTTATATTTACAGGCTTTTGGTACAAACCAAAAATAATCGTCGGTTTGGGCTACAAATTTTGTGTATGAAAAAATTTATATGTTGCACATATTTTACTGAATTTACTTTATTGGCCTAGGTAAAGTCAGTTATTAATCAAAGAGGTCACTTCTATCTACGATCCATAAGATTTCTGAATAGATATGGGTAATACAATTACTGATAAGCCAACAAATTTTCTATGCAATTGAGAGATGACCAAATAGTTTGGTTAAAATCTTCAATCTGAAACTGTTAGTTTTCTGATATATTTGTGAGTGAGATTATATTTGTGAGTGAGACTACATTTGCCCAAGCCTATCATTTTGACAATGAAAGAAAGGTGACTTCGTACCTAGGATTCATGAGACTCTGGAAAAGGTTATGTGCAATCTCTGATACGTGATCATGAGGGGAGGTTACTGCATGTGCATTGTATGATACAGAATAAACGCGCACAGCACCCCCCAAATCAAACGGTAACCAATCTTCAGGCCAACATCCGTCATCATTCCCTCTCTGTGTCCAAGTGCTTCTCCAAGCATCACCAGTGTTATTTGCAGTTAATTGGAGCCCATGGAACAACACCACATCCAATGTAGTACTTTGCTTCCCTTCAGGAGGCGGCCATAGTTGATGCACTGGCCAATCACTCTGCCACCAAAAATGCCACATTCAAAACATTACACAGTAATCATTCAGTATCAAAGTCCAAACCACAGCACCATTCAGTATCAAAATTTGCTGATGAGTATTCAATACCATTATGAAAATAATAAAATGGGCAATTGCTTGGAAAGAAATTAACATCACAAACTCGACCAAGGTGAGAATACTCACAGAACTACTAGCCATATTGATCAAGATCCCTTTGTATAGCTATCTTTTGATATAGTAACACTCTGAATACCATGTCTTAATGCCAGTTGAAGTTCCATTCAGGTTTGCTTTTAAGAGCCAAAGGCAATCCTAAAATCTTTGCTTGGGTAAGTGACTCTTAATCCAGCTCGTTTGAAGCCGCCATACAAATGGTTGCTCCGCTCTTATATACCCATTCATTCAATCATGCAATAAGGAGAACCCCTGATAATATTTTCCTATTCCAGATAGCATACCCTGTTGCAAACTGTTGAAGTCTTGCCCGTAATCAAGCAGGCGATATAGTTTACTTGTATAACCTAGCCACAAATACATAGAGAAAACCACTCCAAATACTCTGCCAAAACATTATATCTAGAAACCCCCAGAAAATAGTAAATAACATTCTATTCAGCTGGCGATTGGATCTGCTAAACGCATCAGACACTAGACCCATATTCAGCCAAAAACCTGAAAAAAAGGACCCAGATTTCATAAACTACATGATAACCACAAGAAAATAAAATTGATTGACAGATGATCGCGAGAAAAATCCATAGTAAACAAAACTCTAGCACATATACTAAGGTTGAATCCATCTAATACAACAGAAATCTGCAAAACCCTTCAATATGGTTCTAGTTCCTGCGCAACATTACGTACGACTCTTTAGACCGCCAATGGGATTTCATGAACTTTCGAAGCAAGAACTAAAAGACACATTGGAAAGAAACTTATTGAATCGACCCGTCATCTAATTCCATGAGTTCAGCAAACAATCAATTCACATCCAACAAGAATGAATGTAGGAGTAGAGCTAACAGAAGACACAAATTATATATTTGTAGATTCTATAGAAAATAAAGAGCCTTGCAAGATGGTAGCATCACCTAAGAGAATGCTGGCTCCAGAGTCGAAAACTACTACCCGACCTTCAAAATACCGAAGGCTGACAGATGTAGACGCTGGAACATCCCTCATTCATCACGAACAGTAAAACCATCAGAACTAGAAAAATACCTGGAATACGCGTGAATTTAACGTGGACGTTCACCGTCCAGAATCGAGTCAACACGAAGACACAGATGACTTGTCTTCTGAACTCTCCAACCCACAATGGACAGTAGAGTTCAGTGAAGCCCCATGAAGCTCGGCCACTGGCTCTATTACAACCCCCCAGGCGAGACACTGCTCGAAAACAGCAAGCCAAACGGGTCCTCTTCAAACCCTAAACCCCAACCTCTGAATTGTAACAGCTTTATAATATGCAACGGCAATCTTCCCGCCTCCAGAACAAGCTACACACGTGTAGGGCAATCCGTCGCGAAAAAATAAAAATGAACACCGTACAATGGAAAAAGGCTAGCAACGAAAATGAAACCAGAAAGTCTACAAACTGCAGCTACCACCGAGTCAAGAAGAAATTTCTTTCTCGCTGCGCAGGGGAGAAGGCTGCATCTAAAAGTACCTCTTGCGGAGGAAGAGAACGCTAACCTGTCTTGAAACCTTTGAAGTGTAAAGTTGTGGTCGCAAAATTAGGCTAAATTTCATGGAAAAATAAAAATAAAATCTCCAATCATTTTTGCGAAGGGGACAATTTGCATTGAAATGGCTCGTGCATACGGCGCGCAGGGAGTCTTCCTCACTACGGCACAGTAATGTTTTCAACTATTGAAAACAACACAAAAACAATCGAAATTAAAAAAAAAAGAATCAAGGTTCATGAAATGAAACAATTGTACTGACTAACGAAGAGATTACAATGATTGTGTGCTTCAAATGCTAAAATCAAAAAATCGTACCTTGCAAGAACTAAAAACGTCTATGGCTTGCAAGAGCTTGCAAGAATTAACGAAGCTTAAGACTTTGTACGCGCTTGAGAATCATGAAAGGTTAGCAATACAAAGCCTCGAGAATCTCTTCGAAATATATTATGTCCTATCCGCCGCCTAACGCTAACCGTAGTCACCACCTAACCGTATTCTAGCCGCCGTCTAACGTTAACCCTAGTCGCCGTCTAACCCTAACCCTAGTCACCGCCTAGTCCTAACCCTAGCCGTCACCTAGCTTTAACCCTAGCCATCGCCTAGCACTATTTCTAGCCTAATTAGCTTCTACTTCCACCACTATCCAATTTAACCTAATTATTATAAGAATGTGAATATTATTCATCTTTGTACGAATGTTTAACTCATTCATCAACATTGAAAATTAAAAATGAATAATATTTCTAACATTAACTGCGTACGAGGTACAAAGCATATGAGTTTCTTTTTGAAGAGATTAAGGTGCTGTTCAAATTCAATAGCGAGTGTTCAGTGTGTCATCTGCTAATGGCGATTCCTGCTTATGGTGCTTCCAGACTCAGGAATTTCAGATATTCTTCCTGATGATGCAACATTTTGAGGTGCTGCACTCTGTTTCTTTAGGTATTTTTGGCGGAGCATCTCTTGCTTAGGGTCTAATGATTTGTGAACTTTTGATCACATATGAGTAATTCTTTGCTTAAGAGTCAACAATTCTCTACTAATCATGTCAGCAGATCCAATTACTCAAGGGCCAAAAACGACCTCAACAAAATATTATGTATTGTTTCCTCACCCTTCAGGGTTTTTCCGCATAATGTATAGAGTCTGACTTTTAGAGTGGTACTGTACATGTATCTGTGGCTAGGCGACAGAGGGTACAAATTGACTCTCTATTGTTTGATTGGGAGTTGAGGGACGAGTTCAACAATGTGCCACAGGGTATGATATTTGTAACTGCACAAGTTTGTCAGGGATTTTCTCCCCTTGTGTGGATGAAAGGAAAATGGATGCTTGAGAGGAACACCACTATTTGTATGGGAGCTCCCAACATGCTGTTTTTCACCTATCAATTCAATGAAGAATGAAAAGCCATTAGTTCTAGAGAGCAACACCCCTCCTCTTATATGTTACGCGAGCCACTTATACAAGCAGTGAGGATTTTTGGATTGCTCTCAGCTCTTAAACATAAAGTTGAATTGCAGTTTACCAGTTAATGACACTACTAAGGCACATGGTATCTATGAGTGTTACCATGTCGTGGATTTACTTATAACCGATAAGCGATCTTGATCAACATGGCCACTAGTCCTGTGAGTTCCTTTCACCTTGCAGATTGGTCCAGTTTGTGATATGAATTTATTTCCAAGCATTTGGGTTCGAATCGCCCATTCTATTACATTCCTAAATCAATTGGTGGCCTGTCCTCTCAGCAAATTTCAGATGCTAATTGGTGCTGTGATTTCGACTTTGGTTATTGTGCAATGTTTTGAATGTGGAATTTTGGTGGGAGAGTGATTGGCCACTGCATTAGCTATGGCCGCCTTCTGGAGGCAAGCAAAGGACTGAATTGGATGTGGTGTTGTTCCATGGGCTCCAATTAACTGCAAATGACACTAGTGATGCCTGGAGTAGCACATGGACACAACGAGGTCATGATGATGTATGTTGGCCTCAAAAATGGCTGCCCTTTGATTTGGGGGAGGCTGTGCGCATTTTCTCCATATCATACAATGCACATGTAGTAACCTACCCTCATGGTCACATATCATATATTGTGGATAACCTAGTCAAAACTCTCATGATTCCTACATACAAGCCACCTCAGTTTAATTGTCGAAATGGCATGCTTGGGCAGATGTAGTGGTTTATATATCAAGCAACTAGAATTTTCAGATATACGATTTGTGACCCAACCAATTGGTCATCTCTCAATTGTATGGAAAATCTGTATGCTTATCAGTGGTACTATATATCAGGCAATTATATATGGTGTTGCAATGCTTCCTGAAAAATGAACATAAACAGTAATGTATTGTGAAGGTTGAATGGAATCATCCTTATTTGTGAACATACACTATGTTTTTAAAGATTGGTGTTAAAAAGCTTGGTTTTGAAAGTGGAAAGGGCTTTGACTTTTTAAATTCTGAAAATGCCATGAGGAGAGCTGCAGTGCAAGAGTGTGGAACAGTTTCTTTGAATAATGTCAGAGGTGTGCACTCCCAAGATATATTACAGTCACACATAAATATAGACTTAACTAATATGAAATGTACAAGTCAATTAAGTATTCCCTGAAAAATCAGCACAGCAGATGAATATGTTATGTGCAGGTATGAATGGCATCA
Source organism: Sphagnum contortum (assembly GCA_963920785.1). Classification (NCBI taxonomy): domain Eukaryota; kingdom Viridiplantae; phylum Streptophyta; class Sphagnopsida; order Sphagnales; family Sphagnaceae; genus Sphagnum; species Sphagnum contortum. Next base: position 1,080,265 of record OY987287.1, on the reverse strand, counting down.
TCCTATTGTGTTAATAGGCCATAGTTTTGGAGGTTTCGTGTTGAAGAGCTTGGCTGTAAAATTGAAGACCATGCAAAATCCTAGCAATGACTGGTCAAAAGCTACATACAAGTGTGCGGAAGGATTTGTGAGTAATGTGAGAGGGGTGGCCTTCTATGCTGTTCCACATGCTGGATCAAGGACATTAGCTGAATATGTGAAGAAGTTGTTGAGATGCAACAACAGACATCATCCTGCAATAATGGATAACATTCAACCCTGACCTTAGAAGGAAGTGATGCAGCTACTCAATATGTGGGAGTATGGGGCATGGTTGGAGTTGGGAAAACTCTTCTCCTTCAAAGAGTGCATGGGAGCCCAAAGGTACATGGCCATTTTCAAGGAGCCAAGTTCATTTGGTGCACAGTGGGGCAAACTCCTGACATAATGGCTCTATCTCGGACCCTCAGTGCAGAACTGGGTCTGAAACCACAAAAGAACCTGAACCCAGAGGATTACAAGCTCAAATTACACTCTCAGTTTAGACGGAAAAGAGTGTTCCTGGTTTTGGATGATGTTTGGAAAGACAAGGCATTTGATTCACTTGACTTAGCCAAGGGAGATAGAAGTGTCACATTGTTGACTACTAGACACCGGTCTTTATTGGAAAGAGCAAGTCCCCACGTAAGCCAAGTGCATATGACTCCTCTTTTAAAGGAGGATAGTTGGAGCCTTTTTTGTGTGCATGCATTCAGATCACCATCCAATGTTCCATCTGAATTAAAGGCATTGGCACAGTCCATGGCTGAGGAGTGCCAAGGTCTTCCATTACCTCTGAAGGTTATAGGCAGAGCAATGTTTGGAAAGACCTCACCTGAACTTCAATGCAAACCACTAGTGAAGAAGCTAAGGGAATCACGCATGCAAAAGAGGACTGTGGAAGAGGAGTTGTATGAGGGTTTGAAGCTTGGCTATGATCTCCTCTCTGAGGATGATTGGCACTTGAAGGACTGTTTTCTTCACTTTGCAGCATTTCCTGAGGATTGTCAGATTTACATTGAAGACGTTTTGTGGCATTGGATAGGGAGGGGTTGGTTCCTGGAAATGGTGGAGATGATTGTAGAACGGATGCATTTTCCTTGTTAAGTAAGTTGTGGAGGCGATCATTCATTGAGTCAGAGGGAGGGGATTTACTGAGGTTCAACTTACATGATGTGATGAGAGACTTCGCTTTCTACATACTGGAAAAGGATTGTGGCACACCCCCTGCAAAAAAGCTTTATTTTTATTGAGCAGGTCACAATTTGGAAGAAATCCCCAAGGAGTGTACAGCAATATCAGAAGCTCTAAGACTATCATTGGACACAAACAAGTTGGAGAGACTTCCTGAAAGTTTTTATGCACCTAAATTGGTGTCTCTACTACTTGGTGGAAATCCAATACAGTTTGTACCAGAAAGTTTCTTGATCAATTTTCCAAAACTGAGGGTTCCTGAGGAACTTGGTAATCTTAAGGATTTGATTTGTCTTGACCTCTCTGATTGTAATAATCTACAGCGCATCAAAAGTAGCTTTTAAAGTTTTACCAGATGCAGTAGGGAAACTACATGTGTTGAAATGCCTAAGTCTATGTGACTCCAGGATGTTGAATTATCTCCCTTCTGGAGTGGCTGGCCTCACATCATTGCAAGTATTATGCACAGCACTTTGTTACAACTTGGCGTGGGCTGAACATACACCATCAGGCATGGCAAGATAAGAATCTTTGGGTCATGTATATCCAACCATCGGAGCTTCGTTGGAAGACATATGTGAGTTGGTTGCTCTAACAGAACTTCACATTTCTGGAGAAACAGATCCAGTGGTGGAGCTGCCTCACAATATATCTGCACTTACGAAGCTTAAGGTTCTATGGTTAGACCTGAATGTCAAAACCCTGCCAGCTGAGATGCCACATTGGTTCATATAACTTCAACGACTTGAAATTTGGGGCCACAAAAGTTTGGAATATCTTCCAAGGTCCTTCACATGTCATGGTGCTTTTCCAGCTCTTATAAATTTTCAACTATGTGTTCCGAGGCTTGTTGAATTTCTAGAAGTGGATGAAGGTGCTCTGCATAAATTGCAAACTCTAGATTTCAGTGGCTGCTTATCTCTTGGAACCTTGCCTCTCTCTTCGGAGGTCCTGAGCTGCTTGAGGAACTTGATTTTGTGGGACTGTGATCTAACACTTCAAGACTCTTGTAGGACAAATTGTGGAAAGTCCTCAATATGGAGGAGGTTTGACATCTGATATTAATTTTAGGGAGTCTCATTCATTAGATCTCAGAAAGAGTAGAGGATAGACATTAAGTTCCCACCACATGTTGTAGAAGAGTGGTGATGATTTGTAAGATCACTAATTTTGATGAAATTTTGGAAAAATACCAAATTTTAATTGGAAAAAAATGATTGAAAGGTTTATTTTCCAATGTGTTGATGTTTGTAATGTCACATGTGCTCATGTTTGTAACATGCAAATTGTGCAACTGATCAATTTTCCCCACTTGCCAATGTGTTGTACACATGTTTTTCATGTTCCAAATTGCCCTACTTCATTCCCCCCATTCCCATGAAACATCTTTAGACAGACTGTCCTGAATCCAATTGTTGTACAAAAGTTCAAAGTCTGGATGTGAAATTTTTAGTTTGCAAAAAAGCTTGAAATGAAGTCTGGCTACAGACTGGGAATCTGTTCCAATAAAATCCTTTCACCAAAAAATTAGTCACCTTGTTGATGCTGCTGCTGTCTGGGTCGGGACCATGAGACAAGACACTAACGGCCACAAATGCACTCACTTGGACTTTGCACTGTGATTGGCAAACCTCACATCCAACATAATAGATGAACCCCAGTCATGACCCATCAAGAACAGCTGTCACAGTCGCATGACCCACCAAGAACACCTGACATAGCAGCAGTAAAAACCAAACAACCAATGATGAAAGTAAGCATCCAATCCACATATTCAGCCCTTAGAAAACTGAATAAATGTTGATTTTGATGAGTGAATATGATGACAGGAGGTTCTCCTAATACATGTGAACCAAGGTACTGCCAACAATGACACCCATCCAATTTCAATGACTGGCTCATCAGCACACGTTGAACAAGAGGACCTAAGGTGACTTTGACAAGTCCATCCTGCCTAGAGGGCCTACAACACCACTCTACAATTGAGTTGTGGAACATCTACAACAATGAAACATGTTTTACTACTTCAAACCTAGAGATGTTTCATGGAAATGCTGGCAATGAAGTAGGGTAATTTGGAACATGAAAAACATGTGTACAACACATTGGCAAGTGGGAAAAATTGATTGGTTGCACATGTGACATTACAAACATGAGCACATGTGACATTACAAACATTTAACACATTTGAAAATAAACCTTCCGATCATTTTTTTCCAATTAAAAATTTGGTGAATTTTTCCAAAATTTCAGCAAAATTAGAGATCTTACAAACCATCACCACTCTTCTACATGATGTGGTGGAAACTGAATGTCTATCCTCTACTCTTTTGGACATCTAATGAATGAGACCCCCTAAAATTAATATTGGATGTCAAAACTCCTCCATATTGAGGACTTTTCACAATTTGTCCTACAAGAGTCTTTAAGTGTGTCCTGACACTCCCACAAAATCAATTCCCTCGAGCTGGTCAGGACCTCCAAAGAGAGAGGCAAGCTTCCAAAGAGAGTAAGAGCCAGTGAAATCTAGTGTTTGCAATTTAGGCAGAGCACCTTCATCCACTTCTGGAAATTCAACAAGCAGACACTCATGTAGTCGAAACCTTATAAGAGCTGGAAAAGCCCCACAAGATGTGAAGGACCTTGGAAGACATTCCAAACTTTCTAAGCAGCATAAATGAAGTTCTTGAAGTTGTATGCACTGATATGGCATCTCAGCTGGCAGGGTTTTGACGGTCAGGCGTACCCGCAGAAACTTAAGCTTTGTAAGTGCAGATATATTGTGAGGCAGCTCCACCCCTGGATCTTCTTTTCCATAAATTCTAAGTTCTGTGAGAACAACCAACCCACATATGTCTTCCAATGAACTGTAACAGTTGGATATACATGACCCAAAGATTTTGCTCTTTCCATGCCTAATAGTGTATGTTCAACCCATGTCAAGCTGTCACAATATGTTGTGTCTAATACTTGCAATGATGTGAGGCCGACCACTCCAGAAAGGAGATACTTCAACATATGGCATTGATCTAGAATCAGGCATTTCAACACATGTAATTTCCGTACTGCGTCTGGTAAAATCTCTAGATTATAATAACAAGAGAGGTCAAGACAAACCAAATCCTTAAGGTCACCAAGTTCCTCAGGTAAACTGTTAAACTTTCCATTCCTTAGATCCAGAACCCTCAGTTTTGGAAAATTGCTCAAGAAACTTGCTGGTAAAGATTCCCACCAAGTAGTAGAGACATCAATTTAGGTGCATAAAAACTCTCAGGAAGTCTCTCCAACTTGTTCGTGTCCAATGATAGTCTCAGAGCTTCTGATATTGCTGTACACTCTTTGGGGACTTCTTACAAATTTTGACCTGCTTGATAAAAATAAAGCTGTTTTGCAGGGGGTGTGCCACAATCCTTTTCCAGTATGTAGAAAGCCAAGTCTCTCATCACATCATGTACCGTGAAACTCAAGAAATACCATTCATCTGAACCAACCTCTCCATGTGACTCAATGAATGATCCATCCCACAACTTATTTAACAAGGAAAATGCATCTGCTCCAGGATCATCTCCATCATATGCAGGAACTAACCCCTCCCCTATCCAATTAAACAAAATCTATCCAAAAAAATCTTATCATCTTCAGGAAATGCTGCAAAGTAATGAAAACATTACTCCAATCTCAATGACTGGCTCATCAGCACATGTTGAACAAGTGGTAAGGTGACTTTGACAGTCCATCCTGGCTAGAGAGCCTATAACACCGCTCTACAATTGAGTTGTGGAACATCTACAACAATGAAACATGTTTTACCACTTCAAATCTAAGGATGTTTCATGGGAATGCAGGGAATGAAGTAGGGCAATTTGGAACATGAAAAATATGTGTACAACACATTGGCAAGTGGGGAAAATTGCGGTTGCACAATTTGCATGTTACAAACATGAGCACATGTGATATTACAAACATTAACACATTGGAAAATAAACCTTTCAATCATTTTTTTTCCAATTAAGAATTTAGTGAAATTTTCCAAATTTTCATCAAAATTAGTGATCTTACAAATCATCACCACTCTTCTACAACATGTGGTGGGAACTTAATGTCTATCCTCTACAGACATCTAATGAATGAGACTCCCTACTATTCATAGTGGATGTCAAACCTCCTCCATATTGCGGACTTTTCACAATTTGTCCTACAAGAGTAAGTGTTAGATCAAAGTCCAACAAAATCAAGTTCCTCAAGCTGCTCAGGACCTCAAAAGAGGGAGGCAAGGTTCCAAGACATGTACAGGCAGAGAAACCTAGTGTTTGCAATTTAGGCAGAGCACCTTCATCCACTTCTGGAAATTCAAAAAGGCTCGAAAAGAAACATATTCAAAACTCTATAAGAGCTGGAAAAGCACCGCAACATGTGAAGGACCTTGGAAGATATTCCAAACTTTCAGAGTCCCATAACCCAAGTGTTTCAAGTTGTATGAACCAATATGGCATCTCAGCTGGCACAGTTTTGACGTTCAGGTCTAACCATAGAACCTTTAGCTTTGTAAGTGCAGATATATTGTGAGGCAGCTCCACCGCCAGTTCTGTTTCTCCATCTGTTTCTCCAGAAATGCTCAGTTCTGTTAGAGCAACCAACCCACATACGTCTTCCGACAAAGCTCTGATGGTTGGATATACATGACCCAAAGATTCTGCTCTTGCCATGCCTGATGGTTTATGTTCAGCCCATGTCAAGTCCTCACAACCTGTTGTGTCTAATACTTGCAATGATGTGAGGCCAACCACTCCAGAAGGGAGATAATTCCGCACTCAAATAGCTTCAGGCATTTCAGCACATGTAGTTTCCCTACTGTGTCTGGTAAAATCTCTAGGTTATCACAATAAGACAGGTCAACCAAATCCTTTAGATCACCAAGTTCCTCAGGTAGATTCCGAAACTCTCCTCCACTCAGATCCAGAACCCTTAGTTTTGGAAAGCTCCTCAAGAAACTTGCCGGTAAAGAGACTATTGGATTCCCACCAAGTAGTAGAGACACCAATTTAGGTGCATAAAACCTTCGACGAAGTCTCTTCCAGTTGTTGCTGTCAAATGATAGTCTCTGAGCTTTAGAAGGTTGCATTGATGTTGCTTTCCACTCTTGGGGGAACGCTTCCAAATTTTGACCTGCTTGATAAAGATAATGCTGTCTAGCAGGGGGTGTGCCCTTTTCTACTATGTAGAAAGCCAAGTCTCTCATCACATCAGGTAAGTTGAACCTCGGTAAATCCCCTTCCTCTGACTCAATGAATGATCGCCTCCACAACTTATTTAACAAGGAAAATGCATCCGCTCTACAATCATCTCCACCATTTCCAGGAACCAACCCCTCCCTATCCAATGCCACAAAACGTCTTCAATGTAAATCTGACAATCCTCAGGAAATGCTGCAAAGTGAAGAAAACAGTCCTTCAAGTGCCAATCGTCCTCAGAGAGGAGATCATAGCCAAGCTTCAAACCCTCATACAACTCCTCTTCCACAGTCCTCTCTTGCATGCGTGATTCCCTTAGCTTCTTCAGTAGTGGTTCCCATTGAAGTTCAGGTGAGGTCTTTCCAAACATTGCTCTGCCTATAACCTTCAGAGGTAATGGAAGACCTTGGCACTCCTCAGCCATGGACTGTGCCAATGCCTTTAATTCAGATGGAACATTGGATGGTGATCTGAATGCATGCACACAAAAAAGGCTCCAACTATCCTCCTTTAAAAGAGGAGTCGTATGCACTTGGCTTATGTGTGGACTTGCTCCTTCCAATAAAGACTGGTCTCTAGTAGTCAACAATGTGACACTTCCATCTCCCTTGGGTAAGTCAAGTGAATCAAATGCCTTGTCTTTCCAAACATCATCCAAAACCAGGAACACTCTTTTCTGTCTAGACTCTAAACTGAGAGTGTAATTTGAGCTTGTAATCCTCTGCGTTTGCATTCAATTCTGGTTTCAGACCCAGTTCTTCACTTAGGCTCCAATATAGGGCCATTATGTCAGGAGTTTGCCCCACTGTGCGCCAAATGAACTTGGCTCCTTGAAAATGGCCATGTACCTTTGCGCTCCCATACACTCTTCGAAGAAGAAGAGTTTTCCCAACTCCACCCATACCCCTTACTCCCACATATTGAGGAGCTGCATCACTACCTTCTGAGGTCACCAATGTTTCTACCCTCTCCACATAGCTCTCCAGACCAAACATTGGTGGCAAGTCATGAATCTCTTGTAAAGCTTGATCACATTCTCTTGCCACCTTCAGATTAAACATACGACTATCAAAAGGTTAGTCCATTTATTGCTTATAGAAAAAATATCAATACATCATCACTGACTTAAGGTGAATACTCTATACCAGGAAATTTGCATGGGGCAATCACTCTACACATTCATAATTCATCAAAATCTCAAGAATTCTTGCTTACCTCCTAACAAAAAAAATTTATTGTATTTTATATAGTAGGTATAAAATATGCTTCCATGTTAATGAAATATTGAACTAACTTGGTTATTGAAACTCACCTCTTGACAAGTATTAATCAATTGTAGAAGCAACCCGTAGCTGGGATGTTTTTTACTTGGGGGCTTGCACACCTCCATGTGATTGGCATCCTCAACCTTGTAAGAATTATCTCTTGCTGATCGTTGTGCCAACCTAAAATCCACCAAAATTCCCTAGTCCAATCATAGAACCCAAATTGCACATGTCAGTGCCAAACAACATCAAATCATCACAGGTGTTTGGTTGCAAAAAATCAATTTCATCCAACACATACGTACCACTTGCTCCATTGGCCTGCCTTCACAAAAAAGCATATATTCTGATTTCGTTTTCCTCGACAATGTCATCAAAATCCCCTGATAACTATTCCATATCTCGTTGCCAGGGCTGAATGTTATCCATTATTCCAGGATGATGTCTGATGTTGCATCTCAACAACTTCTTCACATATCCTTGATCTAGCATGTGGAACAGCATAGAAGGCCACCCCTCTCACATTCCTCAACAACACCTTCGCACACTGCAGTGTAGCTTTGCACCAGGAATCGGTAGGATTTCGGATGGTTGATGCCCTCTTCAATTTTACAACCATGGTCTTCAACACCAACCCTCCAAAACTATGGCCTATTAACACAATAGGATGATGCCTGTCGCAACCCTAGCCTTGGCTTGCGACCAAGGCAAGGAAGTTGCGAGGTTGCGGGCCTAGAAGTAGACCCGAGAGTCACATCACATGCTCTCGGGAGTGCAAAGAGTCCAGAGAGTGTGAGAGAATGAACCCTCACACTCCCAAGTGAACTCCCACGTTGGGAGTTGGTGAGAGTTGGAGTCCCAAAAGGACTCCTGAAACTTCAGAGACCGTTTTGAGGGGTCAAAACTCCTTGTCTTGTTGCGCTCTTTATATCAACGGAAAGCTCTTGACGTGTAGATGTCTAAAATGGGCTCGCATTGCTCATTTAGACATCTGAAACACAAGTTATGGTCAAAAGAAGGCCCGGAAGTCGAACTCCCGGGAGTCCGCCAGTTTTGACTCCCGACCAGTAAAAGTCGGGAATCGACCCGAAATACTTGGGTGCAGAAAACGTGCGACATACTGTTCGAAAGGTCTCGACGAGACCTACAACTTTGCTTGAGACGGCAACTCGATCGGAGGTTTGCTCCGAAAGTTATAAGGCTTCAAAGTCGCGGGAGTCCAAAGTTGCGCGATTTCGGGACTCCCACGCGGGAGTCCCGGGAGTCCCGAGAGAGAAAAGTCATTTGGATGTAGGCTCGGCCGCGAGCTGCAGAGTATACTATAGGGAGTAAGGTGGTGGCTTACTCCCAAGCCCGGGGTGTGGTGTGCCAAAGTGAGTCCGAGTTCACCCGTGGCTGTCCCAACACCAAAAGGACCCGAAATGAGTTCTAACCACTTTGTGTGGTTTCATGCAAGCCCGTGTGAGTGAATAAGCTTGTCAATTCTTCCTAGTCCTATCCCGGAGCTCCAACACGCCCCTCTACCCTTCTAAGTGTTGTGAGCTAGGGAGTGGCTCCAAGTTCCAATCGCTTCCACATTGCCGCATACTTGGACCCTCAAGTGGGTCTACAAGGAACTTGGGAGTGCGTCAATGCCATTCATACCTGCACAAAACATATTCATTTGCTATGCTGATTTTTCAGGAATACTTAATTGACTTCTACATTTCATATTAGTTAAGTCTATATTTATGTGTGACTGAAATATATCTTGGGAGTGCACACCTCTGAAATTATGCAAAAAAATTGTTCCACACTCCTCCACTGCAGCTCTCCTCATGGCATTTTCAGAATTTAGAAAGTCAAAGCCCTTTCCACTTTCAAAACCAAGCTTTTTAACACCAATCTTTAAAAACATAGTGTATTTTCACAAATAAGGATGATTCCATTCAACCTTCACAATACATTATTGGGCTATGTTCATTTTTCAGGAAGCATTGCAACACCATCTATAATTGCCTGATATATATACCACTGACAAGCATACAGATTTTCTATGCAATTGAGAGATGACCAAATGGCTGGGTTACAAATCTTAGATCTAAAAATTTTATTTCCTTGATATATTTGTGAGTGAGACTACTACATTTGCCCAAGCATGTCATTTTGACAATGAAAGAGAGGTGACTTTGTACCTAGGATTCATGAGAGTCTGGAATAGGTTATGTGCAATCTATGATACGTGATCATGAGGGGAGGTTACTACATGTGCATTGTGTGATACAGAGAAAATGCGCACAGCTTCCCCCAAATCAAACAACAGCCATTCTTGAGGCCATCATACATTATCATGACCTTGTTGTGTCCATGTGCCACTCCAGGCATCACTAGTGTCATTTGCAGTTAATTGGAGCCCATGGAACAACACCACATCCAATTCAGTCCTCTGCTTGCCTCCAGAAGGCGGCCATAGCTGATGCAGTGGCCAATCACTCTGCCACCAAAATTCCACATTCAAAACATTGTGCAATAACCAAAATCCAAATCACAGCACAAGTAAGCATCTGAAATTTCTGCGAGGACAGGCCACCAATTGATTTATGAACGTAATAGAATGGGCAATTTGAACCAAAACACTTGGAAATAAATTAGTACCACAGACTGGACCAATCTGCAAGGTGAAAAGAACTCACAGAACTAGCGGCCATGATGATCAAGATGGCTTATCATAGTCATACTGTGCACCCAAAATACACAAGGGAGAGTGCCCACGCGCTGCCGACAAATGAACCTTCAGCACCAATTTTGTCAAATCCACTTCTGCTGTCACGTTCACCGTACCCAGGACATGGCAATCCAGGAGACAGAACTCCATCTCCTTTGAATGTTAAGACTTATTGTCACTGGCAATTCCCATCTCCCTTGACACCCTCTGGCTTCTCCATCAATTGCTCTTTCCTCCCAACAAGGTGTTTCTTGTACCCTCTTCTTGAATAGAATAACATTATGTATAGTTCAGTCTAGTGGTATTATATATCTCATGCAGAATTGCTATTTTGCCTTGAACCCGCAACCTAACAGGCTCATGGTGGGCTCGTAGCTACCATGCAAGCAACTAAATTGGCCTTGTGAATGGCTTTAAAATTACCTCTTTTATATTGGTTTGCCACCAATTTGTTGCAAGTGGCAAAGTGTAAACAAAGACTTGTCACTAGCTCCATATGTTTTCCTAAAGCTAAGAAATGGCTACCAAATCCACGTGACACCCATTATTCGGTGAAAAAAAAAACCTTGTTCATTATTACCACCTCTTTAATAAACATTTTAATGTTGTAATTTGTATTATATCTACAACAAAACATTGATGACAATGGCAACATAAGACATTTCAATTGAATTTCATAACCTACTAAGCTGGGTTTGAATGGCAATTGTATTGTAATTCACAAATTTGGTTGCAACCATCGAGTTTTGAAATATTTTCTCAGTTGATGTGTTAATGCAACCATGGGGTCTACCTTTTGGGTAATTCATCATCATTTTCGTCTTCATCAAAACTAATCAACACCATTGAATCATCATCTTGATAAGAATGTTCTTCATTCATACTTACTAACCAATCACCTTGTCGTCGTCATCATCAACATCATCCTTGTCATCCTCATCCTTGTCCTCTTCGTCCTTCTTCTTGTAGTCTTCATCATCTACATCTTCCTCCTTAACGTCATTTTCAAAATCATCTTCATCAACCTTGTCATTGACACTCGCCAATGCCTTTGCCATCCCAAGAACTTTCACAATGATACTAGATGGTGAGGTGATTGTGAAAAGGAGCTTGTTGTCAACTTGAATTCATTATCAATTGCAAATGTAGTCCATCGAGTTGTAAAGTAACCCTTGGAATTCTGAAAATGGGCACACCACCCATACTTTACCAACCATTTTTTACCACTTAGACCTGTCATACTTACACCTTTTAGAAGAAAAATTCCATGTTGTTGCATGAAGCAACATGGAATCTCTTGCAAATCAAGCAATATGTTTATATAAGAACTTTGAATTTTTATTCAAATCTGAAAATTGATATTTCAATTCTGATAATTATTAATCAAGTCTAAAAATTGACATTACTTAAAATCATTGCAATTACTTCATATAAAAATTAATTAATATGTGCATAATTATTTTTTAATTGAACATAATTATTCACATTGTGTACTTTATAATTTCAAACCTGAATCAAAAATTTGGAAAAACAATTGTGTAGTTAAAATAATTATTTTACTGATTTTAATTTCACAAATTATTATATATTATTATTAGTATTAAAAAATATATGATAAATGTTTTATAATAATTTTATAGTAATTATGAAAATTAATGTTATGTTTAACAAATTATTGTATTTATAGTTAATAATTACTGAGAAAAAAATACTTCACCTATAATAATTTTTACAACAATAAATGTAATTATACAATAAGTAATGTAATTAGTTGAATAATGTAATTTTACTTTCTAATAGCAATAATTAATTCACTATTTATAATTTAACATAAATATTTAAAATAGTTAATTTTTAAATTATAGTCATTAAATTAGTTTTACATTAATTATATCATATACAATTCGATCAGATTTTAACAAGTAATAAAATATTTTTTAATTTTTTAATTTTTTAATTTTTTATGAATTATGTATTAATAACTTGTGAATAATTAGATAGCTAATTTGTTAAACATTAAAAAGTTATTTATTATTTAAATAATTGATAATGAATAATGAATATTTGTATTGTATAATTTAAAATTTAAATACATTTAAATTTAATCATTATTAATTACATGATTACATAATTATCTAGAACTTGAATTGTTTAGAAATTTAAAAACTAAAAAAGTAAGGCATGAAGAAAGTTTTGGAATTACAATTTAGTTTGTGAGGACGTTGCAACTTTAAAACTTATCCCATATTGTTTGTTCTTCATTCCTATTTTGAACATTATATAAACAAGGGTGTGGTCATCTAATTTCACATTAAGTAATTTGTGCACATGGGATGAGCTAACCAAAAGGTTCAACGTAAAAAAAAAATAATAATATCCACATTTCTAAAGTACTTACCTTCCCAACCTACTTATTTACCTAGTTAAATAGGTACTTAATTTGACCTACCCACCTAGGTCGACATATAGACCAACTTAAATATTTACCTATATCAATAGGGATTTAACCTAGGAAGGTAAAACTTACCTACCTATTTTTTTTACTTAAGTAGGTAGGTTGATATGTAGCCTAGGTTTGTAAGCACCTATTTATGTACCTACTTAGATACTTACAACCTAGTATTAATATTTTTATTGAATTTTTAATGCCACATGGCATACTTACATTGGGTCATGTGATATGTCTAATTTATCACATGCGACTTGTCTTAGGTGACTGAAGGGATTTTAGTTGCAAAAAATACTAAAAATACATGTTTTTCTTATAGTGTATACTATAATTAATTTTTAAAAACATGCATTAAAATATTATTAAATTAAAGATTTTAAGTTTTTATTTTTTGAAATAAATACACAACTTTTAAAGGGAAAAACATAAATATGTACATCATTGAAAAATTAAACATGAACTTTGAATTTTCACAAGCTTTGAACTTTAACATTAATTAGTAAATTTAACATTAAACCCTAAACCCTTGTACCATCAATGTGACCAATTTTTCATTATGTTCATTTTTATATATGTTATATCATATCGTGAGGTGAATAAATAGTTTTGAAAACATGAATTTCATGATATATTCGGAAGGAATCAAATATTTGAAAAATATTCTTATGTTTCATGGTGAATGCAAATATCCCATGATGATGTAGGTATTACATTTAAACTCCATAACTTTGTTAAAGTGACCTTCTACTATCAATGTGATTTTTTTTGAAATACTTTCATTTACTTGAATAAATATGGAGGTATGTTATACTGAACATGAAATAAGTATTTTAAAAAACATACTTTTGTTTCATGGTTTAAGATATTATCACAATATGATGCAATTACAACTTTCTTTCTAAGGTTTGGTATGGATATGCAATACTTTTACAAGTTTCAAAAGATATGTTATAGAACCCAAATGATTTTTGGGATACCATAAAAAGAATAATGCATGTGCATTGAATATTCCTATACATGAGCAATAACCCTTTGGTAGTTTAGACCAAACTAATTTCGCCCATGTTGGTAGAGTTATGCATTACCCTTCCAAGTTTGAAAAAATATGTTATGGACCCAATGTATTGTTGGGATAACATATAAGGGATATTGTAGGTGCATTATGTAGTTTTGAGCATGAGTTATACCCTTTCAATAGTGTAGACTCATAGTGTTTAATTATAGAATACCCTAATGATGATAATGATCATGTGAAAACTTAGCATGTGTCATGAAAACATATTTCCATATCAAGAATGTTTGACCTAGAGTGAAGTTTTTGTAGATCTGCACAAAAGGAGCCTAGTGTGATTTTTTGTTGAGGTGGGCTAACTTAGAGCTATTCCTAAACAATCTATTCCAATACATTTCATTGGCTAGTGCAGTGTGACAAGAGAGGTTGTTAGGATCATTCAAGTATTGAGGCTTCTTTTGCAATTTGATAGAACTTACACATATGTGTCTTGCACAATAGGTTCTCTCATCCCTAACTCGTTGTGTCTTGCAATAACAATGTGCATGCACCTTGGTAAGGTGCTATTGAATGCTATGCTTTACCCAGATATGAAAGTAAACGATTGGAAGACTTCTGTCCTTAAACATACTTTATTCTGCAGCAAGTTCTGCAACTGATCTTGAAAAGGACCTCATGCTTTATGTCAGGTTCCTTGCCTCTATAACTCTTAATCATCAATATGTAACGAAGTTCAATGGACAGTGTTATTGCACCAAGAATTCATGTTCATGTATTGAACTACAAAGTCAATATGTTTGAGGTTATGGAGACATGGGTTACACCTTAGATTCCTTGCAATATTGAAATAAATCTGCTGCACCGTAACTTCTTAATAACACCTAGTGAATTACATCTTTCCATACTAATAATTTCTCCGTTGCACAAGGAGAGCTGATAAATTCCAAGGTGCAACATGCTGAAAAAAAACCACTCTAAACACAAAAAAATAGCTATTACATGAAAATTCCATGTGCCAAAGTGGTGCATGATACTGAAAAAACCACTTACTGACCTATAATCTGCATTTTCACAAATAATTGGCATTCTCATTGCTCTCAATTTTGAAGACTCGGATCTGAAGTTTGGAACTGCAACCAAGGCCTCCTGTCTTTGAAAGCTTTGCTTCCCCAAGGCCCATCATCAAGATACTATAGATAGTTCTTGGTTTGAAACATGGAAAAAAGATGCTATTTTCAACAAGAGTGGTGGGAAGTAAACTGCCAGTACTTGTTTCTGCTGCCCTCTTCCAATTCCCCTTTCAACGACTTGAAAGCACATTCTAACATACCACCCTCTAACATTGTAAAGGTCAGTTCACACCTGTAGTTAGACGAACTGTTAAGATGGCGATAATTAATGTAGTATTTTGCGTGTTCATTTGAATTAAATCCTAATTAGTTTAGGAGTCATAATGCATGAACAAACATTGATAGCAAACATTGTCCTATCCTCATGGGTCTGTCCTAGAGAATGACTCTTGAAAATAGTTGACCTCTTTTCCCATGAAAGGAGTTTTTTTGGTTGCAAACAATAATCTGGTACTTTAGTTAATAGATACAATGGATCCATAAATTCTCCTACACACTTCAGAATCAAATCATAGGTTCTTTGGTTTTTGTGCATTTGTAAAAACTCAACAATTCCATCCTGTCTCCTACCGTAAACCCCTGCTGGTAATTAATTTAATCAGTGTAAGCACCATATGACATTCCCAATGTTTGTTCAAATGCCATGTAAAGTTTGATTACATTTCTGATTTGAATTGTTGAGTAAATTTGCAAATGCACACACTTCAATTGTATTTAAGGCTCTTGTGTGTTTGCATGGCTACAAGACGAGAAGACATCAGTGGTTGGCAACTAATGAGGTAATGAACTAACAAGGGAAGTAGGAAAGAGGAACTTTTTAAGAATCAAAAGTTTCCCTGCAAAACAGAGTAATTATTGTGCTTTTTAACATGCCCTGCCGCAACACTAGAAAAACAGTGGCAGGGCTTGATGTCTAATGGATGTTGGGCTCTATTACTAAAACACATTATGACCAACATAGCAATCAAAAGAGAAAATGCTTTGTCCATGTGAAGCAGCCAGTTGTATATGTTTTCATCTTCCTTTCCTTGGGTTTTTCTTCCTGCAATACATACATTCTTCTAAAGATAATTTTTTAACGTGTCGACAAGTGCCTGGAACTGAACAGCTTGTGGACAACTGGACATCTACTATCTGCTTCTCAATGGGCTTCTTTCCTGAAGCTCAGTAGAAGAATTTCAATCTGCAGGAGATGTCAATGGCCAAGCATGTGACACCAATCAACCAACAACTCCTGCTTCTAAAGAAAGGGAAGTAAAGCGGTATGGAAAGTGATATGGAGGACATGGCATGGGAAGGAACAGAAACAATGATGCTGCCCCAGTCCAAGTGAATCATCTTACTGTGTACACTGAAGTACATTGACAGCCATTAGAAGAAATGCACATTACAATTGAACACTAAGCAAATGATAAGTTTTCATATTCTTCATCTAAGCATCTCACATACTGTTAGACCTTCCAAGGAGAAAAAGTCTCAGCCAACAATCATGGAAAAGAAGAAAAGCATACATGAAACAAGAAAGTATGAAAAGCCAAACATTAGATCCTGATACAGACCACATGTGAGCTGACCAACTGAAAAAGTGATGACAGAGATCCAAGAATGCCCACATGTATTCTCAAGATCAATCCAAAACTCCTTTCACCTATAAAGAATGGTAGGGCAATAAAGAAACCCATATTTTCTTACTTGCATCAAGAGCCATTGGTGCCTTTTTCCAATCGTGCAAGACTATCCAAGCAACCCTGTGTAACCAATAATGAAAATGAGCAAAAGATCTTATATACACAAACACAAGAACAAAAATGTATCAATACATGCAGTCCATTCCAGCACACATTCAAAGAGACAGAAAAAAACAAATCCCAGTTTTTGAATGAAGAGATTACCAATGGTGTGAGTGCACTCAGCTCAATAACATAAAGTATTACACAAGGGAAAGATCCAAAACCTGTAAGATGCAAAGAGCTGACATTTTGTCCATGATGCTCTTCCTACGCCGCCCACTTATGTCCATTGATCCAATCACATTTATAACTGCCTGCAAAAATCGAGAAGACTCCTGTGATCAGGTTTTGACCATCATACTAATGCTGATCTGTGACAATACATACTTATGCTTGGCATTCTTCTTCAGGAATCCCAACCATTAAGCACCAAGAATACACAACCCCAATCATACTTTAAAGTTGCATTTTTGATCACAATGGTAATTTTCATAACCATCATATGAACCATATGGAGCATGAGGTCAGTGCAGATTATATACCATAGAAGTAAGGCGCTCATCCCAATAAACATAAGAAATTGTAGGAAACCTTTTGCTCAATTGAAGCTCTCTAACAAACAACTTCACTTGCGCCCCCTGCAAGTGTTTTATCTCACAAATGTCAAGCATGCTCTCACAACACATGTCATCAAGCACATACATGTTAAGCCATACATTACTGAGAATTTGCAATGTTGGATTTGAGCACTTACAGCTGGACAGTGTTCCAGCAGAACAGTTCAGAACAGCAACAGAGACAAGATGCTAAGTTGTTATACTTCAACTTCTAGAAGATCCAGACTAGATGAGAACTACTGAGTCAGAAGACACAAACCTGCTTGCCTTGGAACCCTGTCAATTCAAGAGGATAGCCTATCACAAACCCTGTGATTGAAAACTCCTGGACCTGCAACAACAACAACAAAAGAATTACCCAATTACCCAACACTCCAAATGGTAGAATATGAAGGAAATCCAACCACCATGCTGCAGCTAATGAAACTTTGTAAATCGTTCAACCAAATCTAAAACTAGAACCCATTTGCCAGGCATCTGCAGAAAGTACAGAAAGCTACACAGAAGGTGTCACCTTTGCTTCTTGTAGTGAAAAAGAATGCACAACTTACCAAGGTTTCTAGCCGACTAATGTTTTTGAGCATTGTGGATTGGGTCCGATAAAGAACACTGCATCCATCAAATAACAAATCAGATCTGCAGCAAGATTTTGTCTAGAGTATCCTAGCAAGAAAACCCTAGTTACTTACCTGTCACTGATGTTCAGTGTTAAATGATTCACAAAAGAGTTGGCCAAAAAAAGAAAAAAAAAACTGAATTTTTTGAGCTATCTTTGCCAGACAGATAAAGTCTGAGAAATCAGGCAAGTTTTCCCAATCAGTATGAACAAGCTAACATCATGTTCATTGGAAATGTGATCGGTTCATTCCTCTGTCATCTTAAGGTACCCAAAGCACCATATTTTCCTGGGAAGCCGCCTGTTCACAGGTACCCTAAACCCTACACAATAGCTACGAGATGCAAGAGCAATATGGCATGAATGGCAAAGACTTCTCTGATTTGCCCGTCAAAGTGGAGCAAGTGATCTTCACCAGCTCAGCAGCTAAATGTTACATACAGAAGCAACTCTCCACAGCACATAACTCAACAAGATCTGTCATGATTCTCAAATGTGTTTGAACTGACAGACAGAAATTTTCTAGTAGGGTTTTTCATGGGAATTAGTAAACTGCATTGGTGATTGTTTGGGGATATCATGTGATTGGGCACCCACCTGTGAGGAGAGGCAATTCGGCATTGTGGATCTGAAACAGCTACACCAATATTTCGGCTCCCTACATCAAGACCTAATAAGCGACCACCATTCAGTCGCTGGAACAACTGCTTCAAGGACACCAGCTCCATTGCAGCAAGCTTCTGATTAATCCCAAACCCTAAACCTCCGACCAATCTTTCCAGTGACAACCCAATGAGAGAGAGAGAGAGAGAGATTTAGTGCAAATAGGAGACACCCATAAAGAGTTAAAGACCATGTGGAGTCTGGAACGCTTTCGTAGCTCCCAAATCCTGTTGAAGGTCTGTCCTCCAGAGCAAAGACCCAATTCAGGAACAACAGCAGCCCTAAAACCCTAGAACCCCATTGGCTCTGTCCCTATGGGAGAGACCCTGTAGCTTTCATTTGGTCTCACATTTTTAGGACTGTTCACAAGGGGTTTTTGTGTAAGGGTTGAAGGCCGAGGGGCTGGGCTTTATCTTAAACCCCTAACCCTAAACCCTAAAACCCTAAAATTACAATATTAAGTTCCATGCAATAGCAAAAATATAGGAGGATGGTTTTTTAAAAATTGTTTCATTTTTTGTAACCAAATGTAATTAAATTGATTTATGAATGATCGTCGCTTCAGCTATATCATTTAATAATAATAATAATAATAAACATGAGGGCAAAGCCATTAAGTGTCAAATAATTTAATTTATGCTGAAACCGGTCATGTACTACTATAATCAAATGTTATTTCGAGTAACAAGCCCTTTTCACAAATAGAAAGTGTTTTTCATGGATGAAACATGTATTACTTCATCTACACTTAAGAAGGTCATAGGTCATAAATAATAGCACTTGTCTCAAAGGATGAATCAAAAAGTAACATGTCAATGAAATTTGCCTTCTCATTGATTATGTTTTTGTTTTAATTAGTAATCCAAATCAATAATTTTAAACCAAAAAAAAATCCCTTAAGCCTCCTTCAAACCTTATATGAGAATCATTAAGATAATTCTTGACAATCAAGGAAAAAGTCATTAAGATCATTAGGCTTTAAAATCTAGATCAAAGAATTTATGTGTCCTATATTGGGAACAATATTATTTGGTAGGGCTTTTGCAATTAATTTTTGCAAAGATTCAAATTAACGTTTAAAATGTTTAGTCAAGTTCCCCATGATTTTCATGAGCATGAGATGGATGGTGAAGAGACACTACAAAATCAAATCACATGAAAGTGAGATGAGATCACCTTGCTTGTTATGCATAAAATAGTATGCATTATTTACCTCTTCATGAAGAAAATGTGGGTGAAGGGGAGTGAATGTCCACCCATTCTAAAAGAAGAAGTTAAAGGGGAAAATAATAATCTACTAATTCACAAAAAAGGCGATTTGAAAAAAATAAAATTGTCTACCTATTTTGAAGTAGAAAAAGATTGAAAACAAAACAAAATTTGTTTGTCCATTACAAAATTGACAAAGGCTAGAGGGAAATAATAATAATTCAATCATTGCAAAAGAAAAAAAAATAGAAAAAACTAATTGTTCAACCATTCCAAAGAAAAAGGAAGTTGGAAAAACATGTACGTTAGATTGTAATGGGATATAATAAGTTTGTTAATAATTACAAAGCCTTCACACAAACAAATAGAAATGGTTTTTTATGTTATTGTATAGATGTGTAAGAATTTCACACAATATATAAATGCATGATTAAAGATATTTTTCCATTAGGTTGTTGGGATGACAACAACACTTCATTATCTTCACTAGTTGTGCTTGTAATCATTTCATACTTCTACTTATCAAACATTAATCAATTGCAAGAGTTGTGAGACGTGTGAATCAAATTGTGACTCACTATACAATGATGTGTTCCTAGAGTCTTTAAGATGATTAATTACATATTTTCACCACACTTGTAGCTCTCTAATGAAAATGGATTGTTCTTGCAATAAAAAAACAAGGCCCAATGTCAATGGCTTTCCATTAGAAGGTTGTGATTAAAATACATTTTGTGTATTTGTAATCACAATAACCTAATGGAAAGAGACCCTAAATCCCCCATCACAATCATACTCCTATTGTTGAATAAAATTGACTTACACTAAACAATATAACTTTTTTTATCAAACTAACCTTTGTGTTTAGTCAAATTCATACAATAAACCCTTTCTACTAATCATTAGTTGTTTCAACAATGACATTCCAAATTTCAAGTGACTTGAGATGCCTCCATATATATTGGAAAGGAACAACATATAATTTGACTTGATCAAATTGAAACATTCAACAATGGCATTTCAAATCATAAGATGATAAGTCTTACGTCTTAAGGTACAGATACAATTAACTATTAAGAGGAAATCTTCCACCATTTTTTATTCATTAAATGTTGGGTAAAGTTCAATGCTTTTTAAAAATATATATAACCAAAAAAAAAAAAAAAGTTTCCTTTTGCTTATAGAGATGGATTGATGGTGTTATCAATTTATAAAACATTTCAAAATATGATGGTGAAGATTGTGGTGTCATCTTTTGATGGATACAACTTGGTCTTGTTTATGATGAATAGTGGCACTAGTTATACAAAGGTGTTAATTTGAACAATGAAGATGGCTCTACAACTCTTTTTTATTGTTTTTTTATTTATTAAAAATGTTGAAAGCTATTCTCACCAGTCATTCATTAAGTATGGTATAGGGTTTGTTGATGTAAGCCTTAAAAACTAATGGAATACCATAATCTTGTGACATATTTGTGTGTATTTCTTGTAATCCAAACAAAATTCTAACATTGATTTCAGATTTCCTCCTCCTTTGAATTTCGCTAAATTTTCCCATAACATATATATTCATGGTCTAATAACCCTTGTGCAAGAATTGTCAATTGGGTCTTGCAAATCCAACAATATAGTTAAAGTTAGATTTGCCAATTGGTGCAACTTTTTTCATTGGCAAGTGAGTAGTCCATCCAAAATGTTTCCATTTTCTCATTTAAAAAGACTTTCTCTCACAATGTATACGTTCTTTTTGACAACAATAGTATAGTAAAACATTCCTTTATTGACTTCACTCAAAATACATAATGAAGAGTGATTTCAAAATCCTGCACATAAAACCATATTCACACTAATGCCATACATTCAAATATGATGATTGAAACTTGTTTGAAAGTATTACAAATTTGTTTAATGTAATGTTACCTTGTATTGTTCGTTCTTCTTATATCAACAATGCATGTTGGTCAATCATATTCAATCCATATTTGTTACACATGCATAAGGCTTTCCTAATGTGTTGGGATGATTTTTATATTGCCTTCAAGTTATTGAACATATATGACAACTTACAAAACTTCACAAAATCTTGAGATCACATAATAATTATTTGAAATGCAAAATAATCAGTCTTAAGCTTAGATTAAAACTTGAGTAATTCAAAGATTCTTTCCATGACAAAAAAAACCTTTAGTATTAGTTTCAATTCCAACATCAAGGAAATTTCATCAACATTTTTTAACAAAACATAATACAATTTCTATCTAAATTTACCTTTATAGCCTAGATTGTATGCTGGTCACCTAGAATGAAGACATTTGAGTTTGGAATCTCCTTGCACAATCTTGACTTTTCCCTTACAATCTTGGTTGGATTGTTGGAGTTAATTAGGAGCACAATGATTGGGCAAATATATTAAACAAATGGTATTGTGAGATTTCAACTTTTACCTCATCCTTGTGTTTTTCAAAAAGAAGTATACATTTAAGCACAAGAAAAAAGTGATGAACAAAAAAATTTAATTCCTTCAATAGGCTTATTGTTGAGTGGGAAACAATCCTCATATTCCCCCCTTATTATTTTGTCAATGAGCTTGCATTCAATAGTATTAAAAAAAACATGGTGTTTTTTAAAGAACAAAGTTGTCAAATTCCTTTTTTTTCTGGTCTTTTATTGCTTTTCCTTTTTTGGCCTTCTTGACAAGCTTTTTGCATGGTTGTGGAACTCTCAACACGTGTTATAACTTGCTAGGATTACAAAAAGTCTTTTCATGTTCTTTTTTTTAATCCACATCCACCATCTCTTTCACTTCATCCCATTTCTCCTCCAAATGCAACCTTGTTGGTTTTTGCAAGTATGTAATGTTAAACTTTTGTTTCGTGTTCAAGGGTTGGAAGTTTTCATTAAGTCACTTGGGGTCACAAATGAATCCTAATGTCTTTTTCTTTAATGGGTCAAAGATCAACAAATTGTTTGACAAATTTATGTTGTAATCATGTAGGTGATTGACCTTTGCTCTTTGTAGGATATTAATTCCATACCAATAATTAGATGGAATTCAAAGGATGGGTTAGGTGCATTGACCAGTTCAATTCTTGAAACGCAACGGTTAAGGTGAGCTCCCAAATCGTTGATTAAAGTAGAACGATGTTGTAAAATTTTAAGTATGTGGTCATAATTTAAGATTTAATGAGATTGTAAAATTTGTAGTTTGGTGTGGGGAGATGTGTTTATATGTTTTTGAATTTCTTTCAATCAGTGATAATCCAATTGCGTTGTGATTGAAGAAAACTTCATTTCTTGAGGATTCAAGGGTTTAAAACATCAAATTTTTAATGGTTCTAAGGTTATTTAAAATCATTTTTTAAGGTGAGTTGCATGAAGTCCCACTACCTTATGCTTCTATGTTGCAGATCAAGGATTCGGCACATGCCATAGTTGTTGAAATTGACCCTTGGGAGAAGTTTGGAAAGGTTGAAACCAAACATGTTGTCAAACCGAATGCCATTGATTTTTGCCAAAAACAAAAGTTTGAATAGGTTCAGTTCTATTCAATGTTTTGCCCATTTGAATTATTAGACACCTTTTCTGAAAGAACATCAATCAAAGACTGGGTATCCAATGTAAAAAAAGAATTCAAAACATCAGCAAAGCACTACAAAATTGTTCATAAACACACACAATTTGATAGTCACATAAGCAATTACAAAATCCCCCATCAATGATGCAGATCCTCTACATTTTCACTTTAATTGGAATATCAACATGAAGAAATAATACCCCATTTTAATTGATTGCAAAGGCAAGTTCTGTTTATTGCAAAGACTTTCATGAGAATCAATCCCTGGAATGAGGAAAAACCAGAACAGGGCAAAAGTGTTCATAAAAAAGAAGAGGTATAGAGTTACAATAGATGTGATATGGTTCCAACATGCGAAGTCAAAATAACACATGATGTACAAAATTAGAACCATTTTTCTATATGTATATATATTAGGTTGATAACAGAAAGGCATCATTAGGTACTAAAATCTCATGAATGCATTTCTGTCAGATTACTCACAATGCAATACTGTAATATTTTTCTGTTTTGTGATTTTCAGGAGGGCAGAACATTCCTATCATTTGAAGCTACTCTAATACTTCACACATTGTCTGCAATTATACTTGGAAGTTTAGGGGTTCACTTCCTGTTGTGACCAAACACTGTTAGCATCATCATCCGATTGTTTTGCCAAAAGCTTGAATATTATGCGGCGCCCCTTCTTTGCATCATAGTAATCCACCTACAATCACCAAAAATAATTTGAGTTAAAACTGTGTGTGTGTGCTTGTGCACACCAGGCCAAGTCAATTATAAGGAGAAAAAAGGATCTGCTAATGGTCTACAAACACATAGCCCTTTTGCACACATTCTATTGCAATTAACAGACTAAAATCTCCTTAAGCTCATACACAATGTATTTTAAGCCTGGAAGAGCAATATCAATAAATTAAGTTGCTTGAGAATTTACAGTTGAGAAACTGGAGATAAGAGCTGCCACAGAATTGCAGAACATTATTGACACATTAATTGTTCACCAGCCTTGTGGCCCATGCTTTTATACCCATCCATGCAATTGAGAATACATGGAAGTGGCATTACAAAGCAATGTGAAGATACCTCGTTTGGGTCAAGGGTGAGAACACAAAAATTATCAAGTGGCCCCTGGGAAGAATCTAATTTGGGTAGTAGAATCTCTGAGGTCTTTGGGTGGCCTGGATAAGGAGATCCAAAGCTTGCCCTTAACCTCAGTGAACTGTCAAACCATGCTTTCTCCCTCAACTGAACATGTGCCACCATCCAACTTTTGTAAGACCTCATTAGAAACCAAGTTTAGACATGCATATCTGATGATATCACTATTTTGCCTTGAACTATACATAGCCATATCCTCTTGCAAAAGTCTTCAATTCTCTATTGAAGTTGGTGGATGGTTGAAGTTGAGGGGAAAACTGACTGCTTTTTTTAAAGGATCGGATTCTGTGCTGCTGATAAGCTCCAAGATGCCATTGATCCGGAACTGCTCCCATGACTCACTGAAGTAGTAACAAACCTGCAGACCATCTCCAACTTGTAATCAGTGCAGTCTTTCTTAGATGAGATGTCTATTGTTT
Organism: Sphagnum contortum; assembly: GCA_963920785.1. Taxonomy (NCBI): domain Eukaryota; kingdom Viridiplantae; phylum Streptophyta; class Sphagnopsida; order Sphagnales; family Sphagnaceae; genus Sphagnum; species Sphagnum contortum. The sequence goes on along the minus strand of OY987287.1, from coordinate 1,055,274 downwards.
CATAGCAATGAGTAAACAGCACTGAAACAAGGCGATGGTTGAACGCTCACAGAGAATTTCCAAGATAATTTCCTAAGGTAGTGGTGTAATTGGGATATAGAAGACAATAATCAACTGTGCTCACAAAGGGTATTAGAAAACAAGGCCCTCAACATCAAAATACCTCACCAAATGGACAGTGCTTCATTTCTTCAACCTGCACTACACAAGAGGACAACCAATCAAGCTTCCCATCCACCAAATGGTCTTTCCCAATGCAAAATGTCACATGCACTAGACTCTGTAGAGCAACAATGCAGCAAAAATACAAAAGAGTGCAGTCACCTGCCTTTTGGGAGTGGAAATCTGTGGTGAATTGCACCTTGTCAGTGCCATCTACAAATCCTCTGCATTGCAAACCTAAGCACATCACAACATATTCACAAAGAATAATAGTCCTCAACGACAAAGAAGAAGAGAATGAACCAGCTACTTATGGAACTTCTCTCGTGAAATATGGTTTCTCCTCCACCCTCTAATAGGCCTAAAGCTTCCTCCTCAGAAACTTTGGACATTGATAATGGAATAACAGACTATACAAGAAATCCATGCTGGGATTCATTGCCTAGGAATGCAAAGCAAATAGGGCGAAGCAGGGATCACAGAGAATTAATTCTTTCCATGATATTGATACATATTGTGATGCATGTCTGTTTGTGTACAGGATGTACTTTTAACACCTGAAAACAAGAGTCCGGTTGGCTGGCCTGCCATCAGCTCTCACAGTTGCCTGAACACACCATGACCACGGTCTCAGATGTTCCCACATTCATGATCATGACTGTGGACACTGTGAGACATTTGTCTCACTACATATAGCTGGAGAAAAAACACATCAAGCATGCCATGAGCATTTGGGTTTCGAGCACACAAAACCCATTGCAAGAAGGTAGCAGCAGCTGCCACAAGCCTGCCATATGCAGATGGAATAGGAGATCCATTTGAAGCTCATATATATTGATGGATCAATTTTGCAGGGTTTGAGGAGATGGACAGCAAGAGTAGTACCAGCTGCAGGTGCTGTGTATGCTTCAAGTGCTTATGACTCTGAAGTGCACTTTGCAAAATCTCCCTCCATGATCCAAGACTTGCCATGACTCTTCTTTCCTTTCCTTAAGTCGTTAATCTTCTGTGAAAACTCCAATCTGAACAACAATAACAACAAAACAAGACAAACAAATCAAACAAACAATCCAGTCTCAAATTGAGTTTGCATGCTCTAGAAATCCTGAAAACACATGTGCTTTACAGAAGAAGAAACTGCTGCATGTAAAAAACAATCATGAGGAGAGACAAAGGATTGCAAACTGGGTAAGGACTTGCACACCTCTCGAAGTTTAAGGTAGTCGTGAGTCGGTAGTCGGGCAACAGATCGAGTCTACGTGTTGAGAATTCAGATTTTCCGAGATAGGCGAAAACAGTCGCTAGCAAAGGAACGAGTCTTCCTTCCTCCGCAGATCAGAACAACTTTCTCAAGATTTTCTCGCAAGAGAGAAAAAAAACACGCCAGATCTCTCTTCTTCGAACTGCAACTGTGCAATCACAGGACGAGAGACCAGGTCTTTTTTCTGTCGAACTGAGAAAACTCCTACCCTATTCACAATCGCAGCGGCTCTGAAGACCCTTGGAGACGATGCAATTGTATGCAATGCTTTCTTCATCTAAGGGGGACACGAGGACGGCGAACAGGTGATCTGAGGGGAAACGCGGCAAAGACGAACACGATATCAGATCGAACGCGACAGAGAGAGACGACACAGAGAGACAGAAACGAGCGAGAGAGAGAGAGAGAGAGAGAGAGAGAGAGAGAGAGAGTTGTGCTTAGCGCTGCTGCTTCTACAGCTGCAATGGCACGCTCCCGTTTGCAATCCGCAAGCATTGTGGCAGGCTTCTCAGCTCTCTCTGCCTGGTGAGCACTCCTCTCTACCTTTCCCACTCTTGTTTTCCCATGTAAACTCGGCAGCAGCAGCAGCATCATGATGATCATCACTTCCCTTATGTTTGGGTCTGCATCGTTCTCACCCGTCTTGCACTTTCTGGGATTCCTGTGCTGCTTCATCACATTTCGCCCTTCAACTTCTTCCTCTTCAATTTCGTTTTCTTCTCTCTCTCTCTCTCTCAATCTAGGGTTTTGATTGACTGTGTGTAGTCAGATCAATCATTTGGCAAACTACTGAGCTCAAGGAGGTCCTCATTGACTGGTGTGTATTTCAGCAGAATCCTTTGGCAAAGGAATTTTCTGTTAGTATGAGCACTGATTATTGAAGAAAAATTTTCTGGATTTTGTTGTGGGGGTTGGGGGAAGAAGGTATGGGTTCATGTTTGGGAAGGAAGCAGCAAGGAAGGAGCTTGTAGACAAGATCGATGAGCTGAAGGACACCATTCACAAGCTTCGGAGTGGCAACTAATGATTCAACAGACCATATACCCTCATGTAAGCACATCTTTCATGCTGCAGGATTTTGGGTCTAGGGTTTAGGGTGCAATGAAGTGAGAAAGAAAAACTTCATCGGATCCCGTCCTTCTGTGCTCCCTGACCATGCTCGTCATGACAGGTGGGTTTGAGTTTTGCTGTCAAGATTAGGAGATGGAGATAGTTGGATTGTTGGTTGCAGTTTGCAAACCTCCCAATTCCTTTTTGAATTGTAGTTGTGGATCCTCTTGGTTTGAGAAGCAAGCACAATTGAAAGACAGGATATGTGTAAATCTCTTGCCTGCTGAGCTACTGTGTTATAAATTCAGTACACTCTCCTATCTGTTCTCTTGTGAAACTTTTTTTTCCAATGGACTATAAGAGCGAGTCTTCTCTACAACTGCTTTCTCTGAACATCCTTCCAATGGACAAGAAGAGCTTTGGTTACGAATGGAAAGAGGGAGGCGGCAACAGTTATGAAGGATACAGTGGTTTACTTTGCTTCACATGTTTAGTCTAGTGGTGCTTGCAGCAACAATTTGTACTCATGAACTCAATGGGACACATCCTGCAGCAGTGCCCCTTTTTCCTGACACCTTGATTTTTACCCTGATGCTTCCTCACGCTCATCTTGATGATTAAATGTGTGGGTTTTTTTGGCACAACTTGGTAAGAACTGCATCCTCTTTCTAAGTGTGGTGTATGTTTCAGTGCCTGTGCTTAAAACACAATATGCAGCACGGATCTGCCAATGTTCACTTTGGGTTTTCTTGCACACTTATTATCTTCATAATGAGACTTCTATTTCCTCTGAATCACCTTGCATTTGTGCTCTTTGTGACTGATGTTGTGTTCATAACACCCATTTGTTGCTCTTGGCCTATCTGAATCCAAGGGTATAGGTTTGAAATCAATGGGTCTTGTGAGGAGGCCAAGCTTTGTTTTGATCTTGAATGACAGGCTACCAGAATATGTCCTTGACTATGCTTCCCTCCTGCCTGCCTCTCTCTCTTTCTCTTCTCCCCGTTTCTGTCTCTTTGTCCTTCTGGCCATGGATGTGTATAGCCACGATGTTAGCATGATATGACTACAATTGGGGCCAATTCTTTACACTTGAATATCAATCCATTTGACAGTATTTCTCCATAAATTTTACTGGCAGTTCTTGTTAGATTATGTTATTGTTTTGATTGTGATTCTGCGTACACAAAGATTGATAAACTGTAATCGAACATTTAAAGTAGTGCAACTTATTGCTTTGGCTTATGACAAATTTATACTTGCTCTTGGTTGTTCTAGTTTGGAGTATTCCATGGCTATTCAGTTAAATTGTATTTGTTGTTTCTCTACTTGTCTGATATGCAACTTGTTTCCTCTTGGTGCTTTAGGCAGGATTTTGTACTTTGCATTTTCCAGCACACAATGTCTCAACTATGTACTGCAGTAGGTCTTGGTGGTGCTTCTGCAAGCAAATTGTAAAGTGATTCTAACATCATGCACTTTGCCAAAATTTTCAGCTTCAGAGGGTGAAAATTCTGTGCTTCAAGGGGGCAAGATTGTAGACTAGATATCAGGCCTGCTTATATTAGACTTTGATATTACTAGCAGATTGAAGTATTCAGAAGAAAACGGTTTTGTCATTCAGACACCCCTCAAAGATGAAGCAGCTCAATCACGTGTATGTTCTGTTACGTATGTTAAGTGAGAAGATTTGACATGAAATGTGCAAGGATTGAGTCAAGTTGCCAATATCTGTGTACAGAAGCCTTCACCATTGACTTATGTAAAAATCCGCTGGTTTGGCTCAGCAAAATGGTTTCAGCGCAGCATTTTTGCAGAGTCTGCTGAGGCTGATAAAAGGTGTAGTGCAGCGTATCATCTCCCTGAGAAGAGTAATAAATATGATCTAATTGCTGCCCTGAATTTCTGATTGACCCATAATAATGATTGGTCTAAGTGGTTTGCTTTTTGTAGTCTCCCACCTTTTTGCAGTCCCAATTTTAGATTTTATAAGCAAGGTGAAAAAAAAGTAAATAATCATACAGGGTCACATACTGATGAGTGAGCACTGGATGTACAGAGCATTTTACTCTTAGTTCTACAACCATGCTAGATATAATCTCCAACAGCAAAACTCAACCGTAATGTTGAATAGTACTAATCCAAAAATCCTCTATATCATACTTTGATGCTGTAAAAAGGTTTTGAGGACAAGCTTCATATAGTTTTAGTTTATTGCTGTCCAAGCAAGCATCTAAGTAGTTGTGACCGCCTGCACTCTGGAATATTATGCCATTGGTGCAAGCAATCTACAATGCATTCATAAACTAGGAAAATGCAATGCAAACTGTCAAATCTGCTACAGAAGATTTCCAATAGTAACCTGACAGCCAGAAAAAATTATGTACAGAGACTTGCTGAGAAATGTGAAAAGGTTAGCTAGATCTCAAAACAAACTATTATTCTTCCAAATGCTTGTCCTACTCTTCAAGGGAGGTCCCACATTTCTAGCTTTGAAAAATGGAAGATTTCTCACTTGGGTTAGATCCACATGCACCACTAAGGGCAGAAAAAAACAGCATCTCTTCAATTTGCAAGTAGCACAAGGTAGACAGCCCCACTTTCTACCCAAGATGATCAATTTACAAACCTCTAATCTGGAGGCAAAGAATTTCTGCAGCTCCATTTGTACACTCAGTGTCAGCGTCTTCGACTAACAAAAAACTCATAGTCTAGATGCTTTGATCCTGGGTTTGTGGTTGACAGCCCCTGTGCCATTGCCGCTGCCCCAGCCTACATACAGAGAAATATCATGAGGGAGTTTGGGTCACTACTTGATTGTTCTTAACACTTCCACTGTGAGTGCAATTCAGGCAAAAAAGAGAGGGGAAAGGCAGGCAAAGTTTTAGAGGCACAAAAATTCACCTGCAGAGATTGCAAGCGCTGCTTTAAAATCAGAGTAGAGTCCAACACTGCATTCCCCCCAGTCCTACTCTGGTCACTTTGTGACCTTGCAATAGGTCCCAGTGATAACCATCCTTCCAACTGCCAAACATGGAAAAAACATGAGCATCAATACACTACTGATGCACAAAATACTCACTGCTTCTGATGTGCTTCTGATGTCCACATATGGGATATTGACCAAAAAATAGTGAAGTTCATAATTCCTTGTCTTGTTGACCAAGTTAGAAACCCAACACATGATCTTTCACAAACAACAGCAAGTGTTCAAAGAAAGAGATAATAAAACCTGTGTATTGTAGGACTCCAACCCAACTACAGGGAAGGAAAGGCCTTCCTGAAGAAGACCAGCATATTGACCCAGCTTCTTGTCACTAGGGATACAATGGCCCAATGAATGATATGTCAAGAAGACAGATCTTAATGGACCATCAGATATCCTGTAAATAGGGTACCAGGCGACTGCAAACCTGTGCATGTCACTGATAAGATCAGCAATGTGAAGGCAACATGATATGGTTTGCAAAAGTGACACTTAGGAATCACAGTCTAATTACAACCTACTGTCACTGTTAAAGGTTCCAGCCAACTTTGGCTGGTTCAGACAAAATGGCATGAAACAGGGAAAGTGAAAGTGCAAATGAAGTTAAATTGTGCTCTTTCAGATGTAGCAGAATGCCCTTAGTTGTGGGGATGGCATACCAGGAGGCAGGATGCAGGTCATGAATGAAGGCACTACCCAGAATGCTGGGATCACCATAACTCAATCCACTAGTGCTAGCCCCACCTTCTATTAGCTCCTGTACCCTGCATTCAAAGACTCTGTCACACAAACATGCCAAGGTTGCATACAAGAGCAACTTGGAATATCTCCTTGCAGTAATGCCAATCATGTCTTTGAGATTACATCACAACTCTAATAGTCAGAGAACTTCATTTAAAGAACTTACTTTTGAAGCAACGGCAGCCGCTGGGAAGGTGGATCCTGCTCAAAGAACTCATAGACAAGGTGGGCACTTGTCTCTTGATCAGTATGTCTACTTTGCATTGGAGGCAAATCACTTGTTTCTGGGAAGTCATTCTTCCCCAGTTTTGGACTTGGTGTAGCCAGTTCCTCCTTTCCAACCATACGAACCTTTTTAAGCCTGCGGCCTTTCAAGGTGAAGAGCTGTATTCCAGAGAGGTAGGGCACAAAATAAGCCAGAAAATTCTTTTCCTCATCCCTGTTACGTAACAAGTCATGAGCCTTCACTTCAACCCCATAGTTACTGGGTTCTACATACCACTGCCAAACAGCACTCAAGGGAACACTAGGAACCCTACATTGACATTCCTGGCTGGAACCAGGGGCTCTGCAACACCAGCCTGTTGTAAAATCACATGAGCTACTTGGCTGACCAGAGGGTATCTCTTTTGCCTGTTGTGGAACTGTTGGAGCTACAGCATGCAAAACCCTCTCAAATTCAGCTATTGGGGCCCCAATTTTGGTAGCAGCTTCTTCCGAAGCCTGCCTCCCTTGGCTTGAAACCTGAATGGCATCCCTCAGTAAGGAAATCAGTTGCACAGTCCTGAAGTCAACAATCCTTTCTACCACAGGTGATGATGATCCTGAGCCCACTGTTTCAGTTGACCCTAGCCTCTCATTGTCATAGCCTTGCTTGGTAAGCCTATGCAACTGCAATGGCTCAAGAGGCACTCTGTGGAGAGGTACTGACTTCAACTTGACTTTTCCTGACTCACCTAGATTTTCATCTAGATGTGCAATTCCTTCAGCACTTGATAGCTTAACTTGTGCAAGGGCTTGGGGCTTTGGCAATTCTAGGTCAACAATCTCATGGAGATTATTCCCTTCTCTCTGAGGCCCTTTGCATGAGGAGGCTCCCTTCATCTTAGTCTCTCCCTGGGATGTGGTTTTCTCTATATCCTTCACATCGTTACAGCTACTTGCATGCACAACCGGAGCTGGAGTTCCACCCATTGATCTTTGCTCACTACTGCCCTGCATTTTCCGAGCCCCTGCAGCACCCTTATCTACTGGGACCCATTTTTGGGTAGGGGACATCACAGCTGCACATTCTTTATCTCCCCCACATTTCTCAAAGACTTTCCTATCCTGTTCAGTAATAATCTGCCTCCCTCCTCTCCATCGCTGAGTACTCTCCTCCAAGCTTGATTGGCTACTAGCAGCTACTCCATTTCGATGCCTTGGCATAGCTGATGCTGCTAAGGAATCTAGATATGCAGTAGAAGAAGATTCAGCCAGGTTGGAAACCTCAGCCTTGCTTGGGTGGCTGCAAGGTGTGTTATGATGAGCAGATAGGGTGACACTTGGAGGTGGGATGTGGAGGGTATTTGAATCCTTGTTGGTAACAGGATTCTGCTGAAGTAAGTGATCATTCAAGGGAGGTACTGCCACATTCTTACCTCCCCTAACATGATCAGAAGGATAAGGTACTTCAGGTGTGCCCTTTAGTGCAAACAGTTGCTGCTTGTTGTTTTCAGAAAGAAACAAGTTTTCCTTCTTCACCCAAGTTGCTTTCCCTGATTCTTGGCTGTGATTGATTGCTCCACCTGGAAGAGACAACTCCCTTAATCTCTGTTGTGAAGGGATACCTCCATTACTGGTAGCAAAATCTGAAGCTATAATTCCAATGTTCTGTTCAGATTTTGGACTAAAATCACTTGAAGCAACAGCTTTACAGGCTTCCAGAGGGTGTGAGTTCTCCTTCCTTCTGGGATTCTGATGAGAATTCGTAGATGTGGTTTCTTTGCTTACAGGACTCTCAGATGTAAGACTCCCATTGCTGTAGACTGCAGTTGCAACAGGCTTTGAGGGAAGGGTAACCTCAAAATTACTTCCAGCAGTTGCAGTACTGTGGCACTGTGCTTGATGGTGAGATTCTTCACATGTGTTTGCTTCACTAGACACACCAGTTGGCAGATGGATTGGCTCATCAACAAGTGCTTCATCCTCATGAAGATTTTGCTTGACCTTCCAGACTGTATGCTTGTTCTCTTTGCCAATGGGACTGATATTTGGTGTAGATGCCACAGCACCATAGCCATGACCATTCAGCGGTATGTTAGCAACTCCATTGTTAGCAATTTGCCACACCCTGTGGTCTGAAGAACTACTACTGGCTTTCCTTCTCTGAGAGTAAAGCTCACTACCAAACACATTGATATCCTTAGGGTGCCCATCCACCTCTCCTGGTCCCATCCTCTCTTTATTTCCCATTCCTGTTCTACTCTCACAATGCTCCTCTCTTTGGTAATCCCTGTCAACCCCAACATCACTGCCAGAACTTTTACCCCCTTTCCCAATACCACAATTGCCACCCCCAAAATAAAACCCTACACTGTTGTCAGGTTCACTTCCTTGGCTACTCCTGACATTCAATTGAGTGCAACCTCCTCTGTGATCATCAGAGACTCTTGTATATGCTTTGCTCCCATTGCTCTTAGGGGTGGCAGCATCACTGGCTTCAGTGTTATGATGACCACAAACACTAACTTTCATGTCCTGGAGATATTCAGAACTCCTTTGTAACTCTGTACACACCAGAGTTTCAGAGGCTTTGCCAGACCTTGAGGAGCTGAGCAAAGGTACAGGACCCTCATTCCTTCCAACCCTGCTTACACAATCCTTTCCTGCCGCCAGATCATGCTGATAACTGTCAATACACACGAGAGCTGGAAATTTTTCCAGCATTCCAGTAGATGAATAAACCTCCTTCAGAAACTCATAAGGTGCAAGCCTGCCAGACTTCACACAGTAGGCAGCTGCTTTCAAGAGTCCATTGTGTAACTCCTTTTCAGCTTTTGCTTTACCACTACGTGTGTAACAGGTGTGGCCTCTTGTGCCATCATAATCAGAGCAGGCTCCTGGAGATTGAATTGCTCCATCAAGGAGTTTTCTCTTCCAGTATGCATAGCGTGCTCCCCAGCACCTTTGCTGAGAACATAATTTGGTGTCTACCTCTTCAGCACAATCAGTGTTTGTCTCCGCTAAGCTACAATCCTTATCTGTGAATTGTGAACTAGTATGAATGCTCCTGCTTGAAGGCAATCCCTTTCCAATGTTAGATACATGGTACGTATCCTTGATGTCCTCATTCATGCTTGCTTCACTACATGAGGGATCAGCTGGTTGCATCCTTGTGATACCCTCATTCTTGGTGATGGTAGGCAAAGCATTTGCACAGGTTGGATCTGGGAGGACAGGCTCCTCTGCAGGTTTTGGGACCAAGCTTTCACCATCGTCCACTATAGCTGTGTTATTCTTTCTCCTTCCCCTTTTCTTCTTCTTCTTCTTCTTCTTCGAGAGCTTGGTGGAAGAACCTTTTCTTGAAGGCAATCGTGGACCTGCTGCCTCTGATTCACATACAAACTCCACCCCTGCAGCAGAGAGTAAAAAACAATTAAGAGGCTGTTGCCAACTTAAATGCTGAAAACAAACCAACAATGTCCTCACCTGTCAACAAGATCATGATGAGCAAATTATGCTAAAGTCAAGGATGGAACCAACCTGTCACAGGGTCTAATGAAGATGTCTCCAACTCCTGAGAGGTTGCAACGGGATGTTGCTGTTCTGTAAGTTGGAACTCTTGTACTCGCTTTGCAGATTGAGCTCCAACAGTTTGATCTTTCAAACCCCTTTGCACACGAGACTGGTTCAAAGATGTCTTCTGACTTCTGCGATGAGCTTGTTCTGCACATTTGTCCAAGTCTAAATGGGAGGGGGAGAGGCAAAAGAGTTCAGAGTGATTTTCAGGTGAATTTGGGCTTCCAGACTTTCTTTCCTGTTCTAGTTGGCATGCTGATACTGGTGACACCAGCTGTTCAAACTTTTTTCGAGTGTCCACAGGAACACTTATCACTTTAAGCACTACACATCTGCAACACATGGACAATTCAAGGAATGGTTGAGTGAATGACATAGTTTAAAGAAAAAGGCATCTTGAAGTCTTTAAATTACATAGACAATGGGACAATGCAGTGTCACAGGCTACTTACTTGAGACCAGCCGCTTCATTTGAAACAACAGCTGTGAACTCATCCTGGGGAAACAGGGCCATCCAGTCAGTCTTGAGAATCAGAATGTGTTGCAGTCACACTAGACAGAAGCTAACAACAAATACTCAATGGTCCTTAGGTATTTCATATGTAGCTTATCCATCACATGAAACTATGTTATGTATAAAACAACTGAAGAGCTGTCTCTAAAGTAGTGAAATGAAGGAAAGAGAACCTTGCCACAGGGAATGAAGTGATCTTGCTGCTCACGGGTCAGGAAAATTGAATGAGAGCGCCCATTGTGGTCAGCTAAAAACTCATCGTCTCTTCCCACCAATCCCTTCCCAACAGTCTGGCTTCTAAGTCCCCGGCGGTGGTGCACTTGTTGGCTTTGTCTATACTGTTCCTGTTTCCAGAGGTCCCCATGATTGGAAGAACACTTGAAGAAGACACTAATGAATACTCCTAACGTTCAATACATGGTAAAAAGGTAATGCTACTGTCAAGGTCCAACTTGTCTCTGCCCAAATATAATTAGAACATCTTCTTCACAAAAATGACAGTAGTGCTAGAATGTGAGCTTGGATTGTCTTCAGCCCAAAAGTTAAAGTTAGGACGCTCACTTTCTGTTGAAGCATGGATAGCTGGGCATGAACTTCTGTCCCGTTCATTTGATAGCCAAAAAGAAGGGCCTCCCTGATTCCTTCCAAGTGACCTATTAAATCAATGCGGTAGTTGCTGTATTTCTCAATCTGCCAGATGAATGAAAAGTTGAGCAGCCAGGAAATCAGTTCAGCACAGCAGGGCAGATAAACTGAGAAAAGTTCCTACTTGTGAGAACCCACCTGTGACCCTACATTCACACAGATACTACATGGGGCATCATGAGTTGTAAGCAGTTTAACTCTGAAAGATCAAAATGCTGACCTCAAGGAAAAGCTTAATTGGGTTTTTGTTGCTTTTGCTGGTAACCTTTGGTGTAGTCCCCAATTGACCGACTGCTGGGATCCACTTGTCAAATGACAAGTAAAAGACGTCACATGGGACTGCATGCCACATTCATCACAACAAAATGAATGTCGGACATCACTTGAGATGAAGAAGAGACAGACATATGTACGAAAATGCCACTCTAATTCTACTCAATGTGGTCATTTTGAGGTGCCACTTGATCTGGGAAATCCCTCAAATGGATTTACACCTCAAAAGGACCACATTGAATAGAATTACTTGAACCTCCAATCTGCAAGGTGCTAGCACATGGGGAACTCATCTTTTCTATTCCGACTGGCAAACTACTCTGACCATTTACTAGATGAACTAGCAACCACCTGCTAAACACCTGCGACAATATTGAGCATGCATATTTCCAATCCTTTCTTCAGCAATGACAAAGACACAATGTGCTCACAGCAGTCACTCTTCAAGATGCCACATTGAATGGCAGGTCATTGTAAGATGCTGCATATACAGATCTCTAATGCTGAACAATTCTCTCATCTCAAGAGTTTCCCAAGACACCACACATATACAAGTAAAGGACAGAAAAGGGGCTAAAGGACTTACTTCCTATATCACGAAGCTCATGAGCTGTCTGGCAGTAAAGCCTGGAATCTGACTGTTCACTCTCAGCAACCACCTATGTTCCACACACAGAACCCTTACAATGGAATTTTGAAGAACTTTGTCTGAACTACACATCAACATCAGATCCAATGTAACTGATCAAGCAAACACAAACTTGCTTATTTGATACTTTGCACCCTTGATAAGATGTCAAAAATTGAAAGAACCTAATTCAGAATCAAACTCACCGAAGGATTCTTCAAGCTCCCCACTATTTTATTGTTACACCTCAAAATTGCTTGCCAAGTCTTCAAGTCCTTGATTAGATCTGCTGCTGCTGCCTGGTGTTCAAGCCTGTCTCCGCAAGTGTCTCCCTTTGACCTCAACAATGGGCCTTCTTCCAATCCTTGGTGTGTTACTGGACATGCAAATGTGAGACGCTGCTGTGCTATAGGTAATCCGTCTTTGCCCTGTGATTTGCAGATGCACTAATATCACTGATGTCTCATGCTGAATTTCAATATTTTTCACTATAGAACCCCTGTTTCTCTCTAAGACTTTGATTAGCTTCCCCTCTTCAAAAAGCTAGAGTTGAAGCAAGAAGGCAACCCTATAACCATGTCTACGAAAAAGGGAAACAAGACAGAGAGAAATTGGACCTGAATCTGTCGTTTCCAGGTCTCAACAAATGCTGCTGGATCCAACAAAACCTGCCAAAAAAACCAGACAATCTCAATTTCTCTCACTGTACAGACACTTTCTGAATGAAGAAAAGATGTTAAAAACAAACAGGATAGACAAGAATGCACCTATTCAGTGATAACAGAGTCACAAAATCCCAATGTGGGTTCTTTACAGAGTATAGAGCTGTAGCTCTACTCTAAAGTTCTATGGGCAAGCTCACAGTGCTGGCCTTTGGACCGCGAAAATAAAGAATAGCACCAATTGCACCTCACTGTACAACCCCGAGTGAGAGATGGACTCTAAAGTGCAGTTGTCAAAGTGCCGAACCTGGACCAGAAACAAACCCTAAAGCACAGTTCCAGAAATCGATGCTTTCCAGACGGTAGCAATGGATGACTAGCAGTGCTGTCCAAATAAGGTTACATCATCATCCAAGACCAAGGATTGTATCTGGTTTGGAGTACTATGCTTATTAGCAGCAGCAACTAGGGGACAAAAATGGAAAAATCTTCTTAACACCATAACTCTTCATTTCCATCTGCCTTCTTTCCACAGAAACAAATGCTGAGGGCTGCCATAACAGGAGGTCAAATAGCTGCCAAAACCTCCCCTTGAAGATTTGGAAGCTGCATTTCTGAGCAACTAGTCAACCTAGTTGTAGCTTGGTTGACAACAAGAATTCATCAACAGTATAATCCACCTGCCTGGCAGGAATTGAATCCATGGCTAGTTACATTTGCAAGGTCACCAGGAGCCCTGAAGTATCACTGTGTGCTCAGAGTGATACTTGGATATGCTCAAAATCCAAAAAGCATACAAGGAAGAAAACCCTAGTTTTCTTTTCCCGTCCTCACTGCCATTCAGTTGTAGGCTGAGAGCATGTGCTGTGCTCTCAATTTCTGGTTGAATTCTGTTCCAGTGCAGTGCACAATCTCATACCTAGCCGATGACAAAGGACGGAGTCAAAAAGCTCCAACAAAGAGCCAAGCTCGAGTACAAACAGATTGAATGAGGTTACAGGGACGATGATCCAATACCCTCGTGCAGAGAGGTAGGAGTACATCAGATATCGACTTCTTCACAGGACAGTGAACACCGCCATCCCAAAGGCATGCTCCAGACACCTCAAAGCTCAAGTTAGCATAATAACGCAATGTGGCTAACGGCGATGGATGGATTATATAAGAGCTCATGCAAAGAGTATGCAAGCTTCCCCAGGAAATGCTGCCAAAACCGATTGAAAAGGGTGGCGAAAAAGGTGCAAAACATGGGAGAGGCAATGAGAGATAATACTCACTGTAGACGACTTGGAGTGTGCCCACCACCGTGACTCCCCTTCCTGCTTGCCCATCTACTAAACTGTCTACCAGACTCCCATTCCCTCTCCCTCTCTGTGGCCGATTCCGCTGCTCACAGATCGGTTCCCTCTCTGCTCCCTTCACCTTCCTGCTTGCACCCAGCTTCAAACCTAGAAAACGTAACCTGGCACGCACAACCGCCTCCCTCCGAACGCAAAGAAACGTCCTTCACAGCATAGAAATCAGGAACAAAAGAACACAACTACAGAGAGACAACTCGATGCACAAACAGAACCCGGGAGAAAGATGAAAAAGAGAAAGCACCCGGAAGGGAGGAACAAGAGAAATGGTTTCCGGAGGCCTAATAGACCTCCAATTATTTTCAGAAAAATCGAGAAAAAGGATGAATCAGGCGCGGATGTCAGTGGTGGAACACAGCAACAATCCTCACGCATAGGAAAAATCAGGAAAAAGATTCACGATGCAACAAGTCCGATCGAGGAAGACGAAGAAGAGCTGTGATGCGGCAACGGCGTACACGAACGCTCAGGGGGCTGGGTAGGTTACGCAGCGAGAGAAAGAGGGAGAGAGAAGGGGTCACTGTCGCCACTTTCTGGCAATTTATTTTCCTGTTTTTTTTCAATACTGGCGAAACCTTGAGCAGAAATAAGAGATCTGTGTGACTCGTGTCAAAACTTCTTCCTTTGAAGCTGCTTTGTCTTCTTCATCATTTTTTTTGGGCCTCTCTACCGAGAGAGACCCTTTTCAAGTGGTCCCACTTTTTGCAAAATGTTCACCAGTTGTAGTTGTTATAAGTTGTCTTTCCATCCATTAGGTTGCTGTGATCACACAATCCGCCTCAAGTTCTAGCTTTACATTTGTTCCATTAGTTATGCTCAGGAATCAGCTCACAACTCTTCTTTGTTATTGTTGATTGTCATTTGTCATTTCATAGCCATGAGTCCTCTTTGCCTAATTTTTGGTGATTGTTTATTTTCTTTTTTTTTGAGGGGTTGTGTCAATTTGTTTTCTCATTTGTCTTGTACTTTTGATGGATGGGTTTTCATCCTTGACTTTTATTTACAGGGTTTTTCTATCTTCTTTTTTTTTCTACCTATTTTTTCCTTATTGACAAAAATTTGATGGAAAAAAAAAAATTTAACTTCAAAAATTAAGTGACTTGTGAAGGTGTTTTCTATCATCATAAGTGAGAAAAAAGAGTAAATATTTTTTTAATTCTTGGTTTTCAATGTGGAGCCAAAATATAGATAGAAAGGATGATTGAAGATTTGTATTTCATAATTGACTAATAGCCAAGGTTTGGCTAAATCTTCTTAAGGATGATTGTCACTTTTTTTTGCATCTTCCTACGGATGATAGTCACTTTGGCAAGAAACAAAAATTCTTAAAAAATATACTAAACCTTAGCATACTGGTCAAGTAGGGATTTAAAAGTTGTGAGTCAAAATATGAATCATTTAAAGTACATACAATGAACCCAAGTACAAATACCATTTGGTAGTCACATTATGACCCTTGCCATTACATTTGCCCATAAATTTTTCCCTTCAGTCTGCCCTTTGCTCTCTTTTTTTCTCACCTTGTCATGTTTTCAAACCATAACCTCCCATGTTAGGAGTACACCAAGGGGCACCTAACATGCTTAGGTAGCATGTGCCAAAGGTCTCCAGGCATGTTTACCCTAGCACCCATAACATGGACCCAAAACATGTCTAGAAATACCCCCCTCCCCCAAAAAAAGAAAGAAAACAAAGTAGGGCAAAGGGCATACTGAGGGAAAAAGATTTGCAATAGTACTCTTGTACTGACTGTGTTAACAATTATGGGCATAAGTAATGTTAGGGCATTATGATCATATTTTCTTTTCAAATTCTCTAGAAAGTTCCTTACACATGAGATGTTCCCAATGTCCCTTACATTTGATTGCCTATGGATTTTCAAAAGCTTAGTCACAGCTCCCCAATGGAAAGTGCTCTCCGTGAACAGCAAGAAACAGAGCTCCATTTTAGTGGGCTTTCCATTAGACATTTTCTCATGTAGTTTTCACTTGGTCCCACATTTTTTAGGAATTTTCACTGGTTGTAATTGTTGTTGTGTGAACCCTGACTTTCTTTGAACTTAACACCACATTTCCTCATGCAATTTTCGCTTGTTCTCAGATTTTGGGGAATACCATAGTAGTAGTAGTAGTAGGTTGGCCATTTCAACACATGTTCGTCAAACAAATAATTATTAAATTTTAAAATTTCATTTCAACAAATGAAATATTCTTAAATATTCACTATTTTCCTTCACAATAATTTTTGATTTGGAAGAAATAATTTTTGAAATTTTCAACATTTCTGAAAGTAATACAATTAGTGTCAAATTGGCCAAGGTACTAGGGTAATAATATATGTTTTTGGTCATCTAATTTCAACAGTAAAAAAAAATAGTATTTTACAATTAGGCACTATCGTAGTAATACCATTACCATTCCTTTCATTTTCTTGTGGAATATTGATTTATTTCTTGCTTTTTCACTCCTACAATAACAAAAATAATTTCCAATTTTAGAGAATTCTTTTAATTGAAGGTAATTTGATTATTGCCGGAATGGAAAAGGTATTAGGGTATACTAAATAATGAATTTGGTAGAGTTATCCGTAAAGTTATGCCCAGTTGAGGCCTCAGTTGGGAACCAAAACTAGAACTGTTCTAAATTTAAAAAAAAACTTGAACGGGAGATCCTTCATAAAAGAAAAGAACCACCCTTTGCCCCCACCCCCCCCCCCCAATAAACACTGGTTTAAACATTTAAACTTGTCATATAAGGGACCGAACTATAACACAATAAAACGGTTTGTTTGGATTAGTTGAATTTTGAATATTTGTATACTTTTGTTTCGTAAAAGAATTAATGTGTTCCGGGATTTATAGATTTTGATCTGGATGGTTGTAATTGCATCTTTAAGACAAGATCATCCATTGGATTTGCTCAGGTCCCGTGGTCCTCTAAAATTTGCTCATTTTAGACCCTAGTACCTTGGCTGGTTTGGCAAAAAGGACTCTAATAATTACTTTTGTTTTTGGTCGGTTATGTTTGGCAGTCTGAGAAAAATAATTCACCATTCAGCCTAGGTACTACCGTAATCTAGGGCCAGTTTTCACAATTGACAAAACGAATAATAAATTTCTTTCAAAAATAATTTTAATTTTTTTTTTAATTATGTATTTTTTCATCATCTAGTATGATATTGGGATACGAGTAGTGAAATTATCAAAGTCTATAGCCTATGATGATTTTCAACATGTCAACTTCATAATTTCACAAAATTCCATTTAATTATTTTGAGGATGATTTAATGACGAAACTGACCTTAGGGTAAGGTCTAGGTTTAAACTCAGATGGGGGATTTTGGGCGGGGGGGTGACTTTCAATTTTTTTTTGTTTTTAGAATTGATCATTTTGTTAGGTTTTAGGGGTCTTTGCAATTTCTCCTTTAGCACATCCAGTGTGCACTGTTTAGTTTCTTCTCCCCATGGACCCCAAAAACAATGAACTGTACGAAGTGAGAGATTATTTGAACTCTAACCACCTGGGATGATTATTGTAGTTGGCCAATGAGAAACAATCATTTCCTCTGCTACTAGCGCTCTAGGGGGGGGCCTTGGTAACTTTTGCACGTTTCGACGCCTGGAAGCAGTTTCACAATGCTTTTTTGTGCAAATCTTATCCGAAAGTACTGTACAGTCGGAGGCATTTTACTGCTGCCGTTGGGCATGCTCGCAGAGTTGATTATCTCTGCCCTCGAAAGATATTTTGAGTCTGAGGCATACTCTCTTATATGTCAAGCAATGGTTACTACTACCTTAGCTTAGCTTATGAACACTTAGCTTTTTGTCGTTTCATCCAAGTTTTTTCTAACTTTCATGTGGGAAAACTATTGCTATATCATCATATTGGATGAAGAAAGTAAGTTTTCTAAAGTGAGAGAAGCTAAGTGTAGGGTTCAAACCCTAGGATGAGGGAGGGCTGAGACAAATATAAGGTTGTGGATGAGGCGGTTGTTGAGCACAGCCCCCCCCACCTCATCTTGGGAATGCAACCCATTTACCCATTGTAAAACACAAGGCGTCATGGGGGTTGGGTGGGTGCTTGGTACTGTTACTCCCCATAAAGCCTGCAACTGAGGGGGTTGAGTGGAGTTCCTAAGTCTGCTTTGTTTTTTCTTTCTTTTTTTCCTGTGTTTCCTAGTTGAACTGAAAGTCCCTTAGGTATAGCTTCTTCTACAGTAACCAGGTGTTTATTTTTCCATTCACGAAAATTTGCCAAATTTTGATTCTCTTTTTTCACCCTAATTTCATAGATAACATGTAGCCAAATTTGGCTAAATTATTTTCTGGATGATCACCAATTTGGTTACATCAAAAAAATCCTTAAAAGAAACCTCTGCTTCTACTGTGTCTAGAGGCACTTATTTTTGTGCGCACCAGATTTACACTTTTCATAAAGCTCTCCCCAGATTTCAATAAGGCCCGACTTCCCAAACAATGGATATATTGTGGTTCCCTTCTTTTGTGACTTATTTTTCGTAAGGCCCAATTTCCCAAACAATGGATATATTGTGGTTCCCTACTACCTTTGTGACTATTTCATGACAAAAAAAATCTGCGAGGCTTTTTATGTGGGCTCAAAGCCAATGCGATAGTCCCCTTCCCGGGCCCAATAAAATCTCTTGAAACACCTTATTAAACTTCAAAAGGAAAGTTCTCCTAACCAAAGGTCCTATGTGGTTTATGACCTAAAAAGTGACAATCATTTTTCATCACATATTTGTTGGAAGTGCACAAGCTTAGTTTTGTTGGTTTTTACTTACTTGTAAGAACATACATCTCCATAGGCAACAATTAAAAAATTGGCTTGTATCGCAAATTTTGGATGATCTAAGCATCGCAATGGTATGTTCAAGGGTTTGCTATTAATATAGACGTGTGGTTGAATTGCTGAAGGTTTCTAAAGATTACTAGCCAAAAGAAAATGATTGCTTATGGTTGGCTGATGATCTTAGTGATCGGTAACACATTGATTGTTATTGATTGGCTAATCAAATCAAAATGTTTGGCTAATGTGTGATGTATAAATTGTTCATTAAATGTGAAGTGTTCAATATTCATTGTTTATGGGCATAAAAGGAATGAACATTAACACTAAACTTTGGATATGACAAATATTAATATTATTTCATCATTGGAGTTCTTTTGGAGTTATAAATAAACCATTGTGTTCAAGTCTTATTGTGTTTAGTATGCTAAAATTTAGATAATATCATGTAATTGAAAAAAAGACCTATGCTAATCAGCATGAACCTAAAAGTTAGTTTCTAAAAAAAATAAAAAATTACACATTCACACCAAGGAAAAACATAATTTTAATTTTATATTGAATTAAAACCCCATTTTATGGACTAATACCTAAACTTGAGTTTTTATTTCAAGATCTATGATTTTTGAAATTTTAGTGTTAAAAGCTAACACTCACTTAACATTGGTTGTCATCTAAGATTTCACCTAAGATTTGATGGTAGCTAACATTATGGATTTGAATGCAACATAAAATTGGTCTCTCTTGATATGAACTTTACATCTTCAACTTAGCACTAGTAGGTGTGATTGTAACATTAGAGAATATCCTATGGACCATTCTAGTTTTCATTTGGCCCTGCAGTTTGAGGAATGTTTACCAAGTGTGATTGTGAATTCTCGACTCATATGAACATTTGTCATTTTGATTGTTGCTGATTTGAACTTGCAATGTTGTGATGAGCAATGTGCACGTGGTCATTAGTGATGAAGAAGCTGGAAGAAGGTAGAAAGGACAGCAATTTCTCATGAAGCAGCGTCCCAATTGTATGGGAAATTGCCTTCTTTTCTACTTGCTGCAGGATGGACCAATTCTGCCAGGACCCACATGAATTTCTTCAAGTGGGTGAGTTCTGTTTGGTGAAGGAATACTTTTTCTTTTTTCACATGCCAGTGCAAATGTGCAGGAAGAAATTCAAATGTTGGCGAAAAAAAACTCTAAAACCCATTCCTAATTGACCAGAATTACACTTGAGGGATTAAAAAGCAATGGGAAACTTGATGACTATGTGTCAGATTGTGCTGTTGAATCTTGAACCTGGCACCTGTTTCAAGGTTCAAAATATCAAGAGATTTTTGGTTTGGTTTGGTTTGGTTTGTTATTGTTGAAATGAGCAATTCAACAATTGGGGCCAAACTCCCAGAACAAGCTAAATGAACCAAGAGCAACCCAATCTCTAACGCACAAATTACAATGTAGGTATGCACAGTGGTAGAACCAGGAATAGATAGCATTCCACAAGATCAAAGGTGTTATCTTCATCACAGATAGTATGAAGTAAACCAATGTGTATATAGTTCTCTCAACCGCAGGATTGATGAACCCTAAGTCCTCTTGTGCAGAGTGCAGAGTGCAACAAAAAAATGTATATATTTTTATATTTGTCAAGGATTCATGAACCTGAGTCTCCTGCATGATTGCATTACATACATTCAGTGTTTATCCTTTAACACTAATTGTACTCATTCCTAATCTGGTTTCAGAAACAAAAGTTCAAAGTCCCCTGGATTACAGTCTCAATTCTTTCTTGGGTTTCAGATTCAAAACTGTGATTGATGAGCAATTGAAGCTTGGGAGGCTCACAAGTGCGATGCCACATTTCAACTACTTGTTGTTGGTAAATCATCTTCATACTTTCAGCCTCATATTTTCCTCACATTTAGTCTGTTTTGAGTGATTTAAAACTCGATGGGTGCACCAACTAAGGCTTTACAAAACTTCTTTGTATTTCAGAGGGAAAGATGGAATGATCAAAGATTTTAAGCTTGAAATCCTAATCTGTTTAATTGACCCATCACCAAACATTGAACCCCGTTACACCAAACATGCACTATCTTCCCCATTCCTTCACAGAATTGACCAATTTTTGGCGTTGGACGAGCTAGGTGGAGGGCTACAAATGTTCTTTCAGCTTCAGAAGAAGAGGAACAATCTGTGAGGATGTGACCTCCTTTGAGTTCCTCAGCGTTCACTCATTGGCCTATCTACAATACTGGCAATTGTCCATGAGAGGAATTAGCCAAGTTTGGCCAGAGGTCAGAGAGGAAAGTAGAAAAGTTTAAGAATCCTGCTATATTTTGGCAACCTGCTGGAATCTGTTGTTTAAATATGGTGACTTCAGCACATTTGTTTTCACCAGAATCCTTTGTACGAGCTGCATTCAAAGTTTTTTGGGTCACAAACTTGCTATATTTTGCCAGTTTAAAAAGATGCTGCAACTTTTCCACAACACTTGCAATCACTTTTCACATCTGCCAATCTGTGATGAATTTCACCATCCTAGAGAGAGGGCCAGTTTGTACAAATAGTAGTACCTAAGGTACTTGTTGCTTCAGATTGTGTTTGGGTGCTGTGTCTGATCATTCAATTACACAGCTGTGGATGCATCCAGAAATCCAAGTGAAGGAGCAATCCACGGAAGCTTTTTTGTAGGTGAAAAGAAATGCTTTCTTTGAAGTGCGCCTATCTATGTGTTGAAGCTGCCCCTGTACCATGAGGACTGATGGTTGAATACGTTGAATACTGTTTAATACGTTGGAAGGTTTGACACTGATTATATTATTCGTAAAAATGTTGAAATTTTCAGAGAAATAAAATTGCAAATGAAAATAAAAAATCTTTTGAAATACTTCAAGAATACATATTTATTTCCACATGGAACCTTCAAAATTAATTAATTATTTCACAGAGTTTTGTGTTGAAGATGCCACTGTTCTGTGGCAACTCATTGCATAATGACTTTGTCCTTGATCATGGGTTCAAAAAGGCCACTCATTGTGTAAAGGCTCATGAGTGGCTTTACCATTCTGCAATATAAATAAATATTTGGCAAGAAGATGCAGGAATGGTAAAGTTACTACCATAGTCTGTCCCTTACATGATGATTCATAAGTGTATAAAACTTCCAAGCTGAGAAGAGCCATTTTTGTTTGTCCATGTTACAACCGTGAAGCTCCCCAATGTTGCAGAGACTACTGAGTATTCAAACAAGAGGCTCAATAAATAGTCTGTGTTTTCCAATGCCTTCACTTATTTGTTAGTTGGGGTACTCAATGTTCTCATATTAAAGAAATTTCTTTTGTATCCATGAAGCTCCAAGATTGTGTTCCAAGATTGTGTTGTTGGAGAGAAATGTGGTGTTGTGTTTGCATGTCAATAGAACATTGCTTGGCCATACCCATTTTCTGGTGAGGCGGTTGCTCCTTGTCACTAAGTCATAGATGCCACCAGTCCCCTTCTGATCTGTTTGCAATGCTGAATATGTGTTGAACCCAGAGTTTGTGGTCAGCTGACGTGTTCTACAATGACATTTTTGGGGACTGGCCAGCAGGCGGCAGAAAACAGTACGTGATCTGAATGCTCTGAACCTGCTCATTCCTGCCTACATTTCTGCATTACCAAAGTTTCTGTCTTCATCAAATCTCTGAATAAAGTTAGTGTAAAAAATTAATCTAAGCCTCTGTGGTCTGCGGAGAACATTAGGAGTCAAGCTTTCTGCGTATGAACTTGAGTGGAAAATTTGTTTGAAGATATTGAAAATGGAACCAAGTGAAGCTTTGGATCTTTGGAAACTAAATTGAAAAGGAACACAGCTGAAGTCTCCATTTAGATGAGGATGTCATTCATTGATCTGCTTGACATTGTTGGATGCTTGTGCATTTTAGGCTACACTAGTTGAGGAGCAGATGTGAATATGTACAGAGAAGTTACCTCAACCTTTTCATTTACTGCTTTACTTGGGGTTGAAGCTGATGGACAATTCCAGTCCAGATATTGGAATGAAAATATGGTTTGGAACAGCCACAAAGGCATGGTCTTTTGCAGTTGACAGACCTTCCAATTGGGTTCAAATGTGCCAGTTGTCTGCATTGCAATTGTGAAAGAGGGGGATGATCCTATTGAATTTGGGCATGATGTTGATCTCATTCCATTTGATGAAACATGGACACTGTAAAAAAATTTGCAACATGGACAGTGTATTGCCCTTTTGGTTTCTTTTGCTGGATCTTCCCTTTACCTGGCCTTCAATCGAGGAGCTGAAAATTGGTCAGTTTGTAGCAACAGGATTCAGTCTCTAGAAATAGCACAAAAACACAAACTACCATACATGTGAGGTTCATGCAGGCCATCTGATATCTCAATGAGCTTAACATTTGTGACCTAAAATGTACCTACATCTGTGTTATAACCAGTGGTGAAGAATATTTTCTGTTTCCAGGAGGCCCCATTCTTTAGCTCTCCATTCCTTTGATTAACATGTTTCTGGTACAGGGGAAAGCTAGAATGGAATATTTTAGTAACCATCACAAGCTTGGCTTGTTGCAAGTTGAATGAGAATACTACTGACTTTATTTTAACCAACATCAAGACTTAGACTTCCCTGTGTCTAGGAATGTGACAGACACCGCTAGGATGCAAATTTTTGTATATCGTTTTGCTCTTTGTCATTCATGAGGACATTCTGATGTACACTCATTTGCACCCTCCGTCAGGAACAAGAAGGTTTTATGGGTGATGAGCAATTTGCATGGAATTCTGGTTGAGTTCTTCCATCAAAACTCCTTCAGTAGCTACAGGTCCAAGTAAGGTTTTTCTGCAACTAAAACAGTGGGTCAGTATGATTTTGAGTCTAGAGCAGAAAGACACGTGTATTTTCCTTTGCTGTTTGCAGTTCCAGTGTACCGGTCTTTATATTTCCATTGCCAAGAAATATAAGGAAATATATTTTAAAAAGTTATTAAGAAAGTTAGTAGAAAGGAAATAATTACTAGAAAAAAGGTGAAATAGTTAGACTTGATAATAAGACAATTGTTTTTAGAATTATCTTCGGATTTGTCCAGGGATGACCATCCCAAAAATTATGCAAAATGAATTGTTCAAGAATAATCATACTACAAATTATGCAAAATTTCTTAGATTCATCGATTTTTTGATATTTTTTACCTTGTCAAGTAAATGGGTATATTTTTGGGTTGATAACTGATGAGTATCTATAGTTGATTCTAATACCCACACAATAATGATTACCACAACTAACATTTTCAATAGGAAATAATGTTGCTACAACTTGTTTTTTAACTTTTTTTGCACCCATGCTATGTGCTTCTACAATTCTACATCTCTCTCCTTACAATATTAAATTGTTACAATTCACATTCTTAAAGTGAAGAATACTTGTAAACATTTTATCTTGCCTTTGTAGGGTCAATGTGTCATTTGAAGGACTTAACATAATGTTCATGAGAGATTTTTAAAAAATTCCACTCATCACCAAAAAAACACCATTATTTTCAATAAATTTTCAACCAACTTTAACAATCATAAATTTGACCCAAAAAAGCCATAAACAAAAATACAAGAAAATTATATTTATTCAAGTAACATCATCTTAATAGAACAAATGCAAGAAAACAATGACATCCAATAATATGCAACTCTTTTACAAAAGCTTTGAAATGAATTACAAAATATAATCATCAATCAAATGATACACATTATATATATATATAATAATGGACACTGATATTTCTTAAATTTCTTTTTAATATGTAATGACATCCAATACGTCATAAAACAAAATTTTTCCATTATTGAAACTCAAATTTTACCACTTTTTTTTTGAGAATATACAAAAATATGAAAGTCATAATCATCAAAAATCTAAATCTTAGATTAAGAATTATCAATAAAATCATTGGTTATATTCAAAATATTCCAATCAAAAAATCCGAATGGATTCATTAAGATCACTTGATACACTGACCTATAAATGTTTTTGTTGATTTAAACGAATTCATTCAAAAACACAACACCTTACAAGACATAACATTCCAAGGTCTATCCAAAAAAACTCATACCAATAGTACTCATATCAAGAACCTTTGATATCATCACTACTAGAATCAAAGATCTCCAAAACATTTAACATCAATAAATATCAATTACTACTTGCCCCTACTTTTTATCTCATGGATTGAAAACTTAAGAACAAACATTTGACCACTTGATCATAAATTTGAAACAACCATCAATGATGTATTTATTAAAACACACAATAGATATGTAATGTAATCATATTTCTTAGATGGACTCATAATTTTAAGGGATATTTCTATCCAACAAATATGTAAAACTAAATTACCTCGCATCAATATCAACAAAAATATTCAAATGTCTATTAACTCATATAATGAGTTTGGTGATTATAATACGATTAATTATTGGTATGAAGATCTCCAATTAATTAAAATAGATGAAAATTTCCTTCTTGACATGAACAAATGGCTATTTACAACCAACATCTAAAAAATACTATGTAGATATTGTATGTTGAAAATTTACAAACTTTATGATATGAACAACATATGTCGGTAAACAAAAGAAACACATGTAATCATCAGATTAGTAAAAGACACATGTCCATTCTTTATTTGCATTGTACAATTATATTATTGCATAAGATTCATCGGATGATGTTTTCACAATAGCATATGCAATAGATATTGGATTCGACCCCAAAACAATCTCATTATGTTTTACCACAAATGTGAGCACATTTACAAAACTCCACAAATAATAAATACGTCTTTCCATTCTCAAAAGATGTGCAAATATGTAACACATCTTGCTAAAACAAATATATATTAAAATGACAATGGAAATACAACTATTGTTGACTTGTTTTTGACCTTGATCATAATGATGTCAATGGTCTCATTGATGAAAAATGATTTCGTTTTGGATAGACTTATTTTTTCTTATCATTTGATTGTCACTCGCAATGTGAAGCAACGAGCAGCCCAAGTTTGAAAAGGACAAAAACACAAAAAACCTTAAGAATATTGCCTAGTCACTAGTTGTCAATTGCAAATTGGTTCCCGATTGAATCGAAAGGGATACACAGTTAGTGCATGTTTAATTTGGATCATCATTTTGCCATGCTTTGACACTTGCATGATGCACAAAAAGGGAATCACCCACTACCATGCATAGAGTAGAGATTCTTGACTAGTGTTTTTTTAAGGAGTCTTTAGGATCATCCATAGGAAGATGTAGAAAAAATGCCCATCATCCCTAGGAAGATTTAGCCAAATTTGGCTATCAACCAAATTTGAAGTATGAATCTTTAATCAATCCTGGAAGATGCATTCAACTCTTAAAGGAGTTGGCATGAGAACTCTTCCCCACCTACTTGTGATCTATGTATGTTGAGGAACCAGTGCAACTTTTATTGCCTTAATTCCTTTCTTAAGCCTACATGTAGGTTTCCAAATCAATTGCTTAGAACCCATATCTCCATTCCATTCTCAGATCTAACTCGAGAAGTAGAAACCAGAGGACACACTAGTTCTGAAGGATGTAGATGTGTAGATAAATCCACACTCATGCATAGAGATAAACTCATTCCAAGAGCAAATCCAAGAGACAAATCCAAAAGAGAATGGTAACATGATCTCAAGAAATAAGGACACATCAAGCACCACCAGAAAATTCTAGTATATCTGGAGAGCCTGCTAGTAATTCCTAGCCCGCTTGAAAACCAGGGATTCCTCAAGGTCTGTCTGGCTGCACAACAGGCTCTTCTTGCACAGTTGCATTTTATATCCTCTCCCTGAAGGCTAATGCCTTGACACTTTCAGATCATTGCTTAGAGGAAAATCTTACGCTTCAGAATAATTGCTGAAATACAAAAGCTTGGAATGCTGGCTAACAGAACACCAGGCTCCAAGGAAATATGTCACACAATTTTCTATGGAATATCTTTTGCCAACCACCTATCCTTGAGAGACATTGGGTTCACCCTACTCTGAAATGTGATCTGCAGATGTGTTTGTTACAGGGGACAGGGGAGATGACAAGTTTAGAGCAAGAAGAAAAAGAATTACTACATCTAGTAGACATCAAATCTTGTCAGCTTCTTCCTCCAGCAAAGATATTTGAAGGGTTCGAGAGCAGCCTTTTGTGCAACATGGTTCAAGTAGACTTCTCTGCTCTTGTTCACACAAAGATAGATCAATTGTGCTCTATGTGACAGGCAAATAGCCTAGTATATATGATGGATCATCATATCATATATGGGAGTTAAGTAACCATATGATTTTCCACACAAAGAAAATTGCAAGAGGTTATTGCTTCCAATAAAAGCACAGGACAAATGAGCTCAACGAATAGCTACCACAAGCCTACAATCATCTCGTGGATGTCAGCTTAACCTCAAAATAATGTCCAGCACCCGAAAGACCTTGGACAACCAATTTGATGCTGCAAAAAAGAAACTTTTTTTCCCATAATTTTTTTGCATTGAAAGGTAGATCAAAATTGGTTCAGACGTATTCCAAACCTTGAACTATACAAAAAAACATGTTGCTCTCAAAAAGCTCAGCCAGTCTTTGCCATCACTGTGGCACACCTGCAGCACGGCAGGTGCAGAAACCAGCTGCTGCTGAGAAGACCAATATATGAGAGACAATGACAAAGGGATTAGGGATTCCCATGCAAGAACAAACACTATTTTCCCCAAAGCGATTGGTATCCGCCACCATGATTGCTAGAGCTCCCAAACATTTCTTGGAAATGAACTTTGAGGAAGAACAAAACTTGCCATGGGTTTAGGGTTTACGGGTTCATGTAAAAACCCTAAACCCCAAAACCCTAAAACCCTTGGTAGCTTCGGCACATGTCACCCAAATAATTAATTAATTAATTAATGTTGAAGATCCCCATTTCAAAAAATTGAATATTCGAAAAGATGCTTCATTTTCCTTCACATTTTTTTTCCTTTCATTTCTGAAGATCATTATGTACATTATTGTCACTGTTTTTATTTCTTAGGGCGTTTTTTTCCCCCAAGGAACTACCAAAAAATACAAAGGAATGCAAAGAAAAAATAAAAAGAGAAGAAGAAAATTAGTTACAAGGCACAACACCAAAATTATAAAGCCCACTCTGAAATCATGTTATAATTATGTGTTATAAATTGTTATCCAATTTAATAGGAAATTTTTGGTGGATCTTTACTTGGATCAAGAGCATTTAAAGAGCATATATTTCCTATCTCTCCTCCCCCTCCCTCCCCTTTTTTAAAGTATTAGTAAAATTTACAAAACAATGCAATAGAATAGGAGATGAAGAGCATAAACTCACGTTTTGAATTTTTTTTTTTTTTTTTGCATCCTTTTAAAAAAAGTTGAAACATTGGAAATTACCAAAAAGAAAAAAAGAATTCAAAGGAAAAAAAGAAGAAGAGCATTCATTACATTATTTTGCCCTCTCCTTTGGACACGGCCTAAAAAAAAATAAAAAATAAAAAAAATAAAATAAAATAAAAAGTCCTGTCCGTCGAGGTCCCGAAACCTTGGGTTCCCGTTTTCGGAATCCGACTGTCCGGGCCGGTTCCCGTTTTCGGAATCCGACCGTCCGGGCCGGTTCCGCCGGTCCATTAAAACGCGGAACCGTCGTCGGACGGACAGCACACCACTGTTGTAATTATATATAAGATTGCTTTCAGGCCCGTTGCCCTACTTTACATCTTATCCCTCCATTCTGCCCAACTCCATCTACGGTCCATTTTTGAGGTAGGCTAACAGGAGGGGCACAAACTCTGGAGTTTTGTTTTCAGGCCTAAACTGGCACTGGACCTTGAAGTGGGCAGGTATTATTTCTTTTTTTAAAGGTTGCTCCCAAATTGAATGGTATTAGTGCGAGGTGGTCAGTTTTCAACTGGTTGTACAACACTGAGACGTGTTGAAAATTGGTGGTAAACTGCCAGGGCCCAGGCATGGGCAGCGCTAGCTGTGTAGCCTTTTACTCCCAAATTGAATGGTAAGCTTTCAACTACGACCTACCTACCTACGGATAAATTCACTACGCCTGTCCGTCTGACACGACGGTTTCGCCCGTGAATTAAAACGCGGAACTGTCGCGTCAGACAGACAGACGCACGCACGGACTGCGTGAATTAATATACAGTAAGGATTGCTTTCTTCTTCTTTATTTTTGGTTCCTTCTTCCTTTGTTTCCTCTTTCCTTGGATCGTTTTCATTTTTTCCCTTCTTTTTTCCTTGTAGATGGAGGAAGGGTAACATAGCAAGAACAATACACACATGTCTTCCTTTTGGTAATTACATCTTTTTTGATTCCACCAACATTTTCATGAACACAAATTCCATTTCTACCCATCCAAATAGTCCTTATGCACAAGAACAACACATCGCCGCAACATGCACACACTTGAACACCAAACCTTAGAATGTCACACCTTATGAACATGACAAAAACAAGTTGAAAGTCACAAAAGAACTGAAAGCTTTAAAAGAAAACACAAACGTAACATCAAAATTCTCAAACACACTTGAGTTCAAATCTCTTCAAGAAACTCGAACCTACAAACTACATAATCCGATACCAAATTGTGATGAAACTCGAGAAAAGAACAAAAAAATGAGCACTATGAAAAATAACTAATTAAACATCATTATGATATGGACACTTTAAATGAGTTAAAGAGGCCCTTAATGCACTCAAGTGCCTTGTCCACAAGTAATCAAAACACCAGAATCTGAAAACTTCACACTCTATGAACACATATAAACAAAAAGCTAACAATTGACATATCTATTATTAAGGATCTAGAACCTTTCTAACAACAGAGTTGAAAGTTTTGGAGCTTCAAACTTGATGAAGACAAATAGGAAATTGACACAAGAATTGCAACAACAATCGAGCCAAAAGCCAAAAAAACCAAAAGCACAAATACAAAAAAAAAATGAACAATGCACCAAACTCGAACAAAAACAACAATTTGAAGGTGTTGAAAATGAAAAGCTTGACAATGGCAGATTATGAAATTAGAAAGCTCACTCCCCAACTTTTCTCAATGAAAAAGTATATCTAGCATCCCTTGAACACCTAAACCTTAACTCCCCAACATGGGTCATGATATAACACAAAGTCATATTTGCAATCCCCAAAACCTTTTGTGACCGAATATGAATATCAAGCTTTTCAAAACCTTGCCAATATGGATATATATATGCATAAACATTTAATGCCCTTTTGCCAATTATTATTTGTAGAGATGAATATCAAAAGCCGAACAACTTCTGAATATGACTTCATGCATATCCAACCATTATGCATGTTAATATTTGGACTTTTTTTTCACATAACCAATCAATATTGGTACCAATCCTCTTTGGAACATGTATTAACCCAAGTCAAAAATGGTGACCAACAATTTTGGAAATAAAAATATCAGGCAGCCAATCAGTATGCAGTTAGGGGAACCTAGCTTTTTTTTCTTTTTGGATCATGGGATGGGAAGGGATTTTTTATTTTTCCGCTGTCCCCACTGAGTTCCTATCAAGTTCCCCAAGGGCTCCCCAAGTTCGCAAAGGTTCTCCGTATGTTCCCAATAGCACCTCAGTTTAGCATCTGCTTTCGCCACCGTTTCAGTTTCGTGGAAATATTAGAGTTATCCGTAAAGTCAGGAAAACACAGCACCAGAACTGTGAGTTTGGTCGTAAATAAAGTGAATGTTTTTTTTAAAAACTGCAAAAAAGTACATTCGCATTCAATGCGGCTCAAAACCTTTAATTCTTGTCGTAAATCTGAGTCTCATCCTGTCTTTCCTTTTTCCCCAGCTCCTCCACTCCTGCTACGTATATTTTCACTGCTCCTACCTCTAGGACTACGACAATGACTCTTGAACCTTGTGCATAAATGCTGTTTCAACATTTCGTACTGAGATTTAATAAAATTTCCTTACTTTGCGAATACCACTGAAAGAGAGGGATTTGGGGGTGAAAAGAGGCTCAAAGACAGGGTGAAAACTTTAGGGATAACTCAAATGTGAAAGAAGAAAGCTGAATGTGCTTCCATTTTGTGGAGTGGGCAGGGTGCCAAAGAGATGCTTCTATCTAAGGCCCACTTTAGACGAAGGTCCAGGGTCCAATTTCCTAGGAATCAAATCTGCCAATTTGAAGCAAATTGAATCCTTAAGTCAGACTCTACCTTGGTCTTGAGCTTGATTCTTGGTTCTCCAAATCAGGAGCTCTCCTTTTAGCACTGTTTTTGGGTCCAAACCAATTGATTTTCCCTCCAAAACAGGTGCCATGTAGGTTTAGTCTTGATTTGCCACTTTTTGGTCTTCAACCCTCATCTAAAGACCGTGGAACCAATTTAAAGCTTTCAACCAATAAGGTTGCTTGAATTCATTGGTCCCTGGACCTTGGACCCTCTTCTAAAGTCGCCCTAAGACTAGATAGTCCCAGAAAAATTGGTGACGTGCCAAGCAATGTGACACCTCAAAAAACATCTAAAACTGTGTGAACATTAAATAGAAGTTACAAATAGGTACTGTACCCACATGCTTAGGCTACGGGTAGTCGCAAAGCGAAAAATAGTGACAAACAGTTTTAGGACACCATGCAGTGATTGAGCCAGTTCAACATGCACCCTGGGAGGACCCATCTTTTTCCCTTTGGGGGTTTTGGAGGGGGGGAAGGCGGTTCCCTTTTTTTTGCAAGATATTGGTGTTCCCACCATGTTCTCAATGGTTCCCAACATGTTGCCAAAATTCTCAATGTTTTTCTTATAGGTTTCGAATGAAGTTCTTAACCTGTTCCCCTAAGCTCCTAATGTGTTCCACCGGTATGTTCTCAAATAGCATCACACTGTATCTCATGTCTTTTCCCCAAGTTTGAACTTTCATATAAGTATATGAACTACTCAAGAGGGAGGCTAAAGGAAGGCATCTCTATGCTTCTGTTTTGGGGGAGTGCCCAATGCTTCAAAAGAATTGTTGTAATCGGTCAATCAAAGAAGTGCTCAAGCGAAGCCCAAGAGACATGGGAAGAGAGGCTGGATGATCAGATGGGGAAAGTTGAATGAAATCGTCAACTGAAGTGAAAGGAAAGTCTCAAAACCTAAATGCAAGTCCATTTGCAATATTGTTGGGTATAAGTGCAATCTCTATATTGGAAGTGCAAGGAAAGTGTCAAAAACCAAAGTGTAGGTGCAGTTTGGCATTTTTGCAGTGGCAGTCCATATTGTCCAGTCTCAATACGCAAATGCAAGGAAATCCAGGTTTGAAGTTCAAGGTAAGTCCCAAGCTAGTGAACCCGCACCCACCAATACACCATGAAGGATGAATGATACGTGGCCAGAAAAGAGTGTTCTGTTGGGTTCCAGTTCCCTAGCTAACCATGCTGGTTAGCTTAGTTGCGTTTCTTTTCCCCTACCTGCCTACTAACAACCCACAAGCACATTGTCAGTAGGTAGGTAGTAAAAACAGCCCTCACCTATGTATAAACCATCTACTTACTTAGTACTACCTACCTGGGAATGTGGCTCACGTCATACCCTTGGACAAGAGGCTCCAAGCTTCTACATGTGTTGAAAAAAAAGCCGCCAAGCAAAAGGACCATATGAAAGTACCTGAACAATTTTCAGCAACAAACTGCTGAATAATTAATTGAATCTTAAATGTTGACTTTGGCACTTGATTTTTTAATTCGGAAACTTTCGATAAGGTAATGACTATATAAAATAATAAACAATATCTCTTCAAGGTTGTGGAATAACCAATGCTACAAGGTCTGCTATTCGAACGTGACACTTGAACTTTTGATTTTATTAAAAAATTTGGCACAAACATTAAGAATGAAAATTCAAAAATTTGGCCAATTTTTTTTTTTTAAAATGCCGAATCCATTCAGGCAATTCCCAACATTCCTAAGTGAATTAGGGGATTGAAAAAAGAAAAATAATTTTATTTATGCCAAATTCGTTCAGGAACTACGGTAGTCAATTTCACCACACTGTATCTCATGTCTTTTTCCCAAGTTTGAACTTTCATATAAGTGAAAAGCTATATCTCTATGCTTCTGCTTTTTAGGGAGTGTCCAATGCTTCAAAATAATTGTTGTGATATGAGCCAATCAAAGAAGTGCTCAAGCAAAGCCCGAGTTGGGGGAAGGGAGTTGGGGATGATCAGATGGGGAAAGTTGAATGAAATTGCCAACTGAAGGGAAAGGAAAGTCTCAAAACCAAAATGCTGCTGGCCTAGTTCGGATACCGTGTACCTTGGCCATTTTAACACACGTCCTGTGAATAATTAATTAAGTTTGAAACATTCATTTCAACAAATGGAATATTCCTAAATATGCACTATTTTTCCTTCACAATATTTTTTGATTTGGAAGAAATAATTTTTGAAAATTTCAACATTTCTGAAAACAATATAATTAGTGACGAATTGACCAAGGTACTCAAGTCTTGTTGCATACACGTGCAGTCGCTATATGGGG
This sequence comes from Sphagnum contortum, assembly GCA_963920785.1. NCBI lineage: Eukaryota > Viridiplantae > Streptophyta > Sphagnopsida > Sphagnales > Sphagnaceae > Sphagnum > Sphagnum contortum. The sequence continues at coordinate 1,021,842 of OY987287.1, read as the reverse complement.
AAGTGCAAGGAAAGTGTCAAAAAACCAAAGTGTAGGTGCAGTTCCATATTGAAGTGGCAGTCCAGTATTGTCCAGTCCCGAGGAAATTCATGTTTGAAGTTCGGGGAAAGTACCAATGACAATTCAAGTGTTTTCGAGTAATTGTTTTTTTGCATAATAGATGTTTTCAAGAATTTAATGGAGCCCAAAAATTTTAAATGTTCCTAAATTTTCACATCCAAGATAATAATTAAATATCTTATTTTGAACTATCATAGTACCTGCTGCCCTGATTTAGCAACAAGGTGTCTAAAATTTTTTTTTTTGGGCAATAGAAATAATATTTTATAATTTGTCACCATACTAAAATAATGAAGCTAGTGTGTTTAAGAGTTTCTTTCACATTTTAGGCATGGCAGGTAGGTATTTTTTCAGAAATTTCAACTAATCCAACAACAATCAATTCTAGTGCCTAACCAGCCTAGGTACTAGGGTAGTGTAAATGCCATTAAGATTCAAATACCTTGTGTCCACCTGCATTGCACCCTTGTCCCCCACCCACCCTCCCCTACCCTCCAAACATAAGCTAGGGATTGAAAATAGAACACTATTCAAGAGACACAAATTATATAAATGAGCCTCCACAACATATCTAGTCCTTTGTGAAGTGGGTTCAAGCAGATTCATCGTCAAGTGGGATTGTCATTTGAAATCGTAGTTTGCACAAAGAGTTTTGTTGGAAACGAAAAAAGTTTGTGTGCTTCATTCATTCTATCAAGTACCTCTTGTACACCATCATCGCTTGTCCAGTGTTTATAAGTTTTGCAAACGAGAATTTATTTGTGGTAGGAAATTGAGCAACCGGGGTTGTAAGTACTTCATAATTCGGGTGCAGTAGAAAAACTTACCTCGGACATTGATCATAAGCGTGGAGCTCTGTAGTTCTTTTAATTTCATGAAACTTGTAGAAGAAAAACTTGGGTAGGAAAATGATTGATCAGCTTAAGCTTTTGTGTACTTCATTTGGATACAGGTAGTAGAAGAATTGCCACAAGCAAGCGCAAATATCACTTGGGAAATCTTCTTTGGTCTGTTTGCAGAAGCTTAGTAGTGGTAGGAATTTTGGTCAGAGGCTCAGAGCTTTTCATTTGGATACTAGAATTCAAGACACAAACAGAGAATTGCAGTAGCATATATTCATTGCGCGGGAAGAGTTCTGTCATTTTGTATCTGCACAGTTCAGAGTTTGTAGTTACTAAGATCGATGGCAATGAACAATAATGGAGCTGGAGGTGTTCAAGGGCTCCATGTCACCTCAATGAAGCGAGCTAGATCCCTCCGAACGCCTGCTGAATATGATCATTCTGTTGTAAATTTAGCAGCTGCTGCTCCTGTTGCAACTGATGCAGACTCTTTACCGGTTACAGTTGGAGACACCAAGTCCAGAAAAATGGTGAATCTTCCACCGCCATCAGCGTCTGCCCATGAGATCGGCAAAGGTTTTTAACAAACGTGCCAGCTGCACCAAAATCTAATTCCCAGCTTTTTATCACCATTTTGTCGTTCCTTCAAGTGTTTGTATGAAATCAGCGAATTTAGTCTAGTATGTGGGTACTAACTGACCTGTACTCACACACTAAAGATCTTCATGCAATTTCTAGTAGCACAATTGCAAGTAAATTGAGTTATCTAGAAACAATTTGTTCCTTGGGATTATTATCTAGCTGACAACCGACAAGATTCATGTCGAGGTTTCGGATACAAGTGTAAACTTGTTGTTGTTGTTGGGTTGTGTAGATCCATGGTGGGTGGTGGGATTCAGTTTGATAGCTGCCAGCGACAGCAGCTACCTCTTAACATATCCTTTTCTTATCATGTCACAATTAGGTTGGATCGCTGGGCCCATTATCCTGGTCCTGCTTACTGCTCTCTCCTGCCACAACAATTGTTTATTCGGTAGTCTTCACGAAACTGGAGGGAAGCGCCAAATTCGAACTCGTGATCTCATTAGCTACGTCTACGGTACAACAACGTCCTTTTCAAAACCAGCTAGAGTTCAAAACAATCGACAAGTGAAAGATTGATCCATTCGTGTGTGTTCAAATAAAGGAAGATGAGTACTAGAGATCAGATCATGTTCAAGGAATTCCCATGAGTACTCCATGAGTTTTGAGCTGCTGAGAAATTGCTAACTTTTTGGGTGCTATGGGGCCGTTTGTGCAGGTCGACGATGGTTGACAACATCGGTATGGATACTGCAATTCACCGTCTTAATCATTTTTTGTATTGGAACTTTCATATGGGCTGGAACATCTTTACAGGTACATGTCTATTTATCTCACGGAATAGATTTTGCAATCCAAGTAGATCAGCAGCAACTTGTGATTGATCAATGTTTGAATAACTACTCAATTTAGATTTCTAAAGCTTAGATTGACCTTGAGCTACGTTGATTCATCAAAAGCTAAATTGTCGATTGTTGAATTTTGGCTGCCACAGGCAATTTACGTTACTTACAGCAATGATCCGACCAAGATCTCATTGCCGGTCTGGATTGCCATAGCTGGTGCCTCTTATAGTATCTTCGCGTTTTTGGTGCCCACTTTGCATTCGTTGGGACTCTACACCGCCGTATCTCTTCTCCTCACTATGACCATCACCTTCATATCAATTGGCATCTCCATCAAAGACGGTACTAAACGGATCGATTCCTCACCTCGCTTGCTCATTTTCGCTCTACTAGTCAAATCCCTAACACATTTATGTATCCCGATAGATGAACAATTCAATGTGGATCGATTGGAAATTAATTTAGAACAATAAATTACTTGAGCTACAATACACCCCAACTTGATCTTAAAGGGTCAGCAAGTGAATGAGGATTTTAATTGTAGAATTGTAACTAGACTTGAGCTCATCAATCACTCGGGAACATGAATTCTAGAGATCTTCCGTGACATATGTTGAGCTTGTTGCAGGCATGAAATCTGGAGTAACAAGGGACTATTCACTTGTCGGCACTACAGCTGACAAATGGTTCGGTGCATTGGCATCTCTATCCATTGTTAGCTTTGCATTCAACATCCCCATTCTCCCAGAATTGCAGGTAATTTGACCATCGGCTCCCACCTAGGGCTTACACAGTTTTAGATCTCACACTTGAGTTTTTCATGTCAAACTGTTCACAAGGGTTTGCAACTTGATCCAAGTTGATCAATCACCACGTTTGAGAATCTTTGCACTTTCAACTAAAATACTAAAAGAGCAAAAATTCATTTAACTCTGAAGTTGCTAAAATGTTCTTGTTAATTGTGTGTGCATTGTAGGCTAATGTGCGGCCACCCACAGTGCGAAATATTTACAAAGCTCTTGGATTTCTGTACATAGTCGGTGCCACCCCGGTCATAGTGCTCATATTTGTTGCATATTGGGCTTATGGTAATGGTGTGAGTGAGTACCTACTGTATTCAACCTCTGGTCCCACATGGCTGGTTACAGTTGCCAATGTAGCGGCATTCTTACAAGTCCTAGTCACCATACACGTGAGTATATATTTATGCTCCTCAAGCTCCTCCTTAGTTTTTCAAGCTCCTCATGAAGCTTCAACCCATCTTATAGGATTTTGCTCAATCATAGAGTATGCTAGCTCTGAAATGCTCAAGTGTAGATAATCAATATGTTTAAATAAATCGATCCTAGAATGTACAAGATTTCATAAAACACTTGCGTTTGTGCTTGCTGAAAGATTAACCAACTAACCTACTCAGTGATTGGGGAGTTAGTAACCCATCAATGTTTTCTGTGTACTATAGATCTTTGCTTTGCCAATGTTTGAGTTCTTTGACTCAATGCTCTCCAAGGGAAAAAGGCGCCATGCCGAGGGGGATGTTGCTGACGACCACATACTCAGAGCTAGGACTGGGGAGTGGTCAAAACACAAGATGCTGCTTCGCTTCCTCACGCGCACAACGTTCATTAGCATCACTACTTTACTTGGAGCTATGTTTCCATTTTTTGGAGACATTCTTGAACTGGGTGCAGCTTTGATTGTCTTTCCTCTCAACTTTGGCTTGGTCCACCACATGTATTTGAAGGTAGCTTACCTATCCTAAAACCCCCCACCCACAAAATCCAGTCCTCTCACCCCATTTCTTGTTTCAACCCACCAAATTTCAAAGCACCAACAAAATTGTGCTATGAAGGTTATCCAAAGGCTGTTCCAAATATGTTGTGTTAAGGTTTAGGGTTTAATGGGAGTGGAGGGTGAGGAATATCAAGATGGTTAAATGACTTTTTCTCTAGTTGGATCGATTATTCTCCACCCTACATGATGGAAATGAGTAGATTGTAGCATTAGAATTGTAGTAAACTACATATCTATAAAATACTAATTCTTCAAGGCTTGATGATGGAATGAACATATTGAAGAGTTATCATTAACTTTGTTGTGTATGGGGGTATGTTTATTTCAGGTGAATGGCAAGAATTTTTCATGGTACCAACGTGCATGGCATTCGTCAATGGTAGTAGCAGCTGTTGTTTTAACTGTGTCATCTGTGACTGCATCTATGCGAAATATTATCATAAATTCATCTAGTTATCACATCTTTAAGAGTAACTATTAACAATTGAATTTGTACACCCATTCACGGACTAGAAGATTAGGTCAGATTTCTAATTAAGGCTTCCAATAGTGATAAAAATTGAGTTTGGAAAAAGGCTTACTAGAACATGTTGGCCCATTCCCAGTGTTTACCACTTTTAGCATAGACAGTTGATTATTTCCCCTTCATTGTCAAGATTTTTTCCAGTGTTGCTTGGATATATTGAAAATTCCAGATATGAACTCGGATAGTATCCAGATATGCATGCAGTCATATTTGGAATTTTGATTTTTTTCAAATATTCATCCTCATACATATCCGGCATAAAAAAGTCATGCAATAACTAGTGTTCATCCATATTTGGGCAAGAATTGCCCATACTAGTATGCACATCTGGGCACTCATGGATGGATATGCTTGGATATGCATAATATGAATATCTGATGCATGCATTCTAGCATATGATTGGTTAGGGATTAGGGTTAGATCGAGATGGAGCTCGCAGCATTTAGGGTTTAGTGTTTTAAATGAGGTTTGTCTTCTTTTTCCAAACTTCAAACCTGCATCTAATCAAACAAAAATACAAAAGTTTTTTAAATTATTTTTATTATAAAACATATTAGAAAAACTAGAATTTTTTTGAAAAAGAAAATAGAAACAAAATAAATAAATAAACGCATTAAAATAGAAAAAAAATGAATATAGACAAAATAAGAATACAAAAGATTAGAACCTGAAACAAACATAAACAAAAAAAAAGTAAAAACACAAAAACTATAAAAAAGGAATGGAAACAAATGAAACAAGGAAAGGGAAATATAGTAAAATAATTTTAAAAGAAAAAAATTACAAAAAAGAAGAAACCAAATATAGAGTAGAAAATAAGAAAAAACAAAACTTATAATAATGAAGAAAAACCCTACTTGAAAAAGAATGAGGTGTGTCTTCTTTCTCCAAACTTCAAACTTGCATCCAAATAAACATAAATACAAAAGTGAACAAGAAACACTTTATTTTCATAATAAAAAGAATAAAAATAACAAAAAACAAAAAACATATAAAAATAAAAAAAAGATAAAAGTTTTTTTTTTAAACTAAAACATGAACCAAACATTGTTGAAATAACACACCTGTGCATTGGGCACGGGGTTCACACTAGTATAGATGACCGGAGGACAACATTTGCCAAAGCATATGGGATAAAAGTACGGTGCTAATAGGTAACTCTTTGGGGGGAATAGGTCAGAAACTTGGGAACTCTTTGGTTTGACCAACCCCACATGCCAAACCCAAAAAAATGGAAATCCAACTTTCAACCGTCCAAGTGGAAAGTGAACAATGGACAGTCCACTCTCCACACCAAAGTTCAAACACAACTTGAAAAAACAAACCCCTACCTCCCACCCACATGAATAAAAGGGAGGGCCCTTCACTACATGACAACCCCCTTCACTTCTCATTGGTTGCATGGAAATACAATTCCTAATGTTGGCTACCACCATTTTTGGCCTGGACTAATAGCCCGCCTCCTAATTAGAACCTGTGCTTATTTGATTCTATATTTTGTTTTCCAAAAACCTAGAACCAGCGGTCAGGGGAAAAAATCAACTAACCACCCAATATTGAAATGTTCACCAAGTGTTACTGTGGACAGTGATTTCATTATTTTTTGGGGGACATATTGTCAAACATTTCTCATTAGAATTTCAACAACTCAATTGAGTTTGTCAATTCTTTGATGCAGAACATTAATTTTTTTGTAGGATTTTATTTTGTTAGTGGAAGGGTACATCCCGTTTAGTGTGAATAATATTTCAAATATTTCTTTCTTTTTTCGTGGGGCATTATCGCTAGGAGTGACCTTGGACAGACAAATGGGCAAGTAGCGCTTGAGTGACCCAGCACCCATCAGTGCACCATCCAAAAAATCTCGTTCTGGGCTCGTTTTGGGATTTCACGGAAGGAATAAAACAAGGGTCAGTTTACTTGGTCAGTAGTTCCTTTTTATTTTGGAACTTTTTTTTCTCATGCTTTTTATTTTCTTCTCTCTCACTGTTTTTTTTCCCAGGCTTCATTTTTTTATTTTCTTCTTCCCGCAATCCTTGAACCCAAATTTGTTTTTGGGAATTCCAACCTACCTGCCTACCTCCCTTCCACCACCCAACCCATCTACCTCCTCCATTCTACCCACCCTTCATTTGTGCTCCCCTCCATCGCCAAAGCTTGAGAACCGGGTAGAGTTTCACTAGTTGAGTTTAAAGGTTTAGGAAGCAGCTTGTTGAGTGAAGAGCAAGGAACTTGCCATGGTTTCAGAATGCAACTTTCAAGGTAAGAGTTTTTTTTCATGCAACCTATAAATTTTTTATTTTATTTTTGTTGCCTTGTGTAAGCTTCTGAACCAGGATGTCATCCTGGTTTTTTCTCATTGTGGGTACTTTCAAAACCAGGATGATGAATCGTCTTAGCTTTTTTTATGTGTTGCAACATTAGAAACCACCACAACAAGTGCTTGTTCGTGGTGGTGGTTTCTTTCACATTATAGTTACATCCAAAACTAGGACGACAAGTTGCACTCATCGTCTTGGTTTTTTTTTGTTGTAACCTTTGAAACCACAATGACAAATTACAATTCATCATCATGATTTTTGTTGCATTGTATAAGTTTATCAACTATGACGACGAGTTGTAGCTCATCATCTTAATTTCCGTTAGTGCAAATACTTCCAAAACTAGTATTTCCAAAAACAATTTAATGCAAGTACCATGTTTGTCATCTTAGTTTTTTTTTCTTGTGTTGTAGCATCCAAAACCACCATGATGAACACCAAGCTCATCATCATGGTTTTTTTCTCATTCCATCTATTTCCAAAACCAGGATGATGAATGTCTAATTTTCTTTTTGTTGCAACTACAACCGCAACCTCCAAAACCACAACAACAACCTACAGCTCATCGTCATGGTTTTTTTTTGTATCGTGCAAGTTTTTGAACCACAACGATGAATAGCTTGTCCTCCTAGTTTTTTTCATTGCAATACTTTTGGTAGATGTGAAATTTAATTCCTATAAAATATTTCATTTTACTATAACAACATATTTACATTCCACATGCATACATTCATTATTTTAGCTTTAATTCTCAACATATTTAAGACTACCATTCATTGAAACACCGGATTCATGGTTATTTCATCTAACTAATATTTGCACTTTAGAATACATTGTAAAAACTCCAAAAACAAAATCACAATTCATTTCATCTTATGTTGATACCACAAACAATTCACACAACAATATGAACATAGAATTCATTGTCAAAGTCTTTATTTTGATGTATTATTGTAAATCTGTATCAAAATACAATAGAATCCCATGTTTTGTTGAAGAGATTCCTAAAACAACAAGAAAATTTTGTAGTATATCCAAGATAAAATATGTGGTTTTTTATTAATAAATACCTATAGTTATTCCTACTCTTTCCAAAACTCATTATCTAAGAAGTTTCTCTATTTTCCAAAATGTTCCCCTTTTAAACAATCCCAAGTCATATCACCATGCCCAAAATAGCAAGAATTCAAACTAACAAAGTTCCCTGATTAGTCCTTATCCTATTTGCCTTGTTCATCCAAAATGATGTACTCATCCTACCCCCTTAACAACTTCCAAAACTAGGATGACAAGCTACGAGTTACGTTCATCATTTTGGTTTTATTTTTTGTGTTGGAGCATCAAACACCACCGCAACAAATGCCAAGCTTGATGTCGTCATTTTTTTCTCATTCCATCTACTTTCGAAATCAAAATGACGTACATAGTTCATCATCCTTTTTTTTGTTAAACCTTTAAATACCACAATGATAAATTAAAAGTTTATCAATGTCAAAAAGATTTCCCCTATTTCTTGTTTGGTGGGGCATTATCCCTAGGGAGTGAATGAGACGGACAAATGGGCAATTAGCAAAAACAAAAACAAACAATTTTTTTGTACTGCTTACAATGAAAACCCTTCACTTATTTAAGGTTTTCCCTGTTGCATCACAATTTAGAAAAGCATGTTTGAAAGTACATATGAACCTAAAAAGATGTAAACCCTCAAGTTGTGTTTGACTGTGTAAGCCTGAAGTGGTTAATATACGCCACAAACTACAATAACACAAGTGACAAGTGTTAGTAAATTGTCACACCTACTTGCATTAATATATTTTAGAAGGATGCTCCCAACAATGTTTTTTTTTGGGGTGAATTTCAAAATACTAAGCCTATTGCATTACTAAGTTCAAGGCTAAATCTTGATGCAATGGGCAAAAAATGGAATTAAGGGACTATAAGGGACCGTCTTTTCTAACGGCTATGTTGAACCAACACCCACTTGGGTACCTTTACCTTTTTGAATGAGACCTATTAGTGGCCATATTAAGCTCAAAAGATGTTAGATTTGAACTCAGAGAGCCTAAATTAGTCTGAACATGGGAAATTTGTAATATTTATAAATAATTAAATGGATTTTGAGATTTTTACCATGGTACCAACTTGGGTGTTGGTTTATTCAAGGCCCTTTCTAGCAACCTTGGTCTAAACATTGTTCACTCGATCTTGAATAACTAGCTCAAGAATGTAATAAATAAATAATCTAGCTCAAAAGTTGTTCTCAACTTCTTTTCTCTTATTTGCACCTTGATCCACTAGGAGGAATCAAACATGTAAATGGAATGTTACTTATTGATGGTGTTACATATAGGCAAGTTAAAACCTTATGAGATTTTTGAAACTTAATGTGAGTCAAGGATATTTTGCATACATTCCTACCAACAAATGAACTAAATGGTGTTTCTATATGAAATGCAGGATTTGATTAGAGTACCTATATGACTCCACATTAGCACTATGACAAAATGAACCTTGACTTTGGAATGGAACAATGGCATGTGGTGATTTGGACAACGTTGTGATATTAAATCCCACATGTAACCTTAGATCCTCAAACATGTAATGTGGAATTAAAATCCACAAACTACCTTACCATATTAAAAGTTGAGATTTCAATATCAATTCACAACATGCCCTTTATTAAATACCATGAATTATAACTTTGTGAAAGGCCTCGTTGATTCCAATTTTGATAATAAACTTATTGGCAGTTTACAACAATGACAATTCAAAAATAACATTCAAGTGGACTCATATTTTTTGGATGCAACAACAATTTCAAAAACCAAATTCAAAACTTGGTTATGCATTATCATTTATTGGCCTTGGGCCATGCAACATATTTGACTCAATTCATATTTGTTCATGCTAATAATTTGATATTCACAAAAAGACCTTTGATGCCACAATATGTTGTAGCTTATATACAATAATTCACAAGCACTTTAACATTTGCTTAAAAACAGTCCCATTCAAAGATGGAATTTTCAATTTTATTGTGTCTCCTTGCCAAAAAAACATAGACAAAACCAAATCCAAAGGTGCATGCAATTGGAAGAAAACCTAGAATGGTGCAAAACTTTCCATTTGATTTCATAGGGATGAAGCCCTTAACATAATCCATGAATTTTGGGAGTGTAAAATGTAGGGAATTGAAATGTGTAAGGATATGAGTAAGACAAGATCTAGCGTTGTTTAAAATTGTTGGCTATATCTTGTTGCATCTCAAGTCCATCTTCTACTACTTATGAACCTATTACAATAATGGTGGAATTCACTCACCTGGTTTCCTTTGCAGCTGCTAGGATGCATATTTTGTAAACTTTGATAATTCTAGATTCCAACTCAAACACATTATTCATAAGAACTTCAACAACCCTCCATAAGTACTCCCCATGATAAAATAAGATTTTTTGTTCCTTTTGATCTCCTAGCAAGAGCCTAGGCAAATTAAAGGGCACAATTAGAAGAAAGCTAGGAATTGTGTATGGCTTTCCATCCAATCATGCAAGACTATGGCCTGGGGCATTCAATTTTGGGAGTCCAAATACCAATGAAACAAAGTGTGTCAGGGATGGAGAGAAACAATATCTCGGCACCTTGAATTCATGAGCTATATCTTGCATTCCAAGTGCATATTGAGCACTACTAGATATCCTCTTAGAATGCCTACCATTTAATGTGTGTAACAATTTTGCTTTGTAAAGTGTATGGAACCATGCTCTTGGAATTGAACCTTAATTGCATCATAATTGATTAAAAATTTAGTTAGTGCAAAGAAATATTCATCATTGGGCAAATGGAAAGGGTAGCAAACCCTTGAACTTTAATCAAACAATGTGATCTTAGACTATTGTTTGGTGGAAAATGGTGAATTGCATTCAATTAGTGCCTCACTTGGCCTTATGAAAATCATCACCCCATTGCATCATGGCTTCATCATAATCTTTTGACTAAAGTAAGTTTTTAAAGTGCACCTAATAATGTCCTTAATTTTATAGTTGTTAAAACAAGTTTAATTGTAACTAAAAGGATAGTCCAATTGAACTCAATTTCAATTCCAATCATAATTGATTGAATGGAATTATGTTGAATGGAAAATAAATCATACTCATTGGTACTGTAAAGTTTGCATGAAAATTGAGTAGATATAAAATTATAAATAGAAGAATATGGAGCCTTTTAAGGTAACTAGCAACATGAAAAAAAATTTAAAAATTAAAAAAAGACCATACCCTAAATTTGTTTTGTTTACTAACGGATGGCAATGCCATTGCCAATAGCATTTTTAAATACATCATTCGAATATATATGTATATGGCCATCCTACCTTTTGATGCATGCTCCACCTATAACCATTGCATTTTTATTTTTTTAGATCAAAATATCACCTCTTGTTTGAACCACTTTGACCACAAGATTGGAGATTTTCAAGCTAGAAAAATTATTGCCCTTTTATTGTTCTCCTAAGGTTTTTTTATATCAATAACAACACCAAATTTTTTTAACAAAATAAATAAATGGTTTTGATTACATATACATTCTACCTACCTTTCATCATGGTCCACTTACTTGGCATTGTAATGGTAATTTTAATAAAAGAATTGTGTCATGCCTAATTCACTATGACAATAATGGTAGGAGCATGGGGAGGTCACTTCCATTTTATTCCAAATGGATGTGCAAAAAGATATAGGGTCCAAAGTATTGTAAACAATATAATTTATAATTTATTTAAATGTAAATAAGGTGTTTATAATTCTTTATGAAAACATAGTTAAAATATACCCAAATTTTTTTTTTAATTTTAAGTGTTTTGTAATATATACATATATTGGTTTCCCCAAGTGGATTATATTTATGATCATATAAAGTTCATCCAAACTTTTCACCCTCCGTGAAGTATCATTCATTAATTTTATCAAAAATCATCCATGAAAAATTATGTCAATTTTATGACAACTTACCAAATCAGTCACCGTGATTTTGGAGATAAAATTTGAGCAATTTGATGGTGAATAAGGTTTTGGTGCCATCAAATGGTGAAGATGACTTTCGATCGTCATTCAATGTAATAGATATCACTTTGGTTGTTATCCTAATGGTTGATTGTTACTTTTGATCACCATTGAACAATGACAATGATTTAATCCACATCAAGCAATGTCAATTGCTTTTGGTCGCCATTAAGTAATGGCCTTTTTATTATCATAATCATTTTTCATATGACCATTTTAATGATTTTTAAAAATATTGGTTTACTTGTAATATAAAAATTAAAAAAAACAAGGTTGTGTGGAAAAAAATAAAATTGCACTAAAGGAACCCTTTGCCTCACATTTAAAAAAAAACCAACAAACATGTTTTTGGTGATGTTGACATGATAAACCACATAAAATTCTAGGAATTAAATAAATGTTTAGAAAATATTTCATGTTCAATTGTATTTCATCTTGTGTTTTATCCATTTAGTTTTATTATTGATTTAATACAAATTCACAAACCATATTTCATAAATTTCATCCATGGAATTTGGATGAATGAAATCAAATTGTGAATGAGCTATATTTCATGGATGACATAAAACTTTTAATGGCATTTCATAGATCTAGACATTATTTCATCAAGTGAATTTCATTTTCTAAAGAAATTTATCATTCATCCTTTAAATTTCCTTCATGAAAACTTATGAATGGAAGTTCATGCAATATTCATTCATTGAAAATTCACAAATGATACTCGACGGATGTATGGATAGTTTTGGAATCCATGGATGAATTATAAGGGGTTAATAGGTGACCAAGTTGAAATCAAATATTGATTCAATTTTGGTTCATCATAATTGAATGATAATGGGCATCTAGTGGATGGTGTGTTAGTGGGTGTTGTTTCATTTTAGCCAATGTGGTTTATGGTTCAAATTGAGCAACTAGCAACCCCAAAGTTCAACAACCCAACTTTTTCCCATGTTTTTCATGGAGTTTTAAGTGTTTCATGGAAGCAAGTTGTCACATGAGCTTAAAGCCTTAGCCTAAAGCTTAGAGTTGGAACTTGGGATGGTAAATTGTCTTTTCCTTAAACACATGCAAATAAAACTTAAGAATTTAACTACAAAATGAATGTTATACAATTAAACATAGTAGCAAACATGGGGATGAATGTAAGCATTCATATTCATTATAGATGCATTGTTTTTTTCATTCATTTAATTTATGAATGAAAAAATTTGAATTTACATGTTTTAATAATAGAACTTCCATTCAAATTATGGATGGATGTTTGATTTTATCATTAAATTATTATTGATTTTTTTTTCCCACGATTTTAATAAATTAGAACTTGATGAAACACAATCTAATTTTATATGATATATCATTTTTTGAATAATATAATGTAACTTTCATATAAATGTATTTGATGGTTGTAGTTTTGATATTTTCAATATGTTTTAATTATATCAATATTATTATGTTAACATTCACCGCATGGTTATTTATTTACTTTTTCCTTTTTTTTTCTTGGCAAACTAACCCAGTGTCATTAATGATAACGGGTTTTTTTTTTTCCTTCTCCAAAGGTGCCACAACTTCCTTCAAACCTATTTATAAATGTTATTGATGACAATGGAGGTTTTTTTTTTTCCATCCTTTCTTCAAATCTATTTAATGTTGTTAACAATGATGAATTTTGAATGTTTCAAATATCTTTAAATTACTCAATGTCATTGATGATTATGGGATTTTGAAATAAAGTAAAATTTAATCTTACGCACCTTAATTAAAAAAATTTAAACAACCTACTATCATAGATGACAATCAGGTTTTTTTTAATTAATTGTTTATTTTCAAAGTGCGTTCGTTTTTCACAAAGTACATACAAATATTGTTGACAACAATGTGAAGGGGGTTACATTCATCCCATGACAATATATTTTAAGTTGCTTAACATTGTTGACCAAAATGATTTTTTAAACAAAATTTTAAAAAATATTATAATCTCATCATCATATCTTCCTCTATTGTAACAATTTCATTATCCATCATTATTAAATGACATTGAAGTTTGAAATATTCATATTTAGACAACAAATGAGGATTGATATAAATAATTTTGAAATTATTTATTTTTTACCCATGGATGAATTTCATCCAATGATTTATTTATTTAAACCAAATCATAAATGAATTAACCATGCAAAAATGACATTCATCCATATGAAATCATTCATCTATGAATATATTTATCCATGTACGTGGATTAAAATCACATTAATCTTTAAGTTTCAAGCTCAAGTTTTATGCTCATGCACAAGGCATGCATCTTCTTTAGATTTAGATATGTTGAAATTTATAGTGCAAAACAACAAATTGATGTCTATGGTCTAAAGGTAAAAATATCATAATTTCAAAAAAACAATGACAATAAATTTAGTTATATGAACATGGGAATGACCAAAAAAAAAGATTAATGAATTTTTTAAAACATTTTAAATTAATAATAGGTAGGAAGGTGGTTGGTAAGTGGTAGGTAGGTAAAAAAATTTGAAAAGAAAAGTGCATATCAAAAGTTAGATTTATAAAATGATTTGGAAGAAACATGTTATATTTATTATTTGACACATAATGTTACAAAAACATGTGGTGTTGGTTGGCAAAGACATTGGCATTTGGCCATGGAAATCAAGATGTGCAAGTTGTAAAGGTGTACCTCATGTCTTCACAAGTTGGAACTTTTAGAAATTGGTGGAAATTATAATTGTTTATTTTCCTTGCTACTCTTGGGACTAGATATTGTTGGATGTATCTATAGTTGTTATGTTCATTTACATAAGAGGTGTTTCTTCAAACTATTGTTTTTATTTCTTAATATTGTGCATTCGTTTTACTTTCATAAGATTTTTGTTGTCACATGTTCCAACTTTCAATAATTAAAATTATTTTATTAATATTTTGAATTAATCTAAAATATTTCAGTTCTTTATTTGAATGATTTAACTTGCAACATGTGGTGCAATAGACATTTGCCACATGACATTTAATTGCATTTGTCCAAACTAAATTTAAATAAATATTTAAGTAATTACGTTGAATTAGGTGTCTACCTGCTTATATACATACTTACCTATCTAAGGTAAACATTCATTTAAATTTAAAAAATTTACTGCCTACAATCAAATTTAACCTGGGGTAAGTAAGTAGAAAAGTAGGTAAGTATGTGTACATACATGTATATTTCGATTTTAATATGCATTCAGTTATTTTTATTGTTTCGACCCATATACCCCTGTTTTAGAAATTATTGTTTATATGCTTTTTAAGACGAAATGAGAGTCAAAATATATAGGATACAGTTTTTAATTTCAAATTTTTAATTCCGTGTGGTAAACATTGACTAGGTTTGAACATTAGAAAGAAATTTGAAAATATACATTTCGCTCCGTTATTTGTCCAATTAAAAATTTGATGACTTTTCCCAAAATTTCATCAAGATTACAGATTTTACAAATCAAATCAATCTTCTAAATCATGTGGTGGGAATATTATTACACCCATCCCAGATCACTGGATCTAAAAAACTCCTCCATATTGCAGACTTTTCACAATATTTTCTACAACAGTCAACTGCTTGGCTATTGCTCAACAAATCTAACGTCTCCAAGCTGGGCAGCAGTTCCAAAGAGAGAGGTTCTCAGAGATGTACACAATTTAATTTCTATTGTTCGCAATTTCGGCAGTGCTCCTTCATCCACTTCTGGAAATTCAACAAGGTGAAAACTGTAATATATTCGAAAAATTATAAGAGCAGGAAAAGCACCACAAGATGTGAAAGATCTGGGAAGATATTTCAAACTTTCCAAGATTAAATTCAGTTCTTGAAGTTGTTTTAAAGACCACGCCATCTCAGTTGGCAGGGTTTCGACATTGTCAAGTTGTAACTCTAAAATTTTCAGGTTTGTAAGTGCAGATATATTGTGCGGTAGGTTCACCCCTCGATCTATTTTTCCAAAAACATTAAGATCTGTCAGTTGATGCAACTCACATATATCTTCCAACGAAGCTTTGACAGTGGGATATACATCACATAAAGATTGTGCACTTGACACACCTGATGCTGCATGTTCAGCCCATATCAAGTTGGAACTCCATTTTGTGCGTAAAACTTGCAATGATGTAAGGTCCACAATTCCAGACGGGAGATACCTCAGAGCACATTCATATTGTTTTAGCTGTTTCAACATATGTAATTTTCTTACTCCATCTGGTAAATTCTCTAGATTCTCACAATAAGAGAGGTCAAGCGAAACCAAATGGTTTAAATCACCAACTTCCTCAGGTAGATACGAAAACCTTCCTCCACTTAGATCCAGAACCTTGAGTTTTTGAAAGCTCCTCAAGAAACTTGCTGGTAAAGAGATAATTGGATTGCCACCAAGTAGACACAGCAATTTAGGTGCATAAAAATTCTCAGGGAGTTTCTCGAGCTTGTTCATGTACAATGATAGTTTCAGAGCTTCTGGTATTGTTGTACACTCTTTGGGCACTTCTTCCAAATTTTGACCTGCTCGATAAATATATAGTTCTTTTGCAGGGGGTACGTCACAATCCTTTTCCAGTATGTAGAATGCCAAGTCTCTCATTACATCATGCAACTTGTACTGTTGTAACAGATCATCAATTTCACGCTCTATATCTGACTCAATGAACGATCGACTCGACAATTTACTCAACAAGGAAAAGACATCCACTCTAGGATCATCTGCATCATTTGCAGGAACCAAACCCTCCCCTCTCCAACCCCACAAAATGTCCTCAAAACTAAACCTCTCATCTTCAGGAAATGCTGCAAAGTATAGAAAACAATTCTTTAAGCGCAAATCATCTTCAGATAGGAGATCATAGCCAAGCTTCAGACGCTCATACAACTCCTCTTCAATACTTCTCTCTTGCATGCATGATTCCCTTAGCTTCTTCAGAAATGGCTCCCATTGAAGTTCAGGTGAGGTCTTTCCGTACATTGCTCTTCCTATAACCTTCAGAGCTAATGGAAGACCTTTGCACTCCTCAGCCATGGACCATGCCAATGCCTCCAATTTACATGTAACATTGGATGCTGCTCCAAATGCATGCACACAAAACAGACTCCAACCATCCTCCTTTGAAAGTGGAGATATTTGCTCTTGACTTATCTGTGGACTTGCTCTTTCCAATAAAAACTGGTTTCTAGTGCTCAACAACGTGACACTTCCTTTTCCCTTGGCTAAGTCAAGTGAATCAAATGCTTTATCTTCCCAAACATCATCCAAAACCAGGAACACTCTTCTCAGTCTGAATTGATTGTATAATTTGAGCTTGTAATCCTCTGCGTTTACATACAATTCTGGTTTGAGACCCAGTTCTTCCCTTAGGCTCTGATATAGAGCCATTATGTCAGGAGTTTGCCCCACAGTGCGCCAAATGAATTTGGTATCTTGAAAATGGCCATGTACCTTTCGGCTGTTATACAGTCTTTGAAGAAGAAGAGTTTTCCCAACTCCACCCATGCCGTATACTCCCACATAGCGAGGAGCTGCATTCTTTCCTTCTGAGGTCACTAATGTTTCTACCCTCTCCACATAGCTCTCCAGACCAAAAGTGGATTGAGGCAAGTCATGAACCTCTTGTAAAGCTTGATCACATTCTCTTGCCACCTTCAGATTCAACATACAACTATCAAAAGGTTAGCCCATATCTTGCTAATAGAAAAAACATTTCTACATTATAACTAACAGAAAAATTTCATTTGATTTTATGTAGAATGTAATGCTTCAATGCTAATCAAGTATCAAACAACTAGGTTAATGAAACTCACCTTTCCACAAGTAATGATAAATTGAAGAAGCAACCCATAGCTGGGATGTTCTCTACTTGGAGGCTTGCACACCTCCATGTGATCGGCATCCTCAACCTTGTAACAATTATCTCCTGCTAATCGTTGTGCAGAGCAAAACTCCACCAAAATTCCCTAGTCCGGTCATAGAATCCAAATTGCACATTTCAGCACCAAACAACATCAAAGCACGCAGGAGTTTAGCTGCAGAAACTCATTTCATCCAACACATACATACCACTTGCTCTTCTAATCGTTGTGCAGAGCGAAACTCCACCAAAATTCCCTAGTCCAGTCATAGAATCCAAATTGCACATTTCAGCACCAAACATCAAAGCACACAGGAGTTTAGATGCAAAAACTCATTTCATCCAACACATACGTACCACTTGCTCCATCGGCCTGCCCTCACCAAAAGCATATATAATAATTTCATGTTCAGTGACAATGCGATCAAAATCCACTGATAACTGTTCCATATCTCGTTTCCAAGGTTGAATATTATCCATTATCCCTGGACGATGTCTATTGTTGCATCTCAACAACATGTTAACATATTTAGCAATATTGCTTGATCCAGCATGTGGAACAGCATAGAAAGCCACCCCTCTCAAATTACTCAAAAACAGTTTGCCACGCTGGACTGTAGCTTTCAACCAAGCATCAGTACCACTTTTCATGGTCTTCAATTTTACAACCAAGCTCTTCAACACCAATCCTCCAAAACTATGGCCTACTAGCACAATAGGATAATGCCATTCATACCTGCACAAAACATATGCATTTGCTATGCTGATTTTTCAGGGAACATTTAATTGAACTTGAAAACCAAGCTTCCAAATACAAATCTTTAAAAACATAGCATATTTTGACACATAACAATGATTCCATTCAACCTGCACAATACATTACTGTTCTATGTTCATTTTTCAGGAAGTGTTACAAGACCACCTACAATTGCATAATATATGGTACCACTGATAAGCATACAAATTTTCTTTACAATTCAAAGATAACCAAATGGTTGGTTAACATATCTTTAAACTGAAGGTTTTAGTTGCTTGACACATTTGTGAGCATTCACTACATTTGCCCATATATGCTATTTTGACAATGAAAGAGAGGCGACTTTGTACCTATGATCCATGAGATTCTGGAGTAGGTTATGTGAAATCTCTGATACGTGATTATGAGGGGAGGATACTACATGTGCATTGTATGACACAGAGAAAATGCACACAGTTTCCCCTAAATCAAATGGCAGCCATTCTTGAGCCCAACATACATCCCCACGACCTCGTTGTGTCCATGTGCTACTCCAGGCATCACTACTGTCATTTGCGGTCAATCGGAGACCATGAAACAACATCACATCCAATTCAGTGCATTGCTTGCCTCCAGAAGGCGGTCATAGCTGATGCACTGGCCAATCACTCCGCCACCAAATTTTCACATTCAAAATATTGCACAGTAACCGAAGTCCAACAAACCACCAGCAGCAAGCATCTCAAATTTGCTGAGGACAGCCCACCAATCCATTTGTGAATATAATAGAATGGCCAATTCAAACAAAAACGCTTGGAAGCAAATTAGTATAAGAGTGCACCAATTTGCAAGGTGAAAGGAACTCACAGAACTAGCGGCCATGACGATCAAGATCGCATATCGGTTATACATGAATCCTCAATATGGTAACACTCATAGATGCCATGTCCCTTAGTAGTGGCATTAGTTGGCAAACTGCCATTCAGATTCATTTTCAAGAGATGAGAACAATCCAAAAATCCTCACTGCTTGCATAAGTGGCTCTCGTACCATATAAGAGGATGGGTGTTGCTCTCAAGAACTAATGGCTTTTAATTCTTCATTGAATTGATAGGTGATAAACATCATGTTGGGAGCTGCCATACAAATGGTGGGGTTGCTCTCAAGCATCCATTTTCCTTTCATTCACAAGGGGAGAAAATCGCCGACAGACCTGTGCAGTTACAAATATCATACCCTGTCACACATTGTTGAACTCTTCTCTCAAGTCCCAATCAACCAATAGAGAGTCAAATGCGTAGACACGGCCACCTAGCCACAGATACATAGACAGTACCATTCTAAAAGTCAGACTCTGCAGGCACATTACTTGGAACCCCTGAATGGTGAAAAAATATTGCATAACATCTTGTTCACCTGGTTTTTAGCCCTTGAGTGATTGGATGTGCAGACATGATTAGTAGACACTTGCTTACTCTTAAACAAAGAACTACTAATGATTAAAAGCTCGCAAATCATCAGGCCCTAAGAAAGAGATGTTCAGCCACGAACACATAGAAAAGAGCACAGCACCCCAAAACGTTGCATCATCAAAAACAATATCTGAATTACTAAGTCTGGAAGCACCCTGAAAGGGAAAGCCATTAATAGAGGACACGCTGAAACTGTTTTAAACTTGAACAACACAATCTGTTCAAAAAGAATCTCATATGCTTAGTACCTCAAAAATTGGGCGCACAGAGGGAGGTTTAATCCTGCTGATGGAAAGGCAATTTGCAGAAGACACCTTCAAACGGTTAAGGTCCTTGCACATCAACAGGTAGGAATCCCTCGTTCTGGAATGCGGTTTCTGCAACACTCGAAAGTAAATCTTCAAGTGGCATTGGAAAACAATTTACTGAACTGATCCGCCAGATTCCAAGTGTTCAGCACATAATCAAAGCATAACCAACAAGGAAACATGACAATACGAGTCCATCTAGCGCAATATCACAAATTGTAGCTTTGTACATGCCCTAAACCTGGTCGCATACCAGGAGATGGTCATAGGCTGCGACAATGGAAACTCCAGAGTAGTCAGCGTCGAAAACCACTACCAAACCTTCAAACCGGCGGAGGTTGAGAACTATCGGCGCTAGAGTACAGAGCTCATTTCTCATGGGAGACAAGAACCCATCCAAATTATCAATATAGCAACCGTGTGCTTTTCCGTGCCTGTTACTCTTGCAGAATCGACACAAAACCGAAACACACAACTGACCTTCTGCACTCTCCACACTACATTGGACAGTACAGTTCAGTCAAGCTGCATGAAGCTCGAACACAGCTTCTATTATAACAGACGTGAGCAGCAAGGAGTATTCCAAACCCTTGAGATGATCTGATTTCAAAATGGCAGGCCACACAATCTTCAGGCCACTTCAATAGATGATGGAATTGCTTCCTACCGACATTCTGGACAGCTCAGCGGATCGTAGTCGATGTACGAAGCATCTCACACGCAGCAATTAGTATTCAAACCTGCTCCGGTAACCTGAACTCGCAATGGCAAGCTATACAATTGCGTTAAGCGTGGCTCAATCTTAGAGGCCAGCCAAGAGCTGTAAGAAAGCATGGTAACTAGTACTGGGGCGAGCAGAGAAGATGAAGAGGCGAAATTCTTCTCCTGGCCTTCTTCGAGAGCGCTCTCAAAAAATACGTGCAAAAGAGGAGCGAATGCATTTCTCTAAAACAAAACATGAACCACTAGCTCATGTTTTCTGGAAGGCTGCAATTGTATTGACTGAATGAGTTAAATGCCTCAAGTTTCAAAACATAAACTATAAAGTTTCAAAAAAAAAATTCAAAATCTATCTGCACTCCAAAACTAGTAGTATGAACTAACTCTATGTACACTAAAAGGCTACAATTTTGACCGTAAGACAAATTTTGAACTTCAAAAGTTGATAGAAAGTACTGCGTGTCGTCCAAAATATGCAACTTTCTAACCCTAAAATAGCCGCCATTTAACCCTATGTACCTTTCGAGCCCTAAAATAGCCGTCATTTAACCCTATGCAGCTTTCTAACCCTAAAATAGCCGTCGTTTAACCCTAACCTGGCCAGCATCTAAGCATACTACAGTTGTCACCATTAAACCCTAACCTAACTCCTAAAAAAAATATGACTACAAGGGATGAATGTTAAGCATATTCATTAACATGGGTCAAAAAAGAATAATGTTTTAAACATGATGAATATCAAACACATTCATCCAACTTTGAAGATTAAGAAATAATAATATTTCGAACATGTATTGTTTGCTTCACATTCCTCAAGTGTACTTTAAAGCATCAACTTGTAATAACGCCTTCCAAGGTTATGGAGAGCACTTTTTATGATTTCTATCTTTTCGTTTTTTTGTTTCTTTTCTCTAATAGCACTAGTGTTTTTGTAGTGGCAAAATTTCACATATTTATGACCTAAAAAAAACCTTTCTACCTCCTTGTCCTGAATCAAGGCTTGTATTTTGTCCAAATCGCCATCATTTGACATCCCTTTTCGAAAAGAGAAGTCATCTTTTCTATCAACAAGAAAGATGGTTGTCAATTTGTACAATGCAAGAGGACCACAAGATGTCACCTTTCGAAAGAGGCACATTACAAGTCACCATTGTGTTGCTACAAGCATTTTTGTGTTTGCAAAATGGAGTTACAATGTTGTTGCTCCCTTTTCGATCAACTCCGCCACAATGTTGCCTCCAATTTCTGAACTATTCTAATAAGATGTCATTTGTACTTGTTTAGGTCATAATTTTCTTAGTGACACCTCCTTAACATCAACGGCCTGAATTTTGTAACCACTATAGGAGCATAATGGCTATTGCACAAAGACTACAAACTTTGGAGGTTTAAGGTGAGTAAAAATCTTCATTACAAATTGAATTCTTTTTTATTGTTTTCTATTGTTGAAGCCAAAATCTCTCATTAAGCTTGCGATTTAAGTACTTTGTGTTTGGAGTTTGGAGTTTAAATGTTGCAAACTTGGGATAATCAAGCTTTAGGTTCGGTGATTATTGGTTTCTTATAATTGAAGTTGGGAATCAGGATCTTGCATTAAGCTTGCTATTTACGTAAGTTGTTTCTAAACATTGGAATCTAAACATTGCACACTTGTGAGAATCAAGCTTCAAGTTTGGTGATTGTTACAAGAACTTTGGACCAATGAGCATTATTTACAATTTTTTAGCATTTATTAATATCTTGACGTCAATGTTCTGGCATTTATTAGTAACTTGGGGCCAATTTGCAACCCAAAAATGCTCAAAGTTTGCCCCAAGTTTTTTTGGCCCTAACTCCTAGCGTAAAGTGGGCCTTATCCAACCCATGTAATTTTCATTGTTAATGTTGTTGACAACTATTTGTTAATCACAAACTACAGTTTAAAAATTACAATTTTTTTTCTAGTTCCCCTTTCCTCACCCATTTTTTTTGTGTGAAAACAAAAACTCCCAATTACATTGGAAATTGTATCAACTTAAATTCAATCTCAATGCACACAAGCCTCAACATAAAAAGGATTTCAAAACTCATGTTAAACAAAAGAAAAGAAGAAAAGACCCACAACCTACCAAGTTGGATTTTCAAAATTCCAACCATTTACATGACATCTTTGGCACAATGTAAAGGGACAATTGATAATTAATTACATGTTAGCCAAGTCGTTTGCTCAAAAATTTGATTCAAATTTTAGAGAAATGAAAATTAATTATTTCATATTGGCATCAATTAATATCTTTTGTTTTACGAACACTTGGAATTTTGTCTTGTTCCGCAAAAACATTTAATTTTTTCTTATTTTTTCGATGCTTTTAGTTTTCGTGCAAATAAGGATTTTTTTTTTTGATCACACATTGCATCATATCATTATTACCCATTGGTCAAAACTCATTGTATCAAAGTTATTTCAACATGTTATGTTATCGACATATGAGCATGTGTTGTTTAATTAGGCTTCATGTGCATATATTGACATGATTCAAAAATTTATTAACAAATAAATAGATGCCAATGCAAAACATAAGAATACAAAAATGCACATGGAAACAACAATAATGGAGTCATTTAAATATTATTCATGGTGTTAAAATTTTACTTATTATTTATTTTTGTTTCATAGATCATAATTTGTACAATTTTTTGGTATTTTTAAAAATTATTCAAATATCATGTGAGAGTTATATGTACAAAGGGTGGGAAGGAACAAATGTTAAAGCACATTATGAGTTTAATGATGATCCAATAAAAAATGTGTTTTCAATGTAAAATAAAAATGGAGGTTGACTATAAAATCAAAAATATTAAATTTTTTTTACTTACAAATTGGTTCCATCCCCAAAGCTCTTAACAAATGTAAAAGCAATCTAAAAATGAAATAGGGTCATTTGTTCAAAATTTATTGGAATATTAAGCAAGTGCATTATCCCCATGCCTCTGAACAATCATGTTAGTCAATGTCATTGGAAATTGACCAAGCCCAACAACCATTTTGTCTTTCTCCTAGAACCTTGGTAATGAATCTTGCAATGATCGATTTTATTATGAATGATGCACAAGAACTCCTCCTTTGATTGAATGGAATTTGCTTTCCAACTAGGAGAAAATTATTTATATGATTATTGGTGTTTCTTATGCCTTTTGAGTTTCAATTTGCATTCATTAACATTGTTTTTTCCAACTTTAGAATTCATTTTCTTCGAGGAGTTTTAAACTATGCATTTGGAAAAGGTTGAACCTTTGTTTCAAACATCCACGTTGAGATGATGTTTCCTTTCAATCAACTCATAACATATTAAGAGATTTGATCAATATTTTAGTTCCTTATTAATTTACAATCACACACATATGATAATGAAAATTGTTAGAACTAATTTTATGCATCATCTCATATTTACATAATTGTTAATCAACATGAAAAGTTTACATGATGCATGAAATTTGGCATACATCATTGTTCCATTCTCGAATATTTTTCCATGTGTTCGGAATTAAAAGGTGAATGTTTTGTCAACCATATCCAATTTTTTTCATTTCATGTAGCATTTATCAACGCAATGTTCAATGAGTGATTGAACATTGGATTCCATTTCCTTGGGTCCACAATGTTGTTTTTTCATCCCAAAGTTGCCTTGTGGCTTATGTCTACAACCATGTTATCTTTCTTGCTTTCTATGATATGTAAATAAATTGTGCCAACCCAATGATAGTGTACTAAAAATTTCATGAATATAATTTCCTTGTATTCTAATGCTTTCATTTTTTATTATTATTCTTTCATGCAACATGTTTGGAACATCCAAGATATAGGATATTTTATTTCCAAATAATAAGTCCCAAAATTAATGTTTGATGATAGATGTTTTATTACAAGGAAAATGTTAGTTATAGTTGATAGAATAGCATATGTGTCACAACCTTAACATTGGGTTCACAACTAAGTGTGAAGTCCAAGGGCCCATGAAGGCGAGAGTGTGTTTTGGTGTGAAACACACTTTCACAAATGGGGAAGAGTGTAAGGGATGAAGCCCAATGACTCCCAAGTGCACTCCCACTTTGGGAATTGCACTCATACCAGAGTTCCAAATGTTCAAAACCTTGGTTGGAAAGGCAAACAAGCACCAAATTTGGCCCCTAGGACACCCTCAAAAAGGTCTTGAAGCGTAGATGTTTCAAATCCCCTCTCATTGTTCATTTAAACTTAATTGACATGAGTTATGATCAAAAGAAGGGGAACAAATCAAATTGGAAAATTTGATTCTTGACCACAAATCATTTGAAAGCAAGGGTCAAATGAGGTCTAACTAGAGCGTGTTATATAATGTTGGAAAGATAATTTCAAAGGCTATAAAATATTATGTTTGCACTTTCAAAGCAGAATCGATTTGAAAAATATATGAGTGTCCAAATTTTTGGGACATGAAAAGTCCTAATTTGGGACCCTCACTTGAGAATCCTTGGAAAATTTGACATTTGGATGTAATCTTTGTAGAGAGGCACAAAAAATACTATAGGGAAGGGAGTAATGCCTCCTCCCAAAGGTTGTGTGTTATGTGAAGTTTTTGCTTAAAGTCATCCCTTTAAATTTGATCATCCCTATTAAGTTTAGCGCACCACTTCCATTCAACTTACATTAACTGGCCTCTTTTTTTAGTTGTGCAAGTTGATATTATTTTGAACTCCTACTTGTGAATTCATCCTAGTCCCATCTCGGAGCTCTAGCACACCTTCCTACCCCCGAAATGTTATGAATTAATGAACATGCCTTAACTTTCTTATTCTTTCATTGTTTTTCCTTTAGGACCCACCTTTGGGTCTCTTAAAGAGTTTGGGGGTGCATCAATATGCATGTGTTCGCATTATAGTTGGTTCATCATACAAAGGTTTTTCAATCTTTCAAACAAAACTATCCACATTTAAATCTTTATGTGTTATTTTAACAATTATGTATTTTTTTTTTTCCTTGCACCAATTGTTTTTCCTCATCATATTTTAACATGTGATGTTGATCATAGGAAAAAAACAATGACCAAAATAACATCCATTAAAAATTGTTGGAATCCATGGTCATATATCCAAATGGACATAATTTGTGATTTGTGATTTGGCAATTCCATATATTATTATTTTGACATGATTTTCACTAAAATCGTCATCAAGAACAAGTTCCCTAAGGCCACATGTAATCATCCACCCTTTAACAATTGTAATTCCATTGATTCAAAATGTCACATTTCCTTCCACACCATTGCTTCCTTCCAATTCTAAGAACCTTGGCATCATTTAGGTGATTTTTAAACCTATGCAAATGAAATAATTCAATTTGCAAACAACCATCTTTGTAACCAAAGGAATGATTTTAATGTCATCATTGGCCTTGTTGAAAAGTGCATCGAATGATTCATCGTTGTACATGTCAAGGTTTGCAACCCCATGCATCATGACACGTAGGAAACCAAGGAGGTTTTTTTTGCCTTGTAACTGGTTGGCAAGAACTTTGATCATCCAATATGTGAGAAACCTGTAAGTTAGGGTCTCTGATAGTGTATTTCAGGGCTAGTTGCAGAAGTGAGAGTGGTGCCAAGTTGGTCCACCAATTGCGCAGCCGGTGTGCATAGGAACCGCATTGTGCCGCATCAAGTAGGAGTGGCTCTCCAAGGTAATGTTTGACCAATGTGTAGTGTTCTTGGACTTTCTCCCTCTGATCAAGCTGAGAAGGAGTGTTCTCAATTACATAACCAAGTGTAGGAGAAATGGATTGAGCCCAGGTGATCAATCGTATCATGTCCGTGAAGAGACTAGATCTTGTGTCATTCAAGCCTTCTCCAAATCTAGTCGTTGAAAATCCTTAACATTCCCAACCTGAAATGATGAGGTCGATAGGGCCAAATAATTCCATATGCTTCTTCTGAATTAGTTGTATGTCAAAGGGCAAAAATGTGAAACTAGCCTTCCATGCATTGGTTGCAAATTGTTGTGGAAATCTTATTGTGAACTCCTTCATTCTTGATGTTGCCACTTGCCTTGCAATAGGATCAATGTCTACGTAAAAATACCTACAAACCACCATCCCTGACTATAGTAGGGCTTCGAGACCTGTACCAATACCACCAAAAAGCTCTAGTAATGTAATCCCTTCCTTAGTGGTGTTCAGGTGATTAACTGACGAAGTAATGGATTAATGGGTTTGTCATGGCTCTCCATGCTTTCAAAACTAGACAAAGCTTTGACCAAGGGCTTGTGGGCTACTTTGAACCTTTCTAAAACCTCTGGTCCATGTTGAATGTCAGAAGGAACCACCCTCAAGCTTTCAGTAGCTTGAGCATAAGCTATCTTCTCCTCATCTCCCTCTATCCATTCGTGGCTAGCTTGTTGGATGTAGGAAATTGTGTGTGCTTCCTTGAGCATATAATGGTGAGCCATAGGACTATGGTTCCCATGCAAATCAAGGGGTATGTATCCCAGGTGGTGGCCATCGGTCTCCCAATCCACTCGATAGTATGCATGTTCGAACCAGTTGTCAATTGTGAAACTTGGTGCAAACAGGGCTTTTTGCCCAATGAACACATCATAACTGGTGGCATTGGTGACTAAAAATCTGACTTGTAAGCAAAGCTCTGATCTATACCTTCATTGAACTTAAGTGTAATCAAATCTGAACTTTCCCCAAGTACCTCCTTTACACTCCCACTAGCGGTGCGAATTTGCCACATAGATTTCCGTAGATTTGAGTTAAGCATGCCCATCTTCTTGGCAAATTGAAGTCCAAGAATCACTAGTTGGGCACATGTGTCAAGAAGTTTCACTTTGGGTATATGTCCTCCCACTTGGATTGCTGGCCCAGTATTGTCGACAATGGCAACTCCAGTGGCAATGGAAGTTCTCTCACTAGGCACCACCTTTGGAAATGAATGAGAGATTTTGTGGAAAGAATGGTTATCCACAACACCTTTGTTGAGTAACAAATCCATAAATGAAATGTTCTGAACTCCCTTCTGATATGTGAATGTAGAATCAAAGGTAGGAAAGCCCACTAGTTTAGCCATGCTAGAACTAGTGACCAGATTACGAACGTCATCTACAACACGTGAGGCAATCGCATGTTTCTCCAAGGTGTTGGATGGGACCTCTGTAGCATGTGGCTCAGGGATTGGTAGAGGACCTAATGTAGTGTTCAAGGTATCCTCTAAGATTGCAATTATGTCCCTGGTGCTTAGCTTCAAATCTTGAAAACTAAACAATGGTGTACTCATAAGCTTTTGCGCCACTGCATGCATTTGAAGTTGGCATTCCATAAGCTAATCAGTGGAAAATTATGCGTTTTCTTGATGTACATGTACTCCTGGGACACGAGAATTTGATGCCCTAATAGCTTGTGGTGTAGTAATCTCCTCCCCCCTCGCCAACAAGGTGCGTTCTTCTTCCAGGTTGAGAGGATGAAAAGATTGTGGCATGACTGTTCGAGCTCCTCTAGCCTTGGTAATAGGACTTGAACCAGATGCGAGTCCATCAGTCTGGATTACCTGCCTAGTGGTAGAAACTCTGGGTGCCACACTAGCTTCATGTGCCGCGACATAGGAAGGGCACAAAGAAGTAACAAATTCTGTTGTGAAACTAGAATTATGTGGAATGGAAAGAACATACTCCCCAACCATGGCATCGTGTCGAAGGCCATAGAACAACCTAGGAGGTCCCTCTTGTGATCTTGAACCTTGTACAGGTTGGGCATGACTAGCTAGTTGGGAAGACTTGCCTTTTAGATTAACAAGTTGGGCCCTCAATGATTCAAGTTCATTTTGTAAAGTTTGAACTTGAATTGCATGGGCTTGAAGCACCTCCCTCTTATCAGCATTTTGCTCCTTCTTCTTAGCATTCTTGTTGGAATTACCTTTGGTGGGCAAAGCCTGAGTGGAAGGTTGAGGTACCTTGGCTTTTGGTTCAGGGACAGCGGAAGATGCTGGCAGATTTTGTCGTTGTAATCGAAGTTGTTTCCGCTCTGGGAACTTGGCAAAATAGACAACTTCTTGATGTCCCTCTTTCCCACAATAATCACAAAAGAGATCCTCGGAAGGAATGTTACACTCACTAGCTTTGTGGGCAGGATTGCCACAGTAGTTGCAAGAAGGTAGGATGGGTGTAGCTGAGTGCACCGCTTTAGTCCTTGAAAAAGAATGTGATGATCTAGTTGGCGCAACTGGTGTGGGTTGAGGCCTTGAACATGATGGAGGCCTCATAGTACTTGTCTCATAGTGTGCATGAGCCAATTCTTGCTTTTCGGAAATGTTGTACACATCCAGCAAAGTGTACAAGTCTCCAAATTGTGCAAAGACCCGTTGCAAAACCTGCATGTGCAGTGTTGGAGTACCTTCCAACGAACGAAGATACCGGTGGGCAGCTTCTAGGTCTGTGATGCTTTGGGTATCCTCTTTGAGTTTGAGAAGCTTCCTATAGAGCATCTTGAGGGTTCCATCCTTTTGTCGTGAGAAGGTGGCGAGCTGTAGGATTTTTTTAGAACTTTTGACTGGAAATTCTAGCTCAAGAATTCGAAAGAATTCACCCACTGGATCAACAAAAGCTGGCGCATCAATGGTGAGAGGAATGTTTGCAGTATCAACAATGAGTTGTTGAGGAGAAAGGTTTATTGAGGTAGGTACTGGGTCTGGATTATTCGGCACAGTCTCATGATGTGCAATTGTAGCTTGCAATGCAACTTGAGAGGTGGTGGCGATGGCTATGGCATAAGCTGGATTGGGAGCTTAGGTGACACCCAAAATCCTTGCAGAATGTTGCTCGTAGACATCCAATGCCTCATAGTGCACATAATGGGCCAATTGTTTGAATGCAAATGCCTCAGTGTAATTAACGCCATACTTGAGCTCCAATTCACAAACCACAGTTGAAAACGTTGCCTTGAACTCCCTCAAAGAAATAGTACTTGGCTTTCCGCTGAACTTCTCAATTCTCCCCGAGGAACTGCTGACCTCCATGGTGTATATAGGTGTTGAAGTCACAGCTTGCAATGGAGTATACCACTACTAGAAATTTGGCATTTTGCAATTGTCTTATGTAACTGGTTTCCAGTTGCATGCGACACATGCAACTAGAAATTCGCCCAGTTGCATACGACAAGTTGCATGAAATTTGCAGTTGCATGTGACAATCGTATAATACAAGTACATACGGTTGGGTTATACAGTTTCATCCACCCATACTCTATACTAGTAGTTGGTCGTGCGAGTGCATGCAACTACAGGGGTTGCATTCACACTACATTACATGTTAATTAGCTAACCCAATTGTATGCGAACACGTGTACTTTTATTTTATAATTAAATATTTAGTTTTAAAAATTACTTTGATTAATCTAGACCGTCCAAGTCGTAGCCATGTGTTCATGTAACACCAATTATATGGTGACACGTGGCAATAAATACCCACCTATTTTTAAAATTTTAAATACTAATCAATGAAATCTAAATCGTCCAATGTATGGCTAATAAGATATTGACACATGGTGCATAGGTAGGTAGGTAATAATTAAACCTCACTAAATAAGTTTACTTAGGTATGCAAGTAGGTTAAAAAGTAGCTAGGATTAGGTTATATAGGTAGGTTTAAAATAATCCGATTTTATTTTTAGGTTTAACCATTTCACAAGGGTCAAGCTTTTTTCATTCACTCATCCCCAATGGCACTTAATACTTGGCTAATACATTGCTATTGCTCATAGCTATATTCTCAGCCAAATAGAATTTGAAGCCAAAGGATATGGGTTAAAACATTCCATTGCAAACCTTATGAATCAACCTAGTTGCACATTACATGCAACTACTGTATTAGATTATACCAGCCAGGGCAGGGCTCTATTGCATTTGGTGTCCAAAGCAAACTTGAAGCCCTCCTCTTGGCGCATCTAACAAACTAAGAATCATTGAAAACAGATTAGAAATGAGAAAGTTATGGCCCCCCAAAGTAAAGGGGGTCAAAAACTCAAAAAAAAAACTATTGAACACTACAAAGGCCAGTTCTTAAACATCCAGAAAGTTCATTTTATGTTGTTTTTTTGCTATTAGAGTTCAAATGTGATTTGTAGGACTTCAGGTGGCGCTCCTATAGCACTTTAAATCGTTTAAAATGAACAAGAAATAAGAAAGTTATGAGGTTTGAAAGTAGAAGGGGTCCAAAGAAAAGAAAAAAACAAAAACGTTTTGTAACTTGAAAAGCTTATTTTTCTTCTTGTTAGGTTTTCATTACTCCTTTTCTTTTGCAGTTCAAAAATGATTATAGGATATTTTAAATAATTATGATTATTTAATGAAAATATTATTTTAATATTATTGTCTAGCTTAAATTAATAATTAACTTAGGATGTTTATATACTTGTAGGTTATTAGTGTAACCTATTTAAATTAATATTTTAACATAAATAATAAAATTTAAATATATAATACCTATTGAGTATATATACATATAATTGATTATCATTATAATTAGAATAAATTTTTAATTAATAATTACGATTATTTATAATGAAATTAAATATTATCATATTAATTGATTTTGAAAAAAATAAATAAATCAAATTTACATTTTTTGGAAAAATATTCCAAAATAAAATACAATAAAACATATTTAAACCATGGTTTAATTTAATTTAATTTAATTTAATTTAACATAATTTAGCCTAACTTAATTTAACCATTATTAATTTTAGCTTAATTTAGTTTAGCCATACATATTTAAACCTAACTGAATTGAACCATATTTATTTTATCCTATTTTAATTTAGTTTAATTTAGTTTAATCATAAATATTATAGCCTAACTTAATTTAACCATAATTAATTTGGCCTAATTTAATTTAACCATATTTATTTTAGCCTAATTTAATTTAGCTTAATTTAATTTAGTTTAATTTATTTTAGCCATTATTAGTCTAATTTTGTTTAATTTAGCCATGGTTAATTTAATTTTTTTGTTTATTTAACCTATGTTAATTTAGTCATGGTTATTTAAACCTAGGTTAATTTAGGCTAGCCTAAGTTAGCATGGGGTTAACTTAGTACTAGAGGTACATAACACTATTGTATATAACCTATGTAGATATATTAAATATAATAATTTAAGTATGTATAAGTTTAGGCCATTATTTTTATGACACGTGTCCATGTTGTATAGATTTAGTTGCATGTTAGTTGCACACACAACCGTATGGCCTAAAAATTATAGAATACTAAATTTGTAGTTGCAAATATGACCAAGATAGTTGCAAATGACAATTAATTGCATGCCAGTTTCATAGTGACTGGTTACAAATGACAAGATTTCTAGTAGTGTACGGTGATGGTGTGAACGTAGGTGCAACAACAAGTGTACCCCACTGATTAACCCCTCCAAATGGACTTTGATGTATTGTTGATGTAGTGTAACCTGAACCTGAATTCCTAATAGGAGTAATACTAGATGATGATGGTGCTGTGGATGTTTGATGGTACCGTCGTGAAGATCGTGAATTCAAAGATATTGGTTCAAAAGGTTGTGTGTTACTTCGTAACTGATACCTTGGCTCTAGATGAGTAATAGTACTTTCATCATCCGAGGACATGGTGCTATCCCATGCCCCAAAATTTTGTGATAGTACGCAGCATTAACTACAAAATTCTAACACAACGTACAATTTGAAGAATATAGTGCGTTGTTGCGAATGATGTAGGATGGCAGGACGTAGGACGGCAAGGCGTAGGACATAAGATCGCAGGACCGCAAGGCACAAGACGTAGGACACAGGATGGACGTCGGATGGAATTCGGACGAAATTCGGATGGAAGTCGGACGGACGTCGGATGCAAGTCGGACGGACGTCAGACGAAAGTCGGAAGAAAGTCCGATGGACGTCGGACTAAAATCGGACGAAAGTCCAAACGATGTCGGACGAGCAGAGCTCCGCCGCCGCTGTTGCAATGGCAGGTGGCGACGCTGCACTGCAGCTCTTGGCAACGCAACGCTATGGCGAGGCGAACAGAGCGTTGTAACTCACTACTATGGCGAGGCCGGCAGAGCATTGCAGCTTGTTGTTAGGGCGAGGCCGGCAGCGGGTTGCAGCTCGTTGCTATGGCAATGGCCAGCAGCGTTGCAACTTGTGGCATTGGGCCAGCAGCATTGCAACTCGCGGCGTTGGGTCAGCAGCGCTGCAACTCGTGGCGATGGCCGACAGCGCGCTGCAGCCCTGGCCAATGCTACGCTGCAGCGTTTTTGTTTTTTTTTGACAACTTCAAAAGCGAAAGAGAGAGACAAAAAGAGAAAAGGGAGGGAGAGCCTTTGAAACCTGTTCAAAGATCTCCATTTTGTTGGTTGGCAGAAATGTAACACGCAAGCTCCCTCGAATAGCACCAAGACCCTCCGGCTCCGGCAACAGTAGCACCAACCATAGCAACAGTAACAATAACTCAAGAATTTACAAGTGAAAGAAATCTGTGGCTTTCAACATGAAGCACAGAAAGTGTAGTTTTTCTAGAATTGAATTGAATTGCAAAGAAGAATGAAAATGTATGTAGACGGTGGCCGTGTAGTAACCACCGTGAGCATCTAGAAAATCCAAGTAGACTATGGAGGCAACTCTCATACAAAGGAATTCTAGAAAAACTAAAGGAGAAGGGAAGGGCTTGGCCCTTTTATACAACCACCAAAAAGTTGAAACCCTAAACACCTAATAGCGTACAGTCACTTAAGAACGTACATTAACCCTAAAAGAGATGATTGGCATGCCCGTAACCAGCCATCATGTATGAAACCGTGCATACGGGCATGACAGTGCAATTTCTATCATAAACTAACATCACTCAACACCAGCAATTTTTTGCAACAAAACTTTTCTCTTTTATCACCAAAAAGTTGAGATTTGTTGGAGTTTTTTGTTATTATACTGTAAATTTGACTATTTTTGTTACTAAAAAAGTATTCACCTGTTTTCCAAATTCATAAAACTGAAAAAAAAAAAAAAAACGAAAACCCTGCTTAGGACTGTCTATGCAGGACATGAGAAGACCTTTTCCGAACCATATCATTTAATTTTATAACCTCTCTACAAATGCGAAGGAGAATTCAGCCCATTGGCATGTTATGTGAAAACTCTGGTGTGTCCATGGAATGTAATAGCCTTTTTATGATGTGTTGTGCATATAAACAACCATAGAAGTTGGACATTATATGATGTTAGTACTAAAAAAATGCATGAGGCAAATAGTGAGGAGAGATGGAAGCCCACCAAATTCCATAACCAAAATGCAGCTAAATAGTTGTTCTAAAAAACATCCTATCAGACTCTATTTGCTCATTCATTCCATTTGTTGTTGGGCCCTATAGGGGACAGGGTTGGCATTGGGTTGTTTAGTTCCATTTGCCCATGGAGTTGCTTTGCTTTGTTTGATGACCATCTTTCAAATTGATTTGAACTGTATTAAACTTTGTCAATCATCCTCATGTTCACATAAATTTCATCATGTGTCCCAAGAAGTCCAAAGTTGTGCTAGCTAGAGAAAGAAATGATTGATACTTTTCCCTAGCCGGGGTAAATCATTGTTATCAATTCTAGCTAGCAAACTTCCTGACTAGAATTGTTGAGAATAGGACCAAAATTGACATTTTTGAATTGCCCAATATCAACAGCTAGTTATAGAGAAGAAGCCTACTCACATTGAACAAGGTATGGGCCAAGCTTGATTTGCTAGTACAACTAGATCAGTTGATCAGCAACTGAATCACCAGCAATTGATTAGGTCAGTCAAGGAAGGCTCTCATCAGTCACTGACCAGCATATCTACTGCAACTATTTATTGGGCCCACTTGTTTCTTCAATTTTGTGATCCTCCATAATTTATTTAGCCAAATTTGGCAATATTCAAAATATGAATGTAAATAATGTTAAGCACCTTTTCATACTGTAGGCAATTGTGGCAACTTTTGTTGTTTTTGGTTCTTCTTTGCTATTTTTTTAATTTTAAAAGTGGAATTTTTACCAGAACATTTTTTCTCAAAACGGCGAAAATTTTCCACCCAAAAAATCATTGATTGGGCCTACATATTCACTTGGGTCAGAACACTATATGCTAAAACTATCTTAGACCTTATAGTGAGAAATAGGCAATTTTCCTAGATTTTGACCATTTTAAAAACTACATCAGCTGGGTTCTTTTTTCAATTCTGTGATATCAAAAATTTGGTAAATAGCATTAGAAAATTAGTCAACTTTACACTAGAGTAAAAAAAACTCAAAATTTCCCTGTTTTGGGTTTAAAACTACAAAAATAGTCAGAAAAAACACTATACATCATGCAGCAATTGATTATTTCTTGAATCATCTAGGACCCAAAATACTGTCATTGAAGTGCTAATGTTTTGTGTATTGTAAATTGGCTACAATGTGACTTCCATACATAGAGTGTGCACAATCAATTCTATGGTGATGTGCAACCCACATCAAGGAATAAGATAATGGTCAAAGAATAAGCCACACAAGAAACCAAATGTTCGCACATGCAAAAAAATCACGATTAACAATTTTAGCTACATTTTACATCTTTTCATTCAATATAAGCTTATGGTATATAAATTGCCAAATTCAAGTTCCACAGTAAACATTTTTTCTTTTTTCCCAATTCTGTAGTGTGGCTGAAGTGGTGATCATCTATGAGACGATCTACCCAAATTTGACAATGAAAAAGTTGTGAAAGCTGAAAACATTAAAGCATAATTTTTTGGCTGCCTTCTAGAACTTAATATACAATCTGGCAATTTTCCAAAACCTATAAGATTTTTGTTGAAATTGATGACTACAAACTCAAAAAAATGTCTTTTTTCCACCGTTTGAAAAAACTAGCCTAAAGAAACTTCACCAGAAAAAAGAAAATCCTGTTCACAAACAGTGCAAATGTTGCAAAAGCTATTAATGTGTAACACCCACGTTTGGTGAAGAGGCTCTTGCTTAAGGTGAAAGCATTTGTCTTCACTCTCTATAGCACTCACAAGATAGAAGTGGTAAGAGTATCACATCATGTGATTTAGTTCTTGGCACAATAACACTGTACCATCATTCATGATGCAGTTTCATTGCTTGCCATCAATAGCAAGGCATATCAATGTAGATTTCAAAGCAGATTGATGTTCCCCAAAGTCTCAAAACCTGAACAAATAACTCAATGTTAAGCAACATGAATCCACAAGAAAATTTGTCTCTCCATTTGTTTTTTCTTCCTCTCTCTCTATTTCTTGGTTTTGTCCGCTCTCTTCTCTCCATCTTTGTCTTCTCTCTTTCCTAAAACAAAGAAAAAGATTAAAGGCAAGAAAATATGACAAAATGAAAATAAAGAAAAAATACAAATAAAACAGATTGTAAATGCAGACACTATAATTTTATTTTAGCTGCCACTCACCATCGTGGTGTGAACAGGTTGATATAAAGTTAAAAGAAGTTGATGTTTGTTAAAAATTATGATAATGTTAGTTATGACACTTTTTCATATTAGAGTGATGTTAGTTCCAAACCCCACACACCAGGTATGACCCCACCTAAGGCAACTAAGACCATAGCACCAGAAGTGGAAGAGAAGGTAGAGAATACCGTAGAAGCAACTAACACTGTGAATAGTGACTAGTGAGGGGACCCTAAAGGGAGCCCTACTACGAAATTTAATAACTGTTACTTGGGAATGCAATCACTTGGGCATTTGTGATTGCAGTAACTGTCAATTATAGGTTATTTTGAATATTGCCAATATAGTTTTGGTTTAAGATCCTAATCCATTTGTTTAGGATGTGGTACTTCAAGTTAACCAAGATATTAATTTTTTATAAATTTCTCATTAATGCTTTTCAAAATCAATGAATTAAAAATCTAATCCCTATATCGGCTTATGTGATCTACTCTCTTTTTTCCAATTTTTTCATGTTGCTCCAAAAGTGGCAAGAAGAGGATTTAATGAAATCTGGCTTACGAGAGAAATAGAAAATCTAGCAATCCTATTGCATATTTGTGAACCCTAGAACCCATCAACTAAATATGATAATTTCAAAAGAAAAAAGTTAAAAATCTGCCCAAATTCTCCAAAAATCTTGGTGATTTCATAACTTTCTTTCTCAAAATGTGATGATATTTTTGGCATTTTTTCAAAAAACTTCTTTGATGATGTTTCTTGTGACTTTTGTTTAATAGCGAAATTGAGAAAATTCACCACCAAAAAAATCACTGATGTGACCTTACTATTAGGATCCTTGTTTGATCGTAATAAAAGCTTTTTTTAGAAGGATATTATGTTTCACCATCTAAAATGCCATCTTTTCAAGATTTCAGGTGTTTCACACCCATGATTCACAAAGAAGCCTGACAACAATACAACAATCCCCTAACACAATTCTTCACAAATTCACAGCTAATTGAAAATAAGTCCAAAAGTTCACCTTCAACTTGGGTTGTTCACTTCCCTTCTGTTTGGGGTTTCTCTTATGTATGTTTGAGAGAAAGAAGATTGAAAAATCAAAGTCTGTCCAACTACTCAGCATAGTCTTCTTTTTCCACCATCAATTGTCAGCATCTCAAGAAAGATTTAGTATTACCTTCATACTGGGGCTGGTTCAGCATCAAGGTCCCTGATTTTTTTAATTCATCATTTTCTTTCAGCAGGAAAAATAATAATAGTTCTTTGTTTTCTTTTCTTTTTTACATCACAAGAATTTATTTTTTAAAAGCTAAAATTTTGGAAACTCCCCAAAATATAAGTTTGCATGTGAAAATTAAGGATCCTTCCTTTAGCCAAGCTATCTATCTATGAAGGAAGGTAGTTTATTTTGTATTGTAGTTATGAGATCCACTGGACTGGGATGCCTCTGATGGTGTTCTTGGTGTCTTTGGAAAGCTCTTGACAAGGAGGCGTGCATGGGATTGGTTCCACTACGTTTGGACCTGCAGTAAAGTTCTTGAATATTGGATGATTTCTTCACTGAAAATTAAATTAAATTAAATTAAATAGCAGCTGAAAATTCCAGAGATATTGGAATGTGCGTTTGGTGTTGTTGGACAGATCTTGATGAGCAGGATTTAATGGAATTTATTTGGTAAAACTTGGATTCAGAATGTGGGAGATACTGATTTTTTAAGTGATTTCTGCCACTGTAAATTCAAACAAATTCCAAAAAACCAGGTTTTGAAACAAAAAATCAGTTGAGAATGTGATACCACTTGAAGGCTTACCATTCAATTCAAGCATGATTGCCTTTCATATTTGGCTGTTCAAAAAATTCGATACATACATTGCAAAACAATGTTCACATGTTGAGTTTCCCTGTTTTGTAATGGGTTCACACTTGGGCCAACGGCACAGGTCACACTAGTATATATCAAAAGGTAAAATCTTTGGACAAACCATCTGGGACAAAATTGATTTTTAACATGTAATAAAAGTGCACATGTTAAGAGAGGTAGGTGTGTGGTAAGGATGAAGTGAAAGACCCCCTTATTTCAGAAGGCTATAATTTTCACATTACTTAACAAAATTACAAAATTAGATGATTCAAAAGCCCATTGGAGCCTAGATGAGCAACAAATTATTTTCAGACTTCATTCTGCTGATCATGATGTCATTATCTTTACATACACTAAGTGTTCATTCATAGGTATGTTTATCTTACTCAAGGATGAATCAAACATTTTGATTTTTCCATTTTCACATTGGAATTCACCTTTGAGAGGTGTTTTAAAATTTCCAAAATGTAAATAATTTCTTTTTCATTTTTAAATAAGTAAATATATACTTTTTTGGTTAAAAATAGGATATATGTTAAGGGGGTACCCAAACCCTACCCATCTACCAAAAGAAGTAATTTTTGTATACATAGACCTTAATATCTCTGGAATTTTTTTAATGTTAATATATTCCCATGAAATGTTCATGGGGTATATGTTGAGGTCAAATTCAAAGCTTCCTTGTTGCGGCTAGCAATTAACAAATTTAGCATGGTTCATGGAATAGAACAACTAGTGTTTTTTTTTCAAAATGCTGAAGTGTATTGCCAAGCTCCATCCAAACCCATGTGGAGGTATGATGGCAAGTTGAAAATGTGAACACTAAGTAGTCATGGCTACCATTTATTTCAGTGATATGATAATTTAGCCAGATTTGGCTACAGATTAGATACGAAAGTAGAAAATAATCAGAATCAATATTGTCTATTGTTTAAGCACTACCCTTACGTTTAGGGGTTAAAGGGAGAGACTACACAATGACACGTCATGTAGATCATTTTGTCTTTTCATTTATTTATTTATTTATTTATCCATTCTTAGGGCAGAGACATTACACAACTAGCTGCTTGTTTACATGTGAATTCAAACAACTTTGTTTCGTTAGCTCTTTCTTTGTTGAACCGAAGAGAATTGTTCTTTTGGTGCCATTGAACAAGCAAATCCAATTTTTGTTATACATTGTCCTTCTTAAATGGAAGTCTGTAGCTTTTTAATCGAGATTTTTAGTGGAACCTAATGGCCATTTTGAAATATGCTCATTTAAAAAACTCTATCCTATATTTGAAACTAAACTTTCTTAAATAAAGGTTATGTGGCTTTATGGTAAAGTGTTACTAAGGATTTGCATTGGCCCATGATGGCCTTGTACTGAGTATTATGATTTTGAGACCTATTTGTAAAAAAAAATTATTTATATGCATTGTTAATATGTTATGGAAGTTTAGATGGACTTCAAGGATTTAAATTTGGAGTTTGTACAAATTCTCTCATATTAGTGAATTATGACAAATTTTCTACAATATGGTACTATGATGTTTCTTGTAAATTTATGACTGGAAGAAAGAACTATTAGAACAAGTATAATGAAAGTAAAGTTATGCTTCACAAGCTTGTTGTAATTTGAATGAAGATATTATTGACATTTTTAGTAGCTCTAACTTGACTATTAGCTGATCTGAAAACTAGTTTTTTTATTGCCTTTGGAAATGTTGCAAAAACTTCAAATGTAATTTTGTCATATGGGGTTGTCTTGAATTTTGAGTAGAATCTATAAGTTATGTGCAACCATTATTGGGAGTTGGTGGAGTTAATGCGAGGTAATTGTTGAGAGCCAGTATTGAACCCTCGGTGATAAAGATGTTGGTATGAGTTTTTTTGAGTGATAATCATAGGTTATTGCCACCTTTTAAATTGTGTTTGGTTTGGTATAACGTAAGACTAACAAAATGGTGTACAAAGTATTGTTATGGAGTTTGTTTTGCAATCTTGTAGACATGTCATTTGATGGCTTTCCAACCTTTAATTCCTCTACTAAAAAAGTAACAATGTGTGAAGTTAGTATGTCAAGATGATTTAAAGCTCTTCAATTAAACTGGGCCTCATATCCTAAGGTTTCACATAGAGCTACTATAAGGCTTGGGGTCTTTTTCCATTAGGCTGTGATCATAGTAGGCTAATGAAAGCCACTGACATGGACACTACCTTAGTACCTTGGCCAATTCCCCACTAATTATATTATTTTCAGAAATTTTGAAATTTTCAAAAATTATTTTTTCCAAATCAAAAAATATTTTG
This sequence comes from Sphagnum contortum, assembly GCA_963920785.1. Classification (NCBI taxonomy): domain Eukaryota; kingdom Viridiplantae; phylum Streptophyta; class Sphagnopsida; order Sphagnales; family Sphagnaceae; genus Sphagnum; species Sphagnum contortum. The sequence continues at coordinate 981,082 of OY987287.1, read as the reverse complement.
AAGGAAAATAGAAAATATTTAAGAATATTTCATTTGTTGAATGAATGTTTCAAAATTAATTATTTAGTGGATGGACATGTGTTGAAGTGGCCAAGGTACTCCAATATTGTGGCAAGTGCTATCTATTGCATAACCCCAATGGGCTAAAAGCTTGTAACTATTAAATGCTAATAGTTCCACAAACTAGCTAGTTTTAGCTATTTTCTAAATACACATAGGTTATAATTTTTTAAATGTGGCACATATCATTTTACAATGAAATTTCACAACTTGATTAAAAGCGTTCACAATTCCTATAGTTGGTCAATGCAGTAGCTTTGAGTGATTCTGAGCCCAATTAGGTGAAAACGTGTATTTGAAAGGGGATGTTATGATAGCATGTATCATAAGAGACCCCTAATGGAAAAATGTCCTTTATCATCTATTTAGCTATCAAAGGGAAACGATGATTACTAGTATTTTGGGGAACTAATTTGTTGGCCTTGCCTACCAAGGCAAAGATATTGTGTTTAGATTCAATATAGAGTATAGTAGCTTAAGAGATTTTGCCGCCTAGGTAATAGGTCTATTTTTATATGAGGATTTTTGTGAGACGATAATTTGGCTTGTGTTGAAAATTGAGATTAGTTATACATTTATAATATTGAAGGATTTATATTTTCACATGGTGAAACAGTTGAGTTTTCATAATTCTTCTTTTGCCTCAAGATACTTGTTAATGCAAATGGGAAGGCCACAGTGTGACACACCCCTTGTTAGAGTTGGCCTTGCCATACAAAACTGACTACCAATTCCCACAATCTTTTCTTTGCACCCCATCTGGAGAACCCCCAATGTACTTCTTGTTGGGGTGCCTCATAGCTGGGATAACATTTGAGAGTTGGTTGGAGCTACCCTTGGGCTACATCACTGACTACCAATTCTCACAATCTTCTCTTGGAACCTCACGTGGAGTATTTGAGTCCTTTAAGGCTGTAGAGTTGTGCTGCAGTCTTCACTGGTGTTGGGTGTTCAAACGTATCAACTACCAACCAATGACACTGAACAACCAAACATTGTCTTACTACTTTGAAATCAAAATCAAGGACAATTTGAGTACAACTGTTACCATCAAATTTAATCATGAAAACTTCAAAAATTACATTGTGCTAAGGTGGGAATCCAACATAGTACACCTATGGCTATCATAATAATGATGAGCCTCATTAGGAACAATGATGACATCTCTAATAAAAAGCAAGCAGTTCAAAAAAGTTACACTATGGGGGCCATTGTGGGGTGAAGGAGTTAATTATGTGATGAGAAAGATATTTTTCATTTAAAATAACAAATTATTGGATTTGACTTGTTGTAACTTGACAACACCTTGTATCCCACTATTGGGTTTGTTAACAAAAGGAATACAAGGAAGTCTAATGTGGAAGTGAATTTCAAGCAATGGTACATTTTTTTATGTAACTCATCATCATATGCAACATAGCAAGCTTAAAACATTCTTTAAATGGTCAATGCAATCTAAATTGTCTTTTTCACCTTTCTTTTGGTAGGCATAAAATTATTGTCATTCCAAACCAATCATATTAAACCTTAAATGAATTATTGTTTAGATGAAAGTTGGAGTGGCACCTGTGCAATGTCTTTTACAAATGGCTTTACCAAACATCTTCATGTTTGATATGTGTAAATGGAGGAAGGGGACTAATTATAGTTGATCATTGTGACCATTACCAATTTATGTACATGTTACATGGGCCCACTTACATTTGTCAATTGATGTGTGAATTTCTTGGCTCCCATCAGATTTAATTGTTTCTCCTTTTTGCACTTTGGTGTCTTAAATTATTACTTTCATTAGTTCTAAGTTATATCCTTCAAATTTGTGTCATAGATCTAAATCATGTGGGCCTTGGAATGAAACAAGCCATACAAATTTATTTTCCAATACATGAATTTCAATTGGATGACTTTTTGTAATGCACACAACAATCATATATTAAGCATGGAAAATTTTAGTTAATGAAAAAAAACGTTAACAATATTTTTACCTTAATGATGTGAAGGTTCAAGATTAAGCTTTTTTGTCGAACAATATCTTTTTTTTTCACATAAATATTTAAGTTACTAGAGTTACTAGGAAAAGTGCATCATTTCATCAAAAGTGCATTTTTCCAACCAAAATAGGTTTTCATCAACAAAATAAATTAGCAACCATCTAAAAATTTGTCTTTATTGAAATAATTTTATTTCGTTCCATGAGTACATGACCAAGTTACAAGTAACAAATCACTTGATCAAACAAATTATATACCACTCAATCCGATTTATTTTCAAAAGCAAGCTTTGTTCACAATGGTTCTCAAATCCATAATTTGTTTACAAAATTACATTATCACCAAAAATTGATTTTATTTATATTTCTCATTACTTTACTAATAATGGAACATATTTACAATCATCATTTCTATTTTTGAAAGTGGCACTCATTGCAAACGAATTAGGTTTTTTCCATTTTAGAACATCTCTTTGTCATAAGATTTATCAATTTTCTTTTGGTTTGAAAATGGTTTTTCCATGTCACAAAAAATCATGTTTTCATCATTTTCAAATATTAACCTACACCATACCAAAAAAATAATACTCAAGAGGTTTATTGCAAAAATATAAACATTTAAATTTAATAAATTGTAGTTTCACTTGATTTCAATCTCAATGGTCATGTTATATTACTATGGTGAATATTAGTTAATTGTTAAGTGTGCATGCAAAGGTTTTTCCATTATTTGGGTGGGTGGGGAGCGGTGGGGCTCTTTGATTCATCAATCACTAAAACTAATAATCACAAGATGGACACCTCTAAATTAAAATATTATATAACCTTGGCCTTTGGTCTAGCTACATAGGTAAATAAAATAAAGTTTTGGGCAAACGGTGAAAACTTGCTACAAGAAAGTGCTAAATAATTCCTATCACCTTCACTTTATCAAATAACTTTAGTCACCTCCTATTTATGTGATTGTGAATATGTTTGCCATGTTCAAAACCTCACCTCATGCACTAACATGAAAAAAATTCCCATCCAACACTCACATGTAACCTTTTTTCTGGTTTAAAAATGGGTATTTATTTATTTATGTCAAAATAAAAGAAAATATTCACATTTTGGAAATTTTGAAACAAATTTCAGAGGTCAAACCCAATGTCAAAATGAAAAAATCAAAGTGTTTGATCATCCTTGACTCGGGAAACCGTATTTATGAGTGAACACTTAATGCATCGAAAGACATTGACATTATGATTGCCACTTGGTTGATGATGAAGTTTGAAGATAATTTGTAACTCATCTTTGGGCTTTCGAATAGGTTTTTGAATCATTTAATTTTGTTAAGCACAGTGAAAGTTATGGTCTTTCAAGGGAGAGGAGCCTCTCACTTGAGATATATCCTTTCCAAACACTTATCACTCCTAAGTTTTAATATGTGCAAATTTTTCACATGTTAACAACCCTCAATTTTGACCTGTATGATTTGCCCAAAGTTTTCACCTTTTCACCTCTATAGCTTGGCTAAAGGAAAGATCCTTTAACTTCACATGCAAAATATAAACTTATATTTTGGGGAGTTTTGGGGAGCTTCCAAAGTTTCAGCTTTTTCTATTTTTCTTGTAATGGGCCAATCCTAATTGCAGAAAAAAGAGGAATGGAAAAGAATTAGTAGGACTACCAAGTTTAAGTTATATTTATGGTAATTTAAAAACATGGATGACCAAACATATTCAGCTTTGGGTATGGGTATTTCTTATTCATATCCAAGGTCATGATTAAGGAATAAAATTTCAAATTTACATCCCATTGGATATGCACTTCATTAGTATATGTTGATTTGAGATAAGTAAGTTAAGATAAATAACATACTCTATCTATACCCAGTGGGTATATCTGGGTGAAAGATATACCCACACAACATTGTTCACCGCCTGGGTCAATCCTTATGTTTAGTTATTTGCGTTTTCCTGCTCTCTTGAAGGGCAATATATCTCTTGGGTTTATGTACAGGCTCAAACTGAGTTCACACTAATGGAACTGCTATTTTTGATCCGAAATATAGTTTGCAGGCCATTTTATTGATACTAGTGGGTACCTGTGACGGTCGGACACAATCCGTCCGTGCTTGCCTTTTTTTTTCCTTCACTGGGATGGTCTTAAGACTCCCATAAATTTTATATTATTTCCAAGAATTCAAGCAACAAAGAAAAGAAAAAAAAAAAGGGTGCGGAAGGGCACGAAAACACCACCCAACCACAAAAGCGGGAGGGCTTCTAAGCTTTCAAAGCCCTCTTTACTATCTCTTTTCTCTCCCTTTCTAAAGAGCTGTAAAGAAGAAAAGAACCTAACTAACTTCTCTTCTTTTTCTACTCTTCATTCTATTGCCCTCATCGCCTTCTCCCCCTTGCCTCTTCCACAACAAACCCAATGTTATGTTTGATACCCAAACGTAAAGCAAAAAACCAGAACAAACCCAATGTTATGTTTGGTACCCAAACGTAAAGCAAAAAACCAGAACAAACCTAATGTTCTGTTTGGTACCCAAGCGCAAAGCAAAAACCATAACAAACCCAATGTTATGTTTGGTACCCAAGCACAAAGCAAAAAACCAGAACAAACCCAAAGTTCTGTTTGGTACCCAAGCGCAAAGCAAAAACCATAACAAACCCAATGTTCTGTTTGATACCCAAGCACAAAGCAAAAAACCAGAACAAACCCAGGAGAGGCTCGGACCTCTGCTCTTTCCTGAAGAAAAACCCACCCATCCGTCCGTCTGTCCGTCCATCTGGCCAGGCCGATTCTGTCATAGAAAATGCAAGCAGAACGCCCAATCACTGACCCACCCACGGACTTAGTGAATTTATATATAAGATGGGTGAAGATATTTTAAGTACAAGCCCATATTGAATTTGGCACGAGTTCACTATTGCATTTCATGTACAGTTGTGGGTACAATTTTGACTATTCATCCATGAGCGCACGAGATGGCCCGATGCTACAACAGTTGTTGAGGCAATTGCAGGTAAGTATAAGAACAAGAGTTGCTTTCCTTTCCAGAAAAGAAATGTCCAGAGAAAAATCCCTGACTTCGCTTCCCTGGCAACTAGGCATTAAATAAATGTTGGGAGTATTAGTGCGAGTGCTTTAAAGACTTTTGTCCGGTGCGAAATTTCACAAAATGCGAATTTAAGAAAAGGTTCCATATTTCCTATTTCATGGGGAGAAAATCTTAATTTTTTTGAATTGAAAAAAACTGCCAAATATCAACTTGGATGTTAGTTTTGGAAGCATTTTTTTTTATAGCATATTCTCACTCTTTCGATAGGTTCTAGAAATTTGGCACCAGTACAGTACCGAGGCTGGTTAGGCACTGATTAATTATTTTTGGAATTGCCTAAAATTCTGAAAACATTTACCTTCTATGCCAAAAACCTGAAAGAAACTTTCAAGCACACCAGCTTCATTATTTAGTATAGTGACTAGTTGTAGAATATTATTATTTTTTATTGCCAAAAGTAAATAACAAATTTTTTATTTTTATTAGGCACCTTGTTGCTGAACCAGCAAAGGTACTAGGGTAATAGTAAATCCCTCTTGAGATACTCACAATCAATGGAACATCATAAAATTGTAAAAAGAACAGTGTGCTCAGTAGTTGGATGGACTTTGATTTTCCCATCTTCTTTCTCTCAAACATACATAAGAGAAACCCCAACCAGAAGGTCAGCAAACAGCCCCAAATTACAGATAAAAAGAACCCAGAAGATAGGATGCCGGGAGAAGAAGACACCAAGTGATGGCATCTTTCTGGTGCCTCTCAAACATTCAGGGGGTGGGGTTCTTGATGTATGGTTTTAGGTACCAATATGGTTTTAAGAAGTCGGGGGCTTCAAACTTTAGTGTTTGGGACAACACTTTGTTCATCTTGTTCTTCAATAATCAAGAATTTAATGGTCATTGAAATAAGGTAAAACCATCCAAAACTGCTACAATAAGCACATTAAGATAATTGAATTTCCATTTCCTACTACATACAATTTTTTCTTAATTATGAAACAATTTGAAACACAACCCAAGTTGAACCTGAATTTTTGCACTTACTTTCAATTAGCTATGAATTTGTGATGTTTCGGTAGGGGGTCACTGTATTGTTAGTAGGCTCCTTTGTAAATCATGGGGATGTAACACCTGAAATCCTCAAAAGAGGGCATTTTATATGGTGACACATAAGAGCTTTAAAAAGAACTTTTTTTAATGGTCGAACAAGGATCCTAATACCAAGGATTAGTGAAAAAAATTTGGGTGGCAAATTCAGGTCATTTTGCTATAAAACGTGACCCAACCAACATGATCAAAAGAACTTTTTGGAAAATTTACAAAAGGATCGCCACATTTTGAGGAAAAAAGTTATGAAATTGCCAAGATATTTGGAGGAATGGGGTAGATTTGGCTAAATCCTATTGTGGCTGATTGCCACTTTCAGAACAACATGAGAAAATTGAAAAAAAAGCACTGGGTAGTCACATACGAGCAAATTGGGATTTTAAATTAGTTGATTTTGAAAAGCATTCATGAGAAAAAAAGAAAAAAAATCTGTTTCTAATATTGTGGTTGCCTTTAAGATCCACTTCCCAGGCATCCTACACAATTGGATTCTAATCTTAAACCAAAACTATATTGCATCATATTTGAACTAAACTTGAACAGTTACTGCAATCACACATTCCCAAGTGATTGCATGCCCAAGTAGGCTATAATAGTTGTAAAGGTTCATAGTAGGGCTCCCTTCAGAGTCCGCTCACGAGTCACCACTCACAGTGTTAGGTGCTGCCACATTGTCTTCTACCTCCTCTTCCACTTCTCGTTGCTATGGTCTTACTTGACTTTTGTTGCCCAGTGACTCACAGTGTTAGGTGCTGCTACGTCATCCTCCACCTCCTCTTCCACTTCTGGTGCTATGGTCTTACTTGACTTTTGCTGCCCAGTGACTCACAGTGTTAGGTGCTGCTACGTCATCCTCCACCTCCTCTTCCACTTCTGGTGCTATGGTGTTACTTGATTTTTGTTGCCCAGTGACTCACAGTGTTACGTGCTGCTAGGTCGTCCTCCACCTCTTCTTCCACTTCTGGTGCTATGGTCTTACTTGATTTTTGTTGCCCAGTGACCCACAGTGTTACGTGCTGCTACGCTATCTTCTACCTCCTCTTCCACTTCTGGTGCTATGGTCTTACTTCACTTTTGTTGCCCAGTGACTCACAGTGTTACGTGCTGCTGCGTCATCCTCCACCTCCTCTTCCACTTCTCGTGCTATGGTCTTACTTGACTTATGTCTCTTGTATTGGATGTGATCCGTCTGGCTATCATTGCCAAGCAATATACTCCATCATGGATGATGGTACAATGTTATTGTGCCAAGAACTAAATCACAGGATCTGATACCTCTTTCCACTTCTCTCTTGCGTGGCTGGTACAGCGAGTGCTCAAGACAAATGCTTTAACCATAAATAAAAGCCCAGGGAGTAACACATTAATTGCATTTCCAGCAATTGCAATGTTTGTGAACAGTTTTGTTTTTTTGGTGATTCTTCGCTAGAGTAGCTTTTTTGAATTCGTGGGAAATTTATTTATTTATTTATTTATTTTTTGAGTTTGTAATCTCCAATTTCAGCAAAATTCTTATAGTTTTTGGGAAATTGCCAGATTGTATATTAAGTTCTAGTAGGTAGCCAAAAATTTATACTTAACTGTTTTTACTTTTAGATAATTTGATAATTTGATAATGGCATAGCCTAAGATTGAACCAAAATATGTAAATGTAGATAAAATTAGTATTTGTGAGTTTCTTGTATGTGTGAACATTTGGTTTTCAGAGTGGCTTATTCTTTGACCATTATTTCATTCCTTAATGTGGGTTGCACATCACCAAGGCCTGCATAAAAACAAAGCCCAATCAATGATTTTTTTGGTGGAAATTTTGTGTCATTTTGTGAAAAATATTTTGAGAAAGAATGTTCTATCAAAAATTCCACTTTTAAAAATTAAAAAATACCTAAAAACAACCAAAAAGAAACCAAAATTGCCACAATTGCTTACAGTATGAAAGGGTGCTTAAGATTTTTTAATTTCATATTTTGAATATTGCCAAATTTGGCTAAATAAATTATGGATAATCACCACTTGAGCAACATCACAAAATTGAAGACACAAAACACTGGGCCCAATAAATAATTGCAGTAAGGATGTAATGTGATGATGGATGACTGATGGAAACCTTTTTTTAACTGACCTCATGGATCACTGGTGATTCCACAAAATACCTCTTGACCTTCTACTAGCAAATGAAGCTTGGCCCATGCCTATCCTTTTTCAATGCGAGTTTTCTTCTTCTTGATAACTAGCTATTGATATCGGGCAATTCAAAAATGCCAAATTTGGTCCTATTCCTAACAATTCTAGCCAGGATTATGATACCCAACTAGGGAAGAGTAACTGATCAAGATAAAAACCAATGTGTTTGGACCAGTGTTGACAGGTTATTGATTTTTTCAAATAACCACTGGGTTTTTTTTTTCTTTGAATTTCTTTTGGGGTGCCAGGTAATAATCATCAGGGTAATATGCATAAGGGTAGGGTACCAAATAATTGATTGAGAACCACCAGTTAACTTGCTGGATCTACACCAGTTATGGGGTTTAAAAGATTTAAAAAATAAAATTTATTATTATTATATGATTTTGTATTAGTGTTTAAAGATTGATAACCTATCTGGATGATAATTGAGTCATCGAGGTGGGTTATTAAAATTTGAAATTCCAATACCAGACAGATACCAATTTAATAAGTTATCAAAAGATCAATAACCAGCTGGTAGGTTATCAATAACTGACTTGATGCTCAGGTCAAAACTCAATAGCTGGCCATTACTAGTTTCAATGAGCAACCATCCATGATTACGTGTGTTCAAAAAAGGTGATGCCCTAAACCACAACTAGCCTATTGATGTGGGGGCAATTCAAAAGATGCCAATTTTTGTCCTAGCCCGGATTTGATACCCCAAGATACCACCTCTGTTGGGGTCCCCACCAAACCAAAAAGCTTTTGCAGTCATGATCATCAGCAACTCTCCTTGCAATGTATAAAAAAAGAAACCTCAAACAAGAACTCATCAGCAACTTTTGTGCGAAGATAGTCCTGCAGATCGTCAAGAGTTCATCAAATTCACGAGTGCTGATTCAAAGCGTGTTAGCTTAGCCCAAGGTCATGAGTTATACGTTGGGGAAGTGGGTTTCTAGCTGCTGAGGATCTAGTTTTTGTGGCGTTCAAGATTTTTTTCGTTGATTGTGGGTTAGTCTTCAGTGACTACTCAAGTTCTAGTTATAAAATCTCTACAGGTCGTGCAAGAGAGAGTGACTCCTTTCGGAAGTCGAGCAGGATGGCACAGAAGAAGTTGTTGAATATAGCAACTTCTGGTAGTGAAGACGAGATGCGGAACCTATTGTTCACCCGACCGAATGTGAACGTGAACGGACTGAGATACGGAGAAAAACCCCTCGTCAAAGCAATACAGCATAACCGAGACATGGGAGTTGCCAAGGTACAATAATTACCCTTCGAATGACTCGTGCACAACACAAGAACTAAAAGAATTGTGGTCTGTGTGTGTTTCAACTGATTCCGCCTTTGTTTTGAATATGTACAAAGGCCCTGTTGGAGCATCCTAAAATAAACGTGACTTCTGGTGGTTTCCACTTCCTACCACCACTGCACGCAGCGTCAACGAAGGACGAAAGGTGGGAGTTCCTCAAATTGTTGCTTCAACACCCCGATATACGCGTGAATGATCCCGCAGTTTATGAAATAAGTCCTCTCCATGTGGCGGCAAGGTTCGCTTGCCCAAAGGTTGTGGAGCTTCTAATAAACGATCCAAGGGTGGAGGTTGATGCCAAAACTGAATTTGGTTTGACAGCTCTCCATCTAGTAGCCGAAGGCGACGAGAATACTAATCACTATTTGGGAAGCAGACGACAACAGGAAGATAGATGCAAGGTGGTGCAGATGCTTCTTCAAGCAGAAAGGACACGGAGATCATCACATGTTGGCTGCCATTTGAACCGAAAAGATCATTGGGAAAGGTTCCCTATTCATTACGGGGTGGAATGCAACAGTGTGGAAGTTGTGGAGGAGTTGCTCAAGTGGGATGAGATTGACATAAATGCGAAAGACATCCACGGACTCACACCCTTACACGTGGCTACTCGATCGAAAGCTGATAATCGAGAAGCCATAGTGCAGTTGTTGCTCCATGTAGAAAACATTGACATAAACATGGGATCAGGGATGCCTTCAACAAATCAAGAACAGGACCGATGGACGATCCCATCAATTTGGGCGAATGAGTTTCTTCCAGTTCCACCAATGGAACAAGAAGGGAGTACCAATCTCACGGCACTACACTTTGCAGCACGGATGGGATCTGCGGAACTTGTCGACTTGCTTTTTCGGGAGCCAGGAATCAAAATCAATGCCAAAGATGACGAAGGCTGCACACCCTTGCACATTGCCGCACAAGAAGGGCACGTGAATGTTGTGGAGAGGTTCGTTGAACAAGATCCATGCCTGATTGACTTAACCAGTCAAAACTCCAGTTCTTTTACACCTTTGGATCTTGCAATTGACAAGGGACATGTTGCAGTAGTAAGGGTGTTGTTGCAGTTCACTTTTGAATCGGACCTCACTAGGAAGAACAGCTGCAGTGGAAACACAACACTACACATTGCTACCAAGACCGGGTGTGTTGAAGTGACCAACATGTTATTAGAACATGCCAATAAGCTGCACTTTGAGGAGAACATGGATGGAAACATACCGTTCCAGCTAGACAGTGAGGAAGGGAATGTTGACGAACTGAAAGTTGTGGTGGACCACGTTGAATCGTACCTCAAGGATGAGAACAACGACAAAAATACACCACTACACCTCGCTGCTGAAGGAGGGCATGTGGATGTGGTGCAACTTTTGTTGGAACGTTGTAGCACATTGGACTTGGAAATGAAGAATGCTCACGGAAACACATTGCTACACCAAGCTACCAAGAACGGCCATGATAAGGTAGTTCAGGCGTTGTTGGATCGCCCACCTACCGAATTTGATCTCAATGACGAGAATAACGATGGAGAGACACCACTACTCCTCGCTGTTAAAGAAGGGCATGTTCAGGTGGTCAACGTGTTGTTGGGGTGCGGTCTTGAGACAAACGAGGATAGCCATGCACTGCTGCACATCGCTAGTAAAGGAGGGTATCTAGAGGTGGTAAAGGTGCTTTTGGAACATACTGATGTTCGAGACAACTGTGTCCATCTGGACCGGGACGGGAATACCTCTATACACCTGGCTATTGAAGAGGGGCATGTAGAGGTGGTGAAGGAGTTGTTGAAGCGTGCAGGAACTGAATGGCACTTAATTATGACAAATGAAGATGATAATACACCATTACACCTTGCTGCTGAAGCAGGGAAAGATGACATAGTGACCATGTTGTTGGCGTTAGATGCTCCTAAACAAACTACGGATTCAGATTCCACGGAAATGAATAATGATCAAAAGCGCACCGCTAAGTTGCAACTCAATGCAAGGAACAAGGAGCAGAATACGCCATTGCACCTTGCGTGTAAGGAAGGGCATGATGAGGTAGTGGATGTCATGTTGAAGCGTGTTGGAGAATTAGCCCTTGATGCAATCAACATTCGTGGAAACACCCCTCTTCACCTTGCTGCCATTAATGGGCATGTTCACATTGTGAAGAAGCTGTTGAAGCTGGAACCAGAAGTGGAGCTAAATGGGAGAAACAAAAAAGGGCAGACAGCCCTACACTTTGCTACTATAAAGTGTCACCCAAATGTGGTGAAAGCTTTATGTACAGCCAAAGAAGAACGGTTGCAAGCAAACTTAGAAGATCAAAATGGCAAAACATGTCTTCAATATGCCAAAGAACGCCAACAAAATCGCAACAGCAAACTTTTGGAGCGTTCAAAATCCAGATTTTTTCTGGAGAGACAACGCAAGGAGAAATTTGAAGAAATTACCAATGTTCTCATGGAACGCTCTGACGTGAAAGACTTCATGGAAAGACAATACAGAGATAGACAAGTCTTCATCGATGCAGCGAATGCACTTCTTGTTGGGGGTGCCCTCATAGCTGGGATTACATTTGCAAGTTGGTTGCAGCCGCCCTTGGGTTACACGACTGACTATCAATTCCCACAATCTTCTCTTGGAACCCCTCCTGGAGTATTTGAGTCCTTTGCAGCTGTAGAGTTGCACTACAGTCTTCGCTTGTTTTGGGTGTTTAACACCTTGTCTTTTTTCTTCGCCATCGGCACCGTGATCTCAGGGGCAAAAGCTGCTTTCCCTGACTTGGATACTACTTTCATTGTGGTAGCGTTGCGCTCTGTGCGCGAGGAATTACAATGGACATCGATACTACTTCTATGTTCTGTAGTAACAGTACTAGGCGCATTTGTGTGTGCGGGTTTTGCAGTGCTACCACCAATTCAGAAGGACATGACAAGCATGAAGATATCTGTAGTAATAGGGTTGGCAATTTCTAGTTTGACGATAATTAGATTCTTGGGTAAGTTGAGAGACTCATTCGCCAAAGTCTTGGAAAGGGAGCAAAACGATGATGAAACCGAAGAAGAAACAACACCCAAGTGTTATAATTTATGCCTATCCTTGTGTAAGAGCTTGTGGGTGCGGTTACAAGGTGTATGTTCTATGCCAGGAAAAGGAGACACAGATGATAAGATGGAAGAAGAAAAACCACAAACATGGCTTAACACAAAAACTAGTAGCAGGTTTTTGGTGGTCACCACAAGTAAATTGTCACAACATGTGAAGTTCAGGAGCGGGGAATGGACTGAGGATCATTGGTTTGGCCACGGTGCTATTCAAACTTATCTACCAGCAACATGGCATGAGCAAACAATGTCCTATTACTTCGAGATCAAAATCAAGGACAAGGTGAATATAGATGTTTGCATGGGCTTTACTAATGAAAACTTCAAGAATTATATTCCACCAGGGTGGGATTCCAACACCTATGGCTATTGTAGTGCTGGTCGTTTGTATGACAGTCATATCGTCCTGGATCCGCGAGGTCCGATTGAAGATTTGGAGGTGGATTTGGACTTAAGCTACACTGTGGGGGACACTGTGGGAGCAGGGGTCAATTATGTGACAGGAGAGATGTTTTTCACCAAGAATGAAAAGTTAGTCAGGGTGATGCCTTGTAACTTGAAAACCACCTTGTATCCCACCATTGGGTTCAAGAGCCAATGGGGTAGAAAGCCTAGTATAAATGTGGAAGTGAATTTCAAAGGACCTTTTGATCTAAGTGATTATATGCGACCTTAAAACACCTAAAAAGTGGTCATTGCAACCTAAATTAGCTTTTTCCACCTTTCTTTCAATAGGCATAAAATTATTGTCATTTCAAAGCAATCATATTAGACCTTAAATGAATTATTGTTAAATGAAAGTTGAAGTGCCACTTGCGCAATGTTTTTATAAATGGTCTTTGTCCTAGACATCTTCATGTTTAAAATATTTTAAATTAAGGAAGGGGATTAATTATAATTTATCATTGCGACCATTACCAATTTATGTAAATGTTGCATGGGCCCACTTACATTTTCCAATTGTATGTGTGAATTTCTTCAATTCCATCAAATTTATTTGTTTTTCTTTTGTTTTTTAAACTACAATTTCATATATTTCTAAGTTGTATCCTTCAAATTTGTGTCATAAATCTAATTCGTGTGGACCTTGGAATGAAACAAGCCTTATGGGTTTATTTTCCAATACATGAATTTCCATTGAATGACTTTTAGCAATGCACAAAACAATCATATATTTGGCATGGAAAATTTTAGTTAGTGAAAAAAAATAAACAATATTTGTACTTTAATGAAGTGAAGGTTCAAGCTTGTGCTTTTGTGTCAATTTTTTATTTTTTTTTGCCCTAAGTAATTAATTTCATAGAGTTACTAACAAAAGTGTATCACTCCATCCAAAGTGCATTCTTTGAACCAAAAGAGGTTTTTCATCAACAATGTAAACTAATAATCATCTAGAAAGTTGCATTTATTCAAATTGTTTAATTTCATTTCATAAGTACATGACCAAGGTACAAGTAACAAACAATCTAATCAAGCAACTTATATACTATCCAATCAAATTTCTTTTCAAACACAAGTTATATTCACAAGGGTTCTCAAATGCATAATTTGTTTGCAAAGTCATATTATCACCAAGTTGATGTTATTTATGTTTGTCATTATTTTATTAATAGTGGAACATATTTTCAGTCACCTTTTTTTTCTTCAAGGCAGCAGTTGTTGCAAAAGAATTAGGTTTTTCTCCATTTTAGACTACCGCTTTGTCACAAAGGTTATCAATTTTCTTTTGGTTTCAAAATGATTTTTCCATGTCACAAAAATATCCTTCTTTTTTCATTTTCAAAGATACACCCACAACATACAAAAAGATCTATATTCAAGTAAATTACTGAGAAAATTTAAACATTTAAATTTAACAATTATTTGTAGGTTTACCTTTATTTCAATCTCAATGGTCATGTTGTAGTAGTGCAATTAATATTAACTAATTGTGGGGGTCGCATGTATAATATTTCTTCTCTTGGGGGGGAAGGATTCTTCGATTAACCCATCACTAAAAATAATAATCGCAATATGGACACCCCTAAATCAGAATATTATACAACCTTGACCTCTGGTCTAACTACATAGGCAAGAAGAATAAAATTTTGGGCAAAGAGTGTGAAAGCTGAAAGGGAAATGGTGAAAATTGTGTACATGATGAACTTAGAAAGTGAGAAATCACTTTTGTCACCTCCATTTTGTCAAGTAACTTTTGTCAGCTCTACTTTATGTGATTGTGAATATGTTTGCAATGCTCCTACCCCCACCTCATGCACTGACACAAAAGAAAATCCCATCCAGCCCCACCCTTCATAATGGAAAAACATTCAGCTTATGATGTTAATGCATCTCATTAGTTATTGTTCATGACTATGCTCCTCACCATTGTTGGTATGGGCTAATAACAAGGGCATTAATAGTTTTTGTCTGATCTTTCTGTTTTTTCAAAGCATAACAATAGACCCAATCTAACAAGAAAGTTGTTGGCACCCCCCAAGTTAAGTTCATTGGCAAAGAGTCAACAAGAGTTTCAGATACACATCACTATTTCCTTTGTTTAGAAGCATATTATTTCAACTTCAAGAATATGATGCAACTCTTTGATTACTTTTCTTATCCATGTTTTAAAAGACGTAAATTCACAATTAATATACAACCAAATTTCATGTTGAAATGAGTTTAATTTTTTCTTAAATATCATTATTTATTGAAAAAAGATTAAGAATGAAATTTTATTTTTAGTTTTTGGACAAAATATCAATAAGATATGAAATATTGAAATTAAAATATCATAAGTATGAAAATTTTATAATATATATTTTTAGTCGAATATTATTTTTAAAATTGGGAAATATATCATTTATTTATTATTATGTTAACCATCCAATTTTTTCTATTCATAAATCATGTACTTGAATTGTGTATTCAAAAGAATGGTTATTGAGATCTTATTAAACAAGGATATTCAATTCCCTTTTTTGTTAAAAATGACTTTACATTTTTTATTAAAAAAACATAGATGTGTGCATGATTTTTTAAAAAATTGAAATGAAATTTCATTTTTTTCATTTGGACAAAATATTGATAATATATTAAATAAGAAAATTGATATTTGTCCAACATTTAGAACAAAGCATGGGTTAAATTAAATGCACCCTTTTATGGTTTCATATCAAATTGGGTGGTTTATTGGTAAAGGAATTGGTCTTCATCTTTGACATCCAAGGATCAATGTTCACAAATGACATGGTGATGGTCAACCATTTTATGTTGATTGAATACTCTTGTGACCACTTAAAGCTATATTTAACCTATGTAATGACAAGTGTCAACAATTCATAAAATGAAAATAATGAGGTAATATACCAATGTAAATAGATAATACACTATATATAATATCAATATTTTTATTTAAATAATCATATAAATTATATATATATATAACATAATACTTGATGTTTTTTATGACTGGTTGTTCTATGTCATTTGTCCAAAATGATTATAAGGATTTTCAATCACATGAGTCCATTATAACAAAAATGTAATTGAAAAATTAATGGTTGATTTTCAATTGTTTTCTATAGAAATTGCTAACCATGTTTTTGTTGATCTTCTCAATAAATTCATGATTGATGTTTATTTCTTCATGCCTTTAGGTTTAAAACATGTCATTAACATTTCTCTTGTCAAAAATAATTTAAATCTCCAACAACTTACATATGAATGAAATTGTAAAAAGAAAACTTCACATTGACTTGAAGTTAACATAATAATGACTATAATCATAATGCTTTAGGTTTGAAACATGTTATTAGCTTTTATATTGCCACAAATACTTTTGATCTACAACTCCTAACATATCAATGAGATTGTAGAGAAAATACTTCACAACTTGAAGTTAACATAATAATAAATGTAATCATATTAAGGTTGTGAAAATCAGTCACAAAATGTCAAACTGTCACCTTCATCATGAATAACAATGTCAAATTGCCATGACCTCCCATTGATTTCATCAATTCTTATCAATGAGTTTAAATAAATAATATAACAATATGAATGAACTTTTAGGCATACCATTGCATGAACATCTCCAAATGCTTACACACATTAGCAGACTAGGTAGGAGATCCCATCATAAATGAGCATCACAATATCTACAAAATCACAATTCTAGTATCCATCACATTTTATCCATATAAATAGACACAAAGATTAAAAAAAAAGTTGGAATTGAACCCATAGAGTAACACCCAAAAATGCAAAAAACTAAGTGAAAACAAAACCAGATGTGTTGGCTACTGCAACTGGAAACTTGAACAATATCCACAGAACCATTTAGACTACTAAAAACCCATCAAGAGAAAAGTAAACACACCATCCAACATTCGCAAAAATGTCTCTTTTGATTTGCAGAAAAACCACAACCATACATGTGAACATCTATATACATGACATGAATGGGAACCGTAGAATATAGGAAGCGTAAGATGCTAAAAAATTGCTGAAATGAAGCTACTGAAAAAAGAAGGCCACTTTTGGATTTCTTCAAAGACCTACATGATGTTTCTTCCTCAAAGGAACACATTCTCTTCCTTCAATTGCTACTCCACATTTAACCCTAATTCCCATGTACATACCAGCTTTGCCACATCTATCACTTTGCATATTAGTAAAGATCTCATCATGAGGTTTTCCTAGTGTATCATTTTTCATGGCATGTAGGCCTTTATTCCAGTAAAGCATACAGCCTCTGGTTTTAAAACGTGGACTGTATGTAGAGAGCATGTTATGAACAGAATTTGTCTTCCACAAACTGTGGGGCATTTCTTAAACCGAAACACCCACTGGAATTTCCACTCCAACATGTATTTGCTGGGTCCCTATATCACATGAAAAATGAAAAATGAAAATAAAAATTGTGGGCACTTTACACTAGGAAACACCCTTGGACTGGGTGTTCTTAAAAGTAAGAGCCCCTTCAATTTGTCTCAAAGCAGGCCCCCTTTTCAGGGCAATATTTTGAGCAGGTGTTTATTTAAAGGTGGAGGAGAGGGGTGCTTATTCTGAGAATGCCCCACTCCCCAGTCATTACCCTACACATAATAAGCTTGATGGAAACTTACAAACACACAACCATGTAAGTAGGTAGCACCAGCAAGGGAAAGGTGTAGAGCTGATTAAGGCCCATTTTACACTAGGACCCTACAAGAACTGGCCCGGCTTAAAGTGGACCATCTGATGCTCAGAAAATTAAGCCCGATTGGCCCAATTCTGGAAGTGCCCAATCCCAACAAACAAAGAAGGATGTGGTTACCAACATGGCCCTATTTTGGTGACAAATTATTGGGCCAGATTTTGTGAAAAAAGAAGGCCGATAGAATGAAAACCCATTTTGTTGGCTCAGCTTAAAAGTTTCAAGTTATCTTTTAAAAAATTTATAAAGTCTTTGTCCTTGGAAATCATCTCCTAAAATGTGGAAGTTAGGAAAGGGCAGGGGGGGGGGGGGGGGGAGGGTACATAACATAGGGGCCTTTTAGTCTTTACACTCCTTGCCCTTTGGCCAGCAAAATAGATTTATGGGCTTAGATTGACCCAAGCATGGCCATAGGTACGTTAAGTTGGGTCCAAGAATTTTTTGGGCTTGAGCCATACCATAAAGCAGGCTAAGGCCCCTGCCCTGAAATCTCCAAACCAAGTTCGTGCATTAATGGGGACTTGTTGAACCAACTTAAGCCATATTAAAAATGTAATTTTTTCCATGACCCTTTGGCAAGGAACTATATGCCAATGGGTTCAAGAAGGCAACCCTTGAAACGTAAAAGAAAAATCTTATATATCAAAATACACACTTCATGCATTTCTAACTTTTCATACTTAGTTGTAATCATTGAGTTCATGTTATCACATGATATGGTTATCACATAGCCTGGTTCAAACAATCATCATCACATAGGTTGACATGAGTCACATTCTTGACAAGAGCTTCCCAACATTTAAAATTGAACCTAGTAAGTAAAATTCCAAACACATATTTTAAAGAACCAAGTTCCAACATAAAAAACTGACATATTAAACTTCAAAAGTAGAAACTTTAGCAACATATCTTGTGTTCTCTCATTCAATTCAAAAGGCTGCCATACAATCTCCAGTCTGATCATTAATCCACACATTGTTGTTGATGATAATCTGGAAGAACTTTATGTTGGAGGTGAATACATATAAAGGTATACAATTTTCCAGACATGTGGATTCCAAAGGATAGCCTATTATTTATTTCTAGTTTGAATCAGGAGAAACACCTAGCAAGGTTTTGATGAAAAAAACTTTGTTCAGCCTTCCTTGATGTTACAAAATCTTGTATTTGAAAACTGAACATTTGAACTATTACTCCCAATAATAAGTATCTTCATGTAAAAGATCCATTACTCAGTGTATATCTTAATATTTTGACTCTGAAGTTCTTTCAAAAAAGTCTGCTTTTGGATCCATGTCATCACATTACAATCCATGCCAATTTATTCATTGAAATGGGCATTGAATATGAAAGTGTATTGAATTCATAATGTGATTGATATTAATTGGGGGTGCCTCACAAGTTCAACTTTTCTTCTTTTTTTTTTGCAATGAGCCATTTAGTTCTCATGATCGAGAAGCAAGCAGCAAATGACCATTGTTCACTGAATAATTGGTAACTTTTTTTTCCCCATTTTCCTTGAGTCCTTGTCTCAATTTGGGGAAAGCAAACACTTATTAAGTTGCATAACTACAAAGGGACACCAAAGGGAAGCGACTGGAGTTCGATTGGCAACTGTCAAGAATTCGTGCAAAATTGGTGAGATGGATCAATCAAAGATGCCCATCACATAAGACAAAAATAGAACTTTCAGTGTCCCCCAACTAAGTAATACGGGTCACAAATATACTACCATAATACATGTTATGTAGGTAATTTTTTTTTTAATTTTTTTTTGGGTGCATTCTTAGGGTAGAGACATTACACAACTAACTGCTTGGTTATATGTGCAATTCAGTAAAGTTTGTATTGTTAGTTCTTTCTTTCTTGAATCAAAGAGAATTGCTCTTTTGTTGCTGTTGTACAAGCTAATCCAATTTCGGTTGTATATTGTCCTTGTTCAATGCAAGTGGGTAGCTTTTTAGTTGTGGGCTTAGTAATTTTTTTGGCAATTTCGAAATATGTTCTTTTCTAAAATTTTATCGTATATTTGAAATTCAATTTGCCAATGTTGGCCAAGATGTGATACCCCCAGGCTAGGTAGATAGAATCACTGAAGATGAAAAACCAATGTCATTACCGTCGGCCACTGAACGGATGTCCAAAAGGCATCATGGCATAAAATTGTACTTAAAGATGTGGTGGCTTGCTTAAAAAATTTGCAGGCATCTATCATAACACTTTGGACCAAGCCAATGCTCTCCTAAAAACAAATGGTCAGCCCATTCTTCCTTTTGTACCATGATGGCCCATCACAAATACCCCAACATCTTCTAGAAATTTTTGAATGGGCTGCAAGTTGTCATGAACAAATAAAACGTCCAAGTTGTAGTGGGCATCTTTTCAAAACAACATTCCAAAATGCATGTAATTCATGGAAAACGGTAGAAAATTTTCAATATAAAACAATTCATGAATGTTAATCACTAAATGTTAATGCACCCAATTACAATATTGCAGGGTTAACCAATCATCAAAACATATATATATACCAACCAGTACTTGGTGTCAAACCTTGGCTGGAATGCAATCTTTTTGGTACAATGAGTCATTGGCAATGTGCTTATTTGAAAGACTAAAGTGTCAAGCCAAATAAAAGCATGATCAAGAAAACTTGAAATTATTCTTTCCTAGTGGTTGGTGTTTTCCCATGGAACAAAAGTTTGGAAGTTTAGTCCCTGTATTTTGAAAACCACTTTAAACCCCTAAGGGAACAAAACTACATCCCCAACCTCCTTATATCCTTAATTGTATTTACATTGAAAAAATGTAAAACATAACCTTCAGTAATAGCCTAGAATGTTGTTTGAAATCAAGAACTATACGTTGCCAAGTGCGTACCATTAAATAAATGACTTTTCAACCTTTACTTCCTCTACTACAAAGTAGCAATTCAAACAGTGAGTGAAACTAGCATGTCCAGGTGATTAGGAAGTTGGAAGTTGGGACTGGGTAAGCTCTTCAATTAAAACTGGGCTACATATCCTACGTTCCAACAGAACACACTTTGTTCACAAATATGATTTCCAATTATTAACCTTGCATATGCTCTTTGGTGGATGGATTACGGCCTGATAGACTATGCATCCACAAGAGAATGAGATGCTACCACAATTGTTATGGGGCCTTTATGTCCAAAGGAAAAGTCCAGCAGAGACTGTTGGCCCCAGATGATGTCAAAGGTAGACTAAGAAAGAAAAATCAGCATAAGACAAACACAAAGGGTATTATTGCAAGTGCGTAGTAGTTGGGACCCAATTTGCTTTTTCCCTCTTCTCCCTCACTCAAACATAGTTCAAAATTGAGTGGGTTTCTAGGGGTAGGGTTTAAGTCTTAAGGTACACATCCTAAGTATTAGGGCATCAAAAATTAGTGTTAAAGACATATTGAAGGACCGTCTCTCCAAAATTAAACAAAGTGCACAAGTAAGAACCCTGTCTGTATATAGATATTACACATTGCAATGTAAGTTTACTCAAGAAAACTGAGAAAATAATTCAGATTAGACCAAATCCAGCAATTCATTGGCACCCATGCATGAGCGTATGCGACACCCTCTATATAATACTACAAACAACACTTTAATCATGGTGGGATTTTATTAAAACCAGATATATAATGCTCGTTGAAATATTCTTCTCTACCTTTCTCTTCCACTGATGATGCTATGATCTTACCAGACGAATGTTGCCAGAGTTGCTGCAGGGTTGAGGGTCTTTTTCCATTGGGCTGCTGTGATCAAAGCTACATACATGAAGCTATGATCACAGCAGGCTAATGAAAGCCATTGACACTGGCGCTATTGTATTTCTATTGCATAGCTCCAGTGCGCCACAAATTTGTAACTAATAAATGCTAATAGCTCGACAGACTAGGCTAGCTAGTTTTTAAGTCTCAAAATGAGGAACTCACCTCCTTAAAAACTTATTCGTTGAGCACTTTTGAACAATAACAAAATCACACCCCATTTTCCTTAAAGTTTTTTGGTTTATTGAATTTTCAGTGAGAAAATTATTCAATATTCAATCATTCCTACACCATGTGTAAAGATTTTGAAACCACCTAGTTGTAACATTACTCATCAAGGGCTTTCCAACAGAATACCAATAGGGTAAACTGGCCCATCACCAAACATAGGCTAGTCACTGAGCACTCATGTAGTGCAGCAGCTAGCCTGTGTTTAGAACACAAAAAATCTTATGGGGGTTGTCTCTTGAGCTATTACCAAATGCTTGGCTGAGAAAAAAATTGTTCTGGGTTTTTCATATTGGTGACCAGCCATCAAATTTTTAGTGTTTGGTATTAAGGGTTTAGGTGGGCAGATTTGTAAAAGTTTTGAATCATTTTACAAGTGACTAGTTTGGTGATAGGTCAGGGTTAATTTTCATTATGAAGTTGGGAACATGGGGGGTTCCTTTAATGTTTGGTTATGGAAAAACATGGTTCAATTTTACAAGGGCCCCAACTTTGGGGTGGAAATGGGTGTTTGGTGACAGGCAATTGGATTAAACAAGAAAATGATCACAACAAGTTTGGTGATGCATGGTCATGTTAAACAGCACACACCTGACCATAAACAAGGGTTAAGGTTTACAAGAGAATCCAATGGAAAAACAGTAGCTACACATTAAGTAGGGAAAGGTTTCCAATTTGCCCCCAAGTCCAAGCACATCCATTCCCACAAAAAATAACATGCCCAAATTCATAATGCTATGGTGCAAGTTTGGATATATAATTCTATCTTTCAAACTCAAAAGCAAAAATCTTTTAGCATGTTAGAGCTCCTAAGTTGTGAAAGAAATAATTTCAAATATTTCACCAACATTTTGAAAATATATGGGCTAGACCAACAAAGGCCAAGCAACATAGAAAGTGTTGTAACAAGTTGCCGATAAAAAACACAAGTCTTAATATATCAACAAGAACAAAAAAAGGCATTTTAGAGTAGCCAAAGAGGAGTTACAAGAGATAGATTAACAAAATCCAAACATTAAACTAGTCAAAGAGGAACTACAAGAACTTGAACATGAAACTTTAAATCCTAATGTTATGAAATATGAGACAAAAAATCAAGATTTAAGGGTGGATGTAAAAGGACAACTATGAAAGGTTGCGATAGATCAATTTTACAACCAAAAGTTTAAGAAGTTTCTATATTATCGTTGGGTGCAAAATTCTATAGTTCATAGATATAATCTAATAGTCATAAATGAAATAAATATCATTCAACTGAAAGAAATTGTAATTTCTTGTACACACATGTTGCATGCACAAAAATAATAGACCAAAATTTAATTTGGGATGACTTTGAACAATTTTATACATTGATAATTTTTTCATAGCAATTATAGACATATGCATTTTAGACATACCCTGACAATAGTGCAAAAAATGTCATTTGAAATTATTATATTCTCAAAAGACGATTCACGCGCTCCCAACTCCTTGAGGGATTCAAATGTGACTCTCAAATATAAAACAGCAAAAGAGCACGGAGTCGGGGCACACTCCCTGGTTCGCAGCACTTTGGAGGGGTAAAAGGGCGTGCTAAAGCTCCAAAATGGGACTAGGAAGAATTGACAAGCTTCACTTACTCACACAGGCCTGCACAAAACCAACACAAGGTGGTTAATGCATAATTGGAATAGTTTTGGTGCTAAGACGAACCACAAGCAACTTGGATTCACGAGATTCACCATGGCCCAGATTTGGGGGAAGCCACCACCTTCCCTCTTATAATATACTCTACACCTCTCCACAAGGCCCACATCCAAATGTTATTTTGTTCTGGGACTCCCAAATGGGAGTCCCGAAATTGCCAAAGTTGGGATTCCTTCGACTTTAGGGGCCCATAACTTCACATACAGACCTTGAATTGAGATGAGGTCTAAAGAAAAGTTGTAACCCTCATTGAGAACTTTCCAATAGTTATCACACGCCACCTACGCACAAATAAATCAGGTTGATTCCTAACTTTTAATGGTCAGGAATCAAATTGCCAATTTGATTCCCAACCTTTCTTTTGGCCATAACTTGTGGTTTAGATGTCCAAATGGGTGATGCGAGCCCATTTTAAATATCTATGTTTTAATAGCTTTCGAATGATATAAAAACCTCCTCAATCCATTGGGTTTTGACCCATGAAATCGCTCTCTAAACATTCAAAAGTCCACAAGAACTCCAACTCCCAAAATGGGAGTTCCCTTTGGAGTGTGAGGGCCTATTCCCTCACACTCTCTTACACTCCTGGGAGCATCCAAGTATGGATCAGGACAAAGTCGATCAACTTTGGCAATTATTAGATCAATTTCAAGATGTATTTGCCTAGCTTAAGGGCGCACTAGGATGTTGCTTTGTTGGTGAACATTTTGTTGATACACAAGGATTTCCACTTTGTCACTCCACTCCAAGTAAGTTATCCTTTTGGGAGGAAGTAGAGGTTAAGCAATAGATAGATGCACTAGTAACATTGGGGAAAATGAGATCAAACACATTAAAGTATGCCTATAGAATGACACTTCTATTCACAAAGGAAGGCAGCCAGAGATTTTGTGGAAATTATCAACCTTTGAACCAACAAACCAGAAGGGATGCGTTTTCAATGCCTTTAGTTGAGGATGACTCAACAGTGAGACAAAGTGATAACCAGAATGCAACCAAGCAAAGAAGCACTCATGATGTAGTTGGTCAGCATACACCCACAAACTCCCAAGTCTTGAAACTTGGCAACCATCAGTGCATCATTGAGGTATTGAGTACACACTACCAAGAAACCAGAGTTTACAGGAACATGGCTAAAGCAAAGAATGACCTAGTTTTGAACACAAAAAGTGCTCTTGGCAACAATGCTAGCAGTCTATTGCATTGCACATCGCAAATGCAAGATGAACTGATGTCAGCTACCGACATTCTGGCTAAAAATCAGATCTAAATAACCTCTTCCCAGCATGTTTAGTTGCAATTCTAGCTGGAGAGGGGCAACTAGGCATGAGGGCTTATAGATTGTCCTCACAACCAAAGACCAAGTTTTAGGGGTACTTCTAGGGCCAGCAGTATTAATACAAGTAAAGGAACTTCTAGGGCCAGCAGCCGTTGTCTTCAAGAAGCTGCTCTCAGTCAAGTGCGCTTATCTGGAATGAAAATGGGCTCTGCCTGTCTGTAACTAATTGGGGACCACAGTGAGAAATCATTCACCAACTGCCACAGACGAGGAAGTGTAAATACCCTTCTGTGGAAAAACTTACAGGTGTCCTATGCCCAAGCCACTCCAATGGAATTTCCCACAAGAATGATTTGACACTTTGCAGAGATGAGAGAGCTGAGGTTAGCTATACACAGTTGTGCGGCATGCACAGAGCAGTTAGGAAGAATCAAGAACTATCCATGCTATGGTCCATGGCTGCTCTTGCTACTGGCTGTTCTTGTCTCACTGCTCCAAAGACAAAATTACTATTCAAAGGTACCGAATCACTCCTTCCTGGCCCATAGAAGAAGGATGGTGAGGTCAGGGAAGTTGAAGGGTCTGGCTGTGATGTGAACATGGGAAGTTCTGCCTGAGGCGGAGGGGTTGGGTAACCAAAACCAAACGTAACCATCCCTGGAGTATTCAGCATTGGAGCATTTGCAGTGGCAGTGTTACCAAACACTTCAATCTCGTACTCCTGCAGTTGTTTTTCCACCGCTACACACACACACACAGTCATCCACACACTATGATTCCAGGATGTAACAAATTTCTTCCAACTCTAACCTGAACATAAAATGCTAAGGAACAAGCCCAAAGGAGACCTAATTCCAGGAGTAACCCCTACCATAGACTGCTTCATATTGACCATGGAATACAAAAGCTGTATTGGTACAGATACAATCTGGACTGTTTAACCTGAAAATGGAAACTAAGCTGATGATAACCCAGACAAAATGCTCTAATGAACTCATGTGATGTCAGCAACCAAATCAATCCAAAAAGACAACACACTTGATCTTCTGTAAGGTAGATAAAAATGTGTGAGGCAGACCTGGAGTTAAGTTGATGGATGGCCGACGGTCTTTCACCCACTGGTAGCTCTGGTGAAGTTGCCACCCTTTATGGCGCATCAAATATGCTATAACCACTGCTGGCGACCTGAACTCAACTTTATACTCTCATAAATGAATCAATTAACCATGCCAGAATGCTAATGGTGCAACAACAAATACAAAATTTTGAATCTTCCCAGCACCTAAAAGAGTTTTCAGAGTTTAAGGGATCAGTTTTGGTTTGAGGGCTTACTATTGATGTCTGCAGAGGTATAAACATTTCAAGAGTCAACAAAGAGATAGCTCCAGCAATGGTCAAGATTGCTCACAAATGATGCACTAAGTGTATGAGACCAACCCTTTGTTGCTTCAGGAGCATTATTTTAACAGGTTGAGAAGTATTAGTGAGAAGCAGCCCATGATTTGCTGTACAGACTGCAGACACTCTTATCTCAACCCCACTGACCTAAGGTGTAACTTAAATCTAGTCTAGAGATACACCTGCTGCCTACCCCACCAGATTTCAGTTGTTTCGTCATGGTGTGTTCCTTAAGATCAAAACCAAAATAGACAGAGAGAGTGGAAAAGAACAGACCGATTCTGTCCTGACATGCAATGCACCAGTACCCGAGCGTTGTCTCTCCTAGTTTGCTCTGGTGAACAAGCACACTGTCTTTGTCATGAGATACTGCTCCAAAATATGCCAGGTTAGCAGAAATGCAAAAAAACAGTGCCCAATCAGGTGTTCCTTAAGACCAATTCAAGCCAGCAAACAGTGACAGCTCAATCTCAGTACTGTGAATACCTAGATTTTACTCACCCATACACTACTCTGCAACCAGTGGAAAATAAGAAGGGACAAGATTGAAACCCATCTTGGAGTGCATAAGAAGTTACTGTCGGAAGACCATTAAAAAAACTATGAGAATACTATGATACAATAACACAAGACCAATCAAGGCACCAATTCAATCCAATAAAAGGAATGGCCCCTCCAGTTCTCAAACACCTTCTCTGCACTACTCAAATGCAAACATCAGTCTGCAGAATTCATGCCCTACTTTGAGAGGGCTCCTAATCTGTAGACTGATGTCAATTAAGATGCATTCATTCACAGGTTTGAAACAGCATAGTAGGAGTGCCCATGTCACACTCTCCAGAATTGCCAAACATGGAGCTGCTGCCATGGAGCATAGATTGACCTATTCTCAGTCCAATATTTCATAACCTAAAGTTGGCAGTTGCAGCAAGCTTGGCCGATCAAGACCTGTCAGCCTGTGAAGAAGATCTATGATGAGCAATTCAACTGCACAGACTTGACCATTCCAAACCAAGAGGTTCTGCTGTAGCCACTACACAGGTTTAGGCAGGCGGTTTCAACTGCATGGCTTGAATTCTTGAACCGTCAATGACCCCACAAACCTAACTTCTAATTATTTGGTCACAGCTGATAGCAAAACCCTGAACAAAATCCCACTGATTGCAGCTGAAAGTCCTGGGTAACAAACCCCAGTAACCATGATGGAGTGTGATTTTAGGTCATCCCTCAAGCAAGAAGTTATGAGGGCAACCAACTCCAGAGCTCACTTCCTGATGAGATGACCACAGGCAAATAAATCATCACAACCACAATTGGGAAGTCAAATTAGTGACTCACCTATGAATTCCAGACATTCATCAAACGGTAGGATCTTGTCTTCCTTGAGAGAATGATATATAAATGAATTTTTGTACAGATTCTGGCATGCCGGCACAGTCTGCAAATCCAAGAAGAAAAAGATTCAATTGACCTCTTTCAAAACAGTACCTTCTTTCAAAAACAAAGACCTAGAAACAGCATCCTCAATATTGGCTTCAATCTTTGCTGCAAGAGAATGTCAAATTCTTACCAGCGAAAAAGAAAAAAGCATAGAGCACATCTCGCTGTATAAACAATTAATTTTCATGACCTAGCTGAAACCAACGCAAAGCCTTCAGGAACAAAGCATCATCATGCATGCATGTGTGTGTGTGTGTGTGTGTGTACATTGAGGATACGCGAAATTCCCTGAGCTTTCAAAAGCTCAGCGCGCGATGCATTGTCGTAGCTACCAAGATACAGAAACTGCGGCAAAATCTCATTAGAAAAAGCACTCTGCTGCGGCCCCTTTTCCGTCGCTTCTTTTTGACGGTGTCCACAGATACCACAAACTTCTCCATCCTCAAACTTATGGTAATGCCCACAGACAAAACAAGGATTCTCCCTCTCCCGTTTTCGCATCTTCTCCCTCCTTTTCCGCAAGCTTCTTGTATTCCCCCCGCCTCTCTCTCTCTCTCTCTCTCTCTCTCTCTCTCTTCCTCCACGCCAATAATTCCCGCAAATTCTGCCTCCTTGCCTCTCCTCTTAGCGTCTTGTTCTTTTTTTTTTCTTATCACTTCTTCTTGCCCTTCCACCTACAACTGTTCTGCCTCGTTGCTGCTCCTTCCACGGTCTCGTATAGAACTCCCCTCTCACTGCTCCCTCAAATCACCTCTGCTCAATCGAAACCATGAGACTCTCTCTCTCTCTCTCTCTCTCTCTCTCTCTGTGCTCGTGCTCTTCCGCTCCCTCAAGTCATTTCCATTCGCTGCAAACCTCGAATCTCTCTCTCTCTCTCTCTCTCTCTCTCTCGCTCGCTGCTCTCTCTCGCACGCGCTCGCGTGCTTCGCCTTCGTCGCTCGTTCTCGAGCGCTGCTGCTAGGGTTACAGCAAGAGCAAACCAACTGTGTCCAATTTCATCCGTTATTCGCTCGATCATTTCATCCGTTCATAAAGCTCGGGATCTCTCTCACTCTCTCTCTCTCTCTCTAGTAGGTGTTTAGTAAGCCTCATATTAGTTAGTTACTAATATGGGGATGGAAAAATATGAATTGATCTTGTGAAAATTAAGTTTCATTTGAATGAAAATATTGAATGACATTGCATGCAATTTTGAATCGAATTGAATAAAACCCAAAACTATACAATACAAATATTGATGTTTATTTGTGCAATTCATTTACCATTGTTGTTGGATGGTTCTTAGAATCAAGGATCAATATTCATCGATTATCAACCTAAGTATATATTCACTCCACTCATTGATTCTCAAAAACTTCAAAGAAGAATTGATTTTGGTATGTAATCATAATTTTCAAATGTACATAATAAATCAAAGAACACACAAGAGAGTTGATGTTTTTTTCATGAAAATTGTTGTTTTTATAAATTCAAATAATCGTTCAACATTGGTTCACATTTATTTCTTCCAAGTCTAACTATTTCACTCCTTTCTCCCCTACCCACTTGCATGAATATTAAAAAAGGCAATTTAACATGTGCTTTTCATGTTCATGTTATATATATTAAAATAATTTCATAACCGACCTTTTTCAAGCCTATCTATTTAACTCATTTTCTTTGTGCATTTTC
The DNA here is from genome assembly GCA_963920785.1 of Sphagnum contortum. Taxonomy (NCBI): domain Eukaryota; kingdom Viridiplantae; phylum Streptophyta; class Sphagnopsida; order Sphagnales; family Sphagnaceae; genus Sphagnum; species Sphagnum contortum. The sequence continues at coordinate 951,638 of OY987287.1, read as the reverse complement.
ATGTAGATGAAAAATCTAGCATTATTATAGATGAACTACAGATAACCATATTGAGGACATACAAAGAAAAAAAAAAAAAAAAAACTTAGTTTAAAATTTTGCCATTTTATAAGATCATTAAACTAATTCAAATTTCATTGAATTAAATTCAAATTCAATTTGACGCGCTCCTTGGTCCCGGGGTGAACCCACTTGAGGGTTCACCAATGTGAAATTGCGAAAAGTTGGGATCGAAAGGCACACTCCCGACTTCCAACTCTAGAAAGGGGTAGAGGGTTGAATTCGAAGCCCCGGGATTAGACTAGGAAGAGGGACTAGTTTAGCTTGTGTGATTCTGCATCCAAAAACCAACCATAGGAGGTTAGTTTAGCATTCAGGACACCCTTTAGTGTTGGGACAAGCCACGGGCACTTGGACACACAAGACTCACCACGGCCCGGACTCAGGGGAAGCCACCACCTTCCCCCATATAGTATTCTCTGCAGCTCGCCATGGAGGCTACATCCAAATGGCACAAATTCTTGGGACTCCCGAAATGGAGTCTCGAAATTGTCCCAACTGGACTCCCGGAACTTTGGACGGCCATAACTCTCGACTGCAAAGTTCGATCGCGACGAGCTTTAAACCAAAGTTGTAGCCCTCGTCGAGATCTTTCCAACGCCATGTCGCACACCCGAATCGGATGTCGGGAAGAGGTCGATTCCCGACTTTTAATGGTCAAGAGTCAAACTGTCAGTTTGACTCCCGGCCCTTCTTTTGCCCATAACTTGGGCTGCAGATGTCCAAATGACCAATGCGAGGTCATTTTCGACATTTATGTTTCAAGACCTTTCCAATGACACCAAGAACACCCCAATACAAGGTGTTTTGGGCCTTGTTGTCGAGCTCTAAACATTCAGGAGTCTCGGAGGACTCCAAATCCCCAACTTTTCCAAGTGTTGGGCTTCACCCCCACACTTGGCCAAAGTGAGGTTGCGACACAATCGGATTTGGGGATTTTAAAGATTCAAATTAAATTTAGATTCAATTGAAGAAAAATGGTATTCAAATTAATCTTGAAAACATTCATGATTATGGTGTTAAAAAATAAATTAAAGGACATAAATTGGAAAAAAACACATTTCTCATTATTCTTGAAAATCAAGTAAACATATTTTTTGGAACCATCGTCCAAAAAGATGACTTATGAAACCAACTCCAATGAATTGTCATCATTAAAATTAAATCATGTGTGTCCCCACAATACATATACTTATTTATTTACTTATTTTGAAGGATCGACATTTTTCATTTTCCATCACTAATTTTTCTAAAACATTGAGCAATCCAAATAGAAACACCCATTTCACCCCACTCCCCAAAAATATAAGCCCAATCATATTTCATTTTGCGCTTCCACTTTTTAACAATTTATATGCATGAAAATTAAATTATGTCCAAATGATATAGGATAAAATTGAGGTGTTATTGGAAACCTATTGTGAACTCCATGGGAACACATTGAAAACAAATAAATACCAAACACACCAAAAGAAAAAAATTGAACAACCTTGATTGCATGTTGAGCTTTTTCATTTGCTACATGAAATTTTTCTTTCCAAAATTGTTTGTCACCATTTTCAACCTAGGTTAATATTGCTTCCTCAGAAAGTGGGTACCTATTACATAATGTCTCAATCATTAACCTAGTTTTAAATAATCACATACAATTTTTTGAAATGTTTATAGAATGGAAAGAATTGGCTAGGGTTTTAAGAAATTCAAAAACAAACCCCCTATCACGAATACCAGTATTAAACATGATCACATGATGAATGGAATTCATTCACATGGATTTTCATTCGTGATTTTGTAATGCATTCATAGTCCATTTATATTTAGTTGATGTGACTTCATTCCTAAATAACTTGTAATTAATCCTTAGTTCACTCTTATATAATTTATAGTTAACTTCTAGTTCATTCTTAAATAACTTATAATTAACTTCCAATTCCTTCATTGTCCATTACTAATTCATTCTTAATCAATTCATAGTTCATTCAAGTTAACTCATAATTCACTTACAATTGTGAAAGCTTTCAAAAGGTTCCTTGGTCAATGAGCATATGGAAACTTCCATGGAAATTTTCATGAACTAAATCTTCAAAGAAATATAATAGAAGTTTAACCTCCAATTAAGTTTAATATTTTCAACACCAATATGAAGTACAATTGTGTTTCATAATCTTGTTATGTTCATTTGTGTTTATGTTTTCAAGTTTTATCATAATAAAAATTTGTTTGCTCTTTCCTTTACACATTTCATATTCTTCTTTTAGCCTCTTGTGATTTTGTCTTGGTTTCTATGTTCTATATTTGGATTTAGACTTAACTATGTCTTTTCATCATTAGTCTTCATTGTTCTTGTGTTGATCATGAAACCAAGCCCATGTTTAATTCTCACATTATTAATTATTACAAATCTGTTAATCGACAATTTCAAAGGTGGTGCCACAACTCAATTATTTTAAAATCTTAAATTTTAAATTGAGATTTTTTGTAATTAAAAGAAATTAAATAATCAAATTATAACCCAAAAAGGATGGAAAATGGAAAATTAAGTTGTTTCCAAATTTTCTTCTTTTTCAAATTCACCTTCAAATTCCTCCAACTTCTTTTTTAGGTCTACATTTGAATAAACTCTACTAAATTAAAAAATGTTTTGCAATCAACTTTTGGATCATTAAACCAATTTGTAAATTTTTTTTTTCTAAATTCTTTAATTGCATTTGATATCTCTTTAAATTTGTGAATATATTAGCTAACAAAAAAATTCTAATTTTTAAATTTTTGACCTTGCAATGCTTTTTTTTGGCAAGTAGGAAAACCCAATGTAAGGAACACAAATTCATTTTTTTCCACCATTGGAAAGGACATTTTATTTCCTTCACATCCACTTGATATCTTTTGGATATCAAGAGTTTGCTATTGATTAGTTTCTTGATTGGTTCATTTGTCTTAACAATAATTTCGAAAACATCCATATTGCAATCTTCAATGACCCTTTCCTTTACATAAGCACTTCCATTATCTATCAATGGATGCAAGTGATGATAATATTTCACAAACATGGAATATTATGATTTTTTTTCATATTCCTCAACAATAGAAACACCCTATTCACGACCAATGAATGACAATACTAAATGAAGACAGTTAAATTTTGAATTTCATAATAAGGAAAATATGTCATGAACTTTTTTCTTTGTATTTTCTTTAAAGGAAGTAATCTAGCACACCACATACTCCCTTTCTAATGTTAGATGCAAACAAAGACAATTCAAAAGCAACTCTAGAACCATCATCCATAAGATTGTCTAGGGTTGATGAAATTTCAACTAAATTTCCCTTAATCTTCAATTTTATTGATATGGCATAATTTAAAGCATCACTAACAAACCAATGACCACCATACTAGCTTAAAACACAAGAAACCACAATTAGAATTAAACAATCCATAATTGTTTGGGAAATATGCCAAGTAAGAAGAGGTGGAACACAACCAAAAACTCAAATTGTAGTTTGTTTGATATAACAAAGGACAATTGCCTTTTGAAATAGCAAGGTTTCTTGGAACAAAATAATTTTGTTTCCAAACCTTCACATAATCAACACTAAAAGTTGTTTAAAACTTTGAGGAAAAAATTAAAACACTTTTAAAATGCAAATTGACAAAGAAATTAGAAATAACAATTGTTTACCTTGTCTTAATTGGAGTATTCAACTTTCTTGAACAAATTCATACAATTTTGTTCCATTTTGTCTACCTTTTTCCAAAAACATTATGCATTTTTACAAATCCAATTGAGCAGCCTTAATGGACACATACTTGAGGTTTCTGCAAACTTTTTCCTCTATTGTCCCATATTGGCATGCTTTGGGAAATTCATGGCCAAAACATGTACCCTAAAAACTTTCATCCAAACTTAAAAATTTCACAACTAACCACACACTTTAGTGCCACTATCATTGCATTCAACTTTGCCCTTTCATCTTTAACATAAACAACAAATTTAATTTTAAATTCATATTCATCCAACAATGTAACTAAGTTTCTTGCTAAAAGTTGCCATGTAGTTTCACTTCTCTTAAACAAACTTATTATGATATGCTTTGGTTGCCAATCAACCCGCAAGAAACCCCCAAGAAATTTTTTAACAAAGCAAAAATATCACATATGTTCCCTTTGACATCCATAAGTTAAAATTTGATGTGGCAGAATAACATTATGCAAGCCTTTGCAAAAAACATTTTTGTTTTGTCCTCTACACCAAATTTGGCAACAACTATTGTGAAAAAATAATTCTTGAAGGAAGCATCTTGGACATAAATGCATTGCAAGGTGCTTCGACCATGTATTTTCCACAAATTGAATAGGTAGGTGATTTTTGACAACCAAAAGGATGTGGTCTTGTGAGAATGTTTTTTGTTGCATATCATCCTTTTTGAAAGGATCTTTTTCATCAAAAAATAATAATATTGCATTGCTAGACATATTAAGTTTCTTTTTATTTGTTGTCATTTTAATACCCGCTTCATAAGATTTTTTATTTCCTCTTCAAATTTTTTTTGCCATCACAACATGGTCTACATCCACATGTTTTTTCAAGGCCATTGGTTTTATAATATGATATTATTCCTTTCCTTGCTTGAATTTTTACCAGAGTATATGCATCAAGTGGGCTATTGTAACAAAGCATGTAACACATAATTTAAGAAACTTTTCCATCCATTTCCTTGTTATCATTTACATAGTAAAAAAACCAACATAATGCAAATATGATGTGAAATTTCCAAAAGATTTTTTGAGCATGCAATTTCTCAAGATTGATTTGCATGTTTTCATGAATGGAACTAGTTTCTATTTGCAAACTAGGATTTTCATCTAAATGTTCTATCATAGAAGCTTCTTTGGGAAAACATTCACAAAACCCATTTTCAATTCATTTTGATTTGACTACTCCATTTACAAACAAAGGACATTTCATAAAAGACTATCAATGGGATGGAGAGGCTAAAACTAAATATGTTTCACAAATGGGTTTATGTTATGGTATTTTAATTTAATGAACTATTTAAACAAAATATATATAGCTCAAAACATTTGCAATCATTCACAAAATTGTTCACTTTTATGCATCATGGAATAAGTGTAGATGTATAATGAAAGTGGAGGATGCAATTTTTTTCATAGCCAAAAACCCTTTCATAAGCCCACTACTAGAAAATTTGTGGACAAAACACTATATCCAACCACCCAATTCCACTTTGGGTGGTCTTCACATGACACAAACCATTCATGATTTGTTGAGGAGGCAAATCCCACTACAAATTCATCAAAGTGGTCATGCGGTGGAAGGCAACAATGGTTTAGGAAATTTATGGGCAAAGTGCCACTTAGGTGTTTTTCCCTAGTGGTCATTCTAGGCATTGTGCACAAAGTTAATCACCTTACAAGGTAGGTAGGTAGTCACCATGTAATTTAAATGCCACATGATTTAGCTTGGGTGGCCAATGTCTAAATGCCACATGTTTGTACTGAGTTTGTAGCCATTAGATAAGTACATAGAAACAAATATTAGGTAGGTATAAGTAGAAATATATATAGGCAAAACTAAGTAATTTTAGGTCATGTTTTGTTAGTTTGACATAAATATGACCTAATTAGAGATAATTAAATTATATTTAAGTTAAAACAATCAATTTATATAGGTTAGATAGAATAGGATATGTATTAAAGGTATGATTATTGTAGCCTATAACTAAATTAGGTATATCATAACCTATACATAGCCTAGGTGTTAGTATACAATTTCTTATGTACTTACCTAGTATGTATATGATGATCTATATTTATGTTAAGGTAAGTTAGGCCTACCTAATTACACATAACTAGCCTAGGTATAACCTAACTTATATGTACCTAATCTATACATATTTAGGTTATACATACTAAATTTATATGTACATAACCTTTACATACATATTCTATACATACTTAGCCTTACGTATACCCTACCTTACATATGTAGGCTAAATGAATACCCTAAATACTTAAATATATTGCCCTACCCTGCCTTAAATACCCTAAATTTTATGTACCATATGTATAACTTATCCTATTTTATGTACCCTATGCATACCCTATGTTAAACCTAAATATAGTGTCCTATATACCTACCTTACCTTACCTTAAGTACTTTACTAAGTACCCTACCTACCTATACCCTATGTTAATTATTACCATACCCTACATACATAGGCTAAGTGACTTAGTTTTGAATATCTGTACTACTTATTATAATTCCCATTATTTACCTAGATATAATTAACTAACAACACCTAAGTTAAGTTAGATACCTACAATCATACCTACAATAAGTTATTAGTTGGTTACATAATTATTTACCTAAAATACATGAATTAGTGTGTAACTAAATAATTAAATATTATTATTGAAAATAAATTGTTAATAATATAAAATTAATCAGGTCAAATTTGTAAAGTTTTTGTTACAAAGTTTTTGTAATTATTAATCAACAATATAGTTCATTACAATTATGCTAATATTTTATATAATTTAAAGATTTACAATATGGTTATTAGTTACAATTATACAACTAGGTATTATTAATTAACATACCTATTTACTTACCTCCTTATCTATTATTTTAGTTCATTAATATGCATTACATAATTACTTCAAGATAATGTTGTATGAACTAAAAGGCTTTAATGTTGTATGGATATGAAAATGTTTCTCCTTGCCAAAAGTTTGTCCCATATTGTTTGTCATCATGTCCAACTTCTGAAGAATATAAATAGAAGCATTCCAAACATCCAAAACATAAGAAGTATTCAAAAAAGGAAGGCCGTTTGGGATGGTTCAACCTTAAAGGCCAAATTCAAAATAACATAAGAATTTTTTACCTAGGTGTAGGCTTAATCTAGGTGGCCTAGATCTAGGCCCAATCTAATGGCCTAACTTTGGTGCAACCTAGGAAAAGACATAACATAGGCTCCTAGGGTAGGCCTAGGTTGCCTAAACTTACATTAGGTTCCTAGACCTAGGCCTGGTTGCATAAGCTTTAGGTTTTAAGTTCCTAGACTTAAACTTAGGTGCATAAGCTAAAACTTTAAGTTCTTAGACCTAGACCTAGATATATACTTAGTTTTAGGCCTAACTTAAGTTTAACCTAGGCCATTTAGGTTTTAGCCAAGTGGCATAACCTAGGTGGCCAATTTTAAATGCCACGTGGGCAAGCTTAAATGGCCAATGTCTAAATGCAATGTGGCCTAGCTTGGGTGGCCTATGTCTAAATGTCACATGATAATTGACCAATCAAAACTTTATTTGACCAATCAATTAAGGTTTGAGTAGTCACCCTAATGACCACCACACAAAACCACCCAGAGAACCACTAATGAATACACTTGGTGCTCAGGCACCTTTAAAAAACCATTTAAAAAAAAATTAAACCACCCAATTGCCTAATCAGTCATTTCCTTATCCCACCAAGGACCAACCATTATTTTAAACCATTAAGTCTATTAAAAACCCATTATAATGGTACCACCACAAAATGAGTGGTTTTCACAGTGGTCTAACCACATGGTTTATAGTAGTGCCCACAACATATATCAGTTGGTTAACAAATAACGAAGAAAGAAAGAAAAACAACAATGCAATGAAAGAAAACAAAACAAATACGCCAAATGAAAATCTTCACAAGTTAAAAATTCCTTAAGAAAACAAAACAAAAGGTGAAAAACTTACCAAACTTGGAAAGGAAAGCTTAAAGTTCTCCATTCCAAGGCTTGAAGAAAGCATTTGGGGCTTGGGGGGGGAAATACCAATCAAGCAAAACCAAGGCACAAAACAACAAACAAGGTGAAACAACAATAAAAGTAGCAAGCAAGGTGGAACAATAAAAGCTAAAAGGTACTTCAAGGTAGAACAATAAGGTGTAACAACAAGGTGATGCAACAAAGCAAGGTAACAAGGTGTGGTAGCAAAGTAATGTAGCAAAGTGACACAACAAGGCATGACAACAAGACACAATAGTAAAGCAACATAACAAAGTGAAGAAATAAAGCAAAGTAATAAGGTGAAACAATAAGGTACAATAATAAGGCATGACAATAAGGTCAAGCAACAAGGCATGGTAGCAAGGTGAAGTAACAAAGCATGGTGATCAAGCAAAGCAACAAGGTGAAGTAGTAAGGCACAATAGCAAGGTCTAACAACAAAGCAAAGTAGCAAAACAATAAGGCATAATATCAAGACAAAACAAATTATAACACAAAATAATAAGCATGCAAACGTAGTAGGAAGGTATAGGAACAACATAGAGGAACAAACCATGAAACTAAACAAGGGAAAAAACATAGAAACAAAAGTGTGGAGAAAACCAACCACAAAATGACCAAAAAAATAAAGATGATTTAATACGGGAACCTATAATCATCCTATCTAAACTAGCTCCATTGAATCATCATATGTTGGAATGCAATATTTGGAATTATGTGCAATGTGGGTTGAACTAAACTTGGATTTAAACATTAGAACTAGAGTTTTTACATATTTAAAAAACAAGTCTAGGAATTACATTCATAGTTTGTAAAACAAAACCAAAAGTTGGACCTAAACCAAAGGTTCCTTTTGAATCCAAAAATTAAACAACAATAATCTAGAGTATAAACTAATGTTGGGTGGGCATACAATTTGGAGGGTTAAAACTATACATTTTAGTTTTAGTTAATAAAAACCAAAAAAAATTTAGTAAGGTCTAATTTTTGGAATTGGGTTTGGAATTAGAACCAATGTTTCAATTTTTCCAAAGAATCAAAACTGAATAGAAACCTCAATCTTGAAATTTTAAAACCATTAAAAAAAAAATTGAAACAAAAATTGAAAAAATGACTAAAATAGGGAGCCAACCCAAGGTTAACCAACATTTTTCATCTTTAGGTTGCCCAAAACTAAATTGGAACCAAGTCTAAATTTTACAATTGAAACCAAAACTAAAATTGGGATTTTGTTTTTTGAAGAATTAAACTTCGACTTGGAACCACAACCATGATTCTCGTTTGAAGAATTGAACCTAAAACCAAAATCACTTTAATTTATTTTTTAGAAATAGAATTGGAGGTTATTAAAAAAATCAAGAACCACCCAACATTATTATAAACAATTATTAAAAACAAGAATGGATGCTTGGTGGTTATCAAAGTGGTTCTTAATCATAACCTTTTCAACAAAATTAGAAACTTGATTTTAATATATAACCACCATTTTCAATTTTTCGAAAAAAATAATTGTTGGCTATAGAACCATTGGTTCTTTGATGAAAACTACATGAATTGTTTTAATTAATTTTAAATAAACTATATATATATATATATATATATATATATATATTCCCAAATAATTGAAACTAAAGATTCTTTGATTCAAAAATATTTTAAAAACTAGACTTGATATTTTTCTAACAATTTAAATAACTATGCAACATTGTTATAGACCCATAGTACTAAATTCATTTGTGATGCAATGGGCACCAATTCTTGTGAAAATTATTTAAGGAAATGATTTTGTTAACCTATAAAAGAAGGACCACAAAATTGATGTAGTTTTTATTTGGTCCCACATTTGGAAGGATGTTTGCCAAGTGTGTAAACACAATGGTGCAACCCAAGTCTATGTCATTGTTGTTGAAATAGGCTAACACAATCCCAACATTACTTTGTTGCCGCCAAACCTACCTATCATTTTTCACCACTTTTTGAATTGAGACCATCATCTTCGTGGACATGTGTTAATATATAATTGGATGAGATAGGGTCCAAACATGTTGATAGGAGCTAAGGTCATTACCTTAAATGACTACTTAATTTCAAAATTTTCAAAATATTTTTAAAATATTTTTTTAAAATATTTTTTTTATAAGTTTAAATAATCAAATATCAATTCAAACTATGTTGCAAATATATTTAATATTATATAATTAAATGCCCTACTTCAAAAAATGTCATGTCTAAATGATCTCCTAAAAATAATTTTCTTACAAAGTTTAAAAACACAGTTACAATGCTTAATGAATGTTTTTGAATAATTTATCTTCATTAGATATATTTCAAATCATACCACATAGTTTCATAACATATTATAAACATTGTCATGAGTGCATTTGAATGACTTATAACATTAAAACAATTTTTGACATTAAAACATGAAAAAATAAACATTGGTTACCCTTGCTTTTGCTCCTATTGATGTGACTACACTTAATAGGAAACCGACACTTTCTAGACTTGGAGGATCAATGAACATTAGACCTTTATAGAGCTTGACCAACATTTTTTTGTCATTTCCACTTGCAATTTTTATGTGTATAACAAAGATAGTCACTTGGTTAAACTACTTGTTTCCCTATGACATTGTAATTTGGTGGGCTATTGATTAAATTTATTTTTTTGGGAATTTGATACACCCCTAGGTTTGTCAAATGATATCAAGGGTAAAGAACTAATCAAATCCTAGTTTTAAAATGAAATGTTGGTTCATGATGCATTCATTAACTCCCACAAAGAAAGAGGACATGGGATTTTCAAGAAGAGATTAGGATCAACGAATATATTGAACTCAAAGTGAAATCAATTTGCACAAATTAGAAAGAAAACAATTCATGCAAATTGGAACCTAAATGTTACATGAACAAATCACTAATAACCCACATTCATAACACACACCATAGCCCAAACTTGAGAGAAGTTGATGATCTTTTCCCTATAATATATTCTATGATTAGCAATAGGGATTACATTTGAAATGGCCAATCCTAAAATTTCCTAATTTTGCAAAATTTTGAATCATGCATGTTTGTGGGTTCATAATTCTCACATGTGAATTATTGTTTAAGAACTTTCAAGGGCAAAGTTGTAACCTTTCAAAAGAAAACTTCATCGTCGCATTTCATATTCCAATCAAAAGTTATTTGACCTTTGTTTCTTGAGTTTTAACATTCAAAAAAATTGACAGTTTGAATTTTGACAAATCATTTGAATATAATTTGTGCTTCAAATCTTCAAGTAGAAAATACGACTCACTTTGGATATTTATTCTTCAAGAATTGTCCAAGGATCTATAAAAAGTTCAATTTGAATAAGGTTTGGTTAGCAAGGGACATCAACAATGTTAAGGAAACAACGAAAAAACAATGAAATATGTTGACAACACTAAGTTTACGTTGAAAAAATGATGAAAAATATTGGGGGGCAATGTGAAAATAGGCAATGGATGTTGGGGACATCAATGAAAGAGATGATCGATGTTGGGGAATGGGTGGGGATGGTTGGCTCATTGTTTCATTGTTGTCCTTAACATTTGATGAGGTTAAACCTTTTCCTAAACCTAAATAATAACATTAATTTTTGTTTAAAAGGTGAATAAAAAACATTTATCACTCTACTAAGGACATTAGGAAGGACTATAGGAATGTCTTTGACTCCTAAGACATCCATAGGGATGTCCCTTTTGGAAACCTCATTACGTAGTTTTTATTTGGTCTTCACTTTTGAATATGTTTACAAAGTGTTTTTGTGAACTATAAGTTGATGTTTTTGGGGAACTTCATGAAACATTTCCTTTCATGATTTTTTTTTTTTTAATAAAAATTCCTAGAGCATTTCTTATGTTAATTGTTGTGCTTGGTTTGAAGTTTGAACTTGCCATAAACTAGAGAGCTATTACATGATGAGCTACTTGTTCAATATTCTATCCAATGAATGATTATTTTTATAAAAAAATTCAAAAGGCTTCAAAATCAATTTTTTTTGCTTTTCAAGTTTTTGTTGGGTCAAAAAGCTCATTTTTTTTTTTTTCTCTCTCTTTTTCATTGCTTTCCTTTTCTATTCTTTTCAAAAGGGTTTCCTTTCTTATCTAGTGCCTTCAAAGTTCATAGCACCTTGCTTTTAATTTTTAATTAAAAAAAAGTGGGATTCTTCTTTTGGGAAAGAGGAACTCAATTTGAAGTCTAGAGTCGGCATCTCACCCATCAAGTGTGCACTTCTAAAAAAGAACCCTATCTTAAGTAACATGAATGTAGACCATTGGATTCATACGAAGTATCAACTTTTGAGGCACATAAGTTGTATTTTGATTTCCATATTCATACCATCCTATTACTTGTATTGGATCTAATACCATCCTAAATTTTAGGGTACCAATAAATTCATATAAGTTGTTATTGATACCCTAAATTCATTGGTACCCTAAACTTAGGGATCATACCACCTTAGTACTCGTATTGGATCTATTATAAAACTTTCATTCCAGCTTGGTCTCTTAGTAAGGTCTAAGGCTGAATTTTTGGTTGATATGAGATAGGTATTTTACTTGATATTCAAATTAGTATTGCCTTGATCCAAAGCTGATATCACTTCATGTCCCCACCAAGCAAATATTGATGCAAGACTAGTATGCCCTTGTGTCCTTCACCAAGCAAGTATTAACATAATACCTTGATCACATTGACACATGTTTGTTGAGTAATTAATGAACTTTGAAAATTCCATTCCATTTTGGCAAATGATATTCTCTCAAGTACACCACATATGAAGCTTTAAAAGATTCAAAATTGATAATGATGTGCAACTCAATCGCTCCAAATGTAAATCAACATGAAATATGTCATACTGGGAATATACTGTTTTCTCTCAGATTCAAAGTGATTTGAGCCAAAATGAAATAACTTTGGCCATGGTAAATTTATGGAAGGTGCGTTTTAAAAAATTAAAAAAGAAAAAACAAACCCACCAGTAATGTCATGAGAATCAAGAAGTCTCCATACTCACAAAAGTAAAGTGCCAGAACACTGCAAACACAGGTATACATTACAATACACTATTAATGCTCTTGACCATGTTTTGCTTATGATTCAGAACCTGTGCTGACCAAGACATGTTTTGCTTCTTGATTATCCAAAATGAAAAGACGTTTAATTGTTAGTCTTGACCTGTGACATTCCTTTTGGTTTTTAGTCCTTCTCAGGCAACAAACACTGTTGATGAACTAACAGATTGCCAATCCTCCTCCTACAGCATGAACCTGAATAGAGAGTAGGTATCCTTCAGGGCGCCTAAGAAACGATGCTATGCTTCCTGAACTGACATTTTATAGCTAATCACAATGAACAAAAACCTTATGAAGTGCATTTTTCGCATATCTGCCCTTGCGTGGAGAGCCATACCAAGTCACTCAGACTTCTTGGTGGCCATGTCCAGGGCTTGCAATCGCTCTACCAGTGGTGGATGTGAGTAATGATATGCTGAGTACCATGGGTCGGTATTCATAGCTGATAGATTCTCCTCCTGCTCCAACCAAGACATTGCTTAATTTCTGTGTAAGGTGGTGGTCTGGTTTATGAAGTAAGGAGACAGCAAGAGTGCTCTGAATATTGTGCATGATCTACCAAGGCAAATATTGTAAATTGTTGCAACAGCTGAGAAAAGTTACATATGCAGTTACAGCATACCTGTAGCTTGATTAAGCCAGCTCGCAATGGCACAGCATAGCCCAGCTTCCGAGCAAATGCATCAGCCTGCCCCCCCAAAACCACCTTCAGTGCTTGACATCACAACATCTTGAATGTGGGAGGCAAGTGAACAAGAACAGTCAAGGAGCTTAAGGAGCAGCAGAAAGACTGTCTGAGAAACAATATAGCTGCTTGCAGTGGATGCACATTTGCTCACCTGGAATTCAAAGGCTCTGCTGACCAAGTTGAGACAAAAGCTTACGAGATGTTGGAGAGGCATTATAGTATGCTGTCCCAGTATTGCCAACCCAACAAACCCACATGAGACTAAGGCTTGCAAATGCCCCTCGCTTGCATTTTATCAGTTAGAAATTGCTGAGAATTCTTTTTAAGTTTTCAAATCACACTTTTATTGTCAGTATCCTTTTGAGGCTGCAACTAACATAACTTAAAAGAGACTACAATTCCAAGCTAAACCCCATGATCAGGTTTGGCAATCCGCCTCCAGATGAGCTTTGCAATTCTTGTCATCTCTTGTCAGTTGCAACTTAAAACTCCAACAAAAATCCATATTTAAATAATCAACACGAACAGAGGGAGTAACCTGAAGAAAGGAGGCATGCCAAACCACATCCTACGAGTGCAAACGATCGTGGAGCAAAGAAGTTAAGATGGAGAAAAGAGAACAGTAATGGCAAAGAAAAGCCATGTAGATGGAAGTATGTGGATTGATGTGAGGAGACAAAGGGAGACATAAGAGAAACCTGAAAAAGGATGAGACCAATAAGCACAGGCTTGGAGGTAAAACCAAAGCTTCGGAAGAGATCTGATGAATTTCGCACAAATGTATACCCTCCAAACTGCAGAAGTGTGAGCACCTGCACAGTGTACCAGGTCAACATGCATCCCACCATGCATTGTGCTGTAAGGATTCTGTGTAACAGTAAGATTGTTGAAAACATCTCACAAATTCTCTTCTTTTAGTGAGGCACATGTTTCACTCTAATGGAAAGTCATGCTGGAACACTTTGCCAATCAATATACCCACATGAGAATGTCACGAAGCACAAATATATAAATCCTTGAGTAATGCACATCTGGTAAAACTGAAGCAGGGTATTTTTGCAATGATGACCCAAGTGACTGAGGAATCAAGTAGTTCCCATAGGATATCCTTCAAGGATGTAAATGACTGTCCCACAAAGCAAGGATCTACTAAGAGCAAACATCGGAAGAGGTATGAGAAGGACCTGCATTGCAAGGAAGGAGTATGTGGTGTGACTAAGTTTCCAGTGGCCCAACTCATGTGCTATCACTGCCACGACCTCATCCTCATTCTTACACTGCAGGAGAAAATGACATACTCAGGTTAAATACGGTTGCTGTTGTACCTGCAAGGTCCAATAAAATGACATCCAAGTAACAAGCTGCATATGAAAGGTGAAGTCACCCAAACTCAGGAACACAAATCAATCCTCAAGTTTCCAATCAGCAGGATGTGCTTTACAAGAGTCAATGGATTACTAAAGAATGTTCACCTGAGAAATCAGAGTGTCATAAAGAACAATACGTTTGCTGTTGTAGAATCCATACATGTATGCCTGCACCATATCACAATCCAGGTCTCCACACACTTATCCACAAACCCAAAAACAGATTGCTGCAGACAGGAAAGCAGGAAAGACATTTGGGAGATAGCAATGTGCCGAGAGAAAGAACAGACAACAAAAAGTAGCAGGCCACTATCTACAACACATGCCTTGACCAATCTTCTTGTGAATGGTCACGTAGAGTCAACTTGCAAGGGTCCAACCCTCCACCTTGGAAAGCTAACTTCACCATTGTCCAATCAAAAGACAGAATCTCAGTTAAGGAGGAGGGGGTTACATTACTGTGACTGGAGCGGGTGGAACCATCAATCACAAACAACTTCTTTAGTGGAAACTTGAGGGATGATGCCAGCTGTTCTATTTTGCCCCGCAGTTCTCCTTCAGGCAACTGCTTGTGGGCATCCCAACAAAACCCCCACTCTTGTTAAAAATAAACTGCATAACACCTTGGACATTAGCAGGTCTTCCTTCCACACCTTTGGGCAGTTTCTATCCAATGATCTGTGCCCTCTGCTTCATGGGCAGAGAGCTGGCCCCTGCGGCCCTTTTTTTTTTTGGCTTTTCAGCCTAGATTTTTCACTATAATGCATGAATAATCTACCCTGGTTTAACCTCTCTAAAGAATTTCATACTCCTTGACTACATGTACTGGTAACTTTACTGGGCATGGCTGAACATGTATACCATCTGTTCACTATATGAACAGGCAGTCCTGAAAAATGGATACTCAATGTAATGACCCTGATCAAGAATTGTGAGGGATGAAGAGACTGACAGGAGTGAACTTGTTGAAGAGTGGGGCAATCAGTATAGGATACAAAGCCATCAGCACCAATGATAGGACTAGCATAAATGCCCACAGATACAAAGCAAGGTATGGGCCGCCTTTCTGCACAATGATAATGATGGCTGCTACAATTGGTGGCCCAACTGCTACCATGAGGCCCAACCCCATCAGCATGTCTCTGAAGAAGAGCCAGATAGTTTGCTGTAATGTCCAAAAAACAAATGCATGTGTCAAACCTCTGGAGAGAAAGCTAATTCTGCTTTCACAAACATCACATGATATCAACCTGCCCATGACAGTAATTGCAAACAGAGCACGAAGGATACCAAAACAATTCTAATGCATATTTCTGTGGGTAAAAGACTGGTCTGACCTTGTTGAAGCCATGTCGTGCCTCTATGACAAAAGTTGAGTACAAGGCAAAGGGAAGTTCTATCACCTGTCCATCCCAGAAACACCAGTTACCTGACAAAATCACTGCCAAAACACTCCAAGATATCTTCATCAAAGCTATCAAAACAATGTGATACCAGCCTTTCTGCAAAACAATACAATGCAACCATGCCTCAAACAATGCCATAGGAAACAATGGGAACTGACAAACAGACTCATGCAGCATCACCATCAACAAAGTTGAACATTCCTACAGTACCTGAGACCACAAAGTGGTGGCACCCAAGAACACGAGTGTGTGTAAAATCTCATTTTGAGAGTCCAAGCCAAGTTGACCTAAAAATACCTCCGTTCTCTGCCAATCCCAAATTGTATCAGAATTTGTGCACCGAGACCATTATTCCATCACATGAAAACCTATCATGTAAACAGTATGCACAGCCACAATTCTGCACAATACTGATGGCCAGTTCCATGTTCACAGCCACAGGCACAATAGTACTACTCTCATATGCCCAAGGCCATAAGGGAAAGGAAGGGATTACCAGCCAAAGCCACGGTAACAAGCCCAACAACAAAATTGCAGCCTCTTCTACGATGCTTACAGCTGCATGCACAAAATGGAACTGGCTGCAGCCCACCATGCAAACCCAACATGTCAGTCACTGCCTTGCATGCTGTTACATTAAGAGCTCATGGGAAGATTTCAACAAAGGCAAGTGAATGAAGTAGAAAAAAACCTCTTTTCTAAACTGTATGCTCTAGCCTTCTCAAATTTCTCCTGACTGACAACTCCCTTGAGGGGTGCTGGTAGGCTGGAAAGCTTCAGAGCAGCATGCTGTCGAATGTCCAAATATGTCTCAAACACATACATTACCAGCATGAACCCTGCCATCCAGTTCAAAGTGCACCATTCAACAGTTTAAACTCTCACCCTTAAAATATCTGACTCTGAATATGACAAAAGATATTACCTCAATGGACCAAAACCCCGAAATATGCACAGACAATGCCTTTATAATTCTTAAACAAGTCGCTCAAGGCACAAATACTCCAAAGGTGTCACAGTAGTCATGGCTTTTCTTCGGGTCAATTGGACACTAACTACACTGATCCCATACCATGGCTTGATACACAAATTGAACTCCCATGTCTTGTTGGATGTTAACTTCTGCTAGCTTTGCTATATTAGAAGAACAGAAGAAAATCACATAGGGAACCAAATAGTGTCACTGCAGGCATTCCTGTCTCAATGATGTGCATTAACTCTATTTTTTTACAGAACACCATGCTTTAATTTATTGGAAGCACTATGGGGTATGGACACATGGACTTGGGCTCCCTTCTAAGTCCCAAGATTCTTATAGTGCCACAATCTAGGACATGCTTGCAAAATTCAATCAGCACAATCACCGTGCAATCGGCATTATCTATCTCTCCTGTAGTTGGATCATTTGAAGCCCAGACCCTGAAGTCCAAGCTAAACACGTTTGCATAGGAGTACTGCAGGAGAAAGCACCGTTATCACTTGATCAAAGATAAGTCTGTAAACCACTCCTGAGCAGGGTTGTGACTTACAGAATGATAAAATTCCACCCTGGAACGAAAAGAAATATTTTTCTTGAAAAATATAGGTCAAAGATCAAGGGAGCTCTACCGGTTTCATACACAAGGAAAAGACCTTAGTTTCCTGGGGTTCCAGAACCGAAAATTATGGATTCAAGTCAAGGGAGAGCTCTACAGACCCGGACTTGATACACCAGACACAGTCCTTAGTTTTCACGGGTTCCAGAACCTTAACTCCTGGATGCACTTTCTATTTATTGAACACACCCCACCCCCGAAGTAGGCAAAAATACCCTAAGTAAAGTTCATCATCACCTTCAAACGATGATCAACCCCCGTTCCCCTTTGGATAATCTAACAAAATAAAGCAGTAGATAATCACGCTGACGAAAATCCTCCGGACGGCAGGCAAGCCTCCGAAGTCTTTTCCAGTCTTCGAAAGCACACATGCCGACAGGATTTGAGAGAAACAAAAGAGACACAATAAAACGAAAGAGGAGAGCTTTAGGTGAAAATAAGACGCAAGAAAACGAATACAAATGCGCCATACCAACTACTGCTTCCAGGTAAGGGAAAGGCGTCGTCGATTCTGCCATTTCTGCTCACTGTCACAATCAATTTGCGTGCGCTCCTCCTCTCGTGCGCAGCCAGGCTTCTTCTCTTCTCTGCGCCTCTTCTCTCCCCCGCTTACGCTCCGACAATTAGGGTTAGCAAGCCAACTCCAGGTGCCGCCAAAGGTTTTCCAGGTTTCGAAAGGGGAAATTCAGATCTCGGGCAGATAATTTCAGGTGCTGGCTTAGGAGTTCAAGGTATCAACTGTCGACTGTCAAGGAATTTCAGGTGTCGGGCAGTTCGTTTCAGGTTCCTGCGACAGAATTCCAGCAGTCGAGTGCCAACCAAGGAAGGAATTTCAGGTCCATGGCAGTTCATTTCAGGTTCCGGCCAAGGAATTCCAGGTGTCGAGTCTCGACCCAAGAATTTCAGGTCTCAGGGCAAGTAATTTCAGGTGTCAACTGTCGACCAAGGAATTTCAGGTCTCGGGCAGGTGATTTCAGGTGCTGGTCATTTGTAATGCGTCGAGTGTTGTCCGCAAGTAATTTCAGGTTTCGGGCAGATAATTCAGGGTACTTATCCAGGAGTTGAGAACTATACTTCGGGTCTTGGTCAGGTAGTTTCAGGCGCAGGTCAAGGAATTTCTGGTCTCGGGCAGGCAATCTCAGGTGCCCTGGAAGGACTTCAGGTATCGGGCAGGGAGTTCAGTTGCTATGGAAGGAAATTCAGGTGTTAAAAATGCATTTCAGGTCTTGATCAGGTCGTCTCAGGTGCCGGCCAAGCAATTTCGGGTATCGGGCAGACAATTTCAGACGCCTGAGGAATCGGGCAGATTATTCCAAGTGTCGGGCAAGGAAATACAGATACCGGGCAAGAAAAATTCCAGGTGTCGGGCAAGGAATTTTCTCCTAGGCTCTTTTTTATTCACACCTTGGGTTTGTTGTAACGGTCCCAAAAGTGGCGAATTAAACAAACCCCAAAAGTGGCTTTCTCAAGGTGCGTGAGAGAAGAATTAGGGTTTGGTGCTCGCGCTCGTGTTTGTGTTTTTTTTGCTCGCGCGAGAGAAATCCTGTTTGGTGGCAGGTGTGTTTGGTGACGTGGGTGTGGAAATAAGAGCGCAATCGAGATGTTGAAGAGTCGCCAGTTCCGTCGGCATTGGCTTGCTTACGTTGTGACGGGAATCCAGAAAGAAAATCGAGGGTAAAATCATGAGTTCTAGTGTGACGATTGGTTTTCTGAGTCAGGGTCGCAGTAGCTGTGTCGCAGTAGCACGGAGAGGTGTTAGGGTTAGGAATGGAGAAGGCGTTAGAAGGCAGTTCGGAGGTTCAGCCGCAGCGTGAGGGAGAAAAGGGAGGAGGAGGAGTCGAATCGGATGGTGAAGATGGTAATGAGGATGTAGATGTGAAGGTGAAGGTGATCGAATGGGAAGAGTTTCAGGATTCTTTGGCGCACTTATTTGGCTTGGCGGCTCATCTCACCAAAGAGCGGGTTAAGCGAGAAGCGTTGTCACAGCAGCTGGAGACTGCACTTGAGGCGAGAATTCTTTTTTTCATATCTCATTACTTGTTTTCGTGTCTTTTGGTTTTTGTGGTATTGGTGCTTACCCTATTTGTTCCTCAAGCAAGCGGAATCCTTGGATTTGTTATGTAAAGGGATTGTTTGCAACATGCCCATGTGGAACAACAACAGCTGCAAGTTCTGACATAGGAACGGTTTTTGACCAAAACAAGAAGGTCTAGCAAACGGAATTTAGTGATGGGAAGTGGGGCGAAATGTCGAAGAATAATGTGTTTATAGAACGCTTGACAAGTGTGCCGTGGCAATCATTGATCAGGTACGGAAGCAATCTTTGAAGCGGGTAGATGCCTTGGAAGCCATGCAGCGACAATTGCAAGCCAAGCAGCGGAGCTTGGATATTGCTAAAGCTGCATGTGCAGCATCGAAGCAAGATCTAGTGAGAGTGAGGGACAATCTAGTGCCATCTGCACAGGCATTGCACATCTCTTTCAAAGTCATGTCTGATGCAAAGGGTCGACTTAAGGTTGGTCACATGTGAAACCTTTTGTATGCTGCTATCCATTTGCACGGTACTAGCCTCTCTCCTTAGCAGTGCTCTTCAGGTCACTCTGAAAACAAGGAACGATTTTGCATGTGTGTAATATGTCATGTGTTACCACAGAGGTGGCAGCTCCTAAAGCACTGACTGGGCCAAAACTTAAGTATCTGTTTTTCACATGTTTGCAATGTTCATTCTTTTTCTGGACTTTATATTGAATGGGCTATTTGCAGGATGCAGGCCGGATGTTAGCTGGAGTAGGAGGACATGGACGCTTGTTAAAGCTTCACAAGGCATTGGATGCTAGGCGGCGCATAATGGTGGCTCAGGTTGCAGCATTGTATCCAGTGACCATCTGTTCCTCATCATCAGGCAAGCAGAAATGTCCCATCTTATTTGTAACTCTTATTATCTCCAGGTTTGTTTATGAATGTTGCAGATTTTGCACCTTGGCAGAATTGTGGTATTCATCGATTCAAGGATAATTGAACCATGTTTGAATACAAATCTCTGGGATGTTTGCTAGTTCAGGTGGTGAAAAGAGTTCGCCCACAGCAGAGAGTACATCTATGGCCATAGCAGGCTTGCAGTTGCTGGAACCTGGGAAAAAGCAGCCAGGTCTTTTCAATGATAAGCAAGAAAATGATACCACTGCTACTGCTCTTGGTTATGTTGCCCATGTGAGTCTCTTGTATGTACCCTCTTTGGAGATCTGCTTTGTCAGTTTTTTCTTTTCCATGGGAAAATCAGTGACAAAATTCAATGTTGTCATTGTGGTGAGCCGTGTGAGACCAGGTTGTTGCAATGGTAGCAGGGTATTTGGATGTACCACTGCGATATCCAGTGCGACTTGGGGTCTCACATTCCTACATTCAGGACTATAGCCCAGCCATTGAGCCTCCTCCTTCTGTGGACATTGTGGCACCAGTTGGCACTGCACCTGTGGAGAGAACAGTAGTTGAGTTTCCTCTATTCTCTGAAGGTCAGGACCAGACAAGATCAGCTTATGCAGTTTTTTTGTTAAATAAGGTATGCCACCACTTTCTTTCCCCCACTTTTCTCTCTCTTTCTGGCCACTGTATCTTGCTTATTTGCTCCGTTAACTTAAAGTGGACAAGGGAAGTCTTTGCCTAGAGTACAGAAAGATAAGGAGCTGATCCCTGACTCTTGTCCAACCTGATTGCTCCAAACCTGATGTAGCCTACTATCCTGCAGGATTGCTGCCTCCTAGGCTATAAAGTGGCATAAAAACAAATGAATTCATTCCCTCCCTTCCCTGTGTATTTTGTTCTGAATTGTGCAACCCTCATTCCCTTAAGCACCTTGAAGCAGGATATACGCAAATAGCACAAATACAGGGAAGCATTGTCTGTTATTGATAGACGAACAAATACGGGGAGGCATTTTCTGTTATTGATAGAAGAACACTTCTATCACTTCTACTGTTCAGAGAATGTATTTGTGAGAGGCAGTTTGTGCTGATGTAATCTGATGTAGAGCTGAGAATGCTGCAGGACTTGGAGCAAATCTTAAATCAATTAGGGTTGGAGAGTGTGGGGCCACGCCACACGTTGCTCAATTTGAACAGGCTTATCTCTACAGTCTGTTCAGGAGAACATGTAATTTCATAAGGCTGAAGGAACCAACTGTTCCTGACATCACCCACATTTATCCAAATTAGATTGGAACTGAGATTCTAGATAAAATGTAACTAAGCCAATTTGCAGGTCATGAAGGCTAAAGAAAACCCAACGGTTTCACTCTAAATAGTCAGGATGCCAACTGTATGCCAAATTGGCTCCTATTCATTTCACTGCCAGGAACACAGTTTGCTGGTGGATATGTTAGTTTGTCTGTAACATTGTCAGAAATAATCTGTCAACGCACACTTAACGATATTCGCAGTTAGCTTTTTGTGATTTTGTCTGCATGAGTCTATGTGGACCCAGAACAAGGAAAAATCAGGAAGTCATAATCCCTTTGTAAGTTCATAAGTCTGCAAAGGTTATTATAGGGACCAAGTTGTAGAAATTATGCAAACTTTTGAAGATCATTTATGGACACTGCTCCTGTTATATGCAGGATCCATGTTTCAATCACAAGTACTTCCCATGGACAGATCCATGTTTCAATCATAAGTACTTCCCATGGACAGATCCATGTTTTGTGCTTACACTTCAAAACTGTAATTTTCATAGTTGTTGCAGATTTAGAGATTCTGTGTCTGTTTGTCTCTATTATTATGTCTGGGAATTATGGTTTGGTTACAGATGTTGCACAAGGGTTGGGAAGCAGGAGGCAATGGAGCTCAACACTTGTGAAGGACTGGAAATTGCTGAACAGTGCAAAATTCTTTTGATAGAGTTATTTACATTGTTGATCCAAAAATTTGTTGTCAATTTTGGTACTCTTTCTCTTCAGTTTTTGTCAGAGCTCTGTTCAATGTATCGAGCTATCCATGCATTGACCATAAGTCCTTTGACTCTTCATCAGCTCCTCCAATTTGCCTCAACACTGATTCCATGGCTCTGAACTGCCCAGTTTGGACACAAAGTTTGAGCAGTGACCATTGGACTTCCAAGATTTCTCAACCTGATTTTTATTGCAATCTCTCAACTCTTAGCTCAGATTATTTGATGACATGAGATTTTGTGAGTTTATAAACAAAATTCTCCTGATGGGTAAAACTTTGATGGTGCAATTTCTGCCATTAATAAATTTAGAGGAAATTAAGAATGCAGAAACCTGTTTCTTTTGACACCCAGTTTCCTTGTACTAGATGCATGTTTTGAGATTCTTTCATGTCTTCCACTGATGAAAGACACGAAACCTGGTAAGCACTGAGAGATCTGAAAAGGTCTTGTTTCAGAGGTTTCGAGTCATTTCTACAGCAGCATCATCTGCTTCCAACTGTGCAAACTGCACAGAAAAGAAGCATATAGTCATGTAGACTCATGCAACTTCATATGGTACATGTTAGTTGAATTTTCTGGCAGCCAAACAGAGACAGAACAAACCCAAATCACGAGACTCACAAAATCAGTAGCAGGTGGGAGACAAGAGGGATCTGACTACCATTACTTGCAGGAACTTCTACCAGATGGAATTATCTTTTATCACAAGGAGAATCAGGAAGCTGTATTCTTGAGTTCCATCTAGACCATGAATTGTGTCTTTGGTTGATGAAATTTGCTGAACCACTATAACTAATTTTGTGCACACATCTTTATGCCACATCAAGCTACAATTGGGATGCAACCTTGATGTCAAGGAAAGAGAGACACAGTGAATCAAACTATTGGGCTGATTTTAACAATATAGTAACCAGTACCTTGAGATTTGGAGTTCATCAATAATCGGACTTGAATACTTTTGAAAACATATTCGGTTCAATTGTTGTAGATGAAATAAGGGAACTGTGTTGCAGATTTCGACTTAGTGTACTTGGTGTGGTGGTATAAAGGTTCACATAAGTAGATTGAAAGTGCTGAATTGAATGTGTGCTATGCTTGAATTTGTAGTGTTATTTTCCTTTAGCGGCACTCTTTAACACTCAATAAGGGCCAAACCTTTTTGAATTTGGTGCGAGGAGAAGATGTCATGGTAACCTCATTATTTGGCACATTATGAAGAATTTTTTTTCCTGAGTGATTAAGGACAATAGGTTTTAGCATTTGCCAAAATATAGCATAATTCCTAAACTTTTCTACTTTCCTCTCTAATCTCATTTGTAGACAAATTTGGCTAAATCCTCTTGTGCATGATTGCAACAACCCAACTACCTCACAAATTTTTAAAAAAAGCATTTGACACAACTACTTTTATTATGTAAATTTTTTAGTATGTTTGTTACGTGATCTATCTTTAAAGCAAGGTAGTTTGTTTTGTTTTGTTTTATCATGTTGAGATCTCTATAACCACAACGTTTCATGCCACACTCTTGGTATCTTTGGAAAGCTCACAATGAGTAAAGGTGCATTGACTTGGTTTACCATTGTTTGTAGCTATGGTGTGGAAGCTATTGATTATTGAACCATTTCTCAATGAAAATAAAATAAAATTCTTGGTGTTACCGGAAAGCTTTCATGGAGTTAGATTCAATAAATTTTATTTCACAGAGCTAAGGTGTGGAAGATATTGATTCTTGAGTGGATTTTGTTGCTAGAAATTCAAACAAATTGCAAAAATTGACTTTCAAGGGGAAAAATCAGTTGGAGCCCTCAATGTGCTCACATCGCATGAATTTAGAAAATTTCAATTCTGAAAATTAAAAGAATATGTTCACACTTGGGCCAACGACATAAGATGCATTATTATTGATTAAACAACCATTTGTACTCTTGGTGAAAGGAAATTGATAAATAAAACTAAATCACACAAAGCAAGGGTGACCATTAACCTTTTTATTTTTCATGGCACAAGGTACAATTTGGCTCGTTCTAGAATCACCAATCCCAAGAATGAAATATTTTTAGCCCAAGGCCTTTCAAATTGCGCTCGTGTAAACAATGTTATGTTCTATGATTTGAAGATCCATGCAATGGATCTAACATCAAATGGGCCCATTTGAAAGAAGACAAGTGAGCCCACATCCTATTGTGGTTCATTTTTGGGGAATAGACTATTAATATAACCCAAGAAAATGTAAAGTTCAATTTTAAGTGGACTATGGTTAACAAGGAGTTCATTTAGTTGTTGTTTTTTTCATGATCATTGTCCATCATGCAATGGATCATAGATTGGTGATGATATTTAATGGAATATTATATTTTATGAAGGAAAAAGGACATAAAAGTGATGGCATCTTCATTGGATCCATCACAATGTTGTCAAATTGTTTTCATTTCATTTAAACTATGATTTTGCAATAGATTGATTACATACCTGGGGGGACATTAATTAAAAAAGTAGAAAATACATAAATAAAAATATAAGGTGCAATATATTGATTATTGGGTAAAAATTATAAGTTATTAGTTTTTAAATAAGGTTCATTTTATTCAAATAATCAGGTTTTAATTATAACATAAAATATATAATGGATTGAAATAATGGATGATAATTAATATAGGGTGGATTTAATATGATAATAGAAAATTAATGATAAAAAATAAGATGAACAATTTCTAATACCCTTCTAAAATGGTTGTGTGACACACGTAGATCCCAAACTTTACATTAAATGTCCCCCTTGGGATTCCATGAAAATGGTGTGCTACACTTGATGTGCTTAAGTTTTAAAATATATATTTAATGTACTAATAATGAATTCATTATGTTCATGTCTCTATTAGGGTTGGATTTGTAAAACCATTAACATGGAATGGTTTGAAGAAATGTGAACCATGATGTGTGTAGACGAAAAATGTATTGGGTAGATAAAATTCAAAAAAGGAATCCATTAGTTTACATACTTTCATAATTATTGACCAAAATACACCCATGTGTATATCATTAATTAAACATTTGGTTTGTCACATGTTATCAAATTCCTTGAGTTTTAATTCAATTGGTCAATTACATTACCAAAGGGGGTGAATGAAATGAAACATATCGTGAAAAAAGACACAATGTAATAGATATTTTACCAAAAGAAACAAATAGAAAAAATGTAACTAACAACAAAAAAATAGCTTATGATTGAAATGAAAGGCATTATCACAAGAACACTTCGATGCACTAAGGAACATTCAATAAATAGTTAAAATTTCTTGCAACTAATGATGTGGAACAATGAAATGAGATGTGTTATCAAAAGAAGACATTGACGTAAAGGGCATCCAACTAAAGGACTTATATTACAAACATGCAACTAACAATGTATATGAATTGAATGAAAAGTATTATGGAAAGGAACATTGATGTGAAGGCCATTTTTAGGACTTGAATTGACACCATGCAATTGACAACATGAATGGGTGAAATGAAAGTTCTTGCCGAAAAGAAACATTGACATTTGCTCAAAGGATTTAGATTGCAAAAATGTGAGTAACAAATTATCATACACATCACATCTAATTCAAAATGACCTAGATTGAAAGCATGCAATTAAAAACATGGATGAGTGAAATGAAATGGAATTAATGATGTGGGGTCCAATTGAAGGATTTATACACTTGCAAGATCTGTAAGCACCTTATTAAGAATACAACCATATTCCTTCAAACTCTTTGTTTATGACATGTTTTATAAAAATGCCACACTAATGTGAAGGACTTAAATTGGAAATGTACAACCAATGATGTGGGGGCTGACTAAAAGATTCAAAAAATTGTAATATTTACATGTGGCTAGGGATATGGAATTTTTAAAAAATTTGAACTTTTGTTTTTAAAATGTTTTATCAAAATGAAACATTGATGTAAAGGGACTTAAATTGAAAACATTTAACTTAACAACATTGGGTTCGATTATTGAAAATTTTGGATTTTGCAAGATTTGGAAGCATATGATTAAGGATAGTACCAATGTTGTTTTGGTATTAAAAAAATGTGGGGTATAAACATGGGTATGCATTAGGGTATAAAAAATCCTACCCATAGGTAATTGAAATTACAAGAAACATATTGTGCACCTTGTTGCTAGTTCTAAGTGAAAGTGTTGTATTAAATTTAATTGAATAGGCAACTTTAAGGTTTTGCAAAACTTGTGATACTAAAGCTTAGCCGTTTGTATCAAATTCCAATATGAAGTGACTAGTATCAATTAGGTTAATTTTACTTGTTTATGATTTACAAGTGTCTCCTTTGGAGACAATGAGATACATTTGATAAGGTCCGCTTTGTATTTAGAAACCATTCTTGAACTTCAATTCATTGTCATAGAGAGAACTTATACACTAAAGGTGAGTTTCTTGGTTATTTTGTGCATTTTCCATGTGTCAATTATTTTCATGTTTTTTTTGTATTTTTCATGTTTGTGGTTTGTTGAATGTTTCAACTATAAATATGGATGTGTTCAAATGGTTGGACTCTTATGCATACGACTTTCATGTTATAAGGTCTATAATATGGTTATCCATGAACTTGAAATCTCTTTATTAGAAGAGATGTTGTAAGTTGAAGGTGTAATTAATGAAAAGTGATGAACTAAAGAAAGGCATTTTGGAAACAATAATTCACACATCTCATCATCAACCAAAGTTTTTGGGTTTTGTTTCACCATGTAGCAAAATCATAAGTTTTTTTCTTGTTGAGTGACAACATCATTGAAGTTGACATGTAAGGAGTGCAATTCATGACGTGTGTGATGTGTCATCTTCAAAAAAACTTTACAAGTTCTCATAGATTAAACAAGTCTTTGAAAGGTTTATTACTTACAACTTTGAACACGGCATCATGGCGATGAAGGAACATGATACAAATGAACATGGCCCAAATTTGGTGAGATACATGGCACATAAAAATGGTGTAGAAAACAAAGATGGTGGCAAATGACAAAATGTAAGCAAAAGGCATCTATTACACTAATGGCCATCACCAATTTTTTCAAAAATGTGAGACCTTACAAAAAATGTAACCCAACTCAAATGAGGTTTATTGAGGATCTTATTTTGATTATTGCTAAAGGTTATATGGCATTTTCTATTGTGGAGAGCCTTAGGTTGAAATGAATGGTGTTGCATCATTGTGGTCAACTTTAGTTATCTTTTCATAAATAATTTGTTTGTGAACACCTTATTACTCTCTTGTAAAAAACCATGAAAACTTATGTGTTTATTACCATTGTTAGTGTGCAACTATGATATCAATGTTTAACTTGTGGATGTTAAGGTCAAGTTATGTCACTTTTGCTTTGGTCATCAATTTCATTAACCAGGGTAGGGTTCCTTGTCACATAACTATTGGATTGTTTGAAAAATTCGATATTTTTAGTGCAACTCTTGTAGATAAAATAAAAGTTTTATTAATTGAATTTAACTTGACAAATGAAGTCATTGTGAATGTCAAGGATGAAAGAGCCAATTTGAATTTTCTTACAATTGCCTTCATTTTTATATGTTGTGTGGGCTTCTACCATTATTTTAACCATTTGAATTTTTTCACAATTGCTTTCATTTTTGTTATGTTGTGTGGGTCTTTATAATTACTTCAGCCATCTGCATGCTTTTACTTTGGTCATGCTATGTCAAAGGCATGTCACTATACCACGAATGAAGCTAAGGTAGGCGTGGGCATGAAGGAAGTTAGTTTGAAAGATGCACAAATTGTTTTTCAAAAGACAATACTTAAATAAAAAATTCTGAAAAGGGTAAACATGAATGGGAAAAGGCTTTCCATGAAGTTAACATGTGACACATAAAACTCAAGACCCATGTGAAAAATGTTTTGCTTCCAAGGTAATTTTATTTCAAGAAACTTTTGGAATATGCAATTATTTTTAACATTTACTACATTTGGCAAAGTTCATCTCTATATGCTTTGGTATTCAAATGAATGCAAGGTATGGTGGCTCACTTTTGGAGTAAAGTAGCAAATTTTGTAAAGTGTTTTGTGTTTAAATGTTTATGGTGAATAATTTAATTTAAATACATTAAATGATGATTCATTTTAGATTAACAACTTGATTATCAAGACATTTGCATAATGTTTTTAAAAATAATGCAATTCATCATGAATAGTGGATTTTTGAAATCAAATATATGGATTAATAAGTTGATTGGATTATTAAAAAATTAAAAAATCATAGTGAATTATATTTCAAAAATTTTATAGTAACTAAACATGGGTTGAAGAATGAAATCACAAACTTAAATGTGAATTTTTTTTGGTGAAACCTTAGCCAAATGGTAGTTATGAACTTTTAAAGGGTCAAAATTGGACCTTGTTTTCAAAAGTCCTTTTTAAATGATTTTTTTTTTTGTCAATAATTTTGTGCCCAATTGGGGACATAATTGAAATATTTAAATGGGCTTATATTCTTATGGATTGTATGGGTTTTTCTTTTAAGATTTTCAAAATTATTTCACCATATTAGCTAACAACAACATTTTTCAATATGGGTTTTGACCTAGTTTTAAAAAATTCATAAAGGACTGAAACTTTAAAAGTCAAAGATTACATTAATGAAATCTTAGAATTAAAAACCATATCAATATGTATCATTTATAAAAACATGCTTGTGATTCTTGTGAATGTTGTATTTGTTTGAAATGAACCATTAAATAATGCATACACAATTTTATCTTCCCAAGGGGCTTACATGGGTGGTTATTTGATTGACAATTAAAACCTTAAACCTAATTTTTCATCATGCTTGTTGAATTAATTTAAAGAATCTTAATTATTATTTAATGCATTATTTGTTGTTTTGGCAATCATGGGAATAATGAGAAAAGAATATTTCACAAACTTAACATCTCACAATTTAATAGTGAAAATCATGCAAAATTTGTACATTTCACACATTGATATCATGCATTGAAAACACATTTGACACACAAATTTATAGGAAGATGTGACATTCATGTGACATTCATTCATTCATAAGTTTGTATTTCAATTTTCAACACATTTATTCATGTGTCAAACATGTTTTGAACACATGGTATTTGTGTGTAAATGTACAAACCTATGAATGAATAAACTTCCCACGATTTTCATTTTTAATTCATCATATGATAAATTTGTGATGTATGCATATTGAATTGTGTTGTTCCTCCATTTTAATGTGGTGCTTTTTATTAAAAATAAAAGTTTTGAATGGCTATAAAAATTATTAACATGTTATGTCATTTTTTAGGTTTTGAAAAAACCTTCTCTTGAATACAAAATGGTCGTTTTAAAGCTAAATCCATGGCTCAAAGGGTCCATCATTAACATGGATCAAGTTGCCACTTAGTGATATGATGATTTGGTTTTGTTACCCTTATGTCATGTGTTTTTTAAATGTAGGTCAAGTTGCAAGCCCAATTCTTCTAACATTTAAATTACTTTTAATTTTGATTATGTTATTAAAGTCAATATTTTAAACACAAA
Organism: Sphagnum contortum; assembly: GCA_963920785.1. NCBI lineage: Eukaryota > Viridiplantae > Streptophyta > Sphagnopsida > Sphagnales > Sphagnaceae > Sphagnum > Sphagnum contortum. Next base: position 921,123 of record OY987287.1, on the reverse strand, counting down.
AAACTATTGAAAGTATTTTCAAAATTGAATTATTTTTGTTTTGTAAATTCCATATGGGGATGCAAATGGATTCAATCCACTAATGGATCAAAACTTGTAACTAGGAGCCAAAAGGATTACTTTGGAAAGGATTGCAAATTTTTTTTCTCAAAAATAACTTTTACATGCAAATGATTTTTTGAATGATTTTTTTTGTAACTTGTTTTTTTAAATATTTAAATTTCCCCAATGCATCACATTTTCTTGTTATTCATTATTGGATAAATAATTTTTAAAAAAAGTGCGTAGACTCTTTATAGATTCAATGTTTCATCTTGAAAAATAATCAAAATTTTAAGTCATCACTAACATTAAAAATTTCACATTATTTAATTTGATTATACTCTAAAATATAAATTTTCTTAATACATCATGTACACTATAACCCATTAATACAAGGTAAAAAACTCTTGAAGCTTTGAAATTCTCAAGTAATTTTGAAACATTCTTTGAATTTTTAAAGTTGTAGAATTTCAAAATTTTAAAATTATGGATGCTTTTTGAGTATGGCTAATATGTTCTTATCATCTATATTTTTTCAATGAAAATTATTTTATTATATGAGTGCTTTTGATAGTCTTTTGTAACATTGATTCCGTTTGACGCACCAGGTGTACATTTTCAAACATCCTATATTAAAACCAAAACTTAAAATTGGGTCAAATGAATTTTTACTTTAAGTTCTTTGACATTCGTATGAAGGGAAAATGACTAACTTGCCATGATTACTATGCTTTTAAATGATAATAATAATAAAAAATGTTTGACACCCTTTTTGACTCCTAGTTATGTGTTTTGACCATAATGTGGTGGTCTACCAATGAATCTAGGTTGCTAAATGTGGGTTTTTGGTTTGACAAATTTTGGGCATCTTGGGTTCACAAATCTAGATTGAGGGAATCTTTTGAGTTGCAAGCATGTTCATTAGTTTGTGATAGTGTCACCTCAAGATTAAGAATCTTTACAAGCTCTTTATGATTTATAAAAAATGTGCAAGTTGATTATAAATTCATTGTTGAAGACAAATTGGTAGAGTTTTTATGGTGAAGGAGACATTATTAGAAGAAAATGAAAACCTACTTGAAAAGGTAGTCTATTTGAGGAGACATGATCTTGTGTTTGAAGATGTTACATGGGTTGCATATGCACTTCAATTTTGTCTTTGATTACACATATACATAGTTGATTATAATTTTTCATACTGTTACATAAATTTAACCTGGTCAAAATGTTGCATGGAATGGTTTTTTGAATGTTGATTGCTTGTTTTCTTCCTTGTTGTTTGTGATTTTGCCCTAGCACTTTATTTTCTTAATTGGGAACATCACATACAACAAAAACTAAACCCAATGCTAGGATCCAAGTTGTTATTTTGCCATGTTCAACACTAACATACATGTGTTGATATGTTGTTACAAATTTTCAACTAGCAAGTTATTTTAACATAATGGTATAAAAAAATGAATTAAAAAAATTAATACCTTACCTAAAGTGAAAAACATAAGAACATTTCCACCAAATGTTCAACATGTGACCTTATAAAAATATTCCTCACTTCCAAGTTTTAGTCATTAAAGCCCATTTTAGACTAAGAGTCAAGCCAACAATGAGAAATTTAAACATTTTTTGGCTTGTTGTTTGGCCCCATGTTACTAATAACATTATATTTATTTGGGGGCCAATGAGTTTATGTGTATAGAAAATCATTAAGGCCAAAAAGTAAAGGACCATGGCTTCAATCCTTCATATGCTTACATTCTTTCCTTCTTGGTATCATTCTTCTTTTCATCTTTGCTTCCTTTCTCAATCTAAACCCTAAAATTCGAACCACCATCAATGAACATAGACACAAGATTTTGATAACTTTTGTGTTTCCCATGGCAATGTTTCATGATAATTTGACATGCTATTACTATAATTGTGGCATTGCAACAACTTGCACTTCATGGACATTATAATGCAATGATGATGGTGGATGTTTTCATTATGAAAACAAATGAAGCAACAAAAGAAAAAATTATATGAAACTATAAATGAGCAAATGATTTCATGGAGAGGCAACATTTGAATAAATTTTTAACAAAAATTAGTTTAATCTTCTCGTGTGAATTTCATCAAAATAACAATATTTTATTATTTACAATAACATGGGCCCCCCCCCCAGAGTTGGAAATTGGCCTCCCCAAGTTTATATAGATATCCTTTTTTGTTTTTGCCTTGGGGGGGCGAGACCAAGGGCCATAAAGTGGGTAGATTAAAAAAAAAAAAATTGATTTCTTTTTTTCAGCCTTGACTCTCTCCTAGTGTAAAACACTTGTTAAGGGCTAATTAATTTCAGTGATTGCACCAATAGGAATCCTCCATTTGAGTTTTCAACCTTAGCCTTGACTCCCAGTGTAAAACTGGGCATAATTTTTTTGGCCAACTCCACCCCCATAGAACTGCCACCCATAGAACAGAACTGAAACTGGGATGGAAGTAGGTTGGAGACTACTTCGTAACAGCCCACGTGGGACAATCAAACTATCTACCCAATTAGAAACAGGGGCCAGTCAATTAAAAAATGATTGGGACTGTGTGTGAATTCATTAGACTGTTCCAGGGCCTCTGGAAAAGCTGTGCATTTTTTAAAAAAGGGTCCCAGCAACAGTCGTCCAGTGTGAACCTCATCCAATCCGCCGGGATTCAACTTATGAATTTCATCCAACAGAAGTGCTCATCCATTGTTTCTGGTGTCCAAATAAAACTAAAAATTGTCAAAATTGAAATAGAATTGAGAAACTTATGGCCCCCCCCCCAAAGTAGAGAGCGTCAAAAACTCCAAAAAAAAAAAACAAACCACTAAACATTACAAAGGTCGATTCCCGAACACCCAAAAAAATAAAATTCTTTGTATGTTGCTCTGTTGTCATTAGAGTTCCGAGATGATTTGTAGAACTTCAGGTGGTACTCTTATAGCACCTTTAAATCGTTTAAAATGAATAAGAAATAAGAAAGTTATGAGGTTTGAAAAAATAAGAGGAGTCAAAATGAAAAAAAAAATCGCATTTTGCAATTTGAAAAAAAAAATTTTTTTTGGTTGTTTGTTTGGCTTTGCATTTCACAAAGATGATTTGTAAAGCTTGAGAAGGCACTCCTATAAAAAAAATCACTCAAAATGGAGAAAATTTGAGAAAAGCATTTCAAAGATGATTTGTAAAGCTTTGAGAAGGCACTCCTATAAAAAAAAATCACTCAAAATGGAGAAAATTTGAGAAAAGATCTGTCAAAGTGTTCAGTCATAGGCAGGCGATTGGTGATGATGGGGGGCCAGTTTACCCTAATTTGGAACCAAATTGCAAAAAAATTCTAGAATCCAAAAACACATAAAATATCATTAAAAAAGTGTGTTGTAATTAATACCCTTAACTAGGTAAGCGATGGAGAAGGGATTGATTTCCAAGAGTTATTGGATATGGATCCATGTGCCAAAAGACTAGGGATTGGATTTGGGGGGGGCACGCTTCCCCATGCCACCACCCCCAAAGGATTTGGCTTTGGGTGCACTCTTCCCCATGGCCACCCACCCCACCCAATAGTACTACAAAGAGAGGCATGCAAAGAGATTGGAGTTTTAACTTATGTGCATGAGAAAATTTTCAGGGTGCACTTGACACCTGGTGCAAGAAGGATTATATACCATGGCATGAATTTGGAAGAAACAAAAAATCATTTTCTTTTAATATATATATATATTTTTTGTCTTTAGTGGATGATGATGCATGGAATCACAAGGCATGGAATGACAATGCATGATGGCCATCATAGGTTGCAATGGGCATAATGACATGAAGACAAATAAGAGATAGGATGATGATGGGTTTATGAATCTTGGTGGCCTTGTTTACCAAGGCAAGGATATTGTGTTTAGATTCATTTATAGAGTATATAGTAGCTTAAGGGATTTTGGTTCCCTAGGTAATAATAATAGGTCTATTATTTTTTATATGAGAATTATTGAAAGATAATATTTTGGCTTGTGTTGAAACTTGAGATTAATCATAGAGTTATAACATCTTGAAGGATTTTGTTGGTTTCTTTTAGAGGATTTTTGGAAGATTATATATTTTTGCACGGGTGAAATATTTCACTTGTTTAACACTTGTTTGCTAAAGATTTATTTATTTTAGAAAATGAGGTTTGAAAAATTTTATTAGCTGAGGAATTAGTTCGTAAAGTAGACTTTGTGTTGTGTATTTGGAATAGTAATCCAATAGTTTGTGACAATAAATCTCAAGTTGGGAGTTTGATCCATTGTTTTTGGTCGTTCTTAGGTACCTCTTCCAAGCTTTAATTACGACATTTCACTTTTTAAATCCCATTTAAGTGAATATTAAAAGACAAATTAACATGTGGCTTTTAATATTTATGTTATGAAAATGAAAATAATTTAATTATCCATCTCTTTCAAGCTTTTCTATATTAACCTTTTGTTTCTTTGCACATTTATATGCACATCAAAGATTTGACATAAATTAATGATGAACTATTGAAAATCATGTGGGGAACATACCAAGAAAAAAAACAAAAAAAAAAAACAAAAGGATTTTGCTCAGTTTGGAACTTTCCCCCAAAGAAGGAGGCCATTACACTCATATCAAAAATAAAAAATAAAAAAAAATAAAAAAAAAATAAAATAAAATAAATAAATAAATAAATATATTTTTGGCTAATGTTTTGCTCATTAAATTCTTTTGGGGGAGGGGGGGGGGCGAGGTCGGATTTTTTTCATTTTTCCTTTGTTCTCAACATGTTCCCTTCAAGTTCCCAATGGTTCCCAATAGCACCTTGATTTAATCCAATATATGTTTTGCCCAAAGTCATCCCCTTCTCACCTATATAGGTGGGGCCAAAGGGAGAGGCACTCCATCTTTCCATAGAATCTTCTATATTTTGGGGGAGCCTCCATAGTTTCAACTTTTTTTTTGGCAATGGGCCAATCAAATTGACTCATTGCAAAAGAAGTTGCACCCTCAACTAACTAAATATGAAACAGAAATTTAATTACCCCCAGTTGGAGACCGCTGAATTTGATGTGTAGAAAAGATGGGGAAAAAAGGATCATCATGATGCACCAGCTGAAACAGAACAAAATCTCTTGAAGGTTAGAAACATGAGGAAAATGCATGTGAGGAGTGAAGAGCAGGAGGAGTTGGAGAAAGAAGGAAGAAGAAGAAGAAGAGATGGTATCATGGGTCCATGAATCGGCAGCGAAAAATAAGAAGAAGAAGAAGAGGAAGAGGAAGAGATGATGGATGATGGGGTTTGATGTAGCACCCAGAATAGTCAAAGTTTGAGGTGGAGAGGAATCTGTGTGAAGAGAGATGCAGGAGAGATGCAATCATAATGCATGAGGCAGTGAGGAAGATGATGAAGCAGAAGAAGTAGAAGAAGACGAAGACGAAGAGATGTATGATGGATCCATGAATCATGATGATGATGCAACTGTGGACATAAGAAATATGGGAAGAAGAGCATGCAGGAGCAGGAGGTGAAGCAGAGGAGCAGCAGGAGGAAGGACAAGAGATTATTCTGTTGTTGTCGCCAGGATCATGGCATGCAGGAAAACATCATCAACAGTGTTAACACAATGTGGTGGTGGGGTCCTCGACTCCTCCCTCGCTGCAGAAAGCAGTGAAGTCCGTTACCCGCAACAAGAAGAAACCCGGAAAGAAAAAAACAAAACAAAACTAATAAATAAAACAAAGGAATCCAAATGAAAAGGAAATCCTCCGCTCCAGATTCCATGGCGATGAGCGGCAGAGTCGAAGGGCCGGCGTGGCGCTCTCATGGCTGCACGTTGTTGCTTGCTCCCGATTCCACAAAATGGCTCTCTTACGGTGCGTCCCGTACATGTACTTCTCGCACTTTTATCTCGGGGCCGTTTCCCTCCGTGCTTCTTCCTCGCTTATCGGAAGCGAGAATCGAGGACGGCCTGGAGATCGAGATCGAGACGGAAGAGACAGAGAGAGCTCCATCAACTTGGTCGTAAAAATCGGGTATCGGTTAAGGATGCGAGCTTTCCGCGATGTCCGTTTGCGTGGCGATTGCGACGGGATTGCAGCGGCGGCAGCAGCAAGTCACGGGAGAAGATTCGGATGATCGGCTTCTTCTTTTTGGGAAGGGATTTGTGGTCTAGGTTTTTCTCTGTTTGCGCGCGCGTAGTAGATACCTCTCGGCTCTGTGAGAGAGAGTGAGCTTTCCTGGTGGCTGGATTGCTATGGCGGTGGAGTGAGAAACGCAACGCCAGTTTTTGTTGTGCCGTGATGATGTAGCAGCAGCATCTTTGAGTGATCACCAGCCCCCCAGGTACCTCAGAAAAAAAAACTTTTCTCGGTTTAATCTCTGGACTCTATCTCTCGCGCTCTCTGCTTTCCAGTCGTGGATCTTTGTGCCTGAAGAAACTCTCGAGACGGACAATTGCCGTGGTTTCCATTTGCGGGGAATCGAGGGAGGAGTGCTTTCTATTGTCTGCGTCGTTTCTCTCTCTCTCTCTCTCTCTCTCTCTCTCACTCAGGTCCTTGTAGACTTTGATTGCTTCTTTGCGTTTTGATGTCGTGATGTCGCTAACTGAGTACTTAACCGCCGCGGAAAAGAAGGAGCTTGTTTAGAGGATCATCAGAGCTTTGCTTCTTTGATTTGTCTCCTTGCTGCAGCTGCTTGCTTTTTGAATCTCCTTGCTTGGTTCCTTGGTTGTTGTAGTTCAGAAACGTCTAGTTTTCATGTCGATTGCCGCAAGTGCAAAGTTGTCACCTCTCTCGCCACGTCTCTCTTTGTTGTGGTTTTTTTATTGTTGTTGCATGTTTGTTCACTCATGAGCTGCTGCTCCTTGGGGGAGTGTGTACTTTCTGCAGGAGTTCACTCGTCTTCTTCAACTTGGCAAGCGGGGATTGCAAAGACAGTAGATTGAATTTTGAGGAAGTTCTTGCAGCGTGTGTTAGGGTTAGAGGATCATTAGCCAAGCACATAGGGTTAGAGCATCAGGAGCCAAACCCAGAGAGAAGAAGATGGATTCCTGTAATTGTGTGGAGCCACAATGGCCAGTAGATGATCTCTTGATGCGCTACCAGTATATCTCTGATTTCTTCATAGCCTTGGCATACTTCTCAATACCTCTGGAACTCATCTATTTTGTGAAGAAATCATCCATATTCCCTTACAGATGGGTGCTGGTACAGTTTGGTGCCTTCATAGTTCTGTGCGGTGCGACACATTTCATCAACCTTTGGACCTACACAGCGCACTCGAGAGCTGTTGCTGTTGTGTTGACAGTGGCAAAGATATTCACTGCTGTTGTTTCATGCGCCACTGCGCTCATGCTTGTGCACATCATCCCTGATCTCCTCAGTGTGAAGACACGTGAGCTTTTCTTGAAAAACAAGGCTGCAGAGCTTGATAGAGAGATGGGATTGATCCGCACACAAGAAGAAACTGGTCGTCATGTGCGTATGCTGACTCACGAGATTCGCAGCACTCTTGATAAAAACACCATCCTGAAGACTACACTTGTGGAGTTAGGAAAGACACTGGCACTTGAAGAATGCAATCTATGGATGCCAACAAGGGAAGGACAAGACTTGCAGCTCTCTCATACTCTCAGACAATCAGACACTGGACCTGTCACTGTTCCCATTCATCACACTACCATCAAGCAAGTGTTTAGTAGTAATCGTGCAGTTGTTATCTCACCAAACAGCCCTGTTTGCATTAGTAGGTTGAGACAAGGCAAGTACACTATTGGAGATGTTGTCGCTGTTCGTGTGCCACTCCTCCATTGGAAAAACTTTCATTCTGGAGATTGGCCAGATATGGGAAAGCGACCATTTGCATTACTTGTTCTGATGTTGCCATCTGATAGTGCTCGTAGGTGGCATGTCTATGAACTTGAGCTTGTGGAGGTTGTGGCTGATCAGGTAAAGTTTTTCTGCTCTTTGGATAATTGTTATTCTTGACTATTTCCTGAGTTGCATGCAGGTATGGAGGTTGGAGTTTGTGATGGAGTGTTTGTTGCAAAGATCTATCAGTCAGCATGGTTGTGAAAGTCAGGGTTCTGATATTGAAGCTGGTTTTTTCTGCAGGTAGCAGTGGCACTTTCACATGCTGCGATACTGGAGGAATCAATGGAGGCACGTGATCTTCTTATGGAACAAAATGTGCAACTTGATAATGCGCGTCGGGAAGCAGAAACTGCCATTTGTGCTCGGAATGATTTTTTGGCAGTCATGAACCATGAAATGCGGACTCCCATGCATGCCATCATTGCACTGTCTTCTCTCTTGCAGGAAACAGAGTTGACACCAGAACAACGTTACATGGTGGATACAGTTCTTAAAAGTAGTAACCTCTTAGCCACCCTGATCAATGATGTGTTGGACCTTTCCCGTTTGGAAGATGGGAGCTTGGAGTTGGACATGAACACTTTCAAGCTACCTCAGGTCTTGAAGGATGTAAGTCACAAATCTGGTTTTGGGTGACAGATAAAGATTGACATCATGTTGGCAAAGAGTACAGCAGGAAATGACTTTGGTGTCTTTCACAGTTCAAGATTTTCAATCTGATTAATCTGCCTGTAATGGTTGGGTGGTGTGCAGGTTGTGAATTTAGTGAAGCCAATTACGTCCTTGAAGAAGCTCCAAGTCTTGCTCAACTTATCACCAGAGATTCCAGAGTTTGTTGTCGGTGATGAAAAACGGCTAATGCAGACGGCTCTAAATGTGGTTGGCAATGCTGTCAAGTTCACAAAAGAGGGCAGCATCTCTATCAAAGTTTGTCTAGAGAGACCAGACTATCCAATGGATCCTTTGATGCTAGAGTTCCATCCTGTACAGGGCGAGCATCACCGCTACATCAGGGTAGAGGTGTGGTCTCTGCTCATCTTTTTTGTTCTGGAAGTCTTGTTGTCTCATTTGATCAGAGTTGTGGAGTGCAGAAGATTTTCTGCAAGACAAGAGATGAAAACCATCATTGATGCTTATCTGGATGTGATGAGGAATGCTATGTTGAATTGTTCAAGGTTCTCCTTGTTGAACTGTGTGCTATGGGGGGCAGGTTCGGGACACTGGTGTGGGTCTCAATCCTCAAGACATTCCAAAGCTTTTCAACAAGTTTTTGCAAGCAGACTCAACCACCACTAGGAACTATGGTGGTACGGGCCTTGGTTTGGCAATTTGCAAGAGGTATGTACGATCATAACTAGTTCATCAACAGATATACAACCATTCCTTAGTTTGTTCTAGTTTTTGTGGTTTTTCCTCTTTTTCCCTATTTGTTGATATGTTGTCAGCGAAAACTGTAGAGAAATAAATATGGCCTTCTTGTTGGGTCATCTCTCGTTCTATTGAGGCTGATGCTGATCTGAAGTATGGAGAAGTGCTCAGTCCTTAGTAAGAAACTTACTTATCAAGAGAATGAGAGAGAAAGACAAGCAGATTCTGTTGTTTTTGTGATGTAAAGACTTTTCAAAAATGTTGCAGTTTGTTGAGATGTAGAGTGGGTGGTTCATTATCCATGGTGCAGGTTTGTGAATTTGATGGATGGCCATATATGGGTAGAGAGTGAAGGTTTTGGGAAGGGGACGCTTGTCACGTTTATTGTGAAGCTTGGCCTGCCACAGAAGATAAATGAGCTGGACCGCCACATGACAACAGCAGTGCAACCCAGCCATCAGCGCACTGACTTCAGTGGTGTCCGAATTCTAGTTACCGATGACAATGGGTAAGCTTGCTTTACTTGGATCTCCTTGTCTTCTGTTTTGTCAAAGACACTACTGTGGATGGTGTGATGCATTTGTTCTTGTAATATAGTGAGTTCTTTTGCTGATTTTTGTGTTGTTCTTAACAGAGTGAACCGAATGGTGACAAGGGGCTTGCTGATGCGGCTTGGCTGTGAGGTCACAGTTGTCAGCTCTGGTCGTGAATGTTTGCAAGCTATTTCTCAGCCAGGCCAGTTCTTCAAGGTTCTATTACTGGATGTTTGCATGCCTGAGATGGATGGGTATGAAGTTGCCATTCGCATTCAAGAAAAGTTTGCCCGGCATGAGCGGCCATTGCTTGTGGCTCTCACTGCCAACACAGACAGGGCAACCCGGGAACGGTGTTTGAGTTTGGGCATGGACCGGGTGATTCTGAAGCCCATCTCACTTGAGAAGATGCGAGTGGTGCTGACAGAGCTTTTGGATGCACCTCCAAGATAAAGTTAATGGATTGTGCTTATTCCATCTGACTTAAAAACCCTTCTGTTGATCCTCGGTGAGAGATTCAACCTGGTTTGGATCTTTCACCGACACTCAACAGAGGGGGCATGCTTCAGGTGAAAGGAAAATCGTTCAATTTTGTATTTCCCTCCAGGAAGTGCAGATAACCCTAGGACATGACTTATGCAAGTGGCTTTGAATATAGATCTTCCTGCTAACTTTTCAGCTGGTGACAGAAAAGCACCAGTCTCTTGATGAGATGGTGGTGTATAGCAAGACAGTAAAACTCAAAGCTGCTACTGCTGCTGCTTGGTGGTTAGGATTTTTCGTTGTCAGGCTGGATAACTTATGGTTCATGTAGGACAATGTGTTCATTACAGTTGAATCAAGGTTCTGTTGAGTAAGCAAAGAATTTGATGAAACTAATCATGTCATCTGATGATGGTGCAAACAGATAGCAGAAATGCTGGACAAGTTCCTACATGCACAGAGGATGTCTTGTACCTAATGTTCTTGAGGGTGCTGCTGATTCTAATCCTTTTTCAGTTCAGATCACTTCAAGAGGCTTTTTTCCTGTATGAAATTGATGATCATGGCCAGGAGCTGCTGGATGGGTTCTATAACGTTCAGTTGTTTAGTGTTGGTTTTTACTTAAGATGGTGGCACAGAAGCTCTTATAGGGGTCAAGAGACTCATGTTGAACTGTTGGATTCATGCCAGAAGAGAAAAATTCCACCAGTAGAGAGAGAGCTCGTTCTTCGAATCTCCAAGTTTCCAATGGAAGCATAACATTCTTCCAAGTTTTGTAAGGCTGCATAAGAGGAGTTGAGGACTCCAATTGTATAATTGACATTTTAGATGAGTTTTCCTTTTCCGTTCTTTTCTTTTGCATTGCATGCAAGTTTTGTGCATCTCTAGATTTCAATTGAAGGTATAGAGTTGATTCACTTTTTAATTTGTTTGCCATCACATGGTGCCATTGAAAGTCCCCATAGATTTTCAACTCAAAGTTGTTCCTTTCTAGTCCAAGCAATAGCATTGCACACTTGCTCACACCTCCCCTTTCTAATTGCTCCCCATTTTTTAGTGTTGCAACTCGTGTGCACATGAAACTTCATCTTAGATTTGACCTTAAAGGTCTTATAACAAATCTTGTGTCTTCCAAGATAATTGTAGCAACCAAGTTCCCTTTTGCACAATAAATTTGCAACACTAGTGCACATGAAACTCTATCTTAGATTTGACCTTAAAGGTCTTATGACAAATCTTGTGTCTTCCAAGATAATTGTAGTAACCAAATTCCCTTATGCACAATAAATTCTAGTCCCGAGGATTGTTTGGTCTCCAAGTTAGATCCAAGATCCCCCTTAGGCATAATAAATAATAGGCCTGAGGATTGTTTGCTCTCCCATATTAGATGCAAAATCTATTTAGCTATTGAAAGAAAGGAGAAAGTGTTGTCACTAAAGTTGGATACTTTGCATAAACATATTGCTTGGAGAAAAATAGTTGTTATCTCTTTCTAGAATTACTATTGAGGGGATTGGTTTTATAAGCATTTATGTTATAGTCTAATTTTACGCATGTGTAAGATTCAAAGGCAATCATTTTTTAAAAAAAACGTATGTAAAAAATTAAAGGATATATATTGGCAAACATATTGTATATGTCTTGAGTTTGATCAAGTTTGTTGTTCACCTTGGATCTAAAAAAAGATAGTTCAATTTTTCATAATATTTAATTTTCTAAGTCATGGTCACCCAAATTTTTAATTTGAAAAATGAAGGGACTTGATTTTCATTTTGAAGGTTAAAAACAAATAACCCTAGAAAACATTGGATAGATAGCAACAAGTGAGGGGTGGGTTGAAGTAATGCATAATATCGTACTTAATAACACTAGAGTTGTGCTAGGCGCTAATTTTTTCTTAAGTGTAATTGAGGTCAATATAATGAATGACCAACATGGTGGTCGATGTGGTGTCCATGTTTATGTCATGAAAGAGTGACATTAGATTCCAATCTTACTAACTTTGAAACATGTAGGAGTAGGTGCAAATGGGTGTGCCTTAGTTGTGATAGAGATTTTGTGTTCCAAGGGGTTCACATTGGTAACTTCGCATTCAAATTCAATGTTGTTCTTTTTCTAATTGGTGTGCATTGCATAACACATTAAATTAATTTAGTAGTTGTTGTCTTGTTCAAACTATCCTTGGGATTTCAAATTGCATCCACATTTTTACAAGTATTTTATTAAGTTTTTGCTCACAACCCAAAGAAGTTCTTGGAAGTTACTAAACTTGTTGAGGCTTTGGAAACCAAAGGCTTTTGAGATTGTTGAGGAATGTGAAGGTTTCCTAGATCTCCATTTTGAGATTGTTGAGGAATGTGAAGGCTTCCTAGATCTCCATTTTGAGATTGTTGAGGAATGTGAAGGCTTCCTAGATCTCCATTTTGAGATTGTTGAGGAATGTGAAGGCTTCCTAGATCTCCATTTTGAGATTGTTGAGGAATGTGAAGGCTTCCTAGATCTCCATGTTGAGTAGTTTGAAGTCTATCATGGTTGAATATTAGTAGATTTAATCGTGAAGATGCATTCTCACTACGACAAGCACTAAAAAAAATCTTGTCCCTTGCAATCAAGAAATCAATGATTATATGTCTTCAACAACTATATCATAGATTGTAATCATAGAATATTATTTCAAATCTTATAATCTATGTGTGAAAATATATTAATGGTGCATTTGATTAATAAATGATGATATTATTTTTTCATTGTAAGTTTTCATCCATATGGCATTCATGATTGATAACACAATGACATGAATGTTCAAGATATCATTTCAAAACGTGACCAAGATAAAATCATTTAAAATATAACTAAAAAATGAGTATGCAAATGACATGGATAAAATGACAATGTGATCATAAAATCATTTTACAATGATAAAAAAATGACTATAAATCATTTAATATGAGTATAAATAGACAGAAAGAATCATGGCATGTAGGGAATTGAGTTCAATTAATATTTATACATGTACATGTAATATAAGAACTTTTGTTACAATTTTAAAAAATAGTTGATATATAATCCATTAAAAATTATTTTATGTGAATAAATAAATTATTATCCATTGAATATGATACAAATATGAATAAAAAAGATATATTATATATTTTAAAGAATTTTTTAATTTAAAAATCAAATAGAAGTGGAAGATGTGGGAAATATAAATTTATTTGTATGTTAAACTTTTATCCTAAATTTAAGTAAAATTTTATGTACTCTATGTATATAAAAAAATAAGTTTACTTTACGTGTGTAAAAATGAATAAAAATGAATAATTTATAAATAATTTAATATCATAATATTAATTAATATTTTAAAAAATAATTAAAATATTTAAACTAAATTCATACATCATTTTAAAAAAACTAATATTAAAAAATTCTAAATCAAATTCTAAATATAATTGATTCTATATTGATTTTATATTTATTCATTCATAAATATTATATGTGGATAAATTACATGATTCATATGTTTAAATTAAAACTTATTACTAAAATTATGATATATTGGAAGCAAAATTGTATAACATAAATTACTAAATCAAATGAAGTTTTAAAATATGAAAAAATATATTTTATTTATTCTTGTATTCCTCACAAAGGTTTTTTCATTTACAAAACACATATTTAAGTTAATTTTTTTCCAAATAATGGTCATTGAAATCTTATTCAATAGCAAAATTCAAATTCTTTTTTTCAAAATGAATGTACATTCTCTTTTTTTTAATTATATAATTGTGTACATTATTGAAAGAACTTTATGAATAAAATTCCAATTTTTCATTTGGACAAATTATCAATAAAATATGAATCATCAAACTTTTGTGTAATGCAAATATACTTGTGATAACTTGGAGTTATATGACCATGTACAATCTTCATTTTTTTCCAAGGTCATAATGTCACACAATGTGGAGGGGATGATGATTAAACATTCAAATTTCAATTCAATCTCTAGTGGGTGAAACTCAACTTTTCTTCTATCTGGAGTCACAAGCTTAGAAAGTAAATTAAATTTGTGGAGATTGCGAGGTGCTAGGGTTTGTTGAGAATGAGAGAATGCTTAACAATCTTTTCATTCATGATAGAAAAAAAGTTGTAAAATTAGTTAACTAAACTTTGATTTGTGTGCTAGGATTTTTTGTCAAATGTTCTTCATGTTATCTAATTTCTTATTATAATGATGCAATTGCATTGTGAAAGGGGAGCATGGTAAGTTACTAATAAACAAATGTGTAGCGGTGATAGCAGCTAATTTCTTATTTTGAAGTTTTTTTGCTTATGTATTGCAATATTTTGTGTTTTCCAAGTTGCTCACATCAATTGGATTTGGGTGTTGGGATTGGATGCTTGAAAGTTGGCTTAGGTGTTGCAATTATTGTGTGGATTTAGCAGTCCTTTGTTGCATTGTAGAGGGCAAGACCCTTGTGGTTGAATTTCAATTCCCCCAAGGGAGAATGATCATTGGTTGGTATGATTAATTTATTCATTATTTTTCTTCTGGGGCCTTTGTTTTCTTGTTATGGTTGAATTTGTTGTTATGCTCTAACCATGTGACATCAGATTTGACCATAACAAAACTCACTATGCAGTTTTTATTCAGACATTTAAATTTGTTTGATCACCATAGCTACAAAATTCAAAGTTTAACTATTATGAATAATTTTAAATGTAAAGTGAGACAATCATCAAATGTTCAAATATGGTGAAAAAAAGTAGCCAAATAATCTTCATTGGAGAAAAATCAATTGTCTAAATGTTATACAAAGATACAAATGTAGCCTGACATTTCTTCATTAAAAAATTATTTTATGACAAAATATTAAGCTCCACCTTGCAATTGAGGGTAGCCTAGAATTAGGACTTTCAATGCTCTGAAAAAAAAACCCTCGACAACAGAGTTATTCGTAAAGTCAGGCAATTAGGGGCATAATAGGGCATCAAACACGTAACTGGGGATGAAAATTTTAGAAACGGAAATAACTGGGACCCAAACTAGTTTTCTCACCAATTTTGGTAGTAAACTGAGTTTCATCCTGTGTTTCCTTTTTCCTGAACGCCTGCACTGCTGCTACATATATTTTCACTTCTGCTACCTATACTAATACTGTAATTACTCTGGAACTTTGTGCATTAAATGCTGAGTTTCAGGATTTCATACTCGGATTTAATCAAATCTCCTTACTTTGTGGATACTATTGAAAGATGGGATAGGGGGGTGAAATAGAGGGTGACTTTACGAATAACTCTAATTAAGGGGAAATAATGAGTAGTCTATGTTAGGAGTGTAAACATTAGTCCCAGCCCAACACAAGTGTGGACAATGACATATTCCAATAAGCCCTTATTAGACCCTTTTTTGTATCACTATTGGAAGCCTTAAATAGAAATCTGACCTAATTTAATGGGGCTGGTGCATGAATGGGTCTACAAAAGGAATCGTTAGTTATTACTGTGAAAGATGCGATAGGTGGATGCAGCTGCAACAATATTTCGCAGAGCTCCAGTCACAGATGCTATTGTTAAAAGAACGGCTGTCACTATCATTAACCAATGCCATGTACGTTGGTACAATGAAAAATTCTTGCCCTTCACCTGCAATACCCATAACCCAAACATAACAAAATTAATGAAAACTTCTCAATATGTTCCATACAATACCCATAGCCCACACATAACAAAATTAATGAAAACTTTCTCAATATGTTTCATACAATACCCGTAGCCCACCCATAACAAAAATTAGTGAAAACTTCTCAATATATTCCATACAATACCCATAGCTCACATATAACAAAATTAATGAAAACTTCTTAACATGTTCTTCCATGGTCAAGCCTAGTAAAATTAGTTTTTCTACAAATGTAATTTATTACAATTCTCTAATGCTACAATCTACTCATTTCCATATGTAGGGTGGAGATTAATGGATCCAACTAGACAAAAAGTCATCATCCACCTTGATGCCCCCGCCCCCCAAAAAAAAATCCTAAACCCTAAAACACCATATTGTGGGACAACATTCATACCAGAATTTTGTTAATGATTTGAAATTTGGTGGGTTGAAACATGAAATGGGGGAGAGGGGATTTTGTGGGGTTTTTAATTATATAAGAAAGGCCTGAGTACAGACCCTTTTGTGATTTGAGATCTGTGCCTGAGGCCAGTAGGCTTGCTGAAAATAGGTTTCTTCAAGCAGGTAAGGGAGCTGAAAATACAAAGGAAAATCTCAGGCTGTGCTTTACGGATAGGTAACGTACCTTCAAATACATGTGGTGCACCAAGGCAAAGTCGAGAGGAAAGACAATCATAGCTCCACCGAGTTCAAGAATGTCTCCAAAAAATGGAAACATAGCTCCAAACAAAGTTGTGATGCTAATGAACATGATGCGCGTGAGGAAGCGAACTAGCATCCTGCGAGCTGACCAATTCCCACCAGCTTGGAGGACATCATTTTGAACATTCCCACTGGGTTTGAGGCTCCTTCTTGCATTCAAGAGCTTCGAGTCCAAGAATTCAAACATCGGCAAAGCATAGATCTACAACAGCACACATAAAACATTGATTCAGTGAGTGACTTACTTCCTAATTAGACTTCAGTCAGTTAGTTAGGGAGCAAGCATGAAAGGAAGTGTTTTTATGAAAGTTGAAACATTCTATGGTTTGATTTCTCTAAAACATATTTGATTATATGGACTAGAGGATTATAGAGCTAACATATTCTACTACAAGTGAGCAAAAATTCCTATTAGATGCGTTCAAGCTTCATGAAGAGCTTGTGAGAAGTTGAGGAGGAGGAGCTTGAGAAGCATAAATAATGTATACTCACATGTAAGGTGACAAGGATTTGGAAGAATGCTGCTACTTTGGCGACTGTAACCAACCATTTGGGACCAGAGTTTGACTCCAGTACGAATCCACTCACAACATTACCATAAGCCCAATATGCAATCAATGTGAGCCCTATGACTGGGATGGCACCGACCGTGTACTGAAGACTAAGAGCTTTGTAAATATTTCGCACCGTGGGTGGCCTCACAGCAGCCTGCAGCACACACACACACAAACAAGAAGATTTCAACAACTTCAAAGTTTTGAGTTTTTGTTCCCTTTGTATTTTAGCTGAGAGTGCAATGATTCTCAAACTTGGCAATTGATCAGCTCTGATCAAGATGCAAATCCTAGTTCAATAATATGACATCACGAAAAATTCGAATATGAGATCTAAAATTACATCACCCCAAGTGGGATATAACGCTCAAATGACCTGCAATTCCGGGAGAATGGCGGTGTTGAATGCAAAGCCAACAATGGACAGAGATCCCATTGCACTGAACCATTTGTCAGCTTTGGTGCCAACAATTGAATAGTCCCTTGCTACTCCAGATTTCACACCTGCAACAAGTTCAACATATGTCAAGCAAAATTCCGAGAATTCATGCTGCCAAATGATTGATTAGCTTCAAGTCTAGTTGTGATTCCAGAGTTGCAATCCTCATTCACTTGCTCAGCCTCTAAGATCAATATGGGATGAATTGCAGCTCAGGTGTAGGAGTCGATTTCTTTTCTTACACTAATTTCAAATCGATCCACATTGAATTGTTCATCTATCTGTGTACATAACTGTGTTAGGGAATTGACTAGTGGAGCGAACATGTGTAGGCGAGGAAAGAAATTGATCCGTTTAGTACCGTCCTTGATGGAAATGCCAATGCTTATGAAGGTGATGATCATAGTGAGGACAAGAGAAATGGTGCTGTAGAGTCGCAACGAATGCAAAGTGGGCACCACAAACGCGAAGACACTATAACAAGCACCAGCTACGGCAACCCACTCCGACAATGAGATCTTGCTCGGATCATTGCTGTAAGAAGCGTAAATTGTCTGTGGCAGCAAAAAAAATCAACAATCGAAGATTCAGGTTTAATTTGATGAATCGACTTAGCTCAAGGTGAATCTAAGCTTTAGAAATTTAGATTGAATAGTTACTCCAACATTGATCAATCCCAGGTGCTGCTGATCAACTGGTAAATATATTGTACATGGAAGGACCTGGACTGTAGAATATGTTTCGTAAGATAAATAAACATGTACCTCTAATGTCGTTCCAGCCCATACGAACGTCCCAATACAAAACACGATCAAGACGGTGAATTGCAGTATCCATACCGCTATGAACATTGGTCGACCTGCACGCGGACCCAATTAAACGTCCGAAAGAGTTAGGCAGATGCTCTCATAAAGCCCAAAAACTCGACTAGTACTCATGACAATTCCTCAAACATGAGTACTAATCTTCCCTTCTTTGAACACACATGGACCAATCCTCCACTCTTAGACTTTTCTGAACTTTAACCGGTTGTGCAGAGGATGTACCATAGATGTAGCCGACAAGATCACGAGTTCGAATTTGGCGCTTCCCTCCAGTTTCATGAAGACTACCCAATAAGCAATTGTTGTAGAAGAAGGCAGCATTAAGCAGGACCATGATAATGGGCCCAGCTATCCACCCTAAATGTACCATGATGAGTTGAGGATAACTCAAGATGTAGCTACTGGAACTTGCAGCTACCAAACTCAATCCCACCGCCCACCATGGATCTGCAGCAACCCAACAACAACAACAACAACAACTTTAGACTTGTATCCAAAACCTCGTCATCAATTTCATCGGACTTCAGTTAGATAATAATCCCAAGGAATGAATCGTTTCTACATAATTCAATTTTCTTGTACTTGATGTACTAGAAATTGCATAAAGATCTCTAGCGTGCACACACAAGCCTATTAGTACTATATACTAGACTAAATTCTCTGAATGCAAACAAACACTTGAAGGAGGTACAAAAATGTTGATCAAGCAGTTGGAATTGGATTTTGGTGGAGCTGCCAGGTTTGTTAAATACCTTGGCCGATCTCATGGGCGGTTGCTGATGAAGGTGGAAGATTCTTCATTTTTCCAGGATTGCTGTCTTCAACTGTAAATGGTAAAGAGTCCTCTTCAGCTGGAATAGGAGCAACAGCTCCTAAATTTACAACTGAATGATCATTTTCAGCAGGCATTCGGAGAGATCTAGCTCGCTTCATTGAGATGACATGGACCCCTTGAACACCTCCAGCTCCATTATTGTTCATTGCCATCGATATTCTAGAGTAACCAAAAACTCTGAACTGCCAAAAAAAACAAAATAGCAAACTTCCTCCGGAGCTGCAATGAATATGGTACTACAATTGTGTGTATGCATCTAGAATTCTAGTATCCAAATGTTTTAAAGTACTACACAGCAGATCTGAGCCTCTGACCAGAATTTCCTACCACAATTCAGCTTCTGCAAACAGACCAAAGAAGACAAGTTCCGAAGTGATGTTTGCACTGCTTGTGGCAATTAATATTCTGCAAAGTATCCAAATGAAGAACAAATTAAGTACACAAAAGCTTCAGCTGATCTTGAATCCTTTTCCTACCCAAGTGATTTTTGTCTTCTGCAAAAGTTCATGAACAACTCCAGAACTCCAAGTTTATTCCAGAAACTCTGTTGCAAAATTTGTTAACACTGGACTCTCCCTCTGCAAGCCATGATGGTGTACAAGAGGTAGTAATACTTGATAAAAATGAATTTCTACTTCCGAAATGAAGGGCACAAACTTGAATCTCCTTTTCCTACAACAAAAGCTCTTTGTGCAAACTAGCAGTAAGTAGTTCAAGTGACAGTCCCACTTGAGCAATGTGCTTGAACCCACTTCACAAATTGCTTGATATATTTCAACTAAGTTGAAGCTACTATATATAGTGGCCACTACCAAACCTTTTTTTGGGTGTCGCCTACCAAGCCAAGGATATTGTGTGTTTAGATCCATTATTAGAGTATTATAGTAGCTCAAGGGATTTTGGCCCCTAGGTAATAATAATAATAATAGGTCTATTATTATATTATGATTTTTGAAAGATAATATTTTGGCTTGTGTTGAAACTTGAGATTAGTCATTGAGTTATATTATCTTGAAGGGTTTTGGTTTCTTTAAGAGGATTTTTTAGAAGATTATATTTTTGGATGATGAAATATTTGAGTTTACATAATTCTTCTTTTTCTATAAGATACGCTTTAATGTAAATGACAAGACCATAGTGTGACACACCACTTTTTTTACTTTTTTTTTTATTGTTTTATTAGGTCACCATAGTTCAGGTGTCACTATAACAATAGATATTTGGCTCCCTCCCCTACTTAAAAAATACCTATCCCCTAAGGTCACATGATCTAATACATCAATTAAAGCAAGGCTCCCCCTTATAGACTATTTTTTAAAAACACATTCTTGACGACTCAATAACGTCATCCCCACCCCCCTAGGTCACCTAAGTCTAGGGCTTGACCTATTCTTTTCCTACTTGGGCAACACCTAATTGATTTTCTTTTTGGATTTGTTAAAAAAATACATTCTTGAAAATAGTACCTACTTGCCATGCTGAAAATATGCAAGAAACTCTCAAACACATTAAATTTGCTTCATTAATTTGTATTGGTGCCTAATTGTAGAATATTGCTATTTCTAGTGCTGAAAGTAAATGATATAAAAAATAGATAGTTATCAAAGCAAGGTACCTAATTATTATTTTGGAGGTAAATTTTACAAACATTTTAAAAAGTTTTCAATAAGGATCCCTTAAATTCTTGAAAACATCTATATAGAAAACATATTTGAAAATAGACTTAAAGATGTTGTTTCATTTATATGTAGGTATTAGGGTATGTAAATTTAGCAATTGGCAAAAAATTTCCTTAGTTATAAACCCCTCTCCCTAACAATGTTACAAAAAAAGGTTGTGCATCTCTACTTGAAAAGGATAAAATTGGTAGCAAGGTCATGCCTATATTGTTTAACTTGGGGATTTTCCTTGCACTTCAGTTAGGACTTTCCTTGCACTTCCAATGGGGATTGGCTAGCACTTCCGCATATTGGCACTGGGCTTCTTCTACTTGAATACATCTGAACTGCACCTGCATTTTGGTTTTGAGACACCTTTTCCCTCTAGGGTTTAGGGTTTTCCTTTAGGGTTTAGGGTTTTCAGTTTCGACCTCGGTCGGATACCCAACTAGCTTGACAGATTCGCCAGTAAATTAATTATTAGAAAAAAAATCCAGTGATTTTTCCCAAAATAAATTATTGTCGAAAATTTGATGAAAATGCTTTTTTAATATTTTTACTTGGAAATAAGGTACCTTGGCTATCACCTGATTGTCAAATAATATACATTTGAGTAATTTCTTCTATTTTCTCAATTAATTTTTTTAAAATTACATATTATTTCTTTCTTTATTTATTTATTGACCAAAAAAAAGTGCCAAATCCACCAGGCTAATAATATAGTCTGCAATTTTGTTTCAAGACTTTCCTTGCACTTCAGTTGGCATTTTGATGGAACTTTCCGGATCTGACCATTTCCCCCCCTCCTTCTCTCTCAGCCACAGTGAACCAGCACCCACCAGCGCACCATGAAGGATGAATGATTAGTGGTCAGGAAACAGTTTTCTGTTGGGTTCTAGTTCCTTAGCTAACCATGGTGGTTACCTCAGTTGCTGTTTTACCTACCTACCTATCAACAACCCACAAGCAAGTTGTTAGTAGGTAGGTAGGTAGTAAAAACAACCCTTACCTATGTATAAACCATCTAGTTACCTAGTAGTTATCTATTTTCTTACCTATCTGCCTGTATATGAGACCTATTTCTTTACAGAATTGGTTACCAAGGTGTAACCAAATATTATCTCAGTTGAGGTTCATCCACAACTGAGTAATAAGGGACATCCAATGGATGTTGTGCTGGTGGGGTGCTGGTTCACTGTGGCCCCCTCTTTTGGGCTTTCCTCTCAGCTTCTTCATTTATCATATCCTAGTTTGTACTTCCGACCCCCAATTTACTCCGGAATGTAGTGAATTCGGGCTGTGAATTCCTACTAGGTAACTACCCGTATTGACCAGTTTCTTCGTTCTACGGATACCCCTTGGTTTCAGTTCTTAACATTTTTGAAGGGATTGGTCCTGGTCTTTGTTCGGTTTCTTTTTAGGGTTTAGGGTTTATGGGACCCCATTCCAGTTTTTAATTTTTAATTACGGGAGCAGTTTTGGTTTCGACTTTTTTTTTTCCAAGTTAGATTGATTTTGGTTCTCAGTTAAATAGCCTTTGATCCCAGTTTTCAACATTAAAAATATCAAAATGGACAACAATGTAAAGAGTAATTAAAAAACAAATTGTGCCTTGTTTCTTTTTTTTCAGCCTGAAATTTTGGAACAAAATTTGAACGGTTTCAATTTGGGAACTCACAATTTTTTTTAACGGCCCGCTCTTAGATGTTGGTTTGCTAACCGTCGTTGGAGTCAGCTGCGAGGCCAGCGTTCAGCTGGCACACTCGCAGGCAATCAGCTGCTCCCCAACGCCGCGCTGAAGTGCGATGAAAAGGCGTTGATTGATCTGGTAGATGGTCTGTCCTCGGGGTCGGTTGTGCTTGTCGACATGACGGATGGCGATCTTGCAGATCATGATGTGCGTCTCGAGGGCGGAGCCGCCGAACGTCTCCCAAGCCATGATGATCATGCGCAGGCCATTGCATTGACACTTTTCATCGTCGTCGAAGTGCTTCTTGGTGGCGACTGCCTTGGCGGCAACCAGACTCTTTCCCACTGCACGATTGATTGATGAAGATGGGCTGCAACGGGTGTGTAATCACAGATTTTTTTTTGAATGTGAAAACTTGAAGAAACAAGAAGCACAAAAGAAAGTTTTTAAAAACTTAAGATTTCTCAACAGACGAAAAAGAAGCTTCAGTTTCTTCAAAAAGCAAAAAATTCCTTCAACCTTAAAATCAAAATCAACTTATCTTTTAAAATCTTCAATTGAATTCAATTCTAAAATGAGTTTGAAACTAGACCTCGGGTTTGGTTCCAAGTTACTTGCAATGCCATAACCGGGGGTGGTTCCAATCCAATTAAAAGTTCCATTTGGTTCTAGAAACGAGACTCAATTGTTGATTCGAGTTAATGAATCGGAACTAGGTTTGGATAACTGAGCATGTCCGTGAACAAGATGGGAGAAAGTAGTTTGGGATTGTATATGATCTAGTGGTACATAGCTTTTGATGGTTGTTGTTGGCCTTGCCTTGGTAGGCAAGGATATTGCGTTTAGATTCAATAAAGAGTATAGTAGCTTAACGGATTTTGATCCCTAGGTAACAATAGGTCTATTTTTATATAACTTGTGTTGAAACTTGAGATTAGTTATCATAGAGTTATAATAATATCTTGAAGAATTTTGGTTTCTTTATGAGCATATTTTTGAAGACTATATTTTTTGCATGGTCAAATATTTGAGTTTCCATAAATTTTGATGCAAATGGCAAGGCCATAGTGTGTGACATGACACACCCCTTGTATTGATTAGAGTGATGATATCTTGATGACATCTCATTGAAGGATTGATCATATATTTAAACATGTGATTATAAGTGTATGATGGTCCCATGTGAAACACACAAAAGAGAATGTATGTGTGTCGTAACTCAAGTTAACTTCTTATGTTTCTTTGTGTATTGTGTGTAACATTAGTTCTATTAGGGTTTACATAGATCTACAAACAAGTGTAATTTTATGTTTTCAAAGCAAAGTTCTTATTTTGAATGACAGATAATCTGTTTCAAAAAAAACATATTACAATTTAAGTAAGATTAAGGCATGATTCAAGTTTATTCACTAGTGCCCAATTTGTCGATATTTGACTACCTACCTATGTAAGTAAAAAGAGTAAGACTTTGGGCAAAAAAAATGGCATAAAATATGAAGCTATTGGGAATTACATAAGAAACATATGAGATAAACTTAATGAACACATGAGAACTATAGGAACACTATAAAGGACAATTGGCAAAACGTTGGGATAATATTAATAAGCATGTGTGCAGAACAGGGATTAAAAACTCTTCAAATGCCCCTCTCCCTAGCCTTGAAATGGAAAAAATGAATTTGCAATTGTAATTTGTGGGTAGCCATAATTTTCTATTATGTTCCTCATTTTTGAAAATTCAGTGCAATTTTATTCATAGGTGACCCTATCATTAATGACCAAATACCGTCCACACATCTTGAAGCTTGTATTACTAGACGTAGCCACAAAGAGTTAAAAGCACACAATACAAATTCATATAGAAAAACTACTAATACTAGCCTATTATTATTTGACAAAACTAGGTGGCTCTAAAAAAACATAAATTAGTACCTATCCAGCCTTCTTTAATGTACAAAAACCATCAATGTTCAAATTGAACCCCCCCCAAAAAAAAACACACATTTGACAATTTTTATGCCTTAATCTTATTAATTTTCATCAAGTATTATTACTCATAATAAAACTCCCATACACATACATATATGTTACATTATAGACAAGTTCGGGACAGACCCAACACATGAGCCTTAAACCCTAAGTCTAACTAGCAGGAGTGAAGTTTGTAGCTTGATTCACACCAACCTATAGAAACATCCATGAAAGAAAAACTAAGCAATGTGGACTAAGATTGAAAGTACCTTGTATCACCAATGCATAGTTCCCTACAATGGCCACCACCAACCCACAAATACATCAGACTCCAGAGAGTGCTAAATAACTTCACTCTAAATTGTAAGCATTAACCTCCATAAGAGAGAGATTTATTTACAACTACCCACTCAAAAAACCTTCCATGTCCAGAAAACATGTTGGTTCCATACCTGGAGTGCTCTATAGTCATAAGAATCTACGTACATCTCAAGCTGTTGAAGTGGTGATGCTCAGAAGACGTGAAAGTCCTCAGTAAACATGTATAGCCAAGAGAGGCCATGGTCATCAATTGCACATGCCTACATGTACTCAGCAAATGTGTCAGTGAGAGAGGCCATGGTCACAGGTGCACACCTGCAAGTACTCAATCAAATGATGCTATTGGCAAGCCAGTTCATGGTCCAAAAGACTAAAATCCAAAATGGAACTCCAAACTGTATCAAAATTCCTCTCTTCCTCACATTTGAATTTACCCACAGCTGAAGCACTCCACATAAGACAATTCCCAAAAAGAGCCCAGGGTTTGTGATTGCACCTGAAATTTACAACATAAATGGGAACAATATTGATGGCAAGCTCCTCCACCTTGATCAGATCAGCAGGCATCACACTTGTGAGATTTACAGTTTAGGCAGGTGCATATAACTGCAACTTCCTCAGACTTGGTATCTGTCAGCAGGCTCCACAAATCATTGGCATGCTCAGTCTTGATCCAGCTATCCAAGAACCCTGAAAGAGTACAGAATTTTCTGACGAGACTTACATAGAAGTACAGAATCATGGGCAATTCACAAGTTATTGTTATTGGGCGAAGTCCAAATTTAACCACCAAACTTCACTTCATGCACTACATGAAGACTCAGCCGTGATCCTTGCAAGGTAAACAATCTACAAGTGAAGGAGATGACTAAGGAAAACAAGAACAGGGAAGATAAAACCATAAAAAAACCAAAAGCCATTCAAACGACGAAAGAGGAAGGGAAGATGGGGAACTTTCAGTTCATGATCTATTGAGAAAAGTCAGAAGCATATCAGATGACATCTGACATTGTCACAAAGCATAATGACACGTATTCAGGAGGAACCTCAAGGTTTGCAAGCAGATCAGGAAAATTGGACAATTGAGTTGCTACCCTTCAGAGTTTCTTTCTGCTTTTGGAAGTTCAGGGATTTTGCTCAAAAAAGTGGTGAGCAAGAAGCAAAGTTAATACACCATGCCACCCTCTCATTTGGTAAACGGATGTTACATGAAACAGTCTCCGGTGGGACTATTATTTGCTAATGGAACACAATACTGCTACCTCTTCCTTCTTCGTTTCAGGATCCTGTCACTCTTTGGACTCTTGTTCTCTAATTGTGCTACCGACTGCTTCTCCTGTTTCCTCTTCCTCTGTCTAGTATCTACTGATTGCTTAGCAGTTTCCTTGCTGGAACCTTGCACCTCCTTACTGCTAGGAAGTGCTCCAACATCAACCCCCATCTCCATCTGCACACTCTTCACAACATCTTCCCATGTGACAGCCTCATCATCAGTCACATTTTCTGTGTCTTCTCCAGTATCCAGAACTGCACCAGCATTCGAATCTTCATTCCCTTGTGCTGTTCCCTTGGCTGCAAGGCACAGCACAATTCATGAGCTACAAAGATCCTCTAATAGAAATAAAACCAAAACTCTGCAATTTACAAAACATCTGATGAAGATCCTTAGTCATAAGAAAGTACTACACATTGTGCAAAATTCAGCTGCAAATGCTCAAACTCCATTACATCAGCTGAACCCTACCGATACCTTGTTTCCAAATGCCACTTAACTGCAACCAGAACTGGGACACTTTAATGTCCCCATTCCAATTCACACACTGCATCTGGTATTTTCAGGCTGCCTAAAGTATCCTTCACTAACCTTGGAACATTAAGGAGAGATAAGACTAGGATCAAGTCATGCTTACCACCACTGCTTTCACCCAAGACTTCATCATCCTCTTCATCATTCTCTTCATCACTAGCCATCTCTTCATCTTCTCCATCTGTATCTGATGACACCACACCTTCTGGACGTGCATCATCTACATCAAAGAAGTTTTCCTTCATGGGCACTTTCCTGACTTTCTGCTTTGCAATCACCTCTGCAATAGCAGCTGCTGTTACAGCTGCAGCTTTTTGCTCATCAGTTTCTGGTGTAGTGTCTGCACTAGGCTTTGGTCCAGGTGTTGCTGCAGTTGCAGCTTTCACCTCCCCTCTCTTTGCATCATCTGTCTGAGGGGGAGGCATAAAGAAGGGAATGCGGCCTCTGACCCAGTCCTGTAGAACCATTTTTGCTCCTGTCTTCAAGTCTGGCTCCCCACCCTAATTTGAAACTCCACCAGAACATCATATTAGTCAATATCAAGGTAAGGGCTACAAGAGAACCTCCAAATCAGGCAAGAACACATTCACCATATCAACTAACACATGAATCTGAAGCTGATGCACAGAGTACTTACAAAGGATATCAGAAAAATGCATTGTACCTTTAGTAGTTTTCCTGATTGCCTGCAAAGCTGTGTCAAGAAATCATTGTCATCCTCCCTGAAACTCACAACTATTCTCATCAGTATACAAAGGATGTGGTCAATGTGTTTCTCTTGGTCATGCACAGACACAACACACTCTTCAAAAATATAAACCAGCCCACAACCCCAGTGTCCACAACAATCATCGAAATGTGTATGGGAGATCTACATAGATGTCAGACTAATGTCTACAAGACATGTCCAGATGAAGCCTAGTTGTAGCCATGAAACAATTAGTCACCAACAGTCGTTCAGATGATACTACAGTAGGCTTACACACAGAACCTATGTGCTCAATTGAAAGTTGAGTCACTTGGCAATGAAAATGAGCACTCCACAGTTCCTTACCAGTCATGAATGCGGTAAGCTCGCTTGAGATAATCCTTCTTTACTCGCTTCAGAACTTCACCAATATGCTCTGTGGCATCCTCCAAGTTGCCTATCCGAACCTGGCCCAGTTTTCAAACAAGTGCAAATGAGGTTCTCCCACAATATGACACTACAGGAAGCAAATCCCACCACCTATAAAGAGTGCAAAGAAGATAGACAAACTCAGAAGTAAGCATATGCCTACACATAAACCTTCTGCAATAGCTTAACTTTCAATTCTCTGGCTTCAGAATAAGTCACATATCTCTCATTGCAAATCCACAGATAGTTTCTTTGGTCTCATGCAACC
This sequence comes from Sphagnum contortum, assembly GCA_963920785.1. Taxonomy (NCBI): domain Eukaryota; kingdom Viridiplantae; phylum Streptophyta; class Sphagnopsida; order Sphagnales; family Sphagnaceae; genus Sphagnum; species Sphagnum contortum. Next base: position 892,954 of record OY987287.1, on the reverse strand, counting down.
AAGAAATACATCAGCAAGATAGTTTCTTTGTTCTCATGCAACCAAGAAACCCAACAGCTTCTGTATACTCCTGATCAGAAATATTAAGAAAGAGGTGGGGTGGAACACTGTTGTTGAAATAGATGGCACATTGTTGTGATGCAAGTTGTTAGTAACAGACTAAAATTCATGGAAGCTTGAAGGCAGACTCAGCAAACCCCAAAAATACCAATTTAAGCTTGCATTTCCTGTTGTTGAAAATAAATTGGTCAAAGCTTAACTTAGAAATTGAAAGATTATTGCTAGGAGCGGACTTACCACACCCTTCAATACGATGTCAGTCTCACTGTCTTGACTGTGATAGACCACACCTGGGCAGTCAATCAAGAAGATGCGCTTTGTAAGAGTGATATATTGCCAGACCTTTGTCTCACCTGGTATAGGGGCCACCTTACACACCTGCCAAGGGGCAACACTCCACATTTTATGTATGTCACCACAACAAGATACAGATCCTAACCCTTCCAAAGTGCCTTGTGCATGCAACAGGAGTGAGTAAACTTGTGTTGAAACAATACCAACTCAATAACATCTTTACAAAAAAAATCCTGTTGTAAATGCTCAACTTTTGCAAGAAAAGTTGCTAAATGCATCTGATACAATCTTGGACTTCAAAGGGTATGGAGGACAGACACAATAGATTCAGGGCAAACCATCTTAGTTCGTAGAGTGTTGATAACTGACGATTTCCCAACATTTGGATATCCAACAAACCCAACTGAGATGGCTTGCTTGTCACTCTTCAAGCGGGCAAGTTGCCTTAACAGAGACAGAAGTGAGCCCTTCACATTACATTCAGAAAAACATAGCAACCATTCAGCTCTCCTTCCACTCACAATACCAGCCAATCCACCAAGTCCCAACATCAACTACAACCCAAAACAAGTAACTTCAAAAAGCAGCAAGGGCTGCTCTATTTGTACAAAAGCTGCTGTAGGACATTGAGGGCAAAAGAAAGTGGGAAGGAAGCCAGATGCAAAAGTAGAGGAAGGACAGTCTAGGTGATAAAGGAAAGGACTAACCTTCCCATATGGGTTAGTCACACTAGCATGAAATGCCAAAGTGGGAAACTCTCGTGACAGAACATGTAACCAACCCCTTGTCACCCATGAGGGCACCAAATCACACTGCATCACAAGAAAACATAAGAACATTCAGGCTGATCTCTACTTCCAAGAATTCTCACCAGATCAAAAAGCACCATACAACAACATTCACCCAGACAAAAAGTTTGACTAGAAATTATCACACAGTTATGTTTGGGGATTGCTGTTTATGCTGCAAGATTAACAAGGGATTCTTCAAGCCAAATGGCCAGTTGTTTCCAGTTCTGGAACCAGCCCAACCTTGTTCAACAAAAGAATAAGATGCTTGTGTTTGCAGTTCTCTCGCAAATGTTTCTCCAGATGGAGGCACCTTGTACCCTGTGGATCTCTAGCATCTATCACCTGTCCAGAGTTCCACAGCATCAGAACCAGAAAAAGGATAAAAACTAGATCTCAGTTCATAAAAAGATCACAGCAGCTTACACTTCACATGATTCTTATCCTTCACAGTGCAGGATTTTGGTGGCAATGACCCTTACTTAATGAACTACAGGTCTGCAGAAAAACTATAAATTTAGGACATGCATGGAAACAGAGACTATAAAGAGGTACCTGGATTACAACATCAGAGGAATCAACAACTTTGTACAGCTCCCCCCAGATGCGTTTGCTCTGGCCCTTGTCAAACATGGTGTGCCGGGCCTGGTCCCTCAGACCATCATCCTTTTCCCCACTTCCAACTGCAGACTCCATCTCATGACTCTCCTCATAGCTCTCTGTTCAGACAAGCATCCTACTTCAGTGACCCAAGACTTAGCAAAACAAGTACCAGAAGTTCAAAGATGTAAACCAAAGCAATGGGTTCATTTAACAACTGCAAAACAAAAATTCTGCAGACACCATCATCCCTCCCACTCTTTCTTCTACAAACCTCGAGTTTCATCAACTTTTTGAACAAGACCATGAAAGTCATCAACAGCAAGCTTTGGCCGACGCCTCTTCTTCTTTGGTCCAAAAGCATCCTCAAAAGTCTCTGTGTCCAAAAGGTGCATCTTCTTTTGCTGCAAATGAAAAAAAAAAAACCATAGCCATCAACTTTCAGGATCCTAGCTATTTACAACATCCCAGCAAGACACAGAAGCACACCTACAAACCCTAAAGAGCAGGAAAGCCTTCCGCATCCAACTCCAAGATGCAAATTCCACGCCACATTCCAAACTGCAAAAACTTCTTCTCCTTGAATTTTGTCTGCAACATCTACAGCACCTGACACAGCTGTAATTAAGAGAGAAGGAAAAAGCAGGAAGTTGCAAAGGTGGTGCATGCAAGAAAGCTGCAAACAATGCAACACAGCAGCATCTATTCTGAAGTGGATTTTGGACAGCAATCTTTTGTTACAGTCTTTTGAGTGTTGCTGAATCTTCCAGATGCAGTTCTACCACACAAAATTTAACCATTTTTTCTGGAACTGAAGAAGGAAGGGATTGGATCAGGTCTTACTTACCTTCTGACGATCATTGAGCAGAGCAAGAGGCAATGTCTTGTCCTTGAGTATAACAGTGTATGCATCTGACACTCTTGCACGCATCTCTTCACGGAAATTTTCTAGCTCCTTCTGGCCTACAACTCTTGTATTCCCTGCACAAAACCACCGCGAAGCCGAATTGAATTTCAACAACAAGGACAAGGACAAGAACAAGTCAGTCTGCCGATCTTCTTCGCCTGGTGCTGATCAAGAAGAAGAGAAACGTACCGAACCAGCGACGATCAGGTTGAATGCGAGTCGATGGAAGCGCCTTAGATTGATACTGGTTGTAAAGCATGTGTCCCTTGCTGTTCCGAATCGGCCGAGACTTGTACATCTTAAGACGCCGCACTGTGGCCGCTGTGCGCGTCCCATTTTTGCCATCTCGCCTCCCTTCATCCAAAGAATGCTTCGGCTTCCCCTTCACGGCCGCACCCTTCGTAGTCTGTTTTCCCATCGCTGTCAAACAGCGAGACACAGAGAGAGACACACACACAGCGCGCACTACCTATAATAACTACAAGAGTCACACAAGAGAGGGGAGAGAGGGATTGCAGTAAGTTTGCAGAGAGGGGTTGCAGTAAGTTTGCAGAGAGGGGTTGCAGAGAGCCATCCGACGCAAGCGAGAGAAGAGAGCAAACGGCGAAAAACTCGCACATCAGCCGGGATGAGCGAAACCACAAGTTGTGGAATGATGGCGCTCCTTAAACCCTAAGCCCTAACCCTAAAGTGAGACGCTGTCCCAAAGGTCTGTGAAAGAGAGGAGAAGCAGCACGAAGAGAGATTAGCGATACACTTCTGTCGCAGGAAGGGATTTGTTGGTGGAGCACGAAGGAGAGAACGCAATAATCATGGCAGCAAGGATGGCGAAGTCTTGGTCCTCTACCACCAAGCAGGTGTTCAATATTTGTAGAAACAGCGGAGTCCCTGATACTGCGGCAACAACAGCAGCACAACGCGCAGCAGTTGCCACCAATTCTTCTCGCTTCACATCCTCTGTCTCATCTCCCTCCCGCTCTTTCAAATCTCTCTTCGAGACCAGGCGTCCCGCTTCCGTCTTTTTCAGGTACCTACCTCATCTTTTTCACTCCCTTGACAACGGCGAGAGAGAAGAATCGAGAGATCGAGAGAGATAGTGAGAGATGTCTATGGGTGAAACTTCGAGTGCCAGAAACTGAATCGCTTGATCTTTGTGCGAGCAGATTACCAGGAGAGTTGGCGTGTGTGCAGTCGTTGTTGCCGTTGCACAGTGCAGTAGCTTCAGCTCGGATGGTTCCACAGCTCAACGCCACTGCTGACACGTTGCTCCAAGGTAGGTACAAACAAACAAATAAACTTCTACAAACTTTCCTTCATCTTGCACCTTCACCCTCCCCCTTTTCTGTGCAACCTGATCACCCTTCTTGTATGCTTCCTTGCAGTCACCAAGTAGTCAGGAAATCCACCAGTGTGCAATTGCAATCAGATTTTCAAAGCTACTGCTGCTGCTTCTTGTGATTAACATCTCACTAGTGCATGCATCTCTGCAATGAAATGCTGTGTTGTGGAGATTACTTTGCACTAGCATAGACATGAAGATGCTGTGTTGTGGAGATTTCTTTCCAATAGCAGACATTAAGATGTTGTTTGTTTCTGATTGTGGAGGGGAAGAGGAAGTGAAGGCAGAGAGTATTATAAGGTTTTTGTGCAACTGGTTGTTTGTTTTGTCAGGAGGAATGTGGATTATTGATGATAATTGAGGGGATTGTTGCAACTGGAGAGAGAAGAGAGAGAGCATTGGAGGGGAAGAGGAGGAATACAAGAGAGAGATGATGATGATGATGATGATGGCAGCAGCATTCATGGACTGAAGCAAAAAAAAAAAGAAAGTATTCTTGTGTTTACATGATGATGACCACATTTGCTTTGCAGCTCAAGCTCGCTTCTTGAAGCCAAGGTGAATGCCATCCCCGCGACTGGCATCTCTGCTGCACTTCAAATGCCATAAGTCCTCTTTGACTTCTACCAGCTCGTTTTTCTCATTTATTTTTTTTCTCTTTAATGGAGTTTTAGGGGTGGATGCATGTTTGGTTTATGAGATCTCTCTTCTCAAGTAGAGATTCTTTTGGAGAAAAAATGAGATTTTCACAGATTTAGAGTAGCTGTTTCATAGCTTCCCATGATCACAAACGATTTTGTTTCTTCTCACACTTCATAATACTAAGCTTAATTTTCCTTCTCTCTTGTTGCAGCTGTCATGTTCTTGCCATCTTCATGCTTTCATTGTGATGGAAATTAGTTCTCTATTTTTCTTTCTCCTTGTTGCTGCTGGCCATGCTTTTTTGTTCTCACCTTCTTCATGCTTTCATTGTGATTGAACTGTCTTCAGTTTTCATTCTTCTTGCTGCCACCCATCATGCTTTCTCTCCTTCTTCATGCTTTCATTGTGATTGAAAGTAGTCTTCATTTTTCTACTTCTTGCTGCCAGTTTTGTTTTCTCTGTCCTTCATGCTTCATGTCAACATGTGAGTTTCAAGTGCTATTCCAACTCTTAACCAAGCCTCATTTGTGTTTTAGGAAACCCTAGGGGTTTAGGGTTTAGGATCTATAGGAAAGGGGGAAGAATTATATAAAAAATAGCAGCATAAACTCATGCTACTTTGCAGCAGACATTTTGTTGATGGAAATGTGCAATTGATGTTTCGATCCTCAAGAAGGGTGTCTAAAGAAAACGTGAGAACACATTTGGAGAAGGATAGCAGAATTGATGGACACAAAAGCAGACAGAGTCACAGAGATATATTATGTTATGTCATATAGCTTTTTATGGATTTTGCAATTTTCTTCTTGTTGATGAGCTGATGAAGGTTTTTGATAATGTTTTCTGAGGAGTCCTGAAAACGGCTTATTGTTTCTTTGAATGGTTTGTAGGTGTGGACATTGCTCTACAGTTAGTTAGATGACTCTACTTAAAATGTAACCTTGGTAATTTACAAAGCAAACGAGCATATGTTGTATGACAATGGTGTAAAGGAGGGGATTTCAAAGCAAAGAAGGTGCTTCATGAATTGACATAGATGATGAGCAGGCATGGTCTTTTAAGATTGCAATACTTTGTGGTTATGGTTTTTCTGAAGAGGTTCAAACCCCTTGCAGCTGAAACCTTTCTTCATGTCAACAAACCTTCATACATCATGGACATCTTATTTGTAAGCAGGCAATTCCAACATATTTTGGAGGAGTGGTTTTGAACAACAGTGCCAGTCATATGCCATGTTTTGGAGACCTTCAACAGCAAAATGCACAGGAATGACCACTTCCCAGAACATCTCCATTAACTTCATCACTAAGTAGCAAAACTTGCTCTTTCAAATTCCAGGTCTCCTCTTCCAATCTCTCCCTTCTCTTGAGCCGTCATCATCCAATCTCTCTCCCTCACCACTATATGGCCATCGCTCTATTGGTTTCCATTTGAACTTTTCTCTGTGACTCATCAGATTCTTTGCATTTCCTCAAAGAACTGGCAGTACAGGGTAGACTCTTTATCCAATTCTTTGATTTATTTGAGAACTACAATTCTAGTTCAAGACTGAAGACTGGTTCTTTGGTTTTGTGAGAACTGTCAGTTGAAGTTCCCCTACACCTGACTGAGACCCATTGGTTCTTTCTTTGGAAAAACAGGGAACTGCACCACAATGGACAAAACGGAAGAGTTTTTGCTTCTAAGAAAAGCTCTAAAAAGTTGTTCTTAAGAGGCATATGAGACCCATTGGTTCTTTCTTTGGAGGAACATGGAAGGCACCACATTGGACAAAACGGAAGAGTTTTCGCTTCTAAGAAAAGTTCTAAAATGTTGTTCTTAAGAGGGCATATGTGAACAAATAGTGCAACGCTTGCAAAATAATTTCCACATTTGAGTTTCTTAGTGAGGTGTGTTGGAAATTGATAGTGGATCAATGAGAGAATAGAGATGATTAAAACATAGATTTACAATCAGCTTTCCACCCCGACCTTAGGATCACACAAGGTGCTACAAACTTCATATGATTCACCTTCAACTTTTGGCTTACTCCTAATAAGAGGTGAACATCCCACATGCATCATAGGTTTCCTTCGTTCATCATATTAATGTTATAAATTTGATAAAATTGTTGTAAAATTGATAATGTTTGATATGAATGTGGCAAAATGTGATAAGATTATCATGTGTGTGATTTTGTGAACCATTAATTTTTTATGGTATGCATCTTCAAATTTATAGTTTGCATTTTGATTTTTTTAATTAATTTTTTGTGTTGTATATGATTTTTTGTTTCTATTTGTGTTATTTACTTATGATTTGTAACTATTGTTGTTGTAGTATGCAATTGGATATTTGTGATTTTTTTGATTTGGTTTTTATGGAATACTTTGTTTGTGGTTTCTTTTATGTCTGATTGTGATTTGTTAAGGAAGCAAATGATTTTATGTGTAAACTAATGTTGGGTGGTTAGTTGGTTTGGCCAATTAAAACCATCGGGTTTGATTCCTATTAGTTGAAATCAAATTAAAACCAAGTTTGATTTTTCAAATTGAAGTCGAAATCAAGTTTAAAATTAAATTTGATCTTGAACTAAAATTTAAAAATTTTGAAAAACAATTGAGGGAAAAATGGTTTGGAACCAAGGTTTAACTAATAGTTAATCAAACTCAATTACATATGACCATAGTGTAGTTTGATTTCCAAAGCAAAAACTAGGACTAAAATTGAAACTTGATTTTTATTTTTTTATAAACCAGATTAGAATTGAACTTGGGATACCATTTTCTTGTGAAATCGGACTCAAAACTAAATCCATTTTAATTTTTAAAATTAAAATTTGAGGTTTTTCATAAAAATAATAATTGCCCAACATTAATAGAAACCATTTTAAAGGTCAATTTTTTGTTTATTATGTGTTAAAGGTATGTGAAATTTTTATTCTGTTTATTTTATATTTGGTGTAGATATTGAATTTCATGAATTTTTTTCTTCAATTTTTTTATTCATGATGTATATTGAATTCTACATATATTTTTGTCTTTTTGTGGGATTTTTGAAATTCCTATCAAGTTTAATTAATAATTTAATTTTTTTATTAATCTTCATTTGATTTGTTATATTTTGAATTTTATGTATTGTGTTGTCTATAAAAAATATTTTAAAAATGTTGACTTGATGTAAAAATGATAATATACATATTATTCATTTTATTATTTCTAATTATTGATATTTTACATGTAGGTAAAAAACTTAATTCATTTTTGGGCATTATTTAGGTGTTCATCATCAATATGCATTGTTTATTATTTATATTGAATAGTGAAATGAATAAATATAGTTCAAGTATCACTACAATTGTTATGTTTTGTTGTGTTATGAATGATGAATGTATAAATTAATAAGAAGGCCTATGTATTTTGGATGTAAATATTGATGATTATTTCATCATAAAGAAGGTTATGTGTATTTTTGATAATTTTTTGATAATTTATATGTGTGTCAAATTCTTTTATGTTTTATGTTTTTTAATTTGATTATTATTTGCAATTGACATTTTGTATTATTTGGTGAAGGAATTTTCAACAAATGTTATTTTCAACAAATGTTTGGTTTTACATTCATATTCATTACTTGTAAAAGATACATGGTGCCAACTTTATCGTTTTTTGTTGTTTTCATTTTCCATTAACAAGAACAAGCATTGATTTTTTTTTATCACTTAATAATTTTATTTTAAAATGAATTTATTTGAAAAAATGTACATTAATTTTTTCTTAAGTATAATAGTGTAAATAATTTTTATAATCGTTGGGGAACTGAACATTCAAAACAATTTATATACATGCAAACATGGTTTTTTTTTTTTTAATATTTTCTTTTTATTTATATTTGAGTTTTGAAATGTGTTTTCAATTTAATGTTTTAGATGTTAAATGTTTTTGAACAAAATTTTCGATGTCATGTTAATGTTTTTTTTATTCAACTTGTTTCAACAATTTTTTGTGAAATTTGATAATGTTTTGATTGTAGGATTTGTTTCAATAAGATTTGATAGGTTTTGTAAATGTTTTGAATGTTTGATATGTTTTAATCAAATTTTATTAACTTAGTTAATTAGGTCAAGGCAAAATTTGTTTGTTTCAAAAAAACTTTAATAAAAACTTTCATGAATTTATCAAAACTTTTTTGTGTGTTCTAAAAATTGAGAGTTCAAGTATGAATGAGTTTTTTTTTTTATTCAAATGATTATTTGTGTTTTGTTAACAATGTTAAATTATTACAACATGCTAAATTGTATTATCTATTGAATTATATTATTTGTTAACATAACTAATTATGTAATTGTTATTGTGTGACTTGCAAAATGAATTAGTTTTTTCCCTAAATATAATAGGTGTATCAAATTATAACATGGAAAAAAAATGTATCAAAAACATTATAACGAGAATGTTCATTTTCGAACATTTTGTTTTATTAATCATATTTATGTTGTACAAATTCACGTTAATTGATATTTGTTTAAGAACAAAGTGTGAACAAGTTTTGTGGGCATCAATATTTGCAAATTCAACAAGTTGTTGAAGGCTACCATATTCAGGCACTTACATTTGTTGTTGTTTAAAAATATATTGAATAAATAATCCTAGGTTTCGAAAACATATATGTACATAAGGTGAAAATCTTTTAAAGTATACCACACAGGACAAAAAGGGCCTAGTCCTTCTTGCAATCCTTTTTTATTCTATATTTTGATCCCCATAAAAAATAATGAATCTAAAGTTGTCAAATATTTTAGAAGGACCATATTTTATACCACTATAGTTTGAAATTATATCATAATCATCCATAAATGTGTCCTTATATGGTAAAAAAAGACTAGGTAAAAAAGACAAATAAAGGTGATGATATGATAAAATTTTGTTACACCTCAAAGAATTTGGACCCCATATGACTCCACATAAATGGCATATATGTTTGTTCTCACTTGGGTTTGCTCCTCAAAATCTTCCTTTCACGTTCAATTTTGGTTTCTATTAAATTTTTTAAAGTGCAAGGTTCATTTCCTAAACATTCGACAAACTAAATTAATTCATTTCAAGGCATTTCTATATAACTATGGATTTGGTTACCAAGGAAGGTAACCAAACAAACAAACAAAACATCAAAAATTGGAAAGAGAAGTTATTATTTTAAAAATCTTACTTTTAGGTTAAAATCTTACAACAAAGAAACCCTAAATAGGTTACATTAATAGAAGGTAGTACCTTCTAGTCCCAAGCAAAAATATTTTTGAATTACATAACAATAGTTCCTTCATATTGCCTTCATCATTATGCACATTACCTTCCAACAATTGCCTTCTACTACAACTATAATTGCCTTTCATTGCAATTACTGTCATGTTCTAAAAGTTCCAGAATGACATTCCAAATGAAACTGAAAAGGTAATTTTTTTTCTTTTTTAAACTACAATATTTTATGGAAAGATGAACTTACATTCACACATCCAAGAAGTCAAGATGGAAATTAAAAAATGGGAGTACATTCAAGGTTCATAACTTTCATTCTCCATATATTATTGTATTATGAAATACAACATGGTTTTCTCCTATCAAATGTTCCCAACATCTCCATATCTCCCCCTACTCCTCTTTTACCATGTTACATATAAAATGATCCCCTTCATCAAAGTTCACCTTCTCACTAATCCACACATGGTCCACATCTACCCTTAGAAAATAGACACTTATCCTAATTCTCCCAAAAATCCCTTAATTGATTGGTGAACTAAAACCCAATCCTTCATCCACATGAAATTAATCAAAATAACTTCATCCCCCAATATATTAGAACCCCATAAGTAACATCTATCACTAGTAATTAAATAATTACTAGGATGCCCACTAAGTTAGTTAAGTTAGAAGATTTCTACCCTTAACAACCTTTGCACATTGAAAGATGAGGTTGCACATGTAAGGTTGCAACCCATGGAAAAATGCCACTTTCTTGGCATATTCTTCCTTCATCAACACAAGACTTAATGTTCAGCTAAACCATTCCACATATTATGCCATCAATCCACAACACTTGTTCTGCTTCAATTCCATCAAAGGATCCTTTTTTTTTTAGTTTGGCTACTCAATGAAAATCTCTCTTTAACCATAAACTTGAAGTCATTTTAGTTTGTGTAACCCAAGTCAATAAATGTTTTTTGCTTTTCCATTGCCCACCATTCCATGGCATGGCCATGCAAGAAAGTTTGCACCACTCACAAACAATCTGTACTATTAATGACACTTGCACGTCATAATGCATTTCAAGTTACATAATCCATTGCCACACTACATACTTAGACATTCAATCCTCAATTAAAGGTTTAAGCAACTTGGACTAAAACATAGCATTTACACTTGCTTCATGTTAAACTTCCTTTTTTTTTCCTACACCTTCTTTGAAACATATATTGATGGGATGATCCTTATCCTTTGAAAATTCCAACCACTAGTTGATTCACCATTTGGTCTCAACATAGTTTACAACTTCAAAAGTTGTTTCAACAAAATCACATTTTGCTCAAGAAGGTTAAAGGTGATGTTTTTAATTTGATGTTCAAACTCCATTTTTATATCAATGTAGATCGGGTGGGAGGTGGAGACAATAACCAAAATGATTTGACACGACCCTTGGCATCCTTGGCTTGATTTAGTTTGAAGTCAACTTCCACCTGAACACAAACCTCCTTGTCTTTGCTCGGTAGTTAGAACCTTGGGTAATTTAGGTGGCTTAAAGGCCTATTTCTTGTGGGTATTCCTTGACTTGGCCACCTTGGACATTTCATTAGGTGCCATAGAATTCACCTTCATTTCCAAGGTTTTTTCTTTGATTTGTTATCACGATTACCTTTGTGGTGTCCAAGTCCATAAAAAGGACTATAAGTTCCCTTGTCGAACTAGGTTTCACCTTACCTTGGGCTTTCTCCCCATGAAATTCCGCCCCCTTTGGCTGATGTAACATCTTCACATGCTACTTGGTTTGCAATTTATCTAGTCACCTTGTTAGTAATTTCTTGCACTACTTCATTCACAAGCACATCTTGGTGTGCTTTAAGAAATATCTTACAATGTATTTTTTCCCTTTCTTTGATGGGCAAGCTTGGGTGGGTCAAAAGGTGTTGTGACCTTTATCACTTCCAAGTTCCACACCATTATTGATGACAATATCCTCAACTTTGAATTTGATGAAAATATTATATTTTCTTATGAATTAGAATCACACTTTTCTTTGGTTTGCATAAATGTCCAAGAATGAAACTTGTTCCATTTCCCATCCATTCATACAAGGTCACAAGATATTAGCTTTAATACCACCTATCATATCATAAATAATTAACACACACGTAACTTCTCTCGTGTTGTTTATAATTAAGTTTCTAATTTATACAAAAGTGTTAATTTGCATGTGAAGCATGGAGGTTCCTTCTACGGAATGCATGGTTATTGAGTTGTGAAAAGATGATATTCAAATCTCAAACACCTTGCATGAGGTTATCACCTCAACTCAAAAGTGCCAAACCTTCTTTTCATGTTACATATTATATTTAAAGTTAATAATTGATTTCTTTTGAGCCATGCTCAAATTAACTTAATGAAATTTTCAATGTAATATATTTAAAGAATTAAGAATACAAAATAGTGAAAAGATAGGAGATACATTAACAAATAAAGGAGTCAACACATGGAATGGAAACTACTTATTGTTTCATCGGAATTACATTACAAGAGCACAATAATTTAAAATGCCCTTCCATTACTTGCCAAGTTCCAGCTATGAAAAATTGATCCAAATTCACGAAATTTCAAAGGTGATTATGTATGCTTAAAACAAATTGGAAATTATTTATTCAACGTTTTTTTTATTGTTTTGTCCTATGTTTTCCCCTAAATTTAAAAATATAGACATATTTTGTTTTATTCAAACATCCACCATTATGTTTCCATTCAAATTGATTTTAAACGTTTTGAAAAGCAAGATTGTTGACAAATTTCTTTTGCTTTTGTTACAATTCATGATAATAACTCCAAATTGTACAAGGCACACAAATAATAATTTTTTGGCAACAAGTTCTATTTCTTTTTTTTGGGGGGGACAATTTTTTCCATTTTTTAAAGAAAATATTTGGAATATTTGGAAATTTAATGTAAATTCAACTACTTTTGCTAATGTTTTGAAATTTTTTAAAATAAAATAAAATTGGCAGTTGACAATTTGAAATTGAGTGATTTGAAATTGGCAATTGAGTGATCATTTTAAATTGAGTGATAATTGAAGGCTACCCAAAAGAATCACATAAACTTAATAGAGTCCCCAGTTTTGATGTTTGGTTCCTAGTTTGGCAGACTTTAAAGACAACCCAAAACTGGGGGTGATGTGAAAAACTGAGGTCCATACGGAGGACCAACTGGGCATGACTTTACAGATAAATTTTTAATACTTTCCCAAAAACCATCAAACTGAACTTTAGTGACAACCTTAGTTTTGGAGCCCAGTTTATGCTAATTTTGGATGTTAACACGGTGCCGTAATTGTGACATGCCGCTACATTTGGAAACTGCTTATCTACTTGATAGGGCGTCCCTAAAGTCGGGTCCCAAATAGCAGAGGGCACGGTGGTGGAAGCAATGAAATGGCGGTGTCAATTAGCGTCGATTACAGGTCCTAAGGCTCTTCGAGGAACTATAAATTTAGAAGCGGTCCCAAAGATTGGAGTGGGGGTGGGGGGGGTAGAGGCGGCGGTGGAAGCAAGAAAGAAAGGTCTTAATTAGCGTCGAGTATAGGTCCTAAGACTCTCTGGGAGGTTCTTATGTTAAGGGTCTTATACTAGCGGGCCGATGGAGTTTGCGTCGCTCGCGCTTTGCGCCTCCACCGTTTTTCTCTCTTCTTCCCGTTCTCTCTGTGTGTGTCTGTCTTTCTCTCTCTCGCAAGCTTTTTGTTGCACCGCTTTTGTTTTCTCGCGCGCTGCTTCGCGCTTGCAGTTTTTGTTAGTTTGCAGGCAGAGCGTTGTCCTGGCAATAATGGTGGATTCAACCGGACATGATGATGAGCAGGTCCAGTTGCAAGACAAGGAGCCGACCAGAACAGCAATTTGGTGTCATTTGGCTCTCTTTTTGTGGCTGGGAGGTTTTCATGTGAATACCGTCGTCGCTGTGGTTTGTCTCGCAAATCTACGCAGCGCTTGGGCTATTACGTAAGCTTTTTTTTTTTTCCCTCCTCTGATGTCTTCTTTCTTATATTCGTCAAAACTGCCTTTCGTAACAATCGCTGCTTCTTCTTCTTGTAGAGCTCCGGCGTGAAAAGAGTTGTACTTCTTGTTTCCCTTGAGATTGATTTTCCATGTGAATAATACCGTCGTCGTCGCTGTGGTTTTCTCTCGCAAATCTATGACGCAGCGCTTTGGCTGTCACGTACGCTTTTTTTCTTCTCTCTCTGTGATGTAGACTTCCTTCTATTCTTCTTCAAACTGCTTTCGTAGCATTCGCTGCTTCTTGTTGTAGAGGATCAAGCGCCAAAAGAGACGTACTTGTTGTTTCTCGTGATTGAAATCTGTGCGAATCCGTCGATCGCTCGCTCTAAGTTTTTTCTTCGAGTAATTTGTACGCGATCTACAGCTTCTGTTGTCCTCTTAGATTTGCTGCATGTAGATCTTTGTTTTTGAGCTCGAAACAATAGTGGAGACTCGTTTCGCTGCTTTGAGATGATACTAGAAATGATTGATACATGTATGATTGGGAAACAGATTGCTGGCTGTGTGGATTGCGCTGATGTTCATTCCAGTTCAATATGAGAGTACTCTGGGTGACTTCGTTGCAAAGTAAGGTTCTGCAGACCTGCCTTGGACAAGTATTTTTTCTTCCACGAGTGTGGGATATTCTTTGAAGGGGTTGTCTGTTCATGCTTACAAGAGCAGCATGCTCAGGAAGTATCGATTCCTCAAATGTTTTAGTCAGAAGATCATTTCTTCTTGTAGAAAACAAAGAGAAAGAATAATCTTGTGGAATCAGGCTAGTAGAGTAGTATGAGCTGAAAGTGACAGAACGTCTTATTTAAAGAGGAGAGAACCGGCAGGAATTTCAGGCAGTTCAGGGGGTCTTTGCAGGCATTTTAGGGTCTGAGGCACTGATCGGTGATTCATAGCTTTACCAATGTCTGCAGCAGAAAATCAGAAGCTCTCTGCCCTGCTAATATATGACCTTGATGGGGATTTTGTGTGGATCCCTTGCCAGGTTCATTTCTAAGTATGCACCCAAATACTTTCCTATCACAGTGGTGTTTGAGGATAAAGCTTCTTTTGACCCAAATGGTTGTTATGGTGAGTTTGGCCCAGCTTGAAGTTTTGCTACTTGCACCCGCACTGATGTCTCTCGTGACAGTTGTAATATCCACCAAAGGCAAGATTGCATAGCCACATCATGCTTCAGAACAGGAGATCATTGCTCGAAGCACAAGAATGAATCAATAGTCAATGACAAGGACTCTGGAAAAATAAGAATTATTGCTCATGATGCTAAGCAATGTAGACAAGGTGCTTGGGTTGTCCAGTGATTGCAGCAGAGCCACATTCAGTGTTGCCGATTGGTCTTATTGCACTCGCTCCTCAAAGTGGCTTTTTGCCATTCACCAAGTTACGTGCTCTTGCAAGTACTGCTGTAAGTTACTTTCTTGGTTGGGCTTATGACTGAAGCCGCACTAGCTTTTTTTACTCTAGACAACAATCCATTGATCAAGTTTCAACTGCCACCCTAAACCCTGCAACTAGTTGAGGCTTCAAAGTTTTGCCCTATTTTTTGAGAAAATTACACAGTATTATGTCTGGTGAAGGCTTAGGTAATAGACTAAACCTCTGCAACTCATTTCTGACTGAGAGGTGTTTGAAAACACTGTTTAGTCTTTCAAAGCTGTACAGTGTTTGGCACAATAATCTCAACTTAATATCATACATTTAGTTGACTGATCCACCACTACTAGAGGTTAGATATCAAAGCTCTATCTGACTTTTTGTTGGGGGGGAAGGCCAGGTGTTCTGGACACCAATTGTACGGCATATCTGGTCATGGCTAGGCCTGGTACCTGTATCAAGGAGGAACTTTTCTGAGCTGCTTGAATCAGGATACAGTTGCATACTTGTGCCAGGCGGTGTGCAGGAGTGCTTGTACATGGAGTCTGATCGTGAGGTAACACCATTGCCTTCTTCTTAGCTATTGTGAACTTGAATATTCTTTTTGTGTTGCAGCAGGTTGCTTATTGGTCACAGGCATGTGGATGTACCATATCAATCAGTGTACCAAACTGGCCTCCCTATGAAGTGGTTGAACTGAGTTAAATTTGTGCTTTAACTAGTAGTGGTAGTACTGAGAGTAGTTCTGGATCTGTATGAAGAGAAACATTTTTGTCAGGCTAAAACTTAGAGTGTATGGATAATGTTGAAGGAGTGCACTTTACTGAGCTTCCTCAAGTTTGCAGGTTGTATTTCTCAAGAACAGGTATGGCTTTGTGAAGGTTGCAATTGAAGCAGGTGCTGCAGTCGTGCCTTCTTTCTGCTTTGGCCAAGTATGATACACCACTTCTATTCTGTGATACTTCCCCAGACAGGAATTTTCTTGCAGTTTCAGAGAGTACAGTGAAACTTGTATTTCAATTTTTAAAATTGAGTATCAAGACATTAGCTGTGGGCACATTGGGTTTCTGTTTTCCTCTGCTGATTTTAAGCATTATTAGCTTATGCCTTTTTAAGTTAAGTTGGTGAAGCTGTTGAAGTTAACTGGACATGCATGACACTTGCTGTTGTTCAAGCCGCTCCTCAGTCTTTTCTCTGGCTTTTAGGGGTAGGGCTCCTTTTTATTTTCTTACTTTTCTTTTCCTGTTTCCTGTTTTCTGAACTTGCCATAACCCTATTGTTGGGTCATCTCTCAATTCTATCCAGGCTCACTTCAGTCATGAGTCTGGTGATGTTCTCAATACCTATGGAGAAATGTAGGTGACTCTAAGTGGTTATGTGGCAGGAACCTGCATTTGTTCTCTTATGCAATTGTCTAATGTGATTGTCCAGACGAATATATATCACTGGTGGAAACCAAGTGGAGAATGGTACAATCAAATGTCTCGCAAAATTCGCTTCACCCCCCTTGTGTTTTGGGGCAGATTTGGGTACACACAGTTCTCCACCTTAAAATTCATGTATATGGGCTACTCCAATGTGTAGAAGGCACCAGTAATAATATGGGGTTTATTCTTGACTGGTATCCAAGTGGATACAGACATGTTCACTTGCCAATTGCTGGCCAGAAAATCTTTCATTTGAATGCAAAATATTCTGCTGATCACAAATTCTTCCTGTTTCCGAAGTAGGAGGTGACACTACTTAGAGTGTATGCTGCACACAGGAGTGGGCAGCATACAGAGAATATAAGAAAGCAACATTTTGATAAGTTTTTTTGAGAAGATTCTTGTGATCCTCATGATTGGGGCAGGCATCAAATTAGTAAACTTTAGTCTTCAGTCTGAGTAAGCACATTGTGAATGACATCCCAACTTGTGTGCAGAGGGCCAGTACCATTCCAGAAGCCCATGTATTATGTTGTGGGCAAGCCAATCAATGTCACCAAAAATCCAAATCCAACAAGAGAAGAGGTAAGCTGGCTTGCTGGCTCAGTAAGAGGTTTGGTTCCTTGGCATTACAAATGATCTTGGGTCATGATAATCTTTGTGAAGTGGCCAAGCATGAGCCCCTTATACACCTGTCAGCATATAGATCCTTTTGACTAGACAGAATCAGGGGCCTGGTACTAGCCACTACAGTATAGGTACCTATGAGGTTAAGACTACTCAGATATTGAACAAAACAGGGGTTCAGCACAGCATGGTCTATTTGCAAAATTTCGCCATGCTTCAACTCAACATGTAGAGAAGGTACACATCAGGTTGATAGTAACCCATTTGCAAGAGCATGGATTTGATGACCCTGGCATAGTGGTTCAACTCTTAGATTCAAAGCACTTTCAAGCTTGAAAGTCCTAAGCAGAGAGCTCCAATGAGATTTGTTTTACCTGTGCAGATTGCAGCAGTACATGGTCAATTTGTGAAAGCTGTTGAGGAGCTTTTTGAAAAGCATAAAGCTGCTGCAGGGTTCAAGGACACTTCACTCTATGTCTATTGACAGGAGCTAAATAATTCCTACGCTAGCTTTATGCTGGTCCTTGGATAGTCAGATCTCTCCAAAGGGAGGTCTGAGTCGATTATAACCAAACAGGACACCAAATTCTTTGGGCATTGAAGTTCAATTGGGTTGCATGGTTCCCAGTCATCATATTTCAGTGGCATGAAGTTTCAGTTTAGCAAAATAGCTTTTTCTGAAATGTTCCCTCCCTTGATGTTTGCTCATTCACTATGCAGTGCAGTAATGAGAAAAGTAAAGGCACATAAGTTCCTTGCATTTTTGTTCTTGCAAAGATACTTTACAGTCGCAGCCAACTTGCTTATTAACCCTTGAATGTACTCTTTTCTTTGTTAGGAGATGGGTTCTATATTGTTGCAGCGAGCAGAGTCTTGGCTGGGTGACCCATCAGCATATTTGTTGTTTTCTTGAGAAGCTCAGCTCAGCTCTGTATGGTTGCAGCAGCACCTGGAGTTTTGGTTGGTGCGCCATCCTAGATTTCTTTTCACCTTGAATTCTTGCACATAAAAAATAAAAATAAACATTCTTTACGGCATGTCATTAAGTGCAACCAAGTGAGCACTAGTTTGGAAATCTGTGTAAAGAACCAGCTGAAATTCCATTTGCAGTTGGATGACACTTTTATGCAGCAAGATTTTACTGCAGTAAAGTCAGTGTGAGACCTTAGGTGGACCTGTCAACAGTATCATGTCTTTCAGCTGGTTCGTTGTACCATGTACGTTATACCAGGTATGGTCCAGGGGTGGTAGCTTCCTGAAATGGGGAGCCCACACTTCAGGAAGGTCCCCTTACCTTACAGCCTGTACCCTACACTTTATGTAAGTCAATGGAAAGGTCATGTTGTGGGGTCGTAGTGGATGGCCATACACCAAGCCACACTAACAAAGCCAAAATGTGTTGATGTAGGTGGACTAGAAGACTGGGAATGAGTGTACCAGAAAACTTCCAACACAGGTAAAGCCATTTGTGTGGATGAAATTTTAAATGCTCAAAAATCAATTGTGTGAGCTAATAATAAGAAAGCATTGTCTGCTTCATTAATGAGATTGCAAGTTATAGCATTCCAAATTGCCTGTATCTGATCTCACCTATATCAAGTACATGCCTAAACCAAAAGAAAAAGAAAACTTGCGTATGTCAAGACACATTCCTAATGAAACTAGGCAACATGCAAAGGATGAAGCTTTCAATTATAAGTTTGAAAAGGAGTCATGAAACTAGAGAGGTAGATTACAGTTCAAACTTCAAACCTGAATGAAATTAGAATTCTTGCTCAAATGTTGTCCAAACACGCATTCAACAATTAGTGACAAGTGTTCATTGTGTCCATATTTTTCGTATAAATTGCATCAATATTGAAAAACCAGCTTGCATGTGTTTTCCTTCTGTTTATGGGCCCACGGATGTTGGCATTCCAGGGGGCTTTTGTTGTGTAATAATTTGCAATGTTCAATAATTTTGTTGGTTATAAGGTGAATGGAATTGTACTATGGAATGAAAAGTAGTTTGTACATGAACATCATTGTGGACATGTCATATGTGCATGATCTCAAGTCAATAGCATAATTCAATTTGGATTTTTTTTTGCAAGATTTAGGGGGCACACAATTAGGCTCCATAGATCATTAGATTGAGATGTGCATTGAAAGGTTGTATGCATTGATATTGGTGTAGATTTGAAGGCAACAATTTACAAGTATACAAGTTGTGAGCAAAAATTTAGGGGAATCCTTTTTAGACTACAACATGGGGCATGTATGTTATCCTTATGAGACAAAATACATGTTTTCCAGCATCTTTATTCTGAAAAAAATTACCATAAATGAAAACTTTGAAAATGGAATTACTTTTTGGGGGTTCAATTGCCAAAAGTATATATTTTTTAAACTAAAAATAATAATAAATAAATCCCGAGATTGCTCTATTTGGCTTAAGTAGCCAAAAAATATAGAAGGATGATACAAAATTTTGAAGGTGATTAGCTCTCATGGGTTCATGATGTATGTTGCACAATAGGCAAACATTGAAAAATGTTGAGAAATATAAATTAGACTTATAACATGCCTGATGGCAACCTCCGTAATAGAGCCTCCATCAATATTTACCACATTCGAGGTGCATTTAGGGATGCTTTTTTTAAGAGCATTTTCACACCTACTCAATACTTGGATCAATATTTGGGTTTTCAACAAAATATTGTTTTCATCCTAAATGGATATCTTATTAATTTCCCATGCCTCACCCATAAACATGAAAACAACAAGTACAAAAGACGAGAGGCTACTAATAGCAAACCACTTGGACCAATCATTTTACCAAACCAATCAAAAGTAATCGTTCGATTTCGCAATGCTTTTTGATAGCCACAATATCCATTGCACAAATGCTAGCCCAAAGCCAAATGCTTCGAATTGACACAATCTCTTCTATTCTTCGTCCAAAACATGTGCAATTTGTCAGTGGAGATGCTCTCATGATGTTTGCACATAATTATCCCTGAATCCAAACCAACTAGAACCTAACTGAAAATCAGACAAATATCTCACATGCATAAGTGCTAACTCTGTCAAATATCTTTTAATGCAAAGAAGTACAATTCATAGCCGTTCCATGAATTTATAGCGTGGTTGAGATACCAATGGGAAATTTGTGCAACTTTGTTGTGAAAACTGATAGAGAACAAGCATTTTGTCACATAATGGCTCTTCCCATAATTATGGCCAGTTCAAACCAGCAACAACTAAAATAAGGAATGTTTCATGAACTTCTCAAAAATTGAACTTGCACTTCAGAGACCACTTGATGTATATTCTACTTTTTCTCAAAAATGCGGGACCAAATGATGAAACCTATATACGGTGGCTACTTGGTGGGAATCTCAAATGAATTGGGTTCATGTGGGTCAAGCTATAGCCATATAATAGAGAACAATTGAATGGTGGTCATTTTTCCAAGTCCCCCCTGAATCATAAAAGCTACAATTGAGTTGGGTTTTTTTCTTCCTTTTATATATATGTTTGTGTTGATTTCTTCCACTTGGACAGCTACCATTGCCTCAGTTTCAAAATGATCACAACAATACAATTAAAGACGTTTAGAGAGACTATTCATCATTGTGAAACACACAACATCCCACAAGTGAACATCATCATGATGGGTATTTTGGTTACAAGGTTTTTCAACACAAAAATAAGACAAAACCATAATTCTGAATACAACAAAAAACTTCATTTAGATTTTATGCAATATCAAATTAACTTACTCAAGAAATCTTGGATTGCTTTATCAATATTCTTGAAATAAATCCAAAAAGGAAGTAGAAATTCACCTTTCTTGTTGGATGCACAATACCTCATCATAACGAAAGATAAAGCATTTCTTCATTTCTTTTAAAAGACAATAATTGGAAGATTTGAACATGGTTTCATGACAAATACATTTCTATTTTCATAAATATACAGGAGCTTCAACCAATCGAGACATGGAAAACATATGGAAAAAACCTTACCTTGTAAACACAACACAAGTCGTTGCAAGTCCATTGCACAACCCAAAACAGACACCATAAACATCAAGAATCCTGATATTAAGATTGATTTGTGTCAAAGAAAAACAGAAGTTTCCCAGAAATGTCTGTCTGCACTCGAACTCAAAAAACATGTAATTTGATTGTTGAATTTGTAGAACAAAAGCAGCATCATTTTATGTCAGAAAATTGCAACTGCTTTCTTACACTAGTTTCTATGTGTTTTCCAAATAAATTAATCTACTACATCATCCACCCATAGATTCACCCACAAGAATTCCCATGGAAATGGAAATGGATGTAGAAGTATAATATCTGTGATTGCTGAAAAACCAAACTAACTACCTGCCGATTTCCGTGCATTCTAGGAACCCAATGTCACTAGCATAAATACTTTGCTATGCAAAGTCTCCTACTACTCTCCTCAAATGCTCCAATGTCATGACATCCCCATTTGTACCCATGGAATTATGCCCTTGTAAAGATCTCAACAGGGCAGATTGCACTGCAAACAACTGCCCAAAAGCACCACCTTTTCCTGGCTCAATGAATCAAATCATCAGAACACTAAGCTTACTGTATACCTCTCAATCAAGCTTCACTGAGGAAAAGAGGTAGTGCACAAAGTAGAACGATGACAGGAATCCGATCGTGCCAGTTGCAAACATGATGGTAATCACCATGAGAATGGAGTAGCCAAGGTAGAGAACAATTGAAACCAGACCATTCAAGCCATGCAGATCAAAGATGAGGTAGCTAATGGAATACAAGAAGACATATAGTGCCACGGAGCCTGATGCAAAGAACGCTTTCCACCACCAGCGATAATCCTCGACGCACAGATGCATATATGTCAGCACCACTGAGACCTCTGCGCACACAATGACCAGCAACACCAACACAACCAACAAAAACCCGAATACGTAATACACTCGTCCCATCCAGAGACTCGACATGATGAAGAACAGCTCAATGAATAAGGTTCCAAACGGCAGAGTGCCAGCACCCAATACCAACAGCCATGAAGGGTATTTCTGTGAAGGGATTTCACGAGGGATCTGGTTTGTGCGCACTGGGAATTGGATCTGCTCTGCACGTGCTCCCAAGTAGCCTCCCAACAACGTCAATGGAACAGAAATTCCAAACCACAAAAGCAGCAGGATGAAGTAAAGGTAAAGAGGGATTGCACCAGTGCTATCACTTGCCCACAGAATGAAATTCAGCACTGTGAGGATCGTGAAGGCAATGCCTGGGAAGAAGCATGCCACTTTCCATGCAATCGATCTCCAGCCTGCAGTGTTTCCTTTCAAAGCATGCCACAACCTTGCAGCCACATAGCCTGCAGTGATGCCAAGGAAGAGATACAACAACACCATGCCTGTCAACAGCATTCCTCGCGATGCAGGTGACATGAATCCCAGAGCTGCAAACACAATTGTCACAATTGCCATGCCTGTGATTTGCACTCCATCACCCACCACAATGCACAGAAGCTCTGAGCATTGTGGTGCACGAAATACATCACCTACCACAAGCTTCCATCCAGAAAGCTCCTCTGTCATCTGCGCTTGTGCTTCCTTGTCAAGCTCCTCATACTTGGTCAAATCTCTTCGCACAGTTCGCAGGAAAATCACAAACACAATCCCCGCAAGGAAAGAGATGACCATGAGAGAGTTCAGAATGGAGAACCAGTGGACTCTTGCATTCCCCATCTTCAGGTAAGCATCCCACCTGCTGGGCCACCGTATATCACTGAGATCATACTCGACATCATAAGAGTACACAATCCGCTCTCCAACTTTGATGGGCTGGTGATGTCCCTCGAGATTACACTGGGCTTCTGACAGGTGCTGATAGTTGGGGACAGAATCTGCAGCTTGGGCATCACGAATGATGCTGCAGGGATTGACTTCAAAGCCAACCACCATAAATCGGCCTTCCAGGCTCTTGTCAGGACCAGCCATGCCAGCATCAACCCCATCTCCTGTCCCCAAAATGGTACCCATACCAGCTTCCATATCATACTTGTGGATCAACACTTTGAACTGGAGATGGTTGTAGAGATAGTACTGTGAGTCGGCTGATTTCCACCCGATGGGTGATCCAATCCATCTGAGGGGTTGGTTGTCTGATGCCCAAGTGTACCGCGACACAGGCAAGTTGTCAAGGATGAGATTCACCTGGTAGTAGTCATCGATCCTCTGCGAGAGAAGCTTGACATCATGCTCCGTGAGCGCAGCATGCACGCACACTTTCACATGGGTCTGGTTCTCATTCATTTGGAACTTGTAAGGCGAGTTTTCGATCTGATCCCCGATCAGAAGCTCGCCCAGATTCTCCGCCGTCTTCCTCACCCCCTCCTCCGGTTTGCAGAAGGGAAGACTGTAGTAGCTGTAAGGAAGCTCCGACTCGAACGACGTGATGGCATTCACTTTCACCCCTAGATCGTTCCCTCGTTTGTACGTCTTCAGATAACTGCCCGGAAGGTAGAAAGCTTGCGCGCAAGTGAGCAATCCCAACAGCATCAGCATTGCAAATCTACAGCTGCTGCAAGAAGCAGCTGTTCTCAAGCCTGACGCCATTGCTGGAACTCTCGATCTGCCTACCTTACGGATCTCACAAACCCTAAACACAAGCTTTGCTCTGTTCAGCCTCTTCTCTCCACCACCACAGTCGTCCTCTCTTTCGCTTTCTGTCTTCTTTCTCTCGCCCTACACCACCTTGTCCGGATCAGATACTACCACCTACTCCAACAGCAATAGCAGCAGCGGCAACGGCAACGGCAACGGCAAGCAGCAGTAAAAACAAGAGCATTTTCTTCTGATTTTAATTGTGGAAATGAACAAGAAGAACGTCCCCTCTCTCTCTCTCTCTCTCTCTAGAATCTGTTGTGAAGAAACCTTCCTTGTAATGCGATCGTCTTCACATCACGACAGATTCTTCATGACACAAATACGACGACAACCTCTTTGTCCGTCCCGTCTGGCAAGATCCACACAAGGAAGAAGACGGAAAGAGAGCAAGATTATTGAAGAAGGCATTGGGGTTCGGGGAGTAAGGACAAAGGACATGAGTGCAAGGAGGAGAGGGGAGGCGGTGGAAGAGAAAGTGCCGTACCTTGAGGAAGGGTTTACTACTGTTGCAGCAGCAACGCGTGCAATCGCCAGCAGAGAAATGGCAGAAGAGAAGGAGAAGATGAAGAAGAAGAAGAAGGATTGACTCTCCGCACGGAAAGTCTACTGTCCCCACCCTTCCCTTCCTCTCTCTTTTTCCGGAACCTCCGCTTCGAGCGTGCGTCTGTGCACGGTGATGGGATAGGTGCTGCTGCCTGCCGATCTCTCGCCGCTGTTTCTTCTTGCTTTCTTCGGCCTCCTCGCGCTTCCTAACAAGAGGAAACGGTCGTGTTTTCGTGAGATTTCAAAGCTGTCTTACAGTGAAATTTGCAAAGTTTCTTCTTCTTGCCAAGCGATGGTATGGTAACTCTTTGCGCTGAATCCTCCACATTTCTTACCTCTGACAATTGGTTCTTCGATGTGAGCTCAAGAAGAATTGGTTTCAGAGGAGTGTGCTCCTGTGCATGCTGCTTGTCTGTCATGAAGAAGTTCAAGCATGTCCTTGATCCCAGCAACATACTCCATCGCAAATTCAGAAAAGTGAAGATCACAGGAGAAGAAGAATCTTGTGAGCATTTTTCTCCCTTCGTGTGTTGTTCTTCTAGCAGGATTTTTTGTTTGGCAAGAAACATCTTTTGAGCATTTTTTTTCTCCATCCCGTGCTCTGCCTTTCTGGCAGAATTTTGTTGGCAGGATTTCTTGCTTCGACTTTTGCTTACCTCTTTGCATTGTTCATTAGATTGGCAAGAGAACCACGATTGCTTCAACCATGAGGAGGAGGAGGAGTTTGTCATCCTTGATTGTGGGGGGATCCTCTAATTGCTTCCTGATTCTCAGACTGGATTTGCAACAGCAAGTCTCATCTCATCACTTGTTTTCTTGAGCACAGTCACATGAAGGCTTTGTCTGAAACTCTTTCATGCATTGTTGAGCCACAGAGAGAGAGAGAGAGAGAGAGGTGTCGCAGGAAGTTTAAGATCAAGAGAAATTTGTGACAGTTTGTTTACCATCATCATTGCAATTTCTTGCAACAAAGGACATACAAAATGAGGCATGAGAATGATTGCAATTTCTTGTTGCAAACAAAGGACATACAAAATGAGGCATGAGAATGAGTGCAATTTCTTGTTGCAAACAAAGGACATACAGATGTGCACCAGGATGTTTGGCAGAGCTCACACTTTTGATTTATAAGACTTTTGTATACCACTTTGACCATGAAGTTGCTTGTCAGATTTTGTCTTCTGCTTCTACACATATTTACAGAAGACAAAAGAGGGCAGGGAATCTGCAATTCTGCTGCTCACTTACTGAGCTCTGCAGCAAATTGCTGCATCTCTGCTTGCATACGTAACTGAGCCTTAGAGACGATCTCTGGTCCAGCTTTCTCAGGACTCCCACAATCAAATGGAGGTTGAGGATCATACTCCATACTGAGCTGCACAGTTTTGGCTGTTGTTTCATCAGATATCAAAGCTACCAGCTGGAGAGCCATGTCAATTCCAGCTGACACACCTGCTGCTGTGATTATCTTGCCCTTCCAACACATGGACACACATAAACAGGGGTATGTTAAGTCTTTTTGATCTTCTGCAATTCAGAGAATTTCTTCACTGTCATACCATTATAGCATCTGTTTCTTGGTGAGATACAAAGTTGAAATGGCAGAGGTTTCTTCACTTTCATATCATTCCAGAATCTGTTTTCAGTGAGATTGCTCATTGAGATGGCAGAGAGCTCTTCACTTTCCTACTGCTACAGCATCTGTTTTTGGTGAGATTTAACATTGAAATGGCAGAAACAAGGAAATGTTGATGAATGCCATGCGAGGAATTTTGTTCATGATATTTTTACTACCTGTCGAACAACTCTGGCCTTTACAGGCTTAGCACCAAAGTTTGTAAGAAATTCCAATGCATTCCAGTGAGTTGTTGCTTCCAGTCCATTGAGCAAGCCAGCAGCTCCAAGTAGGAGAGAACCCGAGCATACAGAAGTTGTGTATAAGCTAGTCTCGTGCACCTTGTCATCAACAGCAACAGGGCAAAGTCCAGAAGAACCATCATCAAATTCCATCACAGATATTTCATCTGAAACTCTATACTTTGTGATCCTTCGAGTGCAAAACATGAGCATCATAACTTGATCAGTGCACAGTCAAGGAAGGTGATTTTTCCATCATGCTGTATTCATTCTTCACAAGAAAATTGAGAGCTTGATCTTCTTACCCACAATCCTTTCTTTTCTATGTTTGCAGATCAGGGAGAGCTCAAACACATCAATAGATTCCTACATGGATATTGAAACTGAAATACCTTACACAGCCATTGTAAGATTGTCTTATCTCCCATAAGGGCATCAGTGCCCATGCCACCAGGCACCACAACTATGTCTGGATTTGGCACCTGTGCACACAGATGAATTCCATACCCATCAGTCTCAAGTTCTAGGGCAACAGAATTTTTTTCCTGCAAACATTTCTCAAGGTATAGATTTTTGACATTATATCAAAGTTGTGAAAAATTCTTCAACAAAAAGTACATGCAAAATTCTTCTTCAACAATGAGTGAAAATTTCAACTTTTCTAAGTGAGATATTCCTGCAGACATCAGCTTGAAAGTTTGAAACACTACATAGATTGTGCTCTTTGTTTTTGTACCTGATCAAAAGAGGCTGTGGCTTGGATGGTGAATGTGCCCACATCTTTGTAAAGCTCTCCTGCAGTGTGGCTCACAAAGACAACCTTCACATTGGGCAAAAAGCTCAGCACATCATAAGGGCCCACAAAATCCAATGCTGTCACTCCTTTGAAGATGAGAATGGCTACCTGCAGGTTCTTCTTCCCCTCCATTTTCCTTCCCTAGCACTGCTTAAACTATTGCAAACTGCTTGAAGATCAAAGAGTGTGAAAGCTTGTGCTATTGCTAGATGCACAAAAGCAAGCACAACTGTATATAGATTACTATATATGTATCACAAAATTGCTGCCATTGCTCACACTTTGATGCAAAACTCAGGGGACTTTGAGTGTTTATATACTCCTCTTTTCCTTTACTTGCATCACAAGTTTGCTCAACTGTTGATGCTGTTGATATTTAGTCATAAACTCGTGATGTAAGTAAATTCAAAGTTCGAATGGGATGATCAAGAGACGCATGCACTAAAACTTTTCCATGAAAGTGTATATACTTATGTTATTTGAATGCAAAATGAAATTTGATGAATACTGGCGGCTTATAGGTTACAGCTAGGTCTTGAGGAGTGTTTATATACTCCTCTTTCCCTTGACTTGCATCACAAGTTTGCTCAACTGTTGATGCTGTTGATATTTAGTCATAAACTCGTGATGTAAGTAAATTCAAAGTTCCAATGGGATGATCAAGAGACGCATGCACTAAAACTTTTCCATGAAGGCGCATATAGTTATGTTATTTGAATGCAAAATGAATTTGATGAATACTAGCGGCTTATATGTTACAGCTAGGTCTTCAGCTGTCTGTAAACATTTGGAAATTGGTTGCACATACATGTTGATGGTTCCTTAAGTTGCTCAAAGAAAATTCTTAAAAGTAGTTTCATTGTCAAAACATCATCCCCAAATTGTAATGACATGCAAAGTCTCTTCCACGGTCATACCATTAAAGGCCAGGTTCAAACAAATCATGAGAGATGTGGAACCAAAGTAAGGGGTTTAGCGGTTTTTTTTTCCCCTTTCCCCCAAATTTGTGACATAAGTGGAGTGGCAACCATCCAAAATATTATTTAGCCAGATTTGGTAATTACAAATTATGAAATTTTATGAGAGTAAATTGTTTTTAGCATCCTTCTATATTTTTACTCCATACTTAAACTTAGGGCAGAACCTAGCAATTTTTTAACAAAGTTTTTAAATTCGAAATTTGGCAAAGAAAGTCCCCCCAAAACACTAAAGTTTCAGTATTTTGAAAAAAAATCATCATTTGGCGAAAATTCATCCAAAAGAAAAACATTTGTTAACCTATATTTTTGTTGACATTGTTGGAAGAACTTATTGCCTTCCTATGGTGACTTTGGAAAATTTTCCCCCATAATGTTGTGAGTTCAGTCCATTTTTAGGGGGGCAAAAAAAGTCATTTATACCATTCACAACTCTACTTTTCTCATCACCAGGATGCAAAATTTTGCCCCTAAAACAATTAAGTTACACCCAAAGTTTTTACTCGTTTTTGCAAGGAGCCATTCAATTGGCCCACCACAAAATAATTTTGAAAATTATTCCCCCAAAAAAAGTGCCTCCCTTTGGTCCACCTTCATAGGTTGTGAAGATTCACCTTTGGGCAAAAACTATGGTATGAAGTGCAGTACTATTGGGAACATCTTGAGGAACACAAAGGGAACTTGAGAGACATGTTAGGAACATCATTGAGAACTTGTTGAGGAACACATTGGGAACATGGTGAGAAGACCAAAATGCAAAAAAAATCAAATCCCACACAAGCAACCCCACCCTGACTTGGGCCGTATAGAAGGATAGATAAAGAGATCATGTTTTTTCCTTCCATAATAGAAGTCATTACCTCGGTGAAAATTAGAAAGCAAATAAAACATTGCAACATAACCTTCTATACGTATGTATAGATATATATAAACATTACTTATGCATCTTCTTTAAGCAAATAAAGATTCAACATGACAGCATAAAATCCTTATTCCTTCCCAGGACTAGAAGAATGTAATATAAGGCACATAATTGTCATTTGGATCAAATCATAATTTGTCACTACATGAGTTGTTAGCATTTCATTAAAAGATCCAATTGTTTATTTGATGTTCAATGACCAAGAAAAAGGTGAATTTGTTTTGAGTATTATGCACTGAAAAAGATTGTATGATTATATATATAATTCATACTCTCTTTAGAATATCCAAATATTATTATGCTAATTGCAATTGCTCCTACATACATTATTTATAGCTATGATTTAGACATAATTTAAATATTAAAGACTGAAACAAATAAATTATCATTCTTAAAAGATCATTTATAAAAATTGAAACATACTCTAAAAATTAAATTAATCTTTAAAATTAAAACTTTCTGTTTATGACTGTATCCTTCGAGCAAGCTTCCAAACCGAGAAAAATCAAGGTAACTTTTTAAGAGAGAAATGGAAGCCTCGAGACACAAAAGAAAGGTTTTGTGTTAAGGTAAACCTTTTAAGGTGAAAACATGAATGTTGGACTGAAAGAAGGATATACAGTTTTAAGGTGTACCTTCGAGGTGAAAGCTTCCAATATTAACAAAAAAGACAATGATTTAAAGTTAAGGTAAACCATTAAGCTGAAAGCTTCTGTGTTAACACAAAATGACTCTAATAAGGAAATCCTATCATCAAAAAGCCATCTTCTATACAAGGAAACTTTCAATTAGAAACTTCTGAAGCTCATTCAAATCTTTAATCTCCTACTAAGACTTTGAGTGTGTTCCCCACAAATCTCAATATCTGCAAGTTATTTTGTACAAAGTACATACCACTGCAATCCACAAACAAACAAAATTCATAACTTTACATGCACTACTACAGAGGTCTCCATGAAAAGCAAAAATATGTAAGTATATACATATTCTTCAGCAAACTGCACAACCCATCAATGAATTTTTCTATCATTTACATAACCCTAATATCCATGGAATCCAAGGAGCCATCTTCAGTCCACCACATCCAACAAAATGCTATCAACATTCAAAAAGTTGCACAGAATCTGTGCAAACATAAATGTATTCACATCTTGCATGATCCTTGCAATGAGACTTCAATCCAAGGACAGGTCTACCTATGAATCTCTGATAAACAACAAGAAATCTGTAGATAGGATCCCTGAATCTTCAAGAAGCACCTTTTTCCAAGAACCCCATAACTCAATAGAATAAGTCAAGTCATTCAAACTGACCTATGATGAATAGCCTCATCCATCCTGGGGCAAAATCACAAGGGAGAAAAGCTGCCTACCAGATGCATCCTAGCAGTTGAACTTATCGCAAAACCAGTCATGAAAGGAGTATGTTTGGATGATCAATAGGTACTGTCTCTGATACATCATACCTTAACTCCAGTCATCAACCCATCACCAACATCTTGGAATCTATTTTCTTCCCACTAAACAATTACTGTCATGAGAATTGAGAAATCTCCATACTCACAATTAAGAAAGCCGGAACAAGTAAACAAGAGAGATTGGAAAGCATTCTTTAGGATTTGTTTAAGCTGCAGAAAATCATGTCTAGATTGAAAAAATGTCAATTGACTCTTGTACCTGCAATGCAGCAACAATATAGCAGCAAATTGTGTCCACACTGTATCCTAGTCCTCTCCTTTTCTGCTTGCTTGGTTTTTCTGCTAGTTCAGTCTTTACAAGGTAAGCCCACTTCTGACAAATTCAAATCATCTGTCGTGTGTACAGGAATTCCAAAAAACTGCTTTTACCTGCAAAAATAAAACCCAGTGGAAGTACAATGTCCTTCTTTACTTTGACAGAACTTTCAGATGGTTATTCAGAGGGAAAATAAGAGACCTGTGCACATTGCTGATGACAGGTTTTCCCCTCGTCATCATAACCAATCCCATGAACTTTGAACAGAGCATCCTGGGGCGAAAAGGCCTCATAAACAGTGAGTCCAATTTGAAGAAAGGGATCTAACCCTCCCTCTGTCAGGAGGTTGTAAGTGAGTCATTCAGTGAGAAGGACAATATCAAGGAAACACCTCTGGATCCACCGTCTTATCACTCCAATGGCAGCAAGTTGGGGAGCTTGCATTTTTTCAACGACATGGTTGAGCAGATAATACTGGAGGAGAGCAGGCAGGAAGGATTTCACAAATCAGAGAACAGGCGCCGTAATTTAATCTCAATAGGGAACCACATAGGGCAAGGCATATATATCAACTGCTGGCAAGTAAATTGCCTTGGCCCAAACCTGTGCTGGCTCCTCTGCGTCCACCTCGGCCTTTGGCTTGGAGTGGGTTTTGAGAGGCCTTCGCACAAACAACCAATCCTCATCCGCAGTCTCCGACCAAATGCTGGTTTGCATAAGTGGCAGCGTTTCAGAAGCAGAAGTAGTTGGTAAATTGGCTGCCTCTTGCTGTCTTTGTGAGACTATGTCATTGCTATCCAATGAATGCAACTGTATACTAGGTTCTCTACTGGGTCTACTAGGAATACTGGAACTTCTTTTAAGAGGCAAAACTAGGAGTGGCTTCGCTACAGCATTGCCATTTGGTCCTTCTTTGGTATCATACAATAGATGGGGAGAATTCGTGGGCGTCCTCTCGGTCAAGCCCAAGGGGGGCCCCTCCCCTCCATCCCCATTCTCCCCTTTGCCAAGAGGGCACTCAACAGCAGCTGATGGGTATGACTCGCTCTGCACTCTTCCATTCTGTTTATCTTCATGAAGCAGATCATTGACCAGGCCAGTCCGCTGGAGCTTACTGGACCGTAGCGAGTCTGTACCAGAAGCAAAGCGTGGACCCAGTTGCAATCACGATGTATTTGGTCAACCCACAGACAGGTCTGTCATTGCATGACTTTTTGCAGAGGGAGGAGGAGGAGGAGGGCAGGGGTAAAGACAACACTGTCTAAGTGGACAACACTGTTATCCCAAAAAAAAATGAGATAGCACAATGATAGCAGAGAAGTGAGAAGAGCACTTCCACTCATATTTTTTGTCTTCTCACCAAAACAGTTCCCCACCCCCCCCAAACCATCATTTCTCCACTTGTGGTGTAATAGAAGGATTTGTAACATGTTTCTCAAGGTTCCCAGCATTGCACTGTAGTAATAACACAAAAGCATCCTAGAAAAGGGGTGAAGCTCTAATGAGTAGCAGGAGAGTTGTGAACAATCACTATCTCTCTTTGCGACCAGAACCCACTCTTTTCTTTCAGAACACCAAGGTCTCGAAATTCACTCCTTCTTTGTGACCACTCTAACCAAGGACAAAATGACAACATTCCTCTCTGCTCATCTGCAGAATGAGCTGAACAGTGCAGAATGCCAGATGCTGTTACAGTGATAGTCTGATTATTGTGGGAGGTCCATAGTACACCTTGAATCTCTTAACAGGACATTCCAGATTCTGGAGGAGACCTACTGCGGTATTTTTCAGATGAAAGGAGGGAGGGAGGGAGGGAGGGAGGGAGGGAGGAAGAAGGAGAAAACCCAGAGAAACAAGGTTGCGAGCAAACTTACCATGAGCTTCCCCATTCAAGTCACCAGCCTTTTCCTTTTCCTTTTCCTTCTTCTTCTTCTTCTTCTTGTCTTTATGTTTGTGCCTTTCCTTCTGTGTCCCCTTACCCAGAGAAACACAAGAGCAATTCACATCATGCTTTTGACACACACACACATGAGAGACAGATAGAGAGAGATTGTTGTCAAGAGTGTGGAAACTTAGAGATAGAGATTGTACTAGGGTTATGGAAATGGGAGGAAGCACATAATGATGATGAAAGCAGGCAGAGAGAGAAGATCCTTCATAACCTAGGGTTTGCAAATCGCCAAAGAGCACCTCAGAAACCCAAACAGTAATCCTATCTTGGAGATCCACCCTGATGCCAATGCGAGGCGGATTTAAAGCTCCAACATAACAAAAGAACAAAAAGATCACAATCAAACTCGCAATTGCCAAGGGAGAATAGGAAAAATGGAACCAGAGAGAGTGAGAAGGTAGACCTTTGTAATAGGCGGAGCTAGATCGGTGAGCTTGTGAGCCTCCTTCTCGTATCCCGGAGGCGGGTATGGATAGCAGCGAGACATGACGCTGAAGAGGAGCGTCTTCTTGAAGAACACCTCGTGTGTACAAAAGCCCAAACCAATTCCCTCAGGAGCAGGAGGCAGCAGCAGGAGCAGCAAGGAAGAAAGCGCCAGGACCCAGTCACGGGAGGCGTACCCCGCCACCGCCCCAGCACCATGTCACCACATTCAACCCCACCCTTATATCCTCTCCTCTCTCTTTCTCACCCTCACACACATGTATTTAGAGCCCTGTAATCCCCCCTTATCTCCGTCTCTGTCTCTATCTATCTTCTCGCGCGTCTATCCATCTATCTATGTATCCGTATGTGTACAATACAACATGTGCTACTCTTGCTTCTTCTCCACTCAAGAACAAGCTGCGCAATACGACAACAAAAGCTTACAGCAATTATGTGAAAGACGCAGAGAGAGAAAGAGAGAGATTGCAACAGCAGCAGGAACAAGAACCCGATTGCTTCCACAAGGAAGAAGATGAAGCAGTTTTTTGTTCTTCAGGAGGAGGAGGAGGAGTTTGTTTCGACAAGAAGAAGAGGGGTTTTTTTTTTTCTTTTCCTTCCTCCACAAAAACAACTGCTGCTAATCTTCTTGCCACTGCTGCTGGTGATGGCGTTGGTGTATGTGTGTGTGTGTATGTGCGTTTCTCGAGAGTTGTGCAGGAAACTAGGGTTACAGAAATGCTGCAGCTGCAGCAGCTGTCCCGAGGAAGGAAGAAAAAGGCGCAGCAGCGGTAGTGGTGGTGGTGGTGGTGGTGGAACTTGTAAAGAAATGGGACTTGGGTGGCGTGGGGGAGGAGGGTGCTCTTGGTGGCAACGAAGGAGAGAAAGAAAGAAGGAAAAGAAAGCAAAAGAAATTAAGAAGACGGCGGCAATTAAGAGAAAGAAACTCACTACCACTGGCTGCCTTTTTTTTTCTCTTTTTTTTTTTCCTTCCCTTTCAAGAATAAATTATCTATTAGATAATTAATTAACAATTAAATAAAATATATTCATAGAATTTTAACTCACATTTTGCTACAACCATTCAGAAATTTTCTTATTTTTTTCCCAATAAATTAGCAAAATTAGGCACTCGAATTAACACTTAAAAAAATTCCCAAAAATTCCCAAAAAATTCCAAATCTTTTTTTGTCAGAAAAATGAACACTAGTTAGTTAGTTAGTTAGTTAGTTAGTAGTAAGTAGTAGGATGATGATAGTAGGGCCTTTTTCTATAATTAATAATGACAAGTAGAAATAAATAAATAATCATAATTATTTTTTATTTAGTAAGGCCTTTGTTCTATAATTAATAATGAAAAAAAGAAATAATTAAATAATCATAATGAATTTTTAATTTTTTTACTCATATTTTGCAAATAAGGTAGGGACAGTAAGTACTAGGTAAGTACGAGGTACCAGGAAGTACTAGATTTCTTTTGAAAGAACCATCTTTGTTACTATTACTCTGAAAGTTTACTCACATTTTTACTACCTACCAGGCTACATTATTAAGTACCAGGTGGTCCAGCCTTCCAGCCTCCAGGTGATACCTAATAGAATTTTTTTAAAAATAAAATATCCTTTTTTTGGCTATTATGAAAATTAGTCACATTATGCTAATATATTAAGCACTTGGTATAAGGTTACATAGATTTTATTTTATTTTTAAAAAATATTATTATTATTATATTGAAATTTTCTCCCTTGGCCTTGCCTACCATGGCAAGGATATCCTTAGTACCTTGGCCAATTTGACACTAATTATATTATTTTCAGAAATGTTGAAATTTTCCCCAAAAAAACAAAAGAAAAACATTTTTTCCAAATCAAAAAATATTGTGCAAGAAAATAGTGAATATTTAGGATTTTTTTTTCATTTGTTGAAATGAATTTTTCAAAAATTAATTAATTAGTTGACAAACGTGTGTTGAAATGGCCAAGGTGCTATGGTATTGTATTTAGATTCATTATAGAGTATACTAGCTTAAGGGATTTTGGTCCCCTAGGTAATAAATGGTCTATTTTTATATGAGGATTTTTGAAAGATGATATTTTGGCCCGTGTTGAAACTTGAGATTAGTTATAGAGTTATAATAATATCTTGAAGGATTTTGATTTTTTTTAGAGGATTTTTTGAAGATTATATTTTTTGCATGGTGAAATATTTGGAGTTTTCATAATTCTTCTTTTGCCTTCAGATATGTTTTAATGTAAATGGCAAGAACACGGTGTGGCACAACCCCTTGTTTTCTTTGTTTGTTGTGTTGAGATCTCCCAAATGATGATACCCCGTCCTCCCCTCCCACCCGCTCTTGGTACCATTGGAAAGCCCTCGATGCGTAGGGGTGCACAAAGGTGGTTTTGTCATGTTTAGACCTATGGTGCAAGAGTTATTGAATATTGAATAATTTTGTCAAAAAAATTTAATTAAAATTGAAGAAATGAAAATTAATTTTTTGAAGAAATTGGACCATGTTTGGTATTGCTAGAAAGCTTCAATGAGTAGGATTTTATGGAGGTGAATTCATGATTTTTAGACACAAGTTGTGAGCGATATTGAATTAAGTAATTTTTGACATTAGAATATCAATTAAATGACAAAATGTGGCTTTGAAAGGAGAAATTAATTTGGTAGCAAGTTCCCACTTGGGCCAATGGTAGATGCCATGTTATCTACCTATCTATTTATAAATTTTCACTAAAAATTATTTTTAAATTTGTTTTCACATTTGTGATTTTTCTTCATGATCATGTTCACACTTGGGCCTAGTGCACAAGCTTGTTGCCTTTAAGTAGATTTTTGCTACTACATTATGTACGAGGTAAAAGGAAAAAATTTCAAAAGATTTGTAATTTTTGTTATTATCATGCAAATTATTCATCTTTTTGTTATTGCATTATTAAGTATTAAATAGTAGCTATTAGGTAATAACAAACTTTTAAGAAAACCCATTTTTATTAATATCATCAAAATTATTGCCATT
The DNA here is from genome assembly GCA_963920785.1 of Sphagnum contortum. Lineage (NCBI taxonomy): Eukaryota > Viridiplantae > Streptophyta > Sphagnopsida > Sphagnales > Sphagnaceae > Sphagnum > Sphagnum contortum. The sequence continues at coordinate 856,728 of OY987287.1, read as the reverse complement.
TTTTTTTCTAAACTAAGTTCTAGGTACCACGTAATAATTGATTTTCAAAAGATGAAACCTAAATTTTTGTTATAACGAAATTTTCTCACATTTTGTTACTACATTAAACATCTCTTATATGAAATGTTACTTCACAATAGTAGGCAATGTAGCATGATAATTCATCAATTTACAACCTCTCTTCAAATACATTGTTTGTTTTTGCTAAGTAGCAAACACAACATAATGATTTGGTAAGCTATCAATAATTTAATCGTTTTAGAAGTGGTAAGTTATTTTCATAAATAATGAATTATTCATAGTTTGGTATTTTTTCAAAATATGTACAATCACATGCTTATTGCAACTAGCAAGATTTCATTTTTTGTGTAGCATATTAAACTACTAATCCATTGTTGAACTTATATGTTTCTTTTTTTTTATCTTTTCATATTTTTTTGATTTTTTCTCATGTGGGGTTGAATTTCATCTTGTTCATACTTTTCATTTACATCTTTGTAGGGCATAAACATATAATATTTGCAACATATTTATGTGTATTTTCTATTAATGAACAATAAATTATTAATTACATCAGCAATATTTTGCAAGGAAAAGGAGAGGCATGGGAAGGGGAAGATGCATGCTTGCATGTCACTTCATCATAAGCAAGTGAAAGTAATTGGAATGCCATCTACAATAGATGCAATGTTGTAAACAACAATCGCAACATTGAAAACAATTATATTATTAAACACAATAGCATCAACTGCAATGTCAAGATCAACTACAATGTCATAAGCAATGCTAAACATAGGAACACAACAACATCAATGTCAAAATCAATTACAACATCACAAACATGCTAAACACAAATTCGAGTCCTTTTCAACAAAGTAATTAAGAACATTCAAGGTGTTGGTAGTGATGAAATGCAAAAAATTGGAGCATGTAGCTTTATAAAATTGGTCAATCTCTGCTTTCACATGGTACGTACCATATGGGATAAGATTATAAAAGAATTGTAGAAGATGACAACATTGAAAAAATTTCACAATGGAAAAGTGTGAAAAGATAAATGAAACAATTTGAATTCCAATTACCAAAAAATTTCAAATTATCACATGGGGATTAACCATGCTATCCGTTCTAGGATTTGACAACTTAAAAATGCAACCACCACCATCTTCCAAATTAAACAATTCAATAAGGAACTATATGATGTTAATCAAGCATTCCAAAAAGAGATGATGATGAATACATTTAGACCAGGCCTCATAATAAGTGGCATTTGCCACTTTTTATCCTTTTTAATATAAAGTGGCGCGGCGCCAAGATTGGCGCCACTTGCTACCCCAAAATATAATTTTCGCCCTAACTATCAAAAAAGTGTGGTTCTTACGCTCAATCATGTGTATTTACAATGTGTTCATATTTACTAGACAGGAATGCTGCGAAGTAGCTCGGTTTGCTTGCACTGGAATATGCCTTCTAAAGAAAGATTAGCCAAAGACAGCCGAGTGGGATCGCGTTCCCACTTGGCAATTGAAAAATCGCCCTCCACAGATGTCGAGTTGTGAAAAACAGTAGCTAATCCCGCAAGCACTGCACGCATTTCCATGAAGCGATCGTCTACAACATTCCAGGCCACATTGAAATCGGTAGCAACTGCAAGATTGTCAATCTTTGACTTGAAAAGCGGCTCGTTCATGTACGCGTAGCGATAGTCGTAATGATCCTGCTCGGCTTGATCGATCTCGATTTCCGTCCATCCGGATTCTTTTAGCCGAACTCGTAGCAAATCGAGGACGTCCTTCATAAATTGGCGATGCGACATAGACGCGATCTCCCCGGGCATCACCGGCGGGGCCTCCTCGATCGACGCCAGGTTGTTCCTATTGCGCTCGGCAATTATCTGCGACATGTTGGCCACCAGATCGACGACGTAGCCGACGATTTCATGGTGAACAAGTTGCAACTCGTTCACATCTAGCTCTTCAAATCGGTCTCGAGAGAAAGATCCGTCGCGCTCTGCGATGCAGTCAGTGACTGTGTCGAACTCGACCCACCAGTCGGCGTTGATGTAGTACAGCTGGGCATCATAGCCGTCGGGTGACTCAGCAACGATGTTGTGGATGTTCCACAATGAGATGATGGAAGTAATGGTGTTCGCAATCATTTCGCGCTGTTGCGAAAAAACGAGCAAATTACCTTGCAGCTTCACGAACAGCTTGTTGATCTCTTCGCCAACGGGTACAATATCGCTCGCGATGATCCACCAGATTGTCGATGGCGCTTGATGCGAATGTTTCTCTTCGATATGCTGAAACAATCGCATGCGATGCTTCAGCATCCACGAAAGCATAGTCGTGACGTGCGTCCAGCGGTTGATATCCCTGGGGCAGGTTGTGCCCATTTTAGCAATCAGAATCTGCTGAGCGCGGAGATAGACCGAAAACGCATGAGCGTCTTTGTAAAACTGGCCATCCTGGATATTATTCATTCCACTCTTCATGTCGAGGTCGAGTTGGTGCAGGGGGCACCAGATCCTGTAGGTCGGGTGCGTTGCCTGTTGCACGAGTTGAGTGACAACGCCGGATATTCGTCCGGTCATCGTAGGCTCGCCGTCCGTCGTGATACCAAGAAGCTTGTTGCGCCAGCGATCGTACAGACTCGTGAGCAACTTGACCACCGTCTTGGTAATATTGTTGGCGGAATGTCGCTCAAAGAACGGCAAGATGGCCAGATGAAGGTTGTAGAGCTTGCCAGCGATACCAACGCGAAGACGCACGTCGAAAAACGACATACCGCGATGTGTGGAATCGTCGCAAGCAATGGAGAATGCCCACACGCGCTTGCGGGCGAAAATGGATGCCATGAGCTGCAAGTTGATGCCAACTTGAACGCGTACAAACTGGCCGATCGTGTAGTCGCTGATGCCAGACAATAGCGGATTCTTGCAGATGGTTCTGTGTTGCGCAATGATGAGAGTTGTTTGGCGAAATGAAAGCCCGATTGACGTGTGCGCAATGGCGAGGTCGAAGCACAGCACGGTTTTGATTTCGATCTTGTACGGAGCGTCAGGATCTGCATCATCAGCCTTGACAAAAAGTTTCAAAGCGTTTCTCTTGGTAATGAGTTCGGCATCCTGGTCGCTGTCATCCTCTTCCACATCACCTTCTGGATGCTAGAACATGTCCCCGATCACATCCTCAACAATCTTTGAATTGACTTCAAACTTGATGGAGTCGCTCGTTTTGGGGAAGAACGATGATATCGTTCATGTTTTGTTGTTGAGGAACGCGACCCTCTGTTGCACAGTCATCGCCTTGTGCTCTGCCCAACTCGCACAATGCTCACGTTGGTGATGTCTCTCATACAACTCCTTGTGAAATGGGAACGTGAACAACGTTGGTGCAGTCTTCTTGGATCGACAGCGGCGTTTGAGTGAACGATTCGCTGGTAGGATTGGATCGTCGTCGTCTGTGTCCGAGCTGGACGACGGCTCCACCCGATAGTCCTCTCTGCCAATGATGACACAGAGCTGGCATTCAACGGCCGAGGCAAGGCTGGTCGCTGCATCTCGCTGGACGATTTTGAACGCGAACTCAGTTAAATGCTTGCTTTTGGAATGGCGTCTTTCGTTTCGACGACATCGCAACGACGTGGTCAAGGGACGTACTCGTAGACATGCTCGCCAGACAGAGTCACAGACGAAACGATGAGTGAAGACTATGAACTTCACAGTGAAGTTGGAACGCAAGCGATGTTGATTCAGCGCTAGCTGATGCACTGCAAAGTGGAAGCTGGAAAGCGACAAAGCTTGTGGCGCGTTTTTTGAAAGTTTTTGAAAAAAACTTATATAATATAATGTGGCGCGGAGGCCTACGGAGCAAGTGGCATAAGTGGCGTCTAAAAATAGAATGCCACCTCTTATGAGGCCAGATTTAGACACATGAAAGATTTTCATGCCAAAGGAGACATTGTAATTTATCTACCACCAAGCTAGACATAAAATATCTTTTTGCACATCATATATTAATGATGCAATTTAAGCTTATAGGAGATGATTACATGATTAATGAACATGGAAATGAAGGAGTACAAGTTGCAAATGCAAATGGAATACAAAAGAGTTAAGTAACTTTCATAACCTAAATGAATTCTCGCAATCCAACCAATGCAATCAACATTACATTTTTTTCAATCTTGTGTACACTCCATTTACACTTATAAATCATTCAACTACACCAGTAACGCTCCAAAATACAATTATGAAACACATAAAATCAAAGGCCAAAACCCATTAATAGGAGCCACCAACACCCTTTTGAATCACTATGACTAGTCTTGATAGTATGATGTGGCAACACGAGATTGGTTGAAAAGCCTAAAATAATGTTAAACAATAGTGTTTGGACAATATTCTACATCATTTCATTGTGTTGAAAGTCAATGTTACGAGTTTAAAAATGTGTTGAAAATTATTTTATATTCATTAAATCACTTTAAAACCTGTCCAACTTTTATATTGATATATTAAAAAATACATTATAAAAATACAACACATATTTTCAACATTAATTTAGTTCTTGAGACTTGTAAATGTACTAAAAATTATTAGTTACACCCAAATTGGATCCTATTAATGTGTTTTTATCTTCTAATGTTTTGTCCTTGATACTTAAAATTGCAAATAAGAACAACAAAGTCATTATTGATGTTATGGGATGCATGCATGTCACACAATTGGTGATTGAAAAGCCTTGCAAAAACTCCATCAATATACAAATCAAATAATAATTAAAGTATGCAAAGGCCAAAAAAGGAAAATGCATTATGTAAACAAAAATTTGTTAGTGTTCTTGAAAATATGAATGCAACAATGTGCCATATTTTCCTTCAAAGCAAGGTTGAAATGCCTTCACATGTGGAATTATTGTTAAATTATTTAAATAATGCAAATCCCAAAAAAACACACATGATGATAACGATCAATAACATAATTGAAAAAATGAAAATAGTTCAGTTTTATAGATGTTAAAAATGTTGAATATCCGAATTCAAGCTTCAATCTAACAATGTTTTGATACTTGTTTGCATGTGCATTTTAACCACAAAAAAAAGCTTGATGTTATTCAATGCCTTCAAATTTGAGGCCTATATTTTTAATATATTGTTCCAACTATGTTTGTCAAATGCAATTTTAAAAATCTCATTACCTTATATAAGTACTTATTCAAATTTAACATCAATGCTTAAATTTCATGGTTTGTGCTTCATCCTTGCATCTAGCTAATTATTTTCAATTTCTAATTGGGTCATATAAAAGTTTCTATATTTTCATCTTTACCATTCAAAATTAGATTTTCGATCATGCAACAACACATGACAACATTAGGTAGAAATGGATATCTAGGCTTGTCTTGAGTAGAAGTTCCCTAAACATTGTACGATTTTTTTGCCATGACACAATTGCCAATTGAATAATGTTTTGAGAATGATATATTGGGCACTAACTTGGTTATGAGGTACCATAAACCAAGGCAAAAGGGGATACCAAGATGTATGGTAAGATCCCTTCTCCTCCACATTCAACTATAGGGTGAAAACACACTATGGGAGGGGCCAATGTAGGTAGTTTCATGACATGTGCGGTAAAATATATATTTGCAAAACATGTTGCATTCAATTGTGTGTTTCATATTTTATATTTGGGCTTGATATTTTGATTTTCACAAATTTAATGCTATCTAATATTATTTCAAATAAAAATTTAATTCAAAAAATAATGAGTATATTTATGGTATATGTAATATAATAGAACCCTTTTTTTGTGGATTGCACTTGGAACTTGGGCTTGAACTAGTCAACCAAAAAATGTTTGAAATGAAATTTTTTTAAATGACCCACCTCACATATCTTGTCATCTTCCATTTGAAAATGATTGTTTCTGAAAATGTTAATTTACCACATACTTATGGTCATCACCCTAAAAAACATAAATTTGTGATATGATAATTGTGAAACTCTTCACATAGTTCACAAATTTATTCCAATGGTATGGAATTATAATGTTTAATAAATATTAATTTTTTTATAAAGACTAAAAATCATTTCATTCCTTTTTTAAAGTATATATTCATTTTTTAATACATTGTGACGTATATTTTTTGTCACAAATATATTTTTAACATCAGATCATATGAAATAAAAAAGTGGATATGATTTTTTTGACACTTAACTTAGCAATTTGACTTCTTTGGGTTTTGACCTACAATAATATGCAAAAATTATAAGAAAACCCTTCATAATAATGACATGGTTGAAGGTTAAACATGGGACCCTTGAAAAATAATACAATGTAACAACAATCTTGGCCTTTCCCTTAGTGTGTTTTCACCCTTAAAACATATTTTCATTATTGGCCCAATGATATTTTTCTTAAAAAAGTTGTAAGATTTGGGCATCATCCCCAAAGCTAGGAATACCAACAAAAATATTTCAAAAACATTAATGGTGACCCATTACTACTTACACCTAGATGTTGTAACCTTTAGACTTGACATTATGAGAGATTGTGTCCATGGAAATCTCATTACCCTGCAACTAGAGCTTTGAAACAATTAATATGTAACTATGCTATTACTATTCCATGGAAATGCAAAAAATTATCCCATGAAAATATGGGGAATTTAAAAATAAAATATCATATCAGAAATTTGTGATTTTTATTACATTGCATATTAGTCCTATGATGGACCTATTACATATGGATATATACATTGTATCTATGTTTGGTCAACCATGTTTGACTTTGTTAACAAGTTGCATGAAAGTCACATATGACAACTATAATACATGAAACACACATTAACAACTTGTTTGCAACTACCCAACTACTAGTTGCAACAATAATAATAATTAGTTTATTAATGTTATAATTATTTTTATACATTAACATTTATTTTCTAGATTAATAGTTAATATTATTAATTATGAACTATAATAGTTAGTATACCTAGTAGATATATTATGTTAGGGTAGAATTGCTTGTCACCTATTGTTGGTCAGTGATTAAACAATTTTGGATTTTTATTATGTCTTGTTTAGTTTGTGTGATGTTAAACATCGTGGGAATGCCAAGGTAAGTTATACATTATATGTTTAAAGTTCAAAGGCAAAGGAACAATGTAAAATAAACACAACACATGTTGAAATCACATAATGGGTTTTATTTTTAAAAAACTTCATATTTTCCTATTCTTGTTTGTTTTTAACAATCTAAAGTGCTATGGGTGTGCTAAGTTAATATTTTCATAAACTGTTTGAGCTCCATAAGTAAATGAACAACATAGAAGAACCACGAAAAGGACAAATGTGCTAAATCTTAAAGTCTGAATTATGACAATGATCAAACATTGAGTTTGTTTACTTTTGATAATTGCATCTTCTTCAAAATCCATCCATTTGAGTTGAATCTTTAACATTAAATTCATGGCACAAACAAATTCATGTAAGATTAAATGCACAATAAACTTTCCAATAATAAAAAGTTTAAAATAATGTAGATATTGAAATGTGCAAGTCAATTTATATAAGTTACAAGTGACATGGATATTTGTTGCAAACTAAAATTTTGATTTTTTAATAATTATCATGGACTTGGACAACTTTTGTGTTAGATGTTGCACAAATCATTTGCTCAAAGAAATTGTTTGAACCATTATTGATAATTCTATTGTGTGATAAAAAAAATGGGAGTACCACATGTTCAGTTTGGCCTTAACCTAGCTCCTTAATTAAAAATTTGTAAACGTAAGGAAGTTGAAACAAATGAAAAATTAAAATCTTTGAAACTCTTTGAAGAAAAACCATGCACCATGTTTTGAAAAGATGTTTTGTGAACCTTAACATTTTCATAGTTGTGCTTGATCTAATCTTCCATTTGAAAAATTGATTAAAAAATAAAAATGGCAAAAGAATAATCTTCAAATAACACCTTGCAACAAAAAGTGGAACATTAAATTGGGCAAACAAACTATAACATTCCAAACACAATAAGTGATTCAAAGCATTTGATTAACAATTCAAAGATAAAAAAATACTTAAGGATTCAAATAAAATGAACATCAATGAGATAAAGGAGTAGAAGGAAAAAGAACTGCAAGCACACATCATAAGATTAATTGATAGATATAATGAATGTTAGAAAAACAAGGAACACAAAAAACTCAAGCAAAATGAATGTCAAAGATATAAAAGAATAAAAGGAAAAAGTTACAAACACATATAGGATTCATCAATGGACACAATGAAAGATAAAAAAAAACCATAACATGATTTTGTAAGCACATATAGGATCCATGGATAACAACATGGAACTATAATCGAAACATTAAAACATCGATTGTTAATCACAATGAACACCATAAAAACTATAACAAAAATGGAAGCATATTACAATGAGCACCATAGAAACTATAGTGTATCATGGAACTATATTGTAATTGGAGATAGAGAAGAATGAATGTTAGAAAAAATACAACATAAGCAAAGAAACAAAAAGAAAGCTTCTAGAGGGATGGTGTAGCGGTGAAGGGCACGCATGCCATAATGATGAAGCTTTTGGAGGAGCCTTATTGTTGTTCATAAGGAGCCCCAAATACCATTTAAGGCACCTAATAAACCATACTGCACTTGTTTTTGTTTGGAGGGGGCTTATGATTGTTCATAAGGTGCCTCAAAGATTGTAGGGTCCCTTGTAACCCATAAAGCCCTTGTCTTGGGGTGTGGGGTGGACTTACGGTTACTCATAAGCTACAGGCCCTGAAGTCCTAAGGCACTTTATCATCCATAATGCCCCCCAAGAGAGATGTGTAAGTTGTCCACAATTCATTTTTCATATTGTTGGACTAAATATTTCGCCTTGTAAATGGCCTTAGTCCTCTCTTGTCTATAGCCAAATTTGGGCAATTCCTCTTGTGGGTGATCACCACCAGTGGTCACCATCACTAGGATTGGCCACATCACAAAATCGACCCCCAAATTTAAATAAATAAAATTTTAAAAAATCTGCTTGTAAGGTGCCATTTCATTTTATTTTAATATAATGAATTAATTAAGTAATTATGGCGAGCTCTTTTGGTGTAGTGTAAAGGGAAAGAAAGGAGGACATTCTTTGATTTGAGGGTCCCACATGGCGAGAGGTTGGTGGTGGCGGCGCTGTTGCTGAAGGGCCTGACATGAGACAGTACTGTGTACAGTGCCCCTCATTTTTGGGGGATCGCCCCCAACCCACAGGGCCCTTTATGTACTTTGGCGTAAAGGCAAAGGCACATTGCTTACAAAACTGTAAGCTTCCGCATCTTTTGTAAGGTCCCTTGAGATGCGGGCCCTTAGATGTATTTTGTACAGTGCTCTGTCCTCGTGACATGGGTCCTCCTATTTTGTCATCCAAGGTGCCATCCTTTTTATAAGTAAGAAATTATTTGATTATAATTGTCCATCATCATATTACTTAGGGGGTTTTCATCAGTGTTTTTTTTTTTGAGAATTTTTTTTTTTGGTTTTGATTAAAAAAAATTGGGAAATTTTGAAATTTTGGGAAATTTTTGTTTTTTCTAAGTATAAGTTTGACTTATTTTTGCTATTTTTTGGGGAAAAAATATAGCCCATTTTTTCATATCACAAAAATGAAATAAAAAAAAGCCAAAATTTGGGTTTTATCCCTTGTAGATAAGAAATTATTTGACAAGGAATTTTCCATTATTATTTAGAGTGTATTTTGAAGAATTAAAAAAAATTAGAGAGATAGTTAGGGTTAATACTTTAGACATGGACCACCAAAAAAAAAAAACTATTTGAAATCCAAAGTTGAATACAAACATTTCAATGTGTGCATATTGTACTTGTACAAATCACAACATCAACTATCAAAAAACACAAACACATATCTATTTTAAAGGGTTTTGAGATTATGGTTGAACTTGGTTGAATTGGGCATTGCTAAGTTGTGTGCAATTGATAATAATAATGTCTTTGCACTTGGTGTTAGTGAGTCTATTATTGAATTGTTGTTCTCCTTTTTAGGTTTGTATATGTCAATTTAGTAAAAAAAAAATTAATTAGAGTTTCATGTTATGAAATTGGATGATTATCTTCTCCTTTTAAAAAATAAAATAAAATTACACCTTGTCTTGTGTTAAATTACTATTTTTTAATGATCTTTACAAATGTGTTGTTATTTAATATGGAAATTTGTTTTGTGATGCTTGTCCCTTTGGCTCACTCCATCACCAAAACTAAAAAATAATTGATTACATTGGACCCATCTTGACAAGAAATGGTCAACATTGTTCCAAATCTCAATGTGAGTATTTAATATTTCATACTACCTAATATGAGATTATTGGTGTGAAGATTTTGCATAAGTTCCCTAGACTAGGCTCATTTTGTTGGAAGCCAACCTCAACTAATCACTTCAATGCAATGAAAGCATCTCAGCCATTGCTCCTCAATTGTTAACAAAAGGCCCCACTATTAGGGCATTATGCCTTGGACATTGGCCTTCACCCTCCATTCCTAGGTCACAAGGCCCTAAAAATTGGGGCCTTCTCCCATACAAAAATTACAAATCAAACAAGGAGTGTGAGCTCCATCCATAAAACCCCTCTATCTCGATAAGATATCAACAAAGAAATAGGAATAAAATGTGAGGAGAAGATGTGGGTCTACTATCCACCTAAATCTTGGTGAGATTAAAGACAAGTAATAAATAAATAATAAAAAGTGAGAATGGAAGATGGGTCCACTTGGTGCATTTTTTTAGCCACTTCTTTTGTGTAGCCAAAGTGGTGATCAATCCAAAACAAAACAAAAAAAAGGTTTAGCCAAATTTGGCTACATACAATATAGCTTGTGGGTTGTTAGTAAATAGGTAGTGTAAAAAAGCAACTGAACTAACCACCATGGTGAACTAGGTAGGGAACTGAAACCCAACAGAAAACTGTTTCCTGACCACTTATCATTCATCCTTCACCGTGTGCTTGTGGTGGGGTGCTGGTTCACTATGGCCCTCCTAATCAAATGAGAACAAGAATCAAAACCTTGCAATTGTAAGACATGTTTGAGATTGTAATGGACAAATGCTATACACAGTGTGGAAGAAGAAAATTTGTGTGTAGTGAAGTGAGCACATCACACCACACACACACACATGGTTATATTGTTATCGATAATGAGCAAGCAAATGTTTACATGAGCTTCTTCTCCCTTCTATCTCTAGCTCATTACTTTGCAAACCTTTGTTTGCACTTAAAAAGAGAAGAAGTGACAACAAAATCATATATATATCTGGCAGCTCATTTTTTGTCCAACTGTGTTGCCACCCAATTGGTTCAAATGTTGTGCCACCCACTATTACTACAGAATTTCATTGTAGCACTCACTTTCACTAAAGTGGGTGTTTTTGAAGCAAGGAATTCGTCATTGTCTGAAATTGTCCTGGATGCGGTGGACGGTTTCTCAGCCATGATGGTATCATCAGAGCTATGGTTTTTTCAAGCCAATAGGACTTGAAGACCTTGAGGTTGTTCATTGCAATGAGCTCGGAACTCTTCCATGCCATGCTTCCCATGGCCCTTAGGGATGGTGGTGGTGGTGGTAGTAGCGGCAGTGGCAGTAGCAGCAGCAGCAGCAGAATGACCAGTTAACAAGAATGTCTTCTTCTTGTTCCTGGAATCAGAAGTTGTACTTGACTGTTGTTGAGGAGAGTTTGCAGAGGAGGAGCTTTTTCTTGTTTGATGATGATATCCTCCATAGTTATGATGATGATGATGATGATGATGACTACTGAATTTTTCAAAGTGGTTTGTAACAACAACACTTGGGCCACAGACTGTGCTTCCAGCCCATAGGAAACGGTCAGAGTATGGACTCAACAAGCTCTCACAAAACTCTGTTGCGCTGTCCACAGTTAGCCCCTGCAACAAGAGCAACCAACAAACAAAAAAAACACAATTTGATTCAGCAGAAAAATAAAATGTGCCACCACTCACTTAGTGTGAAGGACCTGGTGGTAGAAGTGACAGACAGTAGTAAGTGTGAAGAAAGGAGCTTGGAGCTGTGGAAGCAACAGTAAAAGATAGAGAAAAGTTCTAACCTCAGCCATGGCCTTTATCTTGAGAGCTGTGTCTCGGGTCAACAGAGCGACACGACCACCATCCACCAGAGTTCGATCAAAAAGCAATGCACATTCTAGAATATGGTCATCATTGGTAGGTGACATTGGACCACCATCACCACCATACAGAAACACCCTGCAAAATGTCCATCCACTCTAAATTCTCTTATCAACTGTTTTTGTAATCAAACTATTCTGCATTAGAAAATGCATTCAAAACACAAAGTTGATATACACATGACTAGTATCGATAATGAAACATGATTGAACTGGTTGATATACACATGATTAGTATGGATAAAACATTTGTTAATTTTTACATGCAGAAGTGAAGAATACAATAGGATGATGATGTGCACATGTTGTGTGGCACATGAAAATTTTGCATCATGAATAGAGAGAGTCCTTGAAACAATGTGGTGATTTGTGACCATTTGGTAAATCATTCAATCACCTGTTCAGTGAGGGAGACAGAGGTGGCGGAGTAATTTGCACTGGAAGTGTCTCAGAGGAGCTTTGAACATGGATCCAGAAAGGCATCTTCACCATACATTCTTCGATCCATTTGAGAGCTAACCGAGCAGCCATCTTCACATTGTCTCTGTGCTTCAGGCAATCCAGCTCCCGCACCACTGAAAAACCAAACAAAAAGAAAATTTCCCATCACATTGCTGAAGGTCCTTTTCTTTGCTGAAACCCTGAAACAAGAAGAAAAAGCATGAATGAAAGCTACTGCTGTAGATTGATTATGCAGATTGAAGAAGCCACCCGCCCATGAGAGGGGGGAAACTGGGATTCAGGAATGAGTCTCACCAATTTTGGGTATGATAATCCGAGTCTCACGGATGCCTTCCAATTGCTTCAGACATTTAAGTGCATCTGCATCAAGGAAACAATTTGTATCCACCACCAAGTGCCACTTTCGGCATGCACTTTCTGTACCACCACCACCTCCAATCCTTATACTTCGTAGCACATGGTCCGCATTACTGACCTGCATATATTTTCATGGTGTAAAAAAAGAAGCTCATGAACCAAAGCCTTTCTCCTCTTCAATTCAGATGCAATTCATGAAGCTTGATCTCTTCACTGGTCCAAATGCAATTCACAAAGCTCATTCTCTTCACTAATGCAATGCAATTGAAGCAGTTTGTTCTCTTCACTGATGCAATTGACAAAGCTTTTTGTTGAAGCTTTTTTTCTCCTCTTCACAGATACAAATTGCAAAACCCCTGAAACAAATCTCATGTTTGGAAGGAAGAGAGAGAGAGAGGAGATGGCATGAAAACACATATGGGAGATAGCCCATACCTTGGGAGATGATGAAGCTCCCCCTTGGTGATGAGGCCGTGGTAACCCCAAAGCTCTGGAGCCAAAATCAGAGTCCAAAGAGGAAGCAGTACTGGTGGAAGGAGAGAACACAGGGTTGTATGCTGCTGCTGCCACTGCCCCTGCTTTAGAGCTCATTGGTTGAATGCACAACAAAGGCTGGAATGGAATTCTTCTATTGACATCCTCGTGAGTCACTGTAACTGCTGCTGCTTTACTAGAGCTCTTGCCAGACATCCCAGAACCATGGCCAACAGTAGTAGTAGTAGTACTATCTCTACCTGCTTCACATGACCACAAGGTTTTCCTGAAATTCTCGAAGGTGCTTGGCAGCAGCACTTGCTGTTCTTCATGAGGAGGCTGAATATTCTCCTTGTCTGAAGGGTAGTAGTCGGACTCTTCTCCATCAGATTCATAGCTTTGCATTGAAAGTTTTCTCAGAGCACTCTCAATGCTGCCAATGGACTCATGAGCATTGCAAAGCTCAGGATTCAGAATGGAAAGAGCCTCTTCTTCTTCCTTTTCAGAGGGTTTTGTTTGCTTTTCTGTCTTTGAAGCCGTTTTTGCTGCTGTTGCAGTGACAAGTGAGGGGAGAGGTTCCGAACTGCACCTCCGAAGCCATAGCTTTGATGGAGTAGATCCTTCTGCTGCTGTTCCCACAGTCTCAGCCAGTACCTGTGTCTTCGTGGTGTTCTCAGGAGCTGCACCAGCAGCTCGAGCAAGTTTTGTGGGAGTTAGTTTCCCAGGAGTCATGTGCAGACTAGGGTTCATCGCAGCAGCAGCAGCTGGCGATCGAACATTGAGAGCTGATGGTTCCAGGGAAGCAAAAGCGAGACGTCGTGCAGGAGTGCGTGGCGGAAGCAGATCATTCCTACTTCCTGATCTCTGTTGTGCTTGCTGCAGGCTGCTTCTTGCTGGAGATGGTGCATTCTCATCCTGCACTAGCTGTATGGCGCTGCTGCTGTTCTCCCTCCTCAGCTGCTGGCGATTGTTCAACAACCCATTTTCCTGATGATTGAGAGACTTGCAGCTCATGATCTTAGATCTTCTATTTGGAGACAAACGCTGATCGAGAATCTTGATCGACTCAGCGTTGGAGTGTGTGGAGGATTCCACAGAAAGCGCGGCGGCGCTCGTCTCCTCATCTGAGAACTGCGTCGCCTCAGTGATCGTGCCTGCTGCAGAAGAAGCTGCTGGCAGCCACTCTACCTTGTACACTCGCGTGGAAGCACCCAACTCGATCACATCGTTCTGCTTCACCACGCATGACGCTTGCCCAGCTCCCACCACTTCTCCATTCACCCGCGTCCCGTGCACTGCACCGCAACACATGTCAGCTCTCTCTCTCTCTCGCTCTCTCTCAGAGGAAACGCTCAAAGTCAGCTGAAAAACATTGTCTAGCTCTTTCTCTGCGTCTCTCTCTCATGAGGAAGTCCTTGACATTACCAGATTGAAGATCAGTGAGGAGCAACTCCATAGTGGCGTGCAGGACTTGAATCTCGAGGTGATGTCTGGAAGCACTGGCATGCGCCACATGAATGTCGCAGTCCACATGCCGCCCCACAATCCATGTGTCTTTGTCTTGCAAGCAGATACTGTCTATTAGCTGCCCTTGCTTGTACACAGACAAGAACGGCACCATATTCATCAAACTGTAATTGTTCCGCCCCGCTCCTGGCCGTTTCCCTCCCATCACCATTCTCCCTCAAAACCAAAACTCTCCACAAAAACACACACAAACAGACACTTTACTGTCTCTCTCGACAACTCTCTCTTTCTCGACTCCCAACACTCTCACTCTCAAGGCTCTTTCGACGCCTTTGCTGAGCTTCAATTTGAGCAATGTCGCAGGTTTGTCAGTTTTTTTGACATCATCTGCTTCGCTACTTCTGCAGCACCATCATCTGCACCTCAAAATCTCCGGAGAATGTGAAGAAATTCTTGAAAAGCGAGCGGAGTTTGTGCGAATTCTTCCCTCCCCGAAATCCTCCTCCTCCGTGCAAACTCGTCCGCGATCGTTTTTCCAACGGAGATCGACGCGAACGCCGCCGCCGCCGTCAGCGGAGAACGATCGGCCATATGACCGTTGCGACATTTTCTTTTGATTTCCAAAATACGAAATATTAAAGAAAATTCGGAAAGAAAACATTAAAGAAAGAGTAAAGAAAATTCGAAAAATAACATTAATGAAAATTAGAGAATACAATAATAGTAAGGAAAATTCGGGAAAGAAATTCGAGAATCAAATATTAAGGAAATTTCAGAAACAGAAATTTTTTATTGCAATTTTGGAAATAAAATATTCAAGAAACATCGAAAACAAAAGTATTAATAAAAATTCGGACAAAACCTCTTGTAAAAAATTCTGAACCAAAATATTTTTATTATCGGAAAGAAAATTTTAAAGAAAATTTGGGAAATAAAATATTAAGGAAAACTAGGAAACAAATAAATTTTAATGAAATTTTTAAAATAAAATATTTTTAAAATCGGAAAAAATATATTTTAGAAATCGAAGACCACAAATATTAAATAAAATTGGGAAACACGATATTAATGGAAAATTTGGAAACAAAAGTATTAATGGAAATTCGGAAATAAAATATTGAAGAAAATTCAAAAACAACTTTGGAAATAAAACATCAGAAAAAACTTAGAAACAAAAAAGTATTTATGAAAACTTGGAAAGAAAATATTGAAAAAAAAATTCAAAAATGGAATCAACATTTCTAAAAAAACTTTGAAAATAAATTATTAATGAAAACTTGGAAACAAAAGAATTTTGAATGAGACAAACATTGTTTCTTTGAATTCTTGAAAGTGTTTGTGCACATAATCTATATTTCTTGCAAAAGCAAGATGCACTTCGCAATATAGGCTTGAGCTCAATCCAAAAGTGCATTATTGCATTGCCCATTTTAGCTTATAGAATCACACCTAATGGAGTTGAGGAGTATTGGTGTATGGGAGAAAGTATGGCAATGGAGGCAATGAAATGTTTTGTGAATGATGTGAAGGAAAATTTTCAAACCAAGTATTCAAAGTAGCCTACATGAGATATATTGAAAGGCAATCAAAATCAATGAAGTTCAAAGGTTCCCAAGTATGTTTGCAAGTTTGGATTGTATGCACTATTAATGCAAATATTGCCCAGTTGCTTAGAAAGGGCAATTTCAAAATAAAAATGGCAATAGATCAATCATTTTTGAAGTTGTTGCAGACTAATCAATCTAGATTTGACATTTTTTTTTGGGTCTTTAGCAATAACAATGACATTAATGTGCTAGATAGGTCACCACTTACCACTAATTTGCTTCAAGGGCCCACCCAAAACATGGATTCTGTTGTCAATGGCAATATCCAAAGTATTACCTACTTGTTAATGGAATCTCTTGGATGGAACATCTTTGTTCAAACAATTCATGAGACACAAGGAGAGAAAAGGTAACATTTTTCTTAAATGCAAGGAGTTGAAGAAGATGTGGAGCTTTGTTTTGGGGTGCTTCAAAAAGCACGTTTTGTAATCATTCAGAATGTAAATAGACAATGGGACATGGTCACAATCAAGAGTATTCTCATAGGGTGTGCGAATTTACACAATTTAATCATAAAAGGTGAATCCAATTGTAATTTGGAGCCTTTGTTTGATATTGGATCCAATGTTTCACATTTGAAATGAGGTTGTCTTTTGAAGATTACTGCCAAGGATCCACCCATTTGAAAATGAGGCTACCCACTACAATTTTAAAAATGACCTTGTCGAGCATATGTCGGCTCGAAAGGGCAACAATGCCAACTAAAATTAAAAAATTGGTTTGTTCAAAAAATTTGGTCAACACCCATTTCTTAGTATTATCCATATGTCTATTGACAACATACCGATCATTGACATGGTTCATTTCTTAAAGGAGATCAAACATTTCCAAAAACCTACCTACATAAGGTGAATTTTATGGTGAATTTTGTGAATTATGGTCCTTTCTATACAAATGAATGGGTGAACTATCAAATGTTAATGAATCTTCATTTTCATGTGAATCGTTGTATGGGGTTGTTGGATCTAAAATTTCCTTGGGATTGTTTACATTGGTTAGAATGGTGATGGTGGGTGATGGTGGGTGATGGTGGGTTGAAGCTTTGCTCGAAGCTTTCCAAGTTTTTCCCTTTTTCAAACCATGAAATATTCTTTGGCCTCCTTTAAAACAAGTTCAACCAGGAACTATGTGTAAGGCCATTATGTTTTGGTCTTCCATGATTGCTGTTTTTTTCAATGTTGAATCAACTTGCTAGCGGTGGCTTGTGGATGTAGTTGCAAAGTTGATTCTTGAAACTTCAATTGCTTTTATTCCTCGTTTGCAACTCATGAGCCTTAATGCCTTTTGAAACCTGAACCACCATAGGTCATTGGTGGTGGTGGTTCCAAAGTTTCAAATTTAGCACATGCACCTTGCTTAGCAAGGGTGGGTTGTTTTAGATTAGAAGTTTTCTTCACATCCTCTCAAAAAAAATTAAACATATTTTTAGTAAAAACCAACAATACAAGAAAACAAAATTTTGATTTTTGATGTCTTTTGATTTATACAGTTCCAATGCTTTCTGCAAAATATCCTCCACTAAAGTCCCAAATTCACAAAGTGCCACCATTGTTCCATAATGCCCAATACATTTGGCAACTTTATGTTTAAGCACTCCCCACTTTGTTTCAAAAGATCTAGCAAGCCATTCACCTTCACAAGTAAGCTAATTTTGATTGTAGTGCTCACAAATTCAGTCCCAAAATGTGGTTGATTTTTTGTTGGTACTTGTGACGAGATCTTGTGAAACATGAATACTACAACAAAACTACCTTTTCTCCTCTATAATAAAGTTTTTCCCTTTTTTTTTCATGGTGGAAGCAATGTTGGAAGCATTTACATTATTTTGTTGTGACATTTTTGCTAACATTGTTCATGTAGGAGCATTTTCGGTGTTTGGTACTATGCGACAAAGTAACAGTGAAAAAATATATTTTTGATAGGACCTGTGTGTTCTTAAACCATGCAAAATGTGTAATGGGCATTCACATTTGTTCTTTTTTTAGTTTGCAAAAGTAAGGTAACATTAATGAATGCTTTATAGACTTGTGGTGGAGATGTTATAAGTTTGAACACTGCAACAATATTTTAAAAAATAAGAAGTCAGGTCTTGGACCTTTTGCAATTAAAAGTTCAATATCCAAATCACAATGATCTCCACCATTACTTCAAACCCATAACTAAGGAGGATCCAAACACCAAGCATATGGTGTGTTCTTCACATCAATTTAGTTCCCTTGGCTATGATTCAAAATTGAATATGATGATCTATTTTATGATGGAAAAATTAGTTACTTTGTTTATGTAAGCTTCATTATGAATTATGTTAATTGTCGCTAGTCCTTAGTGCTTTTGTCGATATTGTTCAAGTTTTACAACAACTATTTATATGTGCTTCCATCCAACTTGTAGTTCAAATCTCATAATTTGTTGACATTTTTTATAACATACAATTACATGTTATCACATAATTTGTAAGTAATTGATGAAGAGTTGGGACATTGGATGAAGTCACAATTGATTAAATGGTTCAACCATTTTTTGCTAATTGAATGTGATGATTATAGGTGAATAAAACATTTTCAGTCAAATGATAACTTTTGGATATATGCAATCATGTGAGAGGCCAATGATTTCAAGGCAAAATACAAAATATAGGAAAACATTCCAAATTTAGATTCAAGTTTTTGTGTGTGATCTATAAACTTGCATAAGGTGCAAACACATAAATTGATAATGAATTGTTTGTCATTGGGGCATTCTATTGTAGGTCTTGTGCTCCATGAAAGGGTGATGGCAATCATTATAGTGTTTAGAAAACTCATCATTTGACCTAAGTGTGACAAGTTGTAATTTGTTAGTATGGGTTTTAAAAACCTATGTGACATGCCTAATGTGATGGTGTTATAGATGGAACACATTTGTATAACAAAACCAATTTGTGGTTTTTTAAAGGATTATTATTACACAAGTCCAGGGATTACACCATTGTGGCATAACTAGTTGTGATTGACAATTAGAAAAGGTTTATAAGTATTGATGTGAAATTGTTTGGTAATGTGAATGACTCTCACATTTTGAGGAAGTCTAAGGTGTATTGATGTGCACAATATGGTAGTTTTTTTGACGTAAATGTTGGGTTAGAAGATGGGGTGCTTCCACATTTAATTGGTGATAAAGGTTACTCATTGTTTTTTTAATTCGTGACCCCACATAAAAAAGAAGGGAAGCTATCAATTCTAGAATTATTGTGCAACTACAAACATAGAAAGGGGAGATTAGTTGTCAAAAATTCATTTGGAATCATGAAACTAATTTTCATTTTTATTTTTTTAAAGACAAAAACATGTAACAATTGTGCCTAAGGTCTTTAATGCTTGTTGCTTGTTCCATAATCTAATATTTAAGAAGAAAGAAATAGATACCAAATAATTCACGTGGGTGATTCAAATGGAAGTTGGAATGCAAGATGTCAATGATACACATAATGGATTGAATCATGGATTGCAACAAAAAAAAAATTACATTTGTAAAGACCACTTGAAAGGATGTAAATGAAACATAATTCAATACTTCATGCAATTGTCGTGTTGATTTGCTAAACAACTTTAATTGTTTTGTGCACCATGAAGATTTTCAAGTTGTAATGTTGTTGTTCCCCAAATATCTTTTGAGTGCAAGGTTCATTACTTTTATTAGGTTGATGATTACACAAACCATGTTTTATTGACACTCTAGTTATTTTTGCAACATGTTCTCTATGCCTAAACTTGCTTTTCTTCAATCTACATACTTCGGTTGTTTGATTCAATGAAAACCACATTATTATTTTTAGTTGTTTCAACTAAATTTTTATGAATATATTTTTATTTCCTTTTTTTCCATGTGCTCCCCAAATTGCATTGAGATTAACTAGGAACATTGTTTACAATTGGTGTTAAATTGTTTGTTGTGCATTGTGATAAAAAAATGTTTAAAATTTTCTTAGATTTTGTTGTGTAATTTGTTTTGGTATTAGATTTGACAATGTCATCCTTTTGCATTTGGATTTACATTTGGACTTGAAAACAAAGGTTGAAATGCGAGGTTCTAACAAGTTATAATTGTCATTGAAGTTTTGAGTCCAACAACTAGAGGGGAAGATAAATCCATTTGTTTACCTTGCACACCTTACCTAGTTGTTTGAAAATTGAGATGCATTGCCTGACTATGCCCTCCTTTAAATACTTTTGTACAATGTAAGATTGGATCATGACTAATAAACAAATTTAATTCCTTTCTTTCAAGGGTCTCTTCACTATTCACTTCTTCAATGATATCTCCAACATAATAATATCCTTAGTTTTGTCTTGTTGTGGCGGACGACGCCGCCGGTGTTGGTCCTCCTTTCCATCCATCCGTCCCGTCATCCGTCCCGTCATCCGTCCATCCATCCAAATTCTTCATCCCCGAAGAAGAAGATGATGGAAGAGTCTACTCCTATAAAGAAATTGGTGTCAGTGTCTTGATGCACTTATTCCTGATTGGCTGGAGCGGATGGTGGGATGGTCAACATAGAGGGAACCAGGGAAAACTGAAAAATATCCTCCATTAAATCCCCCGCCCCCCAAATTTAAAAGGAAAAAATGCAAGGCACATTCAGTGTGTGCTTGGGCCTTCCCACGGGCTGCATGAAATTTCTCCTCCCAAAAACGTTCATCACCATTTTTGGCCTGACCTTTATCCCTCACAAGTCCAACTTTTTTTTATTGAATTTGATTGGCCCCGGCATAAAATAATTGAAACTATGAAGGCTCGCAAAAATTGAAGATTCTATGGATAGATGGAGTGCCTTCCCCTTTGGCCCATCCATATATGTGAGAAGGGGAGGACTTTGAGCAAAACATATGGGATTAAAGCAAGGTGCGATTGGGAATACCCATGGGGAACAAATTGGGAACGTGGGGAACATTTTGGGAACCCATTAAGAACTTAAAGGGAACGCCATGGGAATACAATAGGAAACAGGGAAAACTGAAAAAAAAATCTTCCATCCCCCCCTAGCTTAAAAGAAATAAGTCGACTTCACAATGCCCAAAGGTCACGGGTACCCATCTTGCCCGGGAGAGGCATGCTCCCGGTTTAAAGAAAATAAATACGATTTAAAGAAAGGGGGGTACTTCACAGTGGCCTTCGGCCACGGGCACCCACTAGTAACAACATAACAACACAATGTTTTTTTGAAATGTTCGTTTAATGTGAATTGACACTAGCTTTTAACACAACGCTTACAATAATGATACATCACTTGTCACATCACCTCAATGTTAATTAACATTGCATGTGTGAATTACCACATTTTTTTTATCATTCTAAACACTAGGGTAACATTTTTGAACACTAGGTTTAGTTAGGTTTTAAAATTTTTATATATTTAAAACCGTATGTTAAATGCCTGACCAATTGGTCGGTCAATCAACCAAAGCCAAACAAACATATTTTGTGAGGTTGAAGATAAAGTGTCATCAAAATATATTAGAGTCTCTATGTTAGGACAAAAGGCTATTTTTTAAAAACCTTCTTAGTTGTTCAAGACCTAAAAATCCCCAAAGGTTCCCCAACATAGGCCCTTTTTCCACAATATATAACCTATTTGTTAAAGTGTATCTCAAGGACAAGCTATAGAGCACAAGGACCATGTTAGGTTGTACAAAGTCTTAGACATTTTGTAAGGTTTAAAATAAGGTGTACTCATAATTTGACAATTTTTCTAAGTAGGAGAAGGGCCTACATCCTTTTGAGCTTTCTAAGTTTTTTAAAAACCTAAAATCGCCAAAGGTTCTCAAGACAAGCATTTATCCCATCTTGTCTTGAAACATTTTTTTGGGTAAATTTTGGGATTTAATTCTTGTTATTCAATTTGAGTAAGCAAATATATCATTTGCTGATTTGAATTTTCATGATAAAATTTTCTTATTTTTCCTCAAAAAATTGGTCAAGAAATCAAAAATCTTTGCAAAATACACTATTTTGCTAATTTGAATTTTAATAGTTAAATTTCATTTCAAAAAAAAAGAAATACTGTACAATTGTACGTATGAGTGTCTTACCATTTGTGTATTATACATCGTATGGTCATCGAGGATGCACCCGCACCGCTGAGAAGAGGAAGAAAAGGAAGTCGACGTCGGTCGTCGTCGTCGTTACCGCGCTTCTGTGGTTGCTGCGAAGATCGAAGGTGGATTTCGAAGGAAGTTTTCGTCGAAAATTTCAATTTCAGTGCAAAAATTTCAATTCTTCTCCAAGGACTACTGAATTTGTTTATTTATTTGGTTTCTGTGAGAAATCCGAAATTGGAATCTGTCCAGCTTCAGTTTGTTGGTGGAGTTTTGTAGGTTTGTTGTTCCAAAGAGAGTATACGATGTGTGGCGGAACCGCAGACGGGGAAAAATTGTGATACTAGTTGTTGTTGTTGCGGATTTTTAGTGATTTTTTGTGGGATCGATTTCATAAGTCTGTGTCTTAGAGGAGTTTTTCCTCGAAGAAGTCCGAGCTTGATGTCGCGAAGGGGGTTGTTAATCGGTATACACTCAGTTAGGTTTATGTGACACGCTCGGGAGACTTGTGGACACGGCTGAGGTTTGAATTTCTCTTTCTCTCTGTCTCTCTGTCTCTCTCTGAGACAAATACACACTCTGTTTTGAAAAGAGAGTGCGATGTCGGGGCGGATGTTGAAGAGGGTTTTAAAGGAGCAGCAAGTGTCGCAAGCTATCCCTGAAGTTGAGGAAACGGAGGCAGGTAGTGTACAGATCGAGGAGGATGAAGAAGATGATGGACGTTCGCAGAAGGATACAGTGAGAAACCGCTTTGATCTTCTCGTTCTACAGGCAAGATGCCCAGTCCTTCGTTTCTCCTCATCCTTCCTACTTCGACTTTTGTTTCTAGGGTTTCCGTTCGGTGCTTTGCAGATCATCGCGCCCTAAGCTACCCTAAACCCTTTTCAGAGCTCCACTGCATCATGAGGAGATGGATCAGTTTCTCTTTTCTCTTCTTAGTTGCTCTCACCAAGCAAGAATGCTGCTGCTGCTGCCGCCTTCTGACTTATAGTGCAATTGCTTGTCATCATAGAACTATCTGAGAGGAGTGATTCCAATTCTATCATGCCATATGACACAATTCTCTGTAGTTTGATTCATAGAAGTCTCATCTTGTGTGAGCTGGAAACAAATTGGAAAGACTTCTTTGCTTCTATTCCTTGCTGGGAGAAAAAGAGTGGAGCAAAGCTGATCATGAAGTGAGATTTTTCACCAACATGCTGCTACTAGGGAAAGCAAACTCTGAACCTCAAAGATCCTTGACCTGACGACTGGCAGGAGGTGAACAGATGTTTGATCATTCTCTAATGCTGTGGTAACTGCTACTTTCCAATGGTTCAGGAAGATGAAGGAGTCCCCTCTGAGGATGGAGATGCTGAAGAAAATGCTTCAACATCAGAGAATGCAAAGCAAGCTGCAACCACTGATAATAATACAGCCACAAAAGCTAGAAGGAAGAAGAGCAAGGGGAAGAAGAAAGGCAAGCCAGTTGGAAGTGCTGCTGCTGCAGTAGCAGATAGCCTAATTTCCAAGGATGATGAATGTGTTGATGACCTAATAGAGAAACTAGCAATCTCCCATGGTGACAGTGACTCTGTCTCTGAAGCACCTTCTCAATCAGGTAATCAAATGTACAAATGATGGTGTGGATTTTACTGTGCACTTAACCCTAGAGCAATTATGCAATTTATTTGACCAGTATAGAAAGTGAGAACATAGGTGTGGTGCACATTGTAACCTGTGTTCTATCCTGGATGGAGGACAGGTGTAAGAAATGTAGCAGAGATTCTTGCAGTGGATCCAAGGCATTTGAGGGCAGAAGATGAATTGAGGCGTATTTTTGGGTCCAAGGTGATAAATGCAGTCGAGCGTAGTGGGGAAGGGAGTGGAATGATGGGTGGAGGCCGACGGCGGCAGCCCCCACGAAGGGGAAGCCGTGTAATGCCATTGAAAAAGACTCTATTGGTAATTCCTTCGGAGCATTGGCCGCGCTTAGAGGGTGGGTTATCGATGGAGTGTTGTGACACTAAAGATGGGCTGCAGTTTTTCAGGTGTGTTGGTCTTTGTGGTATTGTTACATCCCTTCCTGTCTCTTGTCCTTGATATTTTTCGGAAGCCATACGCTTTCGGACAAGGCCATATCTGCTTCTCTTATACATTGTAAAGAACAGATTGTTACCAGTATCTGAACAAGTGACAGTTTTTTGTTATTTAGGTTTTGCACCCTGAAAGATATGTTTTGCACCCTGTAGCATAGCATGGAGAGCCTTTCAAATGTATGTTGGTAAACATAGAGTTGATCATTGCCTCTAGCCTGGCAGCTTTCATGGATTTAATTCTTCTGGCTTTTCCAAAGTTAGGGGTTTTAAACACAGGGAAAAGAAATTATAGCTTCGAGGAGGGTGAATTGTTTCCAAAATTTGCAGACTTATGCCTGTAGTGTGCATTTGCAGAATATCATCAGGTTATATTGGGTCTACTTGAATCTTGATGCTCCTATTGGTGTGTATAACAGATAATTATTGACTGCAGGTATACTTTCTCTGCTTCATATATGGAGGTGCAGAAGATGTATGAAGAATGTGTCTCTTCTCATGATCCAAATACAATAGCCATGCTTGTGAACCAGCATCCATACCATGTTGATTCCCTCCTTGCTCTGGCAGAGCTCTACAAGCATATGGGGGAGTTTCAACGCTCAGCAGACCTCCTTGAGCGATGCCTTTATGTCCTTGAATGTGCCTGGCACCCTTGGTTCAATCCTACAACAGGAATGTGCAGGGTTGATTTTGCACATGATGCTAATAAACCATTGTTTTATGCACTTTTCCGTCACATGCAACATTTGGGACGAAGGGGGTGCCATCGAACGGCCCTTGAAGTCTGTAAACTCCTCCTCTCTTTGGACTCAGATGATCCTTTGGGCTCACTTTTCTGTATCGACTACTTTGCATTGAGGGCAGAGCAGTATGAGTGGCTGCAGAGCTTTGTCAATGTGTATGGCAAGGATCATTCACTTGCTCTCCTGCCCAGCTTTTCTTTTTCCCTTGCCTTGTCTCAGTTCCATCTCGATGCCCAAAAATCTGACATTATATCATCAAGGTACTTCTGTCTGTCTCAGAAGGTTTTGAAATTTTGACTTAATCTTTTTTGCAAGTAAGATTTTTCTCTGGCATTTTTGCTGTTTCTGTATAAGAAGGACTAGATTCTATGACAGGAACACAAGCGGCAAGGTGCAGCTTCCTGAAGTGGCAGTGCCAGACAAAGTTTCGTCCCTCAGTCTACTGCAGCAAGCTCTGATGCTTCATCCTTCAGTTTTAAAAAAGATTGTTGACAAGGCGCCCATCAAGGAAGATGCAGTTTGGTCAAAAATCCTGAAGAAGCCCCACTTCAGCAAGGCCACTTCAGGGGGTCCATCCCTTGAACATTTGATCAATATATATGTGGAGCGGAACTACCTTGTATGGAGAGCCCCAGAAGTCCAAGCCTGGCTAAAGACAGCAGCTTCTACTGTTGCAGATGCAGCTGAAAAATCTGTTGCAACAAAAAATGGAGGTGAAGTAGCGAACTGGGCATGTGTCCGCAAGGAAGCTTTCCCCTCAGATCAAAATGAGTAAGTATCCTCCTCTCTGTTTGATTTTCTAGATTCTTCTTGCTGGTTTCAAGGTGATTAGCTTCACCTGTTCTTTCTTGTGAACTTTTTACTCTTGACTTGTTTCCCAGTCATATGTATCCTTTGTTCTGTCAGCCTTGCAGACTTGCAAACTCTTTTGACCAGTTTATTCTGGAAGCATAAGAGTGATTGCACTATGGTTTTGTTCTCAAGTTACTTGCAAGATGGTGTCGTTGAGTCTCTCCAAAGGAGTCTGTTTGAAGCATCCTCCACCAAAGGCAAATGAATTGCTACTGTGCACTGCTTTGTTTGCAATCAAGGAACAATCACTGTACAGAAGGATGGCAAGCATGATGACCAATTAGTTGCATGTGACAACAGCTCTGTATTTGCCAATACCAGGAAACATAGGCTGGCCAGTTCATGGATCTAGTCATGTCGAACTACTGTTTGCTTCGAAATCTGCTAGGCTGCCAACCTCCAATTTTGAATGATCTCCAAATGGAGTGGATGGGCAATGTTTGCTGGTGTCATTAACTCTAATATTTTGTGACTTGTTCAGGTATCGGCATTTGTTGGTGTCAGAGTTTTCAGATTCAACATCAACTCTACCTCCTGAGGAAATGCAGCAATTTGGTTTCCATGGAGTGGGCCATGTGCCTGACCCAGATAACATGCCACCTCAACAATTGGGAAGAATACCAGCAGTGCAACAAATTGAACTGGAAGGCAGAAATGCTCTCTTGGTGTTTCTGCAGTCATTAATGCCATGGTTAGACTATGGTGTAGACTTACGCGGTGAGGATCCACCACCACATGAGGATACAGGCACTCAGCCAGATGATCATGCCTTGAATGAAGAGGAGTAGGTCAGTTGAGTTCCAATCTTTTTTTACTATAATAAATTCCTCAATGAAATTCTGGGCAAGAAGGTTGTGACTGGGTGCAAGATTGGTTTTTGTACTGCCTGCCATTTGTTTCATGTTCTGTTCTAATTTAGCATGATCTTGTTCCTGTCCTAACTTGATGTGATTTGGTACATATGACATGAAGAGTTGTTTGCTTTGATAGGTAGTTTCAACTAGCCCCAGCAATCATGCCATTGGATTTGTGTGTTGAGTTGTATTTAGTATCTCTTTGATTTTATGTCTAAAATTGTAGGTATTGTTATGCCAATTTTCCTGTGACATATGCACTGTTATGTGTGAGGTAGTTTTTTTTCCCTTCTCTGTCCAGTTTACAGAACCTACAGGAAGGCCAGGCTTCTCTTGTTGGACCACTACAGGTAAGCAACTAATTTGCAACACTGGTGATGGGTTTGCTGGTGTATTGGTATTGACCAAGAGGGTCAGCGATGGTTTTCTGTCCTGTTCAGCCTGTTGTATGCTAATTGTACGTGCAGGTTAGGTTCTGTTGGAGAAGATGGATGCGTGAAGACCCCCCTGTTCAACCCCAAATTTGACAGCTTGGCATTTCAGACCTGGTTGGAGCCAAGATAGTTCACCATGTGTATTCTCCGAATACTGACATACTGGTTCAACCTTGTGAGTGGCTGTGGGTTGAAATCACCACTGGGTCATGCTAGATTTATTCATGATAGCCAATTTGGTGATGGTGGGTTACTGTTTAGTCAACCAGTCATCCAAGTATGAGAACTTAGGGGGCTGTCTTATTCTGCTGGCTGAGAATGGGCAACCATCCAATTTGTGGTTTAAGTCCCCTTCCAGTTACAGCAGGTGGAAATGCTACTCTCAAATCATGCAAAGTTTTAATACATTCAGTCATGGTTGGATTTGTAAGTCTGGGTTTCATTTATTGCCTTGAGTGCAAAAGTTTCATTAGCTAGTCTTCACATTGAAGATCATGCACAATAGGGAGTAGAATGCTTTCTTCTTTGTGTGGTGGTGCTGCAGGATTTTAAAGTGTAGGGGACTTTTTCCGGAGCTACTTGTGTTGGATGGAAATGAAGTTTCTTGCTTGACAATTGTGGATTTCCACTCTTTCCATGCTTGTGCTTCATTTCTCAATGGAGGAAACTTATAGGTAACATCCTTTTTGTGTTTTTGCCATTCTTACTACCATACTGCATGTTCTCCTTTTTATTGTCAGCAAATCTTTAGGGTTGTTGTCTATCCTCTCTTTTCTTCAAATCCCTAGGGTTTTGTGTCTTGATGACAAGACCCTTTTGAACAGATCATTCCATTTTTTACATAGACACCCATGTTGTATCAGTCTTTTTTGTTTGTGCAAAGTTTTTCACTTTTACAAAGTTTTTTTGTCACAAATTCAATGAATGCCAAAAGTTGAAAAAAATTTCTAAAAAATCTTAAAATTTGACAGAGTTTCTATAGATGATCCAAAATGTAAGAGATTTTTTTTCATATTCTTAATAGCCAAATTTGGCTAAATTGGCTTATAGATGATCACCACCTTGGCTTCATCACAAAATTGATATAAACACATATATTGATTTGGATGTGAAAACTTAGAAAATCTCAAGATTCATTTATTTGAGCTGGTTAGTTTGATATCGTTTTGAAGTGTGTTGTAGACCCAAAAGCAACTATAGTTTATTAACCCTAATGGCATCTAAGTGATGTTTAAGTTGAACTTTGCTTTTGATTGGATGGTTCACATTGATATTTAAGCTATTAGGCTTGGATCTCGACGGTTAAGTGATGTCTAGTTTTTTGATTGGGTATGGCACATTCTAAGTTCTTTGAGAGCTGAAGTGTTGGGTCACCAGTGTGTTTACCCTATCTAAACTTGGGCTCTGCATTGCTTTGCACTAGGAAGAAGTAAATGGAAAAAAAGATGAGATGCCAACTTGAATGTGAAATTAAGTTTAATGGCACAAAAATTTAGGTCACAATACTGTTGTGGTCAAAAGTACTTGACGAACTGTGAAATGGGTAAGGCTTGTAGGGTGAGCTGCTATTCCATTAGATGATAAGGGGTTCTTCAACGGCCTGTTTTCAAAGAGTAATCAGTTTTCTCATTGCCCAATTCACATTAGAAGAATGCACATGAAACAAGGGATGTGTCACACTGTGGCCTTGCCATTTACATTAAAAAGTGTCTTAAGGCAAAAGAAGAATTATGGAAATTCAAATATTTCACAATGCAAAAATCATAAAAAAAAAACCCCTCTAAAAGAAACCAAAATCTTCGAGATATCACAACTCTATAACTAATCTCAAGTTTCAACACAAGGCTAAATATCATCTTTCAAAAATTCTCATATTAAAAAAAGACCTATTATTATTACCTAGGGGCCAAAATCCCTTAAGCTACTATACTCTATAATGAATCTAAACACAATATCCTTGCCTTGGTAGGCAAGGCAAGGCCAACGAAAATGAAGCCTGCAGAAGATGGCTACCTGTCCCACTTTAGTGGTGTAAGTTTAGGGTTTAGGGTTTAGACTCAAAATTAGGGTAAACATTACAAGACACATGTTGTGGACATTTAACACCACTATCTCTTCAAATGATTGTAAGTGGTCTAAACTATCTATTGTTCACAATTGTATCTCTTGCAGCTTGAATTTCAACACGCAGCTCATTTGAATAGTTTACTAGTGATGCAATTTACTAGAGTGCCACTGATCAGAGGCTAAAGTGTGTACATCTTCAAGAAGCTTGTTGCACTTGTTGATGTTGTCAATCTTGGTGCAGTCTCCTATGGCCTCCCTATACGCGACACAAATGGCAGCTTTGGTAGCTCACCAACAGGTCAAAGGCTTATGGTTGCCACTGCCAGTGCTGCAGGTCACCAAGGGACTACATATTTCCAAGGGCAACTCAGCATAAATGGGGGTGATAAACTTGGGACATCGAGAGGACAGGCAGCAGCATTATTAGGCGTAGTGTGCCAATTGGTGTCTCTCAGTTCCTGCGGCTGCAAGACCTAATATGGTAGCTTATAAGAATGGAAGGCTATCAAACTCTCAGGTAATGGTACAAAACTTGGGATGTTTGGACGTTCTTGCACTGTGAGGCTGTTGTGAAGTTGATAGTTTTTGTTCTATGTTTCCAGGCTTTTGGATCACATTAATAGTGTATTTCAGACCACCTTTTTGCATTGGTGTTCTGTTTCTGCTTCAGTGAATAGTAATCAATAGGGTATCTTTCTATTGGAACTGCTAGCTGATTGTCCTCAACTTAGGTGTCTACTTTTGGTTTTTGGATCTTAGGTTCATTTGATGATTACTTCAGTACAGCGTGATGCAAAGAAGGCTAGCTCAATTATAATTGTGGTTTTGTGTTTAGCAAGGGCACAGTGGAGGGCACCCAACACAATTAGGGCCTGGTGCTACCAGGACCACAACACCTCCAGGATCAGCTGGGTAAGTTATCCATATTGTTTCTTGTGCCACAATGTTTGTGGATCGCTTCAATTTATTTCCATACTGTAATGTGATATGAGCCTTCTGATTGAGTGCGAGGACCTCAGGAATTCATGTTAGAAAGCGTCTGCTTTGGAGCATTACAGACAGCTGACCCACCTCTTGGTATCATTTTAACAGAAGAAGGCCTGGTCCTTCCAGTTCTTCATCCACCTGTCATCAGTTTTGTTATAGATGACCATTCAATGTTGTCAAGTGCAGGACCATTTAATCCTCAATAAATGGTCATTGTCTATTGAGCATACTAATGTGATCAATCTTTCCACAAATGCCTAATCCTCCTATCAACAACTGTATCAGGGTTTAATAGTCCTGTGATAGGACAGGAAGGATTTGATATGTGATCTGGTGTGCAACTTTTGCAGAATGGCTCAGATACAACAACAAAGGATTGCAGTTCCACAGTTCACTTTGCCAAGAACATTGCCTATTCCATTTGGCAATGGAGGAGGCCCCCCCAGGAATTTAGCCTCACAAGCAATGGATATCTAGCAAATAACTCACATGGACTGGAACTGGCCAACGGACTTCGTGGTACCAGCTACAACTTCTCCTTGCTGACTGCGGTTGATTTCATGAAGCCATAAGAAGTAATGTTGTCTTAACACTTCCCACTCTTTTGAATCATAAGGAAATCCTCCATCTGCCATTGGAATGTGTGGTTTTGGTTATTACAGTGTCGATGTTGATGTCAAGTTTCCTGTCTCTTGAAACTGCTCAGAAAGCTCAAAGTGGGTTTAATAAGAAGACAAGCATGGCTAGTGTCTCTTCCTGTGGCATTACAATTCCTTCTCCAATTAGATGTCACCAAAAAAGGTTAATAGTATTATGTTGAATTAGTGCCAAGGAACTTGAAGGTAACATGAAATTTCAGAAACCATCATCATCTGTCTGGTGGTTGGAATATGGCATTGCAGAGTAGGTTCCCAGAAGAATATCTCCAGTCCACATATCTGTTCATAGCTGAAGTACTGGGGAGTTTTCTCATTATTGTATGTATGATTCAATAATCTCCATTTGTTTGTTGCCTCTAATTTGAGTGATTTAATTTGGGAATCCATCTTGAAAGTCTTGAAAAGAAGTGTCCTTGACTTCCAAAGGATTCCCACTTATGTGAGAATATGTTTCACTTACCTTGTGTTCTAGCTTCGCATTCCAAGCCATCTTTTGTAGCACCACAACCTTCATTACTTAAGGTTGTGGCACTTTCCTTACTAGAAAAAAAAAAGAAAAAGTCAATGTCCTCGTTGAGACTTTTAAAAATAATTCAATGCACCATGTTTTTAGTATTTTCTTTTCAAGTTCAAATTTAAATTTGAGCTTTCAAATTCAACTTGAACGTCCCCAAATCTTTTATACTATGTTAAAAAATGCATTATATTCTCAAGGGAGTACCTTTGGCCTCAGCAAAAAATTGAAATTAACCTATCTATCAAATCCTTATTGGAAAAGTAATTGTTACAAGGTAGATCGAAATACATTTGTTGTTTTATGATGTATATGGAAATATCTTCACTAGCATTATTTGAATCACTAACACACCTACTAGATGAAATGATTTTTAATCTAGAAGGTGGGTTAGTGAGTGAAATAATTCGATTGAATTAGGAATTAAGTGGGAAAAGTTTTGAGAAGCACTTGTGAAAGGTGAGATTCATCACTCTTGTAGGACGACATGAAAGAACCATTAAACCTATTTAAGAGGATTTATTTTTCAGAATATGAAGCATAACTTTGAAAGCATACATTTGTGTTGTTTCTTAGTTTTGTTATTGGTGTGTAATTGAGTAAGAGTTGTAACATGTGGGGGTAAGGGGTTATAAATTGGGGAATTTCTAATTTACACTTCCATAGTCATGTGTGTTTTCGGAGATGTATTTGGGGAAAAAATGGAAAATAAACATGTTTTTGTGGTATTTGTGGAAAACTATAATGATCATTATTCATTTATTTATTTCCTATTAAAAGAAAAGTATAATAAGAATACAAGAAATAAGTATTGCATATGGAAATCTAGTTGTCTTTTCTACATAGAACACAAAAAGACCTTTTGCATAGTTACAACAATAGATCAATTTTTAAATTTGCATCATAAATATTATTTATTATCCTACATTAAACATTCGTTGTATTTTTAAAGACAAATATGGATGTCCAATTTGAAAATCATTGAACTTATATTGTGATTTTGTAAATGTTATTATTGTTATTTCATTTTGCTTAATGTTCTTCCTCCTTTTCACTTGGTTTTACTGTTCTTTTTTAACATGTCTTTTTCATATTTGATATTCAATCTTTTTGTAACCTATTGTTATTTTCAAATATTTTTGGCTTGATTCCCCATATTTGTTTGACGATGTTCATACTCTCCACGTATTTCATCCTTATTTCTTGCCTTGCAAGTTTTAAGTCTTGAAATTCTCAAGCTATAGATATAGAACTTTAATTCAAAATAGGTGAAAAGTTTTTTTCTTCCTTAATTTTTTTTACTTTGATGATTTTTAAAATATTGTTTGCATTTCGTTTTTTCCTTTGATATATATTTTTCTTTTTTACATGGAAGTCATTTTCAACTCTTTCTCTTTTCCAAAAGTTTTTCTTTCTATTTATTATTATTATTATATTTTTTTATTTTGTTTATTTGATAAAAAAATTGTTTGATTTTGTTTAAGTCTTTTTTTTCTTCTTTTTTTTTGTTTTTTGTTTTTTTTGTATTTGTTATGTATGATTTGTGCCTAAACATCACTTTAGAAATCCTATTTCAAAATTGTGCATATTTCGAAATATGATGAAGAAAAAAAGGTGAAATGGGTGAAAAACTTTATCTTCATAAATCGCTTGTCCATTATTTGCCAATATTTAAAAATTTGGGATAATTTTAAATTTGTAACCTTTATTTTCAATTTTTCTCTTGTCTAGTTGATTTTTTTTTGTGAAAGATGAAACAATTAAATGAGATGAAAACACATTCATTCAAAATGAAACAGTTGAAATATTCATCAATGGAATAAAAATTTAAAAATATATAATATTTTAAGAGTTATGTTAAAATCATAACTTACAAATAAAGGTAAGATGTATGTTGTAGGAAAAACTTCAAAATTTTTCATAAAAGAATTACATGTTCAAATTTTTTAAAATGAAGGCATCATAATATAAATGTTTGTGTTAACCATTTTATTATGTCAATAATAATGTAAAGGTGGATGGAAATGTTCTTCAATTTGAGAATTTTTTTTTTATCACCAAATTTTTATTGTTCTTAAAAATTCAAATAATATAATTTTAAGAATGAATACAAAACTATTATAAGAACAATGGAATGGTAACCATGAAAAATATGCGGATATGAAAATTATTTAATATTTTCCTAAAAGTTTAAAAAAGAAGTGATTAATCTATTGAAAAGAATTGTGAAAATATAACATTTAGAAAAAGAAACATATTTGATTATTCAATGTCACTTTTTTTAATGTAATTTAAAAAAAATGATGACAAATGATTTAAAAATAAAACATATCATTATTGGTCTTTTTTAAGCAATAGAAATTAATAGGCCAAATTTGTGAAAAATAAATCAATTGTTATGGATGACAAACCATTATTGTTTTTTATTATGTATTTCCACAAAAAAATTGAATTTTAGAAAAAAATGTAAAACATAGACGTAGTCGAAACAAATTTGTAAGAAATTGTTTAATATAAATTTATGTGAGTGTAATAATGTTAGCTAAAAAATTCATAGATTTGATTTTAAATTTTAAAACTAAAAAACCTTAAACTTTACATGTTAAAATTAAAAGCAAATCAAATTGTGTAAATGTTCCATTTTTTAAATTAATGTTGAGTAAAAAAAATCAACTTTAAGAATAAAGTACTAGCACAAGTCAATTAATATTGTAATTTAATTTTTAATTTCTGTTCAACCATCATTGTAACACGTATATTAAATTTTTAGGTGGTTGTTTTTAAAAAAATCTATGACCTTAAACCTTAGTTTAAAACCCATCAAACTTAAAAAATAAAAATATGATGAATGGTACATCATGTTCAAATCAAATATTATTCATTTATAACAATACAAACAATTATGAATATTATTTTGAAAAAACATTGTCATATGCATAAACACACAAAAATATCTATGACATACACATGATGATGTACAACTTTATATTTTTCTTTCACCACACATGCAAATGATTGTTAACTTGAAAAAATATCATTTGTATAACACACCAAAATATATACGACGTACACATGATGACTCTTGTACAACACAAATGGGTTTGGAACTGAAATTATGTATGATTACTAAATAGTTATGAAATCTATGTTCTTGCGTTACAAAATTATCACCTTTTATTATCTATGCAAGTTTTAGCATTTTCCTTTCATAAATTAAAGACTAACAACACCAAAACCATTCAAAACCAAAAGCCGTTCAAAACTAAAACTTTAATTTTAACAATTTTGCATTCAAACCATAATTTTGTACAAAGGGAGGTGTCTTTCAAAGTCACAAACACCCCCTTATATACTAACCAAAAGGAACTAATCAAGAAACCTCCTAAAACTTATCCACCACATGGTTCCCCAAATAATCGAAAGGAAACAATATCACAAGGTTCCTTATGCGATTTCACAAATAATCACAAGGAAACAATATCACATGGTTCTCAATGTGATTCCACAATTAATCACAAGGAAACAAAATCACATGGTTCGCAGTGTGATTCCACAATTAATCAAAAGGAAACAATATCACAAGGTTCCTTATGCGATTTCACAATTAATCATAAGGAAACAATATCACATGGTTCGCAATGCGATTCCACAATTAATCACAAGGAAACAATATCACATGGTTCGCAATGGGATTCCACAATTAATCACAAGGAAACAATATCACATGGTTCCCCATGCGAATCCACAATTAATCACAAGGAAACAAAATCACATGGTTCCCAATGGGATTCCACAATTAATCACAAGGAAACAATATCACATGGTTCGCAATGCGATTCCACAATTAATCAAAAGGAAACAATATCACATGGTTCCCCATGCGAATTCACAATTAATCACAAGGAAACAATATCACATGGTTCCCCATGCGAATCTACAATTAATCAGAAGGAAACAATATCACATGGTTCCCCATGCGAATCTACAATTAATCACAAGGAAACAATATCACATGGTTCCCCATGCGAATTCACAATTAATCACAAGGAAACAATATCACATGGTTCCCCATGCGAATCTACAATTAATCACAAGGAAATAATATCACATGGTTCCCCATGCGAATCCACAATTAATCATAAGTAAACCATCTAAGGTGGTGGGGAACCAAACTAGGTAGTAATTGGGATCTATGATCAATCTCGTAATAAGCACTTCCACGAATCGTTATACATGTGCAGTTGGATCTTCATTTTCAGTTCTTAAAAATTTAGGCAAAATTTATAGGCATGGTAACTAAACCCTAAACCTTGTGGGATGATGATGGGTAACCCCCTTGGTAACATCATGGGATTTATAATTGGATTAGGAGGTGGTGGCGGATTCCCGACGGGAGGCGGTAGATTAATTACTGGCGGGTTGGTGAATTTGCTTAATTAACAGCTGATTAAAAAATCATGTTGTTTGACAATGTTGGACTAATCAAAGCTTGGAAATCTGTTGGGTTTTGATCATTAATTTGATCAGTGTTTAAAATTTAGATTTTTAAAAGTTTCTTTTGTAACCTAATTTGAACGAGCATCTAAATAATCATTATACTGATGAAGTAAATCAATATTGACTATATCATAGCACCTCATTTTGCATGCATTGGATAATTATCATCGGAATATTATTTGTTTATTTCTTTTAGAACCATCACCTTACATCTAAGTTTTAACTCAAATCCTTTTCGTTTTTTTGCTTTTCTTTATATATATATATATATACTTATTTATTATATTTAAATTGTGAAATTAAATCTAGAATGGAACCAACACTCTCCTACTCAAAATAGATTAAACTTGATGGGACACGGGATTATGGGCAACTTGTGGGTTCAACTTGCAATCAAAAAAACTTCTGTAAATTATTGGGCCATCACTCTAATAACCCCAAGGTCCAACAACATAACATGGTCTTGTCGATGATTAACTCAATTTCACCAAACATTACTCAGGTCATGTTGGTCATCGACCCAACTTCACCAACAAAAAATTCTATGGAATTTCAAAGCAACTATCACAACACTCAAGGATTTCCTAAACAATAATCCAATAGAGTGAGAAAATTTCCTTGGCATTCAATTGAACCCAATTGAATTATGAAAGAAGGGAAATGAATGAGTGTTTAAATCATACTTATAGGCAGCAAGCCTAGCCACACTCCTTCCTTTGTTCACCACCTAAACTTTAAATGGAAAGAAAAGGAAAAAAAAACAATTTACTTGTGACTAGATTTGTGATGAACTTGCGTCGAGTCGATACTCAATCCATACTCCAATATTCCTTTTAAACCCCATGCCGAAAATTCATGAGCTTGCAAAAGAACCACCACCAACTTAGTAGAACCACACTATTTTCATGTTAAAACAACATTTCCACCTCCCAACAGACACACCAAAATGTGAGGATTTATTGCACACCTTTTACAAGAAGATATGCACTCACAAAACTCAATTGGGAGTGGAACTACTATATAATTGTATTCTAACAAGTAAAGATGGTTCAATGTAATGTAATGAAGTTTATTAAAAATCTAATGAGTTATGTCCACTTGGAAGATACAAAAATATTGTGGGAAAAAAATCATAACCCACCATGATTGAATGTGAAGGAATATCATATTGATATTCATTCTATGTTCACATTTGGTGGTTGAACCCCCTTCATTCCTTTCGTCATAACATCTTCGTACAACCTCTTAATCTAACATGCATTGCGTTTTTAGAAAGCTAGTCTCGAAAGGAGTAATGTCACAAAATATTATAAGTTTTTATTTTTGAAATCAAGAGTTATGCCTCAAACAAACAAACAATTTTGACTAGATTTGAGAAAAAAACAAATAGTTTCAACCCCCTCTATTTCCAACAAGTGTAGCTTCCTTGCAACAACCCCGATGATACTGAATTTTTTGAAAGATATTCTACACCTCTTAAATTGAAACTATTTAAAATTTGAGACAAATCCAACGGTGGATTTAAAAGTAACAACTATTCTAAACAAGAATATAGAGGCTTGTTCATGAAAATCCTTCCATGAACTTCACTACAACTATTTGGTACACACAACTTCCTTCCATGCTCTTTGTTTGCACACAATTTTTTTTCCATGAATAACATTTTTTCACACATAAAAACTAATTTTTTTCTCTCATACTGATTCTCCTCCTTCTAAAAAAAACACACGAACTCCTCCTTCTTCTAAAAAAACACGTGAACTCCTTTTTGGTAAGCCTCCTTGACCCTTCTTTGAGCTTGTTCCCCTTGTCCAATGGAAGTATTGAATTCCTTCCCTACAATCAATGGCCTCTTCATCCTTCATGAACCAATGAGAATCAAGAATGATTTTCTCTCCTATGGAATTTAGGATGAGAATCCTTATGCCCAATGAAACATTAAAAAGGGTCCATTCTCTAATCAAATTAGATGATAATCCCAATGACCAATGGAATTGAAGGAATCATCCTTTTCTCAATCTTAGATATCTTGATGGGGTTCTTGAAGTCCATCACGATCAATTTCGTTTGTTCAATTTTAACATCCTATTTCTTCATCTTAATTACTCTAAATTAAGAACTACTAGGATGATTTACCAGTAATAAGAAGTAACCATCATTGGGTTCTCATGTGATTAAATCAACTCAATGGTAGTAATAACCTTTTCGTGCACCATTTACGCTTTTAATATTCCTTAGTTATTCCTTACCGTGTACTAATTAATTATGTACTACATAGTAAACTGGAATGAAAATTGGAATTACAAGGATTCCCATGTACTTTTAGATCCACTGTCGATATTAGGGCTTCATGAATTCATTGAAACAAAGATATCCGACTTTTCACAAAATTTTGCCATCACTACCACGCCTTCTGCCTATCCTAATTTCTTGAATAAAGGTATACATTAAAAGCTTTTAAGAATAATAAAAATAGGATGGAAACTACAACCATACCTCCATCCCATGGGGTATCATCTAGCCTGCAAAACAAGGTACACAAAAACCATCGAAAGAACTCTAAATACAACCTTACTTCAAGATGTAACAAAAGTTGTGATGACATTTTTGTAGGAGAGTGCATTTGTTGCCTGGTAAAAACACAAATGAAAATCCAATATTGACAAGGCACCATGAAAACTGCCATTACTCCCAATTGATTTCTCCAGACAGTCAAAAGTAGATGAGTGAGAACCTGCTTGAAAATTGGCACCCCTTTCAAATGCAAATGCCAAATTGGTTCGGCTACCTTTCGATTTTTTGTTGATGTAGGTGAAAATTTAGTCATGGCGGATGATGTCCTTACGCCCTCGAATCCTCCAGTTGCACAAATAGAAAAAGAAAAACTTGAAGATGCACCGCTTGACGAAGCACCACTTGATATAAATGTCTCTCAATGGTCGCGCGAAGAAGAATCGTCCAAAAACGTGGTGCGCACTTGAGTCGATCGTTAGACTTGGAATCGTCAATTGTCTCCTAACCCACATGCCTTAGTAAGTTGTTTAGAGTTTGTTCCTGCTCGTGGAGCTGCGCCAAAAAGGTTTGAAGAATGTCAATGTGAAGACGACAATGTTCGTCTTCATTGTCGAACTTGGGTCCCCAGTGATGGCCATTATTGCTGGCTACGAGGCCCAATCAATCCCCTCTCCATGGAGCATCGAACCGAATACCTAGCTCGCACCATTCATCGCATTCTCGATTTTTTGCAATTGTGATCTATCCTTTTTATGTCGTTTACTAAATTGTAATTCACCTGAGGCTATTCAGGTGAAAATGTTAATACTTAAGTTTGATTTGGATTGTATTTAAAAGTTTTATGTTAAGAATTCAAGCTCAACTAGTTAGGTTTCATTAATTACTGGAGCAGGAAAGTAACTAGGTTACTTTCACAAGGTTGAATTACTTTCGTTACTTATTTTAGTTTGGTTATTTGTGGTTTGGTCTTTTAATTAATACCTTGGTGTTGATGGTTTGGCTCTCTTTTCTTCATTACACAAGTTTGTGTATTTCATGTGACAAGAACCTTGGAGAGTTCTTGATGTTATGTTTTGTGTTGTGAACATTATGTTGTAGTTTCCTTTCAATAAAGATTTATGTTTGCACTTGAGTAGATCTCCTATTTGTTAACATGGTATTAGAGCTTAGGTTGTTTGGTGAAAAAGTTGAAAGAGATCTAGAGCTAGAAAGTCTCTACAACTGGAGCTTGAGAGTCTCTAGTAATATCATAGGAGTTGTCAAGTGCAAAAGAGAAACAAAGAAAGGAAAAAATGTGAAGAGAAAGAAAAGAAAAGAAAAGAGGTGAGAGGAGATCAACATATCAATGTTGTGGAGTTAGATCTTTAAATCTAGATCTAGATCTATTGTGGAAAGATCTTAGAGTGAAACTTGGAGAGGTTATAGAAGACTATAGGACGCTTCCATTCTCAAAGTTTCAAAAGAAAAGGATATGTTTTGTGAGAGTTATGAGCTTTTGAAAACTTTGTGCCAGATCTGGTTTTTTGGTCATATCTCCTTTGTTTAGGCTTTTCTGGGTTTGCAGCTTTGGGATCTTATAGATCATATAGGAATATATGTTTGAGAGAAATTTCATGTCATTTGGATTTGTATTGAGAGAGATCCAAGCATCTGAAGTTTCAGTCTCAGTTTTGAAATCAGTTTCTTTTGAAAGTGATATCTCTTTGTGGTCATCATCAATAGGGCTGAAATTTTGAGCAGATATAGAAAACATATATCTTATGTGTCTCTCAAAATATCAAGGATTTTGGAGTTGCTGAGAACGAGTTGTAAGTCATTTTGTGTTCAAGTCCTTAGATGCAACTTCAAAGTCAAAGAGATCAATAGCAAGCCCCAACTCCACATGGTCCTTCACAGGAAATGTGAACTCCCGTCGCCTGCCAACTTGTCCCCTTTGCTTCAACTTCACTTTTACAGCCCCTCTCTTGAAGACCATAAAAACCACTCCTGCTGGAACATACAGAGACATTAAAGATGCGTGACATTGATAAAATTACCTCTTTACGAATGGAAGCAACATCCTCACAACCAATAGGAACAAAAGGATGTGTCATGTTAGGAATTTGTTGCCCCTACTATTGCAACCTCTTTGACAGCACTACTAGATTTCCCTCTAACTTTGCCACTTGTTACTTCAGGCACTTCTTCTTCATCGTCATCTTCAAGCACTTCTTCTTCATCGTCATCTTCAAGCACTTCTTCTTCATCGTCATCTTCAAACATTTATTCTTCAGGCTTCACATCATCAGTTCCCACTCCTGCCATTCCTGAAACCCATTAGTAGCACAACAGAAGCAAGTATGCCAAGCATATTCTCGAACTCAGAAACCCTATATCTCGAAAACTTTTGAACCGCTACCCCCCCTACCCTAAACGCTATTCAGCACAAATCGCCATCCGGGCCCTACGGCCAGGGATTCGAGCACAGAGACTCATTGCCAGACAGGACCTTAGGTCGAAACGTACCAGCAGAATGGATGTTCATATCGGCGGAACATTATGTCAGAACATGGACCCCATACACAACAAGCAAGGTAATAAAATCACAAAATTCCTTTGTTCAGCCAGAAACATGGAACGAGAAAAAACAGGGGTTTTGCAACAGAAAACCAGTAACAGCAGGAGGTTTATTTCATATGAGGTACGATCGTAAAGTCTGGCCACAAACAATAACGGCGAAAGAACTCTATGCTCAATCCGAGGTATTATATTTCTTCTTCAAGGACTGCCACAACAAGCGTCGAGATCATTCACGCTCTTGCTAGTTCAAACCTCAAATTGAAAGAAACAGGAAAGAAATAATCCCAGGGAATGTCGGGTGCATGATGGTCAGGAGGTAAGATTTATCGGACCCGTTCATATGGACCCCATCGCAAATGTTAACAAGATCACTAGCACAAACCGAGTCTTGCACACAGACTACGAGCAAGAAAAGCAAGGCAACCCCTCAGGAACTCTAATGCTAGCAAGGAGCAGGATGCTGCCACGGGAGGTAT
Organism: Sphagnum contortum; assembly: GCA_963920785.1. Taxonomy (NCBI): domain Eukaryota; kingdom Viridiplantae; phylum Streptophyta; class Sphagnopsida; order Sphagnales; family Sphagnaceae; genus Sphagnum; species Sphagnum contortum. The sequence continues at coordinate 814,833 of OY987287.1, read as the reverse complement.
GGAACAAAATGTTGATAAAGGGAACAAAAAAACATAAAGTTATAATAGGGGGGTTGAATTGCCTGCCATCATTTTCCAACATGGAAAACATTCTTGATAGTTTTTTCAACCCTGTTGATCTAGGCAGAAAGAACACTAACATGAAGCGCGAAAAGAAATGCAGCACCTCTGTGAAGACAGATTAAACCAGGTTTCACTCTCATTAGTTTCTGAACGAAACCCTAACTCCACTTTGGTTGAACTCTCTTCTCTTCTTGCCTTTTCTGTCTGTCTTTCTGCTTGGTGCTTAGGTATCCATCCGCCTCAACACACATTGCCCGAACCCCAAACAAAGCGATTCACAAGCTTCTCGACCACTAGCTTTCTCTCTACCATCTATTTCTATACAATCATTTTTTCTCCAGAGAACTCGTCAAGTGGAGTTGAGAGAATGAAAAAAGACAAAGTTAGATCGCTTTGTTACAAGTATTTTCCAAAAATAAAATAAAAATCTTACCAAGGAAAAATAGATTATAATAATGGTTAAGTGGATTTATAGCTTCCATTTGGTTTAAAAGATTTTTTAAATTTTCTTTTATGGCGTTTTGGGAATCAGATGACATTGCGAAACCTTTTGCGAAACTTCCTTCTCCAGTAACCCTTTCACTAATTTGCGAGCTAACACACATTGCAACTTGCGATACGTCCACCACCGAAAAGTTTTGTAAAAATTTGTGATGAGGTTTGCGATACATATTCAAACGCAAAATGTGAAGCACCGAATAATGCAAGCTTGCGATGTCTTGTGACTCTCAAAGTTTGTAGCGCTACTTTGTGTATTGTAAAATGTGCAATAATTTGAGTATGATTAAACGTTGCGAAGTGTGGAATATCACTAGGATGGACGGAGACTGAGCGAGTCGCAAAGTTTTCTTTGTCGTATATGTCGCAAAAATGCTGCGATGATTAAAGGTACATTATAAATTAGCGACGGGTGGTGCACCACAAGTTGCGATGCGTGTCGCATCGCAAATATGGCAGATTGTTTTTGCTTCGCAAACCCTTCAAGTTTTTCGTTTGGCCTTTCGCAAAAAGGCACAATATGTAGTAGTGTCTCTACTTTTGAAAATATCCAAAAATTAATTCACTATTAATAATTATTACTTGGAGGTTTGTAAGGATTCAAATTATTATTACGAAAGAAAATTATGGAACTAAAGCTTAACAATTTGTTGAATTATAATCCACAACTCATATGTGGGGGCCTACTGGGGCTAATTGTTAAGTTAGAACGGACTTAGAATCTTTGGTTCTTGAAGTGCCCTCGTTCAATATTGAGTTGATGCTATTGAAGAAAATCTAACCATACTAAAAAATAACATCCGCCCCCAACGGAATAGGCTTGGACCTAAATAGAAAAGGGAAGAAAAACCTTCTACCCTTTTTAAAGTGAGTTCAGACTATAACGAAATATAATTGCACACCCATCCCCCCTTGATGGAACAAGTTCGGATCTATAGATAATAAAATATAAAACCATTCCTTCCTCTTCCAATGGAATGGATTTGGACTACTTGAGAAGATAGAAAACCATGGAAGTTAATGGGAAGTTGTTAAAAGAAAAACCAACATCCGCCCTAATAGGTTTGGATCAAAAGACCGATAAAAGATATATAAGGAAAAAATAACGTAGAGCTACCCACTTAGAATCCTACCCATCCCACTAACAAATGGTGAACCTTTCCCTTTAACAACTCATCCCACTCTATTACATCAGACCATTTCCGAACAAAGGTTGCAACTTCAACTTCACAAATTAAATCCCATCCTTGATGCTAACCCCCTAATTGGTGTAAGTAGAATTTGAGATTTGAAGGGAGCACCCACACCTAATAACTCATGAAGATTTTTTGTTTGCTCTATCCCATCTGAACAATTCTCTTGTTGCTCTCTGCCTATGCCTTGAGCGCAAAATTCTCATTAAACCCTCATTGACAACTAGAAGTTGAAAATTGATAAAGAATTGAAAGCTTTAGACCTAAACAAGGACACACCAAAATAATTCGTCACCTTGAAATGCTTTACTCCTGCACACATCACACCTTGTATTCCTTGCAACGACCCCCATTAGTGCGGGTTGGGAAGTCTGAGCCATCCAAATTTTGTAATTGGACAAAATTGTTAGAATTTTTTTTTAATGACAAATGGTCCTAACCATAATGTGTCAAACTTTCCAGGGAACTCAAGCTTCCTAGCATCTTGTAACATCACTACCATGCCAGGAACAAAAGTTCGAGACTTGCGTTTTTTATCAAATTGAACCTTGCGCCTTTGTTGCATAATTTCGATGTGTTGGGCACTCAACCGCCTAGCTTCATTTAGCCCTTCTAGTCGTTCCAACCTATCCTTCAAGGACTGCGACTCATCCAACCTTTTGTTAATAGCAATACGAAAAGAAGGAATCTCAAACTCGATAGGTAAGATGGCCTCAATGCCATAGACCAAGGAAAAAGGTGTGGCATAATCAATGGTACATCAGAGTCCATTTGGAGGGGTTAATCAATGAGGTACATGTGTTGCCACACCAAGTTTCAGACCATCACCATATATTCTGCTACAAGGCGTTATATTTAGATTCATATACACCATGGAGGTTAGTAGTTGTTTTGGGTGAATTGAAAAATCACGAATTGAAGCGAAAGGTTAGGTACCATTTCTTTGAGGGAGTTCAAGGCGACTTTTTCAACTATGGTTGTGAGTTAGAACTTAAGTATGGCGATAATTACACGAAAGTGTTTGCATATAAACAATTGGTTCATTATGTGCACTATGAAACATGAAATGTAATATTATTGTTCATCCTTTCTATGCATTGTTAAAGAAGGATGTTGTTTGAACATGGAATGAAGAGGTTCAGGAATCTAACACAATATTGGAAAACAAACATGTCACATAGAGTTACAATTGAAAGTTTCCATCATTCATTAAAGATATATGTGAAGTCTTAATAAAGGAGGATGAGAACCCCATGTTCAAGCAAAATATGGGGTGTGATAAAAATAACTTGATGAACATAATACAAAGAAAAATAAACCAAGGTGAAACTTAAAGGTGCACCAAAATTGGTGTATTTTCAAGTTTCACCCCAAGTTTGTATCTTTGTAATTTGTTGTAACCTAAGAAACCTTTGCACATGAGATGAAGGAGGTGGTGTGAAAAACTTGAGAGGCTTCACATTGTGAATCAAGAGGAAGGAAAGAAATTCAAATGAAAGGATAAAAAGGTCAAAGAAACTAAAAGTGGAAGGCTTTGAGCTCCTCATGGTGAACATCTTTTTAAATAGATTTTTTGCCCATGCAAATAATGTGACAACAAAAATGCGTGTGTGAAATATGGCATTGAAAAATGAAAAACTAACAAGGGACACATTTATATATTCAATTAATTTATCAAACCTTTCTAAGAAACAAATTTTAAAACTTCATAAACACAACAAGTATCCCATGAATGTTTATATGTGACCCTAAGGAAAGGTAAAAACATGGTGAAGTAGACACAAAAAGTGAATGTTGTAATGCAAAAATTAAGATCTTTGAATAAAACATACAAAAAGTATATGATTTTATGGAGATAAAATTTTTTGATAGATTTTTAAAAAAAAATCTCAGCACTAATTTCCAAAGTTGACTTTATATAATTATGTATTTTCAAAGTACGTACAAGTACTTGATTGGACTTTTGCTTTTGTGAACTATTAAAAAGTAGCTCAAAAAATATTTGAATTTTTTTACAAGTAATACTATTAAGTAAATAACCAATGTTGATGTATTGAACATTTTAATGCAATTTGATCCCAAATAGGTAACCAAATTTTGCATCTCCACGCACAACCTTTTCATAAAAATCATGAACACACATAACACCACATGTTACTTCTCCTCCCAACATCTCAATGTGGAAGTTAATTCAAGGAGGGTGAACAAAACACAAACCATGGTCAAAATAGGTCATCAATAGAATTTTCCATGGCGACCCAATCTTTGGAAATCATAGTTTTTTATTCAAAGTTCTTATAATTGTGAATGTTCTTTCTCTTTGGATCACAAATTCAACCCAATTCCCAAAATGAATTCCTAGAATTCTCCCAACAACCTATTGTTTGAATTGCTATTGGCCACTCTTAAGATCCTTATGAACTTTCATCACCTCCCTTGATTTGATCCCTAGTTTTACAACTACAACCACCATAGTCACTCTAGAATGTATGGCACAATGAAAAAATCATGGCTCCAAAGATAAATGGTTATTAACAATAGGTCATTTTTCCCTCTTTGTTTTATAAATCTCCAAAAAAATCTCATAGTGCAATTTTTTTATTCCAAAACACTACCCACAAAAAAATTAAAGCCATCAACACCATTTCACTTCAATTTTATACTATGAATGGCCGAACGTTACAATGAACAACCTCCCAAAAACCAAAATACAATATTTTGACAACAATTTGAGCTCATTTACATATCAAATAATACTCATATGTTGAATGGTGTCAAAATATTTACTCACCATGACAATTTTGTTGTCCATGACCTACAACAAACAAAATACCAAAAAACAACATGAATTATCGACAAGAATGGTCTTTCCTTTCACCATCAGTTTATGATAAGATGAGAATATTTAAGAAGATAAGGGTAATTCACTTTTGTTTTTTTATTATCTCTTATGTTCATTTTTTCATTATTTTATTTTTTATATGTATCATTTTACATGTATGATTCTACAAAAGTTTGTGTGTGTGAAATGGAAAAAAAAGGTTGTAAACACATATTTAATTAATTTAGGACTTTACCCAACCTGGTGGATGGTATGAACTTTGTGTGGTGGCTAGTAGATTTAAGAAATGCAACCCTACATTCAAATAAAAACAATAATTTTACATCCATGTATACATTGAGTTTCAAAAGAATTCATACCAATTTTTTTATGCAACATTTTCAATCATTGTTTTTAATACATTAAGGGACACGAAACAAATAAAAGAATAATATGTTAATTTCAAATGAATATATTCATATGATGAAAATAATATTTTGCCTAGTACCCACCAAATGAAAATTATGGGTAATAACATGACATGAATGTAAAATGTCTTGTCTTAATCTTAACCCATGGCTCTTGCACAACCCTTATGTCACAATGGGAAAAGCTTTAAAAATTACTTCCAAAATTCACAAGTTTTCCAAAACACATCACATCCAAAAAAATTATCTTTCAATACCATTTTGCAAGCCTTTGAAAGCATATCACTAAAGCTCAAAAGTTGAACTGGATGTCCTTGATTAATAGCTTTAAAATCATGATAACTAATTTGTAAAATGGTTGTGAGTTCATTTCGGTACTAAATCATGCATACTCACAATATGCAACACAATTACAAAATGTGATCATTAACTAAATTGGACATCAAATATATGAAAATCAAAAGGCTTTTAGGAAGACATGGGACAACAATGTTTTCTCCTCTATGATATTTAGTGTTTAAGAAGTGATCCATTTTCAAAGGCGAAGGAAGTTGAAGTGTGGTGAGAAATTTCCTTAATTATTTTTCCTCAAAATTTGAAGACTTTACCCCCCTAAAAATAGGAAATTGATGATAGAATATTTTGTGTATTTTTCTTCATTACCAAGTGGCAAAAATTCATGAATGGCGAGTTCAAAGGCAAATACACACTTAGGAAAGGAATCGTTAAATCATCTATTACCACCTACCTAATTTGACTATTTAGATGCTAGTGAGTGATTAGAGCTTGTAACATAAAGTTAAAATTAAAATTAAAAGTAATTTTTTTCAAATTAGAAAAAAAAAACAAAAAACAAGCTTTGATTCTGTCTAATTTCGAATTATGGAATCATAAAAAAATCAATTTCCAACGTTTGAACATTTATGTATTACCTTTATAGATACATTCTAGATGTCTTGTTTTTTTAAAAAAATGTTTTAAAAAAAGAGAAAGAAAAAGAAAAAGAACTCATATTCCAATTGGTTAACACTTTGGGAGAAGGGAACGGACTTGGTCCAAAAAGGCATAATAATACATTTATTATAATTTGCGTTGTTGTCGGTTAAATGCCACCTGTCATGACGTCGGTGGTAGACTAGTCAGCTTCACCAACAGTCCCGACTCCCGACTACTACTAATCACTTCCTTTCGGTGGACAAAAAGAAGGCGGGGGGCTCCACTTTTCAATCTTTGCCGTCCAATTCGGAGGAAGATGTAATCCGGACCGCCCGAGCCTTTTTTTTTTTCCCAGTGGGTCCAATTGACTTATTCGCTGCAACAGAAATGAGTTTAATATCCCATCCCCGCTTGAAAGTTGTTAGCTTTGTTAACGATAGCGTGGCTGTTACGTTAGCGGGCTTAATTAGTTCTTTTGCAAAACTGCTCTCGGCAATCATCGCTACCTAACTTAAATTGAAGTTAATCCGTCGCTAACAAATTTAATGAAGTTATTAGCTTTGGCCTTGATTATCAGTAACTTGCTTACTCTCTACTACCAACGGGACAGTTAAGTTAGCGGTGTTTGTCCTTTGGAAAACTCCCTACTTGGCAATTAGCACTAACTAGCTTAATTGAAGTCAACCATTGTTAACGTAGTTCATTAGTGAAATAATTTAGAGCGCGAGTGGAAAAGAAAAAAGGTGTTCGGTTTTGCTATTATCTAACTATGCGCTAATGGTAGCACATTTAGCGGAACTTAGTGCCATTAACTGTGTGGAGCGGAAGTACTTTAGTTACTAGGAGTGGTGTGATTTAATGAGGAAATTAGTGTGCGATTAAGTTAATCTTGTTTAATTAGTAAAATGTGCTTGATTTCCTTCGTGTGTGTGTGTGTGTATCGCGATCTCTGCTGTTTCTGATCGCTCGCTCACTCGCTCCCTCACACACCATCGCCGGCTGCGCGAATGCTGCTGCACTTCAATGCTCGCAATGGGCTCCCGAGAGATGCCTACCAAGACCACCACCGTGCTGATTCAAGAGGTAAGTTAGTTCGTGTGAAGCAAAACAGTTTTCCGCTTTCTTTCCTGAAAATTTCCGATTGCGGTTCTGTCGATTTTGCTGAGTTTCTTTTACAACTAATTGTAGGATACCGTTTGCTCTGATTTTATGTCTTTGGGGTGTGTCTGTTATAGTTTCTTTGTTTGTTATTGTGTTTTCGTCTTAGCCCGCTTTTTCTGACATCGCCCGAATTTGTACGTGAGAATTCGAAGATCTCTGGGTGGTTTTTCTTTTCAATTGTCGCGCTTTGGAGTTTTTTTCTGTCTCTCTGTGCATGTCGGGAATGCGTCTTTGCTGCTGCAACCGATGGATGTCGTATGATCGGGTTAGATCAAGGATGCGTTGTAGAATGATGAAAAGCGCGAAGGCGAATTCATTGCTCATACCCGCTGATTTTAGGGATGAGCGAGAAGAGATCGTCGACGAGGATAGCGAGTCTGAGAAGCTGTAACATCAGATTCGTCGCGGATGACGAGCGAGAGCAACAGAGGAATTTAGTGTACTCGTAGATCGTCAGAAACTGACCAAATGATCTTGTCTTCGGAACCGATGGAAATGCGAACTGAGAAGACGTAATCGAGCTCATCGAGCGTGTAAAGAAAAATGTGAAACAAGAATCGAGTGCCTGAAGCCGATAGGATTGATGATCAGCTTCTGCCCGCAATGTATTACGCCATGATGAAGAACTTTTGGAGTTTTTTCTTTTGTTTCCATGCAGAGGTCGGGGTCGGGATTTGCGTCTTCGCCTCCAACAAAGCCTTCGGCAGATCCGAAGCTTGCAGCCGGAGACAAATTTTGGAGCTGGAATAGCTTGGCGAAAAAGGCGAAGGCAGTCCTTTTAGACGATGGCATCTGCTCTAGAGTTCCGGAGGCTGAGAAAGCTACAACTGAGCCTCGCTCGCAGGTCTATTGCCTCATGACCTTTGGTAGTAGTAGTAGCACCATGTTCCTTTCCTGTGCTTTCTTCCTAATGTCCTGATAAGAAAAGATCCTGTGCCAATTCTCTTAAGCTGATAGTACAAGTCCGTCGGTCATGCCTCAGACCCTCCACTTGCTCTTCCTTGCAGCAAGGAAGGATTGTTTAACCGATTGTTTTAAGCTCTCAGATTGATCCCTTTGAGGTTGAGGTGTAATTGCTCTCACCTATAGTGGAAGAGAGCCTGGTGAATCGCTTATCACACATTTGTATGCAACTTTCTTCTAGTCTGAATTTGTTGAAGCCTCAGTTGATGCAGCAGCTCGACCTGTTGATCTTGAACTTCCTGTGACTCGCATTCACTAGGGTTGTGACCGGTACGTTATGTAGCTTCATATCTTGCTGACGATAATATTGGGATGCCTTCTGCTCCAGAATGGGGAGCAGGTGGAGGTAGAAGCAAAATGCCAGAAGGAGCCACCTGTGTTGCAGAAGGGGTTGGGGTACATTGCTTCATCTCTCTCAAGTCTCATCAGTGACACAGTTGGTCTTGCAATTGAGGTGTGTGGCTTTTGCTGATTCACATACTAAGATGTTGTATTGCATTTCTATATTGACTGCATGGGAAAACCCTGGAATATTTCCTGAGGTATTGTGAACACATATTCTGACAAGTGAGCAGTAATTCACAAGCAGAAGTTTGCCTATGAATTTTGAAGCATTCTTTTGTTGGCTATCTAAACTATAGTATGTGCAACATACAGCTTGTCTTCTGCAATGTGTTCCCATTGTTGACATAGTTTTTGGCAAGAGAAGTTATTGAACACCAAAACAAGGCTTTTGTTGCATTGAAGAAAAGATATTGATTTTGTTAACAATTAACTGCAATTCAATTTAAGCAATGGCATGATCAATGGTTTGGCCTGCATCAATTCACACAGCAATGACGTCATTAAGAACAATGCCATGGCACAGGAGAATTTGTGAATCTAACAGTGGCTTTGCAACGGACAATGCAGGAGGGTTTAAACATTTTTGAATCTGGTAATTTGGAGAAGGAGAAAATGCAGTCTGGATTGAGCAATGATTTACAGCTAAAAGCATCCCGTGATGTAAGTTGGCAAAGCATCTACTGAGGTTTCTGTGCACTTTTGAAAATATTGCTTATTTCTCAATTTTGGTCCTCAAACATGAGAGTGTAGTGGCTGTCAACATCACGTGATTCCTTGCATAGACTAGTTGTCACTCTGAGAGTGGTTCTCAAGCATGAAGATGTAATGACTGTTAACAAACATCAGTTTTCCTCCATGTAAATGAATTATTGCTCTGAGAGTGGTACTATCTGCCGACAATTTGTTAATTGTTGTTGTGCAGATTGCCCTGGCTATGGCATCAAGGGCAAAAATGCTCCTACAGGAGCTGAAGACAGTGAAAGGTGATATGATATTTTTGGGCAACCGCTGTTCACAGCTGGAGGAAGAGAACAAGAGGCTCCGTGAGAGCATGGTCAAAGGGGTGAGAGAAGAAGATGACCTGGTAAGTCTGGCCTAGTTCTGGTTTCCTTGTTTGCCTTGCACTCTTCTTAGCTCTCAGTATCCGCTGGTAGCCACATCTTCATTCTGTAATAGTTCTGTTTTTGTAACACGTGATATGCTTATCAAAAAGTAACAAACCCTGTTACTTCTGAGGCTCGCAGGTTAGACTTCAGCTTGAAACTTTGCTGAAAGAGAAGTCACGCCTACAGCAAGAGAATGCACAATATGCTCGGGAGAATCAGTTCTTGCATGAAGTGGTAGAATACCACCAGGTAGCCCTCAATAGACTCAGCTCTGAAGCTGGGGAACAAAGCATGGATGGTCAAGAGGTGGAATTCTGTGACTTGCAACCTACATTTGCAGGGTCATCACATGCCTGTGAAACCGAACTGTTATGCACAAAGACCAACTCATTAGCTCCATATGTGAGTTGATCAACCTGTTCTCAATTCTCTACCTTCATCTGTCTCATTCCTTGGGATGGCCAGCAACATTCTTGCCATCTCACAGAGTGTCCTGGTTGCCTGTTCATCTAGATTCTTTACCTCCTGTTGGCCTCCTGTCATCTACTGTGAACCTTTAATTGTCTCAGCTTCAATTGTTGCCCAAATTTTTAATTTTTCCAATTGACCTGGGAAGGGAGCATTCTATCTTCTGTATCCTATCCTCCCCTCTTCGATTCTATGAGCAGTGGCATCCTTACAATAATCATCCAGACATGTATCTACTGATTGCACTGTTTAGGTGGAATGACAACAGATGAAGGTGTGTAGACAACTCTGTATCCAACCATGTACTATTGAAGTATCTTAGTCTTGTGTCAGGGCTAAGGTTTTTACTGTTATCAAAATGTGGCTGCTATACCAATTGTTTGTACCAATATAAACAGTACCCATCATTTCATCAATACCCAATCCAATATATTACATCGGGATTGATTGATCCCATGAGATTGTACATTCCTTTGTCTATATTGTCAGGATCTTTACCTTCAGCACCATGGTTCTTGTGTTTGCACACATCGACCCTCTTCAAGAGTTTTTGTGATTTGGTTTTAGGTATGAATTTTTTCCTTTATGCTATGATGGCCAATGATCAAACCACAACCACACTCTGTTCTCACTTGCTGATGTTTTTGTGGTGATGTAGCTTGTTGTGTAATGACTCTGGCATTTATGTAAGGTTCAAACAAAATCATGAGGAACAATGAAACCTAACATGGTTAAGTCATTTGAGTGTAAAATGAATTTGATTAGGTAGCACAGTTATGTCTCTAGCTATTATCCACACATTGGTTCCAAGTCCAAGCCAAAATTTTGCCTCAAAATCTTAAACTGATATGAAAGTCTCTTCTTCAGTCTGGGCAGAGGCAACAGAAAAACACATCCCTACAATTGACAACTACTGAACTATGTCCAAAAATGATTCATAGCAAAAGTTGAAATAGATATGCAAACTTTGCAGTTATCAACCAAACATCTTTCCTATATAGTGCCACTTCAATCCAATTCATTTCATAGCTAAAGATTGGGCTTGAAGCTGTGTTTATCACATCCACGTGATATACAATGGTTTCCTAATCCCCACCCATGAACATGGAAAATAAGACAATATCACATGACAGACCGTTTGAGCAACTCATTACAACCAGCTAATCAAGAGCAATCATTGTACTATGAAGCGCCTTTTACAAGCATTGCATCCTATGTAGATTGCAAAATGTGGGAGCATGGAGGATGCTTGGAGAGTGTTCAACAAGATGCCCTTTGGAAATGTGGTTTCTTGGGCATGGTAAGGAAGGTCTTTAAACATTTTGGACAGATGTGTTAAGGTGTAGAGCCAAATGAAATCACTTTTGTTTGTCTTTTGTCAGCTTGTAGGCTTGCCGGTTTGGTGGATGAAGGCATCCACTGCTATACTTCAATGATCACTATTTATATGATTTTGGCAAAATTAGAACATGACCCTGCATGGTCGACCTTGCTGGTGATGTCCATCTACAGTTTATATTTTCTGCAAAATTAGAACATTACCCCTTCATGGTTCACCATGTTGGTGATGCTGGCCATCTACAGGAGGCAGAGAATATGATGGAGATGTAGTTTGTAAACCACAGGGCTGCATGGAGGGCTTTGTGTTAGGTGCTTTCAGTTCATTATAATGTGGAGATGGGAGAATTAATTGTTTAACAAGTTCTTGAATTGGAGCCTTGAATTGCGTGCTCATAAAACATGGGTGTCCTTGAAGATTGGGGATGGCTTCTCACTCAACCAGGTGCTGAAGCTGGTGAAGTTCAGATGCTATGTGTCCACTTTGTTAAGACCACTACACATCCAATGATGCTTGTGACTTTTGTCAAGTTCCCATCGCTCATCAGCTGTTTCCCTTTGCACATTTTTAGAGCAAAGTTTGCACCATAGCAAGGATGAATGTGTGGCACATGTTACTATCTGCTGTCCTGAACTAAACTTTGTGTGGCAGGTGGATGATGAACTCATCCCTCCAGTGCCTTAAATAAAACACTAGATTATCTTCCAGACCTCCAAGTACAGTTTGAGTGACATGGAGATTGTTAGTGTGACTTGTGTATTGAATGGGAGGAGTCAAGAGATGGTTCATTTGATAGCTGATGCTGCATAGCTCTTTCTTTCATTATACAAAGGATGCATTCCTGTTTACTCAGTGCCAATGATGGAGAACATCAGAGAAGAGTTTGTCCCATGAAAAAGGGCGAGACCAAGCATGGCACATTAGTTATTTGGATATTACCAAAAGATTCAGGGTACCTGAAAATCACTGAGCATTTCTGCTTGAATAACATCAAGGCAGCTGACAATAGAGCCCATTTGCAAGACATATTTAACGTCTAGGGCTTCAATGTAATTGCATTGTCTTTTAGACACTTCACTGCAGTTCTCTATTGTACAGGACCTGATTCCAGTGGGCAAAAACTTCAACAACCCTTCCCCTCATCTTTGAGTACATGATCTTTGAAAGACAAAAGTCTGCTTGGTTTGCTGATTGAAATCAATTGCTGGGTAAATTCAACAGATGAAACTTCTGCTATCTCGTTTCAGTGCCATACCATGATCAAGCATTCTTCCAGAATTGAATAATTCCCTAAGGAACCTCCAGCATAGAATCCTGTGACTGAACTTTCTATGTAAAGAACACTTGAGATCTTATCACACGATATAAAAAAACAAAAACTAGTTGGAACTGCGTTTGCATGAACAAGAAGATAGTGAAGAGAGAAAGTTATATTCTTACAAGCTTCTCTTGTCTCTGCCATAGCTCTTGTAAACTGCAACATCATCAGCCCTCTGAAACTTTGCATCCTGGCCTGTGTCTCTTTTCATTACCAAATTGGCAAATCTGCTGAGACCTAAAATGGTACAGCAAATCAGCGTACCAATAGAGGCAGCTGTTGGATCCAATTTTGGCAGAATTTGAAAGTCTTCTGGAACGTGTGTTGCAGACAAACAAAAGCACGACACATTCCGAGGGGCAACAGTATTCACTACTTCAAATGCACCAGAAATAGCACGGGGAAATATCACAAATGTGAAGAGATGCACAGGAAGCAAGTGATGGAATGTTATAAGTAAATTGTATAGCACTCACATCTTGTATGAATGATTGGGTGTCCCCACAACACAACACAATCCCCCTAGCAAACAGTAGGAACATCGTGGTGATGCTCCAGCTTTTTAGCGTGCCAGGGTTTTGGAGGGTTTTAGGGTCGTTGTTAGCAGCTGAATCCTCCGGTTGACGTCCAATCCGGGGTTTAGGGTTTCTGTGCCCCGGTGGGAGAGAGATTGCATTGGGGTCAATTTCGGACGCTCCAAAGGAAACTGCATTGGGGTCTACTTGTGATGCTCTTGGCTTGCGAGGTGCTAGAGAGAGAGCAATTACCAGTGTTTTCTGCGAAGCTGCAATGTCTTTATCGACAATGCAGCAAGTGCAATTGTCATATGCAAGGTCTGGCTCTTTGCTTGACCACAAAAGTCGCAGTAGCAGCAGCTCCACCACCACATGGAGAAGACGGAGGTCGACCAGGAGGAGCTTGCGGCTACGCGTCTGTGTGCACCCGCAATTCGACTTTACCCATCGACAACTTTTGCAGTACACCGCACTTCTTCCCAGAGCACACGGGATAGAAACACAGGCGGCACTCAGAGATAAAGGCAATTGTAAGCTTTCTTGTGTTATTCCTTGCTGTGTGTCTGTCTACTGTCTTCTTCTCACAGTTTGTGTGGCTGGCTTATTTGCCGAAAGATTTTGACCTGAAAAAAGTCGGAATCAAATCGAAAAATTGGACACCTTCTGTGCAAGACGCAGAACCTCATGGTGGCTTCTATGAGATCAAACTATATGATTTGAAAAAAAAAAATTCTGCTGTTCCTGTAGGTCAGAGAGAGAAACGGTGGCAGGAGTTCTTTCTGGATCCATCGCAATGGTGGGATCACAGACCAGAGAAGGTAACTGAGCATCAATCCTGTCAGAATTCACCTGTCTTGTTGATGTCAATCTTGCTGCTCTATCTTGGTTGCTATCCTGCCATGGTCTAAACATTTGCAGAAGTTCTTTCACATCCTTTGCACTTGAGGGAAGTATTGGTAGGCGAAGGTAAGTAGATGCAATATGTTGATGGAGAAGGTCAGTGCGGCTTTCTCTGTTCTTATGATAACATTTATGCCTGGGATGTGGAGAATGCATGGCTGATCAGCTTGACATGGATCTTTGTTGTAGACAAATGAAAGGTACCCGGATTTCAAACATAAGAAGACAGGGAAAGCACTCTGGCTTGATGACCAACAAAACCTGCCATGGGTGGCAGCAGAGATGGCTGCAATGGCACCAGGCATTGTGCAATTGCACCCTTTTGCATGGAATCAGAAGCTTTCAAAATACGTGAAGGATGGGCAACTTGAGAAGGCGATGCAGCTTTTCCAACAAATGCAACGAGAAGGAACAACTCCTGACAAATTCACTTTTATTCAGGCAATTAAGGCATGTGCCCGTTTAGGAGCACTTCAAGATGGCAGGCTTGTTCATCTCCACATCATTCAAAGTGGTTTGGAGTCAAATGTCTTTGTGGGCAACAGCTTGATTGACATGTATGCAAAATGTGGGAGCCTTGAGGATGCTTAGTGTTCAACAAGATGCCATCTCGAGATGTGGTCACTTGGACTGCCATGATTTTGGGACATGTGAAATGTGGCCAAGGGCAGAAGGCACTGGAACTCTTTCGACAAATGCAACATGAAGGTGTGCAGCCAAACTCTGTTACTTTTGTGGGGGTGCTAAATGCATGTGCCAGCATAATTGCACTTGACGAGGGCAGGTGTGTTCATCAACAGATCATTCAAAGTGGTTTGGAGTCAGATGTCTTTGTGGGGAGTAGCTTGGTTGACATGTATGCAAAATGTGGGAGCATTGAGGATGCTTGGATAGTGTTCAACAAGATGCCATCTCGAGATGTGGTCACTTGGAATGCCATGGTATTGGGACATGTGAAATGTGGCCATGAGCAGAAGGCACTGGAACTCTTTCGACAAATGCAACATGAAGGTGTGCAGCCAAACTCTGTTACTTTTGTGGGGGTGCTAAATGCATGTGCCAGCATAATTGCACTTGACGAGGGCAGGTGTGTTCATCTCCAGATCATTCAAAGTGGTTTGGAGTCAAATGTCTTTGTGGGCAACAGCTTGATTGACATGTATGCAAAATGTGGGAGCCTTGAGGATGCTTGGATAGTGTTCAACAAGATGCCATCTCGAGATGTGGTCACTTGGAATGCCATGCTTGAAGGATGTGCCATGCACGGGCATGGTAGGGAAGCTCTTAGGCATTTTGAACAGATGTGTGATGAAGGTGTACAGCCAGATGATATCACTTTTGTTTGTGTTCTGTCAGCTTGTAGCCATGCAGGTCTGGTGGATGAAGGCATGTGCTTGTATGCTTCAATGATCAGAGACTACATGATTCCTGCAAAATTGGAACATTACACTTGCATGGTTGACCTTCTTGGCCGTGCTGGCCATCTACAGGAGGCAGAAAATATGATCATGGCAATGCCCTGTAAACCACAGGATGCTGGTGCTTGGATGGCTTTGCTTGGTGCTTGCAGAATTCATGGTAATGTGGGGATGGCAGAACGTGTTGCTAAACGAATTCTTGAAATGGAGCGTGAAAATGCTGCTGTTTATGTACTGCTGTCAAACATCTATGCTGCTGCTGGGAACAGGCATCTCTGTGAGAATGTTGAACGGCAGAGAAAGGAAAGAGGTGCAAAGAAACAGCCAGGTCGCACCTGGATTGAAGTGAATAATGAGGTGCATACGTTTGTAGTACAGGATCAAGACCACCCCCAGATGATTGAAATTCATGCAGAACTGCAAAGATTGTCAGGGCTCATGCATAATGCAGGGTACATGCCTTGTACGGAATTAGTTCTGGATGATGTGGAAGAAGAAGAAAAGGTATCTCATTTGTGTCACCATAGCGAGAAACTGGCTATTGCATTTGGGCTCATCAACACAGCTCCTGGTACTCCTCTTCGAATAAGAAAAAATCTGCAGGTTTGCAAAGATTGCCACACTTCCGCAAAGTTCATTTCAAAAATAGTTAGGAGAGCCATCATGGTGAGGGATGCCAATCGCTTTCATCACTTTGAAGATGGTGTTTGTTCTTGCATGGACTATTGGTGATGCCAGTAGTCTGGCTTGTCAATCATTGAATCAAGTTCTCTTTTTTTACAGTAGCATGTCTAGTGGTCTTTTAACACTATCAAAGTTCAACACTGTTATCAGATGTGATACCACTGACCCAAATATTGTTCATCTGAAATATGTTGTGCAAGCCACCCATGGAGCTGCTCCAAGTGTAGAATTGGCAACAATCTACCCATCTGTAGGATATCTTGAATAGCATCCTGTTCATTTTAACTGTTTTCTAACAACTAATTCCCTTACAAGCATCAACTAACAAGAAACAATCAGTGATTTGTGCACAAATTCAATTTGCAATTGCAGTGACATAGCTTGTTTTCATAAATCCCTAGAACCTTCTTGCATGGATGTTTGTGAAAAGATAAAAACCTTACTGAGTATGTGATCACACGTGAAACAAGAAAGCCACTTTGATACTTAATTGTGTGTCACAGTTCTAGCTCTCTGTCCTTAACACAAGTTTCTTGTAGCATGTTATCATGAACTTGTAGATCACAACTTAAGCTTTTTCCCATTCATTCTTGTTGCTGTCTTGTAATATGCATATCCTCCCAGCCTCTTTTTTGGCAAAATCCCATACAATCCTTGTAGAACAAAAAACGAGATGGTATTTCTGAGCTTGAAACTAAGGCTTTCTTTATGCAATCACTTTCTCAGCTTTACCCACTAGCTATTTTATGACAATTGGATAACATTTGCTTACCTTCATGATTGCATTATATCTTCATTTGCTTCTGTTATGTTTGATCAAAATTATCTCTCCACAAAACACTTCATACAAACTTGCAGGTAGCTTGGTGTTTAAGACTAATTGATTTCCCACTAAATGAAGTTAAACTAGGGGATTGAACATCTTCATTTCTCCATTAGTGTTGGGTGACATCTCACTTAAAAATTTGAAGGATTTTGCTACAAAAAGATAATTGTTAAGTATGCTTTTAAATGTTCAAAATGACTTAAGGAAACTATGTTGTGCTTTGCTTAACAATTTTTAAAAAAGGACTAGAGATAAAGTTTCAAGTCTGAAATTTAGTCTTATCCAATTTTTGGATCTCTTTACTTTTGTGATTGTAATGTAATGTCGTGAACTAATATATCATCCTTTAAACTTATCAACCTGTCACAACAAACATGGTGAAAGAAAATTGTTGAGCATTAAATTAATCATGATAACCTAAAAGCTTCCTGCAACATAGATTATTCCTGTACTCACCCCCTTAGATCATGTTATGGCCAAAAAAAAAATTTGGTAAAACTTTTTCACTTGGCAACAAAAAAAAAGGGGGCTGGGAATTTTGCAAGGTTTTTTGGGGGGGCGGGAATGGCACAAAGTCACCAAATTTGGAGCAGAAAAAACTTGAATTTGCCATAGCCAAATTTAGACCATAGCTTCTAGGATGTCACTGAAATATATTAGGTTTCTGAAAACAATTCTACTTTGCTCAAAGCCTGTAGCCAAAATTGGCTAAGTCCTCTTCTGGAGGATCGCCAGTCCACCTACCTCGCACATTTGGAAAAAAAGCCCTGGTTATCGGCCTTTATCACACTATCTAACACATGCAACTTAAGAGATATATGTAACCTATACATGATATGTTGCCTCCATCACATGTCACAAATCAACTTGGATACAATTGAGCCATATTGGTAATAGTAGCCAACTTGTTGTGGTAGCATGTTTGGTGCATGTCGAAGTCATGTTGTGCCATTTGAGGCAGCATGGATGCTTCCATGACCTTTGCATGATTATTGTGGAGACAAGCATTGATGCGCCAACCCTTGGCACATCTATCACATTGTTGCATGGTTACTATGCCCTATGTGTTGCCACACTTGATACATTTCAAGCTGATTGAAATGTAAGTTAAGGCAGCATCCACCCTACCATCTAGATGAGGTAAGTGGCATTGCAGACAAATAGGTGAGTGGTCATTCTAGATTTTGCCATCGCATCCCTCCAACATCAGCACAAGAAACTTGAGGACCTCATGTACTTTGTAAGATGATGGGACCCATGATCACATCCAACGTTGTGGGTGTATTTTGTTGTAGGTAAAGATGGTCCCTTGGTTGAAACCTCCTTATTTGTGGCATGTAGCCTCCTTTCATATAGTTGACCATAGCCAAACACATATAGTTGGGCTATGGTCAAATAATGCAACACCATTTGGCATAACATACTTACAAAAATATGCAATATGTCAGCAAGTTTATATGTCCACAAGTTTGGGTCATCCAAGTCAATCACATCTCTTCTGATCAATGGTATTAAAACTGGATCCCTTCCATTCAACCAATAATAAGGTGAAAATGAGATCTCCTTTCTGAACCGAACTCGTGGCAGGCTAACTATTGTCCCAATCTCTCCAGTGCCCTTTTTGAAGACTGTACTCATGTCAACCTCATTCTTTTGTTTGCATCATAACAAGAAGTATGATGGATGGCCATGGCTTGTTCATGTATAGTGGATTGCCGGGTCATGGGTGACAGTTGCAAATGAGGCATAGGAGCATTAAAGGAAACGCAAATTCTATTTGCAAACGACAGACCTTGCAGCCCAGCATTCCCCTTGACCAGCATTTTCTTACCTCTTAGACTATTAGTCCTCTGTACAAAAGTATCATAGCTCCTCATGTACATGGTTCACCAATTGTTCACCCTAAACCCTAAACCCTTTCATCAAACCATCTTTATAGTAGGATCAAACCCTCCCATACAAACCTCTTCACTAGGAATTCCTAGTAATACTTGGAGCAATAGGCCACTTGGATAGCATGTGGAGTCATTCTAACAACAATGCCGAAGCGCAAGTTACCCTTCTTATGTAGTCATCTAGAGACATTTGGTCCATTCTAATGAGTAAAATCTAACAAGCTTGCAGGCCTACAAGCAAGTTCTCATGCAGTGCCATGATCAGTTGCTAATATAGTCATCTACAGTGATTCAGTCCTTTCTGTTCCTAACTGGCATTTAGGTGGCTCAAATGTTCTGGTCTTTGAGCTCAACAAGCAAGTTCTTGTACAATGGTCAGTTGGCAACAGAATCATCTGCAGCAATTTGGAGTCAATTGCGGCAGATGCTTATAACATTGTCTAAGTATCCTTCAATTGTGACATTATATACCACTAACCTACTTACTGAATTTCTATAGCAAGTCCAGAAGCAACAGGAAGACACAGCTATTATACTGGCCAGCAACTAACAACATAACAACATAGAAGGCGGGACAACATACAGAAAAGAAAAAAGTAGTCTACATTCTCTTTAATCACAAAGTTGGGTTGCCATAAAATTATGACAACACCAAATGATAAGACTTTATACAGCCAGTGTCACATATAGATATTTCCAGACATAACCACTGTGATCTAGTTTTAGGTTTTGGCACTTCACAAGAGACCTTTAACTACAAATGATTTAGAAAAAATCAACTCCTTTAGAATAATATCATTTAACTGCAATTGGGGAAATGGAAAGAAACAGAAATCACAACATTATGATACAAATTCCAAGACGAGTTATAACAAAAATCTAATAGGTTGGTTCATTGGTTTCAACATGAAGTGACTATTGTGAAGTGCTTGATATTTGGAGTAGAATTGCATAACAGCATTGCCATTTAGAGGATTGAACAGAACAGTGAGAGCTGTGACTGCAAGGTATGGTGAGAGGACATCACTTGATATGTGCCACCCTTCCACAGATCCCCTTGGTCTTCACCAACCAGCCCTGTTGGGTGGACAGAAAATCTGCTCTGAAGCCAAATTACACTCCCCTACATTGTCAGCAACCTTCAAAGCATCAGATATTTGCCTATCAGGGTTTTACACTGATTACAGTTTTCTATTAAACTGCAGAGGCAACCAATCTTCTATTGCTGTACATTTGTATCCAGTTTTCAGTACTCAATTCTAGGAGAAGCACACCAAACTTGCAGTTACCAACCACTACCCCTTCCACCGTAATTCCAATTTTCTGGTTGCATTTAGCCATTATCTATTGTGCTGCAACCTGGAAATCAATGGTTTTAGTTGATTTTTGTCAGTGAAAGCTCAAGTGGAGAGATGGACACAGGAGACTCTGAGCAATGATGCCTTCCAATTGAAGGGAATCCTTTCTTCCACCTTCCATAGTAAGCCCCTCAACTATTGCAAAATCCTTTTCACATCCAACAAAAATTCAACACAATTTGTCAATGGCTTGGTCACAACATTTCTTTCTCATATACCTAATATATCCCACTAAATACACAGTTTGGCCCTTGGGGATCTTAACAAATGTGATAGTTCTTTTTTTTAAAACCAAATTATACATATAGAACAACTAGCAGAAACAAAACAAAGAGCTATTAAGTGTATTATCTCAAACAGGACCCTTGGTATTCCAACCATACAAAGCTCACCTCCTAAAGAAGGCAATAGATCCAAATAGAGTGGAAGGCATTTTCAGTCAAAGCTAGTATCAAAGCTTTTTCTTGAAGACACAGTAGGCTGCATCAATAGCTTTGTAAGAAAAACACTGCTAAAAAGGCAACTCTTCAGTTTTGATGAAAACAGTATATGAAAGACTGCCCACATGGGATGGGGGTTGCTGTAGCCCAAACAGATCAACAGGAAGTAGCATGAACTGACATTCCTGTATAAACACTACAATTACAGGTCCAAAACAGTGAATCAACAAGGCTAGGAACTGTATCAGGCACAAGGAAAAAACAGAGTCAATACTTTCATCGAGACTTGCTCAAGTTGCTGGGAATGACCTCAAAAACCTACCTTGAAGCTTTTGTGGAACCAACAGCCTAACAAGCCTCCCTCTAAGTTCTGAACAGAGAGTTCTGTCACTAACAATATGAATCACCTAAAGCCATCAGCAATTCAATCAGCAATTCCTGCAATCATCTGCAAATCTAATCAAGAGGGAAAGCTTTAAATGTTGAGAGATACATGTGTAGAAAAACACCACACTACTGTATTCATGTTCTTGTGATTCTTCTGTTACATTACAAAGCCCCTTAATTAAATACTTGCTTCCAAATGATTGACAGCCCCAATGATATTGAACACAACCTAAGAAAATATACAATCTTGACTTCATTGAATCATATGTTGGAGTCAGAGATAGATACTTACCTTGAGGGGCTTGTACAGTACAGTATAAATGTCCAGCAAATAACTCTTTGGAAGGTACAATGTGGTCATTGACAGATTGATCATCAGTGGCAGAAATATGCACAACCTGCACTCCAGCAGCTTGCATGATTGCAGCAGAGAGCTCCACCCAATGCCTCTTTGGATGGTACACTTTGAGTTGTTGTGCTAAAGATTGAACACCAGTATCAAACAGATGTGCTCTCAATTCAACAACCGAGTTCTAAACACAGAACATAATGTGCATCATGAGATCTGTTATGCCTGTATTAACAGGTCCTTGAGTCGGGCCCCCCACCCCAAAAATTACCCAACCTGTAATGGTGAGGCATCGGAGATTCAAACCCAGAGAAACAGTATTCCTCTGTGTCCATCACAAACCAGTATATGAGGGATTGATGCACACCACACTTCAGCAAAATCTGACCTCCCCATCTCATATCCAGTTGCCAGAAACTGCAGCAGGACATTGGATGAGGCCACAACTAACACATATTCGATGCATACTCTCTTTATGTGCTTTAGCAATTAGACAGTTACTGATAAGCTAACCTTAAAGTTCATAACTTTACACTGAAATTGTTTGAGCTGAGGGGAAAGCTTTGTCACTCAAGTACCGCCAAAAAAGTGCCAAGCTTAACACCTAATGCACAACAGTACATATGCACCTGCTGCCCATCATCCAACACAACAAACAACAATAATGTACTGCACAGGGCACATACTACCTATACAGGGTTGCTGCAGCCATAACCAATTCGGAAAGATACTATCCAGGTCCAGAATAGCTTTCTTGTTTGATTCAGAAGGTGACATTGCCTTGAAAGGAACTTAAAGATAGCACCAAAACTCACCTGTCACTTCAACTTGTCATCGCCATAAGATGTGCTAAACTTCAGCAAAGCCTTGTCACTTTGCACCAGCACAGTTGAATATTATGATCCTAGAAGGCACAAAGTTCTAACAAGCAACGACTGATGAAAGCAAAATAACCTACTAGATGCATCTTGGTTACTGTGTGCTACTAACTACCAAAACGTGGTTTTCTACATGGATAGCTTCAGAAGTAGCTAAATACTACCCACAACCAGCAAAAGTTGAAGCAAACTCATGAGTGATTGACCAGAAGATGAGATATGATAAAAATTAATGAAACTAGCCCCACCCATACTAGCATTCACGGGAACAAAATGTTCTCCACAAGGAATGACAGAGGTATGCCAGAAACACCTGCTGCAGCTGTTCAAGAGCAGCAGAAGCTGATCAGGTCCCCACTTACAAATCCGCGTATATGAAGAGAGGATGCAGGCGCCACATTGTCCTCCTTCAGCACTGCTGTGCTTCTGCTGGAAGGAGAGGCTGCGACAATGTTGTTCACATGCATGCAGATAGGTGGTCAGTAGAATGCATGTTCTTCAACAGCCAGTGCAAGGGCATTAGTGAAGGCTAACTAAGGTTTCCTATTAGACAAGACAAGACAAGATCCCCTACTTCAAGATGCAGGATTAAGGCATGAATGCATCCAAGAGAACCTTGGCATTTACTGTTTGTACATTAAAGATAGGTTGGTCTGTCATAAACTTGATGTGTGCAAGGCAGAGAAAACATCTGATTCGAAAAGCAACATGTTAATTGCCTCAGACCATCCCATCACACACTTCCACACCAAAACTACATCTTTCAAAGAAGTCACATGCTAATGATATTGCCAAAATGGATTGTCTTTAATGCAGTGATAAATATGGTCCAGTAACTAACAACCCTACTGTGCACACTATGGTCTCCACAACACTGAATATGGGTCCAGAAACCGACCATGAAGTTGCCAAAAGGTCCCCATCCAGTCCTGATTGTTGCCAGGTACTCCACCTTGGTCCAGTTGAGTTAGGCCCCCTCTGCCAGATGAAGCTGGTAGACATCAGTTCATAATAAAAGCCACCTTCAATGGAGATCATAAGCACAATCCAGAAACAAATTTGGGCTATTCACCAACGCAGTACCATGAACCTATGAGATGTAAAAAGACCATGCATTCATGCATGCCCCATTCTCAGTCCATAGTCCTACTCATGAAGCATAGAAAGCTCTAGGACTACTAAGCCATCCCCTGTCAGATATTCTGATGATGACGATGGCGATCTTTTTCCCGAACCACTTCAAAGTCTCTATCTGCAATAACAAACACAAAGATGATGTTGAGTCTAGTTGTCATTTTATAGCACGTTAAACAAATTTTGGTTTTCATCCAACACAATTGTGAATAATAGCACTGGAGGGCAATCCTATCAACTCTCCATCAACTCTAAATCCCACAAAACAGTGAATTGTGGTGTTCATCCATATCTTTAGGAGGCCTGCACCACTCCATTAGACTTTTACACTTAATTACCCTGTATGCACAGGGCTTTCCACATTGTAAAAGTGATCAAATCAAAAACATGGAATGCCAGACGTGTAGAGTAAAAAAGACACAATAATTCACCTTGAGAGGATGGATACTGCCATAGCTTTTCAGATTGACCTGAAAAAAGGCCAAGAAACTGATTAGCTGTGTGCAGAAGCCAAGGTACATAAAATCAGAAAGCAAATCATTGGAGCTTGAAAGCTAAAGAAATTGAAAAATGCACATCAGTGCATGACACATGGTACAGACCATCAGAATCCCAAATTCACATGAATAGTGACTTTAGTTTTTGTAGGGGTGTGAATATTGATGTTTCAGATTTTGTGGAAAGACTCTTCAAAATACACTTGATATGTGAAGCACACTTTGATCAAGAGACTGAACACATCTTTCTCTGAACATTTTGTCACAACACTGTCAAACTTGCCTCAGGTTCTTGTGAGGCCAGAGAAGATGGTGGGCAAGGACCTCTAGTAGATCATGGCAGATATGCCTCCACATGTGTGAAGCTCACCTAAGTCCCTGCTTCTTTCCTTGTGTCGATACTCTTTACCCCTCCCACTTTCTCGCTCCCGCTCCTTTGCTTTCTCTCTGAGCCTTTCCCTGTCCTGATCCCTTTCTCGCATCCTAATCCGATCCCTCTCTCGCTCTGCATCCAAATCTCGGCCACTTTCCCGCTTGCGGAGTTTAGACCTATCCCGTTCCTTCTCCCTACTTCTGTCCCCAGCTCCATCTTCAAGGTAATTAGCAGGCTTTTCCTTTCCTGATAAAGAATCACCCCTCAACTCCCCATTAGAAGTAGACCCTCGAACCTCTTCCAAATCCTTCCTCCCACCCTTGACAGTTGAGCTCTTTGTATTGTTTGAAGCCTCTACAAAAGTAGGATCCTTCGCAACCCCACCATCCAAGCTCGAAGTGGCCTGTACCTGGAGGACTGAGGCAGCTCCATTTGTCACCCTCTTCAACGATCCTCCCTGTAGATCAAAGATGCCTTACTTAGAACTCCTGGCCTCCATGACATGCAACAATAGGTGCCAGGAAGGTCACAAGCACATCTTCATGAAGACTGACAATTTCTCAATACTTATCATTTAAGTCAACCTGAAAAGAATTGAGAGAATTGGGACATTTCAGATCTGACAACAGTAACCAAACAGCAAGCATGAAAAAGAGGAATCCCAATGCAAAAGAAAAGAGGAAACCAAAAGACAAATTGAGGAGCAGTTTGAACAACAGCAATTGTCACACTAAAGCAACATGTATGATACTGACCACCTACCATAACATCCCCACTGATGTCATCAGTTCCAAAGACTGGGTGTAGGTTAATGTCAAATATTAACCAACACATCTGAGCTTTGTCAAAAGACTGGCTGGAATGGGAAAACTAAGCTCTGATGCTAGCTAGCTCAACACAACTTACAAGACAAGAGAAGACAAAAAGGACCGCAATAAGATGGAGGAGAACAAAACTAAAAGAAAGACCACCCCACTTGAGATTAAGAAGCTAACAAGAAGAACCCAGGACACCCACAAACTTATACAAGTCACCAGAGATAGAGCAAAATGTCAGAAGCCTAGCCATGGTGGCCAGTGCCTGGACCCAGTTTGAAAATGGACCTTAGAAAAGGTGTTGATGAGAGATTCAAGGTTCTTAGAAATGCAGTCAAGCCTGAAATATGCGCAGCCAAAAACTTCCATATCAAAGTTTGCAGGCTTCTCACACACCTAGGTTGCTTAAATTCTAATAAGAGCATTGACAGAAACATCCCCCAATACATCTACCTACAAAACCCAACATACATGGACATTATTTTTATTACTGAGAAAATCCCAGCATTACCCAATATTTGGAATAAACTGCGAGCATGGACAGAAATCAAGGGGGCACCTGTGTATCCATAGGAGAATCCCAGGCCTTGCTGGCCAAAACAAATGACTTGGAGCTTCGTCCGACTTCAATGTATTCAGCCTTTGGCTGCTTATACAGGGCTGCAAGAACCTTGCACACAGTCTGAACATCACTCCATTTTGCATCAAATACTTCCCACCACCTGTTGGGCAGTGGCACTTTAAATCGTCGAGCTGCAGCATACACTACCCCACACGCCACTACCTCACTTTTGAAGCGAACACAAAGAATGGTGCGCAAGCTGGAACAAACAGAACCAAGGGGTTATCAGCTCATATCACTAGGGAAAGAAAATGTATTAGGGCACAAAGTTTACACTGTCAGAAACAGAACAGATTGCATCTCAGCTTTTACAGCTAGGAGACCAATACAAAAAAAAATGCAGGCATATTGACAAATGACACAAGCTCCTCATCAAGCTGCAGATGACCTTACAACGTCCATGAGCCCTAGCACATCAAATACAGCACAACCACACGAGCTAATGATCAAGATCTGAAAGTACAAACAAACATCAGAAAAATTCCAAAAGCAGCAATAATAAAACAGCCTCATGGAATTCTAATACAGGACAAACAATCCAAACAGCCAGAAAAGCATGAAGACACTTCCTAAAAAATTTATTCTTCACAAAGTGATTTCTTGCCCACATATTACCTGTCATTTGCAAGGTTCCATGCCTCCTGCATCAGCTCCACAGGTGCCTGAAGGGTCTTCAAATAGCTCATGATAAACTTGTGAGGGTGCTCCACATGGCATATAAACCCCATTTCCTTCAAAAGATGTCGTTCTGTCCTGATCAACGCAGTCCTCATCTCAAAGTACTTCTGCAAACCACATGAGGCTCCAAGTTGATTACCAAGAGTGCTGAGCACCAAAAAAACAGGAAAAAAAAAGGAACAGAATTGAGTGATTGAGCAAAAAGAGCAGACCTGTGAATTTAGATCAAGAATCTCAAGGGAAAGGTTATTGCGTCTACGTTCCATGCGCCAAAGGACTTGTAACACTACTGAAATCTCTTTAGGGCTCTCCTCAAGCTTTGAAGCTAACCAAACACAACTTGCTGCAACATCCTGCAAAGACAACAGAACAACGGAGCGATTAGAGATGGGAAACAAGGCAGAGAGAAGCCTGCAAATTTTTGAAAGACACAAGAATGATGAACAAGTTCTGATTACTGGCAGCAATCATGCAATACAGCACACAGCACGAGAGAAAACAAAGTTACGTAAGGTTCATAGGATCAACCATACCTTGACATTGAAGCGGGTAAATGATTTCTTGCAATAGAAACGATGGAAAAGCACCTGACCTGTGGCCATTACCGCCTGAGGCCTGTTCACATAGCGTCAAGGAAGAATACCGGAACAATCAAAACCCTAGAAAACCCTAGAAACGATGAATTTGCAAAATGAGCAAAGCAATATAGCACATAAGATCCCCTAAAGAACACCTATGCGAAAAAGAGAAAAAAACAGCAACAAAATCACGGACATCAACATTTCTGCCATGATGATGATATGTATCATTGCTAAGCCAAACTGAAGAAACAAACAAAACCGTTCCAAAAGCTTAGACCAAAAATATAAAAACAAGGGTTGGAGAAAGAGAAAGCGAAAGAGATGAAATACAATTTCAACAAGATGCCGCACTCCTGAATGAGCTCACAGCCATAGACGCGCAGGAGAGTTTCAACATTTTCATCAACGCCGTCCCTTCTGGAAGGCGAATCCAGTATCTGTTCATGCGACAAATAGAAGGTGTCGAGCGTGGTGTAAATCATTTGTTCCTTAGAAGAAGAAGGATTTTGTTCCGAACCACTACCAAACCAAAAAGAAAGGCCACCCCCCCCAAAAAAAAAAAAAAAAAACCTCTTCAAACAACGCAACGCGATGGCCGTGATATGAAATCGAAAATCCTACAAGATTCGTGGGCACAACAGAAGAAGATTTGTCAAGAAACAAACACAAAATCACAAAAACCAAGCGAAGAGAGCGGTCAAATTCTCCCGTCTCTCCTCCGCGTAGGGTTTTCCTTCTCGTGCGCTCTTCATATGAATACGTATCTCTCGGCGTAGGCTTTGCTCGTTTTCTCGCGCGCTCCTCGTAGGAGCACGTATATCTCCGTGAGAAATACGGTCTTCATACGAATACGTATTTCTCTTAGCGTAGGGTTCTCTTTCTCGTGCGCTATTTCGTATGAACTAGTGGGGGCCCTTGTGGCCATTGACGCCAAGTTATTTAACCCTCTTCGTAAAGGGCACCCATCCCAATACTATTCCAGTTAATTTGCCTTAAGAGTTATTATGCAAAGAAGAAAGAACCATTTATTTGAATTCTAAACTAATTTCACTACATATATAGTCCCAGTTATTTCGTTTTGTAAAATTTCATTCCCAGTTAAGCAAGTCCTAGTTATTTCGTTTTGTAAAATTTCATTCCCAGTAAGCAAGTCCCAGTTATTTTGTTTTGTAAAATTTCATTCCCAGTTAAGCAAGTCCCAGTTATTTTGTTTTGTAAAATTTCATTCCCAGTTAAGCAAGTCCCAGCTATTTCGTTTTGTAAAATTTCATTCCCAGTTACGCATTTGATGCGCTATTATGCTGAAACTGGTTGGTCTCACCCCCGCCCCTTAATCACCTGACTTTACGAATGACTTTATTCGCTCTGAATTCAATAGCTTCTGTTTTGTTGGTTTGAAAATTGTGGGTGCAAGGGTTCTCTTTCTTGTGTGCTCTTGTATGAAAAGACCGTTCTCTTCCGAGTGTGCTTTGGCAATGAACTTGGCTCAAGTAGATTAAACCCCTCCTTCGTGTAAGGTCACCCATCTCAATATTATGGTGTGGCCATCCCCAATATTGTCATAGTCAAGGTGTGAGCTTAACTTTGGAAATCTTTATGGAAACCTTGCTAAATTAAATGTGAAAGAATCTCTTCTCTTTTTTTTAATTTAATTTTTTTATAGACAAAATCATTTAAAATTTTATAACATTTGTTTTGTTGGTTTGAAAAGTGTAAAATGACAAATGAAATGCACA
Source organism: Sphagnum contortum (assembly GCA_963920785.1). Classification (NCBI taxonomy): domain Eukaryota; kingdom Viridiplantae; phylum Streptophyta; class Sphagnopsida; order Sphagnales; family Sphagnaceae; genus Sphagnum; species Sphagnum contortum. Next base: position 786,108 of record OY987287.1, on the reverse strand, counting down.
TTTGAGTGCTTTTCAATGATACCGAAAAGGAGAATGGAGGCCTTTCACAATTTGGGAATGTTACAACATGGTCAAATGCAAACAAATAAATAATTATCTATTTAAAATTTTAAAAATTCTCTTGCACTTGCTTTTAGAACAAATGGTAAATCCCTAATTATTTTATTATTAGATATTTGCATCACTTTGCACTACTAGTGATGATAACTAACATAAGATCAAAATTGCAATTAAAGTTTCACTAATATTTTAATAAATTATTTAAAATATGATTAATTGTCATATGTTGATAATCCAAGATCATATAGATTGTCCATGAAATCCTTTTCATTTCCATTAATTTTAGAGTATGAAATTTGATTTTCATGTACTAAAATATTAACATTTATGACATTTCATTATGTCTTTTTTGGTGGCTTTCATTACTTTGTGAAAAAATGAGCTTTCTCAAGGTTTACCAATGTTTTTCCTCTCATGTTTTCCAATAACCCTTGATTCAAAAAAATATAAAATATAAAACATTTTTTACCTTAATGTTTATAGCATCCCTTACATATGTTTTCATGTCTTTCAACATTGTATCCAAGGTCCTCGATCTCTTGGTGCCCACTATTGTTCGAAAAAGAAAATTTTCACTATTAAATAAGGTTTCTCGGTGTTTCTACCTTGCCTTTCCAAGGCTTTTACTAATTTTTTGTTGTTATTTTGTTGTTCTTAATTAGAATTTTTACAATTTTTGTAATCCTTAGGATTGCTTGGGTGTGTTTTTGTTGATGAAGCTTAACTCATCCCCAAATTAAAATACTTCACTAATTTGAATTTTTTACTAAGCATGTTTAGATTTGGAAACGTTTGTTAAGTTGACATTCAATTTTGAGATGTCCTAAGAAAACTTTGTTTTAATAACAATCATAAGAATTTTAAAGGTTCGAAAAACTTTGAAAATGTAAGTTGGGTCATGCCTTCATTATTTTTAAAATAGACGAAAGTTGAAAAGGGAATTATATTTTAATGATTTAAAATATACATTTAAAAAATATATATTCACCCATTCCAAAGAGAGGGTGACTAAACAACAAAAATAGTATGTTCATCCTCAAATCATGTATGGAAATGATATTAAAAGATTGTTAAATATCACTTCTCACTCAATATTAATGAATTTGTTATTTAGAATGAGTTTATTAAGTCTATTTAATTTCATAAACATAACATTGATAAAAACAATGTATACTTGTCAATTTTGATGGCTATTTCATTTTCAATGTTGAATTGAATATGATTTTAATTTTAATTAAAAGTTGAACACAAAAATACTATTTTAAAAAATTTTAAATATCTAATTTAATAATAGAATATGATTAATGTAGATTTAATATAATATTTTTAAGTCTCATTTCAAATTTGATTAAAATCATTAAAATGTTAATTATCGAAAGATGTCAATAATTTATTTTTAAAATTATACTTATAATTGAATTTCATACTAATTTATTCGTAATTATTTATTTTCAACACAAACCAAAAGTTATTGTCCTGTCAAATTTAGCATTACCACTTGTTGAAGTTATAAACATTTGAAAAATAATAAATATAAAATCCATTAAATATTATATGGATAAAGAATGTGGTTTTATGGTTTCAAATACACAAAGGTTATCAAGCTTTTTTCTTTTGTGAAATTTTTCATGTTGCAAAAAACATTTGGGAAAAATGGTATTTTGTAATAAGATTCCTTTTTTTTAAATCACCAAACAAACAGTTGTTTTAAGTCAATTTAATTAGATTTTCATTTTGGAATATTATAGATAGTTAATTTATAAAAGGATTTTTTTTACAGATTTTATGAAAATATTTCCTTTTATTTTTTAAATCACTTTTGGGATATTCATTAACAATGCTACATCAAAAAATTGAACGAAAAAAATTAACCAAAAAACTCATTTCATATGAAATTGTTAAAATTTACAACATCTAAAACAATTTGCAATCATGATGTGTAGGTTAGGAACTTTAATTATAGTTTAATATTCAAGTTTCAAACCATAAATAATATATTGTTTAGTAGACCATTAAACCTAAAACTGAGTTTGAATGTAAAGATGAAACACAAATGCACTTAATTATGAATCATGTGTTCTTAAATAACAAAATATAAAAAGGAATCTCAAGGTTTTTTAAACATTGGTGTGATACATGATGATAGTAGGTTAAAAGACATGTGGTATATAGTTAACATGAAATTGATTTAACCAAAATATTAAATATTTGAATAATGTAAAATTTGAAATTAAAAGTCAAACTTTGAACATCTTTCAAATACATAGAAAATGAAATATAAATAAATTTGAGATTAATTTACATGATTTTTAAAGTCTTGCCCTTCTTAATTTGCACCCAATTTGCAAAAATTGGTATATTGTTCACAAACTAAATCACTTTTTTTCTCCTTTTTTTTTTTTTTACTTTCTTTCTCTTTTTTTAATTTTTTTATTAGGCTTTTGAGACAACAAGTCGTGCATCCTCTCATGCACTTCATTTAAATAATAACACACATTAAAAAAAAATTGCAAACCTTACAACATATTCATGGCATGTGAAAAACACACAATGTGATTTCATACATTCAGAATATTTTCAAGATTGTTTAAATACATTTGATTTTGTAGTACAAAGAAAGCTTCAACACATGTTTATAAAATAATTAATGATTTTTTAAATATTTCATGTCAAAAAATATATATTCTAAATATTTCAAAAGATTGTGTATTTTCTTTCACAAAATTTTGTTCTTTTGCAAATTACAACAACTCAAATAAAAGATGTTAAGTTATTATTTTAATAAATAAAATGCAAATATAAAAGTTACATCTATGTACTATTATATAATAAACAAGATGGATTGTTTTCTTCTAGTAGGTAATATTTGCATTAGGACACAAATCACCAAGTCAATTTACAAGACATATGAACAAACCATTTAATATCATCAAGTTGTACTTGTTTTATAACAACATTTTCATCTTTTATCATCTTCTACAATGTCAATAACAATTCTCGAGGTTTGTATAAGTCGTAAGGATATTTTGAATTATATAATAAGAAATTGATAAATTTTATATTGTAAGTTTATGAGGACTTATCATCCAACAATGTTATTTGTAATATGGTCAATGTTGGCCATCTATCCATATAATTAATAACATTTGAAAATTGAATTTTCAAATATCGAATCTCAATTAATAACATAACAAATTTAATTTTTATGAATACGTAAAAGAATCAAGTTTATTCAATAGAATATTCATGCAAAGGTCTATGTTTTATATATTTATGATAAAAAAAAATTGAATTGCCAAACATGTTATCCCAATATATATTTCATAACCATTTATTTTATCACAAAACATACACAAAAGTATTTTCGTTTATTTATTCATATTATGTACGCAATTTTATAGCAATGATCGCATGGCATTTTACATATATAATGTTTTGTAAACACCCATGATTAAAGTTTGCGGAAATATCCATGATGATGGGTATGGAAGTGAATCACTCCAAGATAAATTGCAATGTTAAAAATTATAAGTTGAAACTTATAATCTTTAAAAGGGTCACCTTTCAAGATAATAATTTTAACAAATGCCAAAAATCAACCTCTAACAACTATGGTGTGTATAATAACAAACTTAAGGTGAAAAGGTTTTCATTCACAATTGCTCCACAAAACCCTAAGGTCAACTATTTTTTCTATGACCACATTAATCCAACAATATATTGGGTGAGTGGAAAACTATGGAGGATGCTAAACCTAATGCATGCAATTGGGATTTTGCGAGTCTTATGGTGTTTTATATGTGAAAGAAGGATTGGGTTACTTCAATGAATCATAACAATTTTACTCACTATCAATACAAGGATTTAAAGTACAATCATCGTTAGTTGCTTCAAAAATTGATGAGTTTTCATCAAAAGGTGTTTTTGTATTATTTCCCACAATCCTCGTTTGCCAAATGGTAGAAATAATTAAATTTCAATGGCCTAAATGTTTCAAACACCCACTCACATGTTTAAATTAAGGACATTTTCCATGTACATTGTGAAGGTTTTGCAATAGGGATCTTTGATTTATTTTTCAATTTTCAATTTTTACCAAATGTTGACTAGCCTAAATGGCCAATGGATGTTTTGATATTATGCATGGTGGTGTGCCCAATTTGTGGAAAATTATGGCCAAAAGTTGTGAGTCAAGAATTTTGGGGCACAATTGCATCAATGAAATTGCCCAAAGCATAAGTAAATGGAATGTATTTGTCCCCCATTTTTCATAATTGGTGTTGAGATATGCATTCAACCCAAAGTGAAAACATTAAATTATTGTATTGCATTTCTCATTCAAATATATCCAAAAAAATTTAAGCAACAAAACATTACATCTTCCTTTAATCATCATATACACACAAAAAAAAAAGTTCCACCATTTTCCAACACCATGATAATATGAAGTAAAAATTGCACCATAATACAAAATGGCAAAGGAGTTCAAACATGCTAATATATTCAAAAGTACTTATAATTAATTACTTAATGTTTCATATTTCAAAATGCTAACTTATTTATGTTGAAGTTTTTGGATTTGCTTATATATATATCAACATTCATGTGATGATATGAATAAGTTTGAAATCAATCTAATGAATAAGAACTACCCAAAGGCACTTTGAAATCACTTATAATCAATGTTTATTTGAAAATAACATATTTTTGGCACATTTTAAAATATAAACCTCAACATAATAGCATAATGATTTTTCAATGTTTATAAAAATATTTATAAAAAGAAAATTTGAATATTCCAAAATTAGTAATCATCTTAAAAAAAAATAAGCTTCTTTAATATTTCAAAAATATTCCAATCTAAATACTCACTTAAGGAAGCAGATTTGGCTCATCATACTATGCATATGACATTTGTTAATTTGGCCTTTGCATGTTATTGTGCACTAACAATGACAATCAATTAATTAATTTATGCAAAAAATGAATTAATATTGTGCAAATTATCTTCCATCCAAATGAAAATATATGAAATTGCGTGCAACTTGAAGTGAAATTAATTCAAATAAATTTGAATAAAATTGGATTTAATTCAATTCAAATTGAATTGAAAAGAAATGGGATGTAAATTGGTGGAGAATTTATTGAAATATACTCATGAATATAATGTTGAAAAAACAAAAATTTAAGGGCACGAATCCAAGAAAAGACACCATTTCATGCTTCTTTACTAGGGAATGGGCTAAATAGATTCTAATTTTGAACTATCCAAGTGGTGGCAACTACAACTTATAAAACTTACAGTTGTTATATAAGATACATTAGTTTTGATGAATCATTGTCACTAGGATTTTGAAGTAGATTACCACAATGTTTATTTATTTGCTTTCCAAAATTCCAATGTCATGTCATATGCAAGCATCCAAAGAGGGATTTAGCTTTAAATAGTGATAGGTTTTAAAAGCATGTCCAATTTTTTTTAATTAGTACAAAAAATGCCCCCTTCTAAAATCCAATAAGAAATGTAGTGAAAAAAATTTCAATTTTTTTAGATTTGATGGTTTTAAAAAACATTATAAATAAAGAATATGCTACATATAATTCCTATTTTTTTCTTTTTTTTTCTTTTTTCAATTGCCAAAATATTTGCACACAAAAATATGGCTAGGCTACCATATTAACTAACTTGGTTAGGCACCAATTAATTATCTTTTTGAAATTTCCAAAAACATCAAAACATTTTTTTTTTTAAATGGTGAAAGGAAGTACCAAACTTTGAACCACGAAATGTTTTATTTTCAAAAATCGTACAAGGACAAAACAAATCCTCTTTCGATTAACCATTAAACTATATGAATTATGACTATCAAAAGTTAATGCATGATATTTCGTAGGTGTTAACTTTATATAGCATGCCATATGTTGCATTTCAATCAAATGGTTAAATTTTCAAAAAGTATTTCAAATGATTAAACTAATCATCTTTTTAATTATTCATTTGACAAAATTTATGATTATCCTTATATCATTTATGACCTTTCATATCATTGTTGCCCAAACATGAATTTTCAATAAAATAAAATTTTGAATTGTAAAACCTTATTATTTTTACTATGAAACATGTACAATGAAAGAAATATGACAATTATTAAAGGCACCTTGTTACTGAACTAGGCTAAATTTTATGATATTGTCCAAATACAATATTTGGTTGTCCAAAAATTGCACAAACTAAATACAAATAATGATTTATTTTATTCTATTTTATACAATTTTGGCAATTGAAAAACCCAAAGTCATTTCATTTTTCCATTTTAGTTTTCTCTTTATAACAAACTTTTACTATAGCCTAACATGTTCTAATTGTCATTGAAATTTTCACGACATTATTATCACTTAATATTTATGTGTTACCCTTCCAACATACATATGGAATTCTTGAAGAATGTCAATGAACCCAAAATAGAATTGAATGTTGAAAGTTTTGGGAGTACACCTTGGGATTCCCACATGTTATCCACCTTGTTTTGGTAATAATAAAAATAAATATATGTGAACTATTTTGTGGGCATTAGGGTAATGAACAAAACATGGTTTATTTTGTAAGAACTAAGTACCTTTCTAGCTTTTGATTTAAATAATTCATATCCATTAGGTGTTTTTGGTTAAAGGTTATAAGAGTTGAATATATAAAAAAAGTAGAAAGGTAAAGGTTGCTAAGGGAAGATAATTCTATAGGGTATATCCTTTCTTGGCATCCATAGTATTATTAAGGAAGTCAAGCCATTCATGTAAAAAATATTGTCAAAAAAGGAAGAAATTATGTTGATTGTAAGAATAAGATGCAACGATGGGTATTTTTTTCATGAAAGGTTTGCCAATGAAGTATTTGTAACCCTTCTCTTCTCCTCATGTGTTTTCATGTCATAAGGATTTCAATTTAAGGCAAGGGGATGTTGCAAAGGTGTTCACCTATATTGTGTTGGTTGTTGCCACACTTAAATTTATAGCAATGTTTGGGGGGGGGGGGGGGGGGGGGGGTCAACAATAACAAATATTTGAACATTACCTTCAAGTTTATGATCAAGTTTCATTGACAATTAAGGAGCATGGATTCTCTTGGATCTTGGTCAAATAATATCACATTATGTTGAAATAGCTTTTTGAACAAGGCAAGGGTAAAAATGTCTTTTGAACTTGTTTGATTTTTAGTTGTGTTTGCATTCTTCCTTTGTTTCCATCTGCATGTGATGTAGACTTGATTTTAAAGACATTATTTTAATAAGTGGTGGGTAGATTGAAAGCTTTATGGTTTAATTGATCCATGATATTCGCCACAATCTAGCATTATAAAATCACTTCCGAGGTAAGTTGAGGTTTTGCTTTGACTTGTAACAAGTTAGGTTTTGGGTTGTTGTAAGGCAATTTATGTTTTGTAGCTCTAGGTGTTTGCATGATGATAGTGGTACTAGAAGCTTCAAATAATAACTATGTGTTGTTGGGTGTAGGTTGTTGTAGGGTTTAAGATTGTAAATCTAGGTGTTTGTTTAATGATGGTGGTACCTGAAGCTTCAAAGAAGAACTATATGTTAATGTTATGACATTCATTTCCAATCTTGGTAATTCAAACATTAGTCCAATATATTTGAAATATTTTTATATAGAAGTTGTAAATTTGATTTCCAAGGGTCAACCCCTTTTCAACAAAAGTAAATGCAAGCTTTTTGTCACCATGTTTGTTTTTTAAGGTTTGATAATGATGGCAAAAGCCAACATCAATTTGTCAAACTATTTTTGGAATGCAAAGAACTAGATTTCAATAGAATTATTGGCCTTGATGGGCAACCTTGGTAGTCCAAACATTGGTCCAAATTTGAAGTATTTATATACATAGTTTATAAGAATGATTTCTAGGGGAAATCTCTTCCTCAACAAAGGTAAGTCCAAACTTTCTATCATTGTGCTTATCTTCGAGGGTTTTGATGATGGTGGCAAGGAACCAACACCAATTTGAATTTTTTTGTTTTGACTGGAAAGCAATGAATCTCAATAAAATTTTCTTTCATGGTCAACATTTGACCATAAATAACTAGTATTGAACTTCTTTGAACTTGTGCAACTAGATTTTTTATGGGCTTAATTTGTAACCTTTAATATCAAGGCCTGAATTATACTTGATGAATCATAATGTTTTATTTATTTAATAGTCTTAAAATACATTATTGTAATTTTTCTTTACATTCACTACTACATATCTATGTCTTTATGGTCATTAAAAAAATTAAATTTAGTCACATTTTTGGTTAAAATAAACAGTAGACAAAAATTATTATACTTAAAACAAATTAGTCTTTTTTACACAAACTTGATTAAGTTTGGTTTTGTCGCAACCCTAGCCTTGGCTTGCGACCAAGGCAAGGGGGTTGCAAGGTGCGAGCCTAATAGTAGACTCGGGAGTGCAATTATGTGAGAGGAAAACTCTAAGTGTCCATGAGGACATTGACCTTTTCTTCTAGTGGGGGAGAGTGTCGCAACCCTAGCATTTGGTTTGCGACCAAGGCAAGGGGGTTGCGAGGTTGCGGGCCTAGAAGTAACCCCGGGAGTCACATCACATGCTTTCAGGAGTGCAAAGAGTCCAGAGAGTGTGAGGGAATGAACCCTCACACTCCCAAGTGAACTCCCACGTTGGGAGTTGGTGAGAGTGGAGTCCCAAAAGGACTCCCGAAACTTCAGAGAGCGTTTTGAGAGGTCAAAACTCGATGACTGGTTGCGCTCTAAATATCAATGGAAAGCTCTTGAAGTGTAGATGTCCAAAATGGGCTCGCATTGCTCATTCGGACATCTGGAACACAAGTTATCGCCAAAAGAAGGCCCGGGAGTCGAACTCCTGGGAGTCCGCCAGTTTTGACTCCCGACCACTAAAAGTCGGGAATCGACCCGAAATACTTGGGTGCAGAAAATGTGCGACATACCGTTCGAAAGGTCTCGACGAGACCTACAACTTTGCTTTAGACAGCAACTCGATCGGAAGTCTGCTCCTAAAGTTATAAGGCTTCAAAGTCGCGGGAGTCCAAAGTTGCGCGATTTCCAGACTCCCACGCGAGAGTCTCGGGAGTCCCGGGGGAGAAAAGCCATTTGGATGCAGGCTCGGCCGCGAGCTGCAGAGTATACTATAGGGAGTAAGGTGGTGGCTTACTCCCAAGCCCGGGGTGTGGTGTGTCAAAGTGAGTCCGAGTTCACCCGTGGCTTTCCCAACACCAAAAGGACCCGAAATGAGTTCTAACCACTTTGTGTGGTTTCATGCAAGCCCATGTGAATGAATAAGCTTGTCAATTCTTCCTAGTCCCATCCCGGAGCTCCAACACGCCCCTCTACCCTTCTAAGTGTTGTGAGCTAGGGAGCGGCTCCAAGTTCCAACTCCTTCCGCATTGCCGCATACTTGGACCCTCAAGTGAGTCTACAAGGAACTTAGGAGCGCGTCAGGTTTGTTTAAAATGTTTCATGTCTATTTTGACTAAAATGTTTAAATTGATAGTACACATGGTTATCATTTGGCATATTTGATGTGATTGATTTTAATTAACATATGTGCCAATATGTGGGTGCCACATGGCATGTCTAATTTGATTAATTGTATTCACACGTGTGCCAATGTGTGGATGCCACATGGCATATTTGAATTGATCAACATGACTTTACATTTGTGCTAATGTGTGGGTGATATATGGCTTGTTTGATGTGACGAACATGCATGCCAACGTGGGTGCAGCACGCGACATGTTTGATATAACTAACTTGATTAACACATTAACCATTGTGGGGGCATCATGTGGCATGTTTGATATGATTAATTTGACTAACAAATTCCCCAATGCAAAGGCACCACATGGCTTATTTGATTTGATGAAGTTTGGGTGTCGCATGACTACTCTAATAATATGACTAACATGATTAATATTGACTGTGTTTAGTTGCCACATGGCTAGTTTGATGTAATTAATTTGATTAATATTGATTATATGTATGATGATGTGGGATTACCATCAAGTAAATTTTTACATCTTAAATCCTATAATATTTTATTGCATATGTAGGCCATGCCTTAAACAAATTGAAAATGCATCAATATGAACACAATATTGAAAGTAAACACCAAATCAACATTTGGAAATACACACATAGACAAATTATAACCAATTATATATATATTTGCATAAGTTGAATGTTTTGAAAAAATATGATGCTAAAATCCAAAAATTACATACCATCTACTCACTAATATGATTTTTCCAAGGCCACATTGCAATGTAGCTAACTACATCATTGACTATTTAAAATGGAGGATCATGTGATACCTTTGGACATGGCAAAAATGCAATCAAATGGGGTTTTATTAGATTCTATAAAATCTATTTAATTGGTTGAGTCATGATTTTAACTGACCATAATTCACTAAACTAAAGGAATGTAAAGAAACAAAACAAAAAACCTTTAAAAATAAAGAATAAAAAACATTTATTAATATTGTTATAATCCACCACATCTAATGGCCACATTATCACATTGAGGTCAAACAAAACAAATTATCACATTGTTATCAAATTGAAAACAAACAAATAGAACAAGAAACCAATAAAAAGAATAGGATAAAAATATTTAACAAATTTGTTGCCATCCACCACATCTAACCTATAATTGGACCAGGGAGCAAGAACGAACTTTGAAGGTTTTATCATTATCGTGACATGTGACAATGGTGTAATAGCCACATTGGACATGAATGTGTGTTAGGACATAATGACCAATGACTAGTTTTCCTAGAATTGGAATATGCAAGACGATTAAAAAAGATATTGGAGCTAAACTATGGGGTACTAAAATTGTTGTTTAGTTATATAATTGGGTGAAAGCAAATTATGTTCTGAATAGTGTAACAGTGAAGTGAGATGAATACAATTTCATTCTTGTAGACTTTGCTTATGTAATTCCCATATTGATTATTCCTTTGTTTTCCCATTACATGTATATCAAATGTTTTTCTTCTTCTAATGACCCTAAAAAAAAGATGGAAAGTGGTTTTGTGAAAGAAACCCTACTAGAGATGACTGATTGATAATGTTTAGATTGACCCTACAAAGTTTGATATGTCCATGTTACAAAATGATGATGCATATATGCAAGTATATAAGCTTCAACCTCTATTGATAAGTCAATTCAACTTGTTGTGATTGTAAGAGGTTTTACAATTGTTATAAAGAAATTAGTTCTTGATGTGCCTAATGGAGTGGCAAATGATGGAACATAGTCTAATATGATTATAGTTTTAATAGTGATGGTTAGTTAGTATAGGCCTTTAAAGGATTCATTGGTGTTTATATTGAAAGCTCATTGATGGTTGGTTTAAGCCTTGAAGCTGCACAAAGTAAGGTGGTCATTAATCTTTTGTTTAGTTCAAAATTGTTTTAATTTATTAATATTAGCACACATTACATTGATTCAATTTTGGATTGATATTCTTTTTTCTAATTTCATTTTATCATTAAATTTTACTTATAATATTTTATATTTATTAGAATCATTGTTAACAAAAATTTTAAAAATATTTAAATTATATTAATTTGTTGTCATTTTTTGATTGCCACATGATACAAAAAAAATTACAATCACCTTATAGTCACATTTGATACGTTCTAATGATTAATTTTAGTTAGATTAATCATATTAATCAACATAATGTCACGTTTATATGCATGGCCTCATACATGATGGCCAGTTATAGGCATGTTAATCATGCCTTTAGGGTTAATGTACGCTTTTAAGTCTAATGTACATTCTTAACTTACTATATGATATTAGATGTTTTAGAGTTATGGCTTGTTTAGAGTTTCAGCTTATTGAGAGTTTCAGCTTATTGACGGCTGTAACAAAATCCAAGCTCTTCCCTTCTCTTGTTAGTTTTTTTTAAAGTTCTTTGTTAAAAAAAAATTTCTTTATAGTTAAACTGGATTTCGAAATGCTCACGATAACTATTACATGGTCATCGTTTATATACATTACGTTTTTCTTTATTTATTTTCAATTTGATTCTTATACATGAGAATTTCATTTTAGCCTCCTCTTGTGCATTGTATATATATGTGCATGCATATCTTTTTGGTTGATTAATTTATACCTTTGACTGGTTTTAGTCCTTTTGTTTAATAGAGTTTACTATGCATTTACACCCTTATGACACCAAACATCATGACATTACCTGTCACGATCATAGATAATTCCACATGAGTACATGACGCACTCCCAAGCTCCTCGATAGACTCAAATGTGAGTCTGAAGTGAAAACATTGGAAGAACAAGGAGTCGTGGCACGCTCTTTGGCTCACAATACTTTGAGGGGTAGAAGGGCGTGTTGGAGCTCCGGGATGGGATTAAGAAGAATGACAAGCATCAATCACTCACATGGATATGCACAAAACCAAACGACAAGTTGGTTAGTGCATAATTTGAACACTTTTGATACTAGGACGAGCCACGGGCAAATTCGGATTCACAAGACTCACCACAGCCCGAACTTGGGGGAAGCCACCACCTTCCCCTTTATAGTATACTCTGTGCCTATCTAAGAGGCCCACATCCAAATGACATTTTATCCTGGGACTCCAAAGTGGGAGTTTCGAAATTGTTAAAGTTGGGACTCTTGCAACTTTGGAGCCCCATAACTTTGTGTGGAGACCTCTAATTGAAATGAAATGTGAAGCAAAGTTGTAGCCTTTGTCAAGATCTTTCCAATGGTATGTCGCACGCCACCTACACCTAAGGGAATTGAGTCGATTCTTGATTTTTAATGGTTGGGAATCAAATTGCCAATTTGACTCCCAACCTTTCTTTTGGCCATAACTTGTGTTTCAAATGTCCAAATGGGTCATGCGAACCCATTTTTCGACATTCCAAGAGCTTTCCAATGAAATAAATAACTTTTCAAGCCATTGCGTTTTGACCCTTGTAATTGCGTTTTGAAAATTCGGGGGTCCACCGGGATTCCATTTCCCAAAGTGAGAGTTGCCTTGGGAGTGTGAGGGTTCATCCCCTCACACATTCCTACACTCCTAGGAGCATGTGGTGTGACTTTTGGGCTTCCTTTTGGCCCGCAACCTTGCAAGCCCCTTTGCCTTGGTCGCGAGCCCAAGTCTAGGGTTGCAATGGTACCAAAATTGCCACATGTGTAAGCATATTGTTTGATTTGACAATATAATATTAAATGTTTTAATCATAAAAATTGTTAGTTTTGATGTTAGTCATAAAAAACACAACCAGTCACTTGAAATTAAAAATTAAAACTATATAATCATTTTAATCATGATATAACTAATGTAAAAACCATAGTTCAACAATAATGATTATACATGTGTTTTATTTTTTTGGGGTGGTCATCCAATGCTTGAAATTAAAATACAATTTATATGCATATGGATTTTATTTTGGTATTTCTTGTTTAGTGTAGTGGTGGTAATATTAAATTATGTGGTTCATACGTTGAACTTCTTGCCACAAAATTTGCATATTAATCTTTGCATTCAAAATACTACAGAAAGAAATACAAATTTGAATAAGTCTATTACAAAATTAATCCTATTGTTTCACATACACAATCATGATCAAAATGCAACAAATTTAATACTATTTTTCATTAAATAAATAAATAAATAAACATTAATTCAAAAATAAAATCCAACACAATTTTTCATGTTTGAGTTCTGTTTTTTCTTTTTTTCTATTTTAAAAATATCATTTGTACTAGTCTTTTTTTTTTCTTTCCAATAAGCTTCATGAACATTTTCACGAAAAAAATTTAACTAAAATCTTCTTTCTAAAAACATAATTGAAATCCTTTCGTTTATCCTAATTAGTTACAATGCAAGTCTTATTTAGTCCTTAATATTGATATATGTTGGTCCATAAGGAAATTTTTTTGTTGATGATTCCACATTGAATTCTCCAACCACCACCAACATAGGTGTGTATTGATTGGATCTTCCAATCCAAAATCTTAATGACATGTTAGATTTTAAGCCCAATTATCTTAATATCCTAATGATAACCCCATAATTATAATGATTTTAACTCTTGTAGTATGTTAGTGGGTCCAATTGTGTTCATAGTTGGGCTGGGAACAAAACCTTTCTTTATTGCCATTACTTGTAGGTATTCAATGTTGGTGGTTTTGGATTATTAATTTGTAAATATTAAATAAATATCTATTCTTGTACTATATTGATGTTGAACAAGAATGTATACACCTTCATAAATTACTTTGCTTTGTCCATATGGTAAGATACATGGCATGCCCCATCCACAAGTGTCATAACTTGGCTCCAATTGTTGATTATCCAAAATTTGTTTTAATTCCAATACATGTTGAACCAAAACCTTGTTGACTTTGAATATTATATCCAAATAAAGTGGGATGTTCTATCTGATACGAGGATTTGATTAAATATATCAATGTACCAAAACTAAAAATTCAAGTTTTGTTTTAAATGTTGTATTGGATATGTTCTAATAGTTATGAGAATTTGACTATTGTAAACCAACAACCTATGCTTACACTATCAAGTTGTTGGTTAATGATGTCCTTCTTTTGTCAATTTAAGAGAAAATGACATCATTGATCTTTTTGTTTCAATGTAATTACATGGATTACTAAAGAGACATTGATGTGTTGTAAAAAGCCACAAAGAACCACTATAATGCAAGTAGAGTTCTTAAAAATTGAACTTTATGAGATGTTGTACAACACATCTTCTACATCTTATGTAATCATTATTGGAGAAGGTGTTTTTAGTCTTGGTGAGATAATCTATTGTTTGTTGAGTTTATCAATATTCGTTATGTAAACTTTTGTAGCTTTAATTCCTTGAACTAATTTTCAAACTGTTTAAAAAGAAATTGGGGATTTATTTTGGCCTTCTTGCATGCCATGTATTTTATTGTGCCATCACTAAGTAGAAATTGTCAAAACTAATTGGTGTTTAATAGTTGAAACCATCAAACTCATGTCATTGCCATGATTTTGCTTGTAGGTGTTTCTTGTAATTTTTTGTTGGTTGTTAGTCTTATATGTTTACAAATATTTGCCAAAAACCATGGAATGTTAAAAATACCCACCCAATTTCAAATTCCATTTCTTCTTTTTGGAAATGGTGGGATTGCTACTTTAGGTGAAGTTCCAACCCTATAATTGGTTTCTACAAGTATACAACTAGATATGGTCCAATAGGTATAATGTTTGTTCTTTCCAAATTTGGCTCAAATTCAAGTACATTTTTTTAGTTTGCATTGAAATTGATGAACTTGGGTCTATGGTCTCTATTGCATGCCCCTCCAAAAATAGGAAGGTTTCATGGCAAATCCAAAAAAATTTCCAAGATACTTGGGTAGCCAAATTCCCTAGGTTGAGCTATTCATAAGGGAAGATGGCCAAATCCACCATGTGAAGTGCAAAATTTGCACAATAGTTGAATGCAAGGATAGACTTTTGGTGCCCAAGTTGGATGGGCTCCATAAACACAATGTGAGAAGGAAATGTAAGTGATTTAAACTTGGACATAAAGTTGATGAATATTACACCAGTTTTGATAGTTAGCATGGGAAAAATGAAAGGATATATGTCACTATGGCATGATTATGTTATTGACCATGTGATTTTGATATTGACCAAATGATTTTGTTATTGATTAAAAGATGTTGTTTAGGTGCTCATTAATTTTGTTATTGACTAAGTGATTTTGTTATTGTGCAAATGTTAAATGTAAAGAAGGTTTGCAAGAAGCATGTTTTTGGTTATTGTGCTTCATTTATTGAGAGAAGGTAAGTTGATGACGAATTACGAGTGCATGGAAATATTTTTTCATTTTTTAGAAAGTGAGTATAACCTTATTGTGAATGCAATTGGAAATAACAATTGTGAGTTGTTATGTGACATTTTTTTGGGGACCTTGACTTGTGTGTTGCCCATGCTGAAAGTAATGTAAAGCTTGTCCAATTGCAAGCTATCCCAAAACATATATAAAATTGTATACAATTTTGTGACTTCTATCATTGTCACTACTATTGATGTTACACATGCAATGTATGTGGACCCATTGACAAGGCATGATCACCCTTATTTTCAAATGTTTAATGACTTGTTGCATAACAATTATAATGCTTTCCACATGGTGTGGTACTTGGAGCCACAAACTTAGCCTAGTGAATTATGTGTTACATTTTAGTTCAATGGTATTTTTTTCATGTTGCATAATACATGTTCTAGTATTAAACATGTGTCAGTTATGATGATTGATTAGGGAATATTAGAAGTACGTGGAGGCACCTAATGTGGAAGTGACATTTCTTGGTCGATCACTTGGTAATTTTGAAAGCTAAATTTTACCACTTGAAGCCAATATTTAGAAGTGGTTACTTGGTTATTGGTTTGTTGGATCCATCCTTGCTAGACAATTTTTTTATTGTTGTTATAATCATGAAAAAAATTCCTATGGTGCCTTACATTCATCACCTAATTATAATAACATAACAAAATTGTGATGATGTTTGACCTCCAATGCCATTGTGAATTAGAAATTATTGGAGTGTTTGAAATTTGTGAAAGTTGGCCATTATTATGGTTCTAGGTAGTAAGGAGGACAAGAGGACCTTTCCCACATTCAACTTTATGAAATCTAAACTTTGTAACCATTTGAAGCCCATTTTGAATTGGGCATTAAAATGTATGCACAAAATAATTATAAGTTCAAAACTTTCTCCTTCTATATAGTGCAATTTGAAAGTGGGCAAAAAAGAAATTGCATTATGAAAACTAGTAGAAATATGGTCATCCTAGTATGTTAAGGGGTTGTTGGTTTTGTGGAAATATTTGTAAGTGTAAGTGTATGGTGTTTTGGACCAAAATTTGGAATATTTATTTATGCCTTAGTTTTATCATAGTTTGGGTTTGGGAATTTAATAATTCAAGGTTGGCTTCTTTTCCAACATGTTTATTACACATTATCACATTTTTTTTTTGCTGCATAATTCTAATAGGTTTGGGTGGAGTGGTTGGGCTTTTGTAAGTTTTTGTTTTAAGGATAGAAGGAAAAGGATTGTGCAACAATTTGCCCCGTCATAATAGATATTTAGAACTAACATGTTGAATGTTGTTTAAATTTTAAGGAGGTTTGTTTTGTGCATATTTTGTTGTATTCCAATTGGGAAGAATTGTTCAAAAAGATTGTGGTTCCATCCTTGCTAAATGAGATTCTAGGTCAATTGAATAATATTTGTCATAGACACCAACATCAATAAATTCCAACATTAGTCACCATTGTGTAGATGCATATGTGGTAGGTTTTCTTGAAATAACTTTAACTTTTTAAGATCCCATGACTTCTTTTCATTTTTTACTCTCTTAATTGTTTATTGAGAATCCAAGTTGAGGTTCTTTCTTTTGTTGTGTTTTATAAACTATTCTAACTTCAATGGTTGTAAACATTCATTGGGGGATGTATAATTTTTGGCGTTCAAATTTACAGTGATGGGGGATATGTGGCAAAATGCAAAACCAATAGGAGACCAAGACAAGTGGTCAAATTGCTCTTATGTAGGCCAAAATTTGATTCCAAAAGATTTTTATTCAAAAAATAAGAATAAAACTTGAATAGGGTTTTTCCTAGTCTTTGAATTGTTTAGCACAATTTTTGTTCAAACCTTTAGCATTAGTCACATTATCCATATCTTCTAGTACCATTGACATGACACATTGAATTTGAATCATGAATTTGATATTGGTTGCAATCTCATAATTGGGGTTTTTATTCAAGTTACGCAATAACTTCAAACTTGGAACATCCATGTCACCAACAAATTTTGCTCCTAAAATACCATACATAGCCCGCAATTTACATAAACCTAATGTGATATAGCTTGCCATGTTTCAATGAACATTAGAGCATCTCCAATGGTGCTCAGTATGCGACTACAGACAGTAGAATTTATTACAAAAATGTGAAAATGTGCCGGTTTAGCTTAGGAAATTGGTCTTTTGCATCAAATTCATGCAGCTCGCGGTGGCTGATAAAAGGCACAACACAGTTGTGCAACTCCAAAAAAGAGTGTAATAAATTGGACGTAACTGCACCTCAGTATTTCTGATTGGTTGATCACAATTGGTCCACGTGGTTTGCAATTAGTAGTCCCCACATATATGCAGTTCCAGTTACAGTTTTATTGATGGAGTTCCCAACAAACAAACGGCTAAATTTAGACATTTAATTTTATTATCCAGAGTAACATACTGAGCACCAGTGGAGATGCTCTTATCAAAGCATAATCTTCCTCTAAAAATGAGGACGCATTTTTGAAATGCCTCCCCTCTTTTTTTGTTTTTCGGTCATTTTGATCCCATGATATTATCCTCAAAACAATTCAATCCCACTTATTCCAACAATCTCTTTTGGCCACAAAAGTGCTGGTTTTTTTGGGCAGAGTTCCTTCGTACCTACGCCATTGCCGCCAGCTGCTTTGTGTCTTTGCTTTTTTGATGATCGCCAAGCCGAGAGAGAGTGTGCTCTGAGGCTTTCTGTCCTCGTCCTCCTTTGTTTGTGTCTCTTTCTCTTCTAATGCCAGAA
This sequence comes from Sphagnum contortum, assembly GCA_963920785.1. Classification (NCBI taxonomy): domain Eukaryota; kingdom Viridiplantae; phylum Streptophyta; class Sphagnopsida; order Sphagnales; family Sphagnaceae; genus Sphagnum; species Sphagnum contortum. The sequence continues at coordinate 767,386 of OY987287.1, read as the reverse complement.
CCTTCTGCAGATTTTGCATTCAGGTTTTGTTGAACATTCTCAATCCAGCTGACATGCAAGCATGCAAGCATCACAGCGTTTGTTGTGCAGATTATAAAAATAGCAAGTCCAAAGATTTCAAACAATCAAGGAAGCTATCTATAATGCTCATTTGCCCTCTGGCAACAAAGAAAGAACACAAAAAAAACCCTGCGATTGCAATCATTCTTGTCATGAGCTTACTCGAATATGATCACACAACACTGCGAAGGATCAGGAAAATCTGATGATTCGTCAAACTCTGAGTGCTCTGTTCCTTCCTGTTTGTCTTCTTCTTATATGTGAAATTCTGCAGATTTTGCATTCACCTTTTAACGGAAATTCTCAATCCTGCTGACGGCCCATAGCGATGCATTCACCACAGTTTGTGCAGAGCGAATGATGCGCGATCTCAACAATCATGGAAGGTTGTACTCATTTTTGCCTCTGCGAAGAAAGAAAAGCGCATTTGCAACCATTTCTTGTCATTTATCTTACTCCGACCTTTGACCATACCTCTGCTGAGAAGGATCGGAAAATCTGATCATCGTCAAGCCAGAGTGCATTCTCCGTTGTGTGTCTTCTTATGGGAGAAACCCTGAGATTTTGCAGTCACCTTTCTTGAGCAGAAAGCTCAATCCAGCTGATCAAGAAAAGTGCGATTGCAAAGATCCGCAAGAAGGATCTGTGATCATACCTCTACCAAGATGGATCGGAAAATCTGATGAACTTCAAGCCTGTCCGAGTGCTCTCCTCTGTCTTCTTCTTGTGCGTGAAACTCTTGATTCACCTTTCTTGATGAGAAATCTCAATCCAGTTGACCATCTACGATACACGCATCACAGTTTGTCCACGACTCCGAGTACAAGAGTGTCTTAACGATTAAAAAAAAAAAACTCATTTGTCTTTGGCTACAGAGAACACTGAGTGATTGCAATCATTCTGAAGTCTCATTTGATCTTCTTACTCAGATCTGGGATCACACGGTACACCACTGTGCAGCCTGATCGAAAACAGACCGCCGCCACAGTTTCTCTCTCTTTCTCGTCCAAGGATCTTAGGAACTGGTTAAAGGAAAGACGAGAGGTGGAAGAGGAGAGATGGACAAACGGAGGAGGAGAACAGGCCGTGATGGCTGGCAAACTATCATCATAAGGAAAAGGGATTCAAGTGAGCAAAGTCGGCCATAGCAACACAGGAAGTGCAGGTAATATTCTTGTCATTCACAGAATTCATCGTACTCTCAGAATCAATTCAAGATCCGTAGATCAGAGAGAAATCCGAGAGAGAGAGAGCGAGAGAAATCCCTGGGCTTGCAAAAGGAATGGGTTTTTCATCTGTTCAAGCTTGCACTGAGCTGAAACATATTGAAACTGATGATGGGTTGTCTTCACTTCTGGATGTGCATCAAGAATTGAGAACATTGCTGATACTGTTGTGTGAAATGGGAGAAGGCCATTGCTGCACTTGCAGGAGCTTTTTGAAACACAATGCAGTTCCTGGATGCTGGAGAGAAAAGCTTATGTCAAAGTTCTTCTCAGATCCTTTGTGGTGGTGGGATTGCAGGTTGAAGAAGGCTAATGAATACGAATCCTGTCACAATTGTCTTGTTGACAGTGCCATAGCTTTGTTGGTTGTGATGATACTAGCATGGTCTGCAAAACTTGCTGGAGAGAAAAGTTTATGTCAAAGGTTCTTTCAGATCCTTTGCCGTGGTGGATCACAGGTTGAAGGAGGCTAATGAATATGAATCCCTGCTCACAATTATCTTGTTGAGACAGTGCCATAGCTTTGTTGGTTGTGATGATAGTATGGTCTGCAAGAATTCTCAGGAATAACATGGCTGATCAACTGGTTGTAGGTGAATGCAAATTTTTTCCAGTTTCAAGCACACAAGACACAGGATTGACTCCAGGGCTTGGAAACCCCATGGGTGGAAGTTGAGGTGGCTGCAATACCACCAGGTCTTGTAGAATTGAGCATTTTCATCATGGATTAAAAGGCTTTCCCCATATCTCAAGGTTGGGGAACCTGAGAAGACAAAAGAACATTTCAAAAACTGGAACAAGAATGCAAGAGTCCTGCCATGTTCACTTTTGTTCTGGTCATGAATTGTGTGTGGTAGCTTTTGAGCCCAGTTGAAGAGGGCAAGCATGATCATGAGAAGATCATTCATTGTGGTTTTGCATCAGATATGTTTGTGGGGAGTAGCCTGGTGGACATGTATGCCAAAATGCAGCATGGAGGATGCCTCTAGAATCTCCACCATCAAGGTGTAGGTCCAAACCCTGTCACTATTGTTGGGGTGTGGACTACTGCATTGTGAATGTAGTGGCACTTGAGGAGGGAACAAGCACACAATACCAGATCATTCAAGGTGGCTGCAAATCAAATAACTTTGTGGGGGAACAGCCGATGTCGTACTGTATGCAGGACATTTCTTGGTGAACGTTCAATGAGATTGCCCTAACTCAATTTGTGACTTGAACTTCCATGCTTCAAGGAGTTCCCATGATGCATGTGCACAGTAAGGCAGCTCTTGCACATTTATGCAGACATCTGCTCACAAAGATGTCAAGTGGGCCATTGCATTTGGGCTTATCAGCATGCAGGCATGCATGCTTCCACCACTCTGCCACTTTCACGAATATGCAGGTACCCATGTGGCAATTGCCATGCTTCCACCAACTTCATAACAAAGGTAGTCAAGAGAGAGTAAGTAGTAAGGGATGTCAATCAGCATCGTCACTTTTGAGGATTGTTTGTTCCTGTAGTGAATGCGAGTCACACAACAGCAGTTCATCTACTCAGTGGGTCACATTCTTCTTTTGCTCCTAGCATGTGTCTCAAATGCATTGCAATTCTTCAGACAAATGAGGTGGAATTTTTCAGTTGTTGTCCAGTTTTTTCCCTTCTGGATTTATCATAAGTAAGCATCTAAGCAGATGGTTCTCTGATTCTATGTACCTTGATGAAGATTCTGATGGCAGCAGTTGGCATATGCCCTGAACCATCCTGTGATGATGATCTCAATTAGTCATAGCCATGACTCCACATTTGATTTCGCATTACCAACCAACAATTGAAGTGGTAGGAATTGAAGAAGATCATCTTGTACTTGAAATTGGTGTAAGGTATGCAAGAGTACAGTGTACAAGGTATGTGGAAGCTGGGATCTGAATGGGTATCTGGAAGCGAATGAGCCGCTGATGCTGGTGGGTGGCAGCTATGGCTATATGTGTCCTGTTGTCTATTGCAAACATGGCTGTCAGTGTTCCATTAGTTTTCAAGTGGAGTGATACTGGCACTTCTCTTTCTCTCTTGCTCTCTAGATTTGTTAGAAACCCATATCTTCTTCTCACCAAATAGATTTGTGATGATACTATGCTTCAGGGTACTATACTAGAAATTCACAGATGTGTAGAACAAGCCAGCTGTCTGAAGTGACATCTGAAGAAGCTCAACGGAGGCCTGTATTTTGCATGATCTGTGTCTCCAGGAGACCATTTCTTGTCTTTGTATTTCTGGCTGGTTATGATAGATCTCTGCAGAAAGTTAAATTCCATGCAATGTTTAGATCCTGAGCTCAATAAGTTGTCCAAGGTGTTGAAATTGCCAACCTTTCTGGCAAAGTGGAAGTAGCCCCCACATTTCAGTTGCAGAATTCATCAGGCATGATGCCATTTTCCTTTCCTTAATAGTAGCTAAATGTGTTAAGTGAATGCTTGAGATTATTTGACTCTGGGTCATGTGGATGATGATTCTATTTGAACCCTGCACTTGGGATAGTTACTGCATTTGCCTTTGCAGATGAACCGGTGATAAACAAACTGCAATCTAGTGTGAAAGCTGAAAAGCTTTGCTGAGTGTCAGAGCTGCTCATTGAGCTACTAAGACTTTCAACTCCTTGAGCAGGTGAAGGAGACTAAATCAAGAGAGAAGCATTGGTAAAACTGCTGATCTGGAGGAGTGTAGGCATTTCTCCAACAAATCTCTGCTGATATCCTTAACATTCCATTACAAAATATTCATTTGGATGGTTAATCCTACAGATTATGACAAGTTCACATATTGATTCTGGTTGAATAGGTGTCCATGTCTACTTCTGTTTTCTGGCATCTTTGCCCCTGAGATGTGAGAGGTTTTCCTTGTCCTTTTGGGTTGTTCCTTAAATGTGTAGTTGAAATGAGTAAATGGCAGTAAAAGATGATGACAAGAAACTCAAATCTTGAGAGAATCTGCTGTCAAAAGCAAGGACTCTTATGATAGAGGTGAAAGGACTGTTTGAAAGAACTGTAGGGCCTCATATGTTTGTACTGATGTTGGGAATGACGAGAGCAAAGAGCAAGACATTCCTACTTGTGTATTGGGTTAACCATCATCATGAAAGTTAGCCTCAGAAGTTGAGAGGTTGATTGGTGTTTGTTCATTGCCTGCAGATTGTGGTCTCTCACCAGGTCCTCATCAGGCTTTGCACATGGTATTATTGCTCTGATTGAGACCATAGCATTTGAATCTCTGTTGCTTTACAGTTGCAGAAGGGGAACTTGTGCACCTGTTTATGAGTGTAAGTGATACCTGTCAGCTTGTGCCCATGTTTGGTTTGGGTATGAATCATGATTGGGTCTCTGATTGGAGCTGTCTTTTCTTTAGTTTTCAGTGGGTTGACTGAAACTGACATGGCATCACTAGAAGCAAGAGACCATTGATCATCATCACCAAGTTGCCATAAAAGGTGGTCACATTCTTATTCAATGGGAGTGAAGAACAGTTGCTTGACGAATGTAGATAGTTCCATGCAGAAAGTGTTGACCAGAAGAAATGACTGAGGGTGAATGGAATGTGAAGGAAATATCTGTGTTAGGTTTCGAACTTGAAATCTGTGTGTCTGTTGACCTTCCTCTAGGAGGATTTTTCATCCCTTCACTCAGAAACTTGGGTAAGCATCACTTAACCTATTTCTTCCTCTGAGTATGATTATATGCAGCACTTCCAGTGTTGATTTCATCCTTCTTGTATTAAATTCCTAGTGTGTGCAAAACTGGTACTCATATATTCACGTGAATTTCCCTGTCAGATAAGAATTCTTTGAATTAGAATGCTCAAATTGGCATATTCTGGAATACTTTGTTTAGTCTTGAACTTGTACTGTTGTATATGTCTCTGTTTGCACAGTTGGTTGTGTAACAAAACTTCACGAATGTATTTATTCTGCAAATGTGTAACAATGGTATCCTGTACTGCCCCTTGATTTCCAGGTCTCAGGAGTTACCTCTATCTCAGTGGATGTACACAAATGTGGCCTTGGTATTGTGATCTAGCACAAGCACGAGCTTCAAGAGGTTTGTGTCCATGATATCCTTGCCTGTTGAGCTATTTCTGATTCCAATTTTTAGTCATCACAATATCCTCTTTGAGCTACTCACATAAATTTATGCATTTACTTGCACTCTCACTGCATCCTCATATTTTTGGGCAAAAATTTCCCTCTTCAAGCTCCAGTCATATTCTGGTCCCCTGTCTTCTCTGGAACAGACTTCTCTGCCCAATGTTTACATTGCTTCTGTAATATTGTTCTCACCAGAAAGACATTCCTCCATGTGAGTATGTTGGGGATGCATTCTGAACCCATAATATCACCTTGTACAGGAGGTATGTGGAGACATGTGTATTCCTCAATAGTTCTTCTGAGCTCCACAATTTTGTCTGATATCATGACTGAGTCTTCTTTATAGCCCAAAGAAATGCAACAGAATTACTGGATGCAGAAATTTATAAAATTCTTCGCTCTCAGTTCTGAGCACATTATTAAGAGGAAAGAAGAGAAAGGGTGACACTTAGCTTGCCAACCAAGCATGACACAGTAGTTGTTCTTCAACCTATAGGCCTATTGCATCCATTTTGGAGGTAATCATTTCTCATTGTCATAAGGGGCTATGTGGTTGCTAATGCTCGCCTAAGGTTTGACCCCAGATGTATAAGGTTTTGGGTGATTGGTTGACATGTGAGCCCAGTCTACTGGCTGGGTTGGCCATAGGATGTAACATTTAGCATGGATTAGCAGTGAATTGAACTTGCAAGGTGGTCATGAGTTCTAAAAACTTGAGCAATTGGCTTGCAAATTGTCATATGCTTTAACTGTTATGAGCTGATGAAGTCAGTGGGGAGTGAAGGTGATGGCCCAGTACTTTGCAAGTGATATCATGAGGTTATGAACCAGTCATTCTTGTTGTGGCTTTTTGGTTTGGCTGCAGAACAGTTGTTTAATTACCTGGATGTATTTGTAGAGTTGTGATATTGCTTATTAGTTGTTTGGACAGCAAGTGCTGTGATTTTTTTGATGTGGATCTTATGGATTCAGGAATTTGACACGAGAAACTGCTATTGCACATCAACCAGCATTACTTAGATTTGGCATGCTGAGGCCATGATCAACTGATTTCTCAATATGGTACTAGATCTGTTCCAGGCAGAGACTGCAGGTGGATCCTAGAGTTGAAACACATTATGCAGAAGGTTTTTTGAAGCTAGTACTTGTGATGGTATCGGGTTTCATATGAGAGGTAATCTCTCTACTCAACTACTCCCTCAGCATGTTAAGCTCAAGCTTTCTTATTCTCTTAAAGTTGAACTGATGAATTGGATTTGATGTACCAATCATGCTTGGTGCTTGGGTTCTTAACATGGATCTATGATGAGCACAGTTTCGGTTTGTACTTGTAAGTGCCCATTTCTGTGCTGCCCATAGCATTGAGTGAAGTAGCTTGCTTGGATGCTGGCTGCATTGAAGTGATTTTGCACAATGCAAGCTGAACTTGTAATCAGATAATGCAACAATTACAACCAAAGCAGGGGACAACAAACCAAAATTTATTATGCTGGAAAGCTACAAACATAGTACGGCATATATATTCAGGTTCAAGTTTGATCTCAAGGTGGAGAACACAGGAGTAACTCTCTATCATTGCTTCTCTCTCCCCATGTCTGGGTCACCAGATTAGGGCTCTTGCCATACACATATCTGGAAGAATTCTTTGTGCTTTCAAGTTGAAGTTTTCTGGCCATGAAATAATGTTGGTTGTATGTTTGTGTTAGCACAGTAACAGAAATGATGCTGTATATCACACCTTCAATTGCCAGAAGTAGAGCAGGTGGTTTAAATGCAGGAGCTTGTGATGTAATGATGTCTTTACAAGAGATTGTGTGTCAATTGGCCATCCTCAAGATATGGATGCACTTGTCAAGAAGGCATTGGATTTTGTGAAGCATGCATTGCACTTGACAATCCATGGTGCACAAACAGCCTCCAAATCAACACACAGAGCTGGTTGCCAGTTAAGGAATTTGAAAATGTCTGTCTGGAACTTGATTTGTACAAGTTTCAATTGAAGGGATGAAACTGGAAAAAAATGTTTTGTGATCTAAGTTTTGGGTCATGCTACAATGGAGATTGTCTGAAAGTTAATGGATACCTCAAAGAAAATTGAAGCAGGGTAGGCTCGACGACTCTTTTCACTTCTGATGTGAATGCCAATGCTTGAATTGTGAGATGTTTTGTTGAATTCCATCCTATTCATTTTGTATGAGAAGCAGCTCCTATACAGTTGATGAGTCCATCCAGTGTAGCTTCAGATCCTTAACATCAACTTAATGTTAATTGGCTTCATTTGTAGTCTTATATGCTGGATTGGTGCAGGATCAAAGGACTGTATGTGCTGGGAAAATTGAGCGTGATAGTAATTTCATTCAGGTCCAGTAACACAGATTTTTCCAACATGAATCATGCTATGACATCAAAAGGCACTTTGGAGTCTCAATGCATGGCACAATTGAGCAGGTAAGGTTGTTATTTGAGCAGAAGTCTAACAATTTATTTGACCTTATTGGCCATCCATACTGGTGCCAGGAGGAAGGCACGCTGATGATAGATAGCAGATAGGAACTGCCTTACAGCAACTTGTACCTATGTTGAATGCTTCACCATGATTACGAGCATGCCTTCCTATCTGCTATCTATTTGTAAAGCATGCTATAGCTCTACAGCATATGGATGTTGTTGATGATTGCCATGGTGGCCTTGCAAACATTGTAACAGAAAACCTGTTTATTTCTTGACTCCTTCCGCATTTTCATCCTCTTTGCTCTGCTGCAACCTTTGAATGCAAGAGAAAAAGCTCTGTGATTACCAATCCGGTCCTTCTCCCTGCATTTGGAAGGACTGATGGTGTGTTGACTCAGAATGCCCTTGGTTGAGCTGTTGATCCCATGATAGATGGGGTGGACTACAATTTGTAACATGAAGCTTGTGTAGAGATTTGAACCATCAACCACTTGCAGGGTTGCCACAAAGCACTTGCTGATTGGTGTTTTGGGTTGTCGGATGATCAATTGACAGGTGAAAGAATCTGCAGGAAAATTCTCAGGATGGTATGACACCTATCATCTATGGGGCAACAGCCAAGATAGAGGCATTATGTGCAACCAATTGATCGCCTATGTGGATAGTACCTGCTAGCAATTTTCAGCATGTGTCCTAGGCAGGATTCATGACTGGTTTGAAGAGCATTTTTCTTCTTTCTGGTGCTATGAAATCTGTTGCTTGATGCCGTTTCTGTGTGTGTTGAAATGGTGTCCAATTATCATAAGGCTGTCAACAGTCCAGGGCACCATATCCCAATCTTGAAAGTTTGTTCTCTCTGGGTAGTAATCTATGTGTTTGATCTATGTCCATGTGGTTTTGTTATTTTCTCTGTGGTAATCTATGTGTTCCATCTCTGTCCATGTGCTTTTTTTACATCCATTAAGAAGTCCTGTGCACTTCGCACTGCTAGTCTTTGTGGGATTTCCCAGGTTCCTTGTCACTCTCTTCATGAGCAGTTTGGGAATGGGATACCATTGGAAGAGGGCTTGTTCATGAATCTAAAGGGCATGTTTGATATAGTAAGAGTTGCTCCTCCTTTGACATCTTTTCTCCTCATGCATTCTCTGCAGTTATTCTGAAGATTACGCACTTCTGCTTATGAAATAAGGTACATCTCAGCCTGGAGACAGAAAGCCTCTATGTTCAGCCATGCAGATCCTGTCAGAATCGAATTCTGTCAAGCTTTTAGAAAATTTCCAATTCAAGCACTGCGGCACTCACTCATGGAAGTTATTCATCATGCCTTTGCTGCTTTGTTTGTGTTTCAGCCAACATGATGAAGGTGGCGAGGAATGTGCAAGTTGTGCAATGGTGATAACATCATGAGCACCACCAAGATCAAAATGGATTTTTCTTCTACCAGCTGTCAGAACCTCCAATCGAGAAGCTTGTGTTTCTGAAGCAGCAGCACCAGCTGAGACACTGACAACAATACATCTTGAAGAAGAAGGTGCAGCAAGAGGTAGCCAATCTTCAGGCACACAATGTCACACCAACCACTAGCAAGCAGATCATCAATTCCTTTCTTTCCTTCTTGCTTGCTTGCCTTTCTGTGCCAAAAAAGCTGAGTAGAAAATGTAGAAGTGTTGTGGTTCGCGCTTTTGAGGTCAAACAAGAGATTTGAGCATCTTTTGGGCTTTGAGAATTCGCTCACTATTTGCACGCACGCTTACGGGCCGGTCAACCCTAATCAGGAACGGCAGGTCATTGTTGCTGGCCTCCTGCTCCAGCGTTACACCCATGGCGAGATTGTAAGAGAAAAGGTGGGAGGGAGGGAGAGACCGAGGGCTGTTGCGAGTATTTGTAATAGAATTGCTTCTGTTAGGAGATGCTGGATGCTTGGTGTCTGGAACTTAACTGGGTAGAGTACTTCCCGCTTTCTGTTTCTTCCTCATGTGCTAGCAGGCTGTTTGATTACTTCTCGGGTGGGAGGAGTAACAATCCATGTCAGGGAAAGCGAGCTATTCCCTTCAATCTTGTGATGGCTCTCTAACGTAGTAGTAGTAGTACTCTTCAGGAGCGAACAAGGTTTGGGGGGGGGGGGGGGGCAGTTGTGTTTGTTGTGGGTAGGAGAGTACTTGCTGCCAGTTCGTAGATATTTTGCAATACATCCATTGTCCGTCTGCAGGTGTACCATTCGCAGTTTGTGTGGGTCTTTTCCTGCACTGTCCTTCTTGGGAAATTTTGATCTACCAATTGCCGGTCCCGGAATGCCATCCTACTCGTCGTCTCTGGATTCGACGATTTGGGATGGATTTTGTGTCTCTTCTTCTCCCTCCCTCTATTGGTGGCTACTAGGGACTCCAGGGTGTGTGTGGGCGTTTTCCTCCCTTCTTGTTTGTCTCTTGTAGTTTCCGTTCATCTTTCTTTTTATCTGAACTCCACGTGCGATTCCTCTTCCCAGCCGTTCTCGAATATTCTCTCCTCTTGCACTCATTAGGTAGTAGTACTTTCCCAAAAGCCCTGCAGATCAATTGCATTACTCTCCATAGGAGTTAGGGGTGGGTGCAGGTCATAACCTTCTTGACCTCTCTCTCTCTCTCCCTCTCTCTCTCTCATCATCATGAGTCTCTGTTGGAGCCTTTTATCTGTATTCAACTTTGTGTTGCAGTTGCTGATCTCGTTTGGTTGTCTCTTGAACCACGTTGAAGCATTAGTGCTGTACCCCGTTCCGCCAGTTGAGGGCCTTGTTGCAGGTCGCCTCCCATCACTGCTGCAACAACCCATGCTGGTGGAATGGGTGCCAAGGTTTATCCCTCATGCAGAGTTTGTGGTTTTTCTCCTGAACAACTACTACATGATTGCTCTAGAATTTCTCTCACTTGAACATAAAGAAGTCTCTCCTCCTCTAAGTCTACAGTCTCAAGGGTCTTCTTCTTCTTCTTCTTCTTCTCGCTCTTTTCTATACCAGTCTGCTCGATCTTCTTTTCTTCGTGGTAGTGTAACTGGGGTGGTGGGGAGAGTGTCACGGCATTTCTGGTCAGCAGTTGCGTAGTTGGTTTAGTCACGTCGATATACATCGTCTTGGGTTCTCCTCCTCCTCCTCGATGCCAGAGTTCCTTGCAGCAGCAGCTGCCATTCGTCCTTGGACACAACAAGCGTTTCTTTCTTACAGACTTGCTTGAACGACTGATGTGTCCTGTACTTGGTATGGAAGCTTTCGTACTCACCACAGCAGATCGGCCGTCATGTGTTTGATCATCCGGCCCGCTTCTTAGATCATTGCAAGATGCTGCTGTCTACGGGACCACCTCTGTTGCGCAGCCTGGCAGTTCAAGATCATAAGTGAGAGAGTCAATTCACAGCTGGTCCTGGAGCTTTGGTTTGATGGGATCCAAGGATTGGAGTTTGAATCAATACTCTTCAGAGTCTGCTCTGCGGCGCAGTGAAAGCGGTTGTGACGGAAGTGAGGAGCAAGATGGGTCCTCGCAGGAGAGTACAAGATGCGAGGAATATTGACGATTGAAAAATTGCGACAAGTTGCAAGGGTATGAGGAAGCTGATGATCGCTGTGCAACTTTGTACTTATCACAGTAAGCTAAAGGACTCCACCTGAGCAATGCTTCAGTCTGCTTGAAAGCCGCGGTGTTCCTGAAGCATTGAAGACGAGTATCATGGAGCTGGAAGATTCAACTCGCTTTTGTCAAATGTGGAGCGGTGTGGCTTCTTCCGTTGGGGTACCTTGAGGCCCAAAAGGTGTTTGTTGTGAACACTTTGAAGCTTTTCTGAACAAACTTCTCCTTGACCAGTCTAGATGCTTCTGTGTCTGGCACATGGCAGGTTGTGCACATAGCAAGAGTAATCCAGGATCACATCTTCAGGGTCAATATTGAGTTTGTGTTTGTGCCGGGTGCTTGTTCATGACTTTGGGGGCATTGTTCGTATCAAGGAGCATATCAAGCTTGGCAATGGGTATCAAGGACAGACTGAGGTTTCAATGACATTACTGGCATGATCAGAATTTCAACACAGATACAGGTGCAACAGCAAAGCCATCCATGAGTTGGCCTGCTATGTCAAATCAAACTGTTTAGCTCATTCATGGTGAAAGTTTAGTGGGTTTGGTAGGAGTTGCCGCATCTATCTTGCAGCAGCAAAAGTTCAGTGTAAATTGATCTCCATTTGTCTGCAGAAAGGCAATGGAAACGGGGGGTTTGGGAGGCAATATGGCAATAGAGGAACAGATCAAGAGTTGATGTCCCCTTTCCTGAGTCTGGAACTGATGAGAGCTCTAAGGCCTGTGGGATTCCATCTCTGTCACACGGTCTGCATATTCTTAGCAACTCCCCTGGCTTCTTGCAGTTCAAACTCCAGTTGCCCTCTGCCCTCCATGAGATGCTTGGCTCTTCTGATTCACATGGGTCAGCTCCTACTGAGCCAGTAGAACATGGCCGATCTGATCTCCCCAGCCAAGGACAGATACCTGGTCGTATTGATCTCTCTCGTCCTGGTGGACTCATGCAATTGAGGCTCTTTGAGTGTGCACAGGCTGTCTCATCAAATGACTGGGAAATAGCTCATGATCGCATCCGGGGCTTGTTAGGGAGTCAGTTATCTGCACAGGGAGATTCATTTGAGCGTGTTGCTTCTTACTTCACCGCAGCCCTTGCCACTCACATTTCAAAAGCTACAGGCACACAGGTGAGCTCACTATGTAGTAGGCCACTCTTAAAGGATCTTCTCTCAAACTGATTGCTTAGAAATACTGTCTGTCTGTCTACTGGTACAGACTTCCTGGAGGATTTGCATTTTGGGCTTTGCACATATGTGTCTGTCTATAATCCTTGTCTTGTGTAAGGAAATGATCTTGGGCTTCTTTTTCCAGCAAGTGCTCTAGGATTGAGGCAATGCGTATTGACATTGTTCAATAGTAGTTTCCAGGTCTCACCAAACTCTTCAGTTCTTGATCTGACTAGAGCTTGATCTCATATTTTGCATTGGGCCAGACTTCTAACCAAATTTGTTCTCAGGGCCATTGGGAATATTAGAATGGGCTCATCTATTGCAGACACTTTACAGCATGAGTTGCCTAGGGTTTTTTCAAATTGTCCTTCAAGGCTCCTTGAAAGCTTCATAGAATCTTATGGTGAATAAGCAGTTTCATCTGCACCTTAGGGTGTCTTGGAATGTATTAGCTTACTGTCAAGCTTGCCTGGACATGGTCCCAGTCATGCTGTGTCTAACTAGCTTGTTGTAGAAACTAAATTAGAGGCAGGTAGTATGCAGACTATTTTGTGTTTGGCACAGAGATATTGCAGCTTCTTTAGAGGTCATGTTTCTGCACTTGTTCATGACCTCTGAGCTGCAAACAGATGAGGCAGATTGTGAATGGCCATGGTGAACTTGGAGAATTCACCATACTGTTCAGAGTTGGAATCATATGCATGGCTGCTGAGAGGTTTATGATGGGTGGGTCTGCAGATCAGTTTACCATTGGCATTGGTCCAGCCACCTGGGAGTGATGAGTTGCTGACTGCGTACTTAGCATTGAACCAAGTAACACCATTTGTCCGATTTGCACACCTGACAGCCAACCAAGCATTGTTAGAGGCGCTTGATGGTGAGTGGTATCTGCATATTGTGGACTTGGACATAGTCCATGGACTGCAATGGCCACCATTCATGCAAGCTCTTGTGGATGTGCGAGCAGATCAAGGGGCAGGCCTTCCACAGCTTTGCATCACCGGCATAGGGAAAGATAGACAAGTTCTTGAAATGACTGGCAGGCGTCTTGTCAACTTTGCTCAATCTATTGATCTTCCCTTTGAGTTCATTCCACTGATTCATCAGAATCTAGATTCTTTGAGGCCCACTATGCTGCGGTTGCGCACTGGGGAAGCTCTTGCAGTCAACTGTATGTTACAGCTCCACACACTGCTGGATGAAGAAGGGACAGGAGCACTGGAATTTTTCTTGGGCATGTTGCACTCTCTTAACCCGCGGGTGGTAACCCTTGCTGAGAGGGAGGCCAACACCAACCAAGCATTCTTTCTAGATCGATTTGCTGATGCAGTTCGCCACTACTCTATTCTTTTTGACTCCCTTGAGGCCACACTACCCCCAACAAGCTTAGAAAGGACGCGAGTAGAACAACTATGGTTCTGGAAGGAGATTTCCAACATTGTGGCTGCCACCCGCGAGGGTCAGGAGTCGACCTCATCATTGGACGGACATGTTGTGAGGTACCAAAAGTTTGATCAGTGGCGAATTTTCATGGAGACGGCGGGATTTCAATTACTTCCAACAAGCAAATTTGCAATCGCCCAAGCCAGACTTCTCCTCAGACTTCACTACCCATCAGAAGGCTATCGGTTGGTGGAGGATGATGCAGGTTGTTTATTGCTGGGCTGGCAAGATCACCCTCTTTTTGCAGTATCTTCTTGGAATGCAGTTTGATTCCACTCACTGCGTTGCTTATTAGACCAAAATTTTAGGCACCCCCCCCCTTTTTTTCCACCAATTCTTCGCAGCCTGCTGCACTCTGTCAAAACCTGCACACAAACCAGCTTCATGGCTAGCTCTAGAAAAACTCAGTAGTCAAACCCATCACAGGGTGTAGTTTGCTACTCATCATTATTGACTTGTTGTGGATTTAGAGATACACTCTTCAGCTCTAGCCCAGCTCCTACAATGGTGTAGTAAAGGTTTTTACTTAGTTACATCTCTCATGAGCTCAGGGGCATATTTGTAGCTGGTTTCAAATTGCAGGAGGAAGATTGATATTGTTCTTAGCACTGTCAATGAGCATTTTGGATTAGTTTCTTCTTCATTTTTGTTCCAAACAGGGATGCAAAATAGGCTAGCTAGCTTGCACAAGGCTGGACCACTGGTCCTATTGTACCATGAGCTGTGACATGATCACAGAATACATGGACTATTTGGAAACTCAAAGGCATATCTCATTCTGAAGCTCTAAGTTCTGATGTGATCTCTTTGCTCATCTAGAATCAAAGTTTATTGTTCATGCTCATGAGTCCAAGTCATTTGATCAATCTGCTTACTATTGTTGTTGTCATCACAAAGCTTTCAAGAAGTCCTCCTCCATGGTTTCTTTGGTGCTCATGGCTGGCTGCATTTGAAATTCTTAGAACTTCATGAACAGCTCAGTGAAAGAGAAATGCATGAGTTTGAAGTTTTACAGTTTATTTGAGAATTGTTTTTTTCTAGAGTCTGTATTTTCTTTGTTGAGGCCTGAGGAGGATTGTCTGCAGCTTTTTGATATCAGGATGAAGTTTGTCTCCTTAACTGTGATCTGTTGTTTTGTCATTTGTGTCTTGCAGTCAACTTGGTATACTACTAACCTTCTGTCTGAAGCAGGCTGGTGGAATGTAATCTGTGTGTGTATGTACCTCAGAAGAAACAAATGTGTGCACTGCTTGAGCTTCAGAAGACATGTAGCTGATTTTGTATGTGTAGTTGCTGAAGATGTGTAGCTTTTGTTGCAACAGCAGTGGTAGTACTGAGCTTTACACTGGTTTGGTTTTTCTCTATCAATTCTTGTATACAATTGCTGCTGCTGTATGATGGGTTCCTGAAGAGTTCTGCCAGCCTTCCTGCAAGTTTTGAATGAGTATTTGTGGGAGCTGCAGTGAAGCAGCAGTTGGATGTTGGACGTTTTTCTAAGCTCTCCTTACATGTGGCTGCCTGCTGTATGTTAATTTCTCTAGCGGCTGCTTGATCAGTATTTTGCAGCTCAGCTAGTAGTGTTTGGCGTCCCATGGATGAGCATGAAATGGTCGAGAGTATGGGCCATGAAGATGTAGATTGTTCGCATGACTAGTGATGAAGCTCAACTGAAGCAGCTGCTTGTTACTGTCTCTATCGTCATGGTCGAAGATCACGAATGAGTGATCCAAATCGACTTTTGTGAAACCTTTTGGAACATGAGTTCTGAACGAGGCCGCAAGTTTACACAAGTTAGAAACCGAGCTTAGAAATCTAGTTCACATAATGAATGGTGTAAAACTTTCGAGATGGAGCTTTTAGACTTCGCAAAATTGAGGCGACTGCAGGCCGCGCTTCGTGCAGCTGGTTCTTATATTCCGCTGTACGTTTTGTGTTGCTAGATCATGATCTAAGAGCAACAAGAAGAAAGTGTCACGCGGGGGATGGCTGTCTGGACTCTGAAGGTAGCCGCCTCTCTCCGCTCGTGGTTCATTGTTCGAGAGATCTGCTGGGATTGGTTTTTGACTCCAGCTGCCAAGCTCCTCTGAGCAGCAGCAACTGATCTCCTGACTCCCACCAGCTTCTCAACTACTGGTCTAAGTCCAGCGATCAGTTATAAGTCCTAAGCCGAAGGAAAAGCAACAAAATACCTTGTTAGAACTCCTGAACTTCGAACACGGAGCACAAGACACGCGTGTCAAGCTCACTTGCAGGAGATCCTTGCAATTGAAAACCGGTCATCCGATCAAAAAACTTCAGAACTATCGATCGATGTCGTATTTCGACCATACACATGATGAACTTGGTGTTGCAGCTGGACATATGCAAAGTACTTACCGCTTGTCTATATTTTACAGCAGCAGCTGAGCTGCCCTCATGTGTCAGGCACGGGCCAGATCCACCCCCGTGACGAACTTGCATCGTTCAGCAAGTTGTACGTGAATCCTGATATCGACGCTAGCTGGACGTCACACGGTCAGAAACAGAATCTATAAGCTGCTTTCAACAACCAACTTTGAGATCCATGCGTAACTTTCGCCGGAGCCTCGAATGATGATCGCAAGTGTTATTATACAGATCCAAAAACACTCAGCTGGCCTCGAGACACCAAATCTTCAAATTTCTTACATACTAGATTTGCACGATACCAGCTACTTTTGGTCTTCTTTCATGAAACGTTCAGGACTACACGCCCGCGGGCCTGATGCAGATCAGTTTTTGCTGTTTTTTGGGTTTGTTTTCGTGGTCTTTCTAGCTGAGCTTCAGCTGGCAACTAGTGTCAGGCACGATCCTGGTGAATATCAAGCAGGTTCTTAACGGATGCATTTCGGAATCGTTAGAAAAGCTCGGATTAACTAACTAAGCTGCCTTATAATTCGATGGATCGATTTCCGGATTTCTCGACTTCTCATCTCAAGGACCTCCAGCAGCTGCTAGATCATGAACTCCTTTGAAGGACTCAAATTTTCTGCGCTTATGATCAGGCGGGTGATCATCATCAATGATGCACTTGTATCAGATCCTAATGCTCTCGCATCAGATCCTATAACTTGTAACCGCAATGAGGCAGTGGATTCCGTATGTAGACCAAAACCTGATTAGCCGAACAAATCCTTAATAATGAAGTTTATGGAATTTTAGCTGATTAGCTGATTAGTACAAACAATCCTTAACGATGTTTTTATGCAATTTAATGCACCATCGATCGGCAATCAAATGACTCAAAAGAATTCAAAAATCGCGGAGCTCGTCAATGAAATCATGATCTAGATAACACGACTACTGTCTGTCTCCGGGGACATAAAAACCCATAACATAACTTTCTTTTTCAACGATCTTTTTTTCTTCTGCATTTCAAACTTCTGCGCAAAATAGATTAAATGTAGCCTCAGACTACTAAGATCAATAATGCAGTACTAGAGTACTGCATGCTTCATGATGTTGGCATTAGACTACAAAGAAAGATTATTAACTATGCAGTCTCAGATCAATTACAAGATTAATGTCGCGTTAGACTACAAGCTGCTTATTAATGCAGAACTAGATTACAAGATTAATGACAACGCTAGACTACGCCATTATTAAATGCAGTACTAGATTACACGATTAATGCAACATTACACTACAAGATTATTAATGCTGTAGAAGACTAATGTAGTACTAGATTACAAGATTACTGCAGCATTAGACTAAAAAATAATTACTCTGGAGTACTAGATTACAAGATTACAAGATTACTACAACATTAGACTAGAATATTATTAATGCAGTACTAAATTACAAGATTATAACAGCATTAGACTAAAGAGATTAATACTGCAGTACTAGACTACAAGATTATAACAGCATTAGACTAAAGAGATTAAATGCAGTACTAGACTACAAGATTATAACAGCATTAGACTAAAAGATTAATAATGCAGTACTAGATTACAAGGTTACTGCAGCAATTAGACTAAAAGATTATTAATGCAGTACTAGATTACAAGACTACTGCAGCATTAGACTAGAAGATCATTGATGCAGTACTAAATTACAAGATTACTGCAGCATTAGACTAGAAGATCAATAATGCAGTAATAGAATACAAGGTTAATGTAAGCATTAGACGACAAGATTAATGCACTACTCTAGAAGATTAGCATACTATTGTATTATTACTAAAATTATATTAATCTACAATTTACACCTATTAAGTTCAAGATTACAAGATTGCAGGTTCCAAGATGAATACAGTAGAAAATTTGTATACTATTTGTAATATTATTAATGTTAAATTCTAACAAATGTACAAGTTCTAGAGTCTAATGGGTCTACATTAAATTACAAGAGTGCAAATTACAAGAATAATGCAGCAGCATTAGACTAGAAGATTTAATTTAATGTAGTATCAGACCATATTCTGATTAATGGAGGATTATTAGTATACAGAGATTAATGCTGCATTAAGCTAGAAGATTAGTGTAATTGCAGAGTAGAAGATTTATTTATGATCAGACTACATGATTAGATAATCAATCACACAAAGGAGGGAGGGAGGGAGGGAGGGAGGGAGGGAGGGAGGTGGGTGGGTACTTATACTTACATACCTACTTATTAAAATGTGAACTTGAATTGTATGAATGAGTAGGTATAGCTGCTGTGCAATCTTTGTATTTTGAAAAACCATCAACACTTATAATTAACTGAATCACAGAACCCATTACAATCATACAAAAGGCTGTGCAATAATATTAGCATGCAATAATAGTAGGCTGGGTTCAATCATAGAGAATAGCACAAATGATTGCCCAATGATTAAAACGGTCCAGTATTTTCTTCTTTTTTGCACGGCACAAGTCAGAGTCCAGAGTTCAGACAGGAAAAACAAAAAAATGGCACTTCAGGCTTGAATTACTTCCTTACTTACTTACTTGCTGAATCCTGATCTCCCTCCTCCACTGCCTAAATGCAGAGACCCATCACAATTACCATCCGGCATTAAACACTAGTTATATACTAAGGAATGACTATTATTCTTTGCCGCAGCTTGTGGGTTTTGCTTGCTTTAGACATGATGCATCTTCTGTGTGACCAAACACCCATCATAAACCTGCACATAATTGGACCAGCAACAAGATCTAAAACCCATTATAATAATAAATACTTTCATATTATTAACCAACATGCACCTCCCCTGTCCCCTTTCCACTACAGCCTAAAAAAGAGTGAATTTAACTAAAGCCCTTCAACTTCTGGTTATTAAAGCTGGTGCTGCAGGTTACTTGAGAGCGCCTGTGTTTTTGTTTTCTGGCGAAATTTCCCCCATTGGTGACAAAAGAAAATCCAGTGTCAAGGAAGGGTAGCCTACAAAGGATTTTTTTTTTGAAAAAAATGCACAAAAGTTGCCAGTTCTTGAGGAAAAACATTGTGAAGTTGTCATATTTAGACAATATGTTCTTGGAGAGATTGCCAAAACATAGCAGGGTTTTTCAAAAAAGAAAAACTTTACTCTGTCATTTGTACCCAAATTTGGCTCATTCCTCTTGTGGATGATCATGAGTCCACCTACATCACAAAACTGGAAAAATAACCACCCCTCCTCAAGACTAAATTATATTCAATTTGTGGAAGAAAATTCAATATGGTATGCTTTTCAAATTCATGAGTAGAAAAATATGATTCTGTATGGTTCTATTTTGGCCATGACAAGGTATTAGAGGCTAAAGTAAACTCATATATGTAGGGGAAAAAAATTCATTATCGCTGTCCTATGTGGGCCAAGGTATTGCATATTCATTTTTCAATTCAAGTATGTGCCAAAAGAAGATTTTTCAATGTGAGGGGGCTATGTGGGCCATGCCAAACTTTGGAAGATTGATTTTTGAAATTCAAATATGTCCAAAAGGAAGATTTTGGACCTCGCTATCTTTTCCATGAGCCGAGATATTTGAAGCTCAACTTAAATTTCATGTTGGGAGAAAAAAAAGAGGTTTGTGGCACATTGTTTGCAATGCCAAGGTAAATAAGCATATAAATGGAAGGTTAAGTTAAATTCTTCAATGTAGAGAACGAAGATTTGTGGGGCTATGTTTGCCATGACTACCAAGGTATTTGAAGATGTAATTCATATATTCTGTAAGAGAAGAATTGATGTGAATGAACTGTGCCAAGTAAATGTCTCTTCAATGTGCTTATTAGAGATAGTTAAGTTTAACCAAGCTAGCTACAGTTGACACCGTACCGATTCATGTATCAACATTAACTGTGAAAGTTTAAGCATCCTAAAGCACCCTAGGTTGAAAATTAGTCTTTGGATAAATGACCTTCGTACTTTGAAGCCAATAATGTCGCAAAGACATGCATCCATGCTAATGAATGACTCAAAAGGATGGGAAATGAGAATAAACCGTTCATGGTGCCAATAGGGTTTGAGATAGGTGTGGTCGCATGATAATAAGTACCCGGAAAAACATATCAATTGTAAGTGTGAAAATTTAAGCATCCTAAAGCACACTAGGTTGAAAATAGTCTTTGGATAAATGACCTTTTTACTTTGAAGCCAATAGCGTCGGAAAGACATGTATCTATCCATGCCAATGACTCAAAGGATGGGAAATTGGAATAAACCGTTGATTTGCGCCAATGGGGTTTGAGATAGGTGTGCTCACATGATAATATGTACCTGAAAAAAAATGTCAAGGCTCATTTTCGAAAGGATATTAGCACTGCTCAATTCCAATAGACTTTTGGATTGGAGGGTCCTCCAAAGAATATAGTGCTGCAAAGGTATGTAACAGCCGCCTAATTTCCCCTTCAAAATGCACCATAGAAAGGGTTCATTCTATAGCTTTTTATATGACCTTATCCACTTTAGAGGTGTATAACCTGTCCAAGGTCAATTGAAAAGTAGAAGTTTACACTTAATTATGAATGCAATTGCATCACAAACTTGGGTCTCATTGGTTTCTAGAGAAAAAAAAAATTTAAGTTGGAATTTAAGTCTCTTTTGTTCCATTGGGTGTCAAGTCAACAACTAATCTACCAGCCAGTTTGGATCCCCTATATATTAGCTGCTTATCTACAATACTTCTAAATGTGATCCACCTCCTGCCATCTTCAAACCACACAAGTTCCCCCTTACCTATGAGAGTTATCCTAAAGTTATGAAAAGCCCATCATGAGAACCCCTAGTTTGGCCAAAAATGGGGTCAAAATGCAAACTCTTTCAAAAGTGATACAAAATGGAAAGAATGATATTTAGTGAGCTCTGTGCTCCTCTAATTCCTTACTTCTACCTTTAACCAATTGTTGCCTATTCAAGGTTGCTTTTAGGTTGAATGGCTACCTACCCATATCCTTACATGGATGATGTCATACCCATTGCAACATATCAGCATCCTACACCTGGAATCAGGATTAGGATTTAACTTCAACATGGAAAGTATATAGTGCATCCCAAAACTCAACTAATTTTCCAGAAACATTGTCTATATGTTCTCAACTGATGTGAGCCTCTTTAAATGCCTTGTCATTGCCAAGTGACATTTGAATATTCTTTTATTCAATATACTATTGCCATACTTTTAATCCTTAAAAAAAATTGCCTCATCAATATATGGCAAGACCTTGCAAAACTTTATTTATATATAGGTTTTCTTTCTAGACAGCAATCTCATAATGCTCTTTGGGTGGCTACAAACAACATAGCCATATGCGATCTTACCCAATGCAATTTGTATACCATATGAGGGCCTAGCAATGTTTGGGGTCACAATTTCGAGACAAGAATAGATGCTACGGGAAGTCACTTTTTTTTCAAATGGTGTGAAAAACAATATTGGGCAAGTAATTGGAAAATATAGTTTTTATGATTTACCTAAAGGTAAACAAGGTGTTCAAATTTGATTATGAGAAAAATGTAATTTAAAAAAAATAATCTTTTAATATTTGATTATTTCATGGCATACCCACAAATACATTTTATCTCATGTGTTTCATAAAATATATAATTAGTGACTTTTTTTTAGCCTAAATGTTTTTTGTGGACTCCAACTCCTAATAACATGTAAAGGACCCTTCTCCATGCCTCATATATCTTTCAAACTAATTAGCAGAAATATAAAATATGATTTTTCAATCAATTCCCTCATCTTTTCATGAATATATGTTGGCGCATGTGTTGTCCCCATCTATTTCCATCTTGGATAAAGTCCATGGCAATACAAACTCATCTTTGAACAAGTTGTGAAAATGTGAAATAAAACATTTCGCATCATAAGTTACACATTATTGTATATATCCATGATAAGGTCAAGTTCATAAATGAAATTCACAATACCTTATGATTTTAAAATTCAAAATTTGGGTGGATATCTTGTTGTCCTAAAATATTTTCAAGGAATAATAAAGAATTGTAAACCCACTAAATAAAATTTTTAAATTATTTAAAAATTCTTTGGATATATATATGTATAAAAAGTTATGTATATGAAAATGAAAATTGCATTCCAAGTGATCAAGATATTGTTTGAAAGTTTTGACAATGCAAAATTTGTGTGAGAACATCAAATTTGGCTACCCATACCATTGCTAGAGCTATGCGGATCTTATTAGCATTAGTTATTAAAAATGGTCAAAGGCCATTCACCCAAAAAAACTAAGTAATATGTTTCTAGTTCAATTTTTTCCTGGCCAATGAGTGTTCTACCCATTTCTAGTAGAAATAAAAAGGGGAGAAAATGAATAAATATTAAACACTCTAATGAAGGAAATCCCAAAATCAAATAATGCTTAAATATTTTTATGGACAATTGTATGCTTCTCATTAGGGGTTTTTATCTATAAAATTTCAAATAGAAAGCCAATGAGTTTTACTTTTTGAAAAGGTCATAGATGCCAATGGATGAAACAGCTAAGTAGTAAGAACTATTAAGAAGTATACTAGACCTTAGCTCTACCTAACAATTGCTAAGTCCTTCCATGCTAGGTCCTAGCAAGTGTAGATGCTTCAGCCCATGCTCTTCTCCAATGTTTTAATTCCACTAAATTGCATCATCATTGCTTCCTCTTGCTAAACTCAAGAGCTGACAAGTATCAAGTAGGAATTGCATCTTATAGTGAAAGGCACTTAGCATAGTTTGTGAGTGTGTAATTTGACTTAGATTCTATTATACCATGCATCAAAGCTGGCATAGTATATTTCATAAAGTAACCACATTAGATTTTGAGTGAATCTTACTATTTTTGATTCTTGTACCCAATGCTGATTTCCTCAATTGAGTGTTTGTTAATGTTTATATGCAATAATCAATGGGATATTGTTCATTGATCTAGATGCCCAAAGCAAAGCCCTTCTTCTTTGTTGACCCTATGTGCAAGTCTTGAAAAAAATGTGGACATTTGGGCACAAAACCTTGTTTGTTGTCTCTTGATTAAATGAAATATTCAATAATTTAGAATAACACTTTATTTTTCAATAACTCAAGCATATACTAAATTGCTTGTGAATTCTAAATTTTTAATGTTTTGAACAAAGAATTAATATACTAAAGGCGCCCACATATAAAATCTACTTGTTTTGGAGAACTTAAATTTATTTCAATGACTTAAATTGTGTACGCAACACCCAAGTCAAAATTTTAAAACCTTTTAGATTTTTTTGTGTGCCTTAATGAAACTGAAATAGAGATATTCATATCTTTGGTCAATTTACTAGAACCCCATTGTTAAATTATTGATGAATTGCCCTAAATTATATTGCACAAGTTCTAAAACTTAAGCTTTGATATTTGAAATTGCCAAAACAATTGCATATGACTTCGTGAAACATTTTTAATTTATTTTTTCAAGTTCTTGCATTGTGTTCCCAAATGGAACAATAACCTTCTAGGCATTGGGTA
The DNA here is from genome assembly GCA_963920785.1 of Sphagnum contortum. Lineage (NCBI taxonomy): Eukaryota > Viridiplantae > Streptophyta > Sphagnopsida > Sphagnales > Sphagnaceae > Sphagnum > Sphagnum contortum. Next base: position 743,401 of record OY987287.1, on the reverse strand, counting down.
TTTTTATAGCATATATGGATGTTGTTGATGAAGACTTTAAGAGAAAAATTAGGTTTACAATCAATTTAATACTGCATCCATTTTAATTTCATTTACATTTTGATTTAACAATGCATGAATTTTTATTTTGAAATTGTGTTGCAAGACTTCTGTGAGCAATTAAATCCATATATCTAATCATTTGCAATATATTTCAATTTATACCTTGTTGAAAATGATATTAGTATGTATTCTTACCATCACTTTTGTTTCCTTCATTTTAATTTAGTGTTCATTCCTTAATGATTATTTTCAAATGTTTTAGCAAAATACCATGTTTCATTTTTACCCTCAAGAAATGAAAGACTTGTGTGAATAATAAATCTTATGTATTTCAATTCTAATATAAGAACAAAGTCAAGCTTGTATGCATTTTCCAAGTTACATTCTTAATATTGGAAGTGATTGATTTTACTCTTAAAATTTTATTTACAATGATGTATCAAATTATATAAATATTTTTTTGATGGCCCAAAGCTTTGATATTTAAAATTGTTGCAATAATTTCATAAGACTAAATAAAACATAGTTTTTTCTTCACCATTTACATGGACATTAAAACTCACATGTCATTGTGCCATTTCATGTTACAAATAATAATTTTTTGAATTACATATAAACATATGACTTGCTTGAAGCTTGAAGCTTAAACTTTGGATAAATCCAACATCCACACACATATATACATCGACCACTTGACGCCATATTTTAAATCAATCCAAAGAACATTCTAGTTTAGTTTCCATTTTACACTAGCACGGTATTTCATATTGTGTTGAACAATGTTCTTGTTGTGTATAACATAATAGAAATATATAAGTAAATTGATTTTCTTCATGTATGTTTACTAAAATTGAATGGATGAAAGAATATTAGCCATTGTGGCAAACCACCACCATTTAGTGAAGATGTCATCATATTGTAGGTCATCATGTTGGTAAGAACAATGCCATTTGTGAACTATGAGAGTTAGATGCTTCCATTTACTTATGTTTTTGGTTTGTCTCTAGAACTTAATACAACAACTCATGGGAAGATTCAACCCTAGGCCATAGCTTGCCACAATTTTGGGCATCATCATGTTTGATATCAAGGGTTCACTTGTTATGGAGGTTGGTACGCAGGCAAGTTGCCAATTACAAGAATTGAAAATGAGTTCCCCATTGCAAAACCCCTTGTGAAGTACATGCAAAACAAATGGATCACTAAGGTTGGCATTTGGGTGGTGAGTGCTTGAACATTTCACATGCAAGCTAAGACACAAAAATTCAAGAAACTTGAACACTAACTCGCAAACACAAGAAAGGTGTGTAAGTAACATGCCTTGATGATCTCAATTATGAACTCAAAGGTGATGTTCATTCTTCATTCCTTAGTGGTATGAAGATCATTCAAAGAGACCATTGGATTCATCTATGATCTAGATCAACATGTGGGATTCCAAAACCACATCCATATTAACATGTGAACATTAAATGAGGGCTTTGCGACATTGAACGCAAATTTGTCTAAATGTGAATCAAACACCGTATACCCTACCTCCATTACCCAATTGATCTAATTGATGATGGGAAAGGTAGAGCTCTCTAGAAACTTAAACAATAGAAATTTGTTGTAGATGACAAGGTCAACCCACAACTTTTGAATAATGAACAATACTAGGTCCTACTTGAAGCATTTGATGTGTCACATGGAAAAATATTGAAATAGTAGGGTTTCAATTTCAACTTTTGTTTTGTTACACACACCTTTCTTGGAATCCTTTTCAACTGACTTGGCTTTTGTTTTATCTAGATCTATTGAATTGGGTCCATATACTTAGGTTGAAGTTGTTTGGCAATTAATTAGTTTTTCTACATGAACAAAACATATTTTCTCCTTTGTTCAAAAGTTCAAAACACATTTGGGTGTTGAAAGTCAAAGCTTATCAATAGAGAGATTTTCAAATCTATCTATGAAGGAAAGGTAGTTTGTTTTGTTTTGTTTTGTTTGTCAAGCTGAGATCTCCCAAACATGGTGCTTCACGGCACATGCTTGGTATCTTCAGAAAGATCTTGATGAGTAGGGGTGCACCGACTTGGTTTGAGTCTGTTTGGAGCTACAGTGTGGAAGCTATTGATTATTGAACCATTTTAAAAATGAAAACTAAATAAAATTGAAACTGAAACTGTATTGGAATTTGGTGGCATTCTAGGTGTTGTTGAAAAGCCCTTGGTGAGTTAGATTTAATAGAGTTTATTTCACAATCTTTAGAGCTAAGTTGCGGAAGATATTGATTTTTGAGTGGATTTCATTGCTGGAAATTCAAACAAATTGCAAAACTTGGGTTCACACTAGTAGTATTCTTTAAAGTTTGAAGATGCACAAATTATGCCAATGGAAGCCACACTGATTTCAAAACCGAAAAAAATCTGGTGTCGGATTCAATCATGTGTCCCCTGACTCATGTCAATGGGGTGTCCTGAAAAACCAAGAAGAAAAACAAAAAGAGAAAGCAAACAAAGGAGAAGAATAGAGCAATAACAACACACAGAACCTTTTGAACAGAGCAGGATGATCTTTTCGAGGCAAACTGGGCTTTGAAAGGTTCCACACTTGGGATTAGAGGGCCTTTGAAATTACAATCACTTTGATGATGACGATGATGATTCGCAAGGCAGAAAATACCAAAGAAGAATCTTTCTTCTAAAGGTCAAATTTAGCTCTAGTTCAAACTTTTAAGAAATAGATATAAAACTAGAATATCGAGTATTCCAAATCTTGAAAGTTTTGGAATAGTGGAATCCACCATGATGAGGTCTATATTATTCATGATCTAACGTGCATTATTGAGCTCAGAACATTTGCCAAATGTTATAATCAAGAATAAATCCTATTGAATTCGGCAATAATAATAATATTGGGCACGAGATTTGTGAAAAATTAAACCTCCTTCAAAATTCAAATGTTCAAGCACAACACTTTTTGTTTTGCTCAAGGTTGAGCTTAGTCAAGACAGAATAAATGTAAGGAAACTACCAAATGTTGGCTTTTGCCATCTCGGCCTCGAATCAACTATCAATACTTTATATCAATAGTTGGTATCAGGAACCCTACCAGGCTCCTAGACTCATTCAACCTGAGGCAATACCAACAACCTTGTAGCCATCTGGTAGGGACATCATTCCAGAGCAGGCCTTTTTTTCTTGCAATTTTGCGATGTAGATGATGAAGTAGCAATCATTCGCAAGATGATTTAGCCAGATTTGGCTACACATTAGATACGAAAGTGAAATCAAAAACCAGAATCCTTCTATATTCTTGGCTACCTACTGGAAGCTTATCATAAAATCTGGCGATTTGGAAGAAAAATTTATTGAAATCCAGCGAATTTGGGTTATTTTTTTCATGACAAATCCTTTGCATTGGTTGAAATCATATTTTTCAGGTCAAATTTTTGAAAAAATATTATTAAAATAAAAATAAAAATAAAATAAAATAAAAGACCTACTACTCCACAGGAAGCACCAGTGCAAGGGGGGTTATTCCTTTTTAATAGAAGAGAACCCCTGTTTCAATTCTGACAATTTGAAAAATTTCGAGATTTTCGAGATGCAAGTTTGAGACCGAATCTTTAAAATTTTAAAACCATTGGGTTTCATTTTTTGGCACACTTCTTTCAAATTCAAGAACCTTAAACCACCGTTTGAAACCTGAGTTTGGCTTCGTACACACACACACTACACATTCCTCAAGGCTAGAGATTGTAATTCGTATAACATTTTACAACTAAATTCTTAAAAATAATTTATTTATCTATAAAGTTCAGTTTACTTGTTGACTTTAGTTTTTGAAAGAATTATCTTACCTACATTAAGAATCTGAACTTGTGTTTCAAAAAATATATTTTCTTTTTCATTAGTAAACGATCGATTCCATGGTGCTCCAATTCTTGTAGCCAGTTCCAACAAAAAGGATGTCAGCTTGGGTCCAGGTGACTACAAACCTGAACCTCAAGTGCCGGGTGTTTTTCCTTTATTATTTATTTATTTCTTTGTAAATATATTCCTGCCTCGTATAAGCAGAAAATCAGTCCTCAACCCCAAGAGACTATGACCAGGGTCGTATGAAAATTCAACAAGAGCGCAATACTAGGACAAGAAATTTGAATTTTTTTGAGATTTTCGAGATGCAAGTTTTTTATGCTCAAAAGTGGATATCAGACCAACACGGTAAACTACTCAGCTGAAAATTGTTTTGTATTAATTCATCCTTCAAAACTGATTTTGTCCTCTCTCAAAGAAAGAAGAGGCTTCAGAGATACCTACTTGAGGACCAAGAGGGAACATCACACGACCTTGTGTGTGTATTTTACTTCCATTAAACTCCTTGCCATGGTGACTCCTTATCATGTCTATTCCTTGTCAGCAGCTGTCCAATTAACACAGACATTGTGTCCCTCAAGAGAGTTCACAACATAAGTTAATATGCAACGACAATTTTTAGATCAACTGCACCTAAAGTTATACACGACAAATTTTCTGTCAAGAGTTGAATATTAAGAGATCCATGGCAATTAGCGACAAATTTTTGTTGCAAGAACTGGGAACACATATCAAAATTTGGGAAGATGGTAGGATGATATATCTACTGCCCTTTGCTTGGATCTAAGTTAACAATGAAGAACAATGTCCTTGGGCCTTGCAAATTCCAATGCGCAAAGCTCCAACGCCTGCCTTTGATCTACCTGCATATCACAAGTCAAACAAGTAGGCTATCTTGGAGTCATAAACAAAACCATTTGATGAGGGAAGCCATCAGCAACAATCACAAAATTTCTCATGGTCCAAACTTTGCTTATTGATGCTTGTTCTGTAAGCTTTCACTCTCAATGAAGCTAACTTTCATCTTTAAGAAAAAGTTAAGAAGCTAATCAAATCTGAACCTGAGATTTACAATTTGCACCACTCAAAATATATATAAATTAACATGAGTGGAGCATAAATTCTATGCATTAGATAGAAGCAGCGATTTTTCCCAACATGAAAAAATAGATTTCAGCCTATACAAAAAAATTCTAATGGAAAAAATGGCCCAATTTCACCAGATTTCGAAGAGAAAAAATTCCAAATCGCCAGATTTTAATGGTAATTTTCAGTAGGTAGCCAAAAATAAAAATTCTTTTTTTTTTCTTATTTTTCCTACTTTCATATCTAGTATCTAGCCAAATTTGGCTAAATTTTTTTTGGATGATTGCCACTTTGGCTACATCACAAAATCCTTTAAAAAAAAACCCTGTATAGGAGGAAAGGGAAACATCAAGTCTTTAACAGTTCTGCTATTTCCTTTTATTTCACTGCACTTGGCCCAAAAGGAAACTGAAAACTTTGTTCATTAATTGGAATTGTCTGAAGTATGAATCCCCTTGCATCCATGGAAAGAAAAGGATTGGGTTTGTGGGGGCAATACTTTCCTGACTCCCAATCATGTGCTGTACAAAAGTATTGCTTGCTTCTTTTTTCTCGGAGATGATCAGACACATTTTGGTGCTGCCGAATTATAGACTTTGGGTCCTGTTATGCACATTTTGGGCCTCTAATAGACACCCAGTATTCATTCCAGACCCAAAAATGTGCATAAAATACTGACACAAATTCTTTAATGGGCAGCATCAAAATGTGTCATCATCCATCTTTTTTTGAGAAAAACAAAGGTCAGGCTAAGAGCAGATAAGGAAAATAAGAAGCCTCCAATAAGGACCCTTTTGCTTATTTATAGTGTTCTTGTTTTGGGCTTCAATGGCTTTTCACATTAAATTGGTGATAAGGTGATGGTATAATGTATTTTTTTGGTGATCCAATGACAAGGTAATGTAAATCCAATGGGTGCCATAAGAGAGCATGACTTCTTCAGTCCACATTTAAGTAGAAGGACCCTACCTACCTATATGGGCCCATTTACCTACCTTACATATATTATCCCCTGAACCTACTAAATCTATTGAGTGAAAAGACTGAATGTCATCATTGCCATGTGGCTATTTGCAAAAACTTTGATGTCCTCCATTTGAGTGACCTTTTAACTTTTCAATGATAATATAAGTTGGACTTCAAATGTAGGTAGGCCTATCACACAAAATTACATTGCAATACTTGCATTTGGGGATATAGTACAAAATTGTCATCAACCAATTAAGTCAAGGGCCTAAACAAAAAGAGAATAGTGAAATACAATATCTTCATGTTGGTAGAAACTCCAATTGTGAATACTAACACATTTGTTTAAGTGATTGTTATATCTTCACATATTACTTACATCAACAATGGGAGAATGTGTAAGATAGTGTGACACTTTCATTGTTAAATCATTTTCTTTCACTATAAGAGAATGTGATTTTTTATCACATAAAAAGCCATTGATGGCTTATGAAACATGAGAAGTTTGTGGTTTCATCCACTACAATGTACAATTTTCATTGTTTATTGTGACATATATTATTTGTCTTTACATAATGTCAAATTGTCATTTTATGCCATAGTAAATTTCACATATTGTACATTATAACAGAAGAAACCACAAGGTTTATCTCACACATGTGTCATGAATCACAATTTTTTGTGTGGAAAAACCCATATTCTCTTGTGGCATTGGAATTTCTTATTATTGTGTAAGAAGTTTCTTTTCCTTCATTCTATTTTCTTTTTTTTTCCCTAAATTTTTCTTCTTTATTTAATTTTTTTTTCTCCTTACATTCAATATATGACATTTAAATGCAAAAATGGACTTGTGAATTGGCCCAAATAAATGATGCACAATCTGTGACCTACATGCGAGTATTGCAGGTTTTGTTGTGGAACTTTGCCGTGGACCTCATTGAACTATGAGACAACCATAGGAAATTGTCAAAAAAAGAGAAAAGAACAAAGAATAATGCAATAACAAAAAAATCAAACAAATAGAGTATAAAGAAAGAGGGAAAGAGATGAGGAAGAGAAAAGAGGGGAGAAAAAATAAGAGGGAGGGAGGGGAAGGAGGAAAATAACTTGACCCACATCCCTCCAAATTTGGAGCTACAATGTGCTTTTCTCTTCTTTTCCTCCACAAGTCCTTCCTCCTTGACATTGAAGCTCCACACTAATGACAACAAGGAGAAAGAAAGGGGGGCAAAAGAGACAAGTGATGATGGCACTGGTTAGAAAAAGAGAGAGAAAGATGAAAAGGTGAGGAAGGAGGTAGGCAAAAGGGGGAAGGTTTAGGAACTAATCAAGTTGGAGTTGTGTGAGGTTGAAATTGTTGTTCAAATTCAAGAATGTTTAGAATGGCCTCATCCTCAACTAGTGCATTGGTGGGTGTTGGTTCATGTGGGCCCACCAATGACCACCTCATTATTTGGTTAAGTTGGTTATTGGGTCTTAGTGTAAAGTGAGCCTTACTAGGTAATTTTCATGTCACTTTTCTCTTGACACAAAAAGTATAACTTTTTAGGTTATAAATAGGTGGTGGGTTGGGGTTCGATTTCTAAGCTTGCATATACGATTTTATAACCAATCAATGGTTTCCACCACATTTGTAGGTGAAATCATTGAGCCATTGTAAACCTTGGATGAAGGATATCCAAATAATTCAAGTCATTGAACAAAATTTCATCTAGAATTCAAGACCTTGATAACATAAAATATTTTGCTCAATTTGTTGTATTGCATGAAGACTAGAAAGCTCCAATCACACCTAATGTTAAGTGAATGTTAAGTTAATGTTAGGAGAGGGAAGTTTTTTTCATTACCTTCATACCAAGAATGTTTGCTAATGTTGAATCCTAGGTGGAATCTTACATGGCACACAATGTTAAGTAGGTGTTAGCTTAGCATGAAATTTACCACCAAAAAAAAAAGATTTTGAAACTAAATTACAATGTTATGTAGTAACTCTTATGTAGTAACTCATAAATTTGGGCTTAATGAATCTTAAGTTGACACAAATGTTATCCCATGTTTTTTAGGTTATCTTGTTCTCCTCCCTATTATCCATACACATTCATTAACATTCATCAACATGGTGTGAATCCACCATGAAAAGGGCAAGTTACATTTGTTTTGAAACCTTAATTAAGATTAACAATAATTCAGAACTAAGGTGTGAATGGAAAGCAACTAACATTTAAGTTAGTGTTACCTAGCATAGATGACCTTCTGTGTTATGATGTTATCTAGATGTTAAGCTACCTAATTCATAGGCCTTACCACTAGGTGCAATTGTAGCTTTATTTTTATAAATATAGATTGCTATCATGATAAAAAAAATAAACTGTGATAAGATGAGGGATAAAATAGAATGGTTAATCAAGAATTTGGATATTAAAAATAGTTCGATAAAATATACAAAAATGCAAATGACAAATCTTAATGGACTTGGATTTGATTAGTAAACGTGCATTCATAGCAAAATGAAGCAAATTATTGGTAATTTATTATTTCTATTACTTTGAAAAACCTTCATTAATTGTATTTAATAAATTATTTATTCATTATTTGGAATTATGTTTGTTTGTTTATGAAATTCAAATCTTATGAATTTGAAGTCATTTCATTATGTTTTTAAGGTCTTTTGTCATATGCAAAACAATTGTTGAATGAGCGTTTTTAACTTTAAAATTTAAATGTATTTTTTATTATTCAAACCTTCACCAAATGTTTTCAAATTTATTGAACTTTAATATATTTCATAAGAAGGGCCACATGTGTAAATCTTTTAGGTACACATATGTTGTATCTTTCTAAAGAATGTTGATTCTAATTTTGAATGTCTTTAATAATTAAAAAAGTTCAAAATTTGTGATCATGCTTCTATTAAAAATGATTAAATTTATTATAATGTAGGTCCTAATGAAAATTTATAATTTTTATTATAAAATGGGTCATCTTTGGTGTCAATGTTGATATCTAGACCCCAAAATAACATTAAAAAATAATTTCAATATCCCAATACATGCAAGCCATATGTAAAATGTAATCCTTGGTAAGGACTCCAACTTTAGTTCTCATGGCTCCTTTTATTGTGACTACACCCACCAAAAGTTTTCAAAGAAAACTTGATCAATTCACATGGTCTTATTCACCAATGAATTTTTCAAGGTGGGTTGCAAATAATTTCAAGATTAGGCATTTATGGTTTTACTTATAGATGGAGTTTACACTAATCTAATAAACCATACATCCATCCTCTTACATACTGTTCATAAATAAATGTTTGGTATTTCTTAGTGATTTTTTTCATTTGTGGCAACTTGTAAACAGATTAAATATGGCAAAAGGCATCAATTTTAATATAATATCCTTATGGAAGAATTTCACTCATACCAAAAAGTATAATAAATTATAATCATAATTTATATATTTTTCATTTAAGATTGTATGCCATTTGATTAAATTTTTATCAACATAATACTATGAACCTATCAGGAAATAAATATAATAATAAAATACTTGATTTTTATATTAACATACAAAAATAATTTCAATTATTTAAAAAAATTATATAAAATATGTTTTGTTTCATAACATGTTATATATATATATATATATCAAAACTAATTTTTTTGAAATAATCTTTTATGAAAATTTCAAGAACGAGTACATTACAAGGAATCCTATCAATTCCAACCCATGTGTTTGTGACTTTTGTTCAAATCAATCATTTTTGTGATTTTAGATGTGACTATCTTTTGTAACACTTAGTAAAATGATTGGTAGTCACATAAACAATTATAAAATGGTTTATAGTTGCATATGCAACTTATACTTGCGACTAATGTTGATTTGAATGAAAATAAAAATAAAAGTTCCACTTATATCATTCATTTGTAGTGGCATCACAAAATAAATGAAAATGTAATTGTTTTTGTGATTTGTAAAGTGATTCAAGGGCCGTTGGACATCACATGACATCTTTTCAACTTGATTTATGATTATAAGTGTAGTTGCAAATGTACATGTAATTAAATGTGAGGAAAAAATGAATTGGCTAATGAAATTGCTAGATTTAGTAATGTAATTGTTTTTTTTAAAAAAAAATCAATGAACTAACCATTAAATGTGTAGTAACGTTTGGTGGGTTTATGAAAATTTCAAAGGACCCATGGCAATTAATGGTAGAAATAGGGTTACTAAATTTCTTATTCATGAAATTAAAATAATTACATTTTGGTAGTTTCAATGGTGGGTCTAGCACATTGCAATGACTTATCAATGCTTGGGTGGGAATTTATTAAAGTTGCATCTATGTAATAAAAATAACTTAATTTTTCAAATAAACTCAATCCAAGGACATCAATTGGCATTACCAAACATGTACAATTCACATAAGAGGGACAAGTTAGATTCTAATGGGCACTCAATCGTTGTGCATTAAGTCCAGTTTATGGCATAAATGATAAGTTTGTCTTTAAAAAAATCCAAAGTTGTCAAATGTTCATTATGACTGAATATTCAGCTGAAGAAACCAATTTAAAAATCATGATGTATAGTAGTGATTTCATCCTTTAAGATGGTGTCTTTATGTGCAAATGATGCCTCATAGGAAGATACAATATTGTCCAATTACTAATGTGATAAGACCTTTCAACAAAAATTCATAATATTTCAAAGGCCTAGTTAACTCCATCGACATGTTGTTTGTTTCCACTATATTGTAGTACCTTTTGCGATTCCAACATCTTATTGACACGATTTATTTATTTATTTATTTTCACTTTTGTAATACAAATAAAAATTTCCTAAAATTCAAATTCTTCGAGTTCAATGGGGAAAAAAAATGCCAAGTAATTTCACACTACACAGGCACACCACACCACCAAGCTTCAAGGTGAGCAATCAATAATAATGTCAAAAAAAAATTTAGAACTTTCGACATTGCAAGTAGTCGATTTTGAGAATCATAATAGAAGGTCTATCAAAAATTGTTGATGTAATATATGTTTTGTTCAACTATCAATCTAAAGCTTGAACTCGGTAAATTTTTTTATTGTGCTTAAATGGGAACTCATTGAACTCAATATACATTTGATTTTGCCTTCACAATTTCAGTATTATTATTGAGCTTTCCTTGTTAATATGACGAATGGTGGATTGAAACAAGATTGGCCAAATGTGTAACTTAACAAATTCTTGCAAGGAAAAGAATGAAATGAAATAGAAAAATAATCAACCAACCATATGTCAACCCAAATTCATTGTAACTTGGATTGTTTTGAATTAAGAAGAAGTTGTATTATGCTTGCCTTGGATTTGAAACTTTGAATCAAGGCATGGAATATGAGCAAACACTAAAGCTGAAACGGAAACACAAATTTGCAAAGAACAAAGTGAAGGAACTTTTCACTTATAATACTTGAGATAAATCTATAAGTGTGGGAGTAGTCAGGGAGAAATTTGACATTATACTTTCATAAGTGCAATTAACATTCTCATTATGCATTTTGGACATTCAAAGCATGTTTTGAGAGCCAAATTGTATTTGATTTGGATGAAATGGGCAGAACCAAATGAAGATGCTTGCAATTTTTTTCTAACAAGGAAAATCAATAGCTTCACACAAAACTTGTTTTTTTGATTTTAAACTCAAAACAGGTTGTAGGGGTAGTAGGATTAGGATCTTCACACAAAACTTGTTTGTTTCATTTATACTCAAAATGGGTTGTGGTGGTAGGATGAGGATCTTGTGAGTACATTTTTTTTGGGTACGAAAGTGAGGGAATGATAAGAAAGATCTTTTTAGTTATGCACAATCCTAAACCATAAAATGTTGTAGCTGGGTATTATGCTTGTGAAGAGAGCTGGATACTTTTCTTGAGGTCAATGTCATTGTTGGTTTACTTTAGCCCAGTAAAGTGCAAGGCTACAGGTTTTAGTGCAATAAGGGTGAAGGAGAAAATTGTTTTGAAGCCAAACTATAAAATACAATGATGATTTTTCAAACAAGTTAATAGACTTGAAATCAACAATTCTCCCTTTTTTTATAAAAGTTATTAGACCCATAACTGATGGTTTCCTTTAGAAATCTAAGAACTGAACAACAATAGTTTCGTTGGGTATCACCAGAAAAACAATTGAAAGATAAAAATCAATGCCATAGTTGATATTTTCTTCATTCAAATCAAACCAGATTCAAACAAAAGAAATTTGTAATAACCAACATGTTTGCAAACCTTAATGTGATGACCTTCTAACAACCTGAATCCAAATGCTACCATGTGAGATGAAGGTTTGCCCTTTCCTATAAGCAAATTCTTGGTCGAATATTCGTTATCAATCCCTCGATAAGAACTTTGAGGAGGTTGATTGACAACTTGAAAAATTTGAAATTAACTTGGATGAAGTCTTGAGGGAAGCCTATGTCAACTGCATTAAAGTATGAGGTGGGTTGAAGATATGTTCAACCCTCAAAAGAAAGTGGTGGAATCCTGAGTGGACTCCCCACTAAATAAAGAGGTTGGAGACTATATTCAACTCCAAAAAGAAGCAAAAGAAGATTATACTCAGACCCCGAAAAAGAGAGGTTGAAAGCATGTTCCTCTCCACAAAAGAAAAGGTCAAAAGCCTTGCCCCCAAAATTAGAAGTTGAGAGCCTATTCAACCTCTCAAAAGGAGAGCTCCAAACCTTGTTCAATCTTTCAAAATGAGAAGTCAAAGGCATGTTTGACAAAGTAATCCACTACTGGTTACTGCTCCAGCTCCCTCACACCCATTGATGCATAACAAAGAAACTTCTGCTTGCATCCATTTCCTTGGAGATGCGGACCATGCATCCTTGAAGTTTGCAACGCTATTATTGTTGGAAGTCACTCAGCCTAAGACTATTTTTAGCTTAGGATGCTTAAATTCAGAGTACCTATTGGATCCTGTGTCTCCACCCTGGCTAAGCCACACCCCACTAGAGTCATTCATTGTATTTGCAGGGGTGAACTCTTTCTTACTGCATCATCATATATTGAACTTGCTTTTGACTAGGACATACTGGAATACCATGAGTTCCACAAGAGAAAGAGGGCACCAATAGACCAGTGAAGAGACGAAGACTAAGTTCAAAAACAGAATACCTACTTCAGGCACAACTCACATTGTGAAGGCAGTATGACTCACAAGGTCTACTCCATCCCTGCAAACAGAAAAATTGGGTGGTATATCAGTTAATCCTCCACTCACATCAGACATCAAGCTTTACCTATAGGCTCTTGTCAAAACCTACAAGTGCAATCAATCAAAGTATAGTTGGATGACCTATGAGTAAGGGGTTGTCAATTGAGTTGCATCCCTTTGTCCCAAGTGCACTATACTACCTACTGTGCTCAGAGAGAGTTCTATAGAGTACCTATCTTTGTTTTCTTGCATCAACAAAGACTGATCCGGAATTTGAGGTAGAACCTACCTCTCATCTCAATTATCATTACAACTACCCGCAATGCTATATTGACTAATAATTACCCCAGTTCTGGAACGTTAAGCGACACCCAACAGTTGTGGAGCAGACTGGAGAAAATTCCCCAGAGAAGCTAGGATCCACACATACGAAGTTACCATAGGATCCATGGCAAGATTGCCTTAAGCAATGCTACAGTTGAAAGTGGAAACTTCAACACCTGCAGAATATGCACAAGGCTATTAGCTGGCCCGAAGAGTTTTCTTGTACTCTGCAAATGATCCAAGAAAGGGAGTTGCTTTTCCACCAGAAACAACCCAAAGTTCATCCACACTTCCTGATATGAGATGCTCATCATGGCTCACCTGCAAAAAAAATGATAATGGCTTGTATTAAAGACAGTTCCTAGGTCCAAATGTCACATTATAACTGCAAACCTTCAATCAGGTATACTCCATGTAGAGACAATTAAGTAGACTTACAAAAGCAAGTTAGGTGTGAATTTTGGAGACAACAAAGAATTGAGATTTGAAATTAAAGACAAGTCGATTGTGTGGGATGATGATCCCAGAATGAGATTGTATGTTTTGAAATCTTGTCTGCACAAAGTTCCTCTAAAGTTTCAATATACATTCATGTAAAACTGTCAATGTCCATCTTGGATAGGAAGTGAAGGGAAAGGAGAGAGTTGAGAAATACCATTAGCACACCTCCTTGAAAGAGGGCTAGTCCTTGAATAAGTGCCTCTACTGCATCCAGATCCTGCAAAATTTGGATCATCTCTTAGAACAGCTGCTCTTCCAATATAGTTCACCAGATAGTTCACCAGATTAAGAGCGAAGTAGCAGTGCAGGTTAGCTGGGGTGGTGAACCAGATCCCATCAGAACTCCATTCCTAATCACCCTAAGCTGAAAAAGGCTGGGTGACCTCACAAGATAGCAACACCACAACTAGGCATAGAGCCAACCACCCAAAGGGGGCTCTACCCTCAGTGTTGCCAGGCAAAGGGTTCTCAGCAACCCTTGATCTGTGGAGCTTAGGATATAAACATTTCTTCTTTACCATGGCTTTCAAAATCATTATGGTGGTAACAATTATGAGCCAAGAATACTTTGTCTGAATTTGGCCAAGATACTCTAGCATGAGAAAAGAGGAACATTTGAGGTATGCATACTGAGACAAGGATGATGACCATAACACTGCTCCATGCATACTACTAAGTCACAGATTATTGGCATAACTGGAAGGGAGAAAGGATTACAAGATGATTGGATGGCTCATCAAGAAGTAAAATGTGAGGTTTGTTGAAGGTGATCTTTGCAAAGGCTACCCTGCTTTTTTGGCCACCTGCATGCCAGCTCCAAGTTCCCAAATGTCAAGTGAAAAAGGTACACTGCAAGCCAAAAAACTCTTTCTCTAAGCTATAGAGCTGCATGGCTTCAGAATATGATAGGAAGGAACAGACCCATTGACTACAACTTACATGGTTCATGACCACAAAAAAACTGCACAACTGCACAAAACTTTCAATGTGTTGACCCTTCAAGGCACTGCCTGGATCTTTTGCATCATTGTATCAAAAGCAATGTCGGTAGACAAAATCTGAGTTAGAAATTGCACTCTCAGATATACTGAAACCAGGGAAAGAGAACATGGGGGAGGAAAAACCTGAGAGTGTGTACATAGATTGCAAGGCAAGGCTGCCAGTGATTCCAAAGGACCCAAGATGAGCACGAAGCCTCTGCTCCAACACACCCTATAATGCCACCAACACATGCCTTAACTAGTTAGCACCTCAACATCCTTCTTCACAAGCTTTTGGATCAAGCTTAGCACTGAATTTGATCCTTCCCTGGTCAAAGAAAATCCCTTCACACTTGCACAATAGAGAAACCCCCCTTCTAATCATGACTTTCATCAAGGACATGTGCTATATAGCAGATTGCCTGAGCTAGTTAGAGACCATGGATATCAGTAGCCATTGTCAGGTAATCAGCCAAAGAGTACAACAGGTGGTTCACCAAGGCAATGAAAACTGATAGTTTTGTATTGCCAGAAAACCAGGAAAGAGGCATGCTTGCCCACGCACACACAAAGAAAAAGATTTGTCAAGGTGATATTGAAGGCACCATTTCTAAGATTGAGAGGGGGGAAGTGACAGACCGGGAAACAATGAGACATATACAGAAGTGGTGTTGATGAAAGATCAAGTCCATCCACATGGTGCTGACTGAAAACTGCCATCCGGACCTACATCAATCAACCGAGATTCATCCCAATTAAGTGTTGCTTGCATGCATTTTAGACCAACATCTCTGAAATTGGGAGGATGTGCTCATATCAACCACAATTTTCTGATTGCAAGTAGAACAGTCACTTACCTTGGGTGACCGGAAAACTGTCCCTGAAGAAGGCTCCAATTCCCCTGATATCAACTTCAGCAGAGTAGACTTCCCAATCCCATTTGGGCCAACCACTGTCAAATGCAACATAGTTTCACCTCTGTGTAAGGTCTTCAGGTCAAGAAAAGTCAGGACAAAAACTACACAATTTAAGCATCATCATGGAGAGGAATTAAGTCCAGTGCAGTTTGTTACCACTGCTGTCTACATAAGAAAACAATCCCTAAAGGACATAAACAACAATGATAACTAGCAGAAAACCTGGAAAAGAAAACTCTGGATGATATCATAAGGAGCTTCAGGAAAGCACTCACTTGCAAGACGGCTATCAAGGTCAATACCAAAATTGAGATCCTTGAAAAGCAATGGGCCACCTGGATAGCCAAATGAGGCATCGCTGCAAGGATGAATAAAACCAACAGAGATTAGCCATAGATGGATTTGATCACATGCAACCAGATGTCTGTGTGAACCAATGACAGAGGGAGCATCATGTATATCCCACACAGAAGGTCAATACATGTGCTCCAGATTCTTAGTAGTCTGTTAGTGAAAAAACATGCCTGAAACTGATAATGGGGCCACTTGGTTGGTCATCAGGTGTTGGGAAGTCAAACTTGTAGCTGTAGACATCAATTGACAACAATTAGCTCGACCCACATTGTGCAAATCAAGAGAGACTTGAGTATACATGCCAGTAACATCAACAAAAACCTGTAGACTCCAGGTAGGTAATTGAAGGGTGATTCTGTTTTGTAAACTGGGTCCCTCAGAGATCAGACTAATCAACCTACCACACTACAGGTACAAGTGGACAAAAGACTACATATTTCCAACTAACTCTATTCTAGGTAGACTTCTACCATATTATTGGCACACATCAAGAGAGATTTCCTTCCAACTGTCTAGAGGTGGTGCAACTGAAGTTTTCTGTTGGAAGGAGGAATTGTAAGGGAAAGACAAAATCTGGTCCAAGCTGGGTCCAACAATAAAGGGTTTTGAGGTACAAGTGCCTGGAACTCCAACAATGATGTAACACCTGATGGGGTAAAACATACTTTCACCTGCTACCACACTTCATTTATTGTGGCAGCTGTAACTCAAAGTCAATTTTGTGACAGTCCAAGATTGCAAATTTTTGTGGTGTGGTAAGACCCATAATCCTGCCTACTGCACATAGCATTCTAATGGTCCAATGACAAGGTTATCTTAACAATGAAATGATACACTTACTCAGGATCATTGACAACTGCATCCACATGGCCGATGCGCTCTAACGCCTGTGAACATATTAGATCCAACTCAGTTGTGTCTAGCACTTTTTAGCCAACTGGGTTAGAGCTTCAAAGCTTTCCAGTCAAATTATATGGGACATCGATACACATCATGGCTCCAATCACCACAAGAAAGGTATCAGAACAGAAAAATGTATGCCATGCTACTCCTCAAGCCAGACAATCTGCAGGGTAGAAATGTAACTCTTTCTCTCCCAGGTGCTTGAGACAGTCTATTGTTTCTTCACATCTTAAAGCAAGAAATAGATGGCTGTGTTCTCACCTTTATTCGAGATTGCACAAGGGATGCCCGTTTGGCATTGTACCGGAACTTATCCACAAATGCCTGCAAAACTCAGTCAAACATGCAACAGAATTTTGCATCAACACTTGAAGGGCTCAATCACAACAGCTTAAATAGCAATGTTGATATGCAGACAGTACAGTTGGACTTCAAACATCTCTGCAGCCAAGTATGGTTTCCAGACCAAATGCAAATCACTCACTACAGCTGGTGTCTTAGTCAGGTGCAATAGATGTCTTTTTCAATCCATTAGGCCATACACCCAGTTCATTCTTGATATTGGTCTATCTTATCAAACTCTCTACCTGTCAGATTCAGTGCAGGTGAAATCTACAAAAAGAGTCTTACGCTTCCAATTATTTCAAAATCATGGTGACAAACATAATAACACTTATTAAGCCTGCTATTGCCCTGACAAGGGTGAGCTCTGTCCCATCAAAGATGTAGTTCAATAATATTTGGACAACCTGACAAAAATAACTGGGAATGTGAAAGACAAAAAGGGTGAAGATGAAAGGCCAACCTGAATGTGGCCACGAGTTCGCTCATTTGCCTCAAAGGCTTTCTGCTGATTGCGGAGGCGCTCATCACGTGTACGCTCAAAAGTATCATAGTCACCCTTGTAACTTATCAACTTTTGCCCTTGCAAATGCAGGATGTCTGTTACAACCTGTGACAGTACCAACTATTTGTGCAACATCAACATCCAATCTCAAAGGGCAGTACATTCACCCTTCATAATAGGTGCATCAGCAATCCCTGCTAGAAACAGCAGAACTGAGACCAAAATTGTATTTAAAACAGCTCTAATCATTCAAAACTATCAAACAAAGTCATCATGCTTCATGACAATGTGAATTGGCAACTGAATTGACAGACCGTGTTGAGGAACTCGCGAGCATGAGAAACAACGATCAATGTTTTGGGCCATTTCACCATGTAAGATTCCAGCCACAGAACCGCATGCAGATCCAAATGGTTCTGCACAGCAACCATGCCCCTCTTGCTTCATAAGACAGCCTTGTTCATGTGCAAGGTGGAATGTCAAGACTGATCATATTAGGATGTAGGAACAGTACTGAACAAGCATGATGGAAACATTGTGTGCATCCAAAGTATGGTACCGTAGGTTCATCCAGAAGAAGCAGATCAGGTTCAATAAACAAAGCTCGTGCCAGTGCCACACGCATCCGCCATCCCCCTGAAAATGTTTTGGTTGGCCTCTGTTGCATTTCTGATGTAAAACTCAAACCCTGCATGGATCCTAAGAGAAAAATCAGCCTGATAAAACAGCATATCAGAAGCAATAAGCAAGTAGTTTGCTCCAGATTTGACTCCAGCTAAAAGTAGTTTTTGCATGAAGACAAAATCAGTGACTTCTGTTTACATCAAGGAATATAAAGAGAACTCACAGCTAGAATTGATGCAGCACGAGACTCTGCAGAATAGGCATCAATTTGCTCTAGTCTCTTGTAAATCTGCACTAGCCTATCTGATCTGGATTGTTTTGCCTCTCCTGTAACCTCCCCTTCCTTAGTCTTGCCATTCTCCATCAAAATCTCAGGGTTTTCTCTGCCATTTTGCACACCAAGGAAACTGCCATGTGATCTGCTCATTGGGGGTCCTGAATTTGATATTGTAACTGAATCATCTCTCTGTAACCAAAGACACCCAGGCAGATGAAGTCAACCTCTCTTCTTGCACTGGCAGAAATGTAAAAGGTATGAAATGCACAGAACATGTACAGGATAGGCACGAGCATCACAAACAGATGCTTACTCCAGTAAAATGTCTTTGGGACAAAGAGAGGAAGCTAAACCTGTTGGGCCAACTGTGCCTCCTCAGCCAACAGCTGAGTCCGTTCAACATCAGAGCTCAGGACACACTGAAGAACTGATGTATCATCACCCACCACTTCTTGCTCCACATGCAGGATTTGGCAGTTCTGAGGAATACCATCAATTGCATGCAAAGCCATTTGCTTCAAAAAAGTGGTCTTCCCCGTCCCATTCCTGCCTACCAGGCCTGCTCAGCTCACAAATGCAAGGTCATAACCCAGAGCCTTGCAATAACACAGAACTCCCCATGTACTGGACTTCTATCTTAAGGAAAAGACTCCAAAACACACTCAGAAAAATGCAGGAACAAACAAATTTGCCTAAGCAGTTTCATAGTGTACCATAGCGCCTTCCATAAGCCAGTGTAACTGAAGCCTCATTGATCAGTTCCCGACCTCCCATAGATATGCTGAAATTTTCCATGCGAATGTCCTTTGGTACACTTCCTTCTCCCACACCCCCATGGCTCACCATAACAGCTGGCATGCCCTTATTGGCTTCATTCGCTGCAGCCACATGGGCTTCATATTCTGTCTGCTCATCCATACCCAACCCAGAATAAGCACTCTTCCACTTCACTCTCACAATCATCTCTCAAAGATTGTATAAGAAAAACACCTGCTAAGAAGAGTGACACACAATGCCTTGCTGATGAGCAGAGTTTACCATAGCAGGCTCCCCTTGTTCTAGGTACTAAATGCTCATTTCAATGTGGCACTTTCAAACTGCTGCAACCAAGCATAACGGTTGCACAATGCTCCCCAAGAAGGAAGTTCATAGATGTCCATGAGATCATCAATGAGATTGCAGAGGAAACTCCACAAAACTATTGAAGATCACCACCGCATCAGTTCCAGGCAAACCAAAACAAAATATCTTTCATAAGAATAGAGAAATCTCCATTCTCACGATAAAGAAGAAAACAGCAAGGTTAACACTTCTTCAGGAAGCCACAGAAAGAACCAGACAAGGGTAGACACAAAACAAAACAAAACAAAATACACGAAAAACACACAGCGGTATGAACGAAAGTGCCAGTCTCACACCTGTTCAGGGACCATCAACAGTAGCATGTATGATAGTGACTTAACTATCACATCTTCCCCACTGACTTCATCAGCTCCCTACAGTGGGTAAAGGACAGTGACAAGCACCAGCCTGCGAACTGAGTTTCTGCTGCAATTCCGGAAGCAACAGGAAGACTCAGCCATACTACTGGCTAGCAACAGACCGCACAACAAAGACCAGACAAAGAAACAAAGAAAGACAGAAAGAGAAAAGAACAGGGGAAGACTAAGAACAAGTGGGCTTACAAGAAGCTCCCCACTTACCTGACCCGAAGCAAAATCATTCTGAAAATGCCAAAAGCCGAAATTCCAAACAGGAATTTTTCGTTAAGAACCAACCCTCTAGTTCTCTTTAGAAGAACTTTAAAAGGGTAGCCTTTTGCCTTCAGAAAGGTAATAAGATTGACCATCTGGAAGACAAAAAACTTCTTACAACTACAAAGTCTCAAGAACCTGTAAAATTGACTATTGATAACCCCCAGCTTTGCAGTCATTGAGATATTGGAATGAACATGCGGCATTCTAATCATATCAATACCTGCATACTCTGGTTGAGAGCGTTTGTCAAAAATGTCACAGGATAAACCTTGAGGACTTTGGCTCACAGTTAGATCCAAGAAATTACAAGAGAAGCCTTTAGATGTACAATTCAACTCGCAAGAGGTTTTTGGGTATATGCCGCCGCAAACCAAAACAAAACACACAACAGACAGTGTGTCATGACCTTGAGAGTGTCAATCCCAAAGTATCAGACCCACCATCTATATCACAAAATGACAAATTACCTGTCTCTGACGCTCTTCTTTCCTTCGACGTCGCTCAATCTTGGCAAGATCTCGTTCTGAGATTTGAGGGGGAGCTTGTATCTCCTCTGATTTGGCAATGGTGTCACCTTCAGTCAAGCCATCTGACATCCGCACTGGTGCAGCCATTTTCCAAAACCCTTCTTGAGTTTTGTCTCCTCCACGTGCACCAAATCTTTCTGCAAGTTCAGCACATACCTGACCCACACCAGCCTCCTTGTCAAACAATCAAGGTACCTAAGACCCAATACAGTTCTCACCAAGACAACCCTAGCAAACCAAACCCTAACTATTAGGTACAGACAATTTGCATTGCAGACTAATCCATAGCTGTGATCTGCATCAGGTTTATGTCAGGAAACAGATACTCTTTCTCAATGAGAGGTCTTGATCATGTACTCCTGCTAATGTACTTCCCTTGGAAACGACCAGTGCCAGCTCAGGAGGAGGCACAATATGCTTCTGCAATGTCAAAGGTTGCTAACCATTCTCGAGGAATCATCCGGCAAGTTTATGAATCAAAGCTTTGTATACCAGATTTCCTTTCACCTTCCAGGTACAGAAACTTCGAAACCCTAGATACAAGTGAGAGTAGTCTTACCGTCCGTGCTTCATGCTCATCGTTTACGCAATTCGAGTTCACAAGGAGCAAGCCAACAGCGTCAAAAGCTTCTTCCCCCTTCCTTCCGAAATCGAAGGTCTCGTCCTTGAGCACGTTCACAATATACTCCAGAATGGTGCTATCCACATCCCGTGCTCTCTCGCCAAGAACCTCGTACACACCTTGCTCCACACTCACCTCCGCTTCCGCAGACGGCATGTTTTCTGTCTCTCCTTCCTCTTCTCTCTCTCTCTCTCTCTCTCTCTCTCTCTCTCTCTCTCGGATTCCTTAAGACAGTCACAGAGCTCCTCAACTTCTTGGAGACAAACAAAACAGATGCCTAAAAGAACAGGCGGCTGTTAACCCTGAAACAACACAACGCCTGCTGTATCAGCTCGACCTGCAAAACAACTCCCGAGATTGGAAAACTCAACACGGAAAGTTCTCGTCTTCGAGAACAAAGCAAGCCGTTATCATCTTAGGGATTTACAGATCTCACAACATTGATCGAGTGGCGATAGGTCAAGCAGAGTTGAGAACAAAGTTAAAGCAAGCGCATTCTACGTGCTTCCTAGTTCTACAAAAACCGCGAGACTGCAAATCTGATAGGAACGCTTCATGCTGCAAAACCAAAGAGAAGCAGAGAACAGCAAAAAGAGGACAGCCACAGGAGACACACAAGAGAGAGAGGAGGCCGGCAATTCTTCTAACCGAAATAGGATGCGGTCAAGGGATGGAGAGAGGTCTGGAAAAATTGCAACGCCGAAGACCCAGGCACTTACATCGTTCAATCGTCGTACTCGCAGTGATCGCACGCTTCCTCCTCTTTCAGAGTAGTGAAGAATTCTGTGTTCCTGATCACTCACAAGAAAGCTGAAGATGGTTTCTTGGACAAAAAGAGAACATGATGATGAGGCGGGCTACCTTTAGGGATTCGAGAGATGGAGCCGTGAGGTCACAATCCGCTTGCTAGGTCTCGAACATGGAGAATCCAAGAGCTGCTTGACGAAGACCTTTGTTGACTGGAAGGAGACGATCTAGGTATGTATCTCATGTGATTTTGTTTTTCTTTGCACGCCCAAGGCTTGCTTGTTTCATCCGATCAGGGAAGGTATGAGGGGACGGTGTATCGCATGTATGCAAAATGTAGGGAGCATGGAGAAAACTTTTAGAGTGTGCAACAAGATTGCCTTGGAATGTGATGCAATCTCTTGGGATGTTATTGTATCGGAAACACATTGTGAGATGTGGGCAAAGAGCATAAGGCATTGGTGCAAGGAATGCAACAAGAGAGTGTGCTGCCAAGTTCCCAGTCACTTTTGCAACCTGTCCTGAATGTGTGTGCCAGTATGGTGGTATTGCTCATAAGGAGATTATTCAAGGTGTTTAGACATCAAATGTGTCCATGTGGGGAATTACCTCATTGACATGTATGCAAGATGTGCAAGCATAAAGGAGGAGGCTCAGAGAACATGTTCAACAAGAAGCATGCACATGCTGTGTTCTCTTGGAATGTGATTGTATTTTGGCCAAATGAAATGGGCACAAGATCATTAAGGCTTTGGATCTGTCCTTACAAATACAAGGGGAAGGTTTCTGGCCAGACACCCCTTCTCATTTATTGGGGTGCTGAATGTATGTGCCAATGCAACAGCAATTGAAGAGGGCAGGCATGTTTGTGACCAGATCTTTCAATGTGGTTGGAGTCAGATTGTATTTGTAGGGAGTATGTATGGCAAATGTTGGAGCATGGAGGATGTATGGAGAGTGTTACAATGAGATACCTTCACACAATGAAGTCTCATGGACTACCATGCTTCAAGGATTTGCCAATCAATGGGCATGGTAAGGAGGCTCTTGAACATTTTAAACAGATGTAAGAAGAGATGTCAAGGTAAATAATGTCAATTTTATTTAACCTTTCAGCTTGTGGCCAGGCCTGGTGGATTAAGGCCTGGGCCACTTTGATTCCATGGGCTTCATTCGCAGTATATGCACAACACCTGAACACAATGCCTGCATAGGTGACCTTCCTGGCTGTACTGGCCATCCACTGAGGCAGAGCATGTGATTGAGACAATGCATTGTAAACCAGATGGCTATACTCTGTGATTTCAGACATCGTGGTAACAAGGAGATGAGAGAGCACATAACAAAACAAGTTCTCGAATTTAACCACAGGCTATGTTCTGCTATCAAACTTTTATGCTGCTGGTGACACCTGGAATCTTGGTGCAAGGTTTGGTGGCAGAGATCAAAGGGGTCTGAAGAATCAGCTTGGTCAGACCTGGATTGTGATGAATGACAAGGTGCATTAATTTTTCACAATGACCAAGCCCATCCTTAACAAGATTGAAATCCAAGTTGAACCGAAGACATGTAGGGTCAGATGCATGGCACGGGTTATGTGCCAGATATGAAAGCTGTGCAGCATAATTAAGGTCTTTCATTTGTGCCACCATAGCAGCTCATGAGCACACCTCCTGGGCATTCCTCTCCAAATCTTCAAGGATCTACACGTGTATGGTGAATGCCCCACCTCCATGATGTTCATGGGAACAATAGTTGGGATGCCAATCACTTTCATTACTTTAGGATATTGCTGGTTCTTGCATGGATTATTGGCGATGCCAGGACTATCTTCTCAAATGGCCCTCATGTGAAGGACCTTTGTTATGCAGAGTATATTCAAGAAAGAGCCCAAATTACAACTGAAGCTTTTCTGTTTTTTTATCTTTGTTATAAAACAATCTTCTACAACAGAAGTCCCCAAATAAAGGTAACACTGCGTTCTCAAGGTTTGGCAACCAACTTTCTTTTTGGTTTGTTGCAGTAGCATCCAGTGTAGAGCTGAAATATGTTCTCTTGATCTTTGTCCTAATAAGAAAGCTTAGCTATATGTCTGTCTTGTTCCTTGGCAAGGGTTTGTGTGGAAGCAATTTTTGTGTCATAGGCACCAGGGAAAAGGGAGTTTGCCGAGCAACTCAACTGAGACAAATTGCAATGGGGAGAAATTTCCTGAGAAAAAGGATGCATCATTGGTGTCATGAGCACCTAGGAAAAGGGATTTTCTCAAGCAACTCAAGTGAGACAAATTTCATGGAGCAGAAATTCCCCAAGGAGGTAACTTTGTAAAAGTGGTCCCATTATCCACCTTAGACGTCTGAACTGAACAGAAATGAATCTGGGGACTAAAAAGCCAGAAACCAACTACTTGGGTTTCTCATAAATGAAAGCATGTACACAAATTGTGAAACGCCCATCCTAGATATAGGTGTATTGGTGTATTCTGCCACATGATTCAATCAATGTCCATCCATCTCATAGTAGTTGGAAGTCTCATTTCAACTGTAGTTGTTATTTTCAAATGGGTAAGTAAACAGTAAGATA
The DNA here is from genome assembly GCA_963920785.1 of Sphagnum contortum. Lineage (NCBI taxonomy): Eukaryota > Viridiplantae > Streptophyta > Sphagnopsida > Sphagnales > Sphagnaceae > Sphagnum > Sphagnum contortum. The sequence goes on along the minus strand of OY987287.1, from coordinate 718,290 downwards.
TAAGTTCAACTATAAGATATAGGTAAAGTAGGATGTGTATTTTTGCAAGCATTATACATACCACTAAAGTTTGAAATGCAATTGTTATCAAAATATTATATGAAATGAGCAAAAGTTCTGGATACAACTGGAACTCCTGCACACTTTCCAACTAGTGATCTACAAATTCGTTTATGCAAAGCCAACTGAACTATTTTACCCATATTAAAGTCTAAAGTCTAAAGTGTAAACTATCAAATTTCAAAAATTGAATATTTCAGCAATAACTGCAGTACACAGGTGGCAGGCATTGTAACTTCTGCAGAAAACCTCTGTGATCAATAAACATATACAAAAATTATATTATGAAATCCAAACAATAAAGAAATTGAATATTGGTGGGCAATGTGAATGGAGAAAGTAAATTGAAAGATACACTTGGTTTAAGGTTCCCTTTATGACTAAGTGCTTTGTGCATAGCTGAACTATGTCGAATCTTGTACATCCTTTTCAGAGCTTTTAAAAGTACATTATTTTCTTCCTCACCTATCCTATATAATGAATTCCAAGATGACCTTCAACAGAAGTCATTCCTCACCAACTTGGAGCTAAGTTTATGATAGACCTTTTTGAGGTGCTTGAACCACCCAAACAGAGGGCTAGACAGTGCAATGTATGAATGAGCTTTTGGACAAACAAATGATTGAGAGTCATCTGATTTAGCAGTAGAAATTAGTCATTGCACACATCCTATTCATTCTTGCAAAAAGGCCTACCTGCTGGAACTTCTGGGCCAATGGATGGTGCTTCAATTCCTTTCCTCTATCCATCATACTGACATATTTTCAGCTTTTCAATTCTGCTTCTTCCTGACAACAAGGGGTAACACACAGCTTGGGCACTTTCCATAGAGTTCTTAACAGCTTGGCCTTACGACTTGGCCACATTATGACACTATTGCTTGCATGAAACAGAATAGAGGATATCATGAGAGTTGATTGCTGATAAAAAAAATTCTCCAGATATTATTGAACAGAAAATGTATACAGAAAAGATTTATAGAGAAGGTAATTTCATACCTCTTGGTCAAAAGGATCTATTTACAGCTCAAACTACAGCTGACAAGAAACCAACCCATTTGGTACATTTAGTCCTAAGCATACAAATGCACATAGTTCATCAGTACCACATATATCAAAGGTGGCATATACTTCTGCAAGTAGAGACTAGAAAAGCAATGACAGAAGTATATTGCACTTCTTGTGACAAAGAGTCAATATCAGGTGTAGTGTCACTCCTATTATCTCTCTTTTTTCTCATTTTTCCAACATACTTTTGAGGTCCATAGAATGGTGATTAATTATCTCCACCATTCCCTTTCAATGATGTTGTCTCATAATGTGTAATTTTTCCATTGGCAACATTGTACAACATCAGGTGCCTCCTCCATCTATCTTATTTTAGAGCACACAACAACACTTTTTGAGTGTGCTAGAGGAAGCTTCATTAGGACCACAACAACGAAGCTCCACCAAAGCATTCTTTGGGTTGGGTCAACAAACCATATCTATTTCAGACTGTGGGAGTGTGTCAATGTTTGACATCCTGTGGTTGATGTAGAGTTTCACCTTGTAGGTCTCCAACATTTTGTTACAATCACACAAGGGCTTTTGTTTGCCTGTAAATCATGTCTTTGGGTTTATTAGAGAGCATTGGGGCTGGGGCTGGGCAACAGAAATCAGCTCATGCACATGCCTTTCCACTTGAAACTATTCACAGGCTTCATTTTGATCCAAGAACATCCAAATGCTTTCGAAATTAGGGTATACTGTGCAGAACATGCCATAATACTTCTTCTGCTCCCTTTCATCAGGGAATTTGTTTGTTGGAAGCTCCAGCCGAAATTTAAAATCAACCCTTGCAATTGGTTTTGGACCTCCCACATCAAGACACTCTGCACAAAATCCAGTACCACTCACGAAATGAGATGGCATCTCCATCATGCATTGGCTTGACTCCAATGTTGACTCCACAGGCCCAGCAAAAGAAGCTGATGCAGAAGCAACACTCTTGCAACCCCCAGTCACTCCTAATGTCATTTGAGAAGAAGTGGCTTGTGCTTGTCTTATCTCCATAAACGTGTCCTTGAACTCTCTCGTTCCTAGTATTGAACTTCCTGAATAAATTGCAGCATCACAGTCCAAACATTGGTATGATACATCTAGGCAGTTTTCACACCAACCAAAATGTTTTGAATTATCATGAGTTGGAAATCGTGATTTTGTTCTTTTAATGGGACAGCTCACAAAAACTTTGGACTCTATTACGTTTGTGTTTGGCTGGTTTTCTGTTTTTCTAAACAAAAATGTCAAAATAGAAGTCAGGTAGCTTTCCTTTAGCTCTGCAGGAACATTCTCTATGTAGATGCCCCTGCGCCTACTATATTGCTGTTCAGGAACAGGGTTTCTATTCCAGACGATGTGTTCATAACCAGTACTAACTATCACTCTTACATCATGTTGGTTATTTTGCTGTACGTCATTTGCTCCTCAACATTCATGATTGTCATCATCATCCCCCCCTTCACCAGCCTCAGCTTCATCTCTTTCACCAGGAGTATTTGTACCTCCAACATGTAAATTTCCTCGCTCTCTGGTACCAGTGCCAGTGGCAGACCACTTCATGATAAACTTCAAAGTGTTTAGCAACAAGTTGAATCCCCAGATTCCTGTGTCAAGGTCAGGACAAACTACACTCTGCCAACACCCTCATTTCCTTCACTAGGCGTACCTCGCTCTGCAATTTCAGTGCCAGGCCATTTCATGATGTTGAGCTTCATAAAGTATTCCCACAAGTTCAATCCCAACAGTCCTGTGCCAGGGTAAACTCTGCCAGCATAGACTTGACCAATATCAAGGTGATGCTCTTCTGGCGGTGTAGTTGCTACACCTTTGACTACAAAGTTGCATAAATTGCCAACAGACAAATTTTGCATGAACTTTTCTATCACGAAAAACAATGCAACTCTCACAATACAGGTGCACTTTGTGCCTTTTCCTGCTCAGGTGGAGAGATTCTCATCTTTTCCATGACAACTGACATTCCCCAATTTTGCATGGAAATTGGACTTTCAAACAAATTTTCCTCAAGGTTTTCTTGTCCACTCCCATTCGCCAATAGCCTCTGCAACTATCACATTTTCTCGAGTCAAGAAAACTGTTGCAAAATCAAGTCCTACCCCCACAATCTGGGCCATTTTTTTCGCATCTTGGAAGAGAAACTGTACCCGGCCTTCAAATATCCTAGCTGCAACAATTACTCTTCCCAAATGTTGCACCCCTTCGAAAAATTTGGGCTCATTGATAGAGTTGATTGAAATATTGTATGCTCTGTGAATGTTGTTTGACTTCTCACAAAGGTGTGTTAATATTGGATATATATGTGCAAGTTGGTGCTGAGGTATGACAAAACCCTACTTGTTACCACTTTTGAAATCTCATATACACTCAGAACAGCAAAAAATATGTAGATTTAAATTTGTAGCAAACAAAGATCTAGTTTCACCAACAAAACAAGATGCTTGCAATTACTATTTGTCATAAACTGCAGACAATGTTAATGTTGTATACATGAGTTTAAATTTTTAAGTTCATATATAATCCAAAACAAATGCAACCATGATAGAAGCCAAAAAAATTCAATTGTTGGAAAATAATTTCATTATACATGCTTGGCTAATAGGTGTGAAGCCTTGCTAATTTGAGTTGAATTACCAATTCCTCTTTCTAGCGTTCGAAAGGTCCGCATTCACACTTTTTGACATGTACCAAACATCTTGATCATTCTTACAGTTAAAATTTCACAATAGGGATAACAGCCAGCATAACCTTTTTTGTATGTTCAGTGAGACATGTTCAGTGACTACTAGACTACCAAAAGTTTGTTTCCATCAATTTTATTCAGACTAGAGGTGACCCAGGACATACAGCAACTACTAACAAAGAGTGTGATCGTTAATGAGATTGCAATTGACTCTTCTGTAAGAGCAAAATCAACATTTCTTTATTTGTAGTTGCTTTTATTCAACGAAGAATGTAGAAGTTATTGTAGGTGAGAAGAAGAGGCACTAGAGCACTCACCACCATTTGACACAATTCCAGAAGCAGCCTGGACACTCGACTCTGTTTGCTTCCAGGTATCCACTCAGCTCCAGGATACCAGTCTTTCCTTACATGCTTGTCTTCCCATACATGCTCTTTAATCCACTGCCGTTGAATCATTCCCATCACCTATGCACAACTCAAGCTCATCACAACTTACCCACACTTCGGACACTTAGTTCTTGAGGTTTACAAGAACGAGAATATCTAGAGTGAGAATACCACAGACATTAGACCACAAGAGCTTTCCGAATTGGTGCAAGTACAGTGTATACGTACATCATGTGTGACATCATTTCCGTAGATGTCACTATCAATGTGTAAGCCCCGAACTGATTATTCAAGATCAGATTGTCACTCTTGATGTCCCGCAACGTCCTCCCCAGAAAAACTTTTCAATGTCCCACAACGTCCACACCATGAAAAAAAATTCAATATCCCGCAACGGTCTCCCCCGGAAAAAATTTCAATTTCATAGCTCTTGTCTTTGTCTGAATTCAAAGCAAAACCTTTCAAATTCCTCACAAATGCCCCTGCCCCAGTGGAGCTGGACACCACCTCTTTCATGGCCTTGAGAAAGAAGTCATTTAGCACTAGTGCTCCATAGCCAAGGCTAATCAGCGCAAGAGACTGATGATTCTTGCTAGATCCCACTCGTCCCTGCACAGACACACAACAACGTCCCGGTCAAAGGCTCGATGACCTGTGATCTAAATTTGCCGTCCATTTCATCATTGCGGCTTGACGTACTTGACCTACCAGGCGGCTTCCAGTCATTCATTAGCCCAACGGGAATCCAATCAAGCGCAATGCCTGATCTACAATCCCTATGTCCTGACAGATGCATACCTGATGACAAGAGTTTTGAAGAGGTCGTCGACAACATCAGCGACACTGGGTTGACCATGATACGACACGAACAGCAGCCGGACTCAAATCCTAAGTCAGCGGGTAGCCACTTCTCTGGCCAACACACATCAGGGTGGCTGCACTGCGTCCACGCACTCTTCCATTTGCTGGGATATCGGGAGACGCCGTCGAAAAACAGAATGTCCATTTCTGTTCTCCGCATGTCTCCATGAGGCGGCCATAGCTGATGAACAGCGGTCTGCATTCATGAACATGAGTTGTTAATACAAGAAGATCGAAAGTCCAGGAATTTTTCTAAAAGCGAGCTCATAACACGGATCGTGTACAACGAATTCAATCCTATATCAAGAGCTGATGGAAGCAACCCCTACCTGCATGATGAGAAGCTCTGCAGATCACATATTTAAGCAGGAAGCTCGCAGCAAGCAGTATTCCAGATAAAGAGCACTAGAATCAAAGTGCCAAGTTACCTGCTCCCATTAAAAGAAGCTCATCAAATGAAAATGTGAGGAAAAAAATCATATTTCTTTATGTAAGTGAAAGATGAATCTTTAGGCCTTTCATGGATTTTAAGCAACTGGAGATTTTTTCTTAATGTATTGGGAAAGCACTTTACATTCAAGAATATCCCTCCTAGGAGGGGGGAAAAAGGTGGGGTTATATTACACTACTCCTTTAGAGTGGAAGCTTTATAAAAGTGAGACAAATCTTACACCTATGTAAAAACTTGCTCTAATTTGTATAACATATTTAAATGACCATTGTCAAAATACAAGAACTCGACAAGGATCTTCAGAAATGGAAGAATTCTTCTCGGTGGAAGCTCCTGCCTTATGAAAATTAGGGCAAGCTTTTATGATGGAGAAGGACAGGGCCTCAACCCTTCCTTGTTGTTCTATGGTGCCCATCATTTAGGCTACCACCTTCGTGTCTATGCACCTCAAAACGAGGAAGGCTATTAGCTCTAACCTTCTCATGTCCAGAGTGGGCTGGCCCAAAACGAGTACACTAATAATGGAGGCCTTTACAAAGAGTAATTTCCCTCCCATGTCGTGGGGATCTCCCTCTTCTTCATCATGTTTGGCGGGTTCTTCCGCTTTTTCATCAAGAGATTTCAAACACTCAATTACATTTTTTCATCCTGAAAATGGGCTGCGGCTATCACATTACGTTAGGTAACGCCTTGGGAGCAGGGAGTTCCTAAAATAACTTCCCTTGAGGCGTGAGCCTACGAGAGGCATTTCAAGAACTCCCTGCTCGCAGCACGTTACCCTACACCTATAGGCATTCCCACTCTTAAGGTAGAGGGGGTGTAATCCAGGCCTCATAAATTTGTGCGTTCTATTTTTAGACGCACAAAGTGCACCAAATAAGGGCAGTGTCGACGCACAAAATAAGACATATGCCCACAGTCTATGTTTGAGGCGGCAGCAGCGCAGCGGGAAGTGCATGTCGTGCCATCGCATGTATCTTCTGGGATCTGGGAACATTTTTGTATTTCTAGACACACCAAGAGGGCCATAGCATGATAGCAGTGAGTGTGAGTACGTAGAGGTCTCAGACCAAAGGCAGACTAGCTTGTGCTATCACCATGTCTAAGTCGACCAAGCGCACTACGCCGTTCCAACGCAAGCATGCGCTGGAGTTTGGTCTGGAGATCGTCGAGTTCGAAGAGAAAGGCAATGTGTCAGTCGTCACAGGCGTGCGTTGCTTGTTCTGTGTATACCATGGCCGACATGTCGAGTTGACAAGTCGCAAACGCAAGTCGACTGATAATATTCATATCTTCAAAGCACCATTCATCAAGCAACACTATCTATCGCACCTAAAACAACATGCCGAAACATGGGAAGAATACAAGGAGCTTTCTATTGACGGCAAGAAGGTGTACTTCAACGACAAGGTCAAGCGTGCAAACACGATGCACATGTACATCGACACCAACCAGGACGCCATCCACTTCACTATCTCATTGCCAATCGTTGACGTCATCATCAAGGAGCTATTCTACCGCGATGAAGATCAAATCCTAGTTGGCATTGATGAGATTGAAGAGGAGGACGAAGAGGACCATCACATGAACATGGAGCGGCTCCGCAAGAAAGTAGAGAAGAAGATTGCTTTGAAGCGTAACGCGATGAAGCTCTTCAAGCTCGATGAGGACAATGAGATGTACACAGTCGACATCCCAAACAGCACGCGTTTCTTCTTGGCGATCGACTACGTTGGGTGTGGCATGTCGTTCCGACAGACTGCTGTCGCGATCCGTCACGCCAAGGACCGCCTTAAAATGCAAAAGCTAGGTGGCATCAATGATCATAATGTTGGCCAATACGTTCGAGCTCTGGTCGCCACCAACTTGAACAAGATCACAGATCTGTTGTTACACCCGTCGGTCTGGGCATTTTTGATTGCTGGGGATGGCAGCACGCATTGCAACGGTTCGTTCTTTGACATGTGCATCTACATTTGTGTCAACGGCATCTTGTCCAATCTGCACCTGGTCGCCATCCCAATGTTCGAGCGGCACACTGCCGAAAACATTTTCAACCTAATAGTTCACTTCCTAGATGCGTTGAACGGCGCAACAATGATTTGGCGTGCCAAGCTCATGTCTGTGTCAACTGATGGCGAGAATAGAATGACTGGATCCCATCGTGGAGTTGTGACTCGCCTCGGGTAGGCTACCGAGTTCCCAGTGTTGCGCATCTGGTGCGTGCCGCATCAGATTGACATTGTCATCAAGAATGCGGTTGCCCTACCTCAAGATGGGCAGTGGATCGAGGTCGTCTACAAATGGTGCGTGCACCTACGTTGCCAAGAGAAGCTCATCATGGATATGAACGACGAGATGTGCCCAAAGAAGACAAACCGATGGGCTCATCTCGACAGCACACTCAAGTTCTACATCTCGCGTCAACGCAAGATTGTTGAGCACACAGATGCCCATGCGCACTTCGAGTCACCATCGGCTAAGTGGTGGACAATCACGCTCGCCGTCGCGTTGGCGATCAGTGAGATCAACAAAATTGTTGTCCAGCTGCAGAACTGATCGCTCATCATCATCCAACAGAAGATCAAGATTGAGCTCCTCAAGGACCTGTTGATTAGTATGTTCAAAGTTAAAGGCATCATTGAAATCAATGACGACGAAGCAGACATTGAAAACAAGTTTTATGTTGATGGCATTTGGTGTGTTGAGCACCAGCACATCATCGAGCACATTAAAGATCAGGGGTCGTTTAGCCAAAAATGTTACGCAGGCCTTGATGAAAATAACCAGAAAGATGTGGTGCTGCAGATTTCCCAGTTTGCTCTGTTCATTGTTACTGGATGCGACCGTGTCAAGGTTGAGCGAGACAGCAACAACAATGCGAGCGAGCTTAATGCGCCGCCTGTTGTGCCACATGAGCTTGTCAAGGTGGCGCCACGACATTTCATCTCAGATGTGTTAAACATTTATCGGCCCCGTCTTGATCGCTTTTGGTCTGAAGAGGAGATTGATGAAATTGAGGTTGAGCAACGCGATCTGAACAAGCGGTACAACAATGACCAACACATTGAACAGATCATTAACTCGTACAAGCACACGGTGTCTTTCAATGAAGTGTGGGACAAGATCGACGTCCCTTTCAATCGGTTACGCCAATTCTATGGTGGGCTGGCAACGGCTTTCCCAAACACAACATTGGTCGAATCAGATTTCTCCATTTTGAAATGGGAAAAAGATGACAATCGCTCATCAATGACCAATTTGACGTTAGAAGGAATATTCCAATGTAAGCAGATGAATCAGATTCCAATCTTGTAAGTGTCGAACGCCGCCCATCCATGCATTACAACAATAAATGACACTTTCTTGCTCCAAGGGTGTCATAATCATAAAGATCCATGGATGCACAACTTTAATCAAAGGAGAACGCACAAATTAGCTTATTTTGTTTGATTTGTGCGAACGCACAAATTTATGAGGCCTGGTGTAATCTCTCTCCTCATCCTATGCCTCATGATCTATGTATGTTAAGGTTTATGGTAACTTTCACCTCGGGGTGTCAAAATGGGTAGAACTGAGGGGTGAAAGGCATTCCCAGTATGCCAAATTGAACTTGGTTATGACCTCATCCTATGCCACTTATTTTAAAGAATGCCCTCACAAATGATATATACTTAGTTCATGCCAAGTTGAGGATGATTTTTATAATTTGAGCCATGTTGGGCCTTATGTGTAGTTTTTTTGGTGTAATCTATTTCATCCCATCCTGTGAATTGAGCAAACATAAGCTTTCAATGTTATCCTTGCCCAATTTACGAATAGCTTTATTATTGGTGGTCAACCTTTTTAGGGTTCTTGTGCTCCACAATGAAATCAAGGTGAATTTTGATTAGGTGAAATGACAACAATGTTAAAAACTTACTTGGACAAAAAATGGTGCATGAGATCCAACCTTTTTAGTTACTGCATTCCCAATGGGAATCCCCATTACCTTTTTGGTTGATTGCACTCCCCAAAAGTCTTTTTTGGTTCCCAAGAATCTATTTGGTTCATTGGGGGTCATTGGGAACATGACAAGGAACAAAATTGAGAATGTAGTAGTGAACCAAAAAGGGTCCAATTAAAAATATATATATCTTTTTTTCTACATAGTATTGTCAATTGGGAAATTGTGAGGGGTAGTATAGGGTCAAGATAAGAATCTTATCTACAAGAAAAAGTCCTAAAATCAAACCTAGCTGCCGATGTGCTACATTATGTAACATTTTTGGACATGGTGCACTTAGAAATGGGTCTTGCAACCCTAGGTATTGCAAAATTCTTCAACACAAAAATTCTAAAGCATGGGAACAAAGAACCAATTTCATCCACCATCTTCTGTCCAAGTAACCTCCCAACCTGGTTATCATTTCACCCTAGCCACAAATTTTCACTTTCTTTTTAACTTGAAAACATAATTTCCACATATGCCAAGGATTTCTGTATAAAAAATAAAGGCCATAATTCATCAGATTCAAAAGAAAAAAATTAAATTGCCATATCTCTACAACAGGTTCCAATAGGGTTGCCAAAATATAAAAGGATGTTTTAAAAAAGAACTTTCATACCTGGTCCATAGCCAGACTTGGCTAAATCTTCTTTTGGATGATCGCCAGTTTTGCTACGCCACACAATTGGAAAACGAAAACCCCCATGCTCCTAGCTCCATTGATTTTAAAGCCATTGCAAGTGGACTGGAATTGTTCCAGCAAGGAATGCACAAACGGCAGTGGTGCAAGAGAGAGAAATTTCCTAGGAAAAGGATGTACCATTGACATCATTAACACCTGAGAAAAGGTAGTTTGTCAAGCAACTCGCATGAGACAAATTGCATTGAGCAGAAATCTCCCAAGGAAAAAACTTTGTAAAAGTAGTCCCATTATCCACCTTAGAGGTCTGGACTAAACAGAGATGAATGTGGGTAAAACATGGTTCCTTTTTTCTTTTTCATTTACATTAGTTGGTGCATCTACAATTGAACCAATCATGCAAATTAATGCCAAGATTTGGCCCTAATTGGTGATCATTCTAACATATGTTTTCTTAACTGGAACATGCAACTCATCTGTGCTGATTCAGCTACTCATATTCGTTTGCTCTGGAGGATGTATTCAATAGAATACAACACTATCCAAGATCCTTCTAATGAGCTAGTTTAAATTTACAACTTAATCACCATGCCATGTAATACTATCCACGATCATGAAACCCAAGAAGAAGACCTTTAACAGAAGTCATTGCTAGGCAACTTGGAGTGAAGATTACAATAGACCTAGAGCTTTTGAGGTGCTTGAACCACCCAAACACAAGACTAGAGTTCTCTACTGGCATCTATGAATGAGCTTTTGGGCAAACAACTAACAAAGAAACATGTGACTTAGCACTAAAAATTAGTCATTGTGCACATCCTATTCCTTCTTGCAAAAAGGCCCGCCTGCTGGAATTTCTGGGGCCAATATATGGTTCTCCAATTCCTTTCCTCTATCGTTCATGCTGAAACAATTTCAGCAGTTGAATTCTACTTCTTCCAGGCAGCAAGGGTAATAAACAACTTGGGAGCTCTTCATAGACATGGCCATATGCCTTAGGGTCATTAGTTGGCCACATTGATGGACAAGCATTGTTTGCATGAAACAGAATTGTGCATCATCAGATTTGATTCTGACATATTATTTCTCAAGTTACAAGAACAGGGACAGAAAATGTATACATAGAAGGTGATTTCATGACTTTTGGCCAAAAGGAAGTATTGTAGTTAAAAGTTCAAGAACAAATTTGTTGTTAAGTAGAGGAACCTTTAGTTGTCGTTTCTTCCAAGCATCAACTGTGTAATGAAACTCTAGAACACACTTGCTTTCTCTCTCTCCCTTTTTTGCAACACTTAGCTTTTCAATCTCTTGCTTGATACTTTCATGGAAGATGAAAAGATTCAATCCTTTACCTCAAACCTCTAAGAGTATGTGGAAATCTCCTACATGCACAATATATTTCCATAGTTTTTTTCATTACAAAGGAAATCTTGTAAGTCTGTCACAATAAGTGTGAGCTCCTTGACATTGATATTGATCTTGCTACAAAAACTAGATGCAACATTTTCATGTGAATGCTAGAGTGCTAGTGGTGTGAAGGAGTCAGGAAAACAACATTGGTTCAACAATGTGGCAATGCTGCATAATATGACAATCAGGAGGCCAAGCTTTAAAATTGGTGGGCCATTCTTCCTAGTCATGTAATATTGGGGAAGAGGCAAAAATGAGGCATGGTTTTTTGTGACAAGAATTACAATTGTTCTCATTTTCCCAACAATCTTTTGGAGGTTTTAAAGTGGTGAATGGACGTCTCCACCATTCCTTTAAAAAAATGTAGCCTCAATGATGTATTGATTTTTTTCTTGGCAACATTGTACAAGACCGAATCACTCTAGTAGCTCTTTCATTTCAAACTCTCATTTGAGACCACATTGTGGCCAAAAGAGGGGGTAACATAAAATGAAAAGCACTCTCTTTATTCTAGTATTCTTATCTAAACTTGCCACAACTTACAACCTCAACTGCAATCTACACAATCTTGACTTTTAAGACCTAAAGCTTAGGTGAATCAAAATATTTTGGAGTCACTATCATTAAACATCAACTGACTACATTATGGCATTGCTACACCCCATTCTTTTTGAAATCCTAGAAGTTTTCACAAGCAAGGAATCCCATCACTATACCAAGATCTGAGGCATCAAAGGATTAACGAGTTTCAGTCCCAACCCCAGACAAATGAATTGTTGCAGATCCCCATCCCAGAGCACCAACCAGGGCACTCACTCCCTCAACATCACAAGTCCATCTCACTTTGCACAATGCCATAAAAGGTAGTCGCTCACGAATCCTTTGAATTCTGCATCACTTTCATCACCAGCCAATGACACAAACTACTATGTAATACATTGTCTCTCCAACGCAACGGAATTGTGCAAAACAATAATATGCACCAAGAGCATTCATCTCTTTTGCATTTCAACTTACACTAGCATTATATTACTCCCAACACACAGTCCAGACATAGAATACTTAGCTCCCCTCCTCGTCTTCCCTCCACTGTGCTATTGAGCAGAACCGCTAGCCTCCAAATAGTAGCAACTCCTCATCCTTCCGCAATCCAGTCCACCAATCAGCACCTTGATCCCATGAGAAATCATGAAGAACAAAAACCAAAACAACACTGCTAGCAAGTTCATCCTCCAAATTAGGAGAAACAAGGCACCCGCATTCTTCTTTCTCCATGAATGCAAAACCTACAACCATAAAACAAAGCAAACACACTCTATTTCGAGTAGTGCATGCTGAACGTGCTCATGACTAGTCACATTTCACCATCAATTGCCAGTTTAAGGCAGAAAGTGATTAACCTTTTTAATTGTAGGGTTCCTTTTAGGTCACAACACAACAACAATTACTAAGTGCTAAAGGAAAGCTTCATCAGAAGCAGGACTACTAGGATGCACACCTAACCCCACCAATTCATTCTTTGGGTTGTGTTTACAAAGTGTGCTACTCAGTGCTAGAGGAAGCTTCATCAGAAGCAGGACTACTAGGACACACATCTGACCCCACCAATTCATTCTTTGGGTGGTGCTTACAAAGTGTGCTACTGAGTGCTAGAAGAAGCTTCATCAGAAGCAGGACTACTAGGAGGTACACCTAACCCCACCAATTTATTTTTTGGGTTGTCTTTCCAAAGTGGGCGCTCAAACTCTGCAAGTGTTTCAATGTTTGACATGTCATGGTTGATGTAGAGTGTCACCCTGTATGTCTGCAACATTTTGTTACAGTCACACGAGAGGTTTTGTTTCCCTCGTCCCCACCATGTCTTAGGTTTTCCAGCAACCAAAACCAACTCACATGCATGCCTCTTCACTTTCAACTCATATTTACATATATCTTGACACATCACACTCCAATTGGCTTTGAAGTTTGGGGAAACTGTGCAGAGCATGCCCTTATGCTTCTCCTCATCAGATCCATTAGGTAACTTGTTTGTTGGAACCTTTGGCCAAAGTTTGAACATATACCTTGACTTCGGTGTTGGCCCTCCTTTATCAGCACGATTGGCGCGAAATCTAGTGCCACTTATGAACTCATGTGCCATTTCTGTCACCCTTTGGTACAATTTCGATGTTGATGCTAAAGGTTTGGTCACAGAACCTTTTACAGAAGCAATGCCAGGGGCTCCCCCTGTCGCTTCTACTGTGAGTTGGAAGGGATTGTGTTGTTCCTGCTCCATGTAGGTTGTCTTCAAAATTTGCGATCCTAGTAATTCACTCTTAGAAGGCGTTGCAGCATCAGGTTCCAAACATTGGAACGATACATGTAGCTCGTATTGAAACCAACCAAAACGTTCTGAGTCTTGGTGTGACCTTTTTTCATTCATGCAACAGTTCACCAAAACGTTGGACTCAATGGTGTTTTCTGCTTTTTTAAACAAAAACTCCAAAGTTGGCATTATGTAGCTTTTCTTTAGTTGTTCAGGTATAGGGTCAATGTCACTACCCTCTAGCTGTTCAGGTACAGGGTTCCTATTCCAGACCCCATGTTCATAACCTGTATGAACTATCACACAAACATCCCGTTGGTTATTTTGCTGTATTTTTTTGCCCTTTGCTCCTCGACCTTTGCGATTGTCATCGTCCTCCCCGCCATCGTCATCGTCCTCCCCACTGTCGTCATCGTCCTCCCCGCCATTGTCATCGTCCTCCCCGCCATCGCCACCCTGATCCTTGTCTCCTTCATTAGGAGCATCTGTACCTCCAAGATGACTTACCCCCTCTCCACTAGTATCTCTTGTGGCACTGCCAAGGCCCCTCGGGATTTGCAACCAAGATGGGTAATGCCACCAGTTGAATCCCAAGATTCCTGTGCTGGGAAGATCCCGTTGGTTATTTTGCTGTATTTCTTTTCCCTTTGCTCCTCGACCTTTGCAATTGTCATCATCCTCCCCGCCATCACCACCCTGATCCTTGTCTCCTTCACTAGGAGTATCTGTACCTCCAAGATGACTTACCCCCTCTCCACTAGTATCTCTTGTGGCACTGCCAAGCACCCTCGTGATTTGCAACCTTGAGAAGTAATCCCACAAGTTGAATCCCAAGATTCCTGTGCTAGTGTCATTGACACTTTTAGCAAGGACCTGCCCAATATCAGACTGATTCTCTTCTGTCATTGTAGTTGCTACACCTCTGACTACTTGGTTGTATACCTTTCCAACATCCAAATTTTGCAGGAACTTTTGTATCATGAAAAACATTGCAACTTTTGACAATGCGTTTACATGTGAACCTTGTGGCTTTTCATGATCAGGTGGAGAGATTACCACCTTTTCCATGAAAATTGGATTTTCAAACAAACTTTCCCCAAGGAACACTTTTCCCCATAATCTGCTCCACTCAAATTCAGTGATACCCTCTACAACTATCACATTTTGACGAGTCAAGGAAACTGTTGCAAAATCAAGTCCCACCCCCACAATTTGGGCCATGCTTTTGGCATTTCCAAAGAAAAACTGAATCTTGCCTTCAAGTATATTCGCAGTAACAATTAGTTTTCCCCCATGTAGAACTTGTGCCATGTGTGCTGTCAATTGCTCCTGCACATCTTCTTGTGGCAGATTTTCTCCAGGTCGCATGTTACAAGCCAATCGTTGAAGCTGCTTGACACTCATAATACTCTGTTCCCTGATGCTAGGAAAGTGAATGGGGACAGTATCATTACCATCTCTACGAAAGGCTTCCCTGTCTGAATGGTCCAAACTCTCTCTTTCCCTCTCTCTCTGCATTTTCTCATTCATAACATCATCACTCAATGGGGAACTTCCATGCACAACATCATTTAGACTGCTCTCAATTTTATGTCGCATATCAGATTCCATCATTATAGGAACCATATGCCATTCATGACTTTCACAGAACCTTGCAACAGTGAACTTCAAAATAGCAAGCTTTCTTTCATTCTCAAGATGTTCACGATCATCAGACTTTTTCGCAACCATGTGCTGCTCAACATCTACACCCACTGTCGCAAGCATATGTTGGATAATCAAGATCTTGGCCCCTTCAATTCCATTGCGTCGCAAGTACATATGTGAACTCATTCTCAAACATAAAGTCAGAGTAATTTGAAATACCACATGCTGTAGTAATGTTGTCCAACTTTTGCTGAAGGTGTTCTATTATTGCGTGTATAGCCTCAAATTGGTACTGAAGCAAGACAAACCAACTTATTACAACTTTTGAAATTTCATGTAAACTCTCAAACAAAAATTTGTAGATTTAGATTTGTAGCATACATGGATCTTGTTTTATCACAAAAACGAGGTGTTTGCAATTAGTATTTTCTCCTATACATTAGACAATTAAATGACAGTTAGCTGAAAAATTTCTATTGTTGGAAAATGATTTCATCATGTGCTTACAAGGTGTCAAGCCTTTCTAATTTGAGCAACACTGAGAGTGAAAGTGCCCATTTGTTAGCCTAGGGTTCAAAAGGTCCACATTCCCACTTTTTGAGGCTAGATAGTTTACCAAACATCATGACCATTCTTCTAGTTAGACTTGGCATTTGGAGCAACATCACCTTTTTTTGTATGTTGAATTTAGACCGACACTTCTCGTGTCAGAGGCTACAAGACCTAAAGTATTTAATTGAACATTTCTAGCAAATTTATTCAGACTAGAGGTGACCCAATGACCAAAAACATATAGCAACTACAAACAAAGAAATGTGATTGATAATGAGATTGTGGGTACCTCTTCTGTACAGAAGCCCTGTCTGCAAGAGAAAAATTGTTGAGCAAACCAATGCTTTTATTGAACTTGTAAAAGACAGTAGGAAGTTCTTGTAGGTGAGAACAAGTGGTACTAAAGCACTCACCACCATTCGACATGATTCCAGAAGCAATTTGTAGCCTCGACTCTGTTTGCTTTCAGGTTTCCACTGGACTTCAGGGTCCCAGTCTTCCCATATGGCCTCTTTAATCCATTGGCATGGATCCATTCCCACCACCTGTGCACAACTCAAGTTCATCAAAATAATCCACACGTAGATGTTGTGGTCCATATAGGAATGAGAATATCAGAGACATATTAGACCACAAGAGCTTTCTGAATTGGTGTAAGTGCTGTATATACGTACATCTCGTGTGAGGTTCTTTCCATAGATTGCAGGATTATTGAGCATGCTCCCTTGCGTAATGAAAACAGCATGGCGCAAATCAGGACTGAAGTTCGCAACTCTAACTTGTTCGATGTGCTCCAACCTCCCCCCGAAAAACTTTTCAATTTTATACCTCTTGACATTGTCTCCATATAAGGTAACACCTCTCACATTCCTCACAAATGCCCCTGCCTCTGTGGGGCTAGTCACCACCTCTTCCACAGCCTTCACAAACAAGTTATCTAGCACTAGTGTTCCAAAGCCACAGCCTACCAGCACAAGCGGTTGATGATTCTTGCATAGATCCCATTCGTCCCTGCACAGACACACATCAATGTCCCGGCCAAAGGACATATGGCCTTAGAATCATAATTTGTAATCCACTTCATCATTGTGGCTTGATATACTGGACCCACCAGTTGGTTTCCAGTCATCCAGTAATCCAACGGGAATCCAATCAGACAGAACACCTGATCTAAATTCCCTACATCATGACAGATGCATACCTGATGACAAGAGTTTTGAAGAGGACATTGACAACATCAGTGGCACATGATTGACCATAATATGACACGAACAGCACCCGGGCATCGAAGTCTAAGTCAGCGGGTAGCCACTTCTCTGGCCAACACACATCAGGGTGCTTCTGCTGTGTCCACGCACTCTTCCATTCATCGCGATCTCGACTGTAGTCATGGAAAAACAGAATGTTCATTTCTGTTTTCCGCATGTCTCCAGGAGGCGGCCATAGCTGATGAACAGCAGTCTTCATTCATGAACATGACTTGTTAATACAAGAAGATTGAAAGTCCAGGAATTTCCTAATAGCAAGCTTATAACATGGATCGTGTACAGCAAATTCAATCATGTATCAAGAGCTGAAGTAAGTACTCCCTACCTCAGCTTTCCACTCATGCGGGAATTCCTCCAAATTTTGACCTGCTCGATAAAGATAAAGCTGCTTTGCAAGGGTTGTGCCACTATCATTTTCCAATATGTAGAAAGCCAACTGTCTCATCACATTTTACCTTGAACGTCAGTAAATCCTCTTCATCTGATTCAATGAATGATCGCTCCCACAACTTCTTTAACAAGGAAAATGCATCTGCTCTAGGGTCATCTCCACTGTTTCCAGGAACCAACCCCTCCCCTATCCAATGCCACAAAATGTTATCAAAGGAAATCCTAGAATCTTCAGGAAATGCTGCAAAGTAAAGAAAACAGTCCTTCAAGCGCCCATCATCCTCAGACAGGAGATCATAGCCAAGCTTCAAACGCCCATACAACTCCTCTTTAACAGACCTCTCTTGCATGTGTGATTCCTTCAGCCTCTTCAGTAGCGGGTTCCATTCAAGTTCTGGTGAGGTCTTTCCAAACATTGCTCTGCCTATAACCTTGAGAGCTAACGGAACACCTTGGCACTCCTCTGCCATGCACTGTGCCAGTGCCTCTATTTCACATGGAACATTGGATGGTGGTCTGAATGCATGCACAGAAAAAAGCCTCCAACTATCCTCCTTTGAAAGAGGCATCATATGCTCTTGGGTTATGCGTAGATTTGCTCTGTCCAATAAAGACCAGTTTCTAGTGCTCAACAATGTGACACTTCCTTTTCCCTTGGCTAAGTCAAGTGACTCAAATGCTTCGTCTTGCCAAACATCATCCAAAACCAGGAACACTCTTTTCTGTCTAAAATGAGAGTGTAATTTGAACTTGTAGTCCTCTGGGTTCGCAGTCTTTTCTGGTTGGAGATCCAGTTTTGCACTGAGGGTCCGATATAGAGCCATTATGTCAGGAGTTTGCCCCATAGTGAGCCAAATGAACTTGGCTCCTTGAAAATGGCCATATACATTTGGGCTCCCATACACTATTTCAAGAAGAAGAGTTTTCCCAACTCCGCCCATGCCCCATACTCCCACATATTGAGGATCTGCATCACTTCCGTCTGAGGTCACCAATGTTTCTACCCTCTCCACATAGCTCTCCAGACCATACATTGATTGAGGCAAGTCATGAACCTCTTGTAAAGCTTGATCACATTCTCTTGCCACCTTCAGATTCAACATACAACTATCAAAAGGTTAGTCCATTTGTTGCTTATAGAAAAAATATTAATACATCATCACTGACTTAAGGTGAATACTCTATACCAGGAAATTTGCATGGGGCAATCACTCTACACATTCATAATTCATCAAAATCTCAAGCATTCTTGCTTACCTCCTAACAGAAAAATTCTATTGTATTTTATATAGTAGGTAATGCTTCCATGTTAATGAAATATTGAACTAACTAGCTTATTGAAACTCACCTCTTGACAAGTATTGATCAATTGTAGAAGCAACCTGTAGCTGGGATGTTCTTTACTTGGGGGCTTGCACACCTCCATGTGATCGGCATCCTCAACCCTGTAAGAATTATCTCGTGCTGATTGTTGTGCCGAGCTAAAATCCACCAAAATTCCCTAGTCCAATCATAGAACCCAAATTGCACGTCAGTGCCAAACAACATCAAATCATCATGGCTGTTTGGTTGCAAAAAATCCATTTCATCCAACACATACATACCAGTTTCTCCATCGGTACACCCTCACAAAAAGCATATATATTGATTTCGTTTTCAGTGACAATGCGATCAAAATCCACTGATAACTTTTCCATATCTCGTTGCCAGGGTCGAATGTTATCCATTATTCCAGGATGATGTTTGATGTTGCCTCTCAACAACTTGTTCATATATTCAGCAAAATTCCTTTTTCCAGCATGTGGAACAGCATAGAAGGCCACCCCTCTCACATTACTCAAAAACACTCTCGCACACTGGTATGTAGCTTCTGACCAGCGATCAGTACAATTTTGCATGGTCTTCAATTTTACAACCAAGCTCTTCAACACCAACCCTCCAAAACTATGGCCTATTAACACAATAGGATGATGCCATTCATACCTGCACAAAACATATTCATTTGCTATGCTGATTTTTCAAGGAATATTTAATTGACTTCTACATTTCATATTAGTTAAGTCTATATTTATGTGTGACTGAAATATATCCTGGGAGTGCACACCTCTGACATTATCCAAAAAACCGTTCCACACTCCTGCACTGTAGCTCTCCTCATGGCATTTTCAGAATTTAGAAAGTCAAAGCCCTTTCCACTTTCAAAACCAACCTTTTAAACACCAATCTTTAAAAACATAGTGTATTTTCACAAATAAAGATGATTCCATTCAACCTGCACAATACATTACTGTGCTATGTTCATTTTTCAGGAAGCATTGCAACACCATCTATAATTGGCTGATATAGTACCACTGATAAGCATACAGATTTTCTATGCGATTGAAAGATGACCAAATGGTTGGGTTACAAATCTTTAGATCTGAAAATTTTAGTTGCTTGATATATTTGTGAGTGAAACCACTACATTTGCCCAAGCATGCCATTTTGACAATGAAAGAGAGGTGACTTTGTACCTAGGATTCATGAGATTCTGGAATAGGTTATGTGCAATCTCTGATACGTGATCATGAGGGGAGGTTACTACATGTGCATTGTATGATACGGAGAAAATGCGCACAGCTTCCCCCAAATCAAATGGCAGCCATTCTCGAGGCCAACATACATCATCATGACCTCGTTGTGTCCATGTGCTACTCCAGGCATCACTACTGTCATTTGCAGTTAATTGGAGCCCATGGAACAACACCACATCCAATTCAGTCCTTTGCTTGCCTTGAGGAGGCGGCCATAGCTGATGCACTGGCCAATCACTCTGCCACCAAAATTCCACATTCAAAACATTGCACAGTAACCAAAGTCCAAATCGCAGCACCAGTGAGTATCAAAAATTTGCTGAGAGAACCGGCCACCAATTGATTTTTGAACATAATAGAATGGGCAACTCAAATCAAAATGCTTGGAAATAAACTAGTATCACAGACTGGACCAATCTGCAAGGTGAAAGGAACTCACAGAACTGGTAGCCATGATGATCAAGATGGCTTATGATATGGTAACACTCATAGATACCATGTGCCTTTGTAGTGTCATTAATTGGTAACTGCCATTCAACTCTATTGTTAAGAGCTGAGAGCAATCCAAGAATCCTCACTGTTTGTATAAGTGGCTCTCAAAACATATAAGGAGGGGTGTTGCTCTCGAAAACTAATGGCTTTTGTTCTTCGTTGAATCAATAGGTGAAAGACGGCATGTTGGGAGCTGCCATAAAAATGGTGATGTTGCTCTCAAGCATCCATTTTCCTTTCATTCACACAAGAAGGGGAGAAAATCCCTGACAAACTTGTGCAGTTACAAATATCATACCCTGTTGCACATTGTTGAGCTCTTCTCTCAACTCCCAATCAAGCAATAGAGAGTCAATTTGTAGACTCTGTCACCTAGCCACAGATACATTGACAGTACCATTCTAAAAGTCAGACTCTGTAGGCACATTATTTGGAAAAAACCTGAAGGGTGAGAAAACAATACATAACATTTTATTCAGCTGGTTTTTGGCCCTTAACTGATCGGATCTGCTGACATGATTAGTAGACAGTTGTTGACTCTTAAACAAAGAATTACTCTCATGTGATCAAAAGTTCACAAACCATTAGACCCTAAGGAAGACCCATGTTCAGCTAAAAATACCTAAAGAAACAGAGTCCAGCACCTGAAAATCTTGCATCATCAGGAACAATATCTGAATTCCTGAGTCTGGAAGCACCATAAGAAGGAATAGCCAGTGACAGACGACGTGCTGAAAACTTGTTATCGAATTTCAACAACACCCTAATCTCTTCAAAAAGAAAATCATATGCTTAGTAACTCAAAAATTGGGCGCATAGAGCTCATGCAAAGGCAATCTGCAGAAGACAAGCCTTCAAATAGTTCAAGGTCCTTGAGGAACAACAGGTAGGATTCCTTCGTTCTGGAATGTGATTTCAGGAACTCTCAAAACTAAAACTGCAAGTGACATTAGAGAGCAATTTTTCTGAACTGATCCACCAGATTCCAAGTGTTCAATAAACAATCAATGCACAACCAAGAAAACATGACGGTAGGATTCCATCTAGCACAATACCACCAATTGTGGTTTTGTAGATGCCCTAGAAAATAAAGTTGCTTGCGAGCTGGTAGCATACCAGGGAGATGGTCATCGGCTGTGAGAATGCAAACTCCAGAGTAGTCAGAGTCGAAAACTAATAGCAAACCTTCAAAACACTGAGAGTTGGGAGGTATCGACGCTGGAGACAGCGTTCATTTCTCATGGGAGACAGGAAAACCATCGAACTTAGCAATATACGTCCTTGTCACTTTTCCGTGGATGTTCCACTTCCAAAAACGACACAACACCGAGACACACATGACTGATCTGCTATACAGAGCTCCACACCACATTGGCCAGTATAGTTCAGTGAAGCTGCGTGAAATTCGGCCACTGGTTGTATTATAACCTCCCAGGGGAAACACTGGTCCAAAACAGCAAGACACACACGAGACCTCATAATTTGTTCCTACTCATTATTTATAAAAAAACACATTTTCCCAAAAAATTCCCAATCTTTTTGTCAAAAAATTCGTTGCAATTGCTCCATGCAGTTATTTCATTAGAGCCCAATGAACTTTGGATTAATTCAAGTTTATATAATGTCAATTTAAATATTTTATAATTAAATATAATTCATACTTTCTTTAGAATATTCAAATATTATGATGCATGCGTTCTACTCATTATATATGTCAGTGACTTATAAATTGTAAGAAAATCGTTGTCAGGACAATTTTAGGTTTCATAAGTTGTCCCTTGGACAATTCCAAACTAGAATTTGTTTGGCCCATTCTCAGTGAGGCATGAAAAAGTGTCTTTTCAGATTTTATTTCTTTAAAACCTATTATTTTTAACACCATATTCACAACTAAATTTTCAATATTTATGCATCTCAAAAAAATTCAATATTTAATTCAAGTTGCATAACATTGTTGTTCATGCCTATGATAGATTACAATTTAGTCACAAATAATGGGAAGTAATCACAAGGGGTATATAATTGGTCCTGAAATAAGAGTGTAGGTATCCATTTATTATATATTTCTTGATTGTGTTGACATCACAATGAGGTTAGCATTTGTGACTATATGTTACATGTGACTACATTTATTCAATCCATGTAATTTTAATCGTTAGTGTTGTTTACAATTTTTTTTAAATCATAAATTACAGTTTAAAAATTACATTTATTTTCTGGGCCACCTTCCCCCACCCATGTTTTTGGTGCAAAAAAAAAACCCCAAATGCATTGGAAATTGTATGAACAAAAATTCAGCCTCAATGCACCCAAGCCCTCACATAAAAAGGGCTTCAAAACCCTGGTTTTAATAGAAGGTAGGAGATGATGTGATAGTGGCATTGCTGAATGGAGGTCACAACAGCTTTGAGGATGGATCTCACACACCAACGTGAAGTTAAATGCACCAACTTACACAACATGTTTTTGGTGCCAAATTTTGTCAAATTGCAAAAAACAATTTGGGGCTATGACCCCTACAAGGTTTCATTTCAAATTCTTTGAAATTTTTCCCCCAAGAAATAGGGTTTTGGGACTAGGTTTACCAAAATGCATGCTCTTGCGGGTGGTCAAATGGTAACAAGATTATAATTTTTCTTTATTGTCCTAATTGTCCTATAGTCCAATTTGACTAGATCCTCTTGTGTATTGTTGCCAGTGTGACTACACCAGAAAAGTGAAAAGAAAACCTTTATTGTATCCGATACTCCATAAACCCTAAACTAAGAACTTGGTTAGCAATACTTTATATTTTCCCATCATCGGCCACCCCTGGTACAGTTCCTCCACCCTGCCCGAAATCCTCCCCTTTGGCTCTCAAATCTTTCTGTACCCTCTTGCTCTTACTTTTCCCTCCTTCTGCTCATTTCTTTTTCATTTTTTACCTCGCTTATTAACAACTAAAAGCTTGAACTTGTTAATACAACACCTCAAAAACATAAAGTTTGAACTTATTAAGATAACAACTCAAAAACATAAAGTTTAAACTTATTGAGACAACACCTAAAAACATAAAGTTTAAACTTACTGAGACAACATCTAAAAACATAAACATAAAGAGCATAACTAGAAAGTTGAACTTGTTAAAACAACATTTCAAAACCAGGAAGAACACATCGCGAAGAAAAGACAAAAAATGTTCCAGTTTGTGCTGGTAGGGCTTCTTTCATTTACAGATTAGTGGGTTTGAATACCTGACCTGACAAGCACCCTCAAGTCAAGATTAGTGGCAGAGGGCTGGTGGGGCTTCTTTTATTAACCGATTAGTGGGTTTGAATACCTGACCTGACAAGCACCCTCAAGTCAAGATTAGTGGCAGAGGGCTGGTGGGGCTTCTTTTATTTACCGATTAGTGGGTTTGAATACCTGACCTGACAAGCACCCTGAAGTCAAGATTAGTGGCAGAGAGCTGGTGGGGCTTCTTTCATTTACTCATTAGTCGGTTTGAACCCAGAACCTTTTCATGCTTCTTGAGGGTCCCTGGTAGGAAATATCAAAAGGCCCATGCTGGTACATGACTCCAACTTTCACCCAAATTGTTGAATGTTTCAGTGGCCAAAGTGTTAAAGAAGATTCTAATCGTAGGTCGAAGTTTTAATGAAAATTCTAACTTAGGCCATATTCGAGAAATATATCCCAACCTTAAGCCAATATGCTAAAAAGATTTCAACTCTAAGCCAATATGCTAAAAAGATTCCAACTCTAAGCCAATATGCTAAAAAGATTCCAACTCTAAGCCAATATGTATATGCAAAATTAATTTTGTCTTGGGATAAACTCTCTTGGCACAAGGTCCGACATTAAGTCAAAATACATGTATTATTATTATTTTAAATATGTATTTGCATCAAATACACAAAAATTCTTGGTCCAATGGCTTGGGCTATTACAATTTAACCCAAGGTCATTGTTTGAAGGGTGTAGGACAACTGTCTTAAGGGTGCAAGACATTTGTCCTGATGTTGTTCTACCAAACATAGTGACTTTAAGACTATGAGAGAGCACGTGGGATGGTGGGCAGTGACAAAAGACATTTTCTGACCTTCATAATCTGCCCGAAATTATTGGGCAAAAAAGTTTTCAAATTGCTAAATGTTTTGAAGCATGAAGATATTTTCAGAATGCCAAAACTTTTTGGGGGAGAAATAAAAAATCTCTTCAACATTTATTAGGCGCATGTAATTATTGAGCAGAATAAGAATTCTCAAAATGCCATAAAATTTCAAGTACCGGGATTTTTCTGAACTGCCCACCATTTTGGGCAGAAATGAAAAAAAAATCAACATTTGTAACTTTCCCAAGCAGGCTAAATTTTCCAAAATTGCCCGAAATTTTCCAAGCATCTTTAAAAAAATACAATCTCATGCATATTTCTAACATAGGATTTGCTGAATGCCCAAATTTTGAGAAAAAATGAAGTATTTTCAACCTAAATAATCTAACCAAAATATATTAGGTTGAATAAAGATTCTCAAAACTAATGCATATTTTTTAAGCATTTAGAGAAATATTTTCAAGAATTCTCAAGAATGCTCAATTTTAAACCTTCACTAATTTATTTTTTTAATCTAATTGTAAACCTAAGTGCTAATTATAAACTCTTTCAATTTTAATAGATATATGATGAAGCCCAAAAGATTCTTTATATAACCTAAGAAAGGTTTTACATACTCATTGAATAAATTTAGGTATGTGCATTGAGTAACTTTGAGCATAAGTCATACCTTTACGAATGCTTGGATCAAAATAATTTAATTTATTCTGTTTGCAATATAATTTTATGGAGGTATTACATTCTTTTTAAGTTTTGTTAGTGTGATACAATATCCCACTACGATTTTTAAAATTTATGTGCTTAAAATATTTTTAATTTTGTTTAGTAATGTTGTATATTCATTGAATAATTAGACTAAGTTGTAATAATTTGGATTCAAATAATTTATTGAAGGGTGTATACAAATTATTTTTGTGAAGGTTTGCCTTTGCTTTTTCCGTTTATATTTTGGATTGAGTTAAGATCTGCTTTTTGGTTTAAGTGCCAGATTAAATTTATTGTTTTGATAAATTTTTCAAGCGTATATATAAAAGTATGTTGCTTTTTATTAAGAGATGGTGCAAAATGAAAATAAAATGTTTTAACTAATATGATGCGTTCTATGTGCTACAAAAATGTGCAAAAATTTCCAAGTTAAAGATCACCCTTATTGTTGTAAATGGGGAACATGTCAAAGGAGGAGAGGGGGAAGCTAAACCCTAAACCAAAACTTCGCTATGATATTCCATAACCACCCAAAAAAATGTAAAATGGGAGAGCTTACTCTTCCCCAAGCTTCCTCTCTATTAAGCGTTGGTAACATTCTCCATTGTCCGTTCATAAGAGTTAGCTCATTATTGTAACAGGAATGGAAGGTGTATCTTCTTTCATTGTCATTTTGTTTTGGAATACCCGACAGTTTGTATAGAATGTGCAATTTCCTCCATATTGCAGAACTTTCACAATTTATCATACAACTCCTTTTCAGTTTCTTGTTACAACCCACAACAATTAAGCTGCTCAGGCTGGTTAGATGTTGCAAAGAGAGTGGCAAGATTTCAAGACGGCGGCAGTTACTGCGATTTAATATTCGCAATTTACACATAGCACCTGGCTCCACTTCTGGAAATTGAAGAAGCCAAAAAGAAGATAATTGTAGCCGTATAAGAGCTGGGAACGCTCCACAATATGTGAAAGACCTCGGAAGATATTTCAATTTCATAGAACGTACTTCAAGTTCTTGAAGATGTTTGCAGTTATTTGCCAACTTAGCTGGCAGGGTTTCAATATCCATCGATATCTGCAGAAGTTTCAGCTCTGAAAGTTCACATATATTGTGAGGTAGCTTATTGGGAAGTAAGGCTAGCTGTATACTTTGCAGCGTTGTGAGTGAACGTGTATTGTGAGTCATTTCATCTAGAAATTGCTTATACACCTTCGGTACTCCTAAATTCTTCTCATCAACCTTACAAGAAATTGTAAGTTCTGTGAGAAGAGACAACCGACATATACTCTCCAATGAAGCTTTGACGGGTGGATGCAAATGGCCAAATCCTGCTCTAGCCGTGGATGATACTGTATTTTCCGCCCAAATCAAGTTGGAACATTGCACTGCGTGTAATACTTGCAATGATGTAAGATTAGCCGCTCCAGTAGGGAGATGCAATCATCCAAAATCAGGAATTTTAACTCATGTAATTTTCCTACTGAGTTTGGTAAACTCTCTAGATCATGACAATTAGAGAGATCAAGACAAACCATATTTTGAAGATCACCAAGTTCCTCAGGTAAACTGTGAAATCTTCCATATCTTAAATTCAGAACACTCAACATCGGAAAATTGCTCAAGAAATTTGCTGGTAAAGAGATTATAGGATTTTGACCAAGTAGTAGAGACAACAAGTTAGGTGCACAAAGTCTTTTAGGAAGTCTTTGCAACTTGTTCATGTCCAATGATACTCTCCGAGCTTTCGATAATGCTTTCAAGTCTTTAGGAACTTCACCCAAACTTCGACCTGCTCGATAAATATAAAGCTCCTTTGCAGGGGGTGCGCCATCATCCTTTTCCAATACGTACAAAGCCAAATCTCTCATCACATCATGCACATTGAAATTTAGCATGTAACATTTATCTGATTTGAACACTCCATTTGACTCAATGAATGATCGCTCCCACAACTTCTTTAGCAGGGAAAATGCATCTTGTGCAGGATCATCTCCATCAACCGCAAGCACCAACTTCTCCGCAATCCAATGGAACAAAATCTCTTCAAAAATGATGGTAGAATCTTCAGGAAACGCTGCAAAGTAATGAAAACATTGCTTCAGGCGATAGTCATCCTCAGAGAGGAGATTATAGCTCAGTTTCAAACGCTCATACAGCTGTTTTTCAACACTCTTGTCATTCATGCGCGCCATGCACACCTTCTCAAGTAGAGGCTCCCATTCATATTTAAGGTTGACTTTTCCGCACATTGCTCCACCAATAACTTTGAGTGCTAATGGAAGATCCTGGCACTCAACAGCCAGGCGTTGTGCTACTCCCTCTAATTCACGTGGCACATTAGATAGTCCTTTGAATGCATGCTCACAAAAAAGCCTCCAACTCTCATCCTCGAACAGAGGAAACATTTTCTGTTGCGAAACATTCTTGCGAGAAATTCTGTCCAATATTGTCTGGTCTCTAGTGCTCAACATCGTGACACTTCCTTTTCCCCTAGCTAAGTCAAGAGATTTAAATGCTTCCACTTCCCAAATATCATCCAAAACCAAGAATACTTTTTTCTGTATAAAATGATTGAATAATTGGTGCTTGTAAATCTCTACATCTGCAGTGTTTTTTGGTTTAATTTTCAGTTTGGCACTGAGGGTCCGATATGTAGCCATTATGTCAGGATCATGCCCCACAGTGAGCCAAATGAACTTGGCTCCTTGAAAATGGCCATGAACCTTTGCACTCCCATACACTCTTTGAAGAAGAAGAGTTTTTCCAACTCCACGCATTCCCCACAATCCCACATATAGAGGATCTGCATCACTTTGTTTGGAAGTCACCATTGTTTCCACCTTCTCAAAGCTTTCCATTCCAAAAATAGCGTGAGGCAAATCGTGAACTTCTTGTGGTTCATCACATTGAATCTCTTGTGGTTGATCACATTTTCTTTCCACCTTCAGATTCCACATTCATTTACAATAAAGTCAGTGCCTCATTTAAACATAATCAACGCCCTGAAATGACACTCCCAAGAAACGTGAATGAGATTACGCCAAATTCATGTTCGTTCAAACTCGGAACCCAGAATTCATAAAAATTAAACATCCTTTATACTTGGCTAATCACAATCTAAAAAAGGTTGTACTGTATTTTACAATTGCTTCAATGTCAAAACACCTAACTCACTGTGATCAAAACTAACCTGTTGGCAAAACTTGATGACTTGAACAAGCTGAGTGTAGCTGAAATCTCGTTTGCTTAGTGGCTTGCAGACCTCTACGTGATTAGCATCCTCAATCTTGTAAAAATGATGTCTCGCTGACCGTTGTGCCAAGCTAACCTTCACCAAAATTCCCTGGTTCAAGCAGAAATTGAATGAGTCAACACTAGATACACATCCAAATCATCACAGATGGGTAGATGCAAAAAATCGTTTCCATCAAGCACAAACTTACCACTGGCTCCATTCGCCTGCCCTCACAAAAAGCATATATATTGATTTTGTTTCCATTGGCAATGTCCTCAAAATCCACTGACAATTCTTCCATATCTCTTTGCCAGGGTTCAGTGTTATCCATTATTCCAGTATGATGTCCGATGTTGCATCTCAACAACTTGTTCACATATTTAGCAATATTCGATCCAGCATGTGGAACAGCATAGAATACCACACCTTTCACATTTCTCAAAAACGCTTTTGCATGTTGCACTCTATTTTCAGACAACGAATTGGTAGGGTTCTCGAGGGCTGATTCCTTCACCAATTTTACAACCAAGCTCTTCAGAACCAACCCTCCAAAACTATGGCCTATTAACACAATAGGATAATTCCATTCGTACCTGCAAAATAATTCATTCACCATGTTGATTTCAAACAATATTTAATTGCCGACTACTTTTCATTTTAGTATTGTGAATCGATTTCTTCACATCCAAGACAAATAAATTCCACAAGGCACTTCACTTCCTCACGGCGGATTTCAGAGGCAAAACACTCTACAATCTTCAATTATCACATCCCATATATCCATAGTCATTGTGCACCGAATTAACATTGAAAGTTCACGGATCTGAAAGCACTGACAAGTTTACAGAAATTCGGTACAAATTAGAGACAATCTTCCGGTGGGGCTACAATTCTTAGTTCCGAAAATTTGAACTTTTGTAACTGCATCTAATTCATTGGCCCGAGAAGCCTGTGTTGATAATCAAAGACAAGTGACTCGTACCTCCGATCCATGAGAATCTGAAATATGTTATGTGCAATCTCTGATACGTGATCATGAGGGCAGGTTTCTACACGTGCATTATATGAATAGGAAAAAATCCGCACATCTCCCCCCAAATCAAACGGCAGCCATTCTTCAGGCCAACACACTTTCTCGTTTCCTCGTTCCGTCCATGTACTACGCCAGAAATTATCGACATAAGGAGCAGTTAACTGGAACCCATGAAAGAACACCACATCGCATTTAGTATTCCGATTGTCTCCAGGAGGTGGCCATAGCTGGTGCAAGGGCCCAACGCTCTACAACCAAAATCCAACATCCAAAAATGGGACGTTAACCAATGTCCAAGTTACAGCACCAGTGAGTTCTAAATTTAATCAGGAACATGTGACGATTCGCATCAAGAATGTCAAAGCAATCGGCAACTTAGATCAAAACTGTCACTAATAAACTAACATCAGAGACTCGACCAAGGTGAAAATGCTCACACGACTGCCAGCCATGACGTCGAAGATCCCTATCGTTACATGTAAACCCTTGATATGGTTACGCTGAATATCACATATCTTAAAAGAGCCAGTGACTGATACAATGCCATTCAGCTGCGAGTTTAAAAGCTTCCGGCGATTCAAAAAACCCTACTGCATGTACTGGCTCTTAGAACATTATATTGGGCGTCGCTCTCAAGAAATAACGTCTTTCATTTTCTCTGA
Source organism: Sphagnum contortum (assembly GCA_963920785.1). NCBI lineage: Eukaryota > Viridiplantae > Streptophyta > Sphagnopsida > Sphagnales > Sphagnaceae > Sphagnum > Sphagnum contortum. Next base: position 687,794 of record OY987287.1, on the reverse strand, counting down.
ACTGATCGATGAAAAAAAGTACGGTGAAGTGGTCGCTTCTCTCTCATGGACCCATTTCTGTTCAATTACACGGGAGGAAACATCCCAGACAAACTACCTGTTACACATAGGATACCCTGTTGCATATTGCTGAACTCTCTGAAATACCAACATGCAAAAGTGTTACTTTATAACCCTGTAACCCATCCAAATGTATAGACAAAAGCTTTGCAGGAACAGTATGATAAGATTGCATTCTGCTGGAAAATTGGTCTACTGACGGCAGTACTAGAAAGTCACCCACACCTGACACAAGAGCTAGTCTAACCATTAGACACTTAAAAGGCCCACGCTGACATTTCCCAAAAACACACGCATACGACCATAGAACGAGATTACTTGCTGCTATTATAATGGTATTATCTCAAACAGTGGCCGAGGTCCTGAGCACACAGTACGATTCCTAGTTTTAAAATGGAATTTCCTGAACTTTAGAAAAAAAAACTGTAGGTCACAACGGAAAGCAACCTGTTGAACTAATTCGTCATCAGTTTCAACGCACTCATCGATAAATTAATTCACAACAAGAACCCTCGACCAGATCGACCTACAAGAAAACCTCCAATTATAATTTTCTAGATATTCAATAAAATAAAGTTGCTCACAAGTTGATACCACAGGAAGGAGTGCTCATCGCCTAGGAGATACACCCAGAGTCTGAAACTATTAGGGAACCTTCAAAACAACGGGGGTTGGGGGATCTTTCGACACTACATCGTTCATTTCTCACGGGAGACAAGAAAACCATGGAACATACCTACTACTTGAAATTTCCACGGACGTTCCCCGTCCAGAATAGGACTCATCTACTGTACTAGCCACGCCACAACGAGCGGCACCGTTCAGCGCAGCTCCATGAAGCTAACCACATTACAACGGCCCAAGCGAGACACTGGACCAAAAAAAACAACCAGACGGGTCCTCGTTGAACTCTAACAAACCCCAAGCTCTGTGGATTGTGCACGCAGGCTTTAAACATCCAACAGCAATCTTCACATCTCCAATCCAAGCTTCAAACGTGTAAGGCAACCCGCGCGAACTAGGAAGACAGAGTGAAGCGACTGGACACAGGAAAAGTGTCAGCGAGGAAAATGAAACAACAAAGTCCACAAGCTACAGCTATTAGCGAGACATAAAGAAAATTCCGCCTTGTTCTGCATGGAAAAAAATTACATATAAATAAAAGTCTAGAAGGTGGAAAACGCTGCAAGCTCTTCAAACATGTAAAGAGGGAAACCCGGCCAGAAATTTAGTTGATTTGCTTGTAGAAAGGATTTGAATACTCTTTTACAACACTGGAGATGGTTGCAAATACAACCAAATCTCGAAGGGCCTACTCACATTGGAGAACGATGAAGGTTGAGAACGAAGCAACTATGAAAATCCCTCCTCTATATATTATTTTCTAGCCGCCGCCTAACCCTAACCCTAGCCTAACCGTATCTGGTCGCCGTCTAACCCTAACCCTAGTCATCCTCTATTCGTCTAATTCTAATCATCGCCTAAGTCTATCCTAAACATCAAACCTTAATCCTAGCCGTCGCCTAACCATATCCTAGGGTTGTCTATCTTAACCTTATCTGCCACCTTGCCCTAATCGTAGTCGCTGCCTAATCCTAACCGTCACCTGAGCCCTAAGCAGCTTGCATTGCCAAAGTTTAACTATCACTAATCAATTTAACTTAATTATTATAAAGATGTGAATATAATTTATTTATTTTAAGAATGTTTAATACATTCATCAACATTGAGAATTTAAACGAATAATATTTCTAACATTAATTACATATGAGATACTAAACATATGAATTTCTTTTTAAAAGATTAGAGTGTTATTTAAATTCAATAGCAAGTTTTCAGTGTGTCATCTGTTAATGGCCATTCCTTCTTATGGCAGACTCAGGAATTTCAGATATTTTTCCTGATGATGCATGATTTTGAGGTGCTGCCCAGGTGGAAGTCCCGAGGTCAGTAACCTCGCTTTTTTGTGCTGACGGACGGAGGAGTGCACCATACTACACGCGCTACGTGCATCGTGTGTTCTGTAACTCAAAGTTGGGTTCTCTGTAGAACTATGTTGTCCACTGGGCTAGCATTAACTACAATTTTTGTCAAAGTTAGTGCACCAACATTGTTGTCATCAATTCCCTTGTATGCACACTTGAACGACTTGCTAGCCTGACTCGCCAACAAGAGTACTAACCGTCATCCAACTGGCAAGTGTCGGTCTCCCACACTTGTTATGTTGGACTCAAATGAAACTATGGAAGCTACCCATAATAGAAGGGTCTATTTTGAAGTGTGGAGTCGTTCCCGTTTGGCCCACCTATATAGATCAAGCGAGGACATCAAGGATTTAATTTTGTTAGCGGAACGCCACAGCCTGTTCAGTGTGAATAAGATTTCAACTATTTCTTTCTTGTGGGGCATTATCCCCAGGGAGTGACTTTGGACAGACAAACGGGCAAATAGGGCTTGAGTGACGCAGCACTCATCACCAGTTCACCATCCCAAAAATCCCGTTCTGAGCTTTCATGGATGGGATGAAACTGTCCCTAAGGGGTCAGTTTACTTTGGTCAGTAGTTTTTTTTCTCATGCTTTTTTTGTTCCTTTGCTCTCACTGTTTTTTCTCCCAGGCCTCAATTTCGCTTTTTTTTTCTTCCCGCAATCCTTGAACCCAAATTATTCTTTGGGAACTTCCAACCTACCTACTTCCCTTCCACCACCCAACCCATCTATCTCCTCCATTCTACCCACCCCTCATTTGTGCTCCCCTCCATCGCCAAAGCTTAAGAATTGGGCAGAACTTACTACTTGGGTTTAGGGTTTAGGAAGCAAATTATTGAGCAAAGAGTGAGGAGCTTGCCATGGTTTTAGATTGCAACTTTTACGGTAACAATTTTTTTTCATGCAACTTGTAATTTTTTTATTTTTGTTATTGCCTTGTGTAAGATTATGAACCATGACGACGAGCTACAACTCATCGTCCTGGTTTTTTTTCAATGCACGTACTTTTGAAACCAAGACAACGAATGTAACTTGTTGTCCTAGCTTTTTTTATGTGTTGCAACATCCAAAACCACCACAACAAATGCTCCCTCATCGTGGTGGTTTTTTTCACATTCTAACTACTTCCAAAACCAAGATGACAAGTTGGGTTCATTGTCATGGTTTTTGTTGCATTGTGTAAGCTTTTCAACCAAGACAACAAGCTACAACTTGTCGTCCTAGTTTTTTTTAGTGCAAGTACTACATTTGTTATCCTAGTTTTTTTTCTTATGTTGCAACATCTGAAACCACCACAATGGGCATCAGGGCTCATCATCACGATTTTTTTTTCATTCCATCTACTTTCGAAACCATGTCAATAAGTTGTAACTTGTCATCTTGGTTTTTTTCATTACAAATACTTTTGAAACCAAGAGGACAAGCTAAGAACTATGTTCGTTGTTTTGGTTTTTTTTCTTGTGTTGGAACATTTTAAACTACCGTGGTCAACGTTGAATTCTTCGTCATCATTTTTTTCTTGTTCCATCTACTTTTTTTTATTGGACATTCTGAAACCACAACGATAGTCTCTAAGCTTGTTGTCTTGGTTTTTTTTGCATTATGCAAGCCTTTGAACCAAAATGACGAGTCGCAGTTCCTCATCCTACTTTTTTTTCATTGTAATTATTTTTGAAACTAAAACAATAAGCTACACTCATTGTCGTAGTTTTTTCTTTTGTGTTGCAACATTTGAAACCATGATGACGAATGCATTCGTCATAATGGTTTTCTTTTCCATTCTTGCCATTTCTAAGACCAAGACCACAAGTGTAGCTCTTTGTCCTATGTGTGTGTTTTTTTTCCACCTTTGAAATCATTGCGATGAGTGTTGCACTCATTGTGGTGGGTTTTTTTTCTCATGATTGGTAATTTGTTGCCATGGTCAATTATTCTCTGCTATTGCCACCTAAGTTCTTTTGAAAATTTCTTTATTGGTTCCTACAAAAAATTTGGTATTTCTTTCTTCAACGCATGCCTCTAAGGATAAGTGTTCTTCTTAGCTTTTATTGATACTTTGGAACTATTTTTGGGGTTTTTTTTTCTAGTGTTGGTAAAAGAATTAATAATTAATCAAATAGTGTTGGTCCTCTTTTTATTTTGGGTTTTTTGGGTTTTTTTGTTGGATGCACATTCGAAAGAAAATGAAAAAGGCAGCAACAAATCAAGAAGCCGTAACTAAACCTACAAATAGTTAAATTTGCTTCAAGTGAAAATATTGAAGAACAAGTGCAAGATAATGTTGATGGTGAGGAAACATTTATAGAAGTATATGTACACCAATTAATGTATTGATTTCCCTCTAAGTTTTCATAAGGTTATGCAATACCCCACATAGTGTAGAAAGATATGTGTGATTAACCCCAAAACATTTGTGGGATATCATACAAGGGTATTACAATTTAATTCCATACTTTTGGCCATGAGTAATACCCTTTGGATATATAGCTTACATGGAAAATGATTTAACCCATGGTGTTTTACAAAATACCCTAATTAGGGTATTTATTTCCCTTTAGGTTTTTGGTAAGGTTATACAATAATACGAAAATTATCAAAATATATGTGATTAACCACTAAGCATTTTCAAGATAGCTTGAAAGGGGTATTACAACTTCACTCCATCATTCTGGTCATAAACAATACCCTTTTGATAACATAGGCCAAAATGAATAAGCACATGGTGTTTTACATAATACCCCAATACAAATATTGCAATACCTTTCATAATGTCCAACCATAGTTGATTGGCCCCAAAACACTTCTTGGATACGCGAAAAAAGGTATTACACATTTTTGGATTACACAATGTTGGGTATTATAATTGAACCAGATCTATACAAGCAAAAAGAATTCATTGTTTTGTGCATTATTTGGAGTTTTAGATTTCACTACTAATCACATTTAGTTGTCATTAACAATTATTCATTGACACATAGTGGTTACTAAGTCATTCAAATATTACTTTAATGCATGTGTTGCAGTTTCTATTCTAATGCAAATTATGCATACTTCAATTTGATTTGGTGAAATGTGTAAAAGGTTAAATATAAATTAAAATTGAATCGCATATATATATTAAGTCCAAATATGGGTACAAGTGACAAACCTTTATTTATTCCCTAGTCTTCTTTTTACGGGTATCTAAACGTTCCATCATTGTTTTGTGTGAATTTTCATTTGGTTGATGGAGTTCCCAAACCCATCATCCACCTAGTGAAATAACATTCTTGGGTGCACACATTCGTTGATTCAAGCCAAATGAAAATGGTGAATGTTTGATCCAACTCCTCGAAAAAATGATGTTGCATGGTCACACAATTTGACATTTGCATGGTACATTCCACAGTGATTTAGGCGATTGTTTCATGCAAGTGGGCTAAGGTTCAATCCACGGGTGTGGATGATCTTTCGGCACATGGACATTATTAAAACAATTATCTTCATCCATGGCCATAAGCCCCCCAATGTCAACAATGTCGACCTCATTAACTGGATCTTAGTTGCAATCCTCATCATCAAGGTACCATCATCCAATTGTAAGTATGGCGGGTAAACAAACATGCATTTCAAACCACCATAATGAGACACAATTTGTGCCCCAATACTCAATGATATTATTTATTGTAAGGTTGATACACATCGATAGAATAATAATTTGATGTTTGCAAAAGTTGCTTTACAATGCCCATTCACAAGTGCAATTTGCATACTTGGTGAAAGGGGCATGAATCTTGTAAATAACACTAAGATGGTGTTGGCTTTGCACCCACCAAACATCATCACCATCACTCCTTTCAAAGGTAGGTGAGATCACATCGGTGTGTGGAATTCGACTAGCTTTGTCAACACTTGCCACCATAAATCATGCCATGACCTTGTTTTTTATGAACCCTTGCCTTTTCATATCGGCCTGGTGCATATAATATCGTGCCACATTGTGATTAACCTCCACACTAACTAGTCAATGTAACACCCCTTCGAATCCTTGGTGTCATGAAATAACCAATGTTTTAAAGCCCCGTGATAAAACTCTATGCAAGTTTGTGTCTCTTGATTTGAGTGTGAGACCCACAAAGCCTAACCATCCAAAGCTTTACATGGACATGCACAACGTCATACTTTCAACCCATGATGTACTTTGAATATGTGTGAAAAATGAACATGCATCCATGTAATGCATCCATAGCAAAAAGGTTTAAAATTATGTCATACTTGGAAAGGGGACCTTTTACTTATTGTGTTGGCAATAATAAGCCCAAAACATCTTGTCCAAACAACACCAAGTTGTAGGTTATTAAAACTTTCCACCACCATCTTCTTCTGTGTGCCTTGAAATCATCAATGGTTTCATTTGGGTTGATGGACATGAACATCACCATGTGGAGGTGATCAAATATTGCACGCTTGACCTTTGAATCTTTGATTTTTTCTATGGAACGCAAATGCCATGCTTTCAACACATGCCATGCACAAAGAAAAATTGGGACATGATTTCAACCCCACACACTCTTGCCGTGGTGCACCCAACATCAATGTGCTTACCATGGCCCTTACCAAGAACAATAAATATATTATGGAATCCCCATGCTAATGTACTACCAAAACATACAACAATGCGGAGCATCATCAACAATGAAATAAGATGGTCTCCAATTTAGCATATCGAGAAAATCTTAGCCCATAGGGCATTCAACCACTTCGCCAAGTCTTCACATGTTTGTCAATTCATGATAACCCAAACATTTGGCACCTATGTGCAATGAAAATCAAATGACATCAATGTGAATAAATGGTATTTCACATCGTTGCTGCTAAACGTGACATTCACATAAATAATCCCATCGTGACTGAATTGGAGCATGGCTTGAATCTGTGTATGTGTTTGGATCCTTATGGTGAAAAGGACATGAATACCATTCGCCTCACCTGCATCCTAGAAATAAAAAACATCATCAGGATAAGCACGAACCCATGACTGAATGGAAGGTGTCGGGTTTTTGTGCAAGTGTTGAGTTTTTCTACCCTTCTTGTGTTTTCAATCCAAGTAGACAATATTTTGGAGTTGTAGGGAATCATCATGGGTCATCCCCTCATTTGCATTCACCTGTGCCCACCAATTTTTTTGCATTTTGTCATAAATTTGCTTCATAGTGTACCCTAACTTTAATTAGGTCCATATAAATTCCTTCAACTTATGAGATACACATGGAACATATGTCGACATCTGTGATGTGGAACTTAGGGTCATATGCACCATGAATAGGATCTCCATTGGTTTGAGTATGGGTTCGATGGTAAAAAATGATTCCACTACATCTAGCTATGTGTAAAACCTCTTGATGGCAAAGTGGGCCAAACAACTACGCTTGATTTACCTCATGTGGTTAGGGTTTTCGCGATGGTCTTCTGGCCCATAATCACATTTATACCTATAAAACAAAGTTTCCACTCAATCAAATCAAAAGACACAAAACTGATTAACCTTTGAACTTGCAAAAATGACCAATGGAAAGGGGTTATAAGTTTTGAAATCATACCAAGAATGTCCAAGACGATTCTTTACCATTGGTTTTTTTTACATATTATTGAAGGGACAATTTCTTGGAGATGTTCCATTCAACTACAATTTGCATATCCCTTCGTTCACCCTACAAAATTTCATAAACACGAACATGAAGGATGTATGCAGTTTCAATTACCACCTTGTTTTGGCCTCCATGCCTAAACCCATATTTCCACACCAAGTCCACATTCGAAAGGTGATTTTGCCAGGTTTTGGATCTTGATGGATTGGAACAATGGAATTTGCCCCATGATTTGAATTGTCAAAAAAATAACCATGTAGTAGGAGTCCCCGACTTGTGAAAACCCATGGAATACCTTCACAAGTTTACAATTTATAATAAACTTAATCAACAAAACCCCTAAACCTTACAAGTGAACCTCACCACAACCCATAAACAAGCAATAGTTTACAAATGGGAAAGAACATTATTTGACTATCTTATGGTTATCTAGACTTGCACAAAAAAAAAATCTCTATCCTTTAAAAGATAATCAATTGAATATATGTAGGGCTTTCAATCTACATGTGCAATACCCACATGCAATTGATACTTCCATGACCTTCCATGTGCAAAGGGGAACAAAATACCTTGAGTCAAATAAAATAAAATAAAATAACTAATTAAACTTTAATTTGAAAAAAAAAACGAATAAAAGCCATGGTGTGTTTCTTACTTCTTACTTTGGTATTTGCTTGTGAGCCTTTCTATATTCTCTTTGAGAGAAAAAGAAAAGGCACATATATTGTGGCATTATGTGCAAATGCCAAATCCCCCCCAAAATCCATATTAGATTTAAAAGGTGCAAAAAGTCATAAATATTTGTTGTTTCCATAACCCAAAATTCTAAAACCTTGGTGCTAACATAAATAATTGTTAAATCTAAACCACATTGCTTAAGTACATCATTAAACGAGCAAATCAATTTGTTTTATCTAAGCCCTATTGTTTGATCTAAGCCCCCATGTGTACATCATGCATTAAATGTGTTAGCTTTGCAATACCCGCCCATTATGGAAACTCCTAGAGCTTGCAATACCTTAATTGGGGGGTTTCACATACTCTATATTTTCAAAAGATTTTGTAATACCCTCAAAACACATAAAAATTGCATGTTTACAACCAATGCCTATTTATAATACCCTTACACATGGGGATGACAATTACTTTAGTCCTTCCCTTATGAATTTGCTCAATGAACACCAAGTTCCATGCAATACCTTCGTTTTATTCTTTCCTTATTGTTTTCAACCATTAAGGGGTGTATTGGAGTGCGAACTAGGTAGGTAGCTATAGCCATGTAAGTGGGGTTTAATAGGTACATACCTAAAGTGTTGGGAGGTAGAAAAATACATGGGGGGTGGGAAAGTGGGTGCGGATGAAAGTAGCACATTTTAAACTTATAGGTGAGTAGGTAGATGGGGAAGAATCTACTTCTAATTTAAATATATAGGTGAGTAGGTAAATGGGAAAAATCTACTTTTAATCTAGATATATAGTTGAACAAGTCAATGGGGGACAATCGGGGGGTAATAGGTGGGTAGGTGGGAAAAGTCTCAAAAACAAAAACAAATCTTTAATAAATTGGTTTGGGGGTGAGGTGGGGCTCCATAAAATATCTTTTGAAATTTGGAAGGGTATTGCATAGCCTTAGCAAAACCTGAAAAGTAATCATTACCCACATCATTTTGCAATAATATCATAAACCATGAAAGAAAACATTTATATATATATATATATATATATATTCCATGTTCATTATATGATGCCAGACATGTTGATTCAAGAAAATGAAGGGATTGCAAAATTATTCACATTGATGTTAAAAGGCTCATCTGAACAAAGTTATGGAGGTTACAATACTTGCATCATCTTGGGATATTTGCATTCATTTTGAAACTTGGAGGGGTATTGCATAGCCATAAAAAAACTTAAAATCCCAAGCAAGACCCTTCTTAATTCATCATTCCAATAATTCATCATTTGCTATTCCATTTTTGTTTGCAACTAGGATGTAAAGATGAATCTTTTGAGGAAGAGGGCTACACAACAACAATGTACAAAAAACACCCTGACATGTTTCATACAGGAATGGGTTGCTCTAAATGCAAGTACTGAATGAGACCCTAAGGTTGTCATGTTTCATGCAATGGTTCCCAAGAGAAGCCAATAACAACATAGACATCAATGGTGCATTTTTCTTTTGTCCTTTGACATGTGTTTTGTTTTTCTATCTCCAAAACTTGCTTTCATACAGTTGAGGATAGATTTCCTCCTACAGGTATGGATGCACCTTTTTTTTTAAAATTTGGTAGTTATCGATGCTAGAGGTCTGCAAGCATCCAACATGACACAATCTTTAGGTTTATCTTGGAGGTGACTCCATTCCTTGGGGATCCAAAACCTGTAGTTGCTTTTATTCGAGACAAAGTTATAGTTGATTGCTAGGCCATATATTCATTCATTTCACATCACACATTCTACCTTCATTTGTTTTTGCTTCAGTTTGATTTAATTTGTTGGCCCATTCTCAAGTATGGCATGAAAAATTTGTCTTTTCACATTTGCTTTTTATTTTATTTTATTTTCAACACCATATCCAGCAATAAACTTCCAATATTTATGCAATCTCCTTTCTTTTCAATATTAAATTCAAGTTGCATTACATTGTTGTTCATGCCTATGATAACTAGAATACAATTTAGTGACAATTAATGGGAAGTAATCACAAGGGTTTAGAGTTTATCCATGTAAACTTAATCGTTAGTGTTCTTTGCAACTCTTTTTTAGTCACAAATTGCAATTAAAAAAAATTACATTCTCTTTTTTCTAGTCCCCCTCGCCCCACTCATTCATTTTGTGTGGAAAAAAAAACTCCCAAATGCTTTGGAAATTGTATGAACAGAAATTCAGCCTAAGTGTACCCTAGGCCCCACATAAAAAGGCCTTCAAAACCCATACTCAAACAAAAAAAACCAGAAAAGACCCACAACCTACCAACTTGGATTTTCAAAATTCCAACCATTTCCATGACATCTAGGGTGCAATGTAGAGGGATAACCGGCAATTAGTTACATGCTAGCCAAATCATTTGCTCAAAAAGTTGATCCAAATTCTAGCGAAATGAAACAGCAGTTATGGGAAAAAAACAAGGAACCGCCCAATATTGAAATGTTCACCAAGTGTTACTCTGGACAGTGAGTTCTTTTTTTGGGGGGATAAATTTGTCAAACATTTCTGATTAGAGTTTCAACACAACTCAACTGATTTTGCCAGGTATTTGGTGCAGAGCATTAAATTTTTTGTAAGATTTTATTTTCCTAGTGGAATGGTACACACTATTCAGTGTGAAAAAGATTTTCGGTATTTCTTGTTTGGTGGGGCAGTATCCCTGGGGGGTGACTTTAGACAGACGAAGAGACAATTAGCGAAAAAAGAAGCAAATTGCCTGCAATGAAGACCTTTTGCTTATTTAAGCTCTTCCCTATTGCATTGCACCTTGGAAAAGCCTGTTTAACAGTACATATGAGCCTATAAGTCAACTATGTAATTGTCGTCAAATGGATCTCTCTGGTCCGATTATTGACGTTAAATTAAAAGAAAGAAAGAAAGAAGAGCCTAAAACTTCGCAAACCCTCAAATTGTTTTTCACTGTGCAGGCCCACATTTATCATTCTCCACAAGTGATACTATGGAAATGAATTGTAGCAACCTTCTTTTATGCCTTCCAATTTTGATGAATGGATCTTGATATGTTTTTACCAGTTTGTGTAAGCACCTTCATCCCCACATCTCCACCATGATCTTCAAAATATGCACATTTGCTTTGATACCCATAGGTCCAATAGAAGTATCCATGTGGTCTTTTTTATGAAACCTATCAAAAAATATTTTTCTTTAAAATTCTACGAGATCCTTCCCATTTGTGGTTCTCTATTCAAAGCCAATCAAGGGTTCATTATCATTCAATCTACTCAACATGACTTGCTATGTTGAAGCAAGCTTTTGCAACATACTGATGTTATGCATATCCTTCATACAGATGACAAAGTATATTATTTACCATTGGAACAAATTGCTTTTGAAAAAATAATGGCATGACTCACTTGCTCTAACGGCGTCAAAATATGTCAAGGTTATGCAATTCCTTATCCAAAAATAGTTTAATACTTTCCTCTTTTTTAAATGATGATACAAAGTTTAATTTATGAATGATATATTGTAAAAACTCAGCAGAGATGACCGATGTCAGTCTGTGAAGTTTTTGAAATAATTAGGAGCGGTGGTTATTTCATTCTGTATTTTTTTCCCCCCAAAAGCCCATTCTAACAGTTATGGAAAAAAAATCAAGGACCCACCCAATATTGAAAAGCTCACCAAGTGTTACTGTGGACAGTGAGTTCATTTTTTTGGGGGACAAATTTGTCAAACATTTCTCATTACCGTTTCAACAACTCAATTGATTTTGTCAGAGCTTTGATGCAAAACATTAATTTTTTGGTAAGATTTTATTTTGTTGGTGGAACAGTACACCCCATTCCGTGTGAATAATATTTCAACTATTTCTTTCTTGTTTCGTGGGGCATTGTCCCTAGGGAGTGAGTGACTTCAAACGGACAAATGGGCAATTAGGGAAAAATGAAGCAAACATTTGTTTTGTACTATCTGCAATGAAGATCCTGTGCTTATTTAAGGTTTTCCCTATTGCATTTGCAGCTTGGAAAAGCCTGTTTGAGAGTACATATGAGCCTAAAAAGTCGCAAGCCCTCAAGTTGTGTTTGAATGTGCAGGCTTGAGGTGGGTACGCCACAGACATCAATAGCACAGGTGACAAGCGTCACTAACCTGTCACACCTACCTACACTAATATATGCTAGAGGGAAGTCCCTAGGTATGGCCAGTGGGTACTGTCGATGAATATCACTAGGTTAATTTTCTTCGTCAGCAGGTTAGTCTGCAGTTGGAACAGTTTTTTTCTGCAGCACGTCAGTGTGCAGTTGGAATAGTTGACAAAAGCAGCAACTGGCGAAGTATGGAGTTGTGCACTCATAATGTACTAGAGAAAACAACCCTTAATGTGGGTCTGGCATATACCTCTGTCGCGCAGTCGCCATAAAATCATAGAGTTCTGCAGTATCGTAAGCTAGAGGAAAGTCCCGAGATGAATGACCTCGCTTTTTTGTGCTGACTCATGAAGTACTGCACCATGCTACAAGGGCCACTTGCATCCTGTATTCTGTAACTTAAAATTGGGTTCTCTATAGAACCATGTTGTCTAGTGGGCTAGCATTAACTATAATTTTTGTCAAAGTTGGTGAACCTGACATTGTTGTCATCAATCCCCTTGCATATACACTTGGACAGCTTGTTCACCCGACTCTTGTGAATTGTAGAGTTCCTTCCCTTTGGCCCAGCTATATAGATCAAAGGAGGACAACATTTGCCAAAGCATATGGGATAAAGGTAGGGTGCTATAGGGAACTCTTTGGGGAATAGGTCAGAAACTTGGGAACGCTTTGCTTTGACCACCCCCCACCCCCCAAACCTAAAAAATGGAAAGGCAACTGTGAACCGTCCAACCGGAAAGTGAACAGTGGATAGTCCACTCTCCAAACCAAAGTTCAAACACAACTTCAAAAAACAAAACCCTCCCTCGGACCCACAAGAATAAAAGGGCCATTTAGGGCTTGAGTGACCCAGCCCCCACCAGTGCACCATCCATCGAAATTGCTTGAGAAAAACACAAATTTCCCAATTTTTTTATTGAAAAGGGAACAATTCGCCTGAAAAACGCTCGTGCTTAGTGCGCAGGTAGTCTTCATCGCTCAAGCGCAGTATTGTTCTCAACTGTGTATTCTTGTCAATTTTGTGATATCAAAAATTTGGCGAATTTTCCAGAAAAAATAAAAATAAAAATAAAAATTACCAATGCTTTTTTGTTCAAATTTGTGAAGTAGGTTTGTTGGTAATCATGCACAAGAGGCTTTAGCCAAATTGGGCTAGCATCCGGGGGGAGTTGGGGGGGGGGGGAGCTTATTGGATCATGTTTTAAAAATATAATGCTTTTTTTCCTTCCATAATGTGGCAACTTTTAATATAAAAAACATATTTTTCCAATCTTTTTGTTAAATATTTTTTGTTGCAATTGGTCCATGCAATTTTGTGTTCCAATTTTCATTAAAACCCAATGCAATTGGGGATAGATTTCTTCCCACAATTATGGATGCATCTTTTTTTTTAAAGTTTGGCAATTACCCATGTTGGAGGTGTGTAAGTATCCATCATAACACAACCTTTAGGTCTATTTTGGAGGACGATTTCATTTTCTCAAGATCTAGAGCTCGTATTCACTTTTGTTCAATCAAAGAGGCAGGGTTATAGTTGATTGCTAGGCCATGTATTCATTCATTTCACATCACACATTCTACTCTCATTTCAGTGTTGTGTTTTTGTTTCAGTTTGATTCAACTTTCAGCATTTAATTTTTTCATGTGTGAATGTGGACATGGGTTAAATGTATTTGGCATGCATCTTGCACATTGTCCATTTGTAAGTTAATAGATAAAACACATGACACCATTAAAAATGTCATGTATGCCCTCGCTTGAAAAAATGAACACGATGTATGGAAAGAACACCAGTATTGGCACCTTTACATCAAGAATTTCATTATGAATCGATCTTTACATGACTCGTGAAGATTAAGTCTTTGTTACCAATGTGATAGTTACAAACTTGACACAAGAGACAAAAGATAATGGTTATGAGTGTCATTAATTGACTAGGAGGTGCAGTTGCAAAACTTAATGCCATTGTTAAAATCTGCAAATATAGAAGGATTCATGAAAAGCATCATTTTATTCCAATGACCATGGAGGTGCATGACGCACTTTGGCATGATATAGATTGTTTCATTAATGAATGTGCTCATCTTTTCCACAATAGATGATCAAAAGGTCATTTATTTTTGTCTTTTTACATTCAATTTTTCAAGAAACATTTTAATATTATTTTTCAACATGTTTAGCCTCTGTTACATAAAAAAAGATTGGTTGGAGGAGATGCTTGTTTTAGGCTTCCTATTACTATTAGATGTCATAATTTGCATGTAGGTGACATGAAAAAGGATGTGGGTGACATAGTTTCCTGCCAAGAGGGACTAAACCTCTCTCCTTTTTTTTGGGTCTTGCAGGTTGTGTATCGTTTGGCATTTCTTCTGCCTTCTCGTTTGTCTTGTGCATGATGGTTCCAACCATGGATTTTTATTGGATTTTTTATCAAATAAAAAAGAACCCACTATACTTGGGATTAATCAACATTTATATATTATCAATTTAAACATTTCATAATTAAATATAATTCGTACTTTTCTCAAAAAATTCAAATATTATGATACACATGTTCCTACTTATTTATATCATTAATTTATAAGTTGTAAGAAAATTGTCATCATTAATTTGAATAGGACAATTTCAGGTTTCATAAATTGTCCCTTGGACAATTCCAAACTAGAATTTAGCCCATTTTCAAATGTGGCATGAAAAATTTGTCTTTGCACATTTGTTTTAATTAATTTATTTTTTCAACACCATATTTAGGAATACACTTCCAATATTTATGCAATCCCATTTCTTTTCAATATTAAATTCAAGTTGCATTACATTGTTGTTAATGCCTATGATAACTAGAATACAATTTAGTGACAAACAATGGGAAGTAATCACAAGGGCTATATAATTGATCCTCAAATAAGAATGTAGGTATTCACTTATTATATATTTCATTTGTTGATTATGTTGACATCACAATGAGGTTAGCATTTGTGAATATATGTTACATGTGTAGACTTATGCAATCCACGTAATTTTAATTGTTAATGTTCTTTGCAACTCTTTCATAAATTGCAATAATAAAAATTGCATTTTTCTTTTTCTAGTCCCCCTCCCCCCATTAATTCTTTTTGTGCGAGAAAACAACTCCCAAATGCTTTGGAAATTGTATCAACAGAAATTCATCCTCAGTGCACCCCACGCCCCACATTAAAAAAAACCCATCTAAAACAAAAACAAAACGAGAAAAGACCCACAACCTACCAACTTGGATTTTCAAAAATCTTACCATTTTCATCACATCTAGGGTGCATTCTAGAGGGATAAGCCGCAATTAGTTACATGCTACCCAAGTCATTTGCTCAAAAAGTTGATTCAAATTCTAGAGAAATGAACCACCAGTTATGGAAAAGAAATCAAGGAATCGCCCAATATTGAAATGTTCACCAAGTGTTACTGTGGACAATGAGTTTTTCTTTTTTGGGGACAAATTTGTCAAATAGTTTTCATTAGAGTTTCAACAACTCAACTAATTTTGTCAGGTATTTGGTGCAGAACATTAAATTTTTTGTAAGATTTTATTTTGCTAGTGGAATGGTACACCCCGTCAGTGTCAAAAAGAATTCCCCTATTTCTTGTTTGGTGGGGCATTATCCCTAGGGGGTGACTTTAGATGGACAAATGGGCAATTACCGGAAAATTTTGGTAAGATTTCAACTATTTCTTTTTTGTTTCGTTTGGCAGAAAAAAAAAGAAAAAAAAAAACCCTGGTATTAACCTTGGGCAGCCCGCCGAAAAAGGGCGGGAAAAAAAAAAACCCTGGTATTAACGCTGGGCAGCCCGCCGGAAAAGGGAGGAAAAAAATAATGATAAAAAAACCCTGGTATTAATCCTGGGCAGCCCGCCGGAAAAGGGTGGGAAAAAAAAAAGAAAAAAAAAGACCTTGGTATTAACCTTGGGCAGCGCCATTTGAAATATACAGAGAGCTCCTGTTCGTCTGTCTGTCGACATCCTGAAACCTAGAATCGGGACCTCAACAGACGAACAGACGCACAGACAATGCAATTAATGTAATAGATTGTCCCTAGGGAGTGAGTGACTTTAGACAGACAAATGGGCAATTAGGGAAAAATGAAGCAAACATTTGTTTTGTACTATCTGCAATGAAGATCCTGTGCTTATTTAAGGTTTTCCCTATTGCATTGCAGCTTGGAAAAGCCTGTTTGCGAGTACGTATGAACCTAAAAAGTCGCAAGCCCTCAAGTTGTGTTTGAATGTGCAGGCTTGAGGTGGGTACACCACAGACATCAATCGCACAGGTGACAAACGTCACTAACCTGTCACACCTACCTACACTAATATATGCTAGAGGGAAGTCCCTAGGTATGGCCAGTGGGTACTGTCGATGAATATCACTAGGTTAATTTTCTTCGTCAGCAGGTTAGTCTGCAGTTGGAATAGTTGATGATAGTAGCAACTGGCGAAGCATGCAGTTGTGCACTTGTAATGTACAGGTTAGTCTGCAGTTGGAATAGTTGATGATAGTAGCAACTGGCGAAACATGGAGTTGTGCACTTGTAACGTACGAGAGAAAACAGCCCTTGATGTGGGTCTGGTGTATACCTCCGCCGCGCAGTTGTCATAAAATCATGGAGTTCTACAATATTGTAAGCTAGAGGAAAGTCTTCAGATCAATAACCGCGCTTTTTTGTGCTGACTCAGGAGTAGTGCACCATCGTAGTTAATGCTAGCCGAGTGGACAACATGCTTCTACAGAGAACCCAACTTTAAGTTAAAGAATACAAGATGAACCTGGCATTTTTGTCATCAATCCCCTTGTATGCACACTTGGACGGCTTGTTAACCTGGCAAAACAAGAAGAGTACTATGTGTCATCCAACTGGCAAGTTTCTGTCTCCCACACTTGTTATGTTGAACTCAAATGAAACTATGGAAGCTGTGAGAATAGAAGGTTCTATTTTGAAGTCCAGAGTTCCTCCCCTTTGGCCCACCTATCTATTATACAATTCCGCTCAGTCCTTACCATCTCAGTCCTTACCATTGAATGGTCCTCCACTCAGTAACTTTGTGGACAGGGGCCTGGGAGAGTGGGAGTGGCTGGGGCCTGGGAGTACCCACGGCGGGTGACTGACCGGCCTGGCACTCTTTGGGGCCTGAGAAATTTTAGGATATGGTTTTCAGGACATGGTTTTCAGGACTCGGGATCTCAACTTTGGGGCCTGGGAAATTTTAGGATATGGTTCAGGACATGGTTTTCGGGACTTGGGATCTCAACTTTGGGGCCTGGGAAATTTTAGGATATGGTTTTCAGGACATGGTTTCCAGGACTTGGGATCTCAACTTTGGGGCCTGGATTTTCACACTCGCGGTTTCCAAGACCGAGAAATTTAAGGATATGGTTTTCAGGACATGGTTTTCAGGACTTGGGATCTCAACTTTGGGGCCTGGATTTTCACACTCGCGGTTTCCAAGACCGAGAAATTTAAGGATATGGTTTTCAGGACATGGTTTTCAGGACTTGGGATCTCAACTTTGGGGCCTGGATTTTCACACTCGCGGTTTCCAAGACCAAAACCTCAAAACTTTCAGGACGTGATTTTCAGGATATGGGATCTCAATTTTGGGACCTGGATTTCACACAGGGGCTTCACAGTGGCCTTCGGCTGGGGCCTGGGAGTACCAAAATGGTCCTCCAAAATGGTAGTTTTGAATGGCACTTTGTTACACACAGCCGATCACTTTGTGTAACACGCCCAAAAACCTACCTACTTTGGTTTTGGCTCCCTCCCTCTTTCCCCATTCACTACAACTAGGTACAACTTTGGTTTTGGCTCCCTCCCTCTTTCCCCATTCGCTACAACTAGGTACAACTAAGCATTCGAGGTGGCTGAACTGGCCGAAGGTCATGGGCACCCACGGGGGACTTCACAATGGCCTTCGGCCACGGGCACCCACTATTATAGATGAATGGAGGTCAACATTTGCCAAAGCATGTGGGATAAAAGTAAGGTGTTATTGGGAACTCTTTGGGGAATAGGTCAGAAACTTGGGAACTCTTTGCTTTCACACACCCCCCCCCCCCCCACCAAACAAAAAAATAAAAATGGAAAGCCAACTATCAACTGTCCAAAAGGAAAGTGAACGCTGGACAGTCCAGTCTCCACACCAAAGTTCAAACACAACTTGAAAATTAAAAACCACCCTACTGGGCACCCACAAGAATAAAATGGAGGCCCCTTCACTCCATGACACTCCTTCACTTTTCATTGGTTGCATGGAAATTCTATTCCTAAGATTGGCTGCCACTATTTTTGGCCTCGATTAATAGCACTTCCTAAGAACACCCTACCTGTTATGTCTTTTGATGTGAAAACTTAGCATGTGTCATGAAAACATATTTCCATATCAAGAATGTTTGACCTAGAGTGAAGTTTGTGTAATGATTCGGATTTGCACAAAAGGAGCCTAGTGTGATTTTTTGTTGAGGTGGGCTAACTCGGAGCTAATTTTCAACAATATATTCATATGCATTTCATTGGGCTGGTGCAGTATGACAAGAGAGGCTGTTAGGATCATTCAAGTACCAAGGCTTCTTTTGCAATTTGATAGAACTTGTACATATGTGTCTTGCACAATAGGTTCTCTCATCCCTAACTCACTGTGTCTTGCAATATCAATGTGCATGCACCTTGTTAAGGTGCTATTGAATGGACGGTGTTATTGCGCCAAGAATTCAAGTTCATGTATTGAACTACAAAGTCAAGACATGAACTACGTTTGAGGCTTTGGAGACATGGGTTACACCTTAGCTTCCTTGAAATATTGAAATAAATCTGCTTCACCTTAACTCACTAATAACACCTAGTGAACTAGGTCTTTCCATACTAATAATTTCTCCCTTCTCTACAAGGACAGCTGAAAAATTCCATGGTGCAGCATGCTGAAAAAAATCACTCTAAACACGAAAAAAAATGGCTATTACATGAAAATTCCATGTGCCAAAGTGGTGGATAATACTGAAAAAACCAATCTAAACACAAAACATCATCGGTGCACCATTGAAGTTTGATTGGATGGGGGGAAGTAAATTTGTTGAGGATCTTGGCTGATTTTTTTGGGTGTGCATTTGACACGGTATTCAGAGCTCAAGTTTGGGTTCGGATCCTTTGTAGAAAGTGTAAAACATGCAACAAGAAGAAGATGTGTTTGTAAACTCAAAGTCATATTCAGCACAACGCTTATTTCGTATCTTGTCCATCCCTTATTTTCCCCTCACCCCCAATTTGTTGATATCCATAAAGTTCATAAATTTTGTAAAAAAGATTTGACCAACCACTACAGGGCTCTTTACACTAGAGGGCTTGGGCCATGGCCTATAGGACCTCGTGAAACCTCTCTTTTTGGATGATACCATTGGAAAACACATGGGCTATGGCTCTAGGGCCTTTGTTCATAACGTAAACCGAATTTGGACCAAAAGAATGGACCCTGTCCATATTTTCCCAAAAAATTGATTTTGTTAAAAAAAAGTTTGAAAATGTGGCTGGCTTAACTTTTCATTCATCTTTTTATTTATTTTAAATTCTCTTTTTAGCTTTCCTCTTTAGTTTTCTTCTTTTTCATTCTATTTTTAAAATATTTTTTCTTTTCTTTTGCACCTTTCATAAACAATCATGCATCACGGATGAAAGAAAGAAGCAAATACTTGTTGAGATTGCTATGTATTGGTGTCTATGTATATTAACTCAACAAATGTTAAGCCCACATCTCTTGAATTTTTTGATTTCACCTTTGTGATTGTGAATAATCTCCATGATCCATGGCTGGACAAAAATATGGAAAACATTTAGCAATAGACTACACTATCCACAAACGAGTCTAATGTAACAAGCTTCAATAATTTTAAGAGCATCAAAATGATGATTATGAGAAAAAAAATGATCCCTTTTCATTATGGCGTTTACGGTGTAAGGGGTAATAATTGGGGGGGGGGGGCACCAAAATTCCTTCCATTTTTACTACTCAAAAAAAGAAAAAATACATATAATCTTTTTTTCTCTTATAATGTTTGAGCAAATAGGAATTTTGTGGAGGGAACACCAAAAATTCCCCCATTTTTGCTATTAAAAAAATTAGAAATAGTAGTTATGCTTAAGCATTAAAGGCAGCAAATTTATAGGGGAACTTCCAAAACTTCCCCCCAATTTTACTTATAATTTTTAAAATGTATATATATATGAATTTTTTATGATCATGTTTACATTGTAAGGGAAAAATAAATTGGGGAGGGGGTTGGGGGAAGGGACATCAAAAAGTCCATCCCATTTTACCTTTCAAAAAAATAAGAAGCAAAAAATGATCCCAATTTATTCTTGCTTTAGGCCTCGAGGGGTAGCAATTTTGTGGTGATAGCCATTCAAAATTCCCTTCAACATTATTTCTCATTTAAGAAAATAATTATTTTTTTAAGGACTTAGAGGGAAACGATTTAATGAGGAGTCACCAAAAATTCCCTCCAATTTTATCTTTTAAAAATTTAATACAAAAATCAAGAAAATATCATAAATCGACAACTAATATTATTTTGGAACCCATGGGCCTTCACTATTTTCATTAGGCCCACCTCTTTGAGATAGGCTTAAAAAAATACCCCGAGGGCCCAAATAACATTATCCACAACTATCCATGTGCGATTCCAATAATTGTTTTCATCAACATCATTTGTTTGCGCTTGGGCCCTAAACTAACCTAGTGTAAGCCCAACTAACCAACCTTGAGAGTTTGGGCCAATGAGAGATCTATGTGGTCCTCGGCCCAAGCCCTTTAGTGTCACCCCGCCCCTAAAATTGAACATGAAATTGATGTGATTATTGTTTAATGCAATTTTGTAGGGTGTGTTAACATGCAAAAGAGGATCACTTCTTTCAAGATTTGTCTTAGGCCTCCTAGTTAAGACTAAGATTTTTTTGACATTTGTCAAAATGTGAAAACATTTGATCTTAATTGTGGCATCCAATGCAGATTAATTTACAAGTTTAGTGCTCACCTAAGGTTTTGACCCCCAATTGAACCCCTAATGAACAACTTCATCCTTGTCTAGGGCATTTTATGAATAACCTTATTGGGTTCAATATGTCCTCCTCCTTTACATCTTTAGACATGGTTAGAGAGTTTTAGGTAACTAATGATTTGGGTGCCCAAACTTGAAGTAAACCAATATATGTCTATAAAATAACAGATATCATATTGTATCCTCTTATTTTGGATAGAATTGTCCATCCACAACACATCCCCTCAGCCACAATTAGGGGCCATATCCCAATAGAGTTAACTTCATGTGCAAACACAGAATAGATCAGTTCTCTGGCTCTTGGCAACAATAGTTGTGTGGTAAGGGTAATCATGCCCATAATAAAAAATAGGCTGATTATTGATCAGGGCAAAAGGTTAGGGTGAGGCATGTTTGTGGTGAATTAAAAAAGGATCACCCTTTCATGGCTAAACATGGGTTGACCCCAAAAAAAAAGTTTTGAATTCTTTATGGGGTTTCCCAGGTAATGAATTTTGGTGTTCAGTAATAGGGTAAAAGTCGCCCATTTGGACAAACATTGTGCCGGCTATTGGAATAACAAAGTGTTTGCGAGAATATTGTCTTCATTTGGGTACCCATTAGCCTCCACTTAAAACACCAAAATGTTTGTTTCATAGTATAAGTTAACACAAAGGAATTTCATTTTTATTTTTTTTTGCACCCCATTAACATAAATGACTATTTGGTAATGGGGGTTGTTTAATACGATTATAAGCAATTTAAGGGTGAATACAGACTGAGGGTCCAAGGCCAAAAAGTGGCAAATTGAAGCTAACCTACATGACACTTGTTTTGGAGGGAAAATCAATTGGTTTGGACAAGAAACAGTGCTAAAAGGAGAGCTCTTGATTTGGAGAACTAAAAATCAAGCTAGGGACCAAGGTACAATCCAACTCAAGAACTCGATTTGCTTCAAATAAGTCCAAATTGGTTCATAGGAAATTGGACCCTAGACCCTGAATCTAAAGTGGGCCTAAGGTACATGAACACAAACAATCTTGCAGACCTTCTACCACCACGGTAGCTAACTACTTTAACTATTTTTTTCATCCTCGGGTTGTGACAACCATTAAGTTAACTATGCCTATAAGGTCCAGCCTCTAACCACCACTATAGTCAACTAACTATTGTGAGCTCAGTGATCATACACCACTAAAGTTAACTAGCCTTGGATGGCGAACACCTTTTATTGAACTTATACAATCTCTTCAGACACGAGAATTGTCATTGTCATCGTCAATGTCTTCTTCTTCCTTCTCTTCTTCTTCGCCTCCATCATATAGCACCATTACTGGCCGCTTTGGAATGTTGTTTTCCCAATTCATTTTCTTGTCAAGCGAAGCCACTTTGGCCGCGTTCGTTGGGATGAGGTGCTTGTTGATCTTGAGGAACATATTGATTTCTACCAAGCTGGCACGCAACGACGATCGTTTTGGAGCCAGGACATTTGACAGGCTGCCTAGGTCACATTCGAGTCCACTCGAAGATGGCTTCTTGGCCAAGATCACCAGAGCAGCATGCATGAAACATGGCATGCTTGTTTGACGAGCCCACCACTTGCACAGCTCGGCTGATTCTGGCCATAACTCGATATTGGTTTCAGCGCCAATTCCTTTGAGGATTTGAACTCTGGCGTTCACCATCTGTGCCGTCGTCTCGAAACGCTCGTCATTCCTATTAACGTCCTTCTTGTCATCATCAGCCACAATATCAAGAGTTGCTAGCAATAACTCTAATGTCTTGACGCGCTTTGCCGGTTTCCCAAGTCGCCGAGCTGGGGTGCTCCCTGCCATTTGATGCTTCTTGAGCACAATCGGCGCTGCAACAGTCTTCGCTAAACATTTGATTTTGTTCCATATGAACTGGTTCACGAACACAAAATGCTGCTTTTATAGGCTCTCTTGTGTCCAGCCAACAGGAATATCAAGCCTATCAATGTTAGTCGCATTGATCAACTTCGCTAAGATCTTTCCAGACGTCATCATTTTTAGTGGTAGAAGGTCTGCAATCTTGTGTGCACAAAGTTGTCCTAAAACATAATACCTATGAAGGTCATTTTGTTGGAAGGAATATCACAAAAATGATACTATGGGAAGGGTACTCATTGGTCAACATTTTGTAAGGATGCAATTCAATATTGCAAAACTTGTGATGTGTGCCAAATGTTTGTAAACAAATTTGTGGTTCATGTTCTTTCAATAGATGACAAATATGTATTTTTTATTAATCTTTGTGATTAAATTTTAGTCACAAACAACATTTGCAACTAAAATAACTTTAGTTGCTTAAGACAAGTCGCATGCAATAAATTATTCACAAATGACAAAAAGTATTGGATGAAAATTTTAAAACTTAATAAATACAAATTCATCTTTTGACTCCATTATATACGTATTGCCACATGTGACTAAAATGCAATTATTTTATTCACAATCAAAGACTAATGATGTGTTACCATGTGTTCCAATATTTGATTATTCTAAATATAATATTTATTATTATTTTGAAATGATCTAGGACATTCAACTCAAATGTTTGGATGATCTTATATTGTGGCATTGGGTTCAATATAAATATGCTAGGTTGCACTTCTAAAAAATATCAATACTAGGTTGGTAGGTACTTAAATAGGTACACAAGTAGGTGTTTATAGACTTATGTTACATATTTACCTATTTAGATAAAAAGGTAGGTAGGTAAGTTCTACCTTCTTAAGCTAAATACCTATTCATATAGGTAGGTACATATGTTGACCTAGGTCAGTACATCAAACTAAATACCTACTTAGCTAAATAGATGAATAAGTTTTAAAAGTAAATATTTTAGAATTATGCATTATTTTATTTTATTTTTTAGGTTAAGCCATTTGATTGGTGAATCCATGTGCACAAATTTCTAAATGTGAAATTGAATGATCACAGCCCTTGTTTCTATAATGTTCAAAATAAAAACGGAAAACAAACAATATGGAATACATTTTTTGAAGTTACAATTTCTTCACAAACTAAATTATAATTCCAAAAGTTTCCTCATGCTTTATTTTCTTAGTTTTTATATTTCTAAATAATTCAAGTACATGGTTCATTAAATAATTTACTTAATAAGGAATAAATTTACATATATTTGAACTATAAACTAAAAAAGTTAAGTATTCATTATCAATTATTTAAATAAATATTAATTCCTTAATATTTAACAAACTAGCTATCTAACTTTTCTACATTGTTAATACATAATTCATAAGTAATTAACTAACTTAAAATTTTAAAATATTTTATTATGTTTAAAAGTCTTTTTGAAATATAGACGATATAAAATTAATTTAATTATTAAAATGTTAAAAAATAACTATTTTAAATATTTATTTTCAAATTATAAATAATGAATTAACAATTGTTACTAGAAAGTAGATTAATACACAAGGTTTTTTTATAAAAATTAAACTAATACATTAAATACTATATAAATAAATCTATTATTGTAAAAACTTTTATATGTGAATTTTTTTTTCGTTTGATAATTATTCACTATAAATACAATAATTTGCTAAACAAAACATTAATTTTATAAGTACTTAATAATTACTATAAAATAGTTATCAAAGATGATTAATTAAAGAAATTGAAGTTTTAAAATGTAAATACAATATGATAATTCCTGAATTTAAAAATCATTAAAACAATTATTTTCACTATAAATTTCCCAAAATTTCAATCAGCTTTGAAGTTATAAATTACAAATAGCGAATAATTATGTTCAATTAGAAAATAATTATGCACATACTAGGTAATTATTATCTGAAGTAATTACAATGATTTAATATATAACATTAATGACATTAATTGATTTCTATTACATAAGAATATATAATATATAATATAAAAATCTATGTCATAATAATAACTACTTTGTGTACCTTATAATCAATAAAAATAATCACTTACAATTATTCATAAAGAAGTGATTTATGATGGATTTTACTTGTATAAAAACCCTTTAAAGCTGAATCAATAATTTTCAGAATTGAAATATAAATTCTAGATTTGTAATTACAAACTCAAATTTCAGTTTTTAGATCAAATAATTTTTGCAGTTAAATAAAAAATTTCAGAACCAAAATGTCAATTTCAGATTCAAATAACAATATCCAAATTGAAATGTCCATTTTAAGACTCAATTACTAGTTTTTTGAATTGAAATATTAATTTTGAGAATCCAAAATAATAATTTGGAATTCAGATTTAAAGTTTCATGCCAAATACTTTCTAAAAATTTAAATAAAAAATCAGAATTGTATTGGCAAATATCAAATAAAAATAAAACTACTGAAAATCCAAACGTCAAAATTTAGACTCAATTAATTGAAATACTAATTTTTAGATTCAAAAATAATGATTTAGAATTCAGATATCAAATTTTAGATCAAATACATTTTTTGAATTTAAAGAACAATTCAGAATTTCAAAATTGAAATGTCAACTTTCAGATTCAAATAACAATTCTCAAAATTGAAATATCCATTTTAGACTCAATTAATAAATTTCAAAACTCACGAGAATCTAAAATAATAATTCAGAATTGAAATTTCAAGGTTTAAATCAAATGCTTAGTTCAAATTTAAATGCAAAATTATCATAAATGAATATAAAATTTCATATTCAAATAGAATTATTAAAAATTAGAATTTCCAGTTTTATAATCGATTAATAATTTTCTGAATTGAAATACTAAATTTTGGATTTGAAAATAATAATTTAAATTATCACAAATTTATCACCATTAAATACATTTATTTATGTTTCCATTTCAAATCCATGGAATTTATTTAGGTTATAGCATGTGGGGTGAAAATAATGTTAATTCCCATGTTTAATTTAGAATGCAAAAAAAAGAAAGTAATTAGTCCAAGTTGGAATTTAAATGGTGATTATATGAATCACGGGTGAACCAAAATTTTCATAAAACACACCACAACTTAAACTTGGAGAGGAACCATTAATTTTTTTCCTATAGTATGTACTATGGGATTAGGGGGTGCATCAAAATGGTAAGAATATATGAGAATCTTAAACTCCCAAAAGGCGGACAAAAAAATTCTTGATTTTGGCAAGTTATGAATCTTGCAACTTTATGGGTTCATGATCCTTACATACAAAGCCTTGATTGAAAATCTCTCAAAGGAAAGTTGTAGCATTTGAAGAGACTTTCCAATTTCATATCACATGTTCAATTAAAAGGTGATTTAATTTTTTTTTTTACCTTTTGTGGTTGGGAGTTAAACTGCCAAATTGACTCATGACTATTTTTTTGGCCATAACTTTTATTTCATAACTCCAAATGAAAAATATGAACCCACTTTTGATAATTATTTTTCACAACATTTCCAATGGCATATTGAGGGTCTAATTTGGACATTATATGTCATTTGAATTTCATAAAAAAAATTTAAGACTTTTATAAAACTACAACTCCCAAAGTGCTTTTCACTTGGGAGTATTGATGATGATGAGCTTAGAGCTTGTTGACGTTGTGCTCACAACAATAAAACAACCAAAAATGAAAAACATAACAATGTCAAGCTTAAAACTTGTCGTCACATTTGTAACACATTATAAACAAAATATGATATAATGATTAGTTTAGAGCTACTTACAACCATGTTCGTAAGCAAAACAGAAAAAGAACTAAATGACAACAAGCTTGAAACTCATTGTCACCCTTGTAGCACAACCAAATAAAAACCTCAATGATGTGGAATTCACAATGTGTTGTCATGGCACTTGTAGCAAATAAACAAAAAAGAATTACAACAATAATGACCTTGGAGCTCATTGTTACCATCAAATGGCAACATAAACTAAACAAAAACTAGATAGAATGTTAGCTAGCTTAAAACATTACATTGCCCTTGTCTCACAAAAAAACATAAAACAAAAACAAAACACATGACAACAAGCTTGAAACTTGATGCCACTTATGCAACATTAAATTTTTTTAAAAAAAACCAAAGAATGATGATGATAAGCTTTGAGGAGTTGCCATCACACTTGCAACAAAGAAGACAAACACAAAGCAATGACCTTTCAAATTAAAAAACAAAAAAAGGTGACACAAGCTTACCTTTAATGGAACCTACAATGGAAGGGTGCCTACTAAGTAGCTTTAAATGTTCCTTGAAACTCATATGACTTACATGAGGGCAAGCCAAAGAGGAAGCTTTAGGTTGTTCTAAAGTTTTGCACAAAGGCTTGAAAAAACACACAAAAAAAAATGATGATGAACTTCAAGCTAAACATACTTGAAAATGCAATGAAGGTGCATGTGTTCCTTTGGAAGTGAAGTAAGGTGACAAAGGAGTTAGAGTGTAGCTTGGAAGTGCATATAGACAAACTTAGAAAAATGCAATATGTATATGAATGAAGGTATTGCAAGGTAGGTTGGTAATTGTGAGCAAGTAAATAAATAAGTAGTCATAGTTAGGTAAGTAAATCCTCGTGAGCAAGTAGATAGGTATGTAGTCATGGGCAACAATCTTTTCGTCCAAGATCACTTAAGAACTTTAAAGTTGACTACCCACTCATTTGTTAACTAAGTTGGGGTTTATCCAACAAAACCCAAAACAAACTGAAAATTGGATGGTACAATTGGTCATGGGTCTTGTGGGCCTTAGGCATCTCTTGCAATAGAATAATTACAATAGAGAACCTAAAATTACCTTGGAAAAGGAAGTGAAAGAATGTAAAAAAAAAGTTAACATCCAACTTTTTGTTTCAATGTGCATTAATAAACTTGCATCACTAATTCATTCGAAGTTTCATTAATTATTTAAATGATATCATCAATAATTCATTAGATTAAAAATCTAGTGAATTCGCCACATTTCTTGGTGATTGGTGATGGGTTGGTATGAACAAATGAATTCACTTGGAATTCATCAAAGTAGAAATTGCCACATGACATTATTATTAAAATTAGAATTTTTTTTGAATCATTTAAAGATTAACTTAATATTGATTCTAATTTTTATTTTTATATTAAAAAAATCATTTTATGTCCAACGTTGACTATATGATTAACATACACCATTGACCACATGAAAGTTTTAACAAAGTTTGGACCTTGCATTAAAAGGTGATAACCTGTTGCATTTGCCATCCAATCCCCTCGTTTGAAATGATATAGTGGGGTGATGATTAAATTTATATTTATTGTTTTTTTATTGCAATTTAAAAGAAAATCCACTTCAATTATTATTATTATTTTCATACTATGTCCAAATGAAAGAAAAAAATTCAATTTAAAATATTTTCCCAATATTTGCACATCATTCATATTTTAAAGGCAAAACAACTATTTAATTTGATTGAAAATGCATTTCAATCATTCAATTTAATACATTTCAATAATGATGTCTTGAATATTGTGTCTTTTTAAAACATTATTATCTTTTCCACACTTTGTCCAAATGAAAAACATTAAAAATATGTTTTGTTCTCTTGGCAATTGAATAGGATATGTAATCCCATGATACAAAAATTAGCTGGGAATACAAAATTCTGGAATACTATGCCTTATTTCTGCAATGTGTGGTGGTTTGGTGCAAATGGTGGTGATAATGTCTCTGGCAGAGGAGTTGATGACTGGGCATCAGTGCGAGAGCATGCTGCAGCTGCACTTGAAAGAAAAAACATATTTCAAATAACATAAAATTGTGAATAAGCCTATTAAAAAACAACATTCATTTTTTGTTTGAAAAAAGTTGATTGTTGATGATCATATATATAATATGAATATTATATCCCTCCACATTTTAAACATATGTTTAATCAATATACATTTATAATTATTTTAGTATGTTAATATAATTAATTAATAATTACCCTAATGTGTAATATTTAAGTTATTAAAACACATAATATTATGTGATTTGAAACTACTTGATAATGATATATAATACTATAAACATCATGTAAGTAATTATTATTTTATACACACATGTTTTTTCAATATCATATTTTTTACTAAATTCTATTATGAATAATAAATTTTCCTCTTTTTAAGGGTTCGTTTAATTTATAAATGACATTTAATAAAAAATTTAGATTCTAAAAATTAATTGTATGACCAAAGTTTTGATAATTAAAATATACAATATAATATAATACGATAAATTAAAATATTTATTTAAATATATGTTGAAAATAATTTGAATAACAAAAAAATGAATCCTAATGAATTAAGCATCAATGATTTCACCAATGGTGAAATTGCACTTGGCTAAAATATTAGTTAGTGAACCCATTTAATTTTTAAAACATTGTAGTGAAATGGGTTAGTGAATTAGACCCATGTTTCTCAGTAGTAGTGGGACACTACATATGTCTAGAACCAACACAAAGGATTTTTAAAAAAAAACTTTCATAAAAAAATTCATAAAACAATTGTATTTTTGTATAAAAGGGGGGTGGTGAAGAATAAAAAACCTAGATTACAAAAAATGTATACAAGAACAAGGGTGTACATGGAGATACAAGTGATGTTCATGCTCATGTGAACACTTGCATTTGTCATCTTTCAACAATAATTTGTACAAACCATTAGTAGAAATTTTTTAAACATGCACAAGAAGTGGATGAAGATTTTTTTTTCTATTACAAAGATAATACACTTTTCATTGATTTTTTTTTTTTTTTTTTTCTAGTGTATAAAAAATCCCTTCAAATCTTTGATACATTTCTTTTCTCAATGAGTTAATATCTTATTTATATTAATGTAGTAATTGTGTCTTGTTTTCCTCTCTTTTTTCACATTGAACAAAATACTAACAATTTCAAACATCCTATGAATAAAATCAACATAATATAATAGAATCAATTTCAATAGTGTTAAAAGTGTATTATCAAGTGAGGCATTCTTATAATGACATATTCCAAGATCACTTGATAAGAGTGTTTTCCAAGGTAATTACCATAATTTATAATAAAATTTTAGAAAAAAATTCAATTGTTAGTCACTATAATTTGCAAAAATTCATCATAAACATAGGCATTGCAAAATGTGGAAATACATATATGTTATATAATGATTTTGGCATATACCTTTTGTTAATTACCCTCTTCAAAAATAATTACCCTCCATTCAAGATGGATAAATTGAACAACTATATGTAGCCAAGTAAAATATAGACATGGAAAATATTTACCAATTTTAGATATGAAATAAAAAGGGAATAAAAAAATTACCATTTCGGTAAGGTATATCAAAAACATATTTAATTTTTTATATACACATTGGTATATCAATGTAATTATAAGTTTTACCCATTAAACAATAGAATAACCCATGCTTAGTATTGGATGGTTGACGATTCCCACTTTTTGGGTAATGCATTTAACATAACATAATATAATGATAGTTAAATCAAACATTAATGTCCTAACCTTGCAAGCTAATTTGTGAATAAACTCTTTTGTTTCTGTTGAAAATGTTTTCATCCTTTTAAAAATTTCCACCAATAAACATATCAAGCCCAACAAGGTGAAATGTTATTATGTCATGTGGTAATGGGTTTTACAAGGGTTTTTTAAAAATGTAATTGGTGTTCGCCACCATTGATGCCCATCGCAAGTGGATCTAGCATAACAAAAAGTGTAACTAATAGATGTCCCATGGTCCATCTGGGAAAAAGCCTTAAAAGGTACTTGAAAAGGACACTAAAATTTCTTCCATGCACAAATCTTACTAAATCATTGATTTATTTTATATTTGTTGAATACTTGCCTTGTTGTTTATTGATCTATTACAAGTGCTTTATCTTCCCTTCTTTTATCAATTGAACAAAAGTCCCACAAAGTTTCAATTGTTGAACTTTACTTGAACAAACCATGCCTAATATTGTTTCATTGTCACCCAACATTGATCTTGCCATAATCTAGAGGATTCTCTTTGATGTTGGTTGTCATGTACAAATGCTTTCAATTTTTCATTAACAATTATTCATGTTCAGTCCAACATAATAAACTGGTGGATTAGTAGGAATGTGGGCAACATAAATATCATAACATTTTAATCAAGTTGAACTTTTACAAAGTTATGTTATTTTTGTAATGGGGCCTTATTTTCCATCAGTTGATTAGCAATAACATTTGTTGAATATTGTTTGGCCAACTTTGTGAGAAACCAAATGTCATCTTCAAAAATAATTATTCAAAGATGGTAGAGGAATGGGTAAAATTAATGACAATGATTTCATACCAATCTTAAAAGCATTCAACTTGCAAGGTTTTGAAAGACACATTAAGTGCTAATTTTTTTGAAATGAAAGTTGTTTTTTCAAACGATTTGCAGGAATATACAAAGGGAAACAAAATAGTTCTTGAATCCACTATAAAATATTTTGTTAATTCTTGATAAGAAACTTGATGAAAGGTCAAAAATGGGAGTTTTGATGGTATATGCACAATATTGTACTCTATTTGATTTAACAAATAAAAATAAATTACATCTATTATATTCATCAATGTTATTTGATTTTCAATTTTCTTGGTTCATAAAATATTCCTTAGTTTGTATTCACAAGATATGCTTGGGGCATCAATGGATACATCTCCAAGCACCTTGGAGTGGGCATTATATGAATTATAATTTATGAGTTTGTTTTTCATTGTTGATTGTTTCATTAGGATTGAATTGTTTCATCACCTAATATACACTGCATTTTATCAAATCTGAATCAACCACCTAGTAATGTAAAAGAAAAAGATTTCTAGCTAGGCATTGATCTAGACATTTTACTAGAGAACTAATTACAACATTAAAAATGTCTAGTGAGACAAATCAAAATTATTCCATGTCTGAAATTTTGTTTTATATAATGTTTTGTTGCTAGAATCAATATCTAATAGCTTAGTGATGATACTTCTGTTGCTGAATTCATTGACTTTTTCTATGAGACAGAACCTGAAAACTCTAATTTAAACTTTTGAACCATGCCATAATTTTTCACAACTCTAACAAGCAATGTTTTGTTTTTTCAAAAATTTGATGAACAAATGGTGATAATCAATAATAAATTATAGATGTAGAATTTTTCAGGCATCCTTGTATGTTTCTGACTACCATAACTTGTTCAAAATCCCGTGAAACTTTGCATTTTTTCCTTAAATACCTAAAATACATGGTGAGGAAAAACCCCCAAAATCCTCATCTGGTATCACTTTCTCCATAAAAAACAGCTTGAGCATGTGAAATTTCATCACATGAAAAATACCACTACTAACAAGCCTTTCAAACATGGTATAGTGATTGACAAGACACATTACTGGAATCACCAGTAGTCCATGCAAGAACAAACATCATCTTCAAAGTGATGAAAGCAATTGGCATCCCTCACTGTGATTGCTCTCCCAATTATTTTTGAGATGAACTTTGTGGAAGTGTGGCAATCTTCACAAACTCGCAGGTTTTTTCTTATTCATAGAGGACTACCAGGAGCTGTGTTGATGAGCCCAAATGCAATGGCAAGTTTCTCACTATGGCGACACAAATGAAATGCCTTTTCTTCTACTTCCACATCATGCAGAACAAATTTCATAGAAGGCACATACCCTGCATCATCCATAAGCCCTGACAATCTTGGAGTTCTGCATGAATTTCAATCATCAGAGGGTGGTCTTGATCATCTACTACAAATGTATGCACCTCATTATTCACTTCAATCCAGGTGCGACCTGGCTGCCTCTTCATGCCACATGCCATCCTCCGCCATTCAACATTCTCACAGAGATGCCTGTTACCAGCAGCAGCATAGATGTTTGACAGCACCACGTAACCAGCAGCATTGTCAAGCTCCATTTCAAGAATTCGTTTGGCAATACGTCCTGCCATCTCCACATTACCATGAATTCTGCAAGTGCCAAGCAAAGCCATCCATGGAGCCACATGAGGTTTCCAGGGCATTTCCATGACCATGTTCTCTTCCTGTAGATGGCCAGCACGGCCAAGAAGGTCAACAATGCAGGTGTAATGTTCCAATTTTGGAGAAATCATATAATCTGTGACCATTGAAGCACAAAAGCACATGCCTTCATCCACCAGACCTGCATGGCTACAAGCTGACAGAAGACAAATAAAAGTGATATCATTTGGCTGTACACCTTCTTCACATCTGTTCAAAATATTTAAGAGCCTCCTTACCATGCCCATGCATGGCACATCCTCCAAGTATGGTGCTCCAAGTTACCACATGTCGAAATGGCATCTTATTGAACGCTCTCCAAGCACCATCCATGCTCCCACACTTTGCATACATGTCCACCAAACTACTCCCCACAAAGACATCCAGCTCCAAACCACTTTGAATGAGTTCCTGATGAACACACCTGCCCTCTTCAAGGGCAAGTACGCTGGCACATGCATTCAGTGCCCCCACAAAAGTAACAGTGTTTGGTCGCATGCCCTCTTGTTGCATTTGTTGAAATAGTTCCAATGCGTTCTGCCCTTCCCTGCATTGCACTTGTCCGCATATCATGGCAGTCCAACTAGCCACATCTCGAGATGGCATCTCTTTTAACACCTTACCAGCATCTTCAATGCTCCCACACTTTGCATACATGTCCACCAAGCTACTCCCCGCAAAGACATCAAACTCCAAACCACTTTGAATGATCTGCTGATGAACACACCTACCCTCTTCAATCACAGCCACATTGGCACATGCTTTCAATACTCCCACAAAAGTAATGGAGTTAGGTCACACACCCCACTGTTGCATTTGTTGAAATAGTTCCAGTGCCTTCTGCCCTTGCCCACATTTCACATGTCCCAATACCATAGCATTCCAAGTAACCACATTTCGAGATGGCATCTTGTTGAACACTCTCCAAACATCTTCAATGCTCCCACATTTTGCATACATGTCAGCCAAGCTATTCCCCACAAAGACATATCTGAATCCCATCCAAATTCAACAATCTGCTGATGTACACACCTGCCCTCTTCAAGCGCAAGGATGCTGGCACATGCATTCAGCACCCCCACAAAAGTAACAAAGCCTGGCTGAACACCTTCTTGTTGCATTTTTTCAAATAGTTCCATTGCCTTCTGCCCTTGCCGACATTGCACATGTCCCAATATCATGGTGGTCCAAGTGACAACATTTCAAGATGGCATCTTCTCAAACACTGTCCAAGCCTCCTCAATGCTCCCACATTTTGCATACATGTCCACCAAGCTATTGCACACAAAGACATCGGACTTGTAACCACTTTGAATGAGCTGTTTATGAACAAGTCTCCCATCTTCAAGTCTTCCTAAACCAGCACATGCCTTAATCACCTGAACAAAAGTGAATTTGTCAGGACTCATTCCTCCTCGTTGCATTTGTTGGAAAAGCTGCATTGCCTTCTCCAGTTGCCCATCCTTCACATCTTTTGTAAGCTTCTGATTCCATGCGAAAATGTTCAATTGCACTGTGCCTGGTGCCATTGCAGCCATCTCTGCTGCCACCCATGCTGGGTTTCGTCTGTCCTCAATCCAGAGTGCTTCCCCTGTCTTCTTGTGTTTGAAATCTGGGTACCTTTCATTTGTCTACAACCAGAAATCCATGTCAAGCTGATCAGCCCTGTAGTCTCCACATCCTGGCATAGTTGGTATCATAATAACAGAGAAAGTCACACTTACCTTCTCCATCTTCATATTTCATTTATTACCTTCTCCAGCAGACTGATACTAGCCCACCAGTGCAAAGGACCTGAAAAGAATTTCTGCGAAGTTTAGACCAGGGCAGGATTGCAACAACCAACAGAGAGCAACAAGATTGACACCACCTAGAGCTATGGCTCCATTGACATGTGAACTCTGACAGGAGTGATGTTCAGTTACCTTCTCTGGTCTCTGGTCCAACCAATGCGAAGGATCCACGAAGAACTCCTGCCGCAGTTTCTCTGTGTGACTTCCAGGGACTGCAGACAAACTTCCTTCCAAGTCGTGCACTTTGAATACATAGAAGTCACGATGAGGTCGTACTGCATCTCGCATACAACGTGTGCAATCTTTCCATTCGCTTCCGAAGATATCAGATCAACAGTTGTCGGCAAACAAACCACGAGAGGCAGACAGTAGACACACACTGAGAGAGGAACAACGCAAGAAAGCTTACATTCGCCGGGAGCTCTATTGCCACCTCTGCTTCTATTCGGTGCACTCTGGGAAGAAATCCGGCGTATGTAAAAGTTGTTGATGGGTAAATTGGGATTGACGGTGCACACAGACACGGAGCAGCAAGCTCCTCCTGTTTGAACTCTCTCTTCTCCGTGCGGTGGTGGAGCTGTTGCTGCTGCTTTTGTGGCCTCCAAAAGAGTTAGATGTTGCACATGGACATTGAACTTGCTGCATAGATGATGAGGAAGACATTGCTGCTTCTCAAAAACCCTTGGCAATTTCTCTCTCTCACTCTTCACAATCCAAGAGTACCTCAAGTAAACCGACATGCAATTCCCTCTGGAGCGTTTGAAGTCCATTCGAGTGCAATCTCTCTCGCACCATCACCGCTTGTGGATTTCTTGGTGGACGAATTCCAGTTCGCTTGCAATTGCCCTAAATCGACGAAGCCAGGAGCATCGGGGTTTTCTTTTTCCAACTGTGTGGTGTAGCCAAACTGGCGATCATCCACACGAAGATTTAGCCAAATTTGGCTATGGACCAGGTATGAAAGTAAAAAAAATTAAAGGAATCCTTTTATATTTTGGCAACCCTACTGGAACCTGTAGTAGAGATATGGCGATTTAATTTTTTTTCCTTTTGAATCTGATGTATTGTGGCCTTTTATTTGTTACAGAAATCCTTTGCATCTGTGGAAATTATTTTTTCAAGTAAAAAAGAAGTGAAAATTTTCGGCTAGGGCGAAATGACAACCTGGATGGGAGATTACTTGGACAGAAGTTAGTGGATGGGATTGCTATCCTCGTTCCCATGCCTTATTAGAATTGAATTTTGCAATAGCTCCCCATCATGTTGGGGGTGTTGCACCAAGGTTGCAATACCCATTTTAACGAATGATGTAGATTTGAAGCCATCCTATGTCCCCATTGTAACAGTTGAAATGTCATGGCACATTTAAAACATTAATGTGTTCATTAAAATGTGTTCAAAAGAAAGAGAGAAGGAAAGGGAGGGAAAAGTCTAGGCAGCCTATGAATTAAAAATATATTCAAGGGCAGTCTGATTTCGTAGGGCAGAAGTTTCATCCGACCAGAAAAATTCGGGCATTGGACAGCCCAGAAATTCAAAAATTGTGGGCAGTGTGAAGCTTATTTTGGCAGTCCAGAGAGTGAAATAGATTTAGCAATAGTGGGTTTGAAGGTGAAAATTGGTTTTAAATTGAACCTGTAGCTAATCTCCAGTGACTGGTGCTTTGGTTTCAGCCAACATCACACACTTTCTATGGCATTTCAACTGTTGCTTGTGCACACTTGAAATGCTATTGGCAACTCAAAATGTTTGAGCTGGTAGCAAAGCATGCCTAGCTTAAACCTTCATGTCCTTGAGTAAGGACTCTCCAAGGCTGTATTTGTCCTGGGAAATGTTAAATTTGGACAAAGAGACCCTGAATTTCTTGGAGGACCATATATCTAGAATGTTGAGAAGCTGCCCAAAAAATTTTGGGATTTTTTTATACCATGGTACGAGTAAGTAGACCCATTTACACATGTAAATGAACGTGGGTGAGTGAGTGACTGTGAACTCACCTTCTCATTTGAGAGAGTGAGTGAGAAATCACCTCCTAATTTGAGTGCGTGAGTGAGTGAGAACTCACCTCCTCATTTTAGTGTGTGTGTGAATGAGAACTCACCTCCTGATTTCAGTGTGTGAGTGAGTGAGAACTCACCTCCTGATTGGAGTGTGTGTGTGTGTGAGTGAGAGAAAACTCACCTCCTCATTTGTGTTTATGAGTGAGAGAGAGACTTCACCTCCCTTCCGCCCTTCCATCCAATCACACTTCGGACAATCTTCTAGTCAATAGGATATTGGACGGACGAACTGACGGACAGATGGACACACACGATTTAGTGCAGAAACCCTAAACCCTAAACCCGGACACACCCAAGAGGATACCCATTACAATGAGTGATACCCTGACATTGAGGGATACCCATTACACTGAGTGATACCCTGACATTGAGAGATACCTTGACATTGAGGGATACCCATTACACTGAGTGATACCCTGACATTGAGAGATACCCATTACACTGAGTGATACCCTGACATTGAGGGATACCCATTACACTGAGTGATACCCATTACGGACACATCCAAGAGGATACCCATTACACTGAGTGATACCCATTACGGACACACGATTTGGCTGGGAAAGGATTGCTGTTTGGCAGGGAAAGGATCGCCTAACGAACGGACGGACACAATTCTTTTTACATGCATGACTGGTCGTCGTCCTCCCGTTCCATAATCTTCTTCATCCAAGGATGAGGAACTTGGATGACGGGACGGATGGATGGAAAGGATCGCCACCAATTCTTTTATATAGTTAGATGGGTGTAGGTGTTGGTTGGGGGAAAAAACTGTTAAAAGAAGGGAATTATATCTTGCAGAGATGAAACAAAAGGCAGGATCATGCAGAGAGTTCACTAATTATCTCAAAACCGGAGTAGATAACTAGTTCATCCTTTTTGGGACTTGGAATGGGGTTCCATTATTCCTACATAGGAAATTTTGGAAATTGATGTGTTGAATAATAGGAAAAAGTGTATATCCATATTTATGTGTGTTGCATATTAGCCTTCTTCAATAGTGAAGATCATCTTGTTATGATTATAGGGGGTATACATGATTAATTAATGTGCATTGAACTATAGTCAATCATTAGCTTGAATAGAACATTGGACACGATTCTAATCATATTTTAATCAAATCGACTTCTATGCTTTGCATTTTTGTAAGTTGGACAAAATAAATATGTATCTTTTCTAGAAATTTTCCATTGTGGTTGAGCCTCTTTTTCTA
This sequence comes from Sphagnum contortum, assembly GCA_963920785.1. Taxonomy (NCBI): domain Eukaryota; kingdom Viridiplantae; phylum Streptophyta; class Sphagnopsida; order Sphagnales; family Sphagnaceae; genus Sphagnum; species Sphagnum contortum. Next base: position 649,178 of record OY987287.1, on the reverse strand, counting down.
AGTCCTTTTTTATTCCAATGATTTTTTTTCTTCCTTCACAAAACACAAAAAACCTCCACCAACAAAAGGAAAAAGTTGGGTTTTTGAGTTTTTGGGGTGGTGGTTGCTCACTTTGAACCATAAACCACATGGGCTAGAATGAACCAACACCCATTAACACACCATCCACTAAATGCCCATTTATGATTCAATTGAGATGAATTTCAACAATTTAATCAACAATTGATTTCACCTAGGTCACCCATTATCCCATTGCAATTCATCCATGCATTCCAAAATTGTTCATACATCCATTGAATATCATTTGTGAATTTTCAATGTATGAGTATTACATGAACTTTCCATTCACAAGTTTTTGTGGATGAAATTTCAAGGATGAATGATAAATTTCCATGAATGATGAATTCATTTGATGAAATGAAGTTTAGATCCATGAAATGTCACTTTTATGTCATTGATGAAATATAATTCATTCACAATTTGATTTCATCTTTTATGATTCATCCAATTTCCATGGATGATGAAATTCACTTTATGAAATAAAGTTCAAATCCGTGAAACGTCATTAAATGTTTTATGTCATTAATGAAATGTAATTCAGTCACAATTTGATTTCATCCATTCAGATTCATCCAAATTCCATGGATGATGAAGTTCACTTGATGAAATAAAGTTCAGATCCATGAAATGTCATTATAAGATTTATGTCATTGATGAAAAATAACTCATTCACAATTTCATTTCATCCATTAATATTCATCCAAATTGCATGAATGAAAATTTGTGAACTATGATTTGTGAATTTGTACTAGTTCAATGATAAGACTTTAATGGATCAAATTCAAGATGAAATAATTTTGAATATGAGATATTGTCCAAAAATTTATTTCATTCTTGAAAGTTCATGTGGGTTGTCATGTTAACATCACCACTTAATTGGTCTTTTTAAACATGAGGCAAAGGTTACCTCTATTGTAATTTTTTTCACACAACATTGTTCTTTTTTATTTTCAAAATGCAAGTAAATAAGTATTTGAAACAATGACTAGGTTGTTCATATAAAAAATGATTATGGTAATATGAAGGTCATTGCGTAATGGTGAGCAAACATGATTCCCTTTGTTTGATGTGGATTGAAATCATCATCATTGTTCAATGGTAATCAAAAGTAAGATCCACCGGTAAGATAACAATTGAAAGTGATTTTCACCATTCAATGGCATAAAAAACAATAGCCATTATTGAGTGGTGATAAAATTGTTGAAATTTTATCTCCAAAATCATGATGACCAATTTTGGTAAGTTGTCATGAAAATTGACATAAAAAATTTCAGGGATGGTACAAAAGTTTGGATCAAATTTACATCATCGTACATATAGTCCTACCCATGGGGAGGCCACTATTTCTATTTTATGGAACACTTAAGATTAAAAAGAATATTTATCAGTATGCTATGAAATAATGGTATATTTTAAGTATATTTTCATGATTAATCATAGGCACCCTATTTAAGTTTTATTATATTATATTTTACACTATTTTCAATGTTATTATTGCACCTTATATGTTTTGCACACATGTTTGAAATCAAATGGAAGTGACTTCCCCATTATCCTACCACTATGGATGTAGTGATTTAAACATGACACAATTCTTTTATTAAATCTACCATTGCAATGCCAAGTGGGTGGAACATAATGGAAAATAGGTAGAATATACATGTAATCGTAACCAATTATTTATTTTGTTAAAAAAAATTGGTGTTGTTATTAATCACAAAAGACCCCAAAAGAATAACAAAATAGAAGTTTTTTTTGGCCTCAAAATCTAAAGTCTTGTGGTCAAAGTTATTTAGACAAGAGGTAATGCTTTGATTTAAAAAAATAAAAATTGCAATGGTTATAGTTGGAACAATTATCAAAAAAGTAGGGTGACTATTTTTTTTTGGGTTCCTTTTAAAAAAGTTATATTTCAAAAATTTCTATTGGCAAATAGTTTTTATTTTGAATTTTTCATAATGTTGTTGGCTATTTTAAAAGGCTCCATAATTCTCTAGTTTAAAAACTATATCTACTTGGGTTTCATGTTAAACTTTGCACTATCAATGATGATGATTTATTTTCCATTCAAGACAATTCAATTCAATCAATTCTATTTGGAACTAAAACTAAATTCAAATGGACTAATCATTTTAGTTGGAATTAAACTTATTATAACAACTATAGAATGAATAGAACATCTTTATGTGCACTTTTAAAACTTATTTTAATTATAAAATTATGATGAAGCTCACGATGTGATCGGGTGATGATTCTTGTATGGCCAAGTTAGGCACTACTGAATTTAATTCACCACCTCCTACAAGCAAGAGTCTAGGATCATATTATTTAATGATAGTTTGAAGATATGCTAATCTTTTCATGTGTCTAATCAATATACATTTTGCACTACCTTCCTTTTTTCAATAAAAATGAAACAATTAAGGTTCAAATCTAGGAGCATGGTTCCATACACTTTGCAAAGCAAATTTATTACACACATCAAGTGGTAAGCATTCTAAGAGGATCTTCAAGAGTGCTCAATATATGACATTACAAAAATATATCTCATGTTCAAGTTTAGTTATTTACTTTTTTCCAACCAAACCCATCACATTAAAATTGGGACTACAAATAGTTGGAAGACATTAATAACAAAACATTTGAACCAATCATTATGATTGACCGATCCAAAACATGGAGAATATTTAGATTATATTTATTACATTACTTTGTCATAGGTGTTTGAATTTTTTGTGCCTTTTACCAACTTCAACCAATTGTACAACAATCTTGGGCCAAAACCATTTTTTAAAGCAAAACCTACAAGGTTTGATTTTTTCCATCCAATTTTAATTTGTAGGATCACATACTAAGCATTGGTGGAATTATTCTAATAGACTTTGCAATGAAGTCAAGATGAGACCTTCAAACCTAAATAGGTTTTAGAAAAAGGCAAATGTACAACAAGATGCACATAATCCAAAAATGGATGTTGAACAAAATATAGCTCCTCCTTGGAAGAACAACCAACCCTCATGTGACATTGCTCCATCAATTGAAACATAGTCATTAATTTATGTCTCCACCCTTCAACAAGATATTAATGTTCCCCCACATGCCTCTTTTGTCAAAATTTAACCTTCTTTCATATTTAGAAAACCCAATTCATGATGCAAATAGTCCAAGAAACAAAACAACTTATTTTTTTACCACATTATGGTTGTCCCTACAATTTGCATCACTCATTAATCTTGTAGTTTTTGCATGTAAGCTAAACAATTTACCTAAAATTGGATGGTGCAATAATTCCCAATTTTTCTTTGTAAATATTTGAAATCATTGCATTTGGTCAAAATAGGTTAATGAGCCACGGGATGTATGATAATGATAGGCAAACCTAGTAGGAAAAAGTTTTAGAACATACTTCAAGGGATTGGATTTCATTTCTTTTCTAGAAATTTGCATTGAAGGGACCCCTATGGTAGACATTCTAATACTTGCAAAAATGATGAGATTGGTTTTGATGCTTCTACTTCTAACAATATACCAACCTCCTCCAATCCTTAAGGATGTACTAAGAATACATAAAATGGAATACTCCTTGTTTTGTTATCAAGCAAGGCATTCCTTAGAAACATGGAAGACTTAATCCATTCACTAAACAACAAATATTTTCAAGACTATGTGCAAATTTTCAAACCCTATTGGAAAGTTGTCATTTGACATGTAACATGCATATTAGGTGCTCAAGAACATAAAATTACCTCCCTCCATCCATTTCAACTACTAAATTTGATGTATTTCAATATTATCCCAAAATTTCATATCTTGTAATAGAGGGTAAGAATTTGATATCTACATTGATTTTGAGTAGTTCTCTTGTATACAAAACCTCTTATGGCATTGCAATACTTCATATTTTTTGTAATGCAACTCCCCTACTATACTTATTTTTCCCTGACACAATTTGTATTTTGTTTTTCTTTGACTACTTATTGATATTTAGATTTTGAATTGTTGTATTGCTTCCTTACCCTCCTCACTTTATGGTTCATAATTAGTTAATTAATTAATATATTTCAAATGAATACAATTACAATTAATACAATATAAATCCAAATTGAATTGGATTTGAAATTTATTTCAATTGAGTTTCAATTCTAATTCAATCAATTTGCAATTGAATTGGAATTAAATTAAATTGAACTCCACTTTGGACAATTAATTTAATTTGAATGGAATTGAATTGGAGTTCCTTAACAATAGTTGTTGATTTTCATAATCCAACACAAGAGAAAAAATTTCCAAAATATGTTCAAAGGCAAATAGAAAAGGATGCACCTCTCCGCTTTGTTCAACAATTCCTTATTGAAGTGCCTATTTATTGAAGAATTGGTTGACTATGTGAAATTGTCAAGTGGGGAACCAATGATAAACCAATTTTGATTATCATCGTGATTAAAATTATTTGCCAATATGATCACAATGATTAAAAATGAGGCATATTTTAATTAAGAAGCCCATGTTAATGGTATGTAAATGGAACACTATGGGGGAGACATATAGAAACCTCACAATATTTTTCAAAACTGATTAACAATGACATTGCCATCTATTTGAAATTGGAACATATCTAGACCTCTTTTGTTGTTATCTCCATTCATTGGTAGGCATTAAATATATGTACCTTATGTATATAAGTGCAATTGTTCAATCACATAGACTTAGGTAAGAAGCAAAAGAAGATAGATAATATGTTTCCTCCTTGAGAATGGGAAGGATCTTACACTTGAAGTAGGTATATTTGGTTCTTTTAGATGTAAGACCCTTCCCACTTTTAAGGAGTATCTATAACTCTCCCTTCTTACTTTCCATGATCTACATATGTTTAGGTTCATTGCAACTTTAACCTCATGCTTTATGATAGATAAAACCGATAGGTGGGGAACATTCCCAAATGTAGGGTAATCAACTATGACCTCATCCTAAGCCCTTTTATTTTGGGAATGATGCTACCTTGGACCTCTACCCTACACAAACAACCCATTTTTATTTCTTAAGGTTCCCCCCATTTAACATTTTTATGGAATATTATTTGCTTGGCTGAATTGCTAAGTTGATTTTGCATTTCCAACAAGTCCACGCTATCAAATTACCAAATTGACATCCATTTCATAAGTTTGCTAAGTCCAATTTACTTATTGTCATTAAGTTCACCAAATTGTCAACCACACACATTGTCAAGTTGCCAACTCCATGTCACCAATGCTACATTGCCAACTCGTCAAGTCTATTGAGCTACCCAAAATGCTTTGAAATGTTACAAGTTGCCCAATATTGCTTGAAAGTTTTTTCCTTTTTGGGGGCAAATTTTGCCTAAAAAAGTAAGACAACCCAATTTTCACACATTGCCAAAGTGCTCAAGACTTTGTTTGCTTCTATTAATTTTTTAATGTTTTGTTTCATTCATGAGAGCTCATCCAAAATTCATTCATAAAATTCCATCTACCAAAATTCATAACAAGATTATTTGCTTTATGTTAGTTATTTCTTGTGTTAGTATGTTGGTTTAAAAGCTCCATGGTTGTTTAATGCAATTGCAGATCTAATGTCATTGCAATTTTGGGGTGAAGGTAAACTTCATGTGACAAGGTAACATGTAATAGGTGACATGATTTTTGTTGTTCACAAATTTTGTGACTAGATTATTTTACAATCCTACATAATCCCATGTTCCCATATTACAAATCATGGATGATATTTGGATGAACTTTTATGTATGGAATAAAACTTCAAATAAATTTTCATGGATAATGCTTATTTCATGCTAAATATATATGAAATTTTATCCATGAACGTTCATCCATTGAAGATTCATGAATGATATCTCATGGATGCTCATCCACAAAATATGAATATTGTTTGTTCAACTATTTTGTAAGTTCACTTTACCTACTTCCCAATTCCACTTTGCCAAATCGTGAAGTCCAAGTTACTATTTGGCTATTTTGTAAAATCAACTTTTCCGGGCTGTTAAGTCCACTTTGCCAAATCACAAAGTCAACATCTCCCAATTGTCAAGTCCATGTTGCCAAGTGAGCATTCCCAAGCTACCGATTCCACACCACCTAGGCAACATTGCCAAATTGTCAAGTCCAAATTTGCTTTGTGAACTGCCCACAACATAAAAAAATTCCGGGCTGTCCCATGTCTAATTTTTTTCAGGTCTGTTGAAACTTCTACCCAAAAAAATCAAACCCTTTCAAAATTCAAACTACCCTCTAAATTAAATTTCAACATATTGAGAGCAAATTGAAAGGTTTTGAGTTCACATTTCATATTTTCTTCACATCCATTTTTATGAATGATGTGGATTTAAAGCCATCTAAATGGACAGAAGTTCATCCATGAAAATTCATGAAAGATGAAATTCATTTAAAAAACATCACTTATAAATTTATTTCATCCATGAAGTATAGTTCATTTAGAAAAAAATTGGCATGAAAAGTCAATTCTTTCTTCTGGTGCATTCAATAACTCTTTTTATTTTTGTCATTCCTCTATACATATATTAACTTGGTCATCATTTTTTTAAAAAATTTGTCACAATAAGAAGTGTAATAGTGCAGGGTAGAACCACCCATCACCGAATATGTACTTATCATTGAAATATTGTCTAATATTTTCCTCGTTCCTTAACTAAATTGAGCAATTTTTGTGTCATTGGACCTGCATATTCTAGGGTTACAAATGTTCTTTGAGTGTGAGAAGTAAAGGAGCAATGCAGAGAACACAGCAAGAGGATGAGCAATAGTTTGCTTCAATTTTTTTGAAAAAAAATTCTTTAGATCCCTCTCTAGTTTTAGCCGCGTATCTTCCTCATTTTTCTTCCGTTTTGAGTGATTTAAAACATGATGGGTGCACCAACTAAGGTTTTACAAAAGTTCCTTGTATTACCAAGGCAAGGATGCAACAATCCAAAATTTTAAACTCAAAACCCTAATCTGTTGTAAGTCACCCATCACTGGACATTGAACCTCCTTGCACCAAACACACCCATATCTTCCCTATTCTGTTATGGAATTAAGCAATCTTTGTAAGGTTGGAAGTGCTAGGTGGAGGGTTAGAAATGGTCTTTGAGATTCAGAAGCAGAGGAACAATGTCTGAGGATTCAACCTCTGAGTTTTTAAGTGTTTGCATACCAGCCTATCTATCCAAGTACCTGAGCTAGTTTGACATTAACAAAATTGTTTATGAAATTTTTGATAAGTACTAATACTTGGTGGGTGCTTTGATTGGTGGAGTTTGCCAGGGTCCTACAAACCCTAGTTGACATGTTGAAAGTCTCCTCGAAACCTAGGTGGAGGGGTATGTTCTAGAGACATGTTCTGTTCAGTCTAATTTGAGGACTATTTCTAGAGCAACTTATTATCCTGGGTCATTCCTGGTAGCATGCATGTTCATTTCAACAAGAGGTTTTGGTTTGGAAAATGTTTGTGAAGAAACATGTAAATGTGTTTCCCTATATGGCTATATCATTCTGACGACAATCATTCATGTGTACAACAATGGTCACACCTGATGCTCCCCAAACTTTTGGTTGGTTTTAGTAGAGTGTACCTGATTCTCCCCAAACTTTTGGTTGGTTTTAGTAGAGTGTAGCAGATGATGCGATGGTGGCATTGCTCAATGGAGGTCACAACAGCTTTGAGGATAGATCTCTCATGCCAACAAGAAGATGAATGCACCAATCTTGCACGACAATTTATTTTGCTTCCAAATTTTGCCAACATGTTAAAAAGGTTTTGAGGTTAGGACCATTAAAAGGATTCTTTTGAAATCTTTTGAAATTTTTTACCAAAGAAGTAAGCTAGGGTTTTTGGGACTAGGTTTGCCAAATTTAAAGTGAATCCTCTTGTGGTTTTCAAATAGCAACAAGATTATACTTCTTCATTTGTGCTACAGTCAAATTTGATTAGATCCTCTTGTGAATGGTTGAGAGTGTGGCTACACCACCAAAGTGAAAAGAAAACCTTGATAGTCCATTATTGCATCATATACTCCATAAAGCCTAACCAAGAAATTAGTTTTCAGAAACATTTAAAAAAACGGTACAAAAATGTGGTAGGTCTAAATGTTATTACAAGTGCGCACAAAAAGAATGGGTGCCAATGCATGTTGATGAAAAAGATTGAAAGTGGATGATCTTCATCATTGTTAAAATTTGCAAAAACTGTTAAAGTTTTTAATCCAATATCAAACAATATAAAATTGACTGTCAAATTAAATTTCTGAAAATTAATTAAATATTCGACAATATAAAGACCAATATTGTAACCTATAACTTGGGTATTTGCATTTCAAAATCCCCCTACCAAACGGTAAGAACCATCTGCTGCCACTGCCGCTCCTACTTTTGAGAGCTAGTGTTTCGAGCCATCCCTTTAAGCTGCCGGGGTTTTGCAGGGTTCTACGGCCCTTGCAAGCGGACCGATGTTTAATCTGGAATTGTCCCACCAACAAGTGCGCAAGTGGGTGCGAGATTGCATTTGGGTCGACTTCGGACATTCGAGAGGGAATTGCATTTGGGTCTACTTGGGATGCTCTTGGGTTGTGAGCAGCGACAGAACTGTCAAGGGTTTTTGCCAAAGCAAAAAATTCTTGTGCAGCAAGTGCAATTGCCATGCGCAAGGTCGAACCCTGGTTTTAGATCACAAACGCAGCAGCTCCACCGCCACATGGAGAGTTGGACGAGGAGGATCTTGTTGCTACGTGTCAGTGTGGACCTGCAATTTCACTTTACACATCAACAGCTTTCGCAGTACACCGCTCTTCATTCCAGACTGCCCCGAATAGAAACAAAGGCGGCACTAAGAGATCACGGCAAATGTAAGCTTTCCTGTGTTGTTCCTCTCTATGTACTGCCTTCTTCTAACAATACGTGTGTTTTGTTTCTTGAAAAATCTTGATCTGCTTTTATTATAGTGATATCGTCCCAGTCAAATCGAGAGGCTGGATACAATCTGTGCAAAATGCAATACCTCATCCTGGATTCTATGTGATCAGAGTTCACGATTTGGCAGGAAGTTTTCTCCTGTCCCTGGAGGTCACACATAGAAACTGTGGCAGGAGTTCTTTAGGGATCCTTCGCAATGTTGGGATCATAGATCAGAGAAGGTAAGTGAACATCAAACCTGTCAGAGTTCACATGTCAATGGAGTCATACCTCTTGTTGGTGTCAATCTTTCTTCTCTCTGTTGGTTGTTGCTATCCAGCCCTGGTCTAAGCTGGGCAGAATTTCTTTTCAGGTCCTTTGCACTGGTGGAGTAGTAGTTGTGGGCTGGAGAAAGTAGGTCGATGCAATATGCTGATGGAGAAGGTCAGTGCACCTTTCTCTGTTCTTATGATACCATTTATTCCCGGGATGTGGAGAATACATGGCTGATCAGCTTGATCTGGACTTCTGGTTGTCGACATATGAAAGGTATCCAGATTTCAAACACAAGAACTCATGGGAAGCACTTTGGGTTGAGGACCCACGAAACTCACCTTGGGTGGCAGCAGACATAGCTGCAAAGGCACTATGTATAGTGCAATTCAACATATTTGCATGCAATCGGAATCTTACACAACATGTGAAGTTTGGGCAACTGGAGAAGGTGATGCAGCTTTTCCAACAAATGCGACAACAAGGAGTGAGTCCTATCAAATTCACTTTTATTCAAGTGATTAAGTCATATGCTCCTTTACGAACACTTGAAGATGGCAGGCTTGTTCATAAACAGCTCATTCAAACTGGTTGTGAGTCTGATGTCTTTGTGAGGAGTAGCTTAGTGGACATGTATGCAAAGTGTGGGAGCATTGAGGATGCTTGGAGAGTGTTCAACAAGATGCCATCTGAAAGTGTGGTCACTTGGAGCACCATGATATTGAGACATGTTGCAATGTGGCCAAGGGCAGAAGGCACTTGGACTATTTAAAGAAATGAAACAGGAGGGTGTGGATCCAAATTCTGTTACTTTTGTGGGGGTGCGGAATGTATGTGCCACTGTACTTGCCCTTGAAGAGGGCAGGTGTGTTCATCAGGATGTCATTCAAAGTGGTTTGGAGCTGGATGACTTTGTGGGGAGTAGTTTGCTGGACATGTATGGGAAGTGTGGGGCATGGATGATGCTTGGAGAGTGTTCAATAAGATGCCATTTGGAAATCTGGTAACTTGGAGCACCATACTTGGAGGATGTGCCATGCATGGGCATGGTAAGGAAGCTCTTAAATATTTTGAACAGATGTGCACAGAAGGTGTACAGGCAGATGATACCACTTTTATTTGTCTTCTGTCAGCTTGTTGCCATGCAGGTTTGGTTGATGAAGGCATGCACTGATACGCTTCAATGGTCACCGACTATATGATTTCTGCAAAGTTGGAACACTACACCTGCATGGTCGACCTTCTTGCCAACTATCACAATCTAGCCAACCTCCATTCGTAATTATCATGCCTAATTTTTAAATTTTTGCAAGTGAATAACATTTGGGATCATTCATGGTTGGGGTTCCAAAAAGAGGTGTTTAACTTAAAAAAGGACTTTAAAAGGCAATTTTAGATTTTTGTAGTGTTTAATATATTACAAGTATGGTGTATTTGTGTTCCTACAATTAGAGTATTGAAAAAAGAACTATAAAAACAATCCAACAATTGTTGGATGTTGTATAGAATTCATTTTGAATCCTTTAACTCAAGGATTCAAGTGTTCATATGATAGTTTTTCATTAAAAGAATTCAAAGGAATGCATGAAATGATGCAATTGATTTCAAACTTTTTATATAAGAAAAACATGTTTCCCTTTACACAACTACATATTCATTATGTCAATTTGATGAAATAGAAAATCACATGAAAATTTCAAATTCTTTCCATTTTGAAACAAAGGGCTACAAGGGAAATGATTCCTTTATAAAATAATTTGGTTATTTTAAAAATATTTTTTAAGTTCAAAATTTCTAACTTTCGATGAATGTCACATGTGTAGGAAATAATAATCTGAGAAAAAATGTTTATTTAATTTTAGAAGCCCATTTTTGCATTTTCTATGCTTTTGCTTGCAAACCAAAATATTCATGCACAATTATGTATGAATGTGAAAAATCACAACCACCACATGAATAATCTTATATTGAACTATTCAATTTTTCACACTATAATTTATTTAATGTAAATGTTATTTTAGAAACTAGCTCTAAGAAAATTCCAAAGTTTTTTTTCCCTTTTTTTGGTACCCCCACTTGTGAATGAACCCATCTTGAACTCCCTTCTTCATTTTGTTAAGCTGCATTGGAGTTTTTTGTGTTTTTTTTAACAACACACACTATATGTGTTTTTTCCCCTTGAACAACACATTGTTTTTTCCATTATGCCAAAAATGTCATTTTATGATTGGTCCTATAGAATTACAAGTGGATAAATGACTAAAAATGGCATAATGACAAGTCCAAATTAACTATAAATGGCATAAGCAACTAATATAATCAATAAGGACCAATCATATAATGACATTTTTGGTGTAATGTTCTTTTTGTGTGTTTCTTCTTCAACAACATGTCATTTTGTGTGTATTTTTTTCAACATTTGAATTTTCTTTATATGTTTTTGCATTAGCAATAAGCGTTTTTTTTTCTGTGTTTTTTCTTCAACAATACATGTGATCTCTTTGCATGTTTTTTTTAACAACACAAGTGTTTCATATGTGTGTTTTTTTCCTGGCAATGACATTGCACGAAAACACATCAAAATTGTGCAACAAAGAGCTTGAACAAAAAAATGATGGCAAAGTTTGCACAAAGCAATGTTGACAGAGCTTGAATTTGAGAATTGGAATAGATCCTAATTATGGTGATGGAAAAATTTGATTGTGTTGCCAATAGCCATGACATTGGATTTGTAGTTGATTTATTATTGGTGTTAAACACCAAAATCTTCATATTCCAAAGATTTTAAATAATAGACCAATTCCTAAGACAAGTAGGTTCACTTTAAAAGTTAAGGTAAATGTTAGTGGTGCCAAATTAGCTTCCATGTCACCTATTTATTAACAGACATTTGCATGTTTGAACATTGATACTTATATACCTATGTAACAATCACACAACTTCATGTGTGACTGTAGCATCACCTATTTACATTATTAGTTACCTAAATAATTTGAGAAGGAAATATTATTTTGGTAACTAATAATGTAAATACGGACAAGATAAGGGTTACCATACTTTGCATAGGTGGAACCTTGATAATTCAATTGTGGTTCATCCACAATTAAGTCATAGTGGGTTTCAAAGGGATGATGCATTGATGGGCGTTAATTCAAACATACTTTTATTACTTAATTTAAATCTTAACCCAATTTTACTTCAACATTTAAAAAAAATGCAATTCCCAAAAAATCTGTAATTTTTTTATTAATTGATTATGTCTTTTTCCCATATACATGGGTGTTTATATTAATGTGGGGTTGTTTTTTCATTTTTCTTCATAATTGATCAAAAGCAAGGTCTTTGTTAAGTTTTTTTTGGGTGCCACCAAATAACTAAATTTTGAAAAAAAATTGAGACTTATCGAAACACCCTTAGTTACCAATTTCCTAAGTTTCATTTTTTGACAATACTCACATGTTATGCATAATGGTTAGTTTTGAAATACCCAACTTGAATACACCTAGTATAATGTCAATGTAAATTTTTGTAAATAAAATTTATTTCCAAAATAAATTTTCATTCTCATGTGCATTTCACACAGTTGCCAACTCACATAGGTCAAATTAAAATTAAAGGAAAGTTGAAATGGAGTTAAAATTGGAAAAGTGCAACCAAATGAAAATTGATAGTTCAAATATTCCAATTTTGAAAGATTTCTAGGAACATGTTGTGACAAAATATGGAAAATTGGTTTTCATCAAATCAATAATTGAACAAAAAAGGTTTCGTCACGTGTCTTCATAATTTATATTCAACATGTAAGGTTCCTATTTGGTTCTTATTCAATTTTCAAGTTGATTAGTTATTTATAAGTAATGTACCTTTGAACCTTTATTAATAATTCACCATTTTGATTAGGTTGGTTACTTAGTATGCAAGATCTATTATTCAAGTATAGATCTTGCTTGATTGGTGTACACTATCTTTTGATTATCCATTTAGAGGCAATACCTTTTTACAATTTGTAATTGTTCATATATATGTTTTCTTGTATTACTTTAAATTTGATATGTTGTGGCATACCATATCAATGATAATGGACATCTTTTGAGAGATCACATCCATTCATTAGTGTGAGTCCATGATGATATAATCATTTGACAAATGTCCTTGACCTAATGTGAAAACATAAAAAAAAGGTTTACGTAATATAAAAATGGTGTATGTTGATAGTATGTTCATTCACGTCAAGTTGAAGTATAAGAGAAAGAAGTTGAAGGGTGAACATTTTGTGAAGGTTTGCCATAAGACATGATCTTGATTTTGATTATAGTTTAAAGTTTTAGCTAGTTTTACCCAAAAAACAATGTATGTGAAAAGCATTTGAATGAAGAAAAGATTGTTTGAATGTCAAGTTCATTTACTATGGATGTCATTCAATACTAATGTTCCTTGTTCACATGTTAAAATAATTTCTAAATTATGATGTGTGTATGCATGTGGTATGGATGTGGTTCATGTAATAACATGAATTTACCCAACATGCATATACCATTGTTGGTTTGATGTATAGGCATGTGCATGGTATATTGTGTAATCTATGCACTAGGTACATGATACCCAATTTGAGTTAAACCCTACAAGGTCAGCATGGTTGACACAATATTAGTCTTGCACTAGTATCAACATGGTAGGGTAATGTTATGATGTTATTAGTTTCAATATCAAGTTTATGCCAATGTTGATCAAATTTTCCTTTTAAAGAGAACTTTGAATCTTAGTTTTGACATGAAAATTTGTTTGGTAGGTTCTCTAAGTGCAAGTTTAAGCCTAGTTTTTCAATTTTCTAAATCGTACATTTCCAATTTTGGCACATTCTTTCAAATTCAAGGACATTTGAACTTTGTTGGAAACTAGTTTCAATTTCATGTACACTACACAATCCCCTATTGTATAAGTACAAAGATATTAGAATTAATTAAGTCTTATCACTTATCTATAAATTTCAATTGATTTGTCAACTTATAAAAAAAATGAACTTACTTACCTAAAGACAAGTTCAAAAGTTGTTTTTTCACAATTCCAACAAAGACTAGTTCCACAATTCCATTCTTGTGTCGATTCTATCAAAAGGGTGTTGGTTTGGGTTTGAGTCATAAGAACTTGAACACCTTAATTTAAATAATGCAAACTAGGAACTTGCCAACATTGGTACATACCTACTTCATATTTGCTAAACTTTTCTTTGGACCCAATACCACAACTGGGCTAGTACATGATTTTTTTTCAAAAACCCAATATTAGGACTAGGCTAGTATGATTATTTTTTTAAAATTACAAATACCAAGATGAGCTTGGCATGTTCAAATGACAATACCAAACAATACGAAATGAAAAAAATGCCTAATCTTTTCAGACAAAACTTTGGGGGCTTATGTATTGACCAATGTTTTTTAATGTGAAAGTTTGCCACTTGAAAAAATAAAAATGTTAATGCTAATCTTACAAAGGGTTTTCTTAGAAAATATCTTACAAAGTTGCCATATTTTGAGGAAAAAAAAAAAATTGCCATATTTTGATAACAAGTTCAGTGTGTTGCCAACACATGGCAAAAATCTGAACTTTTTTAATGTCCTCTTTAACCTCTAACCAAATTCAACTAAAATATCTTGTGCAGGGTCACCAACCCACCTACCTCACAAAAATGAAAAAAAATTCCTTGGTATTGAGCCCATTTTTGTTGAAAAATGGAAAAAAAGGAAAAAACAAAAAAATGTTGCCAAGGTTTGTCATTTATCTTCAACAACATGTACACATACAAAAGAAAAAAAGAAAAGGGAATTCTGGAAAAATCGACTGCCCAACCTAACCCTAAATTCAGCCTATCAATGCATGTGTTAGACTGCCCAATGTGTTGCATCTCGGACACAAAGCAATTACACAATCACAAGGGCCTCTTTCCATTGGGTTGTTGTGACTTTAAAGTCTACCCCAATAAAATACTTTCTATATTACATTTGTTTCATCTGGTTCATAATCACCTCAAAACTCTACAAGTCAAGCATTGACCAAATGAAAGTATGTGTTAACCTACAAATCATCAGAGAGTGATGCATGTCAACCTTTTTTATGCTTCAACTTAAGAATCATTAAAGAATGATGCCTCTCATTCTTTTGTATGCCTCAGTTTAAGAATCATTAGAGAGTGACCCTTGTCATCTTTTCTTATCAAATCATATGTTCATGCAAGCTTTCTTAGAAAGTTCCTTACATATGAAAATTCCTAGCATTAATTATTTGTAAATTTCTTGTTCAAATTCAACTCTCTTCAATGAAACATATGTTTATGCAACAAGAAACAAAGCTCCATTTCAGTTGCTTTCCATTAGACTATTGTGATCGTAACAACCTAAAGGAAAAAATACCCTAAGTCCGTATACCTATCTAAACACCTACCCGACTTTGTGCAATTTACAAGCAATAGATTCCTTCACCAGTCCAGGTAGGTTAGTTTTTGAGATTGGCATGCATCAGTAGCAATATAAATGTAGCACACTTTCTCCAATTCTATGTACATACCTACGCAACCCCTTGGAAGCAAATTTTAGGCTAACATGTCATCCCAACTGGTCTAGTGGGGATTCTAGCATGACATGTCACTCCAACAGTTCTTAGGGGCCACCTAGGCCTGCACATGGAAATCAGATAAGATGTCCACTTTATAAGGCCAACCATGTACATCATGCTTGGAAATGAGCCTACGTAGATGCCATACCATCCTGGGAAATCAATCATGACATGTCATGATTACATGACATCCTCTGGCCTCCTCAGATCGATTTCCTAGGAGTTCATGGCATCCATGTAGGCATGTTTCTGAGCTCACAATACCATTCCATACTGTCTTGATACCAGATGGGATATGTAGTCCAACTCACCACCATGTTCAGAAGGGCTGCAGCATCAAAATAGTGCATGATGACAAAAATTTGAAGAATGCATGGTCATTACTGAAATTACGGAGCATACTGAACAGACACCATCTCCATTCAGGAAACTAAGCTTGCTCTCTAGCAATCCAAAATTTTGAAATTTAGCAGCTGAAAAAGAATCCAACAGTATACATGAAACTAGCACACACAATTGGAGTTGTTGGCTTAATCAACTGCCATAGACAATTACACTAATGTAACAGGGACATGTACATCATCATCAACCCAAATCCTTGAAATTCTGTCACTGTTATGTTTGTCTCAAAGGCCATTGAGCAACCTGCCAGCCTTATTGATATCTGAATAACTTTTTAAATAATGAAACTCTAAAAAGAAATATCCATTTTTGGAGAAGGGATTGGTTTACTATGGGGACACTTTTACTGAAGGTTCATATTGGCCATAGAAATCTTTCTTTGTTAAGCAAACCTCTTGTCCAATGTGACAAACAACTCACTATTATGATGACATGAATTTAGTAAAAGTGTGATAGCTACGATGGCATGAAGTTGGTCTTTCTTCTGCTCAGGAGTGCTGTCATTACCTGAAATGTCCAGTTTTATATAAACTGTCCAGGGTTCAACGCTCTCTCAATTGTATAAATCCTAAATCGGCCACAGATACCAGATCTGCAAGATAACCAGAATCATATAGTCAAATAGTTGTGGACCACAAGCAGAAGATGAGATTGCTCCATGAAGATGAGATGAAGACAGAGATGCAACAATGTCCAATGATTCTAATCATACTAAGCTACTGACCAGATACCTATCCAGAAAATCTAACATGAATTATCAATGTGGACAAAACAATAAATGTTCCTAACCAATCTAAGTACCTATACAAGAAAAGTTCATTGGAATTTGGTGATGCCCTCCTCATATGCCAAATTATCCTCATATGCTAAATTCCTGTGCGAAACACTTTCCACTTGCTATGAATGCCCTGTTTTTTTCAACAACCTCATCTTTTGGCGACTGACCAAAACAGGGCTACTAGTGAGAACTGAGCAAATTGACTAAATTTAACTCTGGAGCCTAAACTGGGTAGTAGTAAGTAAGCACTTTTACCCAAAATGCCTAATTATAGGTGCAGCACCAAAAAATTTTAACAATGCAATTAGTCTCAATCTGCCTTCTTTGCATGCTTTGTAGTTCTATGCCTTGATACGTCCAGAAACTTTTTCCGCAGTTTTATTGCTTTTAGCATCACCTGCAATAATGGGTCTCAAAGGAAAGTGAGTGATTCATGAGGCACTTCAAAAAACAGAATTCCACTGTAACAATCACATCTAGAGAACTCAGTAAACATCAAAAGTAACTGAAGAGATGATTGAGGCATGTGTGTCAACTTTGTGAGTGAACTTCTAACATTGATATTTGAAAATACTATTTTTGAAGCCTACTGAGGTGTGTAATCTAACCACAGCTATACTGATGATACACAGCTTGGCCAATGCTTTGTATTCACCACCTCCATTCCCCTATATTCTGAGGCAGAAAATAGTTGCATGGTGATCTGGTGCTGTCTCAGTAAGCATAGGCATCTTAGAGAGGCAAGCAAGCAAGGTATGATCAAGAGCGATTTCAAGTCTGAATGGTGCCACAAGGGCATCATCGGCAGTGGGGAAGGTGCCAACTGTTGGTGCCTTCTCCCACTTTTGTACTTTCTGAATTCTGAAAATCAGTAAACATTGGGGCCTGTAGCCCCATCCCCTGTTCGAGGGTGTTCCACTGAGGCAGAAAATAAGAGCTTTGCATTGAAGTTCAAATCCATGAAGACGATATCAAGCTCTGCGGATGGAGAGAGAGTACCCAATTAATTCATCTCTAGCCACATATCCAATAGCTTCCTCCAGTAATACCTGCCAGTCAATAGTCTAAAGAGAATCAGAGACCTGAGATGTTTCTTGTCTGCCTCATTGTACAGCAAAAAATCTGCTGCTCCCACAAGCTTATTTAACAGTTTTAGCAATTGCAAAGCAGCTTTTTAGTCACAATCTTTTTATTCAAGGCCTCTGTTGGCAAAACATCATGTGATTCATTTACACTTACCAAGGCCTCAGTTGGTAAAACATCATGTGATTTATTTACACTTACCATTCGAGGAGGTTTCAGACGGACATTTTCATCTTTGCTAGCAGCTTGGATGTTGTTTAACTCCTTACTGTGCACTGGATTGACCTGTACCCACAAGAAACTTGTCAACAACCTAAACTTTTTCCTGTCATATGAGCACCCTGGTCTGGACTCTGGACCAGCAGTTTCCTGGTTGTAAGTCCAGGTACAAGACCAGCTCCTGGATCTAGCCACAAAATAATTATCACATCCCAACTTTTCTGGAAGAAAGTTCAACATTGTGATCTCCTCTGAGTATCATCTGAAAATGATATAAATCCAAACTTGAGATTATTGTGAAATTGTTCGTGCAAAGTTGAATGTCTGTTTTCAGCCCAATTTCCTGATATCAGTTGGTCAGGAGTGGATGGGCTTCAAAGTTAGGACTTAATATCAAAATTGGCCTTGTAAATTTCTAAGTAATAAAGAACAATTACAGCCTCAACAATTCAGATCAGCCCAAACCAACAACTCTAAGTACAGACTAAGTTGGAACTCTAGAATCCACAGATGGATAAACCTAGCATGTGGAATGGGCACAACTGCATTAAACTAACCAGGTTCATGAAATGATGATTTCCTTTCTTTCTGACATAGTGCAGAGCTGAGTATCCATAGGTACCCATAAACCAATATATCCAGAATTGTGATGGGTGGACAAACCTCAAGGTCTGTTTCACGTGAATGCTCACCAATAACCATTCCATCATATGTCTGCACATTGTATTCTGAGAGTTGCAGACTTTTGAGACCCCTACTAGAGTTCTATCTGCAGTGCCTTTTATAGGGTGCATCTTGTGTATCCATTGCTGTTGTTCAAACAACAGGGTGTATCTTGTGCCTCAGTTTTTTTCTTGATCTGGATTTTCTCTTTTCTTTGGTCGAGTTTCCTCTTTTTCATGATTACTAACTGGGGATTTGATGTTATCAGATCTGATATATCCATAACCTTATTACTGGGTCATCTCTCAGTTTGTTTCAGGTTGTCTTAAATCATAAGTATGGAGCATTTCTCAGTACTTGCAAAGAAATGATTTCATAGGGTGGTCTTGTTTGATTGGGAGCAGACTGGTTGCCTCTTCACTGCAGCTGGTGATGGGTGTGCATATGCGTCGGATATGGTAAGCTTGTGATGATTTGTAAGTATCTGCTCTGAAATTGCTTTTATTTGGACTCTATGATTAGTGATAGTCTGATGTGTTCAACCAATTGAGGTCCCAAATATGTACTAATTGAGAGTGGCACACCCATGGTATAACTCGTTGCCTTCAAGATTTTCATCCCCAGGTTTAAACTTTTGGGTGTGCTGCAGCTCTTCACCAGCAAGCATCTTCAGTGACTGTTTTTTGAAAAAATTGCTTAGATTATGTTTTCCATTATTGTGGCTCTCCAGTTTATGATGAAGAAAGTTGCATGGTTGCACAGGAAACAGGCAAGAATACAATGGTGTGTCAGGGCCACTCTGATTATATGCACTGTATTGCTTCTCGGCCATCGCACAATCAGGTGCATCATCCCATCACTCCATTGATTGGGGGGTGGGTGGGGGGTGTTCTTCTGTGTAATCAAGCCAGACAGCCTTATGCTTTTATCATAATGCTTGGCATGGAGTCATTTACTAACCAACCTTCTGGCTTTGCAGATAATCACTGGATCTGAGGATGGGACTGCCAGAATTTGGGGCAAGTTTTGTTGAACTCCTTCTTGTCTCTTTCTAGCTTTATGATTGGGCCAAGAGAAAGGAAAGAGCAAGCAGGAGGAAGCCATAGGTGGCAAATGTTAGTGATAGCATTTTAATTAGGTGTTTCTTTTGTAGGTGTAAATTTCTTCTCTTTGAAATCTTGCTCCCACAAAATTATCAACAAGGGATGTTCGCATTCTCCTGTGTGGTGGACACAGATTGTCAGAGTGGTGAATGTGTAGCAGCATTGGACCAATGGAATGCAGTGAAGATCAGCAAAAAGCCTATGGCGAAGTTGCCATGGATTAGTTGTTTGTCCCTTAATGCAAGTGAGAATTGGTTGGTAGGTTCACACATACAGGTGGCCAGTATAAAAAGTCTGGGTCTGACTCTGGTTATCTGATGCAGGGTTATCTGAAGATGGGACTGCCATTCAAGGGCCCATTAGCAAGTGTTAAGGGTAACATAGGATCAACATTTGTATTCCCTAACCAAACTGGTATCGGCTTGTAATCTAAGGGCTAGCTTTGGGTCCTAAATACTCTTGACTTATAGGTTCTAGATGTTAGTTTTTGAGCACCTGTAAACTGTTTACTCTTGAGTTGAAAGAAATCATTAGCTTGCCAATACGGAGAATCTGATTTTGAATGTCAGTGACTTGACTGATTATTTACAGTCAATATGGTTGTGTCCCAAAAATGAATGATTAGAAAAGGTTTGGGTGCAGGTTTGTGGGAATGGTGGGCACTGTGTGACTCTTTGGAGACTGCCAGGCCTGGATTTGTATGACACATATCTGCATGCGTGCAACCCCTCAAGCTATCACTATTGCAAATGACCAGGTGCTCTTTGCACACTGGCCAACTGCAGCCTGGTTTGTTTGCAAATTTGTTAACGATCCTTTTGTCATCTAGTGACCATTGATGACAGTAGCTATCACTTCGTAATTTTACTTTCTATGGTTAGTGGCATGAGATCTGGGAGTGTTGGATGCAGACCATGGTTGCTACTTAACCTAATAATTGTCTTCCATGTGGCTGTTTGTACTTGACATGTTTCATTGTATGTTTGCAGATTTTGACAGTGGGAACACAACCCATCTTGTCAAGATGGAGTTTTGGGGGCACCTTACTATCCCAGGCTGTGTGTGCCCCACTGTCTGCCTTCTCTGTCTCTGTGCATCCATCCAGGGTAACACATTTGTTTTGCCTTCGGTGATCTTTGCCTTAGACATTCATGTACCATTGTTTGGGCTTGTAAATTTTCTGTGTTACTCTTTAGTAATCCATTAAGAGCAGTATGAGAAATGCATACACTTGTTGCGACATGATAAATGGTCATGAGCTTGCATCATCCATTTTTTGTTCTTAAACAGTTGGTGGATCTTTCTGTACAGTTAACAGCAGTAGCTGGCTATGGAGGATTGGTGGACATAATGTCAGAGTTTGGGAGCCATCTCTGCAGCTTCTGCTGTGGTTAATTGTGTCTCCCACAGGAGTTTCAAGCTAATATCAAGCTGTTGGGTGCTCACATTACTTGTTGGTTCAACTCCTACTAGTTCATGGTAGATGCTACCCAAACTATTCAACACCCAGTTCTACTGGAGTTCACTGTCAATGAGACTTGGAGAACCTGGTAGCTTTCAAAATCTTCAGGGAACAATTGGGACAGCCACAATGCCCACCTTTTGCAGTTGTTTGAAAGTGTCCATCACTGACAGTTATGCAGTAGCCCTGAGGGTTAAGAGAATCAAAATTATGGTAAGTGGAGGAGTTGGCACTAGGTAATGCTTTTCTTCATCATGCTGAGTCCTTCATGGTTTTGCCTAGGTAGTGTGAGGAGAAGACAGAGGTTTTACTGGATAGGTTACTGAGTTCAATCTTGGTAGCTCAGTGGTGCTTTCATCTATGATTGAGTCGGGACAGATTCCCAATTGATAGTCAGTGCACTGGTGGCTGCTGGGTCACATCATCCACGTTTCTTCACCAATGCTTTTCAAATGGTGTCATTTGACTCGATGATGGATATTGTGTCTGGTGCTTAGGAGCAAACCAATTCTGTAATCTAAAACCCTTGTAATAAAAGGAGTATTTCGGGAATGTGAAGGAAATTGTATAACAATACTGATATATCAGTGAACACTAGCTTGCAACCAATTGCCTCTACAGTCTAGAGGATAGCTGGTCAATGGATGCATGTATCCCTTTGATCATTCAATAAAGTACGTATTATTGAATCACCGGTCATGAAATATTATGTTTGGTTTTTTGTGAAATTTGTGTTCAGTGAAGGGGTTGGATGGAGAGCAGTAATTTTTTGTTGGAAGCACCTTTCTGTGTGGCTATGTTTTTGGTAATGGTGTGTGACACATTACATGCATACAAATGATCATAAATAGGGTGGACTGGAGTTGAGTGGCGCTTTGAGTGTCTGGGTATGGGTGTGGTTTGGAACAACATTAGGAAGAGTATTCACGCACAAGCAAAATGGGAGTTTTGTTATGGGGGATCATTTGGGAATTCTAACAATAGAAAAAGTTGTTTATTATAAAACTATAGCTGATTCTTGGAGGTAGATCATTAATGTATCAATTTTTATTTGTCTAGAGCAGGGCAACCCAGGTGCAATAGCTTGCAACTTCGTACATAACACTTTTATTTAGACATTTTCAAGCTTTTGGTTTGCCCCCCCCTTGTTTCTCAAGATGTAGATCTTCTCCCTCTCTTTTTTTGTCCATCTACAAGAAGGCTATGAAACTTTTCATCCATCTACAAGAAAAATATGAAAGATTTCATTGATTTATTAAAAATTATGCAACTCTTCATCTACACACATGAAACATTGAATAATATTTATGGAGAGGGGGGCTACCAATAAGTAGCATCTCCAATGTAATTCCTTTGTCACTACCATGGCTCAACAATTACTTGGGAAATGTTACCCATTGGTAGCCTCCCACTCCATAAATGTTATCTAGTCCATTGCAACACAAGCAAAAGAAGTGTTCACTAATGATGGTGTATGTGTCACATTAAAGGACATGCAATCTTATATATAATTACAACATGCGTGTGCGTGTGTGCGTCCGTCCGACGGGACAGTTCCGTGTTTTAATGGACCGGCGGAATCGGCCCGAACGGTCGGATTCCGAAAACAGGAACGGGCCCGGACAGTCGGATTCCGAAAACGGGAACCCAGGTCCTGATGACAAGGGGGGGGCCAGGTGGGGGGGGCCAGCAGGGGGGCTGGCAGCAGGGGTGGGGGAAGGGGGAGGGGGGGGCGAGAGGGGGGGGGGACGGGCGGGGAAGGGGAGGGGGGGGCCAATTTTTTTAAAAAATTATTTTCATTATAGAACATTTAAAAAAAATTAGAATCTTTTTGAAAATGTTCTTGGGGGACTTCATAGTGTCTGAAGGGCACGGGCACCCACTAGTTAATCATAAATATGCAAGGATCCCACCAGTTTAACAATGCACAAAGATAACCAAAGGTAATTACATCTAACAACAAACAAAATATGACCTCTGGATCTTAGAAACCAAGGTAACTTAGTGGCACACATATTGCAAATTCCTCCAATGGTGTGCACTTGCTATTGCTACCAAAACAAGGAATCACAAGAACAAATTATTATTCTTAAACTATTCACTTCGGCACCAATTCTCTCATTTCTCGCAGTCTTTAAGTATGACCTTTGTACCAACTAATTTAGTACATGGACTCTAGTTTTTCCTAAAAATCTTAGTTTGTAGTCTTGAGAACTAGAATACAAGGGATATTGATAAATGTGAGAGTTGAGAACATACCTATAGAAAAGTAACAACAAACATTAAATGTAAGATTGCAAATACAAGCTGTGAAAATTGAACATCTCGAAGAGGAAAAATCATAATAAAAATTAGATGTAAGATTGTAAAAACCATATGTGAAAGTTGAAACATCTAAAAGAGGAGAAATCATATCAAAAAGCTGAATTAGAATTTTAAAAATCAAATTTGAGAGTGCCAAGCGCATTTGATAAGATAGGGATTAAAATCATAGACAATTTTTAAAATGAAAAGCTCAAAAAATTCCTATATTATCAATGGGTCCAACAATTCAAAGTCTCACATTTGTATGCACCTTGTCCAAAGAAAGGCAGATTTTCAAATATGTCATTATTAACCGCACATTGAGATTCACACCCACAACCTACACATCAACAAAAAAACATCAATTTTATGTGAAAGGACTTTTTAGGTTGTTATATTTTAATTTCTTTTATTGGACCGCTAGAAACATATGCATTCCTACTATATCCTAACATAACCAACTGTCTTTACTCTTGGGTTGTGTTTAAAAGAGAAGGGAATATCTCCAATGGTGCCAAAGCTCACGCC
Organism: Sphagnum contortum; assembly: GCA_963920785.1. Taxonomy (NCBI): domain Eukaryota; kingdom Viridiplantae; phylum Streptophyta; class Sphagnopsida; order Sphagnales; family Sphagnaceae; genus Sphagnum; species Sphagnum contortum. The sequence continues at coordinate 624,776 of OY987287.1, read as the reverse complement.
CCCCACTTCTAGGATTAGGAAAAATGGGCCTGTCATCAATCTAAATGTGCCTTGCAAACAATGAAACAACATGTTGGACTAGCTAGCATTTGACAAAGAAAATGTTCCCCTGAGCTTCAAGTAGACACAAGACACAAATCTCCATGGACTAGTAGGGTCCTTGCAACAACTAGAAGAGGACAATGGATAATTAAAGCCTTGGTAAAAGCTATGGATCTTGTTTGAAACAAGGACGTGTTCATTGAAGAGGGCAAATAGGTAGGTCATGGAACATACCACTGATCTCTTTTTCTAATTTGTTGAATGACAACTTCTAGAAAGGTTAGACCAGCATGTGTGCAAATAAATTAGGAGGATGCAACAATAGTTGCTTGGACCTTAGGTATGCAAGAACATGTTTGTCAATAACCCTGCAACAGCTCAAGATGAAGGTTAAGAGCTCACGTGAACAAGTACATCTGATAAAAGCTATTCACATTTAGCCCAAAAACATAGGAAGATTGTTTGGGGGTGAGGTCCAACTTTTTGAAAAGCTTTCTCACACATGCAAATTTCATCAATGGCTCATTTTTTTTCATGGATAAACTACCCATAAAAAAAAACTCAAACCAAAATGCGATGTTTCAAGTAAGACCCAAGCTTTACAAGTTTTCACACATGAATTTTGCTGATGGCTCTATTTTTTTGACAAACATCCCCCACTCCATCTGCTTCTTTAGTTGCGCAAAATATCAACAACCAGGCACCTTTCATTAGATTCAAATCCTTGTGAATGCCTCACCAACTTGGTGCTCCTACAATGCCTAAAACATCTCATTTATGTATCTAAATGCAAGCACGAAATTAGGGCAGAAGACATAGTAATATACAGGTGAACTTCCCACAGCTCAAAGAAACAAGTAGCAAAGTGGCTGTTCTGTTCTGACTTGTGACTGTGTCCGAGGCATGAATAGGAGAACTGCAAATATAAAGAAGGTTCTGCAACTTGATGCTTCTTCAAAGCTAAAACTTCATGTTTGTGCATTTGAATGCGAGGATAAAATGTGATAGAGGGAATTGTTCCTTCGTCGTGAACTCCAGCGTGGTTAGAGAGACAGCTACCAAGTCGGCTGTTGTAAGTTTCGGTAGATTCGGGCCTGAATTTTGTTTTGCCTTGAGCATCTGAGGTGAGAGTTAGAGATTGGGAGAGAATGATCCCTGCTGTTGGAACCAAAATCTGCTATTGATTTCAGTGGCCAGGGTAAGCGTGGGATCACCCGATTGACTTTGGGGTAGGCATTGTTGCTGCAGATCAACCTGGTATGGTTGGAGTCATCCTCTTCATCAGACAATTGCTTAGACATTATGAGGACAAAGAAGACACCAGCACAATTTTTCATCTGTAGTTCACGCCAGAGAATATCAGGATTGCTTGGCTCTCGTTCACCAGTTTGTGTAGATTCATAGTCAGTATGAGAAGCTACCTGAGAGAACCAAAATCCAGATTAATCCCTTCTAACACAAAATCTGTCTACATTGGGGGATACACCTTCAACTAGGTCTACATGATACCGACCTTGTGCTTTCAACAAGAAAAAATCTTCAAAGTTATTGAATTTGATGGACTTTGAAAGAGCTTGAAAGTAGAAGTGCATCATATTCTATGCAATAGATCTAAGTCATCAGATTTTCTCAACATACCAATCAACTTCATTCAAAAGGAGATAACAATAGGAAGCATTCTCACCATGCTTTCTGTAGCCTAAGCTCCTCTTCTAGACTACCTGACTACCAATCTAAGAGTGTTGTGCATGTCAGTGTTGCATGTCAAACTTCTTGAATCAAGAAGATAAAAACTTGCCAATTTGCATGTCCCCACTACTTTGAACAAGTTTTATCTCAAGGCATATGGTAAGCATTCTCCAAGCTCATGATCCTTCAGTAGCATGTGCTAGATGACTTCCCTCCTGGCATTTCAACTGTCATACAATATCCTGCAGTGAAGAGCTACTAATGCAGCATGATTGTGGTTCACAAGCCATATTCATAGCCAGAGAACCTCAACAGGCCAAGTTCAATTGGTTTGCTGACAAACAACTGAGAGTATATGGGTGCATGCAGTATGGATCAGGAGCTCCAAAGCTTTTCATGTTTTGGGGAAACCATCCTTTGCAGAAACCCATTCAAGGATCATTCAAGTACCCATTCTCATCATACTTTCTATAACCTAAGGTCCTCTTCCAGATCAACCTAAGAGTGTTTCAATCTAAGATTTCTTGATAAGAACAATTGCAGCTACATGTCAAATGGACAAAGTTTCACTTTTGGGTTCCTGGGAACTTGTCTTTTCACACATCCTAATAAAGGCTTCACCAAAATTATACAAGTTTAGCAGAGAGAATTCATGAGCATGTGAAGCTTTATACATTAGCCTTATATTGTGCAGGAAAATTGTTCCTTGAAAGTATTTGATGATTCACAGCATACTATGAAAATGTGAGACCACAAAATAGGTGCAAACGCATTGACCCTCAGTCTACAAGAAATTATCATAGTCCATAGACAAAGGGAACAATTGTAGAGAAGGCTTGATGCATAGAACAAGCATAGCATGCTTGGACAAAGTCACTTGATCATGCTTATCACATTAATGCTAAGATTATGAATTGACTTTTGCAACCATGCATTTCTGTGTTGCAGATGGTGCATCTTCTAGTCAAACATTCTCTTGATTCCTACCAGTAATTAACACCATTAACTTGAACACATTCAAAAAAGAAAAAGATTCAAATTTTTTGTTAGAGCGCAAGTTTCACACACCATTACCTTGTATATTACGCTAGCAATAGATATTGCTGAAGTTTAAACATTAAGTGGCATAGTACTATTGGGAGGGGATTTCAATGTGCGTACTACAAAATTACCAAATATCATTGACACTAACGACCGTTTTCAATTGTTACAAGCACTTAAGCTTGCGGAATCTGAGCAATTAAACACTGTGGCTAAACGATAGAACCACAACATCAATGTTAACAACTAAGGCCACAAGCTTTTAGACCTATGTTATGATGCTTGAGTTACTCATCTTTAATGGCCAACTAAGGCCACAAGCTTTTAGACCTATGTTATGATGCTTGAGTTACTCATCTTTAATGGCCAACTAAGGCCACAAGCTTTTAGACCTATGTTATGCTGCTTGAGTCACTCATCTTTAATGGCCAGACATCTAGTGACTAAACGATAGAATTATAACGTCAATGTTGAAGATTATGACCACGAGCTTTTAGACCTATGCTATGATGCTTGGGTCACTCATCTTTAATAGCCATACATCTAGTGACAAATCATTGGAGTTTGCTTGGGTCACTCATCTTTAATGGCCAGACATCTAGTGACTAAACGATAGAATTATAACGTCAATGTTGAAGATTATGACCACGAGCTTTTAGACCTATGCTATGATGCTTGGGTCACTCATCTTTAATAGCCATACATCTAGTGACAAATCATTGGAGTTTGCTTGGGTCACTCATCTTTAATAGCCATACATCTGGTGACAAATCATTGGAGTGTACTTGCTTGGCAATTGAGGGGTGATTATTTTATTAGTTCATATTAAGCTCTAGATAGAGATGTCACTTTTGAAAAAATTATAAGGGGCAAAAAGCTTTTACCTAATCATGTCGTAATAATAACTCACTTTGACTGCTCCAATAATTGATCAGAAACTTGAAAGTAAAATTTTCCACTTTATTTCGCACATTTAGAATATTTTTCAAAGTTACTCCACTTATATAGCTATTTGATATGGAGTTCACTTGTATGACATGCTGGCATTTAAGAGAACATGTTTCCTCTTACAAATCAGCCGTCTTTGCATAATCTTTTCCATGGATTTTATACATATGTTTTCAAACAGGGTGTTAAAAATGCAGTTGTCATATCATGTATATTAACAGTTTGAAATGACTTTTATCATGAAGGGTATGTAATGAGATTCTCAAGTCTAAGATAATTCTGCATGTCAAAACAGCATGTCAGATTGCTTACATTCCTATTCTTCACTTGATTTAAAATAGTTCATAATCAAGAAATGTCCATGCAATAGCTCAGTTCTATATCCCATCCCATTTGCCTGCCAAAAGACTAAATCTAATTTCTTGAAGAGTACTGCAAATAGTTGAAAATTTTGGACGCTTATGTGGATCAGGTTCCCAACACAGCTTGATCAGGGAAAGTAATTGTGCAGGGTAATTGCTGTCTGAAGGCAAAAATGGCCTTTCATTTCGTGGGGAACGAATTCTTTCAACCAATCTCATTGGGGGATTACCAAAAGGGTACTTTTTCCCAGAGAGAATTTGCAAGCACAAGATCGCAAAGCTATAAACATCAGCATTTCTGGCAGAAAATTGTCTTTGGTGCCCTTCGTGGTCCAGAAAGGCCTCTGGTGCCCTCCATGTTGCTGCTCCACAAATCTGAGAGTGCAACATAGATGAAGAGGTGTTGACCTTTGTCTTTGCCAAACCAAAATCAGCCAACTTCACCTCCACATACCCATCAGCAGAGAGTTCAGGGTTTGCGTTTGGACTAACCAAGATATTATTCGGTTTAAGGTCACGGTGCACAATCTCTTGTCTATGTAAGTACTCCATGGCTGAGGCAATCTGTAACATAATATCAACAGCTGCTTGAGGTGTGAATGGCTTCTGTGAAACCTTTCGTTCTTCAATGTACTTTTCAAGATTTGTGGGCATGAGTTCCATCACAATTGAACACTTGGTAGAAACTTGATGGCAAAATATCAATCGTACAACATGTGGATGGTTCAAACGAACCATGACTCCAACCTCATGCTCAAAATCACGCTTCTGTTTCTCACCAAAAATGTGACCGAAGGATTTCTCAGCACATGCCATCCCAAACCATGTGCACTGAGAAACCGAATGTGCCCATCCCCAAAAATTCTCCTCGCTTTGCTTCAGGATCAGAGGCCAAAACGCACCATGGAAGCAGTCCCTCTGGTAAGTCATAGAGCTTCATGACATTTTGCAATCTCCATTGCAGATAATCTGCCAGGTTGCACCTTTCTCCTGTTCTACAACCACCAGCATTACTCATCATCAACTGCTGAAGCTCTGCAATGCGTGGATCCCATAATTCTTTATTCTTCTGAATATCTTGTGCTTTGAGTTGCTCCAATGTTGAATGAACAGATGCCCTTGCCCAGTTATCAATGTCTTTTCTGAACAATCTTGTGCATGATTGCCAATCAACAATGATAGCAGCAAATGCACATATGTTATCCATTTCCACAAGTATTGATTTGAGATTTAATGCCTCATCACTGCACTCTTGCACAATCAAGTCTGCTTTCTGTACAATGCGGAACAACTCTTTGTAGATTAGATCAGCCAAAGTAGCACAAGTCTCCCCCATGAGATAACATTTGCTGGTCACTATAGTGTTGACCATGTGCTTGCACTGCAACACATTCACCTGCAGTTTTGAATTTTGACCAAATGTTCTATCATCCAAGTCACATATTGCTGTTAAAATCCTTTCCTTGAAGACTTGTATGTTGACAGAGTTCAATGAAGTTGCTTGGAATATGAAAGTATCATCAGCACCTACAAAAGCACAATTCAAAGTATGTTTGAAAATGTAATGTCCCATCTATGTGAAAAACTCATCATAAACATACTATGTTCAGTTCTGCAACATGATTTAATGAACTTCTGCATGCGTGCAAAAAGAACTTCAGCCCATCCTGGGATGAAGTGCGAAGTCCAAAACAAAGGTCTTGTAACTATGATCCACAACAGTGATTTTCGTTACTCCACTTGAATCACAACCATTTTCAATACTTCACGCACAAGCCAAGAAGATGAAACTAGCATGTAGATGGAGTGCCATCTGGCTGCAAAATTTTGTTTAAATCAGACTGACAACCTTCCAAAGCGCTCTCTGTCTCAGAGTCCATGTCCTCCACCGGTGCCTCTCTCATGCCACTCAAGTAGTGGTCTCCATTCTCATTAACACCATAATTCATGACTTTGATGTTACGTACTCCGTTTAATGCACAAGACAGAAAGGTTAGGATTGTAAAATATGTATGTTACCAGGTCATTATATGACAACATTGTCAACTGATGGCACAAACCAAGGAACTATTAAGAATAAATGTTGATCTTAAGACACGAAACGTACATACATCAAAGGCATCCTACTATTGTAGCTTTGTTTGAAGAGAAAGTTTTCCATGACAGGCAAATTGATAGAACACTGAGTGAGACATGTGGTAAACTAGGACAGAAAATTATCCCAATACCTTCGCTTGAACTTTGGTGCACCATTCCTAGCTGTTCCACATTACGTCTCTGCAAATCCATGTACTTGATGTACTTAATTGTTTCATCTCGGATGAAAGCATCATTGGTCTGAAACCTTTAAAAAGTGCATGCACACAAAAAAAGGCTCCAACTATCTTTCTTTGAAAGACGAGTCATATGCTCTTGGGTTATCTGTCAATAAAGACTGGTTTTTACACTGTAAGTAATGCTTCAATGTTAGTCAAATATCAAACAAACTAGGTTGTTGAAACTCACCTCTCCACAAGCAATGATAAATTGTAGAAGCAACCAATAGCTGGGATGGTATCATTATTGTGTATTTAAGCTTCATTGGTACTGAAATATCGAACTTCCTTAGGTTATTGAAACTCACCTTTGCACACATGATGATAAATTGTAGAAGCAAGTTGTAGCTGGAATGTCCTTTATTTGGAGGCTTGCACACCTCCATGTGATTGGCATCCTCAACCTTGTAACAATTATATCCTGCTGATCATTGTGCGGAGGTAAAATCCACCAAAATTCCCTGATCCAGTCATAGAATCCAAATTGCACATTTCAGCACCAAACAACATCAAAGCATTACCGGCGTTTAGCTGCAAAAATTCATTTCATCCAACACATACGTACCACTTGCTCCATTGGCATGCCCTCCCAAAAAGCATATATATTGATTTCCTTTTCATTGACAATGTCCTCAAAATCTGTTGGTAACATTGCCATATCTCGTTGCGAGGGTTGAATGTTACACATTATTCCAGCAAGATGTCTGTTGTTGCATCTTAACAACTTTGTCACATATTTAGCAAATTTGGTTGATCCAGCATGTGGAATAGCATAGAAAGCCACCCCTCTCACATTACTCAAAAACGCTTTCCCACGCTGAACAACAGTTCTCGACCAATCATCTGTGCCCCTTCTCATGCTCAACAATTTCACAAAGCTTTTCAACACCAACCCTCCAAAACTATGGCCTATTAACACAACAGGATCATGCCATTCATACCTGCACAAAACATATTCATTTGCAATGTTGATTGATTAGGAAATATTTACTTGACTTTCAAAATCCAGCTTCTAAACACCAATCTTTAAAAACACACCATATATTCACAAATAAGGATGATTCCATTCAATCTGCACAATACATTACTGTTGTATGCTCATTTTTCAGGAAGCGCTACAACATCATCTATAATTTAATGACATATAGTACAACTGATAAGCATACGGATTTTCTATAAAATTCAGAGATGACCAAATGGTTGGATTACTAATCTTATGTCTGAAGATTATAGTTCCTTGACACTTTTGTGAGTGTTCACTACATTTGACCAACCATGCCATTTTGACTAATGAAAGAGAGGTGACATTGCACCTAGGATCCATGAGATTCTGGAATACGTTTTGCGCAATTTCTGATACGTGAACATAAGGGGAGGTTACTACGTGTGCATTGTATGTCACAGAGAAAATGCGCACAGCTTCCCCCAAATCAAACGGTAGCCATTCTCGAGGCCAACATACATTATCATAACCTCGTTGTGTCCATGTGCTACTCCAGGCATCACTAGTCTCATTTTCAGTTAATTGGAGCCCATGGAACAACACCACATCCAATTCAGTCCTTTGCTTCCCTCCAGGAGGCAGCCATAGCTGATGCACTGGCCAATCACTCTGCCACCAAAATTTCACAATCAAAACATTGCACAATAACCAAAGTCCAATCCACAGCACCAGTAAGCATCCGAAATTTGCTGAGGACAGGCCACCAACTCATTTGTGAATGTAATACAATGGGCGATTCAAACGAAAACACTTCGAAGCAAGTTAATATCACAGAGTGGACCAATCTGCAAGGTGAAAGGAACTCACAGAACTAGCAGTCATGATGATCAAGATTGCTTATCGGTTATACATGAACCCATGATATGGTAACACTCATAGATACCATGTACATTAATGTGTCAATAATTGGCAAACAGCCATTCAACAATCTTAGAGCAATCCAAAAACCCTCACTACTTGCATAAGTAGCTCTCATATCATATAAGAGGAGGGGTGTTTTTCTCAAGAACTTATGGCTTTTCATTCTTCATTGAATTGTAGGTGAAAAAACAGCATGCTGGGAGCTGCCATACAAATGGTCGTGTTGCTCTCATCCAAGAGGGGAGAAAATCGCTGACAAACTTGTGCAGTTACAAATATCATACTCTGTCGCACATTGTTGAACTCTTCTTTCAAATCCCAATCAAGCAATAGAGAGTCAAATGGTAGACAATGTCACCTAGCCACAGATACATAAACAGTACAATTATACATGTCAAACTCTGCAAGCAAATTGTTTGAAAAAACCGTGAATGGTCAAAAAAATAATGTACAATATTTTGTTCACCTGGTTTTTCAGCCCTAGAGTGATTAGATCTGCTGACATGATTAGTAGACAGTTGCTTACTCTTACACAAAGAACTTCTGATATGTGATTAAAAGTTCACAAATCATCAGGCCCTAAGCAAGAGAGGTTCAGCCATAAACACATAAAAAAAGAGTCCAGGACCCCAAAATGTTGAATCGACAAAAACAACATCTGAAGTTCCTGCGTCAAGAAGCACCCTAAGGAGTAGCAAATAACAGATGACACGCTGAAAACTCATTTAAATTTGATCAACATTATCTCTTCAAAAAGAAACATATATGCTTAGTACCTTAAAAAATTGGGCGCACAGAGGGAGGTCTAATCCTTCTGATGCAAAGGCAACTTGCTGAAGACAAGCCTTCGAACTGTTCAAGGTCCTTGCGCAACAACAGGGAAGTCCTAGGACTTCCTCGTTCTGGTATGCAATTCCTGCATCTCTCAAAAGTAAATCTTCAAGTGACATTGGAAAGCAAATTACTTAACTGATCCGCCAGATTCCGACTTCAGAAAACAATCAATGCACAACCAACAAGAAAACATGACAGTAGAAGTCCATCTAACGCAATATCACAAATTGTGTCTTTGTAGATGCCCTAGAAAACAAATTTGCATGCAAGCTGGTCGCATACCACGAGATGGTCATCAGCTGCGAGAATGGAGACTCCAGAGGAGTCAGCATCGAAAACTACTACCAAGCCGTCGAGGGTTGAGAACTATCGACGCCAGAGTACAGCGCTCATTTTTCATGGGAGACAGGGAAACCATCCAAATTAGCAATATAGTAACCGTGTGTTTTTCCGTGGCCGTTCCCCTTGCAGAAACGACACAAGACCGAGACACACATGACTGATCTTCTGTACTCGACACTACATTGGACAGTACAGTTCAGTGAAGCTGCACGAAGCTCGAACACTGGTTCTATTACAACAGACGTGAGCAGCAAGGAGTATTCCAAACCCTTGCGATGATCTGATTTCACAATGGCAAGCCACACAATCTTCAGGCCACTTCAATAGATGATGGACATGCTTCCTACAGACATGCTGGACAGCCCTGCGGATCGAAGTCAACGTATGAAGCAAGCTCGCACGCAACAAGCAGTTTTCAAACCTGCCCCGGCAACCTGATCTCGCAATGGCAAGCTATACAATTCCATTAAGCGTGCCTCAATCTTAGAGGCCAGCCAAGAGCTGTAAGAAAGCATAGCAAGTAGTACTGGGGTGAGCCGAGAACATAAAGGGGCGAAACTCTTCTCCTGGCTTTCTTCGAGAGCGCTTTCAAAGATTCTTCTGGAAGGCTGCAATTGTATTGACTAAATGAGTTAGTTGTCTCAAGTTACAGACCATAAACTATAAGTTGCAACAAACTAATTTCAAAATTTATCTGCACTCCAAAACTACTATTACGAACAAACTCAATGTGCACTCAGAGGCTACAATTTTGACCGTAAGACAAACTTTGAACTTCAAAACTTGAGAGGGAGTATTGAAGTCTTGCACTATAACATACTAGTGGGTACCGTGATGGTCGGACACAATCCGCCCGTGCCTGTGTATGTCTCTCTCTGCCTCTCTCTTTCCGGCTGGGTTTCAGGACCTGGGTTTCAGGACCTCGATATTTGGCGTGCAAGACAGTTCCGTTTGGTACCCAAGCGCAAAGCAAAAAACCAGAGGAAGGAGAGGCTCCGACCTCTGCTCTTTCCTGAAGAAAACTCGTTCGTCCGTCTGTCCGGGCCGATTCTGCCATAGAAAATGCTAGCCGGTGGTCAGTTATAGGTCGGGCCGGTTCTGCCATAGAAAATGCAAGCAGAACGCCCAATCACTGACCCACCCACCCACGGACTTACTGAATTTATATATAAGAATATAAGATGCAGCTTTCTAACCCTAAAATAACCGCCATTTAACCCTATGCAGCTTTCTAACCCTAAAATAGTCGCCATTTAACCCTATACAGCTTTTTTAGCCCTAAAATAACCGCCATTTAACCCTAACCTGGCCAGCATCTAACCATCCTACAGTTGTCACCATTGAACCCTAACCTAACTCCTAAAAGAAAATGACTACAAGGGATGAATGTTAAGCGTATTCATTAACATGCGTCAAAAAAGAATAATATTTTAAACATGATGAATATCAAACACATTCATCGAACTTTGAAGATTAAGAAATAATAATATTTCGAACATGTATTGTTTGCTTCACATTCCTCAAGTGTAATTTAAAGCATCAACTTGTAACAAGGCCTTCCAAAGTTATGGAGAGCACTTCTTATGATTTTTATCTTTTTGTTTTTTCGTTTCTTTTCTCTAATAGCACTAGCGTTTTTGTAGTGGCAAAATTTCACATATTTATGACCTAAAAAAAACCTTTCTACCTCCTTGTCCTAAATAAAGGCTCGTATTCTATCCAATTCGCCATCATTTGACATCCCTTTAAGAAAAGAGAGGTCATCTTTTCTATCAACGACAAGGATGGTTCTCAGTTTGTACAATGCAAGAGGACCACAAGATGTCGCATTTCCGAAAAGGCACATTACAAGTTGCCATTGTGTTGCTACAAGCATTTTTGTGTTTACAAAACGGAGTTACAATGTTGTTGCTCCCTTTTCGATCAACTTTGCCACAATGTTGCCTCCAATTTTTGACCTATTCTAATAAGATGTCATCTTTACTTGTTTAAGTCATAATTTTCTTAATGACAGCTCATTAACATCAACGGTCTGAATTTTGTAGCCATTAATGGAGCACAATGGCTATTGCACAAAGATCACAAACTTTGGAGGTTTAAGGTGAGTAGAAATCTTCCTGACAAATTGAATTTGTTTTCATTGTTTTTTATTGTTGAAGTCAAAATTTTGCATTAAGCTTGCGATTTAAGTAATTTCTGTTTAGAGTTAAAATGTTACAAACTTGGGATAATCAAGCTTTAGGTTCAGTGATTATTTGGTTTCTTATCATTGAAGTTGGGAATCAAGATCTTGCATTAAGCTTATTATTTAGGTAAGTTGTTTTCAAATATTGGAATCTAAACATTGCACATTTGTGAAAATCAAGCTTCAAGTTTAGTGATTGTTACAAGAACTTTGGACCAATGAGCACTATTTACAATTTTTTAACATTTATTAATATCTTGACGTCAATGTTCTAGCATTTATTGATAACTTTGGGCCAATTTGCAACTCAAAAATGCTCAAAGTTGGCCCCAAGTTTTTTTGGCCCTGACTCCTAGTGTAGAGTGAGCCTTATCCAACCCATGTAATTTTCATTGTTAATGTTGTTTACAACTATATTTTAATCATAAACTATAGTTTTTTTCTAATTCCCCTCTCCTCGCCCATTCTTTTTGTGCGAAAACAAAAACTCCCAATTACATTGGAAATTGTATCAACTTAAATTCAGCCTCAATGCACACAAGCCTCAACATAAAAAGGGCTTCAAAACTCATGTCAAACAAAAGAAAAGAAGAAAATACCCACAACCTACCAAGTTGGATTTTCAAAATTCCAACCATTTACATGACATATGGGGCACAATGCAAAGGTACAATTGACAATTAGTTACATGCTATCCAAGTTGTTTGCTCAAAAGTTTGATTCAAATTTTAGAGAAATAAAAATTAATTGTTTAATATTGGCATGAATTAATATCTCTTATTTTAAGAACACTTGGAATTTTGTCTTGCTCCCCAAAAACATTTGATTTTTTCTTTTTTTTTTGATGCTTTTAGTTTTGGTGCAAATAAGGAATTTTTGTTTTTGGTCACACATCACATCATATTGTTATTACCCATTGGTCAAAACTCATTTGTATCAAGGTTATTTCAACGTGTTATGTTATTGACATATGAACATGTGTTGTTTAATTAGGCATCATCTGAATATGTTGACATGATTCAAAAAATTATTAACAAAGAAATAGATACTAATGCAAAACATGAGAATACAAACATGCACATGGAAACAACCATAATGGAGTCAATTCAATATTATTCATGGTGTTCAAATATTATTTTGTTTTTATTTTATTTTCATAGATCGTAATTTGTACAATTTTTGGTATTTTTAAAAATTATTCAAATATCATGTGAGAATTATATGTACAAAGGGTGGGAAGGAACAAATGTTAAAGCACATTATGAGTTTAATAATGATCCAATAAAAAATGTGTTTTCAACATAAAATAAAAATGGAGGTTGACTATAAAATCAAAAATATTAAATTTTTTTGACTTACAAATTGGTTCCATCCCCAAAGCTCTTAACAAATGTAAGAGTAATCTAATAATGAAATAGGGTCATTTGTTCAAAATTTATTGGAATATTAAGCAAATGCATTATCCCCCTACCTCTAAACAATCATGTAAGTCAATGTCATCGGAAATTGACCAAGCCCAACAACCATTTTGTCTTTCTCTTGGAACCTTGGTAATGAATCTTGTAATGATCCATTTTGTTATGAATGATGCACAAGAACTCCTCCTTTGATTGAATGGATTGTGCTTTCCAACTAAGAGAAAATTACTTATATGATTATTGGTGTTTCTTATGCCTTTTGAGTTTCAATTTGTGTTCATTGTCATTAACATTGTTTTTTTCAACTTTAGAATTCATTTTTTTCAAGGACTTTTAAATTATGCATTTGGAAAAGGTTGAACCTTTGTTTCAAACATCCACATTGAAATGATATCTCCTTTCAATCAACTCATAACATATTAAAAGATTTGATCAATATTTTTGTTCTTTATTAATTTATAATCACACACATATGATAATGAAAATTGTTAGATTTAATTTTATGCATCATCTCATATTTACATAATTGTTAATCGACATGAAAAGTTTACATATGTGTGAATAATTTGGCATACATCATTGTTCCATTTTCAAATACTTTTCCATGTGTTTGGAATTAGAAGGTGAATGTTTTATCAACCATATCCAATTATTTTCATTTCATGTGGCATTTATCAATGCAATGTTTAATGAGTGATTGAACATTGGATTCCACTTCCTTAGTTGCATAATGTTGTTTCTTCATCCCAATGTTGCCTTGTGGTTTATGTCTACAACCATGTTATCTTTCTTGTTTTCTATGACATGTAAATAAAATTTTCCAACCCAATGATAGTGTACTGAAAATTTCCTAATTACAATTTCCTTGTATTCTAATAAACTATCATTTATTATTATTATTCTTTCATGCAACATGTTTACAACATCCAAGATATAAGATATTTTATTTCCAAATAACAAGTCCCAAAATTAATGTTTGATGACAGATGTTTTATTACAAGGAAAATGTTAGTTATAGTTGATAGAGTAACATATGTGTCACAACCCTAACCTTGGGTTCGCGACTAAGTGTGAAGTCCAAGGGCCCATGAAGGCAAGAATGTGTTTAAGTGTGAAACACACTTTCACAAATGGGGAAAAGTGTAAGGGATGAAGCCCAATGACTCCCAAATGCACTCCCACTTTGGGAATTACACTCATACGAGAGTTCCAAATGTTTAAAACCTTGGTTGGAAAAGTAAACAAACACCAAATTGGGCCCCTAGGACACCTTTAAAAAGGTATTGAAGCATAAATGCTTCAAATCTCCTTGCATTGTTCATTTAAATTTAATTCACATGAGTTATGATCAAAAGAAAAGGAGTAAATCAAATTGGAAAATTTTGATTCTTGACCACAAATCCTTTGAAAGCAAGGGTCAAATGAGATCTGATTGGAGCGTGTTATACAATGTTGGAGAGATAATTTCAAGGGCTATAAAATATTTCTTTTGCACTTTCGAAGCAGACTTGATTTGAGAAATATATGAGTGTCCAAAATTTTGGGACATGAAAAGTTCTAGTTTTGGGACCCTCACTTGAAAGTCCCAGGGAAAACTAACATTTGAATGTAGTCTCCGCGGAGAGGCATAGAGTATACTATAGGAAGGGGAGTGATGCCTCCTCCCAAAGGTTGTGGGCTGTGTGAAATTTGTGCTTGAAGTCATCCCTATTAAATCTAACGCACCACTTCCATTCAACTTACACTAATTGGCCTCTTTTTTTGGTTATGTAAGTTGATATCATTTTGAACTCCTACTTGTGAATTCATCCTAGTTTCATTTCGGAGCTCTAGCACACCCTTCTACCCCCGAAATGTTACAAATTAGGAAGCATGCCCTAACTTTCTTATTTTTTTGTTGTTTTTGCTTTAAGACCCACCTTTGGGTCTCTTAAAGAGTTTGGGGGTGCATCAATATGCATGTGCTCACATTATAGTTGGTTCATCACACAAAGGTTTTCCAATCTTTCAAACAAAACTATCCACATTTAAATCTTTATGTGTTATTTTAACAATTACGTATTCACTTTTTCTCCTTGCACCAATTGTTTTTCTTCATCATCTTATAACATGTGATGTTGATCATAGGAAGAAAACAATGACCAAAAATAACATCCATCGAAAATTGTTGGAGTCCATGGTCATATATCCAAATGGACATAATTTGTGATTTGTGATTCGATAATTCCATATATTATTACTTTGACATGATTTTCACTAAGATCATCATCAAGAACAAGTCCCCTAAGGCCGCATGCAATCATCCACTCTTTAATAATTATAATTCCATTGATTCAAAATGTCACATTTCCTTCATGTTCTTAGAATTGGAAGGAGATGGCCTCCTTCCAATTCTAAGAACCTTGGCATCATTTAGGTGACTTTTTAACCCATGCAAATGAAATAATTCAATTTGCAAATAACCGTCCTTGTAGCCAAAGGAATGATTTTGAATGTCATCTTGAAAAGTGCATTGAATGATTCATCATTGTACATGTTAAGGTTTTCAACCCCATGCATCATGGCATCCTTCATAACATGACTTGACATTAAACCTTAGACATTGGATTATATAACATTAAGCAAAATGTTTTTTATTGGCCAAAAACCCCACATTTTGCAAGTTTTAAAACATTATGCAAAGGGATTCAAATAAAACAATTTAACTTTTTCAAAAACCATCATAATAAGTGAAAAATATAATAATGTGATTTTCAAATCCAAAAACACAAATATATTGCCTGTCCTCTCAGCAAATTTTTGATACTCACTGGTGCAGTGATTTGGACTTTGGTTACTGTGCAATGTTTTGAATGTGGAATTTTGGTGGCAGAGTGATTGGCCAGTGCATCAGCTATGGCTACCTCCTGAAAGCAAGCAAAGGACTGAATTGGATGTGGTGTTGTTCCATGGGCTCCAATTAACTGCAAACTAGTGGGTGCCCGTGCCCTTCGGACACTATGAAGTCCCCCGAGAACATTTTCAAAAAGATTCTAATTTTTTAAAAATGTTCTATAATGAAAATAATTAAAAAAAAATTGGCCCCCCCCCTTCCCTTCCCCGCCCGTCCCCCCCCCCCTCCCCCCCCACCCACCCCTTCCTCGCCCGTCCCCCCCCCCACCCTTTCCCCACCCCTTCCCCCGCTTGCTGGCCCCCCCCCACCCCTTCCCCGCCCGTCCCCACCCGTCCCCCTTCCCCCACCCCTGCTGCCAGCCCCCCTGCTGGCCCCCCCCTGCTGGCCCCCCCCTTGTCATCAAGACCTGGGTTCCCGTTTTCGGAATCCGACTGTCCGGGCCGGTTCCCGTTTATGGAATCCGACCGCCCGGGCCGGTTCCGCCGGTCCATTAAAACGCGGAACTGTCCCGTCGGACGGACGCACACACGCACACACATGTTGTAATTATATATAAGATGACATTAGTGATGCCTGGAGTAGCACATGGACACAACGAGGTCATGATGATGTATGTTGGCCTCGAGAATGGCTGCCATTTGATTTGGGGGAAGCTGTGCGCATTTCTCTGTATCATACAATGCACATGTAGTAACCTCCCCTCATGATCACGTATCACAGATTGCACATAACCTTTTCCAGACTTTCATCAATCATAGGTACAAGTCATCTCTCTTTGATTATCAAAATGCCATGCTTCGGCCAATGTAGTGGTCTCTCACAAATATATCAAGCAACCAAATTCTTCAGATATAAGATTTGTTACCCAACCATAGGGTCATCTCTCAATTGTATAGAAAATCTATTGGCTTATCAGTGATTGTATATCAGCCAACTTTAGATGGTGTTTCAATGCTTCCTGAAGAATGAACATAACACTGTAATGTATTGTGCAGGGTGAATGGAATCATCCTCATTTGTTAAAATAGGCTATGTTTTTAAAGATTGGTGTTAGAAAGCTTGGTTTGAAAAGTCGAAGGGGCCTTGACTTTCTAAATTCTGAAATTGCCATGAGGAGAGCTGCAGGTGCAGCAGTGTGGAACAGTTTATTTGAATAATGTCAGAGGTGTGCACTCCAAGATATATTTCAGTCACACATAAATATAGACTCAACTAATATGAAATGTAGAAGTCAATTAAATTTTCCCTGAAAAATCAGCATAGCAAATGAATATGTTTTCTGCAGGTATGTATGGCATCATCCTATTGTGTTAATAGGCCATAGTTTTGGAGGGTTGGTGTTGAAGAGCTTGGTTGTAAAATTGAAGAGGGCATCAACCATTGGAAATCCTACCAATTCCTGGTCCAGAGATACAGTGCAGTGTGCCAAAGTGTTTATATGTAATGTGAGAGGGGTGGCTTTCTATGTTGTTCCACATGCTTGATTGAGCAATTTTGATGAATATGTGAAGGAGTTGTTGCGATGCAACAATAGACATGATTCTGGAATAATGGATAACATTCAGCCCTGGCAACGAGATATGGAATGGTTATCAGTGGATTTTGATGACATTGTCAATGAAAATGAAATCAATATCTATGTTTTTTGTGAGGACAGGCAAATGAATGAGGTACGTATGTGTTGGATGAAATGAATTTTTTGCAATTTGTGATGCTTTGAAGTTGTTGGGTGCTGAAATGTGTCATTTGGGTTCTATGACTGGTCTAGGGAATTTTGGTGAATTTTAGTTCTGCCTAACGGTTAGCAAGAGCTCATTCCTACATGGTTGAGGATGCCAATCACATGGAGGTGTGCAGGCCTCCAAGTAAAGAACATCCCAGCTACAAGTTGTTTCTACAATTTATATTACTTGTAGAAATGTGAGTTTCAATAATTGGGTTAGTTCCATATTTCATTAACATTGAAGCATTACCTACTCTGTAAAATATAGTTAAATTTTTCTGTTAGGAGGTAAGCAAGCTTGCTTCAGATTTTGATGAATTACAAATGTGCAAAGTGATTGCCCCATGCAAATTTCCTGGGATAGGGTATTCACCTTAAGTGAGTGATGATGTAGTAATATTTTTCTATGAATGACAAATGGCCTAACCTTTTGATAGTTGTATGGTGAATCTGAAGGTGGCAAGAGAATGTGATCAGCCTTTACAAGAGGTTCATGACTTGCCTCAATCAATGTTTGGTCTGGAGAGCTATGTGGGGAGGGTAGAAACATTGGTGACCTCAGAAGGAAGTGATGCAGGTCCTCACTATGTGGGAGTATGGAGCATGGGTGGAGTTGGGGAAACTCTTCTTCTTCAAAGATCGTATGGGAGCCCAAAGGTACATGGCCATTTTCAAGGAGCCAAGTTCATTTGGCACAATGTGGGGCAAACTCCTGACATAACGGCTCTGTATCAGACCCTAGGTGAAGAACTGGGTGTATGTGAACCAGAATTGTATGTGAACCGAGAGGATTAAAAGCTCAAATTATACAATCAGTTTAGACAGAGAAGAGTGTTCCTGGTTTTGGATGATGTTTGGCAAGACAAAGCATTTGATTCACTTGACTTAGCCAAGGGAAAAGGAAGTGTCACATTGTTGAGCACTAGAAACCAGTCTTTATTGGAAAGAGCAAGTCCACAGATAAGCCAAGAGCATATGACTCCTGTTTCAAAGGAGGATAGTTGGAGCCCTTTTTGTATGCATGCATTCAGACCACCATCCGATGTTCCATGTGAATTAAAGGCATTGCCACAGTCCATGGCTGAGGAGTGCCAAGGTCTTCCATTAGCTCTGAAGGTTATAGGCAGAGCAATGTTTTGAAAGACCTCACCTGAACTTCAATGGGAGCCACTACTGAAGAAGCTAAGGGAATCACACATGCAAGAGAGGACTGTTGAAGAGGAGTTGTATGAGTGTTTCAAGCTTGGCTATGATCTCCTGTTTGAGGATGATTGGCGCTTGAAGGACTGTTTTCTTTACTTTGCAGCACTTCCTGAAGATGATGAGATAGCCTTTGATGAGATTTTGTGGGGTTGGATAGGGGAGGGGTTGGTTCCTGGAAATGGTGGAGATGATCCTAAAGCGGATGCATTTTCCTTGTTAAATAAGTTGTTCAGGTGATCATTCATGGAGTCAAATGGAGAGGTCTCAGATGAAGAGGGTTTACTCTGGTTCAAGGTACATGACATGATGAGAGACTTGGCTTTCTACGCACTGGAAAATGATAGTGGCACACCCCTCGCAAAACAGCTTTATCTTTATGGAGAAAGTCAAAATTTGGAAGAAATCCCCCATGAGTGGAAAGCAATATCCAAAGCTCTGAGACTATCATTGAAGAGGAACAACTTGAAGAGACTTCCTGGGAGTTTTTATGCACCTGAATTGGTGTCTCTACTACGTGGTGGAAATCCAATACAGCTTGTACCAGAAAGTTTCTTGAGCAATTTTCCAAAAACTGAGGGTTCTGGATCTAAGCTATGGACAGTTTTACAGTTTACCTGAGGAACTTGGTGATCTTAAGGATTTGGTTTGTCTTGACCTGTGTCGTTGTCATAATCTAGAGATTTTACCAGACGCAGTAGGGAAACGACAGGTGTTGAAATGCCTGAAACTATGGGACTGCAAGAGGTTGAAGTATCTCCCTTCTGGACTGGTTGGCCTCACATCATTGCAAGTATTACTCATAAGTGATTGTGACAGCTTGACATGGGCTGAACATACACCATCAGGCATGGCAAGAGCAGAATCTTTTGGGTCATGTATATCCAATGGTCAGAGCTTCTTTGGAAGACATATGTGGTTCGTTGCCCTCACAGAAGTTAGACTTTCTGGAGAAACAGTGGTGGAGCTGCCTCACAATATATCTGCACTTACAAAGCTTAAGAATCTATAGTTACAGCTTGACAATATCAAAACCCTGCCAGCTGAGATGCCATTCTGGTTCATACAACTTCAAGAGCTTCATTTATCTTGCCGAAGTTTGGAATATCTTCCAAGGTCGTTCACATGTTGCGATGCTTTTCCAGCTCTTAAAAAGTTTGAAATATGTGGCCGTCAGAGGCTTGTTGAATTTCCAGAAGTGGATGAAGGTGCTCTGCCTAAATTGCGAACACTAGATTTCAGTGGCTGTGACTATCTTGGAACCTTGCCTCTCTCTTTGAGGTCCTGACCAGCTTGAAGAAATTGAATGTGTGGTTCTGTCTGTACACATTCAAGACTCTTGTAGGGCAAATTGTGAAAAGTCCTCAATATGGAGGAGGTTTGACATCGAATATGGATTTAGTGTGACAGTTCCCAAGCTTAACAGGGATCTGCCAGAGCAGATTCACCGAATATTATATCCCTGCACATTTTAAACATTATAGTTTTTCTTTTGAATTTTTTTTAATGTTGTTGGCTACTTTAAAAGGCTCCATAATTCTCTAGTTTAAAACCTATATCTACTTGGGTTTCTTGTTAAACTTTGCACTATCAATGATGATGATTTATTTTCTAGTCGACACAATTCAATTCAATCAATTCTATTTGGAATTAAAATTAAATTCAATTGGACTAATCATTTTAGTTGGAATTAAACTTGTTATAACAACTATAGAACAAATAGAACATCTTTATGTGCACTTTCAAAATTTATTTTAATTATAAAATTATGATGAAGGTCACAATGTGGTGGGGTGAGATTCTTGTACGGCCAAGTTAGGCACTAGTTGAATGTGATTCACCACCTCCCACAAGCAATAGTCTAGGATCATATTATTTAATCATAGTTTGGAGATATGTTAATCTTTCCATGTGTCCAATAAATACATATTTTGCACTACCTACATTTTTTTTTATAAAAATGAAACAATTAAGGTTCAAATCTAGGAGCATGGTTCCATACACTTTGCAAAGAAAATTTGTTACACACATCAAGTGGCATGCATTCTAAGAGGATCTTCAATGGTGCTCGATATATGACATTAAAAAAATATTTTTCACGTTCAAATTTAGTTATTTACTTTTTTCCAACTACACCCATCAAATTAAAATTGGGACTACAAATAATTGGAAGACACTAATAACAAAACATTTGGACCAATCATTTGTGCAAATAGTCTAAATTTGGGTTATATTTTTTCTTTTGAATTTTTTAAAAATGTTGTTGGCTCCTTTAAAAGGCTCCATAATTCTCTAGTTTAAAACCTATATCTACTTGGGTTTCATGTTAAACTTTGCACTACCAATGATGATGATTTATTTTCCATTCAACACAATCAATTCTATTTGGAACTAAAACTAAATTCAATTGGACTAATCATTTTAGTTGGAATTCAATCAACAACTATAGAATGAATAGAACATCTTTATGTGCACTTTTAAAACTTATTTTAATTATAAAATTATGATGAAGGCCATGATGTGGTGGGGTGATGATTCTTGTATTGCCAAGTTAAGCATTAATAAATGTAATTCACCACCTCTTGCGAGCAATAGTCTAGGATCATATTATTTAATGATAGTTTGGAGATATGCTAATATTTCCATGTGTCCAATAAATATATATTTTTCACTACCTACATATATATATATATATAAATGAAACAATTAAGGTTCAAATCTAGGAGCATGGTTCCATACACTTTGCAAAGCAAATTTGTTACACACATTAAGTGGTAGGTATTCTAAGAGAATCTTCAATGGTATTCAATATATGACATTATAAAAATATTTCTCATGTTTAAATTTTAGTTATTTACTTTTTTCCAACCAAACCCATCAAATTAAAATTGGGACTACAAATAGTTGGATTACACTAATAACAAAACATTTGGATCAATCATTATGATTGACCAATCCAAAACATGGAGAATATTTAGATTATATCTATTACATTACTTTGTCATAGGTGTTTGAATTCTTTTGTGCCTTTTACCAACTTCAACCAATTGTACAACAATCTTGGGGCAAAACCATTTTTTAAAGCAAAACCTACAAAGTTTGATTTTTTTTCATCCAATTTGAATTTGTAGGGTCACATACTAAACATTGGTGGAATTGTTCTAATAGACATTGCAATGAGGTCAAGATGAGACCTTCAAACCTAAATAGGTTTTAGAAAAAGGCAAATGTACAACAAAATGCACCTAATCAATAAAATGGATGTTGAACAAGATATAGCTCCTCCTTGGAAGAAACCAACCCTCATGTGACATTGCTCCATCAATTGAAACATAGTCAATAATTTATGTCTCCACCCTTCGACAAGATATTAATGTTCCCCACATGTTTCTTTTGTCAAATTTTAACCCTCTTTCATATTTAGAAAACCCAATTCATGATGCAAAAAGTCTAAAAAACAAAGACAACTTATTTTTATGTCATTTTTATATTTTGACCACATTATAGTTGTCCCTACAATTTGCATCACTCATTGGGCTAGTAGTTTTTTCATGTAAGCTAAATAATTTACCTAAAATTGGATGGTGGGGATGGTGCAATAATTCTCAATTTGTTTTTGTAATATTTGAAATCATTCCATTTGGTCAAAATAAGCTAATGACCCATGGGATGTATGAGAATGATAGGCAAACCTAGTAGGAAATAGTTTTAGAACAAACTTCAAAGGATCAGATTTCATTTCTTCTTTAGAAATTTGCATTGAAGGGGACCCCTATGGTAGACATTCTAGTACTTGCAAAAATGATGAGCTTGGTTTTGATGCTTCTACTTCTAACAATATACCAACCTCCTCCAATCCTTAAGAATGTACTAAGAATCCATAAAATTGAATACTCCTTGTTTTGTTATCAAGCAAGGCTTTCCTTAGAAACATCCAAGACTTAATCCATTCATTAAACAACAAAAATTTTCAAGACTACATGCAAAATTTCAAACCCTATTGGAAATTTGTCATTTGACATGTAACATGCATATTAGGTGCTCAAGAACATAAAATTACCTCCCTCGATCCATTTTAACTACTAAATTTGATGTATTCCAATACTATCCCAAAATTTCATATCTTGTAATAGAGGGTAAGAATTTGATATCCTCATTGATTTCGAGTAGTTCTCTTCTATACAAGACCTCTTATGGTATTGCAATACTTCATATTATTTGTAATGCAACTCCCTTACTATACTTACTTTTCCCTGACACAATTTGTGTTTTTTTTTCTTCGACTAATTATTGATATTTAGATTTTGAATTGTTGTATTGCTTCCTTACCCTCCTCACTTTGTGGTTCATAATTAATTAATTAACTAATATATTCCAAGTGAATACAATTACAATTAATACAATATAACTCCAAATTGAATTGGATTTGAAATACATTTCAATTTAATTTCAATTCTAATTCAATCAATTTGCAATTTAATTTCCACTGACTTGAATCAAATTGAAATTAAATTCAATTGAACTCCACTTGGACAATCAATTTAATTTGAATTCAAATCCAATTTCAATTGAATTGAAGTGAATTGAATTGGAGTTCCTTAACAATGGTTGTTGATTTTCATAATCCAAAAATATGTTAAAAGGCAAATAGAAAAGGAGGCACCTTCCCGCTTTTGTTCAACAATTCCTTATTGAAGTGCCTATTTACTTAAGAATTGGTTGACTATGTGAAATTGTCAAGTGGGCAACCATTAATGAACTCTATACTTATTTGAAACCAATTTTGATTATCATCGTGATTAGAATTATTTGCCAATATGAGCACAATGATTAAAAATGAGGCATATTTTAATTAAGAAGCCCACATTAATGGTATGTAAATGGAACAATATGGGGGATCTTATAGAAACCTCACAATATTTTTAAAAACTAACTAACAATGACATTGCCATCTATTTGAAATTGGAACATATCTAGACCTCTTTTGTTGTTATCACCATTCATTGGTAAGCATTAAATATATGTAGCTTATGTATATACATGTGATTGTACAATCACATAGATTTAGGTAGGAAGCAAAAGAAGAAAGATATTATGTTTACTCCTTGAGAATGGGAAGGATCTTACAATTGAAGTAGATATAATTGGTTCTTTTAGGTGTATAGATCCTTCCCACTTTTAAGGAGTATCTATAACTCTCCCTTCTTACTTTCCATGATCTACATATGTTTAGGTTCATGATAACTTTAACTTCATGCTTTATGATAGATAAAGCCCGTATGTGGGGAACATTCCAAAATGTAGGGTAATCAACTATGACCTTATCTTACGCCCTTTTATTTTGGAATGATGCTACCTTGGAGCTTTACCGCACACAAACAACCCATCTTTATGGCTTAAGGTTCCCCCCGTTCAACATTTTTATGGAATATTATTTGCTTGGCTAAATTGCGAAGTTGATTTTGCATTTTCAACTAGTCCACCTTGTCAAATTTTGAAATTGACATCCATTTCATAAGTTTGCTCAGTCCAATTTGCTATTGTCACTAAGTTCACAAAATTGTCAACCACACACATTGCCAAGTTGCCAACTCCATGTCACCAATGTTACATTGCCAACTTGTCAAGTCTATTGAACTACCCAAAATGCTTTGAAATGTTACAAGTTGCCCAATATTAGTTGAAATGTTTTTTTTGGGGGGGGGGGGGGGGCGGGGAAATCTTGCCCCAAAAAGTAAGACAACCCAATTTTCACACATTGCCAAAGGGCTCAAGACTTTGTTTGTTTCTATTAATTTTGTTTTATTTTGTTTCATTCATAAGAGCTCATCCAAACTTCATTCACAGAATTCCATCTACCAAAATTCATAACAAGATTATTTGCTTTATGTTAGTTATTTCTTGTGTTAGTTATGTTGGTTTAAAGGCTCCATGGTTGTTTAGTGCAATTGCATATTTAATCTCATTGCAATTTTGGGGCAAAGGAAAACTTCATGTGACATAGTAACATGTAATAGGTGACATGATTTTTAGTGTTCACAAATTTTTTGACTAGATTATCTTATAATCCTACATAATCCCATGTTCCCATAATACAAATCATGGATCAACTTTTATGTATGGAATAAAACTTCAAATAAAATTTCATGGATAATGTTTATTTCATCCTAATATGTATGAAATTTTATCCATGATCATTCATCCATTGAAGATTCCTAAACGATATCTCACAAATGCTCATCCATAAAATATGAATATTTTTTGTTCAACTATTCTGTAGGTTCACTTTACCTACTTCCCAATTCCACTTTGCCAAATGGTGAAGTCCAGGTTACTATTTGGCTATTTTGTAAAATCAACTTTTCCAGGCTGTCAAGTCCACTTTGCCAAATCACAGAGTCCACAGTGCCCAATTGTGAAGTCCATGTTGCCAAGTCAGCATTCCCAAGCTACCAATTCCACACCACCAAGGCACCATTGACAAATTGGCAAGTCCAAATTTGCTTTGTGAACTGCCCACAGCATAAAAAATTTCTGGGCTGTCCAATGTCTAAATTTTTTCTGGTCTGCTGAAACTTCTGCCCAAAAAAATCAGACCCTTTCAAAATTCAAACTACCCTCTAAACTAAATTTCAACATATTGAGAGCATATTGAAGCGTTTTGAGTGCACATTTCATTTTTTTTACATCCATTTTTATGAATGATGTGGATTTAAAGGCATCTTAATGGAACAGAAGTGCATCCATGAAAATTCATGAAAGATAAAAATTCATTTCAAAAATATCACTTATAAATTTATTTCATCCATGAAGTATAGTGCATTTATAAAAAAAATTAGCATGAAAAGTAAATTCTTTCTTGTGGTGCATTCAATAACTCTTTTTATTTTTGTCATTCCTATATACATGTATTTTACTTGGTCATCATTGATTTTTAAAAATTGTCACATTAAGAATTGCAATAGTGTAGGATAGAACCGCCCATCACCGAATCTGTACTTATCATTAAATATTGTCCAATATTTTCCTCATTCCTTAAGCAAATTGAGCAATTTTTGTGTCATTGGACCTGCAAATTATAGGCTTACAAATGTTCTTTGAGTGTTAGAATTAAAGGAGCTGGGCAGAAAACAAAGGAAGAGGATGAACAATAGTTTGCTTCAATTTATTTGAAAAAAATATTTTTAGACCCCTCTCTAGTTTCAGCCCCCTATGTTTCTCATTTTTCTTCAATTTTGAGTCATTTAAAGCATGTTGGGTGCACCAACTAGAGTTTTACAAAAGTCCTGTATTCTGGACTCAAAGATGCAACAATCCAAAAACTTAAGATCAAAATCCTAATTTGTTTTATTTCACCATCATTAAACATTGAACCTCCTTACACCAAACACCCCCATATCTTCCCCATTCTTTTTTGGAATTAAGCAATCTTTGTAGGCTTGGAAGTGCTAGGTGGAGGGTTACAAATGGTCTTTGAAATTCAGAAGCAGAGGAAAAATGTCTGAGGATTCAACCTCCTTTGAGTTCTTAAGTGTTCGCTTACCAGCCTATCTATCTGTGTACCTAATTCTTGGTGGGTGCTTTGTTTGGTGGAGTTTGCCAGGGTCCTACAAACCCTAGTTGACATGTTGAAACTCTCCTCGAAACCTAGGTGGAGGGGTATGTTCTAGAGACCTGTCCTAGAGACATGTTCTGTTCAGTCTAATTTTAGGACTATTTCTAGAGCAACTTATTATCCCGGGTCATTCCTGGTAGCATGCATATTCATTTCAACAAGAGGTTTTGGTTTGGAAAATGTTTGTGAAGAAACATGCAAATGTGTTTCCGTATATGGCTATATCATTCTGACCAATCATTCATGTGTACAACAATGGTTGCACCTAATGCTCCCCAAACTTTTGGTTGGTTTTAGTAGAGTGTAGCAGATGGTGCAATAGTGGCCTTGCTGAATGGAGGTCACAACAGCTTTGAGGATGGATCTCTCATGCCAACAAGAAGATGAATGCACCAATCTTTGCACACTAATTATTTTTTTGCTTCAAAAGTTTGCCAACATGTTAAATTTTCTTTTGAGGTTCTGACCATCACAAGGTTTCTTTTCAAATCTTCTGAATTTTTTTACCAAAGAAGTAGTTTTTTTCTTTACTTGTCCTGTAGTCAAATTTGACTAGATCCTCTTTGTGAATGGTTGAGAGTGTGGCTACACCACCAAAGTGAAAAGAAAACCTTGATAGTCCATTGTTGCATCCTATACTCCATAAACCCTAAACCAAGAAATTTTGAAAAGTTTTCAAAAACATTTTGAAAAATGGTACAAAAATGTGATGGGTCTAAATGTTCTTACAACTGCGCCCCAAAAGAATGAGTGCCAATGCATGTTGATGAAAAAAGATTGAAAGTGGATGATCTTCATCATTGTTAAAATGTGCAAAAATTGTTAGATTTTTTAATCCAATATCAAACAATACAAAATTGAATGTAAAATTAAATTTCTGAAACCTAATTCTTCATCATCATATGTGCAGCAAGTGCAATTGCCATGTGCAAGGTCCAAGTCTGTTCTAGATCACAAACGCAGCAGCTCCACCACCACATGGAGAGTTGGACGAGGAGGATCTTGTTGCTACGTGTCAGTATGCACCCGCAATTTCACTGTACACATCAACAGCTTTCGCAGTACACCGCTCTTCATTCCAGACTGCCCCGAATAGTAACAAAGGCGGCACTCAGAGATCCCGACAAATGTAAGCTTTCCTGTGTTGTTCCTCTCTACGTACTGCCTTCTTCTAACAATACGTGTGTTTTGTTTCTTGAAAAATCTTGACCTGATTTGATTATAGTGATATCGTCCCAGTCAAATGGAGAGGCTTGATACAATCTGTGCAAAATGCAATATCTCATCCTGGCTTCTATGTAATCAGAGTTCACGATTTGGCAGGAAGTTTTTCTCCAGTCCCAGGATGTCACGCACAGAAACTGTGGCAGGAGTTCTTTAGGGATCCTTCGCAATGTTGGGATCATAGATCAGAGAAGGTAAGTGAACATCAAACCTGTCAGAGTTCACATGTCAATGGAGCCATATCTCTTGTTCTTATGGTACCATTTATTCCCGGGATGTGGAGAATACATGGCTGATCAGCTTGATCTGGATTTCTGGTTGTGGACAAGTGAAAGGTATCCAGATTTCAAACACAAGAACACATGGGAAGCACTTTGGCTTGAGGACTGACAAAACTCACTATGGGTGGCAGCAGAGATGGCTGCAAAGGCTCCAGGTATAGTGCAATTCAATGTATTTGCATGCAATCAGAAGCTTACAAAACATGTGAAGGATGGGCAACTGGAGAGGGTGATGCAGCTTTTCCAACAAATGGGACGACAAGGAGTGAGTCCTAAAAAATTCACTTTTATTCAAGTGATTAAGGTGTGTGCTCCTTTACAAACACTTGAAGATGGCAGGCTTGTTCATAAACAGCTCATTCAAACTGGTTGTGAGTCTGATATCTTTGTGGGGAGTAGCTTGGTGGACATGTATGCAAAATATGGGAGCATTGAGGATGCTTGGAGAGTGTTCAACAAGATGCCATCTCGAAATGTGGTCACTTGGAGCACCATCATATTGGGACAAATGTGGGCAAGGGCAGAAAGCACTTGGACTATTTCAACAAATGCAACAGGAAGGTGTCCAACCAGACTCTGTTAATTTTCTGGGGGTGCTGAAAGCATGTGCCAGCATGGTTGCAATTGGAGAGGGTAGGTGTGTTCAGCAGGACATCATTCAAAGCACATTGGAATCTGATGTCTTTGTGGGGAGTCGCTTAGTTAACATGTATGCAAAGTGTGGGAGCATGGAGGATGCTTGGAGACTGTTCAACAAGATGTCATCTCGAACTATGGTCATTTGGAATGCCATACTTGGAGGATGTGCCATGAATGGACATGGTAAGGAAGCTCTTAAATATTCTGAACAGATGTGGACAGAAGGTGTACAGCCAGATGATACCACTTTTATTTGTCTTCTGTCAGCTTGTCGCTATGCAGGTTTGCTTGATGAAGGCATGCACTGTTACACTTCAATGGTCACTGACTATATGATTTGTGCAAAGTTGGAACATTACACCTGCATGGTCGACCTTCTTGGCCATGCTGGCCATCTACAGGAGGTAGAGAATATGGTCATGGCAATGCCCTGGAAACCACATGTGGCTTCATGGATGGCTTTACTTGGTGCTTGCAGAATTCATGGTAATGTGGAGATGGCAGAATGTGTTGCCAGACGAATTCTTGGAATGGAACCTGACAATGCTGCTGATTATGGTCTGGTGTCAAAGATCTATGCTGCTGCTGCCAACCAGCATCTCTGTGAGAATGTTAAATGTTCGAGAGAGGAAAAATGTCGGATGAAATAGCCAGGTTGCACCTGGATTGAAGTGAACAATGAGGTGCATATGTTTGAAGGATCAAGCCATTGCCAGGTTATTGAATTCATGCAGATCTGCAGACATTGTCAGGGCTCATGCATGATGTGGGGTATGTACCTTGTACAAGATTCATTCTGCATGTTGTGGGAAGAAGAAGAATTGGTGTTTCAGTTGTGTTACCATAGTGAGAAACTGGCTATTGAATTTTGGCACATCAACACAGCTCCTAGTAGTCCTCTCCGAATAAAAAAACTCTGTGGGTTTTTTAAGATTGCCACACTTCCAAGAAGTTTACCTCAAAAGTATTGAGGGATGAGTGAATCACTTGGATCACTTTGAAGATGGTATTTGTTAGTGCATGGACTCCTGGTAATGCCAGTAATCTGTCTTGTCAATCACTGTGTCAAGTTCATTTTGTTTTGAGTAGCATATCTAGTAGTCTGATGCCTTTATGGGGTATAGCTTGGTTGATATGTATGTGAAGTGTGGGGGAAAAGGCACTGAAACTGTTTCAATAAATGCAACAGGAAGGTGTGTGACCATTTTGTGGGATTGCTGAATACATGTGCCAGTGTTGTTGAACTTGAAGTGGGCAGGTGGGCGCATGATCAGATCATTCAATGTGGATGGGATTTAGGTGCCTTTGTGGGCAGTAGCTTGGTTGACATGTATGCAAAATGTGGGCATTTTGGAGGATGCTTGGAGATTCTTCAACAAGATGGCATCTCAAGATGTGGTCACTTGGAACGCCATGATTGGCACATGTCGAATGGGTGTCAGGATGATGAAAATGCTTCAACACACCACCTCATCTAGGATTCTCCTATTACTGGAAGGTCTACCAACAAGATCAGTGATTCCGTGTGCCAAGAGAACAATAATGTCCCATGATATCTTAATCCATGATGTCAAGGATTCAGTGAATAGTGAAAAGGCGAACTAGGACCCACCTGCCATTTGCCTGGGGGGTTGTTCCATTCCTGGTTCATCTGTAGGCAGGTTGCTAAGTCATCAAGATGCAAGTATCAGTTCAGAACACAAAACTTGCACTTGACTTCAAATTGAGAAACAACAGAATCAGATTTGCCTTTCAAGATTGGGTGAAGATCTCTGTGTCCTTAAAATAATCAATAATTTCTCCATATTACAAATGACTGACTATGTAGATTATTTAAGTCACCTAGACCATATACTAAAATATTCAAATGAAAAAATTTCAATTCTGTTTCTTTTTCACCTGTTTTACCAATGTTTGTTCCTTATACGTTTGATCATTAATATGATGAATATGAATAGTGTATGATGTCATATGCCTTGTATTCTTATAATGTACAGCATTCACATGATTTGTAGAATGGATATTTTGATTATCCATCATTCTTCTTAACCAACCCTCCAAGAGTAGGCAATCCTGAAGGGCACTTCTGAACTAGTAGTCAAAATTGGCTTCAACACCTATAATTGAAGTTACATGAAAAAAAATAAAAAATTATTATGCCTCAAATACTGTTCCATGAAAGCTCTTCCACCTAGCATGGTCCAGATGACTATAATTTTACCCGAACTGCAGACACTAAGCCTAAAATGCAGCATCATTCCTTGGAACTCCTAAATTCCAAAGCCAATTTGACATTTGGCCATACAATACTATTTTGTATTACAATCATGTCCTCATGGACTGATACAGCACTCCTCTTTCCCTTCCCCGACTGAGGATCTTCATAGAATAGCAGCACATATCTTCATCAACCAAGCCTGGATAGTTGCAAGCTGACAGAAGGCAAAGAATAGTGATATGATTGACTGTATGTGTTCTTTCAATTATCCACTCAAAATGTTGAAGAGCTTCCTTTCCATTCCCATGTACAACACACATCCTCCAAGTATGGGCATCCTGAAAACCCAAATTGCCTTCTCAGGTTGCATCACTTGGGTTGCCCAATCTTCAGATGTTTTCTTCCTGTTCCGAACAGAAATGTTCAACTGCATGTAGCCTGGCAGCATTGTAACTGCTGCCATCCATGGTGGGTTTTGTGAGTCCTCAAGCCATAGAACTACCCTGTCTTCTTATTTTTGAGATCCCAAGCCCCTTTTCATTTCTCTACAACTAGAAATCCAGATCAAGTTGTTCTGCAGCCACATATTCTCTACATCCCACACAACAAATGCTATCATAGGGATAGAGGAGCCCAGAGAGTTTCTCTGAAGTGCTAACCTACAGTTCTGTCTCCAAGCATCCTCCATGCTCGCACAAAGACATGTCAACCACGCTATTCCCCACAAGGACATCTGAATCCGATCAATTATAGGCAGTACATAATTTGATACAACAGCACCTTCAGATAATTTCCCTATAAGGAACTACCTGTGCGTCTGTCAATATTTTTCATACTGTCTATGTTTAAGTAAAATCTCTTAGATCTGTAGCTCTAGAAACAAAGTCCAAGCCAAGCTCATGACAGAATTTCTGAGGGTGTTCCCCACATACGGAATGTGAACCATCAAGAATGATGACCTTCAGTTGCACCCAAATTGAAGTGAATCATGAGGTGCATATGTTTGTAGTAAAGGATCAAGGCCACCCCCAGATTATTGAATTCATGCAGATCTGCAGAGGTTGTCAGGGCTCATGCATCATGTGAGGTATGTGCCTTGTACAAAATTTGTTCTGCATGTTGTGGAAGAAGAAGAATAGGTGTTTCAGTTGTGTCACCATAGTGAGAAACTGGCGCTTGCATTCCATCCCATCTTGTCTAGTGGTGCAGGGATATGGCTTCGGAGAAACGATACTGTAGTATTTTGGCACATTGACACTAATTATATTTTTTGTAGAAAGGTTGAAATTTTCAAAAAACAATTATGTCAATCAAAATAGAGATTATGTTGGAGTATAGAGAATATTGTATTTTTTAACATAGAATCTTCAAAGTTTAATTAATTATTGGACACACATGTGTTGAAGCTGCCCCTGTACTATGGTAGTAGGCAGGGGTTTTTTTGTAAGAAATTTGACATCAAAACTTTGGAATTTTTCCCCTCAAAGAAAAGAAAAATCAATCAAATAAAAAAAGAACTGATAGCAATACAGGTCAAAAAGATATAAATAGTTGGCAAAATGCATGTCTGTAGAGGGGTATTGCTTCATACACTTATTTGATTGGTCTTCACATGAATAATAATATTAGAACCCCATGGCTAGGGAAAAAGCTCTAGATTTATGCAATGTACTTTAATGTTTAAATAAATATTTTAGTTTAAATTTATGCTTCACTTCGAAAATGTGAGAAAAGGATAAGAACAATGATAAAGGAGATGCAGGTTTATCAATTTAATAATCTTCCCTCCCCCTCTCCCCTTTTTATTTCCTTCATACTTTCCCATATGTTATTAGCTTCGCATAAATAATAATAGATATCTTATATATAATTACAACATGTCTGTCCGTCCGACGACGGTTCCGCGTTTTAATGGACCGGCAGAACGTCGTCGGACGGACGGACGTTCTGGGAGCATTTCTATGGCAGAACCGGCTACCAGCGACCCAGGTCCTGAGAGCCAGGTCCTGAGAGCCAAATGCAGCAACACGGCAGGTAGGTAGGTAGGTTTTCCAGAGAAGGGCGGACGGAGAGAGGGAGAGAGCGCGGTGCATTTTCTTGCACAGCAGCAGTGATTGGTTGAAGACGTTCAAGAAAAGAAAGGACATGGCAAACTCAGTTTAGCATCAAATTTGCTGCTAAACTGAGTGTCTCTACTGGGAACCGGTGGATCTCTGATCCCGACATATGAAAAATGGGGAACCGGTGGATCTCTGATTCTGACATTCTGGTGTTTTTTAACACACCTGTGCATTACGCACAGGGTACCCACTAGTACATCATAAGGCACACATATACATAGGTTCAACATCGGTTGCTACTTACCTCTTTGGCTATTTCTAGTTATAGACACACCTTTTTGAGGAGGTGAATAAGAATGGTAGGCTATGGGCCATAGTTGGCCTTACTCAAAGTGAGGAAATGCATGACATGTCAGTGAACCTTTCAAAACTTGAACTAAATAAGATTACCAAGTGATTTTCCTAATGCATTGCCGGCTAAAATAACAAATTGCACAAAATGGCTACAGAATTTCAAAAAGGCCATGTATGTAAGAAGATAAAATAATTGAGAGTTTTGACTCTAGCCCAGAGGCAAACTGTGAAAGATATTTTTGGCTGGTGTCTCTTGACATGAAAAATACCCTGTCAATTTCTTGTCTTGGGTCCCATACTATTTTGTTTTGGTTTTGAGCCCCCAATTACCTAGAGTCTTTTGGGAACTCATAATGGGAACAAGTTTATAATTTTCATCCATATTTTTTAAATAAGCATGTTTTTACATACAAAAAGATCATATTTGAACGCATGATAACATTTTAAATTTTGACTAAGGCTTGGAGTAGGCCGTAAAATATTTGCATGGCTTGAAGTCCTAGGACATGGCCAATAAATCATGCATGTCACCATGTTCAAGCCCCCAAACTAGTCAAGGATCATTTGGTCTGAGCCCCATGCCACCCATGGCCATAATGTCTTAGACCCTGGGCTATCACATCCCAACCCATGGCAACCTAGGATCATTTTATTCTAGGCCCCGTATGGTCATGTCCTAAACCCTAGGCCACCTTCTCCTAGCCCCTAAGTAACTTGGGGTCCATTCCATTTTGTGATGGGCCCATGTTGTGTAGTGTCTTAGAGTCCAAACCACCTTGTCCTAGCCGTCAAAAGGTCTGTCTAAATTTCCTTTTCATAGGTGGTAGGTCGCCTGTTCAAGGCCCCAAGCAAGCTAAGGGGGCCTCAAGGCACCTGTTCTTGGCCCAGGCAACCAAGGCTCTATGTTTGTCATGACCCCAGGGCACCTTGTCTTGGCCCCCCAAGCCACTTGTCCTGGTCTTTGTGCTATTTGAACACAGAACATCTTGTCGGTTGTTTTCAGTACCAGGGAACTATAAACCTAAACTTTATATTGTTGTATAAAGCTCTGTTGGTGCTTGAGTTGCATATTTCCATTGTGATTAAACTATAATTTCCAGTATGTATTTTGGTCTGCAGATATTACCCTGATATTTGGTGATGGAAGCAGGAAGACAGAGAGGGAATACCTGATGTCAAGGACAAGAATTTATAGGTGATGAAGGAGTTGCTTGAAAATGAGCGTTTCATTAGTGATGAAGAACATAATTCATATTCTTCAACAATGGTTTTATCTTGTTCATGACCAATAAATGTGGACATAAGACGAAGAGTCTTAAATCTAGGGCTCAAATCAAAGAAAATATATCATGAGTTTTTTTAAAATATTTTTTTAAAAAAGAAACAAAAAAATCCAAAAATCCAACATCGTCATTTTTAGTTTTGGAAACCAAACATTATAACTCAAAAACAACATTTGCATTTTCTTTCATTAAGTTGTCAAAGGGTGTAAAATTAATTTTATCTTTAAATTTTAAACTCATGGATATGACAAAATTTAATGCATCATTCAACAACCAATGACCCTTATTTTGGATCGAAAATACAAATAAATACAATAGCACCAAAGAAATCAATAATAATCTGAGAGGTTTGTCATGTCAATGGAAGTGATATTCTTGTGGTCATCCTCACATTATTTTTCTTGTTGTAAAATAATATAATAACTTTTTTCAATTGTAAAGTTGCTTGGAAAAGGATAACTTTATTAGCAAATCTACAAAGGCAAAAAAAAAATTCAGATTATGTTTGGTAGAAATTCAAAAATAAAGTGTAAACATAAAAACATTCATGAAAAATTTTAAAATTTCATTATCTTTGTTAGAGTATTCTATTTCCTTGGGGGAAAACTTGAATCGACACATGCTTTTTCACATTCTTGCTTGCCCTTTCCTGATTTTTTTGTCAAATTAAGCACTTTTGCAAATCTGTTAAGCAGCTTTGATAGATATAGATGTTAAACCTTTGCAAACTTTTTTATTTGTTATTGCATATTGAAATGTTTTAAAAAATGCATGATCAAAACAAGTTTTCTAAGAACTTGAAAAACAAGTTCTTCCCAACCCAACACATCACAACTTATAGCTGATTTTAGAGTTGAAATTGTAATGTTAAGGTTATATCTTTCATCTTTGGCATAAGCAACAAATTTCTTCCTCAATTCATTAGTGTCAAATAATTTTGTCAAGTTTATGGCCAAAGTTTGTCCACTAATATCTATCGCCTCACAGAGGCCAAGGGTAATGTCTTTTGGTTACTAATCAACCCTTGAAAAATTGATCACTAATGTAAAAAAATCATGTTCACCTTTTGACATTCACAAATCAAAACTTGTAGTTACATAATGGCATTTTATTAAAGCTAGCAAAAATACCATTGTTTGATTTTTATCACTAAACAATTAATAATTCATGAAAATTATTTTCTAAAAAAAAACCAAGTCTTAGACACAAATGCATATTAAATTGTTCTAACCAAATACTTGTCACAAATTGCAAAGGAAGATAATTCTTAACAATTAGAAGTCCTACATCTTCCAAAAATTGTTTTTGTTATAGATCATTTTATTTGAAAGGTTCCTTTGTAGCAAAAGAAAATTGAATATGAAACTATTAAAAGTATGTTCTTTCTAAATTGTTTTTCTTCTTCTCTCAAAACCTTGTTCATTCCTTTTGAAATTTAAAAAAAATAGTGGAATGATGTACATTGACATTTGTTTTCAATACAATTATATCATTAGTTGTGTTTTATATGATTAATGTTTTTTTACTTGAATTTTTAAATTTAAATTCAAAACTGGATAGTTATAATAAAAATAACAATGCATGGCTTGTGGAGGTGTTAAATCAACTTGTTTATTATTAATGACATAATAAAATGCTCAACATAATGCATTTCTACTACTTGATTTTTAGAATAATCTTTTTCCATGTAATTTTACTCATTATTATTATTATTATTATTATTTTATTTTCTGTTTGGACACTTGCATTTTCTTCAAGTATTGCAAAGATTCATTTTACTTCATTCTTTATTCAGAAATGAATCATATGTATTTTCATTTTCAGGGCATTCATTCTTCATTCATGAAAAAACTATATGTATTTTCATCTTCACATCTTCAGAGGACTGTTCCACGTTTGATTTGACATTAGAAGTCACTGCCCTGATTAGTAGCCCAAAAAACTAAAAATTTATGGTATAACAAACCCCACATACTATACTGGAGTGGCACGTGCCGTTGTGTGGTTTTGTTCCCTTGCAGGAGAGATTTCTTGTCATGTGCAAGTGATTCTGACTTTTTCTTTTTGCTTCAGTTTCGGGGTTGGATTGCTTAAACGCAGCAATTTGTTCTCAGTGTTTCTGCGTTTATGTTTTTTCTTGAGTTCCGGACAGCGTTTTCTCCGCATCTTTTGTCGGTGCGGTGATCTGGTCTCATTGCTCGACACCGTGCGTTAGAGGGGACATATATCACCAAAGATGGTGGTCGCCGGATGGTTGTGGCTGGAGGTAAGCAGTCGGGTAAGTAAGGAAGCGAAAGGACTGTTGATGGGAAAATGCAACGACGCCGGAAAGCCGACACCCAGATCCTCTCGCCCTAGGCTTCAAGCTTGTTATCCTCCCTCTCTTTTGTTTGCCTTTGATTCTGTTAAGGTGCACTTGGATTGCAACAAATTGCAATGTCTTTTGCATTTTCCTTCAGGCACGTATGTCTTCCCCATCAACAAATCCTCCATCTCCATGTAGACAACTTATCCTATGTTGTTTTTATGTCCTTCATATCACGACAATGCTATGCTCTTTCGGAGAATGTCAAAGAAGCATCCTAGCTGATGAAACATGTGCATGCTACGGTCGAGATGCTGGAGTCGACTGACTGTCGGCAGATCTTTTCCACATAAAAACTGTTTTATGTACTGTATCGCAAAAGCTTCGTTGCATAGCTTGTGATAGAGCGCGGTCATGGCACGGCGGAATCTTTCCTATTGAGCTCTTGTTGGAGACAGTGTAGATATCCCCTATCAGGATCATGTCACGTTTCTGGACACACCATTTTCGTGTCTCGCTGTAAGTCCAGGGTGGGAAGCGGCATGGTCTTGCAGAGTAGGTGTATGTGATCACAACAGACTAGATAATTGATGGAGATATCTATGACCGTTGTGCAATATGGAGCTGGTGTGGAAGACTCTTTTTACATGTCCTCAATCCAATTGTCAATCATTTTCCTGAAGGTAAATGATCAAGATATAACATTTCTTCTATAGAGAAATTCAAGATCAACTTACGTTCTGTGTAAACATAACAGAAGACATTACCAAGAATTGACAATGTCTTTTGTTATGATAGATATGTATTATAGTGGTAAATTAAGACAACAAAAGATACTAAGTCAATGGTTATGCAAAGCATTATATAACCCTAGTATTATAGGGCATTATACACATCATCCTAACCATTGAAATTTTGTACAGGTTCGGGATCAAGTATCAGTCAACCTATCTTCTATTCCCTCACTTTCAAGGAGAGTGTTAGTTCAGATTAGAAGATATGAATGATATTCTCCATCTGATGTGGAGGAGGGAGAGTGGACCCTTGCCGTGTTCCTATCTAAGTGTAGGCTAGATCCTTCACATGATGATTTGTGTGCTGGATTGTCTCCTCAGAGTCCACATCCCTTGCTGAGAGGACAATGAGGTGGGTGGAGAGGTACAGGTTAAAGAGGAGGTGGTGCTGGTCAGGCAGCCTTTACAAGGTGTTTCCAATCCTTTCCTACTAATCATAGATCATGTTACTCTTTCCGAGTTTTTTACTCAAGAGAAAGGTCTTCCATGTCAAGCAATTTTGATTAGAGAGAGATGCTTTTCGTTTTGTTTCCATGAGATCGTGATGAGGCATCCTTTTCAAAGTAACGATCCCAAATCTCTAGATGTCAGTGACATTACTCTTTACCACATCTTTTGGAGCTCATTGTGGGCTCTGTTTTGTGTGAGAAGTATATCTCTGCATCAGTCATGAAATGAATTCCTTTCAGGTCCAACATTTTATCATGACCAATCTTATTCAGCATGCATTAAAGCATCTTTCCACCAACATCCATGTCGGTGTGTTGGTAACACTATATGTTTCTTACTTGTTAGAGTACCTAGAGCTATTTTGCATGCTGAGTTACCTCTGATAGGTCAGACCAATCCTTTTTGTGTTTTTTGGTTTCAGGATTCTGATCCGGAATGGCAAGACTTTTGTGTCAGAAATGTGCTTTCATGAAACATCCAGTTTGTTCATACATATGATATAGTGATTGGTCCTGCATGTCTACCTCATGATAGTGATCACGTATTTGAGATGAACTTGAGATTGATGGTACTGAGGCTGCTCGGGTTACTTTCTGCACAACTTGACCATTCAACTGGATAAGGGATTGTGCAGAAGTTGTTTTCAGAGATACCAGAAATTGAGGTGACTAGTGCATCTGAAGTTGCATGCAAGCAGATGCATTGGCTGGATTGAGTCATTTGTACAATGCTTGACAGCAGAACATGGAATGACCATAGCAGTTCAACTTCTGCACTTTGTGATCAATATTTTTCTTGCGATTGATCTGTACCAATTTCAGCTGCTATGTAAGGTGTCAATGTGATTACTCTTTGATACTGCTTGCATTGTAGACTTGTGGCTTTACCGGTTGCTTCCATTTATTCCCAGGACAATTTGGGGGATGTGTTGCACAGAATCATAACCTTATAGTTGTGCCACCTCTTGCAGTTTCCTGTGGGGTGTATCTACAGATTGTTAAAGTCATGTTCAGCAGCTAATGCAAGGGTGAGAGCAACAACTGTTGTGTACTTGGTTGCAATCCTTGAGTATATCACTGCTGAGGTGTTGGAGCTGGCTGGCAACACAATGATCTAAAGGTGAAACCTCCTCTGCAGTTGGCAACTCACAGAGATGAAGAGCTTGACACTTTGATCAAGGGAACCATTGCTGGAGGGGGTGTGATCTTGCACATTCAAAAATCCCTCATCAACAAGTTTTCAAAGAAGGACCAAAGGACCTGGATTTCTGGTTTCTGTGGATCCAATGCCAAAAAGGGTTGGAGAGCTATTTATGCATCACTAAACTTCACAACTTGATGTCATTATCAACCAAGGGAGCAAAGGTGCATACCCAATTCCTGTGACCACCTGTGTTCAACATTCTTTCTTGATGAGGAGTCGGAGCTAGATACTAAGAAAAACAGGTCAAATAGATTGATAGCACAGGTTTATCAGGTGTGTACAATGGTGGTCATGTGCGGAGAAAGTCACCATTTAGACATTGGTATGTCTGCAGTTTTGGGTATACACAAACATCCACAAAATCAGCTGATTCCAAGATTGATTGTTTTAAGCTTAAGCAAGCACTTACTGTGATTCCATGAACAGTAAACTCCACCTTGTATAGCTTGTACTTGTGGAGAAAGCAGTCAGTCTTTGTGGGTTTTTTGCATTCCACAAACTCTGCAGGACTTCTGTTACTACACATACCATTCATGTAAATGTCAATTATCAAACTCTTTCTTGCACTGTTTATCATCTTCTGAGCTGTGCTTGAATCATGGTTGTCCTCTCTTCCATTGGGAATCGCCTGGAAAAAACATTGGGAAATTTCACAAAATGATCCAAAAAGGTATCTGGAGGCTTGGGCGAAAGGATCATTTTGTGAAAATCTATCAGGCACAAATCTCCTGGCAACCTTCACATTATGTTTTGAGAAACTTATTACTAACTTATTGCTTTTTGTAAGCTGCATGGGAGGATATGCCTGTTAGGGAGAGACTACAGAATGATGCAGTTT
Organism: Sphagnum contortum; assembly: GCA_963920785.1. NCBI lineage: Eukaryota > Viridiplantae > Streptophyta > Sphagnopsida > Sphagnales > Sphagnaceae > Sphagnum > Sphagnum contortum. Next base: position 584,656 of record OY987287.1, on the reverse strand, counting down.
TCATTTGGTCCCACGTTTTGAGGAATGCTCACCAGGTGTTGTTGGGAACTTGATTATTTTGGGGGGGAATATAATTTCATATGTTAGTTCTGTTCCAGGACTCAACTTCTCATAAAGGATAGACCTGTCATTGGGTTTGTCTAATCATAAACTAGTTGAAGAGAAATAGATAGTTGAAGAGAAATAGATAATGAGAAGTTATTTCAATGTTTTTCTTGAACTAAAATACATTTTCTTTCATTTCTGTTATATTGAATTTAGTTTTTATCAAAATTTCAAATTATGACTTATGAGATTGATTGACTTTCACATTGGGCAGCTCTATGTTGAGTCCCACCCCCACATACACTTATACATAGAAAAACTCAAAAGTAAAACCAAAATAGTATTGATACAGTACTAGGTTTCTAAAGTAGGTGTGCTATTCACTATAGTTTAGTCTTATTTTGAATTTCTTTAGTAGAAAAACCAATACCCAACTGTGCTTCTTTTGTTATTCTATGTACATATTAGACAAGTAAGTCTACATCTATGTATTAGTACAACATGGGTTTCTTCTTCATGTGGATGAATTTATTTTCTCGTTTGGATTCATCTATGGTACCAAGCTGCGATGCAAAAGTTGGGCTGTACCACAGTACAGGGGTGGCTTCAACACATGTCTACCAAACTGGTAATTAATTAATTTTGAAGATTCCATGTTGAAAATACAACATTCCTGCATATTCCAAATGGTTCTGTGTTTTCTTTCACAGAACGTTGTTCTCTGAAAAAACTACCAGTTTGACCAAAATATTGGCTAGATACTCTAACTTTAAAATCAGCTGCCACACATTTACATGTAGACAAATATGTCACTTTCCTTTAGTATTTGCAAGAAATTGGATTGCACAAGTCTATATTACTAGTTTGTTCTTAAAAATTGAATAATTTTTACTGTATAATGGCACAAAGAAGTCCCTTTCAAGATACTAATGCATTTGGCAGGGTGAGTCATAAGTTCAAAATGTCAAAAGCTAACAAACTACCAAATACTCCATGTTGAGTTTCAAGTGTTTTGAATTGATTGTACAGTTTGTGACAAGGACATTTGGACAATGATATAATTTGAGGAAACATCAATGACCCACGCAAGCTTGACCTCAACACATCAATTGCATGAAGTGTGTGACTGACAAATTTCTAAGAGTAGCTCTAGCCATATTCCCATTTGGACCTCTAGCAATGTTTATCACATCCAAGATGCCTTGCTAACTGTTTCTTAATCCCAACCCATAAAGATGGAAGATGGGACACTACAAGGTGGGAGATTATCTAGATTCACCCAATTCAACCAATCATTATACCCATCTGATCGAAAACAGTATTCATTTTTGCAATTGTTTTGCAAGCACTGGATCCTGTGCTAGCTGAAAGTCAATTTATTACCCCAAACCTGCAAAAACTTGACTATACTTCACCCAAATTCTATTGTGCAAGCCACCCATGGAGCTACATAAGCATGGAAAATGTATAAATGGGAAGTAAACACAAGTTCTAGCCCCAACATTCAAATCTTCCATTCAGTAGCTATATTGAATGCACTAGTATAGCAGAAAAGCCAATAGATTTAGTTCTGGTTTTAATCTTGATGCACCATGTGATTCTCTTACCATGGGAGGTCAATGTGCACATTTTCTTGAGTACTGATCTTGGAACAAAAGAGTGAACAATGCAAAAGAAACCCAGGTTCAGGTCATATTATGGTTGTACATTAAAGGAAGAATCACAGAAAGTCAGCTGCATCTGCCGGGGGACACAAAGATCTAGCCTAGTACTACTTATAGAGTGAGTTGCAGAAATTTTAAAGTTGTAGAAATGAAAACTATTACTGCAAATTTAAGGGAAAACCACGCACGGAAAATCTCAACTAGACCTTACATTTATGCAAAATTACCTTACATCTTTACATCCACTGAAAGTTGAGAGCGGCACCTGGCAACAAAGCCCACTATTCCAAGCATAGTAAGATTAGATATGTGAAGTCTCTTACAGGGTACTTTTGAGCCCTCACACGCATCTTCAATAAAATGTTGTTTGTCAGAAAAAACATCTGTAGCCTAGCTCATTGAATCTGTGACTATGAACACCACATATAAGAAATTATTTTAAGAGTTGGACCCAATTTGCCAATAGAGCTACCATAAGCCTGCATACAGGCTCTTTGCAGATAGCCTGCTTCTTGAAGAGACAATACACCTTACATAACCAGAGCTTCAATAATTTAGTGATGGCCATAAAGAAATTGAAACAAGTTGGTTAACTGTATCTACAATTATGCAATGCAGTTACATCAAGAAAAGAACTGGAATCTGCCTGTTTCAAGTTTTGAGTGGCCTTGCACCTGGGTTCATCAGAGAACTTGGTATCCACCATACCAGAATGTAAGCTTAGGACACGAAGTACTGGGTTTGCGAGGACATCAATTCACAAGAGAAAGTGGACAGAATCACCTGACTGTTGTGTGATCTGTGTATGCAGATTGCAGAACCACTCTGGTGCCTCCATGACTCCTCCGCAACTGGTAGAACTTTCCACAATTCATCCCTGTTAAGAAACATCAGTGGTTCTCTCCCCAGGGATGAAGAAGAGAGATTCCAGAGTCAAAAGGAGCAAGCAAAGCAATTATATAAAAAACCTAAAGGACTACAGTCATATGGTCCAAATCACTAGTCTCCGCATCCACAGTTCACAGGACATGTCAAACGAAAAAATCTCTCCAGTTCATCACCAACAAGCTGTGCACCTACAGTTGCAGCAAACAACACAGGCCAGCAACACTTCACTTCTCAGCCTCATATAATTTCAGTTCATATAACTTTCCAGAGGTAATTTGGGAAACCACATAAGAGTTCGCTGAAATGGCTTGATAGCCAAGTGCAACTGCAAACTGACAATGCTGAATCAGTCAGTTATTGCAGCCAGGAGTGAAACAATTCCTAATGTAGCAGGAATCCTGGGAAATGTGGTTATAGTCTCAGATTCCACTCAATTTTCAAAATAACTCAATACATAAGAGGAAAGAGGCCCTAGACCTAAGTGGTACAAATGGTATTGTCAGGAAATTAAAATTACAAGGAGCCTCCATGGCCACTTTTTCCAAAGTACCACATCTGATAACAGTGTCCAACTGTGATGGTGGAAGGATACCACTAGAAATGCTACAAAAAAATGAACTTGATGTTGTTATCGAGAAGACAGACTGCTGGCATCACCAACAGTTGATGCAAGAAAGAACACCATCCTTGAAGGGATGAAAGCAATTGGCATCCCTCAGCATGATTGCTTCCCAACTATTTTTCAAACAAACATTGTGGAAGTGTGGCAATCTTCACAAACCTACAGAGTTTAAGAATTCAGAGTGGACTACCAGGAGCTGTGTTGATGAGCCCCCATGCAATGACCAGTTTCAACACGGTGACACAAATGTAACACAACATCTTCTTCCAAATCATGTAGAACAAATTTAGTACAAGGCACTACCCTGTATCATACAAGACCCCTGAAAATCTCTTCAGTTCTGCACAATTTCTATCATCTGAGGTCTCAACCATGTACTACAAACATACGTATCTCATTATTCATTTCAATCCAGGTGCAACCTGACTGTTTCTTCAGATAGTGTTCCTGTATCTGCTGTTGAACATTCTCAGAGAGACGCCTGTTGCCAGCAGCAGCATAGATGGTTGATAGCAGCACATAAGCAGAAGCATTTTCAGGCTGCAATTCAAAATTCATTTTGCAGCACATTCTGCCATCTCCACATCACCATGAATTCTGCAAGCGCTGAGCAAAGCCTCCAATGCAGCCACATGTGGTTTACAGGACATTGCTTCATAATATTCTGTGCCTCCTCTAGACAGCCAGCACAGGCAAGAAGGTCAACCATGCAGGTGTAATGTTCTGCTTTTGCAGAAATCATGTAAACTGTGGTCCTTGACACATAATAGTGCCTTGATGCACAAAACCTGAATAGCTACAAGGTGAGCAGAAGACAAACAAAAGTGAAATCATTTGGCTGTACACCTTCTTCACACATCTTTTCAAATCATTTAAGAGCTTCCCTGCCATGCCCATCCATGGCACATCCTAAGTAAGGAATTCCAAAAGACCACATTCCAAGATGGCATCTTGTGGAACACTCTCCAGGCCTCCTCCCTGCCCCCTCATTGTGTATACATGTCAACCAAGCTACTCCCCACAAATTCCTTTGAATCCCATCTGCTTTCAATGATCTGCTCATGAGGACACCTGCTGTCTTCAATCACAACTATGTTGAGGGATGCATTCAGCACTCCCCCAAAAGTAATAGAGTCTGACCACACACCTTCCTGTTCGCATTCCTTGAAATAGTTCCAGTGCCTTCTGCCCTTGCCCACAATTCACATTGACATATCATTCGACAGCAAGAGCACTGAGAAGTTGCTATTGACTGAGGGAAACAATACTGTAGTAATTTGGCACTTTAACACTAATTATATTTTTTGTAGGAAGGTTGAAACTTTCAAAAAACAGTTATGTCAATCAAAATACAGAATCTGTTGGAATATAGAGAATATTGTATTTCTTAACAGAGAATCTTCAAAGTTTAATTAATTATTGGACACACATGTGTTGAAGCTGCCCTTGTAGTATGGTACTAGGCAGGGTTTTTTTTATAAAAAATATTGACATCACAAATTTGGAATTTTCAACCCCCAAAAAAAGAAATTTTATTTTTGTCTTTTTTTGCTTTGACTATGCATGTCTGTAGAGGGTATTGGTTCATACACTTATTTGATTGGTCTGCACATAAATAATAATATCTATGATTAAATAAATCTTTACATTTTAATTTCTGCTTCACTTTGAAAATGTGAGAAAAAAGACAAAAATAATGATAAAGGAGATGCAGGTTTATCAATTTAATAATATTCCCTCCCCCTCTGCCCTTTTTATTTCCTTCATACGTTCCCATATGTTATGGGTCTCGCATTAATAATAACACATATACGTACGAATGCACACACATACATTAGTTCAACATTGGTTGCTACTTACCTCTTTGGCTATTTGTAGTTATGGACACACCTTTTTAAGGACGTCAATAAGAATAGTAGGCTAGGGCCCTAGCTGGCCTTACTCAAAGCCAAGAAACGTATGACTTGTCAGTGAACCTTTCAAAAACTTCAACTATCTTAAGAAGATTATCAAGTGATTTTCCTAGTGCATTGGTGGCTAAATTAACAGATTCCACAAAATGACAAGTATCTTTCTTTATTAATTCACTTGTCTGTCCGTCTAGGTCTTGAAACCGAGATCCTGAAACCTAGGTCCGAAACCGAGGTCCTAAAACCGGGGTGTAGAGCCTTGTGATCATGGGCGACGAAAACCCATTTTCAAACCGCCACTACATTTCGTTCCGGAAATCTCCAAGCTCTCGCGGATCTGCAATCTGCAGTTCGTTCCGGAAATCTCCAAGCTCCCGGGGTGTAGAGCCTTGTGATCATGGGCGAATATATATACTGACTAGAGGTCTCTGGGGCCATGTTGAGTCTGCAGGTAAGGAGATGTTTGGGAAGTTTTTGAGGTAGGGGTTTTGTTATGGCACGCACTAAAGGCCGGGCTGTAGGCCGTATCCCACCTAGATCAGCTTTAAAATTGCTGCAACGTGAAGAAGAGGAGATGAAGATATGCTCTCTCGATGAGTATGAAATTTTTTATGATGATGAAGAGGTAGCTTCTTTGCTGGACCTTCCCCTACATTATAGGAAGCATACCCTCGGAGGGTCCACCACAGCAAGAGAGTTGTATGTCATGGGGAAGGCGGACAATTTGCAGAATTCACATTTGGAACTATTCTTTTTTTTGGAGCTTTGTTTGTTTTGGGTCTTGCGCGTGGTGGTTTAGAGTTTTGGATAAATCTGGATCAAGGATTTTTGGTTGCACTTACTGCAGGTTATCGAGAGCCTCAGATCCAGCCTTGGGATGGAGAAATCATCAGAACAACAGGAAGCAGATGATGATGAGCATAACAAACGACCAAGACTTCTGACCAGTAACAAAGAGGAGGCAAGCACAGAGGACTGTAGTGTGGAAGAGAAAGAAGATGAGGAAGAAGAAAGCGAAGATGAGATAGATCAAGATGATGAAGAACTTGGTGACCCATTGTGTATTATTTGTGATGATGGTGGAGACCTTCTGTGGTAAGAAATGTATGCTGACAGGGAATTGTGAATGGCAGTGCCTGGAGAAATGGCTTTGCAAAAACTGCAAAGAGAAACAACACCAATGCTACATCTGTGGGAAACTTGGTGCCTCAGATGAAGCTTTGAAAAATAAAAGACAGGTAATACTGACACTTTCCACCTACAATAAGTGATTTTGGTCATCCTTCTTTCGTCTAGAGAATACACTCTAGTTGAACATTTGCCTTCTGAACTAGGTACTTAACTAAGTTCCAAATTCTGTCATGTGGCAGGTCTTTGTATGCGATGTTGCATTGCACTAGAAGGAAAAGGCCAAAATGCGACCATCGCATTTACAACTACTTGCAACTATTTGGTCTTTGCAACTAAATTTTTGTTACCTACGACTATTGTGACATCGTGCTGACATCAGTCAAGTCATCTTCAACTAACCTGCGACTAGTTTGCGACTAATTTTATTTTCATCTATATATGGGTTGGATTTATCATCCAAGAGGAGCCATTTAGAGTCCCATTTAGTCGTAAGCGAAATGGTGCTTAGTCGTAGTTGGCGTATGTCTATATGTAAAATATCGTATTGTATGGTTTATGGCGTATGTCTATATGTAAAATATCGTATTGTATGGTTTATGGCGTATATCTATATGTAAAATATCGTATTGTATGGTTTATGGCGTATGTCTATATGTAAAATATCGTATTTTATGGTTTTCTAGTGAGAGTGTTATACTATTGTGGAGAAGTAATTGAAAAGACTGCCACCTGTTTGTTGCCTCTCTAAGATCTCTGAGAAACCCCTGTATGTTTGTAGTCTAGGGTTTCATGCTTTGTCCAAGAACAGATGCTCGAAAAAAATCTTAGATTCTTTCTTGATCGCTTCAGCAAATCCTTCTTTCTGCAGATTGATTTCGACAAGAGAAGAAGAATAAGAGCTTCTTTGCAGATGTTCAGAGGTCATGAAGAAGAAGAAGAAGAAGAAGAGGTAATACTATGCGCATTCCGTCGTCTTCTTCGTGGTTGCTACAGGTAGGGTTCCAGTCCCTCCCTCGCGGGGAGTGAGTAGCTTAAGCATTTCCAAACTCCCCTGCCTTTCCGATTTCTTTTTGCGGGAAAAAAACTACTGTTGTTGTTACGATTCGGTCGCATCCACAATCGGTGAGCAGCAACTGCCGGACACAAAACGATCTTTGAGGGAGGGACCGCCGTGCTGCTCTTTTTGATCAGTTTTCCAAAGGCTCCGTGATCCACCAGCAGGAGCAGCAGAGTCGAAAACCAGGTCTTGTTTCTTCTTCTTCTTTGTTTCTACTTCTTCGTCTTTTATCACAAGACTAGTTGCAGCCAACGCTGCGCCCCGTTGCCTTCTATTGCACCCCCATCGATTGCATATTTTTCTCCTTCTTGTGATGCCAAGGCCTCCTCCCCATTCCTGCCTTCCAGGCTTGAGAAGTTTATAAATAAACAAAAAGCCGAGCAAAGAGTTGAAGGAGAAGAAACAAACGGCGTCAGACGCTTCTCCGAGGCTTCAGGAAGAAGAAGTAAACACCAAGTTTTTATGGCCGAGTACGTCCTGCCGAGGATTAGGGTTGTGGGATTGTTGTTTTGTTTTGTTTGTTTTTTTCTTTGTCTCGATTCGCAAGAATCAGGTTGAAACAATCTTCTATTGCTGCTGAGATAGTTTGTTACCTATTCTCTTTTGCAGTGCTCCTGCAGTAGCAGCATTTCTTTCTTGACGGGTGTCAGGTGTGAGTGCTTTGTTGTTGGAGCAGCAAAGAAAGCTTTGGAGAGACAGGGGTTGTGTTGCATTGTGTTTTGACCGAGTTGCACAAGGTATCTTTCTGCCATCACCACCACCAACAACGTCATGTGCGTTCTATTGTCGTTGTTGCTTGTGTTTGTGCTGCTGTTTCGCGAAACTCGCCAGTGACGAATGTTGCTAGGAAGGCCAGAGAAAACTTGTCTTTCGATGAATTTGGAGCTTTGTTTTCGTTTTCTTTTTTCAGTGTTTTTTTTTCTGACGCAGTCGTGCGGAGATGATCGAAGAAGGCGGGCCGTACGACGATGGAGACTTGCCTCCTCCTCCTACTCACCATGGAGGAGATTATGGTGTACAGTCCGGCTTTGATGGTTACGCGCAGATCGGGAGAACGGAAACAGGAAACGTGAGGTGCAGTGTTGTTTGTTTTTTTTTTCTGTTGTTGTTTGTGTTATTGATTGAGGTTTAGGAGGTTTTCATTGCAATATCCGCACAATTGTTTTTCTAGAAATTTCGTTGGTCTCTAGCTTCTGCTGATCATTGTCCTTGAACTAGTCAAGTTTTGTGGTCGTTTTGTTTCTGTCCATTGTTGTATTACTGTGTATTTTGCTGCCATAATAGTTTTGAGTTATGTCCCGTCACTGCTTTCCCCGGCGGGTGCTGCAGTGACAAGAAGAACGTGTTGGTCGTTTCTAGCGTAGGAAGCAGGAGGAGCAGCAGCATCATAGCTTCTTCTTCAGACAACACCCCTGCGGCAGTTATGACCTCGCATTTTTAGATGCTGATAAGAGGATGTACCACCAGTACTATGAGATGCTTCTTCAATTGGTATGTAGATCTTGTTAGTCACATCTTTGTGTGGGAGGATAAGATTGACAAAGGAAAGAATTCAGATCCTGAAAAGGACATGTCTGTATCTCTCTGTCTCGAAGAAGCCCGATCTGTTTTAGGAGTATCTTCGTTGGAGCTCTGAGTCCAACTAGGGTTTCTGAACATCCTCATTGAGGTTCTGAATCCAACTAGGGTTTCTGAGCATCCTCTTTGAAGCTTTGAGTCCAACTAGGGTTTCTATTTCTCATACTGTTTGTTGTCTCCTTGTGTTATTGTTTCTTGCTTGCTAGTAGCATGGCTGAGTCTTCATGTTGCTTCTGGAATTGCAGCAGAAACTTGGTATGTAGGTTAGTGTTTTCACTAGCCTTCACCCACTGTGGGAAGCTGATGAAGTCAGTGGGGAAGTTGTGATAGTTAAGTCACTATCATACATACTATTATTGATGGTCCCTGTTGTGAGACTGGCACTTTTGTTCATATCGGCGTGTGTTTTTGTTTTTTGTTTTATTTTTTGTTGCCCCTTGTTTGGTTCTTTTTGTGGCTTCCTGAGGAAGTGTTAGCCTTGCTGTGCATCATGAGAACGGAGATTTCTCTATTCTTATGAAAGATATATTTGGCATGTTTTCCGATCATTTTAAGTTCTGAGCTGAATTTTTGTTGCAACTCTATTGTTTCTACCAGGTGCGGATCGCTCTGAAGAATGGATCGTGCATATGCTGATGCCAGGGCTACCCACACTCCCACAACATGACTATGACCTTGCAAATGTAGTGTTCCCTGAGAAGCATGGAAATCTTCCTGTAGGTAGGAGGATGTATCATGAGAGGTTTATGCAGAAGCCTAATGTGACAAAGAGGTTTCTGATCGAAGCAGATGATTCAGTTGTCCCTACTCTGTTGACATCGGCTCTCAGAGTCTCTTTTGGCCCTGTAATGTCAGAGATGTATATATCAGCTCGCATTGTAGCCTTCCTAGTGGATCTCTTTGAACTATGCAGGTCTTATAGACCGGATGATTTCACCTACCAATTATTTTCCAATTGTAATGAAACGACAACTGGTAATCGTTCCAGTCTTCTATAAATAAATGCATTATTTAAAACTAAAATAAAAGATTAATTGCCACATGTCATAATCGTTATGAGTAAAATCGAACGGTCCATATATATTGTAATTATTAATAATAAAGGAAATATTATATTAAAAGCCACGTGTCATAATCCTAGTGCTTGAATCGAACGGGTAGTATTATTAAACTAATTGCCACATGTCATAATCGTTATCAGTAAAATCGAACGGTCCATATATATTGTAATTATTTAATAATAGAGTAAATACCATATTAAAAGCCACATGTCATAATCCTAGTGCTTGAATCGGACGGGTAGTATTATTAGATGTCATTTTGAATTTTTAAATCAAATATCCAATATACCACATGGTCTCTATGCATTGGTGAAAAATAATAACCAAAATAATTGTTGAATACTGGCACCACATATGTATACTCGTATTTTGTCATGAACTGGTATTTGTACTGAACAGTTTCCGTCCACCTCGTTGTCGCCTACGACTAAGGACACAAACTTTTAGTCGTAGATGTCGCCAGCGACTAAAAAACAGTCGCAAAGACCAGTCGAAAAACACAACTTTCCTTCTAGTGTTGTGTGGACGGTTTTACGACCCCACATGCATTGCCAAGGAGCTAGAGTATAAATAAAACAAGTCTGCAGCAGACTGTTGTCGAGCACCATTTTGTAATCTGTCTTCATCTCGCTGTGTTTTTCAAATGGGCTAAACTTTGAGATGTTCACAACAGTATTTTAGGCCAAACAACTCCAAAATAGACAGTAAGGGCTTGAAAACTCTGCAGTGTTTTCAATCCTGTGTTTACAGAACGATTGCCCCAATGGATTTTATTGGAAATTTATCCACGAAACATGGCTTTCATCATGAAGATGTAATTGCCTCATAATCACATTTTGTAGAAAAAAGCTTAACAAATGTGAGAATGCGAATGTTTGATTTCACAATGTCCAAAGGTCACGGGTACCCACTAGTATGACATATAACCAATGTGGGGTAGATATATCAATTTTTATATGTCAGGATTCATCCCTGTAACATTAATTGATTTTTATGAAAATAAAACTATCCATATGTATATCGGCTTCGAATAATTCTCTATATGGGAAAGGGCAATGTATTCTTTGCAAAATTATCCAGGGGTAGAGGTAAAGGTAAATGAAAAACATTTGCTCTATTAATAGGGCAAGGTTGGGATACAAATTTATAATATATTTTAAATTTACATATGCATTTATGCATATAAGTGCAAGGTTTGAAAGTAGGCTAATTAGTAAATTGGAATATAAATAATATATGTACAACAAATCGGCAAGTGGGGAAAATTGATTGGTTGCACAATTTGCACGGTACAAACATGAGCACATGTGACATTACAAACATTTAACACATTTCAAAATAAACCTTTCCACCATTTTTTTTTCAATTAAAATTTTGGTGAACTTTTCCAAAATTTCATCAAAATTGCAGATCTTACAAATCATCACCACTCCTATACAACATGTGGTGGGAACTGAATATCCACCCTCTACTTTGTTGGACATTTTATCAATAAGAGTATGGGATATCAAAGATCCCTCATATTCAAGCATGCGTAAAATAGGCGATCAGAGGTCGCGTCGCCTAAATTACCTAAATGTCTGCCTGCCGTTGCGCCTAAATTAACTACCTAAATGTTCGCCCGCCGTCACACTTAAATTAACTATGTAAATGTCCGCCTAATCTTATGATGACATTATGAATTAATCTAATATCGCCGCACACGTCCCAGGCATTTTTGAACAGTTTCTTGCAGCTGAAACAACACCCTGGCTACTCAAGTTATGAATGACAAGTATTTGTCTCGTTTCCACTAGATTCCAATTCAAGGCAGATTTTAAGCTTGGTATTGTATGGAAAGCAAGTTTTGTATACAACTGTATGTTGAAGGTTTTGAGCAGGACTCACTACCATGAATGTGTCTGTTGCATTGAATGAGAAGAGAGGCATGTCTGTAGTATGTGTAAATAGTGAGAATGGGAATGAATCTGTATGCTTTGTTTTTTTGGGCATTCTCTGGGTATTCACTTTGGGTGTCTACATTTTTTCTTCCTCTTGGGACTAAGATAGACACATTGTATGTTTTTGTGCTTGTTTCTTTTTTTGGTTCTGTAGTTGTTACCATGGCACAGGTCCTACAAGGAAGACACAGCTATTCATTCAGAATTTCTGCTGAAGATTTGGTTAATGTGCATTGCAAGGAGGCCAAGCATTTAAATGTTGGTGCAGCAGGGCTTCAAGGAACCCCCCTAATGATCAGTCGTGGATCAATTTTTGCTTCTGAGATCATGGCAGTGGCAGTAGCAACACCCATACCTTGCTTTTTTCGAACACCTACAGCACCAAAACACATGTTTTATGAGCAAAGTCATAAATTGTGCTCACTAAGGGCAACAAGGTTGAAGTCTGGCAGGGGGTTGGCATGTACTCCTCAGCCCATCACATATCAAGCAGCTTCAGATTCATCAGAATTGCAAGAGTCTACTGATGACCAAGTCTGTTTCATCATTCTCTGCCTACTATTTGTTTTATTCTTGCTTGAGAGGAATTCTCCATCTGGGTTGTTTTTTCCTCCTGTTTACGTATTAATCCAGAATTGCAAAGACGAAGCCAAGTTTACAGAATCCATCATGTTAGTTAGCTTCAAATAGCGCCATGTGTAGTAATGTCAGTGTTTTGAAGTTTCCATGGCAAGCAAGCACTGTGTGTTCCTTGGCAATGCTATGTTAACCAATCATTTTCTACTAAATAAATCCTTCATTTGGCCCCCGCCTAAACTAACCATTCCTGATGCGCCTAAATCAAGTTAATTTAGGTAATTTAGGCGACTGCCTAATATAAGCATGCCTGCTCGTATTACTGACTTTTCACAATTTGTCTTACACGAGTCTTTAAGTGCATCCTTACACCCTATCAAAATCAACTTTCTCAAGGTGGTCAGGACCTCCAAAGAACAAAGCAAGCTTCCAAGAGATTCACAATAACTCAAAACCAGAGTTCTAGACAAGAGGGTGAAGACACGGAAATTCTAGGAAGGTGATTTGGTCATAGTGTATGACAACCGCCATGATAGGAGGACCTTCAAAAAGTTCCTTCCAAAATGGTTTGGCCCATACATGGTCATGAAGGTCTTTTTTGATAACAACACATATGAATTGGCTCATCTTGATGGGGAGGCATTTGACATGATCAATCATGACAAGCTTAAACAGTTTCATACTACTACTGCTATTGTTATGAGGACGTAACAATAAAATAAGTGTGGGAATTGATGTAACAACAAAATATTTAGTAATAATTGTAAATAATAGTATGGGATAATAGGATGGGTGAAAATGGGGAATAAAATAATGAGCCTCATGGGCCTTACAAGGAAAATATTTTCACCAAGGGCATCAAGGTTGGTTATGAATAATTTAGGTAACTATTTCGAGTTAGTAATAATGAAAGGTCAAGTATGTAGACTTGACCATATCTTAGACTTCAAATAATGTGAAACATATCAATAAAAAGATGAAAAGTTATAAGTGGCATGTGACGATTGGTTTGATATATGGGGAATAGATGTAGATGAATGTGGTTGAATATTCATGCGTTCTTTCGTTCAAAATATATAAGAGATAAAAATTGGAACTTCTGACATAATTTATATTCAATAATTTCATGTTGTTAGTTGGATCAAAAGACTTATATAAGTGAATAAGAATCCTTGAAGAAATAAAACCATGTGAAGATTATTATGAATATTATTGTGTAAACTTTATAGTCTTTGGTGAGTGATCCCTATCAAGGAGAATCTTTAAACTCATGTGATGAACTCCTTTGAAGTGTAGTTTTCACATAAAGATTTGACTTTAGACATGTCAAAAAATATTTTAAAAATAAAAACCTATTTATTTATCAACAATTTTTTCATAATATATACATAGGTGGGGAACACAAAATCCATGTGATACAAATCAATAGTAAAAATATATATTTTAAGAAATAATTTCTAAAATAAAATAAGATTCAACTTTCCTTGAATTTTGGTTAGGTGATTTCTAATGGTACCACCCAAGGATGACTTTGCTTAAATTAAAATGTCAAAACAAACTACCTTCCTTCAAATATACATCATCAAGAACTCAAAAAGGATTTTCCAAATGGAAGAAATCTTCTACGGTGGAAGCTCAAACCCCATGAAAATGAGGTTAAGAACTTATGATGAAAAAGGGTAAAGCCCTTAGCCCTTCCTATAACTTAGGCTACTACCCTCGTGCCTAGGCAGCTCAAAACAACAAAGGACCTATAACCCTACCCTTCAATTTATTGACTAATGAATTGAACCCCATTCACTAGATGAATTCCATGTATAAATTATGCCCAAATGCATTTCAGGTGGATGTTGAATGACGAAACTAAATTAATTTTTGCCTTATGGGTGATTGAAACAATCACATGAAAGTTCATGTTATTTCAAAATGAAATAAGTTTCATACATGGAATATCACTAAAAAAATTTCTTCATTTGTAACTGGTTCATGTAGAGTTTTTCTTCTCGATTAAAATTCATCTAAATCCCACGAATGAACATCATAAAATATCACCCATGAATTCTAATGAATGAAATTGCTACACTTTAAGGGATAAAATTTCATGCAACTTCAATATGATATAAAGATTATGTTCAGTACACGTTTGTTGAGAATTTTATTTTGTTCACAAAAATTCATCCAAGCTTCATTCATGAAATTTCATGTATGAAATGTCAGTAGTTATATATCTATATATATATATATATATAACATTGCAATTTGAGGGTGAGGTGTAAAGTGTAAACTAGTTACTTGTGTGAAGAGGGAACATGTAATAGGTGGTAGGGATTTTGCTAGCCAAAACTTTGCTCCTGGATAAGATTAAAGTCCTACCTGACTCCATGTTCCTGTATTGTAAATCATGGATAAAATATCACAAATGAAATTTAGATGAATATTTTTTGAGTGGAATAAAAATTCAGATAATATTTCAGGTATGATCTTTATTTCATCCCTGAAATATTGTGAACCTTAATCCTTGAAAGTTCATTGATTGAAAATGTACAAATGATATCTCATGAATGTTCATCCACAATATGGAATACAATCCGCTTGGTTATTTTTGCAAAGTTCACTGTACCTGTATCACAAGTCCACTTTGCCAAATCACTAACCCAAATTGACTTTACTATTTTACTGAATAGCAAAGTCCACATTTTTCCAATTCTAAAGTGGATGTTGCCAAATCCCCCAGTGGGGATGGTTCATTCCGGATGATTCTGTGATATCACAGGGTCACTAGTTATCTACTCAGGCTTTGAGATAATTAGTGAACTCTCTGCATGATCCTGCCTTTTGTTTCATCTCTGCAAGATATAATACCCTTCCTTTAACAGTTCATTCACCCAACCAACACCTACACCCATACCATGGTATAAGAAAATCCCAAAGTTTTTTGGGCAATCTCTCAACATTATAGATATATGGTCCTCCAAGAAATTCAAGGTCTCTTTGTCCAAATTTAACATTTCCGAAGACAAATACAGCCTTGAAGAGGCCTTACTCAAGGAGATGAGGTTTAAGCTAGGCATGCTTTGCTACCAGCTCAAACATTTTGAGTTGCCAATAGCATTTCAAGTGTGCACAAGCAACAGTTGAAATGCCATAGAAAGTGTGTGTTGTTGGCTGAAACCAAAGCACCAGTCACTGGAGATTACCTACATGTTCAATTTAAAACCAATTTTCACCTTCAAACCCACTATTGCTAAATCTATTTCACTCTCTGGACTGCCAAAATAAGCTTCACGCTGCCCACAATTCTTGAAATTTTTGGGCTGTCCAATGCCCCATTTTTTCTGGTCTAATGTAACTTCTGCCCCACAAAATCAGACTCTCCCTGAATTGTTTTTTAATACATAGGCTGCATAGACTTTTCCCCCACTTTCCTTCTTTCTTTCTTTTGAACACATTAATGTTTAAAATGTGCAACGACATTTCGACTGTTACAATGGGGATGTAGGACACGAACGGGTATGGGACCGAAACTATGTATTTTGTTACATAGCTATGGAGATCTATGTTATAGGTTGCACATCTATTTCCTCCCTCTCATTTTGTCTATGCATAGAGCATTATCACTCTCCTTCCACAAACCTCACATAATCAAAACATGAATCTATGCGTGGGTGGTGAGCTTAACATCCTTCTACCACAAACCTCACACAATCAACATCAAAACATGAATATATGCGTGGGTGGTGAGCTTAACATCCTTCTACCACAAACCTCACACAATCAACCTCAAAACAATCAAAACCAAAAGCCTTTCTAAACATCAAAACTTCCATAATAACTTTGTATTCAAATCGTAACTTTTTACAATGGGAGGTCATGTTTGTTAAGGTCACAAACACCTCTTTATATACTAACCCAAAGGAAACTACTCAAGAAATTACCTATCACATAAAATAATCACAAGATAATTAATCACATGTCTACCCATGTGATTCCCCATAAAATAATCACTAGATAATTAATCACATGGTGCATATGACTTTTTCCTATGTGAAAGTCAATGACCAAATTTACTTTAAGAAATTTTATCACTTACCCCCTTAAATAATTACCTAAGTAATCTTGTATTTACGTTGAGTTACACATGGAGTTACAAGGACATAGGTTGGTTTCAAATTTACATCATTCATTAAAATGGGTATTGCGACCTTCGTGCAACACCCCCAACATGATGCGGAGCTATTGTAAAATTACATATATTAAAGGAAGAGTGAAGGCATATTCGTGGCCCCAACCAAATGAAGCTTCCCTTAAATCCGTGCATTTGGTCGACTTCCCCTGAATCCATGTGAAGCCGAGGAAACGAAGCTTCCTCTAAATCCATCCATCCGTCCCGTCATTCAGCCGAACGGGCATTTTATTGGCTCATCAACAATTCTTTTTGGAACATTGGACGTGCCCACATAGAAGCACCTCTTTGGAACCAAAAACAAATGTGTTACCCTAGACTTTACTTTTCAGTTTATATACAAAGGATGTGAATTTTGGGCAAAGCCATGTGGGATAAAACCAAGGTGCAATTGGGAACATCTTGGTGAATGTATTTGGGAACCCCATGGGAACATGATGGGAAGACATTAGGAACAAAGGAAAAAAGAAATGCCCCTTGCCCCCTCTTTAAAAAGAAAAAAACTGGACATTCATGGGTGCAAGCTGAGCCTTCCTGTTGGTTTCATGAAATTTCTCTTTTCTAAATTGTTCATCACCATTTTCACCTTGGCAAATATACCCCTTCTTAAGTATTGGGGTACCTATTAACCTCTCACAAGTCCAACTTTCTTTTTTGGCAATGACACAACTCGATTGGCCCATAGCAAAAAAAAGGTTGAAAGTATGGAGGCTACCAAAATAGAAGATTTTATGGAAAGGTGGAGTGCCTCCCCCTTTGACCCACCTATATAGGTGAGAAGGGGAGGACTTTGGGCAAAACATATGAGATTACAGCAAGGTGCTATTAGGAACACCCTTGGGGAACACATTGGGAACCTAGGGAACGTATTGAAGCGCTCCCCCAACATAGAAGCCTAAATAAGCTTCCCTCCCCCAAAAAAGAAGCATGATTTGGGAATTTTAACTGAGGTGCCATTGGAAACATATTACATGAAACATTGGGAATAGATCAAAAATTTAAAAATCCCCCTCCCACCCCCCCCCCCCCCCCCCCCGTTGAAAATAACATATCCCTTCAATGCAAAGGGTAAAAGATACTAAAGTTCTCCATAAAGTTAGGTGATTAGGGGCGAGAACAGCCACAATGAAATGAAGCTTCCCCTGAATCCGTCCATTCGTCCTGTCATCCAGCCGGACAGACATTTCATCCATCCCCTTAATCGGGACAGACAATAGCTTAAAAGAAAAGAAAGGGTAGTCTTGGTACATGGTTATGGGCCTCTTATGCATGGGGCTCAAGCTTCCCTGAAGCCGGACGGACAGTGGCTACGGATAGTAGTTAAAAGGAAAAAAATGTAGTTTTGGTACATAGTTATGAGCCTCAAAATAATGACAAAGTCAAAGAACTGGCCAACGAAATGGCAGTTTATCCACGAATTCCTGTTGGGTTCTCAAGAACCAGAACCGAAAGGTTAAAGAACTGGAGTGGGAAATGTGAAAGACCGGGCAGGGGGGGATAGACGGGTTAAAGAACCAGAGTGGGAAATGTGAAGGACCGATCGGGGGGGATCGACGGGTTAAAGAATCGGAGTTGGAAATGTGAAGGATCGGGCGGGGGGGCTCGACGGGTTGAAGAACCAGAGTGGGAAATGCGAAGGACCAGAGGGGGGGGGGGGGGGGGGGGAGGTCGATGAGGTAAAGAACCGGAGTGGGAAATGTGAAGGACCGGAAGGACTAGGCGGGGGGGCTCGACGAGTTAAAGAACCAAAGTGGGAAATGCGAAGGACCGGGGTGACAAGGGGGGACCAACGGTTGTTTGAAAAGATAAAAGTTTTTTTTAAAAAATCAAAAACATGAACCAAACATTGTTGAAATAACACACCTGTGCATTATGCACGGGGCACACATTAGTTACATATATTAAAGGAAGAGTGAAGGCATATTCGTGGCCCCGACCAAATGAAGCTTCCCTGAATCCGTCCAGACAGTGGTTACGAACAGTAGCTAAATATAGCGAGGACGTTGTGAAGCTTCCCCTTAATCCGGACGGACAGTAGCTAAAAGAAAAAAAAGGTAGTCTTGGTACATAGTTATGGGCCTCAAAATAATGACATAGTCAAAGAACCGGCCAACGAAATGGCAGTTCTTCCACGAAAACCATCAGCTCGGCAAGGTTGTTGAAATGAAGACTGACAGATCTTTTGTTCCTGTTGGGTTCTCAAGAACCGGAACCGAAAGGATAAAGAACTGGAGTGGGAAATGTGAAGGACTGGGCGGGGGGGATCCACGGGTTAAAGAACCGGAGTGGGAAATGTGAAGGATAGGGCGTGCGGGATCGACGGGTTAAAGAACCGGAGTGGGAAATGTGAAGGACCGGGCGTGGGGGATCGACGGGTTAAAGAACCGGAGTGGGAAATGCGAAGGATCGGACGAAGGGGTCGACGGAGTAAAGAACCAGAGTGAGAAATGCGAAAGATCGGGCGAGGGGGTCGACGAAGTAAAGAACCAGAGTGGGAAATGCAAAGGACCGGGCGGGGGGTCGATGGGGTAAAAAACCGGAGTGAGAAATGCAAAGGACCGGGGTGGGGGGGGGGGACCAAAGGTTGTTTGAAAAGAGTGGAAAATGTGAAGGACCGCGGGGGGGGGGGGCTTGACGGGTTAAAGAACCAGAGTGGGAAATGCGAAGGACCGGGCGGGGGGGGGGGGTCGATGGGGTAAAGAACCGGAGTGGGAAATGCAAAGGACCGGGGCAGCGGGCGAGGTGGGGACGAACGGTTGTTTGAAAAAATAAATTTTTTTTTAATAAACCAAAAACATGAACCAAACATTGTTGAAATAACACACCTGTGCATTATGCACGGGGCACACACTAGTTCAATTCTAATAAGGCATGGGAACAAGGATAGCAATCTCATCCACCATCTTCTGTCCAAGTAATCTCCCAACCTGGTTGTCATTTCGCCCTACCTGCAAAATTTCACTTCTTTTTACTGGAAAAAATAATTTCCACATATGCAAAGGATTTCTATAACAAACAAAAGGCCATAATACACTTCAAGTGGAGAAAAATTAAATCGCCATATCTCTACTACAGGTTCCTGTAGGGTTGCCAAAATATAAAGCGACTTTTGTTTTTAAAAATTACATTCATACCTGGTCCATAGCCAAATTTTGCTAAATCTTCATGTGGATGATCGCCAGTTTGGCTACAACACACAATTGGAAAAAGAAAAACCTCGGTGCTCCTGGCTTCATCGATTTAGGGCAATTGCAAGTGAACTGGAATTCTTCCACCAAAAAATCCACAAGCTGTGATGGTGCGAGAGATTGAAGTCGAATGGACTTCAGACGCTCCAGAGGGAATTGCATTTCGGTGCACTTGGGATACTCTTGGATTGTGAAGAGTGAGAGAGAGAGAAATTGCCAAGGGTTTTTGAGAAGCAGCAATGTCTTCCTCATCATCTATGCAGCAAGTTCAATGTCCATGTGCAACATCTAACTCTTTTGAAGGCCACAAAAGCAGCAGCAGCAACTCCACCACCGCATGGAGAAGAGAGAGTTCAACCAGGAGGAGCTTGCTGCTCAGTGTCTGTGTGCACCGTCAATCCCAATTTATCCATCAACAACTATTGCAGTATGGCGGATTTCTTCCCAGTGTGCACCGAATAGGAACAGAGGCGGCAATCAAAGCTCCCGGCGAATGTAAGCTTTCTTGCCTTGTTCCTCTCGCAGTGTGTGTCTATTGTCTGCCTCTCGTGGTTTGTTTGTGGAAAACTATTGATCTGATATCTTCGGAAGCAAATCGAAAGATTGCACACGTTGTATGCGAGATGCAGTACGACCTCATCGTGACTTCTATGTGATCAAAATGCATGACTTGGAAGGAAGTTTTTCTGCAGTCCCTATAGGTCACACAGAGAAACTGTGGCGGGAGTTCTTTGTGGATCCTTTGCATTGGTGGGACCACAGACCAGAGAAGGTAATTGAACATCACTCCTGTCAGAGTACACATGTCAATGGAGCCATAGCTCTCGTTGGTTTCAATCTTGTTACTCTCTATTGGTTGTTGCAATCCTGCCCTGGTCTAAACTTAACAGAAATTCTTTTCAGGTCCTTTGCACTGGTGGCCTAGTATCAGTCTGCTGGAGAAGGTAAGTAGATGAAATATGAAGATGAAATAAATCTAGGCTCCAACTAGAAAATATCTTCCCTTTTGTGTATGACTAATAAAAGTCAATAAGGTCCAAATTATTTAAGGTGTACCAAAATCTTGTCACAATGTCACCATGTTCAATCTTTTCTACCTAGTCATTTTTACCATGTAATGGCACATTTATGGAAGATTATGATAAAATCTAAAATTGTAGTGGTTTAAAATATGGTATGTGACCAAAAAGGAGGAGACCCAGAAAACAACTGGACCCCTCTGTCGTAGCCTATCCAGATTGAACAACACTTCAGACTGATCCAGATTCACGCACGCAGTACACTCACCTTGGCGATCCACATTCAGGACCCCCAGTGCTCTACCTGCCTAACTTTGATTGAGAAGTATTACAACACACGGTGCATAGCTCTACACTGACATTCATAGTTACAACATCCATTCACACGAATCATCAAAACCAAACTCCACCTTCTAGGCATTCACAAATCAGTCTTTACAAATCCTCCAACATCACAAGCTCCCATAGCTCCTCTCGACTAGTCCTACAGCACCTATACTCTACTCTCCCAATTACCCTCAGATCAGAAGCTTCATCCGGCTAATCGCTAATCGCAGCGGAAGTAAAAAAAACTAGCAACCAGCAAAAAAAAGACTTCTCTCTGAGCTCTCAACTCACAGAATCTCACACTCCCCACTCTCAGTTCTGCCTTCCTTTCCTTGCTAATCCCTCTTTCACTTTTCTTCGCTCCTCCTCCTGGCTTCCTCCAGAAGTTACCTTACTTGCATAACTCCCCCCGTCCATGAATGCAGCGCCGCGCCAATTCATTAACAACGCCGTCATTTTCAGTAATCCCACAGACCGACCTTCATGTAGCCCATGCACATTCGGCAGCCTGATCCTTCGATCGCAACAAAATCCGCCGCCACTCATGAATGGAGGCGGCGAGATTGAGTCTATTTTCCGTTATTGTATCATCACCATCCACACAATCTAGGAGTTTCAAGTTCAGTCACCCGTCGTTCGGCCATAGGTAGTTATGAAATATTTGACACTTTTTGATTCATTGTTTTTTTATGGGGATCAAATTATTAGGTAAAAAAGCACTACTTTAATGATTAAGTCCTTTTTGTCTTGGGTGGCACACCTTAAAAGATTTTGACTGGTAAATTTTAATTTTTTCACCCATGAATGGAGTCTATTCCCACCCACAATCATATCTTCTTTACTTTAAAATAAAAATTCAATAGATTTTTATTGGTGTGGCATATGTTTTGGGTTTAAAGAGGACATGCAAAAACTAAATTTTTTTTTATGGCTTTGAGCAATAACTAACAAGTTGAAACTTGTTTAAGGTGCCACGGTTGTCAAAAGTTTAATATTCGAAATACATGAAAAAAACAAGGATTATGATTTTATACATTTTTTTTCACTAGCTTGAATAAATCACTCAACACGATTCTAATCATATTTTAATCAAATCAACTTCTATGCCTTGCATTTCTATAAGTTGGGCAAAATGAGTATGAATCTTTTCTAGAAATTTTCCATTGTGGTGTAGTCATGATCCCCCGCCAATTCAATTTTAAATTGATAAGAATTTCAACTTGTTGAAGGGTCAAGATGGAATTGTTTAGTTTTTAAACATGTTGTAACCAAAAAGAGAGGGCTTATCTACCCTGCAGACTATCCAAAACAGTTAACGTAACTGATCAGGACCTAATACTTGATTGATCCATAACAAACCACTAGCCCTACCGACCTTCACCCAAACTCACCCTACTGCATGCATTTCTTGAGCATCCACAGACTCAGTACTCATGCACATGAACCTGATAGACCCGAGCACAGAAGCCAGATTCTGAGATTTTTACTTGCAACAACAAGGCAAAACACAGAC
Organism: Sphagnum contortum; assembly: GCA_963920785.1. NCBI lineage: Eukaryota > Viridiplantae > Streptophyta > Sphagnopsida > Sphagnales > Sphagnaceae > Sphagnum > Sphagnum contortum. The sequence goes on along the minus strand of OY987287.1, from coordinate 561,954 downwards.
TTCTTCGCTGCAGTACGCTTCACCAAATCAGACTCCTCACATCTGATAGTCCTTCTAATCAAGGATGCTAGGCATCTCTCTTTTGTCCATGGAGTCTTTTACCTCAAGCTACCACTGACTACAACCACAATCTTGTTGTCCTTCTATCTGCACTGATCATTCATGACTACAAAAACTCTGTGATGCTACACACAACTGGTCCTCGTAGCACCAAGATCAGTGGACCTCTCTTCGCCTGCTGCTCACCCAAAACTATGTTCTCACGATAACCCTCTCGATTGATCCTTGCGCAGCGGAAATTCTCAGTAATCAACCAAGAGGAAAATCCAAAAATTGGGACCTCCTTCCCTCTAACCTCCAAAATCAGCTCCAAAACTTCCTTCTGCACATTCGTCTCCTACTCTCCCCCATCTGCGATCCTGCTCCTTTCTTCTATTCTAATCCTCCATGCACAACACAGTTCCGCTCCAATCAAAAAAACAAAAACCCAACACTAAAGAACTTGCTCTCCACTCCTCTTCTCCAGCACTTAACCTTCTTCTCCTCAGCCACCGTCCCCAGCACATTGAATGCAGCTCCATGCCTTCCCATAATTTCTAGCCGCCTTCACAATTCGGCAGACACTAGTCATCATGAACCTACACAACACCCCCATTAGTAGCCGCCATGCATTCCTTTGTGGAGAAGATCGAGATTTTTACGCAGCCAAATTTGAGATCAGCAATAAAAACCAGATAGCCACTTGATGATAGGTCGTGTTCACACAATCAAGCGACACGTTGTTCGGTCACAATGTAACTCAAACTAATTTTAAAACTCCAAAATTTTATCTTCCATTGAGCCTCTTTGTCTAAGTCCTTTTCTATCTCTTATTCCAATGAATTTTTTTCTTCCCTCACGAAACACTTAAAGGTCCACCAACAAAGGGAAAAAGTTAGGTTGTTGAGTTTTTGGGGTGGTAGTTGTTCACTTTGAACCATGAAACACATGGGCTATAGTGAACCAACACCCATTAGCACACCATCCACTAAATGCCCATTCATGATTCAATTATGATGAACTTCAACAATTGAATCAATATTTGATTTCACCTTGGTCACCCATTATCCCATTGCAATTCATCCATGCATTCCAATATTGTTCATACATGCATGGAATATCATTTGTGAATTTTCCGTGGATGAATATTGCATGAACTTCCATTCACAAGTTTTTGCAGATGAAATTTCAAGGATGAATGATAAATTTATCCGGATGATGAAATTCACTTGATGAAATAAAGTTTAGATCCATGAAATGTCATTAAAAGTTTTATGTCATCAATGAAATATAATTCATTCACAATTTGATTTCATCCTTTATGATTCATCCAATGTCCAGGGATGATGAAATTCACTTGATGAAATAAAGTTTAGATCCATGAAATGTCATTAAAAGTTTTATGTCATTGATGAAAAATAACTCATTTGCAATTTGACTTCATCCATTAATATTCATCCAAATTCCATAAATGAAAAAATTGTGAACTATGATTTGTGAATTTGTACTAGATCAATGATAAGACTTTAATGGATCAAATTCAAGACGAAATAAAATTGAATATGAGTTATTGTCCAAAATTTATTTCATTCTTGAAAATTCATGTGGGTTGTGATGTTAAAATCACCACTTAGTTGGTCTTTTTAAACATGAGACAAAGGTTACCAGTTTTATTGTAGATTTTTGAATGTTTTTATAATTAATTATAGGCACCCTATTTAAATTTAGTTATACTATAAATTATATATATATATATATAGTAAGTTGCACCTTATATGTTTTGTACACATGTTTCAAATAAAATGGAAGTAACCTCCCCATGATCCCTACCACTATGCATATGGTGATTTAAACATGACACAATTCTTTTATTAAAACTACCATTCCAATGCCAAGTAGGTGGAACATAATGGGAAATAGGTAGAATATATATGTAATCAAAACCAATTATTTATTGTGTTTAAAAAAATTGGTGTTGTTATTGATCACAAGAGGCCCCAAAAGAATAACAAAAGAGAAGTTTTTTTCTTGCCTTAAAATCTAAAGTTTTGTGGTCAAAGTTATTTAGACAAGAGGTAATGCTTTGATTAAAAAAGAATTTTTTTGTAATGGTTATAGTTGGAACATTTATCAAAAGGTAGGATGACTATTTTTTTATATTCATCATTTTCTAAAAGTTATATTTTTCAATTTCTATTGGCAATGACATTGCCATCCATTAATAGGCAAATTGAATTTGGGTTATAGTTTTTCTTTTTAATTAAAAAAAAATGTTGCTAGTTATTTTAAGAGGCTCCATAATTCTCCATTTTAAAACCTATATCTACTTGGGTTTCATGTTAAACTTTGCACTACCAATGATGATGATTTATTTTCCATTCAAGACAATTCAATTCAATCAATTTTAATTGGAACTTAAACTAAATTCAATTGGACTAATCATTTTATTGGAAGTAAACTTGTTATAACAATCCATGGAATGAATAGAACATCTTTAAGTGCACTTTTAAAACTTACTTTAATTTATAAAATTATGATGAAGGTCATGATGTGATGGGGTGATGATTCTTGTATGGCCAAGCTAGGGATTAACAAATGCAATTTACCACCTCCCACAAGTAGTAATCTAGGATCATATTATTTAATAATAGTTTGAAGATATGCTAATCTTTCCATGTGCCCAATAAATGTTTTTGGCACTAACTACATTTTTTTTATAAAAATGAAACAATTAAGGTTAAAATCTAAAAACAGTTTTCCAGACACTTTGTAAAGCAAATTTGTTACACACATCAAGTGGTAGGCATTGTAAGAGGATCTTTGGTGGTGTTCAATATATGACATTACAAATATCTTTCTCATGTCCAAGTTTAGTTATTTATTTATTTCCAACCACACCCATAAAATTAAAATTGGGAATAGTTGGAAGACATTAATAACAAAACATTTGGACCAATCATTATGATTGACTAGTCCAAAACATGGAGAATATTTAAATTATATTTATTACATTATTTTGCTATAGGCGTTTGAATTTTTTGTGCCTTTTACCAACTTCAACCATTTGTGCAACAATCTTGGGCCAAAACCATTTTTTTTAGTGAAACTTGCAAGGTTTCATTTTTACCATCCAATTTAAATTTGCAGGGTCACATCTAAGCATTGGTGGAATTTTTCTAATAGACTTTGCGATGAGGTCAAGGTGTGACCTTAAAACCCAAATTGGTTTTAAAAAAAGGCAAATGTACAACAAGATGCACCTAATCAAAAATGGATGTTAAACAAGATATAATTCCTCCTTTGGAAGAATAACCAACCCTCATGTGTCATTGTTCCATCAATCGAAACATAGTCATTAATTTATGTCTCCACCCTTCAACAAGATATTAATGTTCCCATTTTAACCCTCTTTCATATTTAGAAAACCCAATTCATGATGCAAATAGTCCAATAAACAAAGACAATTTATTTTTATGTCATTTTGTATTTTGACTTCACATTATAGATGCCTTTATAATTTGTATCACTCATTAGTTTCGTAGGTTTTTGCATGTAAGGTAAATAATTTACCTCAAATTGGATGGTGCAATAATTCCAATTTTTTTTTGTCAATACTTGAAATCATTCCATTTCGTCAAAGTAAGCTAGTGAGCCATGGGATCTATGATAATGCTAGGCAAACCTAGTAGGAAATAGTTTAAGGAAAAACTTCAAGGGATTCAATTTCATTTCTTCTCTAGAAATTTGCATTGAAGGGAGCCCTATGGTAGACATTTTGGTACTTGCAAAACTGATGAGATTGGTTTTGATGCTTCTACTTCTAATCATATGCCAACCTCCTCCAATCCTTAAGAATGTACTAATCATACATGAAATGACAATACTCCTTGTTCCATTATCAAGCAAAACTTTCTTTATAAACATTAATCCATTCATTAAATAACAAATATTTTCAAGTTTGTGTGCAAATTTCAAACCTTATTGGAAACTTGTCACTTGACATGTAATATGCATATTAGCTACTCAAGAACATAAAAATACCTCCCATGGATCCATTTCAACTACTAAATATGATGTATTCTAATATTATCCAAAATTTCCATATCTTGTAATAGAGGGTAAGAATGTGATATCCTCATTGATTTTGAATAGTTATCTTCTATACAAGACCTCTTAGGGCATTGCAATACTTCATTTTTTTTTGTAATGCAACTCCTGTACTATACTTCTTTTTCCCTTACACAAATTGTGTGTTTTTTTTTTCTTTGATTACTTATTGATGTTTAGATTTTGGATTGTTGTTATTGTTGTATTGCTCCCTTACCCTCCTCACTTTATGGTCCATAATTAGTTAATTAATTATTTGAGTTCAAGTGAATACAATTATAATTAATACAATGCAATTCCAATCAATTGAATTTCCATTGATTTCAAGTGAATTGAAATTAAATTCAATGGAACTCCACTTTGGACAATCAATTGAAGTTGAATTCAAATCCAATTTGAATTTAATTGACTTGGAGTTCCTTCACGATGGTTCTTGATTTTCGTAATCCAACATAAGAGAAAAAATCCATGCAAATAGAAAAGGAGGCACCTTCCCTCTTTGTTCAACATTTCTTTATTGAAGTGCCTATTTTCTTAAGAATTGGTTGATTGTGTGAAATTGTCAAGTGGGCAACCACTAACGAACTCTATACTTGCCAATTGTGGTTATCATCGTCACTAGAATTATTTGCCAATATGATCACAATGATTAAAAATGAGGCATATTTTAATTAAGTTGCCCACATTGATGGTAGGTTATTGGAACACAATGGGGATACATTGTAAAAATTCCACAAACAAAATCACAATTCATTTCATCTTATGGTGATACCACAAACAATTCACATAACAATATGAACATAGAATTCAATATAGAAGTCTATGCTTTTTTGTATTACTATAAATCTGCATCAAAATACAATAGAATCCCATGTTTTGTTGAAAAAAATTCCAAAATAACAAGTAAAATCCATAGTATATCCAAGATAAAATTTGTGATTTCCTACTAATAAGTACCTATAGCTCCTCCTACTCTTCCCAAAACTCTATGTTTAAGAAGTTATTCTATTTTCCAAAACTTCCCCTTTTTGAACAGTCCCAAGTCACATCCCCATGATCAAAACAATAAGAATTCAAAATTCAAACTAACAAAGTTCCCTGATTAGTCCCTATCCTATCTACCTTATTCATCCAAAATCATGTACTCATCCTACCCCCCTAACAACTTTTGAAACTAGGATGACAAGCTACAAGCTACGCTCATCATCTTGGTTTTCTTTCTTGTGTTGGAGCATCTAAAACTACCGCAACAAATGCCAAGTTCGTTGTTGTCGTTTTTTTTTCTCATTCCATCTACTTTCAAAATCGCGATGACAAACGTAGCTTGTCGTCTTTTTTCTTTTGTTGGACCCTTAAAAACCACAACAATAAGCTAAAAGCTTATCACGGTATTTTGTGTTTTGTGCAAGCCTTTAAACCAATATGACGAGCTATAGCTTGTCATCCTAATTTTTTTTCACTGTAATTACTTTTGAAACCAAAACAACGAGCCACACTCATCATTCTGGATTTTTTCCTTATGTCGTAGCATTTGAAACCATGATGACGTGTGTCGTGTTCATCATGGTGGTTTTTCTTCCATTCTCACCATTTCTAAAACCAAGACAACAACCACAACTCTTCATCATATGTGTGTGTGTTTTTTTGCAACCTTTGAAACCACGACGATGAATGTTGCATTCGTCGTGGTGGTTTTTTTTCTCATGATTGGTACCTTGTCACCCTGGTCATTTGTTCTTTACTATTGCCACCTGAGTTTTTTTGAAATATTAATTTATTGGTTCTTGCAAAAAAGTTGGTTTTTTTTTTCTTCAATTTTAGGAATTAGTGTTTTTCTTAGCTTTTGCTAGAACTATGGAACTACTTTGGGGTTTTTTTTTAGTGCTTATAAGAGAGTTAGAACTTAATTTGGTCTTCATTTTGTTTAGGGTTTTTTTTTGTTGGATGTGCACTCGAAAAAAAATGAAAAATATAGTAGCAAATTAGCAAGCCTTAACGAATCTTGGAGGTGTGATGAATGGAGATGTAGAAGTTGGGGTGATTGGATAAAAAATGCAAGTTAATGTTGAAGATGCACATGCATTGGCCCCGAGTGAAAATATTGAAGAGCAAGTGCAAGCTAGTGTTGAAGATGCATTTGCATTGGTTCCGAGTGAGAATATTGAGGAGCAAATGTAAACTAATGTTGATGGTGGGGAAACATCTGCAAAAGTAGATGTTTTTAAAATAGAATTTGAGCTGCAAAAAACTATTGACATGATGCAAAATCAAGAAGTTATAACTCATGGACAAGAAAATGTAAATGGGGATGTTGAACTTCATGTTGAGAGTCATGGAGGTGACATATTGAACCTTATTTATTATAATCAATTACCCCACCCATCCTCTCAAGTGGAGAGGATGGATGGGGTTTTTCTTTTGTGAATTTTTTTGTTGCAATACCTTCATTAATTATACTCTTTAAACCCCACCTTTGCCCCACCTTCCTTCTCCATGTGAGAGGGTGGGCGCAAATTGTTTTTTGTGAAAGTCTATAAGCAATACTTGAAACCTTTGTAGGTGATTTTTTAACTCTAGAATTAGCTTTTTGAACATTGGGTTCTTGCAATACCCTTGCTTTTTGTTTTGGATCTTTTTTTTTTTTACACAATATTTTCATCTTTTTTTTTCTAATCTTTATCCTTCTACGCAATACCCTCATCCTTTTGTTAAAATCTTTTATCTATTTATGCAATACCTTCATTGCACATGGGCTAACCTTCATCCATAATTTTAATTCTTGTTATTGTTTTTTTCGTTTCAAATGTGGTTGCCCCTCCCTCAGTTGCCATAAAAGGTGTCCATTGGGCAAAGGATGGGCCCAAATTTGCTTGTAAGGTTGATGGGTGTGATGCATCCTATATGATCAAGTACAAGTTGGTGCGGCATTTGCGAGCACAACACAATGTGATTATGGAGCCAGGTAAGCCTAGACGCCCATCTATTTGGGAAGAAAGCCAAAAGGCCCTATGGATGCAACATTAACTAATCATGGGGTTTTTATGTAATGACATGCCCATGATGCAAAGGTTGCATTAGCGTGATACATGAGGGCCAATGGGATCCTTCCGCCTCCAATAGTGACACATATTAATTTACCCCATAATTTATCCCACTTTTGATTAAGGTGTTGTTTTGGTTTTCAGCATTTTCGATAGCAATTTATTTTTGAAGCAATCACATGTTCCCCATTTTAGGCTAGGGTTGTTCTGGACTTGGGCATTTTTTACACATTTTTGTAACACATGTCACCCATGTTTTTTTATTTAAGGCATTTTACTTTCATTTTGCACCATCTTGTATTAATAGTTAAAAATACATTCTCACATATATTTACATGTATGTTTGATAAATTTATCAAGACAATGATTCTAATCTTGCACTCAATCCAAAAAAAAAAAAATTACCGCCAAAAATTAGAAGTTCAAACCTAAAAAGGAAAGCAATGCCCTCATGAAGGTATTTTGTAAACATAATGGATTGAACTATTTTGGTCTAGGCTATTGGAGGGGTATTGTTTATGCCCAAAATTACTTAATGCGAATGCAATACCCCTATTAGGGTATATTATAAATCCTTTGGGCTCCATAACAAATTTAAAGAATCCTAAAGGGGTATTGCATACCTTAACAAAACTTAGAAGGAACACAATACCTTCGTGAAGGTATTCTATAAACATCATGGATTGAATTATTTTTGTCCAAACTATTAAAAGGGTATTGCTTATGACCATAATTACTCAATGCACATGTAATACCCCTATTAGGGTATGTTAGAAATCCTTTGAGTTCCATAACATGTTTAACGAATCTTAGAAAGGTATTGCACTACCTTAAAAAAACCTAAAAGGAACATAATACTGTCATGATGATGTTTTATAAACAATATGGATTAAATCATTTTAATCCGAACTACTGATGGGGTATTGTTTATGCCCATAATTATTCAATGGGTGTGCGATACCTCTCTTAAAGTATATAAAAAATCTTTTGGGTTTCATCACAAATATATTGAAACTTGGAGGGGTATTATTGAAACCTACAAGGAAAGCCATACCCTATTTGGGGTAATTTGCAAACACCATGGGCTTAATTATTTTCGTTTTGGCTATTATAAGGGTATTGTTCATGCCCAAAAATACTCAATTCACATGCACTACCCCTTTTAGGGTCTCCCATAAAACCTTTGGGCTCCATAACATATCTTTTGAAATTTGGAAGGGTATTACATAGCCCTAGCAAAACCTAGAAGGAAAGAAATACCCACATCATTTTGCGATGATATTATAAACCATGAAACAAAAGGGTTTTTTTTAAGATACTTATTCCATGTTCGCTATATCATGCTAAACGTATTAATTCAAATAAATGAAGGTATTGCAAAAAAATTCACATTGATGGTAGAATGGACTACTTGAACAAAATTATGGAGTTTAAATAAAATATTTGCATCATCTTGGGTTATTTACATTCACCATGAAATGTGGATGGGTATTGCATAGCCCTACCAAAACTTAAAAGGAATATAATACATGCACCATATTGTGACAATATCCTAAACCATGAATACAAACGAGGGTATTGTCAAGATAGTCACATTAATGGTAAAACATAATAAATTATCACAAAAATGAAGTTATTGTAGGTACACATCAGAATTTTGTTAAATAAACCTTATACCATCAATGTGGCATATATTACAATACCCTCATGTACATATACCAATGATTTTGCATTAGTCCATTTATGAGTTTGAAAATGTCTTTCCACTATATTTAGTGTTTACTTTTAAAAAAATTAAATTAAGATATTATATATTTAAGAATGCAACAAATTTAGTAAATCCACACAATTTAATTAAGTAGAAAATTTAAAAGCTTTATTCTTATGTTTCATTGTCAATGGACTTATCAATAAAGTAACAAGCATATTGCATTTACACTTCAACATTTTGCTTGATACCATTAATTTGACCAATTTTGCAATTTGGCATGATATATTGAACATGGATTAAATATGAGAAAAAAAAACTCGATATGGTAAATGACATTATGAAAACACAATGAAGGTATTACAATTACATTTATAAACTTTAAACTATAATGTTTAATTAAAAGATTACCAAGTTAAAACAATTGGGAGAATATTATATCTCTAAAAATGAAAACAAAATCACATATCAATTAATTAATTATATCATGCTTTCATTTAAAATAAATTTTAAAAAATTGATAGATTATGCACCATTTATACTTTTTGAATCATAAACAACCATTCATTTATTCAAATAAATTTCACATGTGTTTTAGGTCTATTAAAATATGACAAAAATACATGTTTTAATATATTTTAATAAAAAAGGAATACAAATTGAAATGTGACAATTAATGATCATTAATGCCATTATTTGATATGTTATTCCTTCAATTTCAATTTACATAGAATAAACATGATATTACATGCATTAATTAAATATACATTATTAATTAATAATTTATCTTTTGGATAGGTTTTGGTAGGGTTATGCAATACCCCAAATAATGTAGAAAAATATGTGATTGACCCAAAAGCATTTTTGCAATACCGGATAAGGGTATTGCAATTTAATTCCATCCTTTTAGCCATGAACAATATCCCTTGAATAGCCTAAGTGGAAAATGATTTAGCCCATGGTGTTTTACAGAATACCCCAATTAAGGTTGATTTTCCCTCTAGGTTTTGGTAGGGTTATACAATACCCCACATAGTGTAAATATATATGTGATTGAACCCAAAGCATTTTTGCGATATCAAACAAGGGTATTGTAATTTAATTTCGTCCATCTAACCATGAACAATACCCCTCGAATAACTTACACAAAAAATGACCTAACCCATGGTGTTTTGTAGGATACCCCAATTAGGGTATTGATTTCCTTCTAGGTTTTGATAGGGTTATGCAATACCCCACATAGTGTAGAAATATATGTGATTGACCCCAAAGTCTTTTTGGGATACCAGACAAGGGTATTGCCATTTAATTTCATCATTTTCAGCATGAGCAATACCCCTCCAATAGCTTAGGTGGAAAATGATTTAATCCATGGCATTTTACATAATACCCCAATTAGGGTGTTCATTTCCCTCTAGGTTTTTGGTAGGGTTCTATAATACCCCGTTAATTGTCATAATATATGTGATTAACCCAAAGGCATTTTCAAGATACCATGAGAGGGGTAATGTAAGTTCACTCCATCCTTTCTGCCCATGAATGATAAAGGTATTGCATTTTTAAGTCAATTTTTTTGGCCATGAGCAATACCCCTCCGATAGCTTAGGTGAAAAATGATCTAACCCATGGTGTTTTGCAAAATATTCCAATTAGTGTATTAATTTCCCTCTAGGTTTTGGTAAGGTTACGTAATACCCCACATAGTGTAGAAATATATGTGATTGACCCCAAAGCATTCATGGGATACTTGACAAGGGTATTATAATTTAATTATATTTCTAGCCATGAGCAATACCCCTCAAATAGCTTACATGAAAAATGATTTAGCCCATGGCATTTTACATAATACCCCAATCGGGGTGTCGATTTCCCTTCAGGTTTTTGGTAGGGTTATGTAATACTAATTGTCAAAATATATGTGGGTGAAAGCACACTACGGTGACCCCCTTTGGAGCACATTTGGGTCTAGTATTATATTACATATAGTATAATTGTTCCAAAAGCATGGTACATTTAATTTTGGGTATCAATGTTGGTTTTGGGCCATACAACAATTATTTTTACAAAACTAATGTAATGTAATGTTATTTTTAAAAATTAAAATAAAATTTCATTATCTATATTGAAAGATCCATGAATATATTTATAATATACATTGGTACAATAAGGCCATAGTCTTGTTTTGACTACACTAACTTTATAATTTCATTAGTCATTAAAATAATCAATTTTAATGAAATTAAAAAATGGCCCATCTAGCTATGCTTGTCATCTTTTATGTGGATGTGATTTCTTGTCAAAATTCCAATTCATCACACATTTATTGCATATTTGCTCAAAAAACTCATTATTGATATAAAAATTAACAAATTAATCACTTAGTATCCAAACATGGTTCATATTATGTGAAATGACATGGTTCAATATACCTTCAGTTTTTATAAGACTAAAAATCTTTTTTTTTTAAAGAGTATATTTGTGTTTTTGAATATGCAAATACATTACATTCGTTTTCACAAATATATTCCAATCTCCCAATTTATAAAATGAAATGAAATAGTTTATTTTTTAATCTTTTGCTTAGGTTATATTCTAACATAATATGAAAAAATATTATGAAAACCTTTCAAAAGTTTGACGTGGGATACATTTGAACATGCACATCCCTAGAAAATAATACAATGCAACATCCCAAAGGGGGTCATCGTAGTGTGCTTTCACCCATGTGATTAACCATTCAGCATTTTTAAGATAATTTGAGAAGGGTACTCCAACTTCATTCCATTTGTTTGGTCATGAACAATACCCTTTTGATAACGTAGGCCAAAATGAATGGACACATGGTGTTTTATAAAGTACCCAATATGGGTATTGCAATACCTTTCATAATGTCCAACTATAATTGATTGGTCCCAAAACATTTTGTGGATACCCGAAAAGGGGTATTGTATGTTTTTAGATTACATAATGTTGGGTATTCCAGTAGAATTAGATTTATACAAGCAAAAAACTTTCATTTTTTTGTGCATTACTTGGAATTTTAGATTTCACTATTAATTGCATCTAGTTGTGATTAACAATTATTCATTGACACATATTGGTTACCAAATCATTTGAATATTACTTTAACACATGCATTGGAGTTTCTTTTCCAATGCAAATTGTGCATAATTCAATTTGATTTGGTGAAAGGTGTAAAAGGTTAAATATAAATGAAATTTGAGTCACACGTATATTAAGTTTAAATATGGGTATAAATGACAAACCTTTCTTTACCTAGTCCTCTTTTATCGGTATCTAATTGTTCCATCATTGTTTCGTGCGTATCTTTCATCCAATTTATGGAATTCCTAAACCCATCATCCACTTGGCAAAATACCATTTTCGGGTGCATGGATTCATTGACTCAAGCCAAACGAAGGTGGTGAATGTTTGATCCAACTCCTTAAAAAAATGATTGTGAGCCATGGATTATAACTCAACAAATAGTTAAGCTTTAGTTTCTTAAATTTCCTTAGTGCTAATGATTTGAATGCTTATAACCTCCAAGTAGTGATTATTAATAGTTGAATTAGATTTTGTGATATTTTTAGGCATAAAATATTTCTTTATTTCAGTTGATGTAACGCTTAATCAGTTTAGGACCTAGTATGACGCGCTCCTTGGTCCCGGGGTGAACCCACTTGAGGGTTCACCAATTTGAAGTTGCGGAAAGTTGGGACTGAAAGGCACGCTCCCGACTTCCAACTTTAGAAAGGGGTAGAGGGTTGAGTTGGAAGCCCCGGGATTAGACTAGGAAGAGGGACTAGATTAGCTTGTGTGAATCTGCATCCAAAAACCAACCAAGGAGGTTAGTTTAGCATTCGGGAACACCCTTGGGTGTTGGGACAAGCCACGGGCACTTTGGACTACAAGACTCACCACGGCCCGGACTCGGGGGAAGCCACCACCTTCCCCCATATAGTATACTTTGCAGCTCGCCGTGGAGCCTACATCCAAATGGCACAAATTCCCGGGACTCCCGAAATGGAGTCCCGAAATTGTCCCGGCGGGACTCCTGGAACTTTGAACAGCCATAACTCCCAACTATAGAGTCTGATTGCAACGAGGTCTAAACCAAAGTTGTAGCCCTCGTCGAGATCTTTCCAACGCCATGTTGCGCACTCAAATCAAATGTCGGAAAGAGGTCGATTCCCGACTTTTAGTGGTCAGGAGTCAAACTGCCAGTTTGACTCCCCGCCCTTCTTTTGCCCATAACTTGGGCTGCAAATGTCCAAATGGCCAATGCGAGGCCATTTTCGATATCTACGTTTCAAGAACTTTTCAATGACACCAAGAACACTTTGGACCTTTCTGTCGAGCTCTGAACATTCGGGAGTCCCGGAGGACTCCAAATCCCCAACTTTTACAAGTGTTGGGCTTCACCCCACACTTGGCCAAAGTAGGGGTGCGACATAGTAACCCTTTAAAAGTGCATTATCCTTTTTATGTTGTAAAGAAAGGAAAAGGGATGGAGAATTAGATGTGATTTATTGATATATTGGGAATACAAGCCCATAATTAACAATAACATTTCACCATGACAATGTTAAGTTAGTCTGTAGAATAATTTTCAAGCACAAATGATGTACTTGTAAGATTTTTACGATGTAGTCCGAATACATCTTTATTTAGTTTCCACTTTTATTAGACTCTTAAATAGAATCAAAATCAAGCTTAAGTATTAACATTCTTGCCTGAGTAGCCTTAGGTGAATTACAACTTAATAACTGACTTAAAAAATAGATCACAACTGCAAAAAATCTAGAATGTGACGAATGGTGCGAGCAAGGTACTCAACTTGATGCTCCATGGGAAGGGGGTTGATCGGGCCTCGTACCCACTGATAATGACCATCACCGGGAACCCACGTTCAACAATGGAGACGGACATCATCATCTTCGCATTGACACTCTTCAAACCTTTTTGGCGTGGCTCCACGAGCAGGAACGAATTCTAAGTAGATTGCTAAAGCATGTGAGTTAGGAGACAATCGACGATCCCATGCCGAACAATCGATTCGAGTGCGCACCACTCGCTTGGACGGTTTTTTTCGCACGACCATTAAAAAGCATTCACATCAAGCAGTGTTTCTTCAAGCTCTTCTTGTTCTACGGGTGCAACTAGAGGATTCGAGGGCGTAGCAACATTATCCGCCATGACTAATTCTCACCTGCATCAACAAAAACCAAGAGGGTAGCAGAAACAATGTCGTACTTGCATTTAGAAAGGATCGAGGCTTTTTATTTAACAAATTAGGTGTTGCGGACAGCAACTCACACAAAAACTGGAAATAACACTAGAAGCTTAGGAACTAGAACTAATAACACAACAACTCACACCAAAACTGGGAATAACATTTGAAGCTTCAAAACTAGAATCAATAACACTCAAAGAAAGAAAGAAAGCTGGAAGTAGTATTGATATTGGAAGAGCAAATACAACTAGTGTTGACGAGAGTGAGGGACAAAGTCTCAAGGTCCTCTATTTATACTGCTAAAATACTATTGGAAACTCCAATGCTAAGATATTATTGGAAACTCCAATGCTAAGATATTATTGGAAACTCCAATGCTAGATACTATTGGAAACTCCAATGCTAAGATATTATTGGAAACTCCAATGCTAGATACTATTGGAAACTCCAATGCTAAGATATTGTTGTAAACTCCAATGCTAAGATATTATTGGAAACTCCAATGTTAGAAAGTTGGTTTCACATTGTCACGTCCGTGACATCACCCCCCCCTTCAAGTAACGAGTTCCTACGAGTTGTTCTATGTATCTTATCAAAAACTAAAACTAAAAATCTATTACAAGAAGTCCATGTGATATTTACATGGTGTGGTGTTGATCTAGACATGTTGGATTCAAATATCTTTGGCACTTGGTTTTGTTGGGTACTGACGATGAAATTTGTTGATCATTTTGGGAGCATTAGCAAGATTAGCAGCAGGTTCCCAAGTTCGCTCGCTTATGTCATAGCCCTGCCAATGTACAAGATATTCTAATTTCCTTCGATTGATGCGGGAGTCGATGATCCTAGAAACTTCAAATTCTTCTTCTCCGTTAATCTCGATTGGTGGCGGAGGTGCTGGCAACCGTCCTGGAATAGACGATTCTTTATATGGTTCAAGCAAGGAAACATGAAACACTGGATGAATTTTCATAGATGATGGCAGGTCCAACTTGTATGCTACCTCGTTGACCTGCTTAATCACGCGAAAAGGTCCAAGACGACGATAGTCAAGTTTGTCGTTCGGTCGGCGAGTCTTCAAATTGCGACGTAAAAGCCAAACTTTATCTCCAACCGAGATGTTTGGATTTTGCTTTCGGGATTTGTCTACATTTCTCTTCTGCCGCTCTTGAACTTCTACAAGCCTTGCCTTCATGTCTTTGTGGATTTCCAGAAGTCTGGTGACCAGATCTTGTGCAGCCGGATTTTCTGCCAAACTCAAGTTCAAAGAGTCAAATCGTGGATGATATCCATAGTTTGCGAAGAATGGAGTTTGATGGATGGACTCTTGAAATGTATTGTTGTAGGCAAACTCTGCGACTGGAAGTAGATCCACCCAATTGTCTTGATGGTAGTTGATGAAGCACCTTAAATACTGCTCCAATACTTGATTCACTCGTTCGGTTTATCCATCCGTTTGAGGATGATATGCTGATGATAGATTGGTCTTCACTTGTAAGATCTTGAACATGGATTGCCAGAACTTGGACGTGAACTGTGTACCACAATCGGATATGA
This sequence comes from Sphagnum contortum, assembly GCA_963920785.1. Classification (NCBI taxonomy): domain Eukaryota; kingdom Viridiplantae; phylum Streptophyta; class Sphagnopsida; order Sphagnales; family Sphagnaceae; genus Sphagnum; species Sphagnum contortum. The sequence goes on along the minus strand of OY987287.1, from coordinate 546,266 downwards.
TATCGTTGGGAAGTCCATGATATTTGTACACATTCTCCAAGAAAAGTCGTGCCGTTTCTTTACCTGTGATAGTTTTGTTACAAGGCACAAAGTGTGCCATCTTTGTCAACCGGTCCACCACAACAAAAACTGAATCAAAAGATTTGGACTTTGGAAGGTCCACAATGAAATCCATGGATATGGATGTCCATGGGGTTTCTGGAATCGGCAGCGGTTGGAGTAACCCGTATGGCTGATGACAAGGGATCTTAGATCTAGAGCAGGTGTCACACGTCGTGACATAGTCCTTCACAGTTTTCCACATTTGGGGCCACCAAAAGTCTCTGGATATCAGCTCCATAGTCTTGTTGTAACCAAAGTGTCCAGCCGATGGAGAGTCATGTCGAGACTGGAGCACTTGGAGTTGGCATGGACCTTCAAGGACATAAAGTAATCCCTGGTAATATAACAGCCCGTCGTGGAACTGGAATCTTGGATCAACATTATGCGATCTGGAACCCTGTGAACTGGAAGTAGGGTGATCCAGGGATTCTGGATCTGAGCCTGGACTTGGAAATTCTCTAGGATTGAAGATGCCAGCATTGTTCTTCAATTTCAAAGCCAAAGGATCAAAGTTTAAACTTACTCGGATATCTTGGAGAAAAGATGCATCCACTGAAGTTGTGGTGCGTATGATCTTCAACTGAAGTTGTTCGGGTTTGATAAGGGTAGTCTTTTGTTGGTCGTAAGCTGCATCTCCTTCCCTTGGTGCAAGATACGCTCGTCGGGAAAGAGCATCGGACTGAATTTGCTTGGAACCGGGACGGTATGTGATGACAAAGTTGAAGCGCGAAAGTGATATACTCCAACGAGCTTGTCGTCGATTCAGTACCTTGGCAGACATGAAATATTCAAGGTTCTTATGATCGGTGTGGACCGTGACTAGATGTTGAGCTCCTTCAAGAAAATGACGCCACTCTTGGAACGAGTCGACAATGGCTAAAAGCTCCTTGTCGTGAATCTCATAATTGATCTCGGCAGCAGTAAATTTTCGTCAGTGAAATGCGATAGGGTGAAGGCGTCCGTCTTTGTCGGGTTGTGAAAGGACCGCTCCAAGAGCAAAGTCAGAAGCATCCGTTTCTAGAAAAAACGGCTTTTGGAAGTCAGGATGCGTCAGAATAGGCGCCGTTGTAAATGCCTTCTTCAGAGTTTCAAATGCTTGGTCTGCTTCCGCATTCCACTTGAGCTTGTCTTTGCAAGTTAATCGGGTCAACGGAGCGGCAATCTTGGAATAGTTTCGGATGAAGATTCGATAAAAGTTCGCAAAACCGAGGAAGCATTGTACTTCTCGAATGGTAGCCGGTTTCTTCCACTCGATAACTGTCCGAATTTTCTGCGGGTCCATGGATAAACCCTCTCCAGAAATGATGTAGCCCAAGAATTCGACTTGGGGTTGGTGGAAAATGCATTTCTCCAGCTTGGCGTACAGTCCAGCAGTGCGTAGTTTCTCCAAAACTAGCCGGACATGGTTGATGTGTTCTTCTTCATTCTTGGAGAAAACCAATATGTCGTCGAGATAACATACAACAAAATCATCTAAAAATTCTCGGAATACGTCATTCATCAAGTGTTGAAAGACGGCAGGTGCGTTGGTAAGACCAAAAGGCATGACATTGTATTCAAAGTGTCCGTACCTAGTTCGGAACGCCGTCTTCCATTCGTCACCTTCCTTTATACGTACTAGGTTGTATGCTCCACGAAGATCAAGCTTGGTGTAGATCTTTGCTTGACCGAGTTGGTCAAGAAGTCCTGAAATAAGCGGCAATGGATACCGATTCTTGATTGTGACCTTGTTTAGTCCACGATAATCCACGCACATCCGAAGGAAGCCGTCTTTTTTCTTGACAAACAGGATAGGAGCTCCAACAGGTGATTTAGAATGTTGAATGAAGTTCTTCGCGAGATTTTCATCAAGGTAATCTCGTAATGCAGCAAGCTCGTTTTGGGAAAGACTATAGATTGGACCAAAGGGAGGTTGTGCATCTTTTTGGAGCTCGATGCCACAATCATAAGATCGATGTTGAGGAAGTGTATCAGCGTTCTTCTTCTCAAACACGTCCCGATACTCCTCATATTTTGCTGGTAACTTGATTGGTTCTTGAACAGGTTGAGATGTCGGAATTGCATAAATTGCAAACATATTCCCATTCTTGGCAGCCCTCATGAAGGCTCGGGCACCGACCATCAATGGAACTTCTACCGCGGACCTTTGGACTTGGTAAGGACACGGATTTGGAACATTCTTAGGGTGTCTAGACGAAATATGAGAAACTATGGTTCGATATGTTAGTTTTCGCTTTTTCCAATCTATATCCGGGTTAATCATCTCTAACCAAGAGAAACCTAAGACAAGAGGATTAGAGGGAGAACTAATGATATTGAATACAATAGTACTTCGGTGTCCTTCTAGGATAATGTCTAAGGGTTTAGTTTCGTGAGTGACATCTCCTGAAATCAAAGGTCTACCGTCGATAACCTCTACTGCCACAGGGGATTTCTTGAGGACTATAGGAAGATTATGACGTTTCACAAAATTTTTATCAATAAAACAAGTAGAGGCTCCAGAATCTAACAAGGCTTTAACTTTTATGCTATGTGGATGAAAATCTATTTTAAGCGAAATATTAAAACAACGAGAAGGTTCAGAGGATAAGATAGGACCTAATGACGTGGTAATATTGGTCAGCCGCACGGTCCTTAATGTGGCTGGCTGTTGTCGTTTTCCGATTCGATTTCCTCATGTTTTGGCTCAGAAGTGCTCAAGGTGTATCGAAATTTGTGCACCTTTGGCCCCTGAGGTTTCAAAGGGCAGTTGTTTAAGCTGTGGTCCTTGCCTCCACAATAAAAACACAAGTGCTCCCTGCGACGTCGTTCTTTCTCTTCTTCGGTTAGCTTCCTAACCCTCGAAGTGTCAATTTGCATGGGCTCTGGGGTCGAAATGCTTGAAGATGTTTGGCGGGTTGGAGCTGTGTAATCCGCTTGATATGATCCAAAGAGCAGTCGTCGTTCCTGTCGTTGCTCGAACAACCGGTTGTCGCAGTCGATTGCTTGAGTAATGGCTTCCGACAAAGTAGTTGGTTTGGGCAAGTTTAGCAACAAGGTTTTGATATCATCGCGGAGTCCCCATCGGAACATGGTGATGAGAGCTGTGTCGTTCCAATCGAGGTCACATGCAAGTTGTTGAAATTCTGCAACGTATGCTGAAGCTGGGCGTGATCGTTATTGTAGTGTTCGAAGTTTTGTTGTTGTTATAAGGGCTCGATCTCTCTCTCCAAATGTTCTGCTGAATTCCTCCAAGAATTGATCAAGGTCTGCCAGAAGTGGAGAATCCTTCTGTAATAGTGACGAAAACCAAGATAATGCAGTTCCGGTGAGCAGTGATCCAATGAGCCCAACTTGTGTTTCTTCTGTTGCGTATCTGTGTGGTTGGAGACGAAAGACAAGTCGAACTTGATTGACAAAATCTCGAAGTTTTGTACGATCTCCGTCAAACTTCTCTGGCAAGCTTACTCGAGGTTCTTTTGGCACTTGTGGAACTGGAACATGGATTGGAGCGTGAGCAACTTGAAGTTGTTCCATGGCATTTCGTAGGTTGGCATTTTCTTGTCGTAGTTGTTGCAGCATGGCAACCACATCGTGCATCTGGATGTTGGAAGCATCACCCATCTTGGTAGTGACTCTCGTCAAACTGTTGCGGACAGCAACTCACACAAAAACTGGAAATAACACTAGAAGCTTAGGAACTAGAACTAATAACACAACAACTCACACCAAAACTGGGAATAACATTTGAAGCTTCAAAACTAGAATCAATAACACTCAAAGAAAGAAAGAAAGCTGGAAGTAGTATTGATATTGGAAGAGCAAATACAACTAGTGTTGACGAGAGTGAGGGACAAAGTCTCAAGGTCCTCTATTTATACTGCTAAAATACTATTGGAAACTCCAATGCTAAGATATTATTGGAAACTCCAATGCTAAGATATTATTGGAAACTCCAATGCTAGATACTATTGGAAACTCCAATGCTAAGATATTATTGGAAACTCCAATGCTAGATACTATTGGAAATTCCAATGCTAAGATATTGTTGTAAACTCCAATGCTAAGATATTATTGGAAACTCCAATGTTAGAAAGTTGGTTTCACACTGTCACGTCCGTGACATTAGGGTAGGCGAAGGTGTGGGAGTGACGGCGAAACCTCATGGAAATTCGAACATCCTAGATCCAATGGATTCATCAAACCCTAAATTTCTGATACAAATTTTAATTCCAATTTACTATGTACTACATAGTTAATTAATGCATGGTAAAATAAATAGGTAGGGGATATCAAAAGAGTAAATGATACACGGGAATGTTACTTCAACCGTTGAATTAGTCAAGTAAGAACTCAAGGACTTTTACTTGTTACTACCGATAAATCATCCTAGTAGTTAGTTATTTGAAGTAATTAGTGACGCGCTCCTTGGTCCCGGGGTGAACCCACTTGAGGGTTCATCAAATGTCAAGTTGCGGAAGTTGGGACCAAAGGGCACGCTCCTGGCTTCCAACTCTAGAAAGGGGTAGAGGGTTGAGTTGGGAGCCCAAGGATTAGACTAGGAAGAGGGACTAGAAGATCAAGCTTGAATCTGTATCCAAAAAAAACCAACCAAAAAGGTTAGTTTAGCATTCGGGAACACCCTTGGGTGTTGGGACAAGCCACGGGCACTTTGGACTACAAGATTCATCACGGCCCGAACTCGGGAGTAAGCCACCACCTTACTCCCTATAGTATTCTCTGTGCCTCTCCGCGGAGGAGGCATCCAAATGGCACAAATTCCCGGGACTCCCGAAATGGAGTCCCGAAATTGTCCCGGCGGGACTCCCGGAACTTTGAACCGCCATAACTCCCGACTGCGGAGTTGGATCGCGACGAGGTCTGAACCGAAGTTGTAGCCCTCGTCGAGATCTTTCTAACGCCATGTCGCACACTCGAATCGGACCTCAGGAAGACATCGATTCCCGACTTTTAGTGGTCGGGAGTCAAATTGCCAGTTTGACTCCTGGCCCTTCTTTTGCCCATAACTTGGGCTACATATGTCCAAATTGCCAATGCGAGAGCATTTTCGATATTTACGTTTCAAGACCTTTTCAATGACATCAAAAACACCCCAATGTAAGGTGTTTTGCCCCATGTTATCGAGCTCTGAACATTCGGGAGTCCCGGAGGACTCCAAACGACCAACTTTTCCAAGTGTTGGGCTTCACCCCCACACTTGGCCAAAGTGGGGTTGCGACAATTAGGATGAAAAAGTAGGTTGTGACGGTCAACAGACGGAAAGGATAATGATGAAGCTCAAGAGACCTCATCAAGATATCCAAGATAAGGGGAAGGATGAATCCTTCAATCCCATTAGTCATGAGGATTATCATCCTATTTGATTGGAGGATGGAATATTTCTTTTGTCTCATTGGGCCCAAGGATTCTCATCCTAAACTCAATTAGATGGCAATTCATTCTCAAAATTCTCATTGGCCCTTGAAGGATGATGAGGCCATTGATTGGAGCAAAGGATTTCAAAGCTTTCATTGGACAAGGGGAACAAGCTCAAGGAAGGTCATGGAGGCTTACCAAAAAAGAAAGGAGTCTTGTGTATGTGGGAAAGAAAAAAAAAAGGAGAATGAAGTGTGAGAAAAAAATTAGTTCGTGTGTGTGGAGAGGTGTTCATGGAAAGGTTGTGAAAAAATGAAGCATGGAAGGAAGTTGTGTGTAACAAGTAATTGTAGTGAAGCCTCTGGACTTTTGGTTCAATTAGTTGTTTCTCTCAAATCCACCGTTGGATTTGTGTCAAATTTAAATTAGTTTTAGTTTGAGAGGTGTAAAAGGTCCTCGCAAAATTTCAGCATCATCAGTTTTGCTATAAGGGAGTTACACTTGTTGGAAGTAGAGGGTGTTGAAGTGGGTTTCATGGAATGATTTCCATGGCAAAACCTCTGGACTTTTGATTCAATTAGTTTTTTCTCTCAAATATACCGTTGGATTTGTGTTAAATTTAAATTAATTTTAATTTGAGAGGTGTAGAAGGTCCTCCCAAAATTTCAGCATCATCGATTTTGCTATAAGGGAGCGACATTGGTTGGAAGTAGAAGGTGTTGAATTGTCTATTTTTCCCCTCAATCTAAGCAAATGGTTCCTAGTCCGAGGCTTAATTCTTGATAAAAAACATAAAATAAAAACTTATGAGAATTTGTGACATGGCTCCTTTTATATTAGCTTTCCAAACATCCAATGCATGTTAAATTAGGAGGTTGTATGTAGATGTTATGATAAATGGAACGGAAGGGTTCCAACCATCAAGCGTGACATTGAAATGAACATCAACATACGGCTCCTTCATATTCCATCATGGTGAGTACAATTCTCTCACAATGTCTTGTACCTTCAAATTGGACACAATGCATTAGATTTTTAGTGAATTCCATTACTTACTTTGAACCACTTAATTACTTGTTAGACTACAACTACATAGTAGTTCCACTTCCAACCGGTTTTTTGTGAGTGCATATCTGAATGGTGAAGGTGTGCAGGAATTCCTCACAGTGATGTTGCATGGTCGCACAATTCAATGCTTACTCCTACGATACATTCCATGGTGATCTCAACCATTGTTTCATGCAAGGAGGCTAGGGCTTGATCCATGGGTGCGAATGAACCTCTAACACATCAACACTATCAAAACAACTATCATCATTTATGGCCGTAAACCCCCCAATGTTAATAATGTCAACCTCATTGATTGGATTTCGATTGCCATCTTCATTGTCAAATGCACCATCATCCAATTGTAAGTATGTTAAGTCAACAAACGTGCCTTTCAAACCACCACAATGAATTCCATAATATGTGCCACAATACTCAATGATATTCTCCATTGTAACGTTGAGACACATCAATAGAACAACAATTTGATGTTTGCAAAAGTTGCTTCGCAATGCCCATTTGCAAATGTAACTTGCATATTAAAAAAAAAACACGAATCTTTTAAGCAACACTAAGATGGTGTTGGCTTCACACCTACCAAACATCATCACCATCATCCCCCTCAAAGGTAGGTGAAATCACATCGGTGTGTGGAATCCGACTAGCTTTGTCAACATTTGCCACCACATGTCATGCCATGACCTTATTTTTTATGAACCATGGTCTTGTCCAAACAACACTAGGTTGTAAGTTATCAAAACTTTCCACCACCATTTCCTTCCCACATGCCTTGAAATCATCAATGGTTTCATCTGGGTTGATGGACATGAACATCACCATGTGGAGGCAATCACGTATTATGCACTTGACCTCTGAATCCTTGAATTTTTGCATGGATCACAAGTGCCATGCTTTCAACACATGCAATGCGCAAAGAAAATTTGGGACAAAATTTCGACCCCACACAATCCTACCATGGTACACCCAACATCAATGTACTTACCATGACCTTTAACATGAAGAAAAAATATGATATGGAATCCCCCTGCTAACGTATTACCAAAACATAAGACAATGTGGGGCATCATCTAGAAGAAAATAAGATGGTCTTCAATTTGGCATATGCGAGAAAAACTTTGCCCACATGGCACTCAACCACTCCACCAAGTCTTCACATGTTTATCGACTTGCGATAACCCAAACAACTAGCACCCCTGTGTAATGAAAATCAAACGCCATCAATGTGAATAAGTGGTACTTTACATCCATAGAAATAAGCATGTTGTGACCGAATTGGAGCATGGTTTATAGCTGCGTAGGTGTCTGGATCCCTATGGTGAAAGGGACATGAATCCCATTCACCTCATTTGCATCTTGGAAACAAAAAACATCATCAAGATGAGCACAAACCCATGATTGAATGGAAAGTGTCAAGTTTCTATGCAAACACCAAGTGCCTTTCTTGTGCTTCCAGTCTAAGTAGGCAATATATTGGAATTGTAGGGAATCATCATGGATAATCCATTCACCTGCATTCGCCCATGCCCACCAAATTTCTTTGTGTTTGTCATAAATTTGCTTCATGGTGTACCTTAAGCCTAATTGGGTCCATATAAACTCCTTCAACTTATGAAATACACATGGAGCATATGCCGACATTCCTGATGTGGACCCTAGGTCACATGCACCATGAACAAGATTTCCATTGGTTCAAATATGAGTCCGATGATAAGAAGTGATCTCCATCGCATTTGGTTGTGTGTAAAGCCTCTTGATGGAAAAGTGGGCCAAATAACCGCATTTGATTTACTTCATGTGGTTGGGGTTTTTGTGGTGGTCTTCCGGCCCATAACCACATTCATACCTATAAAACGAAGTTTCCACTCAATCAAATTAAAAGACACAAGAGCAATTTACTTTATAACTTGCAAAAATGACTAATGGAAAGGGTTTATAGGTTTTGAAACCCTACCAAGTATGTCCAAGGTGATATTTTATTGTTGAATTTTTTACATCTTGTTGAGGGGACGAATTCTCAGAGGTGTTCCACTCGATCATAGTTTGCATATCCCCTTGTTCACCCTGCAAAAACTCAAAGACACGAACGTGAAGGATGTATGCGGTTTCAATTGCCACCTTGTTTTGGCCTCTATGTTTACACCCATCTTTCCACACCAAATCCACATTCAAGAAAAGTGACTTTGTTGGGTTTTGGATCTTGATGGATTGGGATAATGGAATTTGCCCCATGTTTTAAATTGTCGAAGAAATAACCTTGTAGTAGGAGTCCCCAACTTGTGAAAACCAATGGAATACCCTCACAAGTTTACGAATCATAATAACTTTAATCAACAAAGTGATTAAACCCTAATCACCAAAACCTCTAAACCTTACAAGTGAACCTTACCACAACCCATAAACAAGCAATAAATCACAAATGGAAAACAAAATCACACGATTGTCTTATGGCGATCTAAACTTACGCAAAAAAAAAAAATCCCTATCTTCCTAAAAACAATCAATTGAATATGGCTTTCAATCTAGGTGTGTAATACCCGCATGTGATTGATACTTCCATGACCATCCATATGCAAGGGGGAACAAAATACCTTAAGTAAAAACAAAAACAAAAAAAAATCACCAACTAAACCCTAATTTGAAAAAAATAAATAAATAGAAACCATGGTGTGTTTTTTACTTTTTACTTTAAATGAGTGTTGGTAACCCATGGCTACGCCTCTCCAGCCACCCCCAAGAAAAAGAGGGAGGACCCAAAAAAAACGAAAAAAAAAGCAAAAAAAAACTCCCTTCACTTCCCTGCCCGTCCCCCCCCCTGCTGGGCCCCCCCCACCCCTTCCCCGCTTGTCCCCCCCTGCTGCCCCCCCCCCCCTGCTGGCCCCCCCCTGTTGGGATTTTTGTTTTGGTTATAACTTCCTAACTGCCGCTCAGTAAAAAGTAACTTAGGTAAATTAGGTGAACGAAAGTAACTTTGAAAAGGTAAAAGACACACACATACACACACACACACACACACACACACACACCATGTTTGTAATTATATATAGGATTTGGTCTTTGCTTGTGAGCCTTTCTCCACTTCTTTTGAAAGACTTTTTTAAAAAAAATGTATTGTGGCATATATGTGCAAATGCCAAATCCATATTAAGTCTAATTGTAATTATGTTTAAAAGGTGTAAAAAGTCATAAATATTTTTTGTCTCCCCCTAGTGTTAACATAACTAATTGTTAAATATAATCCACGTTGCTTAAATACATCATTAAAACAAACAAATCAAATTGTTTTATTTAGGCCCTATTGTTTGATCTTGGGCCCCCATGTGTACAACATGCATTAAATGTGTTGGCTTTGCAATACCCCCCTATTCTGGAAAACACTCTTTGTGTAGAACTTACAATACCCTAATTAGGGGTTTTCAAATATTTTAAAATTTCAAAAGATTTTGTAATACCCTCAAAACACATAAAAACTACATGTTTACAACCAATACTTATTTACAATACTCGTACACATGGGGATGATAATTATTTTAATCTTGCCCTTATTAATTTTGCTCAATGAACAAGACTAAGTTCCATCAAATACCTTCATTTTATTATTTCTTGATTGATTTCGACCGTCGGAAGGTCTATTTGAGTGCGAATTAAATAAGTAGATGTAGCCATGTAAGTGGGGTTTGGTAGGTACCTACTTAAAGTGTTGGTAGGTATAAAATACTTGGGGGGTGTATGGTGGGTGGGGATGAGAGTAACACATTTTAAATTTATAAGTGAGTAGATAGATAGGGGAGAATCTACTTTTAATTCAAATATATAGGTTAATAGGTTGATGGAGGATAATGGGGGGTAATAGGTGGGTGGGTGGGAAAAGTTTCAAAGGCAAAAAAATAAAAAACTGGTTTGGGGGCGGGGGTGGGCTCCATAACATATCTTTTGGAATTTGGAAGGGTATTGCATAGCCTTAACAAAACCTAGAAGGCAAGCATTACTCACATCATTTTATGATAATATCGTAAACCATGAAAGAAAAAATGTTTTTTTAAAATACTTATTCCATGCTCACTATATGATGCTAGACATATTGATTCAAGAAAATAAAGGTATTGCAAAGTTATTCACATTGATGTTAGAAAGTCCATTTGAACGAAGTTATGGAGTTTACAATACTTGCATCATATTGGGATATTTGCATTCACTTTGAAACTTGGAGGGATATTACATAGCCATAGCAAAACTTAGAATCCCAAGCAAGACCTTTTTTGGTTCATCACTCAAATAAGATGTTTTTTTATAGAAGATTCTTTTTACAATTCCATTTTTGTTTGCAGCCAGGATGTAAAGATGAATTTTTTGAGGAAGAAGGCTAGACAACAACAATGTTCAAAAAACACCTTGACACTTTTCATACTGGTGTTGGCATGTTGATCTTTTGAAACTCTTTTAATTATAGATTATTTTGCATGTTTAGATTTGTAGAAACATCTATAAAAATGGTAAGCTGAGTGAATTTGGAACGGATTACTCAAAATGCAAGTAGTGAGTGAAACCTTAAGGTTGTCACGTTTCATGCAATGGCTACCAAGAAAAGCCAACAATGACATAAGCATCAATGGTGCATTTTTCTTTTGTCCACTAACATGTGTTTTGTCTTTTGTGTCCAAAACTTGTTTTCATATTTGACATGGATTGGTAAGTATGGTCTTGTGTATATAACATGTCATGAAATTGTTGGAATTCATTGACAAGATTCAGGGTGAAGAAGGGGTGGAAGGTGTTTATGGATTTGGGTGTTGGACATCATGATTTAACCTTTTTCAAAGACCCATTGGAGCTTCAACCCTTTTAGTTTGAAGTGAGTGATGGCCAAGCCTACAAAAAACATTGTGGGTCATAAGAAAGAAAAAAATTATCTTTATATGGTTGGCTTGTGTAACATTTCCACTTTTGATCAACATATGTTGAAACTGCCCAACTTCTCTCGCTATCTACAAAAATGTGTCAACATATGTGAAGTAGATGTGTCGAGTTTAGATTTTAGGGTCAGCTCTAGATTAGGTGGCTACATCTCTTGATTTTACATTGATTTTAGTTTTTTTTGTTGCTGTAATGATTTTATAAGAACTTGTGAAGCAATTTTTTTTTATAACATTTGGTGTTGGGCCCCAATCATGATTGGGCATGAACTTGGCCAAGCTCGAGATTTATCTCTTTGTCCATTTTTTGGTGACCAAATACATGTAGCACTTCACCTTCTCAATTACAATTACATAATAAACTACAAAATATTTACATCACGTGCCAGGTTTGAAAAGTTCCATGCAAATTCCACTTTTGGAGATTTCTCATGATAGTATTTTGGGTGTTTTTATGTGCTTCAATGTTGATAATTAATCCCTAATATTCATAACAACAAGCTTAAAGACAAAATTAAAAAGGTGTAATTTGACTTCATTTTTTTTCATTAAGGGAACTAGAACAAGAGTTGTTTTTCGAGATTTATATTGGTTTGCCATTAATTTGTTGCAAGTGGCAAAGTGTAGACAAGGACTTCTCATTGGCTCTAAAGACTTGTGTTATATCTTTATAAATATAAAATATTATTGACCTACTATATAATTATTTTAGGCTAGAAATTATTTATTATATGTCCAAAAAAAAATTAAATCATACATAGGATTAATATATGGAGAGACCATTAAAAAAATGGAAAATCATGTATGTTAATTAATTTTTTAAAAAATTCATTAAATTATTATTAAATGAGAGATTAAAAAAAAATTGAATTGAGTTTACAACTTTAAAAGGGAAAAAAAATGTACATTATTGAAAAAAATGTTAAGCATGAATTTTTAATTTTTTAAATTTTGACAAATTTTGAACTCTAACATCAATTAATAAATTTAACATTAAACCTTAAACCCTTGTACCATCAATGTGACCAATTTTCCATTATGTTCATTTTTATATATGTTAAGCCATATTGTAAGGTGAATAAATAATTTTGAAAACATGAATTTCATGATACATTGGCAAGGAATCAAGTATGTGAAAAATATTCTTATGTTTCATGGTGAATGCAAATATCCCATGATGATGCAGGTATTGTATTCAAATTCCATAACTTTGTTCAAGTGACCTTTTACCATCAATGTGAAGAACTTTGCAATACTTTCATTTACTTGAATCAATATGTAGGGCACATCATATTGAGCATGGAATAAATATTTAACAAATTATGCTTTTGTTTCATGGTTTAAGATATTATCGTAATATGATGCAAGTATTACTTTCCTTCTAGGGTTTAGTATGGCTATGCAATCCCTTTACAAATTTCAAAAGATATGTTATAGAATTCAAATGATTTTTGGGATACCCTGAAAAAGATAATGCATGTACATTGAATATTCCTATGCATGAGCAATACCCCTTTGGTAGTCTAGACCAAAACACCCATGTTGGTAAGCCTATGCATTACCCCTCCAAGTTTGAAAAAATATGTTATGGACCCAATGTATTTGTGGGATAACATGTAAGGGGTATTGCAAGTGTATTGTGTAGTTTTGAACATGAGTAATACCTTCCAATAATGTAGACCCATGGTGTTTAATTATTGAATACCCTAATGATGGTATTAGATTCCTTGTATGACTATGTAATACCCTTGAAGGTTTCAAAATATATGTTTTGGAACCCAATGTATTTATGGGATACTCTATAAGGGGGTAATGCATGTGCATTGAATATTCCTTACCATAAGTAATACCCTTTTGATAGTTTAAATTAAAATAATTTATTTAAACATCAGTTTAAATAAAATGATGGTATTGCTTTATTTGTAAGTTTTGGTAGGGCTATGCAATACCCAAATGTTTCAAGTTATGAAGCCCAATGTATTTTTGGGACAACCTATGAAGGGTATTGCAGGTGTATTGTGTAGTTTTGAGGATGAGCAATACCCTTCCAATAGTATAGACCCATGGTGTTTAATTATAGAATACTTTAATGAGGGTATTGGTTTCCTTATAGGTTTTGGTAGGGTTCCACAATACCCTTCCATGTGTCAAAAGATATGTTATGGAACCCAATGTATTTTTCAATACTTGGAGAAGGGTAATGCATGTTCATTGACTATTTTTGGGCATGAACAATGCCCCTCTAGTAACCTAGACCAAAATAATTTAGCCCGTGATGTTTATAATGTAGCCCATTGAGGATATTGCATTCCTTTTAAATTTTGGTAAGGCTATGCAATATTCCTCCAAGTTTCAAAATGTATGTTATGGAGCCTAATGTATTTCTAAGAGTAAATACCTCATAATTTTTCCCCACACCTATATGTATACTAAATGCTCATACAAGAAAATGCGTTCCTAGGTTTGGAACCAAGGGTATTATAGGTGTATTGAATAGTTTTGGGCATGAAGGATACCCTTATGATAGGCTAAACCAAAATAATTCAACCCATGGTGTTTATAGTGTAGCGTAATGAGGGTATTGAGATCCTTATAGGTTTTGGTAGGGTTACGCAATATAACCCAATGAGGGTATTGCATTCCTTCTAGGTTTTTTTAAGGCTATGCAATATTTTTTGAATTGTCCAAAGATATGATATGGAGCTCAAATTATTTCAAGGATACCTAGAATGGGGTATTGCACATTCATTGAGTATTTTGCTCTATGAATTTGATTACAACATGCATTAAATGTGTCTAAATTGAATTGGAGCTCCATATGGTTTTGATTATCCACTTGGTTTAAAATACCCGCATGGAAAACATCTTTGAACAAAACTTGTAATTCCCTTATACAGGGGGTGTTAAATATTTTAATCATCCTCTTATTTATTTGCTTGAATGAACAAAAGAAAACTCCATGCAATACCTTCATTTTATTCTTTCCTCATTGTTATTGACCGTTGGGGGTCTATTGCAATGACAACCATGTAGGTGGGGTTTGGTAGGTACCTACTTAAAGTGTTAGTAGGTAGGACGATGGAAGGGCGAGTAGGTAGGTGGGTGGGGATGAGAGTAGCACCATTTTAATTTATAGGTGAGTAGATAGATGGGGAAGAGTCTACTTTTAATTTAAATATATAGGTGAGTAGGTTGATGAGGGACCGTGGGGGTAGTAGGTGGCTGGGTGAGAAAAGTTTCAAAAGCAAAAAAAGGAAAGAAAACAAAGAAACCAGGGGGTGGGGTGGGGCGGGGAGAAAATAAAGTTGTAAAAAAAACCTGAGATCAGGGCTGATCAGGGCAGAGAAAGGGCAAACAAAAGAAGTCAACCTGGGGATGGCACAGGGATAGAAAAGAGAATCTTATCAGTGCACCATCCATCCCCGTTGGTGCACTGGTGGGTGCTGGTTCACCCTGGTTGAATGCCAGCAAATAGGGGAAAAAGAAACAAACAATACTTTTGTACTGCCTGTAATAAAGACCGTTTCCTAATTTAAGGTCTTCGCTATTGCATTGCTGCTTGGAAAACCTTGGTCAACAATACATATGAGCCTAAAAAGTCGCAAAACCTCAAGTTGTGTAAGAATGTGCAGGCCTGAGGTGGGTACGCCACAGACTACAATAGCACAGGTGACAGGTACCAGTAAGCTGTCACACCAACCTGCACTAATATATGCTAGATCCTGATAGGGGATATCTACTCTGTCTCCAACAAGAGCTCAATAGGAAAGATTCCGCCGTGCCATGACCGCGCTCTATCACAACCTATGCAACGAAGCTTTTGCGATACAGTATATAAAACAGTTCTTATGTGAAAGAGATCTGGCGACAGTCAGTCGACTCCAGCATCTCGACCGTAGCATGCACATGTTTCATCAGCTAGGATGCTTCTTTGACATTCTCCGAAAGAGCATAGCATTGTCGTGATATGAAGGACATAAAAACAACATAGGATAGGTTGTCTACATGGAGATGGAGGATTTGTTGATGGGGAAGACAGACGTGCCTGAAGGAAAATGCAAAAGACATTGCAATTTGTTGCAATCCAAGTGCACCTTAACATAATCAAAGGCAAACAAAAGAGAGCGGGGATAACATGCCTGAAGCCTAGAGCGAGAGAATCTGGATGTCGGCTTTCCGGCGTCGTTGCATTTTCCCATCAAGAGTCGTTTCGCTTCCTTACTTACCCGACTGCTTACCTCCAGCCACTACCATCCGGCGACCACCATCTTTGGTGATATATGTCCCCTCTTAACGCACGGTGTCGAGCAATGAGAGCAGATCACCGCAGCGACAAACGATGCGGAGAAAACGCTGTCCGGAACTCAAGAAAAACATAAACGCACAAACACTAAGAACAAAATGCTTCTAAGCAATTTAACAGTGAAACTGAAGCAAAAAGAAAAAATGTCAGAATCACTTGCACATGACAAGAAATCTCTCCTGCAAGGAACAAAACCACACAACGGCACATGCCACTCCAGTATAGTATGTGGGGTTTGTTATACCATAAATTTTTGAGTTTTTTGGGCTACTAATCAGGGCAGTGATTTCTAATTTCACATCAAACATGGAACACTCCTCTGAAGATGAAAATACATATAATTTCTTCATGAATGAAGAATAAATGCCCTGAAAATGAAAAATACATATGATTCATTCATGAATAAAGAATGAAGTAAAATGAATCTTTGCAAAACTTGAAGAAAATGCAAGTGTCCAAACAAACGCCCTTTCAGAAAGGAACAAAAAAATCTAAAAAATAATGAAAAAACAATTACATGGACAAAAATTATTCTGAAAATCAAGTAGTAGAAATGTGCATTTTATTATATCACTAATAATAAACAAGTTGATTTAACACCTCCTCAAGCCATGCATTGTATTTTTTTAATAACTATCCAGTTTTGAATTTAAATCCAAAAACTCAAGTTTGAAAAAAAAATCATATATAACATAACTAATGATATAATCGTATTGAAAAAACATGTCAATGTAAATCATTTTATTATTTTCTAAAAATTGAAAAAGAAATGAACAAGCTTTTGAGAGAAGAAGAAATTTTATTAAAAAAAGAAAACCACATATCTTTAGGAGTTTCATATTCAATTTTTTTTGCCACAAAGGAACCTTTCAAGAAAAATGATCTATAAAAAAAGCAATTTTTGGAAGATTTAGGACTTCTAATTGTTAAGAATTATTTTCCTTTGCATTTTGTGACAAGTATTTGGATAAAAAATTAAATATACATTTGTGTCCAAGACTTTTTTTTTGTTTAAAAAATAATTTCATGAATTACTACCAGTTTAATGAGAAAAATAAAATGATGATATGTTTTGTCAATTTTAATAAAATGCCATTATGTAATTACAAGCTTTGATTTGTGAATGTCAAAAGGCAAACATAATTTTTTTTTTTTAATGATCAATTTTTCAGGGGTTAATTAATAACCAAAGAATAGTAACCTTGACCTTTTTGAGCCAACAAATATTAGTGGACAAACTTTGACCATAAATTTGACAAAATTATTTAACATTAGTGAATTGAGGAAGGTATTTTTTGCTTATGTCAAAGATGAAGGATATAACTTTAACATTATAATTTCAACCCTAAAATCAACTATAAGTTGTCATGGGTTGGGTTTGGAAGAAAGTTTTTAGAGATTTTGTTTTGATCATGCATTTTTTAAAACATGTCAATATGCAATAATAGATGAATTTTTTTGCAAAGGTTTCAGATGTATATCTATCAAAATTGTGTAGAAGATTTGCAAAATTGTCAAACTTGGCCAAAAAAATCAAGAAAGGGCAAGCAAGAATAGGAAAAAAATGTGTTAATTCAAATATTCCCCAAGGAAATTGAATACTCTAATGAAAACAAGGTAAACTTTTAAATTTTTGGTGAATTTTTTTATGTTTACACTTTGTTTTTGAATTCTTGTCAAACATAATCTGAGTTTTTCTTTTGCCTTTGTATATTTGCTAATAAAGTTATCCTTTTCCAAGCAACTTTGCAATTTAAAAAAATTATTATATTATTTTACAACAAGAAAAATAATGTGAGGATGACTACAAGAATATCACCTCCATTGACATGACACATCTCAGATTATTATTGATTTTTTTTGTGTTATTGTATTTATTTGTATTTGAAACCAGTTTAAGGGTCATTGGTTGTTGAATGATGAATCAAACTTTGTTATATTCATGAGTTTAAAATTTAAGAATAAAATTGATTTTGCACGCTTTGACAACTTAATGAAAGAAACTGCAAATGTTGTTTTTGAATTATAATGTTTGATTTCCAAAACTAAAAATAAAGATGTTGGGGTTTTAGATTTTTTTGTTTCTTTCTTAAGAATTTTTTTTTTTTAAGTCTCATAATATGCTTTCTTTGATTTCGACCCTAGGTTTAAGACCCTTCATTTTATGTTCACATTTATTGATAATGAACAAAATAAAACCAATGTTGAAGAATATGAATTATGTTCCTCATTACTGATGTAACGCCCATTTTCAAGCACTCCATCGTCTATGAAATTCTTGTCCTTGACATCAGATATTCCCTCTCTCTCTTCCTGCTTCCATCACCAAATATCAAGATAACATCTACAGACCAAACTGCATACTGGGAATTACAGTTTGATGACAATGTAAATATTGCTATTACAACTCAAGCACCAACCGAGCTTTGTACAACAATATAAAGTTTAGGATTACACTTCCCTAGTAGTGAAATCAACCAACAAGATGTTCTGTGTTCAAAGAGCACAAAGACCAGGACAAGTGGCTTGGAGGCTGAGACAGGGTGCCTTGGGGCCATGACAAAAATAGACCCTTGGTTGCATGGGCCCAAGACCAGATGTCTTGAGACCCCCTTAGCTTGCTTGGGGCCTAGAAGATAATCTTATTAAGATAGTTCAAGTTTTCAAAGGTTCACTGACATGTCATGCATTTCCTCACTTTGAGTAAGGCCAACAATGGCCCATAGTCTACCATTCTTATTCACTTCCTCAAAAAGGTGTGTCTATAACTAGAATAGCCAAAGAGGTAAGTAGCAACCAATGTTGAACCTATGTATACTAGTGTGAACCCGGTGCATAATGCACCCGCTGAGCTTTCCCCCGCCCGGTCTTTCCTCGCCCGTGCCCCCCCCCCGTGCTAACCCCCCTCGCCCGGTCCTTCCCTGCCTGTGCCCCCCCCGCCTGTGCCGGCCCCCCCCCGCCCGGTCCTTCCCCGCCTGTCCCTCCCCCCCTCGCCCGTGCTGGCCCCCTTCCCGCTCGATCCTTCCCCGCCCGTCCCTCCCCCCCTCGCCCGTGTTGGCCCCCCCCGCCCGGTCCTTCCCCGCCCATCCCCCCCCCGCCCGGTCCTTTCCCGCCCGTCCCCCCTTGTTGCCCATGCTAGCCCCCCCCTGCTGACCCCCCTCGCCCCGTGCTTCACCGGGCTCTCCCTTCCCCCACCCCACAAAACCTCCGTCACAGACAAACACAGACGGATAGACAAGGCAATTAATATATAAGATGTGTGCCTTATGAAGTACATCTATTATTATTTACGTGAAGCTAATAACATATGGGAAAGTATGAAGGAAATAAAAAGGGGAGAGGGGGATCCTTTATCGTTATTCTTATATTTTTCTCACATTTTCAAAGTGAAGCATAAATTTTAATTTAAATGTGTATTATACAATAAAATAAATTGCATAAATCTAGAGGTTTTTCCTTAGCCATGGGCTCTAATATTATTATTATTCTTAAGGAGACCAATCAAATAAGTGTATGAAGCAATACCTTCTACAGACATGCATTGTGCCAACTATTTATATCTTTTTGACCTGTATAGTAATCTCCCGCTTAAGTACGCAACTTGAACCTACACGGTTTGTGCGTACTTAGCTGGTAGGTGCGTACTTTAGATTTGCTGCTCCCAAATCGCTTGTGTTTTGTTATAATGTTGAAGAAACCATGTAAGGCGAAAGTGGGTTGCCAGCCCAGTGTGAATGCTAGGCTGATTTTGGAAATTAAGTCTGATTGACTTAGCCGCTTTGTTTTACGGCGCCCATTAACTACTGCATGGAGTGCATGGTTGCTTTCTCCCTAGCTTTGTGTGCTTTAGGTACTTGGGAAGAGGCGACTGGTATTGATGAAGGATGGAGCCGAATTGATGAAGGATGGGCGACGACGGTGAACGGTGGGATTGCCGGATCGGACGGGATGACTATTGATTTGGGAGGCTTCTGGTGGAAGCTAACGGAGGTCGAGGGGCATTTTTGAAGAGGTGCCGAGTAGACTGGAGGAAGGATTCGGATGTGCGGGCGAGTGAGGAGGAGAGCAGACAGTTTTGGTTGGTGTTAGAGGAAAAAGATCAGATAGTTAGAAGGAGATTAGGAGGATAGTTTTGGGGGAGATCGATGGATCTGTAGAGGATAGAAAGGCAGAATTTTGATGGACATAGCGATGGTAAAAGATCTATAGCTGGGCGATCTTGGCTGAATGCCTGACTTTTCCGCTGCGCTTGGTAGTTCTAGTCAAGACTTTGCTGCAGAAGTTTGGATAGAGCAAGAGGTTGGACAATGGTTGGAGGGTCTGGAGTTTTGTGAGCTTGGATGGAAAGAGAGCTTGTGTTTTCGGAGTGTAAATAATCTGTAATGCAATATGAGAATGTTTTCAGCCAGAAGTTGTGTGTGTGAAGGAAGCAAGGCAGGAGTTGGAGTCCTGTGTTGTTTATTCTGTTACTATGTGTGTTGTGTGTTTATGATCCGTGGTGTGCAGACGCCGGAATCGGTACACAAACCGGGTGTCAAGAAGTCTGGAGATCTGTATGCATTGTTGTAGATTAGGATCAAGTTGGGCGTCAGGGGTTCGTTGAGCACAGTCTATGGTGCTGTGTGTTTGGTAGGACCCCCTTATTTTTTGGTTACAACCAAACGGAAAGCGTCTCAATGAGCATCAACATTGTGAAATCATCTCGAAGCTAAGCAAAACGAATGCTCCGAATAAAAGGGCTTTAGCTTGAGAGTATAGTGTTAGTGAAGACACCATCCGAAAGGTGTGGGACAACCATGAGGCGATCTTAAAACGGTTTGCCTTGTTGTCTGAAAAAGTTAAGGAGAAGACATTTCAAGCTTCCGTTGGACGATTTACTAAGCTTGAAGACATGCTTTACATCTAGATTGACAACATGCGCCGTGCCAAATTGCATGTCCTACCATCTCTCACCATAGCCAAAGCGAAAAGCAGTGCTTCTAGTATTTCCATTCCGGAATCCAAATTTAAGGCATCTTGGCAATGGTTAAGTTGATTTGGAGCACACTGTGGATTACAAAAGATGCTCCTTCACAGAGAGGGAGCAGAAGTCAACAAGAACAATTCGGAATTGTTGGCAGCTTTAAAAAAACTTAATGTGATTATCGCGCAATATGACCTAGAAAATGTCTACAATATGGACGAGACTGGCTTGTTTTTTCGGTTGCTTCCGATATACTTATGCCAAATGACAATTCATGACATGTTCAATTAATAAATCTTGAACCCTAAATTTTTTGCCAAAAAATGCGTACTTAACTGGGATGCGTACTTAAATGGGTGCGTACTTAAGTGGGAGACTACTGTATTGCTATCAGTTCTTTTTTTATTAGATTGATTTTTCTTTTCTTTCAGGGGAAAAATTCCAAAGTTTTGATGTCAAATTTTTTTTTTAAAAACCCCTGCCTACTACCATAGTACAGGGGCAGCTTCAACACATGTTTGTCCAATAATTAATTAAACTTTGAAGATTCTATGTTAACAAATACAATATTCTCTATACTCCAAAATAATCTCTATTTTGATTGACATAATTGTTTTTTGAAAATACCAATCTTTCTACAAAAAATATAATTAGTGTCAATGTGCCAAAATACTACAGTATTGTTTCTAGGAAGCCAGATCCCTCCACCACCAGACAAGATGGGATGGAATGCAAGAGCCAGTTTCTCACTATGGTGACACAACTGAAACACCAATTCTTCTTCTACCACAACATGCTGAACAAATTTTGTACAAGGCACATACCCCACATCGTGCATGAGCCCTTACAACCTCTGCAGATCTGCATGAATTCAATAATCTGGGAGTGGCCTTGATCCTTTACTACAAACATATGCACCTCATTATTCACTTCAATTTGGGTGCAACTGCAGGTCATCATTCTTGATGGTTCACATTTCATATGTGGGGAACACCCTCAGAAACTCTGTCATGAGCTTGGCTTCGACTTTGTTTCTACAGCTACAGATCTAAGAGATTTTACTTAAACATATACAGTATAAAAAATATTGACAGACGTACAGGTAGTTCCTTATAGGGAAATTATCTGAAGCTGCTGTTGTATCATATTATGTACTGCCTATAATTGATGGGATTCAGATGTCTTTGTGGGGAATAGTGTGGTTGACATGTCTTTCTGCGAGCATGGAGGATGCCTGGAGACAGAACTGTAGGTTAGCACTTGAGAGAGACTTTCTGGGCTCCTCTATTCCTATGATAGCGATTGTTGTGTGGGATGTAGAGAATATGTGGCTGCAGAACAACTTGATCTGGATTTCTAGTTGTAGAGAAATGAAAGGGGCTTGGGATCTCAAAAATAAGAAGACAGGGAAGTTCTATGGCTTGAGGACTCACAAAACCCACCATGGGTCGCAGCACTTACAATGGTGCCAGGCTACATGCACTTGAACATTTCTGTTTGGAACAGGAAGAAAACATCTGAAGGATGGGCAACCTCAAGCGATACAACCTGAGAAGGCAATTTGGGTTTTCAGGATGCCCATACTTGGAGGATGTGTGTTGTGCACCGGAATGGTAAGGAAGCTCTTCAACATTTTGATTGGATCAGTAAAAGAACACATACAGTCAAATCATATCACCATTCTTTGCCTTCTGTCAGCTTGCAACCATAAACGCTTGGTTGATGAAGACATGTGCTGCTATTCAATGACGATCCTCCGACAGGGAAAGGAAAGAGGAGTGCCGTGTCAGTGCATGGGGACATGATTGTAATACAAAATAGTGTTGTATGGCCAAATGTGAAATTGGCTTTGGAATTTAGGAGTTCCAAGGAATGATTCTGCATTCCAGGCTCAGTGTATGCAGTTTGGGTAAAATTATAGTCATATGGACCATGCTAGGTGGCAGAGCTTTCATGGAACAGCATTTGAGGCATAATAAAATATCATTTATTTTTCATATAACTTCAATTATAGGTGTTGAAGCCGATTTTGACTAGTAGTTCAGAACTGCCCTTCAGGATTGCCTACTCTTGGATGGTTGATGAAGAAGAATGATTGATAATCAAAATATCCATTCTAGAAATCATGTGAATGCTGTACAATATAAGAAAATGAGGCATGACATCTATGCTATTCATATCGATCATGTTAATGGACCAACATATAAGGAACAAACATTGGTAAAACAGGTAAAAAAGAAACAGAATTGAAATTTATTCATTTTAATATTTTACTATATGGTATAGATGACCTGAATAATCTACATATTGTCATTCATTTGTAATATGGAAAAATTATTGATTATTTTTAAGGACACATAGATCTTCACACTATCTTGAAAGGCAAATTTGATTCTGTTGTTTCTCAATTTGAAGTCAACTGCAAGTTTTGTGTTCTGAACTGACACTTGCATCTTGATGACTTAGCAACCTGCATACAGATAGACCAGGAATGGAACAACCCTCCAGGCAAATGGCGGGTGGGTCCTAGTTGGCCTTTTCACTACTCACTGAATCCTTGACCTCATGGATTAAGATAGTCATGGGACATTATTGTTCTCTTGGCACACAGAATCAATGATCTTGTTGGTAGACCTTTCAGTAATAGGAGAATGCTAGATGAGATAGTGTGTTGAAGCATTTTCATCATCTGGACACCCATTGGACATGTGCCAATCATGGCGTTCCAAGTGAGCACATCTTGAGATGCCATCTTGTTGAAGAATCTCCAAGCATCCTCCAAAATGCGCACATTTTGCATACATGTCAACCAAGCTACTGCCCACCAAAGCACCTAAATCCCATCCACATTAAATGATCTGATCATGAGCCCACCTGCCCACTTCAAGTGCAACAACACTGGCAAATGTATTCAGCAATCCCACAAAATGGTCACACACCTTCCTGTTGCAATTATTGAAATAGTTTCAGTGCCTTTTGCACCCACATTTCACATACATGTCCACCAAGCTATACCCCATAAAGACATCAGACTACTAGACATGCTACTCAAAACAAAATGAACTTGACACAGTTATTGACAAGACAGATTACTTGCATTACCAGTAGTCCATGCACTAACAAATACCATCTTCAAAGTGATCAAAGTGATTTGCTCATCCCTCAATACTTTTGAGGTGAACTTCTTGGAAGTATGGCAATCTTAAAAAACCCACAGAGTTTTTTTATTCGGAGAGGACTACTAGGAGCTGTGTTGATGAGCTGAAATGCAATAGCCAGTTTCTCACTATTGTGACACAACTGAAACACCAATTCTTCTTCATCCACAACATCCAGAACAAATCTTGTACAAGGCACATACCCCACATCATGCATGAGCCCTGACAACCTCTGCAAATCTGCATGAATTCAATAATCTTGCAGTGGCGTTGATCTTTACTACAAACATATGCCCCTCATTGTTGACTTCAATCCAGATGCAACCTGGCTATTTTATCTGACCTTTTTCCTCTCTCTAACATTTAACATTCTCACAGAGATGCCGGTTGCCAGCAGCAGCATAGATGTTTAACACCCGACCATAATCAGCAGCATTGTCAGGTTCCATTCCACGAATTCGTCTGGCAACACATTCTGCCATCTCCACAATACCATGAATTCTGCAAGCACCAAGTAAAGCCATCCATGCAGCAACATGGGGTTTCCAGGGCATTGCCATGACCATATTCTCTACCTCCTGCAGATGGCCAGCATGGCCAAGAAGGTCGACCATGCAGGTGTAATGTTCCAACTTTGCACAAATCATCTAGTCAGTGACAATTGAAGTGTAACAGTGCATGCCTTCATCAACCAAACCTGCATGGTGACAAGCTGACAGAAGACAAATAAAAGTGGTATCATCTGGCTGTAGACCTTCTGGGCACATCTGTTCAGAATATTTAAGAGCTTCCTTACCATGCCCATTCATGGCACATCCTCCAAGTATGGCATTCCAAGTGACCACAGTTTGAGATGGCATCTTGTTGAACACTCTCCAAGCATTCTCCATGCTCCCACACTTTGCATACGTGTTAATTAAGCTACTCCCCACAACAACATCAGATTCCAAAGTGCTTTGAATGATGTCCTGATGAACACACCTATCCTCTTCAATTGCAACCATGCTGGCACATGCTTTCAGCACCCCCACAAAAGTAACAGAGTCTGGTTGCACACATTCCTGTTGCATTTGTTGAAATAGATCAAGTTCCTTCCGCCCTTGCCCACATTTCACATGTCCCAATATTATGGTGCTCCAAGTGACCACATTTCGAGATGGCATCTTGTTGAACACTCTCCAAGCATCCTCAATGCTCCCACATTTTGCATACATGTCCACTAAGCTACTCCCCACAAAGACATCAGACTCACAACCAGTTTGAATGAGCTGTTTATGAACAGGGCTGCCATCTTCAAGTGTTTGTAAAGGAGCACATGCCTTAAATCACTTGAATAAAAGTGAATATGTTAGGGCCCACTCCTTGTTGTCCCATTTGTTCGAAAAGCTGCATCACCCTCTCCAGTTGCCCATTCTTCACATGTTTTGTAAGCTTCCGATTGCATGCAAATACAATGAATTGCACTATACCTGGAGCCTTTGCAGCTATCTCTGCTGCCACCCATGGTGAGTTTTGTCGGTCCTCTACCCAAAGTGCTTCCCATGTGTTCTTGTGTTTGAAATCTGGATACCCTTCATTTGTCAACAACCAGAAATCCAGATCAAGCTGATCAGCCATGTATTCTCCACATCCCGGGAATAAATATCATAGGAACAGAGAAAGGTGCACCAACCTTCTCCATCAGCATATTGCATTGACCTACCTTCTCCAGCCTTCAACTACTACTCCACCAGTGCAAAGGACCTGAAAAGAAATTCTGCACAGTTTAGACCAGGGAAGGATAACAACAACCAACAAAGAGAAAGAAGATTGACACCAACAAGAGGTGTGGCTCCATTGACATGTGAACTGAGACAGGTTTGATGTTCACTTACCTTCTCTGATCTATGATCCCAACATTGCGAAGGATCCCTAAAGAACTCCTGCCACAGTTTCTCTGTGTGACCTCCAGGGACTGGAGAAAACCTTCCTGCCAAATCCTGAACTCTGATCACATAGAAGCCAGGATGAGGTATTACATTTTGCACAGATTGTATCCAGCCTCTCGATTTGACTGGGACGATATCACTATAATCAAATCAGGTCAAGATTTTTTAAGAAACAAAACACACGGATTGTTAAAAAGAAGGCAGTACATAGAGAGGAACAACACAGGAAAGCTTACATTTGCAGTGATCGCTCAGTGCCGCCTTTGTTTCTATACGGGGCAGTCCGGAATGAAGAGCGGTGTACTGCGAAAGCTGTTGATGTGTAAAGTGAAATTGCGGGTGCATACTGACACGTAGCAACAAGATCCTCCTTGTCCAACTCTCCATGTGGTGGTGGAGCTGCTGCGTTTGTGAAGTAGAACAGACTTAGACCTTGCACATGGCAATTGCACTTGCTGCACATATGGTAATGAAGAATTTTTTGCTTTGGCAAAAACCCTTGGCAATTCTGTCGCTGCTCACAATCCAAGAACATCCCAAGTAGACCCAAATGCAATTCCCTCTCGAGCGTCCCAAGTCGACTCAAATGCAATCTCTCACCCACACCACCACTTGCGCACTTGTGGGCGGGACAATTCCAGATTGAACATCGGTCCGCTTGCAATGGCCGTAAAACCCTTCAAAACCCCGGCAGCTTGCTTAAACGGATGGCTCGAAACAGAACCTCTCAAAAGCAGGAGCGGCAGCGGCGGCAGATGGTTTCTACTGTTTGGTAGGGGGAGTTTGTAATGCAAATACCCAACGTACAGGTCACAAGATTGGTACTTATATTGTCGAATATTTAATTAATTGGCAGAAATTTAATTTGACATTCAATTTTATATTGTTTGATATTATCACATGAAGTTTACCTTCACCCCCAAAATTGCAATGACCTTAGATATGCAATTGCATTAAACAACCATGGAGCCTTTAAACCAATGTAACTAACACAAGAATTAACTAACATAAAGGGAATAATCTTGTTATGAATTTTGGTATATGGAATTTTATGAATGAAGATTGGATGAGCCCTCATGAATGAAACAAAATAAAACAAAATTAATAGAAACAAACAAAGTCTTGAGCCCTTTGCCAAAAAACTAAAATCGAGCAATATTGGGCAACTTGTAACATTTCAAAACATTTTGGGTAGTTCGATAGGCTTGACAAGTTGGCAATGTAGCATTGGTGACATGGAGTTGGCAGCTTGGCAATGTGTGGTTGACAATTTGGTGAACCTAAGGACTTAAAGCAAATTGGACTTAGCAAACTTATGAAATGGATGTCAATTTGGTAATTTGACAAGGTGGACTTGCTGAAAATACAAAATCAACTTCGTGATTTAGCCAAGTAAATAATATTACATAAATCGGGGGAGCCTTAAGCCATAGACATGGGTTGTTTGTGTAAGGTAGAGCTCCAAGGTAGCATCGTTACCAAAATAAAAAGGCTTACAATGAGGTCATAGTTGATTACCTACATTTTGGAATGTTCCCCACCTATGGGCTTTATTTATCATAAAGCATGAGCCAAAATTATCATCAACCCAAACATATGTTTTTCATGTAGAGTAAGAAGGGAGAGTTATAAATACTCCTTAAGAGTGGGAAGGATCATACATCTTACAAGTATACCTACTTACAGTGCAAGATCCCTCCAATTCTTAGGGATTAAACATAATATCTTTCTTCTTTTGCTTCCTACCTAAGTCAATGTGATTGTATAATCATATATATATATATATTAGGTAGAGATATGTAATGCCTACCAATGAATGGTGATAACAACAAAAGAGGTCTGGATATGCTCCAGTTTCAAATGGATGGCAATGTCATTGTTAATACTTTTTTATAAATATTGTAACATGTATATATGTCTCCCCATTGTGTTCCATTTACCTACCATTATGGGCTTATTAATTAAAATATGCCTCAGTTTTAATGATTGTGATCGTATTGGCAAACAATTAAGTGGCAGTGATAATCAAATTGGTTAAGGTCAAAAAAGTATAGAGTTCACTTGACAATTTCACACAATCACCTTATTCTTACACAAATAGGCACTTCTATAAGGAATTGTTAAACAAAGAAGGAAGGTGCCTCCTTTTCTATTTGCCTTTGAACATACTTTGGATTTTTTTCTCCAATGTTGGATTATGAAAATCAACAACCATTGTCAAGGAACTTCAATTCAATTCAAATTGTATTTTAATACAAATTAAATTGATTGCCCCAAATGGAGTTCAGAAATTTAATTTCAATTCAGTTGATTGGAATTACATTATATTAATCGTAATTGTATTCACTTGAACTCAAATGATTAATTAACTAATTATGGACCATAAAGTGGGGAGGGTAAAGAAGCAATACCACAATACCAAGAATCCAAAATCTAAATATCAATAAGTAGTCAAAGAAAAAAAAACACAAATTGTGTAAGGGAAAAGAAAGTATAGTAGGGGAATTGCATTACAAAAACAAATGAGGTATTGCAATGCCATAAGAGGTTTTCTATCGAAGAGAAATCAATGAGGATATCAAATTCTTACCCTCTATGACAAGATATGAAAGTTTGGGATAATATTGGAATACATCACATTTAGTACTTGAAATGGGAAAAAAAGATAATTTTATGTTCTTGAGCACCTAATATGCATGTCACATGTCAATTGACATTTTTCCAATAGGGTTTGAAGATTTGCACATGATCTTGAAAATATTTGTTATTTTATGAATAGATTAAGTCTTTGGATGTTTATAAGGAAAGCCTTGCTTGATGATGGAACAAGGAGTATTGTCATTTTATGTATGCTTAATACATTCTTAAGGATTGGAGGAGATTGGCATATTGTTAGAAGTAAAAGCATCAAAACCAATCTCATCATTTTTGCAAGTATCAAAATGTCTACCATATGGGTCCCTTCAATGCAAATTTCTAGAGAAAAAATGAAATCTAGTCCTTTAAAGTTTGTTCTCCAACTATATCCATCATCCATTATGATTATTCATTTTAGATGGTCTTGGATTATGACACGTGGCACAATCAAAATTTTCCATGTGGCATATTAGTTGAATTTTAGAAATAAATAAATATATGTACCTAGGTAGGTTGGTACATAGCCATCGGTAGGTACGTTGATATAGCTCCAACCTACCTGCTATCTACCTATTTACCTAACTATTTATTTACTATCTAGGTAGGTACAAAAGTAGAACCTACTTATTTAAGTCAACAAGTTGGTGATAGGAAGGTAGAATACTAAAAGAGTAGGTGAACTAAAGAGGAACCACATAAGTTTTTAATTTGTTATGTGTTTTGCCTTAAGTGTTAAACTTTTATGAACTCATCTCAACATGGCACATGTATTTTATTGAGAAAGTGCAAGAGGAAACACCTCCTTTATATTATTTGTGAAATGAGATATTCAAAACAAAACATATGGGTTAAATCTTTTAGTGACATCTTAGTTACAATTGAATTGTAACTACAAAAAAAAATTCCCACATGCTTTCTGTTTTATTTAATTTTGTAATTAATTTGAAATTTATAACATCTAACATAATTATCAGGAATTTAATTATCTAAAATAAATATGTGAATTGATTAATATAATTCAGATAATTAATTAGTTGATTCATTCAACTAATTAATTACCAAATAATTATTTATTTAAATAACTATTAGATCATTAATTATGTTGATAATTGATGATTTGAATTCAAATAAAATTCAATAATTACCCACCTTCATTAACAAAGTTTGTTTGTAATGGGAAATTAGGTTACCCTAACTTTTGAGCGCCCACTGATCAGGGAGATTAATTGGCACATCTTTGAGCCGTTTTGTGTCTGTGACGGCCGCCCTTGCTTTATATTTGCATGGGAAGTACCACTTGGTTGGTTCGAGGTGTCTTTGCTGAAAGATTTGCATGATGGGTGCGATTGGATGGAGGCTGAATGGCGGCTCCGAATTAAGATCCAAGTCGGTGCTGCAATTATGAACTGGCGGTTCTGGGTGCGTGTTGAAGAAGATATGATGATCTGAAGGATTGGCAGAGGTGGAGAAAAAAAAGAGCTAAGGAAGGCTCTGGAATGGGGCATTTTTTTGGGCAGACAAGGTTGGAAGAGGCAAGTAGAGAGACAGATCGGAATGAGAACTAGAGACAGGAAGAGATTTTGAGAAGGACAAAAGAAAATAAAAGAGTAAGTAGCTCCGTAGCAGAGAGTTTTTGGCCATGTTCGTGATCTTCCGCTACGTCTGATATGTGGTTTAGCTCATTGCTGCAAGAGTACCTAGAAGAGAGAGAGAGAACTGGAGGAATGAATAGACCCTCTATTTGTAAGAAACTGAGTTCGAGGGCAATGCTCGTGCTTTCGAACCATGTATATAATCTATCAATGAGATCCGAACATTTTTTTTGAGGCATTTGTGTGTAAGGCGTGACCAGATTTGTGTGTGTGTGTTCGAGTGAAGGGAGGAAGGAATTAGAGCTCTGTCAATGCTGTTCTGTTGCTATGAGTGATGTGTTTTCGATTCGTAGTATGCAGATACAGGGGACAGTCGACAGACCAAGTGTTGAATGAGGATGGAGATCTGTGTGCAGTATGGTAGAACAGAATCAGGTTGAGTGCCAGGGGTTCGATGGTTCTGTGTGTAGGTAGGACCCCTCCTTTTTTGGTTACATGTTATCTAAGATTATTTGAATTAATTGATTAAATTTATATAATTAATTATTAAGTTTAAGTTATTAGTTATTAGATAATTATTTTATTTATTATCTGAATTAATTAAATAGTGATTAATCAAATCATATGAATAATTTATTATTTAGTTTACTTAATTAGTTCATGGTAATAATTATATTACATATTAATTACATTTTTAAAAATTAGTAACAAATAATTTTCCAAAATATTAAATAATAAACATGAATTTGAATAGAAAACATTGAGGTACATAAAGACATATTCATACGTACACCCTTATTGAATGTTTATTAAAATATACACATTGCTTTTAATTTCAATTCAAAATTAGATTTTCACCTTTCATGAAATTCTATGGTTTGATATGCATGTATACCAACATAATATTGTGAATTCCAATGTCATGAAATATTATTAACACAACAATTGAACATCAATCACAAAAATAGAACTATAATATTTACTGCATTATTTAAAATTTAGTTATTTAGATATTTATGAAAACGATATTTTAATTAATTGTTTTAATAAAGGAATCGATGTCACCAAAAAAAAAAAGGACCAAACAACCATCAGACCCCTTCGGTTGAACTCATACCAATCAAAATACGAACGTGTGTTCGTTTGACAATCCTACAGCATGATAGCAACACTGATCTAAGTCCAGGATCTCTGTCTTCTAATTCCACAATACCCAAAAGAGACAATACAACAACAACACACTTCATGAATTCCCACAGACTCGGCTTCGACTCATGAAATTCGGCTGATCAAAATGTCAGCGATCAAAACTCATCTAGCTTATCCTTTACAGAATTTCTCCGAGAACACAAGCTTCCTTATCTTGTCTATCCATCAAATCAAACAATCCTACTTAGCCTAGTGGCTGGCGCAGCGGAAAGTTCAACAACACATCCAAGCTTTCCATGAAAACAAACATTCAAGGCTAGAGATCTGGTCTATTCTACACTCCTCAGATGTCTGCAAAAACCCCACTCTCCAACACAGATTCTCTCCTCACAAGTAATGCATCTGTAACACTATTTTCTTCTCTAGCTATCCTCTGAACCTCATCTCCTCTAGTCCATGCTCATCCTCTCTCCCCAAAAACAATTCCACAACACTCACATTCTTTCTCCATAATCCGACCTCCTAGTCCGTCCCGCCATGCCTTGCCTGCTTTTCCCACCGTCCTTTCCGTTCTCCCCTTCGACTTCCCGCACAAGCTTCATCCCTCACCTTTCTGTCGTCAATTCTCCTCAACAGCTCATCAATGTAGCGCCGCTCCACTCCATCAATTGTGCCGCCGTCTTCCTGCTATCCCATCCCACACAGCCAGATAGTTATCCCCCATGCATCCCATGCAAATCTAGCATCAATCTTTTCCCAAAAAGGATAAAATCCACCGCTCTCATCAATGAAGGAGGCGGCTAGACTAACTCTAAAGTTCTGATCAGCGATTCTAGTATTCACACCAAATGCACAACCATAGAAATTTTGTTCGGTCACCCCTTGTTCGGTTACATTGACTTGAATCAATGAAGCATTTAATAATTTAATCTAGAAAAGTTTGAAGTGTATAAGTAATGATATCTATATGTACATTCTTGCATTTTAATACACCATTCCAATCCAACTAAAGGCTTGCACTTACAATGAATTGCACAATCTCTAAATCTTTTAATAATATGAGTTGGCACATAGTTAACAACTAATTCTAGATCAATTGAACACTCTAGTTTCAAAATAATGGACAAGTAGTAGTTATGTAGTAATGAAACCATAGTGACACATTTAACTATAACTTATTTGTAAAACTAGCCAATTTAATTAACTCTTAATTACAAAATTATAAATTTTAGATGTTATGGACCTTTACCTAATTGTACATGTGGCATGATCATACATATCAATGTTGTATCTTAGTTAAAAAGTAGTTGTTCACTTAGCATTAAAGTTACACTAGTTGCAACACAATTAAGATTAACCATTTTGCTTGAACTTGTTATCATGGTCAAACTACAATTGACTACCATTGTATATATTTTGCGTACATACATCCGTATAGAGTCTAAATTGCAACTAATGTGCAACTAAATTACAACTATGAAATATTCTAACATGGCATTTTAAATATTAATTCATTGTATTTCTATAATGTGGTTGTACTTTAATTGCATGGTAGTTTTCATGACAATTTAGTTGCATGTTGGTCTAATTTTTGCGTACACAATTTTTAATAATGGCATGGGGATGAATGTAACATTGATCCTCAGTATAAATGAAAGATATTTTCATTTATCGAATATATGGATTTATTTTTTTGAATTTACATGTTTATAACTTCCATCATCATTATGGATGAATGTTTGATTTTATCATTAAACCATTATTGATTTTTTTCCCCATAATTTGAATAAATTAAAACTTGATGAAACACAATTTAATTCTATATGATATATCATTTCTTTAATAATATAATGTACCTTCCATTATAAATGTATTTGATGGTTATGGTTTTTAATGCCATTATTTTCAATATGTTTTGATTATACTATTATTATTATGTTAACATCCACCCCATGGTCATTTATTTATTTATTTATTTATGATTATTTTTTGAGCAAATTGACCAAATGTCATTAATAATAGTGGGTTTTTGTTTTCCTTTTCCAAAGGTGCCAGGACTACCCTCAAACCTATTTATAAGTGTTGTTGATGACAATGGACGGTTATTAATCATTTATTTTTTAAGGTGTCACAATTTTCTTCAAATCTAATCAATGTTGTTCACAATGCTAAATTTTGAATTCTTTAAATATTTTAAACTTACCTAATTTCATTGATGACAATGGGCTTTTGAAATAAATAAAAATTCAATCTTAGGAAGCTTAATATAACTTTTTTTAAACAACCTACTATCATAGATGACAATGGGGTTTTTTTATTAATTATTTATTTTCAAAGTGTCTTAGTTTTTCACAAAGTACATATATGACGCGCTCCTAAGTCCCGGGGTGAACCCACTCGAGCGTTCACCAAAGTCAAGTTGCGGAAAGTTGAGACTTGGAGGCACGCTCCCGGCTTTCAACTCTAGAAAGGGGTAGAAGGTCGAGTTGGGAGCCCAGGGATTAGACTAGGACGAAGGATTAGATTAGCTTGTGTGAATCTGCATCCAAAAACCAACCAAAGAGGTTAGTTTAGCATTCGGGAACACCCTTGGGTGATGGGACAAGCCACATGCACTTTGGACTACAAGACTCACCACGGCCCGGACTTGGGGGAAGCCACCACCTTCCCCCATATAGTATTCTCTGTAGCTCGCCACGGAGCCTGCATCCAAATGGCACATTTGGTTGGGACTCCCGAAATGGAGTCCCAAAATTGTCCCGGCGAGATTCCCAAAACTTTGAACGGCCATAACTCTCGACTGCAGAGTTCGATCGCAACGAGGTCTAAACCAAAGTTGTAGCCCTCGTCGAGATCTTTCCAACGCCATGTCGCACTCTCAAATCGGATGTTGAAAAAAGGTCAATTTCTGACTTTTAGTGGTCGGGAGTCAAACTGACAATTTGACTCCCGGCCCTTCTTTTGCCCATAACTTGGGCTGCAGATGTCCAAATGACCAATGCGAGGCCATTTTCGATATCTACGTTTCAAGACCTTTCCAATGACACCAAGAACACCCCAATACAAGGTGTTTTGGTCCTTGTTGTCGAGCTCTAAACATTCGGGAGTCCCAGAGGACTCCAAATCCTCAACTTTTACAAGTGTTGGGCTTCACCCCCACACTTGGCCAAAGTAGGGGTGCGACAATATATAATTTCAAATTCTCATCATTCCTAAAAAGGTATAGAAAGAAAACATGAAATATGAACTCCAAGCCTTTCAATTTCCTCTCAATATGTTAAAAGGTAGTTTGAATTTTACAAGGGCTCCTTTCAAGCTTCAAAAAGCCATCAAGTTAGAAGAAATAAAAGAGAGAAAAAATTGAAAAAAGTAAAAAGGACATGGCCACTTAAGCAACCTATGAAAGAAATAAAATGAAAGGCCAGTCTGATTTTGTGGGGATACAACTTTGAATAGATCAACAGAAAAAACCTTGACTGGGCAGTTTAAAGCTCATTTGGGCAATCTAGAATTTTTTTAGACCAATCTTCTGTTTGTATATATTTTTTGATATATCCTGAAGTAAGGGTATATATACATTTTCAATTTATTTACCCATCAAATAAGGGTATATTATTTTTTTTCTTGTTTGGAGTAAAATCCATATTATTATTATTTTTAAATTGGGTGGAGGGGAAGCCCTCTAATATTCATTATAATATACCCTTGGTGAGGGTTAAAAAAAGGTGAAAAAGGGAAAATAATTTTATCTTATTTAATAACAATGAATTTTTTTTTCACATTCTGGAATTTATTTAAACAACTTTCATAAGCTTAAATTTAGTTGGACAATGCATAGATGTGATGTCAAATTACAATAATAAAATTGTATTAAAATATTCCATTTTTTATTCTTAAACATAAATAAAATGAGAAACCATTGAAATCAAATTGACAACATGCAACTTGCTTATTAAAACATTAAAAAAAATCTAAAAATCAAATTATGCAACATCAATGAGCTCAACATAGTGATCTAATTGGTTTTCAAACTCTTCTTCAATATGATCTAAGAAATTTGTTTCAACCTCCCCAAAGTCATCGAGAGACACACTTTTTCTCTGTATTGGATAATGATCACACATCACAACAACAACAATTTTAAGGTTTAGGTGAAACTTACACTAACAAGATTTACTAGAATTTTGAAAACATACATGGTTTCAAGTATATCCAAGGTTATGAACTAGATATTTTTTCCACTTTTATATATTTTTGGGTATGCATTTCATAAGGTTTATTGATTTTTAAAAATTATGGTAGGATAAATAATATACCTTGACCCATACCTTATCAAATGCGGGTATATATGGGTAAATGATATACCGATACAACGTTAATTTGGACATAGCAACATTCCTTTAAGGATGTGCAATAACATACTTGGCAATACCAATTTAACAACATGGACTTGGCAATTGGGCACTATTGACTTTGCAAGTTGGCAAAGTGCCCTATAAAAATTCATAGCTTTTCAAGTTGTTCAATTTGACTAACATGTCCATTTTGATTAAAATTTTGGCAAATTTGACTAAAGGCCCCTAGTAATTGAAGTGACATGTTTTTTGGGACTAATTTAATTGACTAAAATGATCTTTCTAGCTACTTGGTCAATGTGACATTTAATCAAAATGGACATCTCTAGTAAAAAAAAACATGGGTGCAATAAAATGAAACATGTAATCAAAATAAGACGTAGTCAAATGAGATATGCAATCACAAAATTTGGAAAAAAAAAAAGAAAAAAATAAGTAAGTAGTATGTAAAGTAGGTGTGACAAAAAAAAAAGGGTCCGTGAATCCTACAGCTGATACACTGCCAAACCACAGACCCTACCAACTTTGCTTTACTGATCAATCTCTCAATGACAGACACTGATTCCTCCCTTGGACTCAAACCAACTTGTTGCTCTACTGCTGATCTGCTTGTATTCTGAAGATCGACAGACCTATCAGCACATTACTCAACACAATACCCCTCACAATGTCTTCTCACACAAATGCATCCCCGTGCTTTGCATTTCGTTTACAAGTTATATACAGACTCCGACAGCACAAGCATGTCTTTTAAGCGCAACTACTCGCAAAAACCCCAGAGTCTGATCGTCCCCCAAACTCTGGTTCCTATTCAATATCCTCTATTCTGCTGTAACAAGAGTTCGGCCACCTGTCAGACGCAGCGGAAGATCAAAAGACATAGCCAAAGCTCCGAGCTACAGAGTTCTTCTCTCCAAAATCATTTTTTTCGACCATCAGCCCTCTCGTCTATTGACTACCTATCCTTGCTATCTCCCGTATATCCTAAGCTTCCTTAGCTATCTGCCTTTTCAAAATTGCAACTCTCTTCTCTCCTCCTTAAAAAATGTCTCCTCTTGCCGAAACGGTCCTCTGATTTTTTTCCTCGGACCTCCGTTGCTTCCTCCATAAGCTTCCCCAAAATCTTCCTTGTCATCTTGATCCGATCCTCCTTTCGCCGACTTGCCATCTGCCTTCATCAATACAAGCCGCCATACCCATTCCAATGCACAGCTCAAAGAAAAAGCCATGCAATTCCATGCAGCCCATTATGGAACGCCGCCACACTGAGTTGCTTGACACAAAACCCAGGATTCGATCAGATTTTATACTCCCTCTTTTCACACCACATAGGTACATAGGTAAATAAATACATTATTATTATTTTATACTTTAATTATTTGGGTAGGTTTATTATACTTGATTAAGGTAGGGTAATTACTAGGTAGGTAAGGGGTTAGGTCAATAATTAATTAATTAATATTTTTTCAATTATTGTTCACGCAAATAAAGTAGGTAGTTAGGTATAGTTTGGAAGGATAACTAGTTTTTTAGGTAGGATAAGTCATCATTAACCTTGTCAAACTAAAGTAGGGCGTGTAAATAAGTAAATACATAATATCTTATGCATTAATTATTTTAGTAGGTTTAAAACTAAACTTAAGTAGGGTAGGGTAACTAATATTTAGATAATGTTGCTAGGTTTTTTTTTTTTTCATTAATTATTAAAAAAATATGATAGGTAGCTATGTATAAATAGGGAAGGAGAATTATATAGCTAGGGAGGATAAGTAAAACTAGGTCAATCCTAATAAAGTTGGGTAATTAGTTAAATAAGTTAGGTTAAATTAGGGTAGGATAGGTAAATACATAAATAAAAATTTTATTCATATTTGGAAAGATCTAATTAGGCCTAGAAGGATAATGTAATTACTAGATAAATAACGTGGATAGGTAAATTAATATATTGTTATTATTTTTCATTAATTATTAGAGCAAATAAAATAGGTAGATAAGTATAAGAAGGAAGGGTATATAACTAGTTAATTAAGGTGATCCATGTAAGGTACATGGTCATTAACTATTAGGGTGGGTTTATGTAAGCTATAATGGTGGGTAAATAAAAATTATTATTAATATAATTTTAGGATATCAATTTTCAGAAAACATTGATTGTAAAACCTAAAAAATAAAATTTTCAGAGGGTAAGACAATTTAGATTGTAAGTATTTATATAACTAGATAGGTAAGTAAATAGGAACCTATTAATAAGTAGGTTCATTCAAGGTTGGGGTTCCAAAAAGGGACATTTCATTAAAACAAGATAAAAAATAACAAGTTTAGATTTTTCTAGTGTTTTAATATATTAAAAATATGGTTTATTGTTGTGATCCTAAAATTGAAAGATAAAAAGAATAAGCTTTTTAAAAACTTTAAAAATCATTGGATGTTGTATAAAAGTCCTTTTGAGTTCTTTACTATCCTAATTAATTTCTGTTTTTAAAATGCTAAAAATAATGCATAAAATATTTCAATTGATTTCAAAGAAAATTTATAAGAAAAAAAATGTATCCCTTTTTGCAACTACATGTTCATTAGATCAATTTGATGAAAAAATAAATCATACAAAAATTTCAAAGTCTTCATATTTTAAAGTAACGGGTTGCAAGGGAAATGATTTTTTTATTTAGTCATTTGCATAGTCATTTACATTCATTAGGTTTTAAATTTTTACCTCTAGATGGAGGTCACATGTGCAAAATAATCATGCGAAAAACCATGTTTAGTTGATTTTAGAAGCCATTTGGCAGTTTTTACATTTTTTCTTACAAACTGAAATATTCATGCACAATTATGTATATATGTGAAAAATCACCACCATCACATGAATTATCTTATTTTCAACTATTGAATTTTTCTCATTTACATTGGTTTCATGAAAATGTAATTTGTAAAAAGTCGCCCTAAAAAAGTCCTAGGGTTTTGTTTTCTTTTTTCTAGTACCCCAACCTTGAATAGACCCAAGTATGCAAATACATAATGGGTAGGTGTGTTGTAAGTAGGTAAATAAGAAGGTATACCTATATAGTTTCAAATCAACTCCATGTACATTTTTTGAGTTTTGGATTGGTAGGAAGGTAGGTTCTACATGGGTATGATGTAAGTCAAAGAAAGGTAGGTAGTTTGTAAGAAACTAAATAAGTTGCATGTAGGTAATGAGTATAAAATATATATTTAAATATATAAATTTAAATGAAATTAAGATGAAACATAAAATTCAAATTAAATAAAATTCAAATTCAAATGAAGTATAAATTCAAATGAAATCATGCTAAAATGTTTTTCCTTGATGATTTTTTTAAAAATGTTTAATTACTAATAGGTAAGTATGTAGGTAAGAAAAATTGAAAAAAAATAAAAATAAATATATATATATATATATATATCAAAAGTTAAACTTAATAAATGATTTGGAAGAAACATGTCATATTTATTCTTTGACACATTATGTCACAAAAACATGTGGTGTTGGTGTCAAAAACATTGGCATTCGGCCATGGAAATCAAGGTTCAATTCTAATTTTGAACATCTACCACACATTATAACACATAGGTGCATGGTAGGGCAAGGTAAGGTAGGGTGCGTATATATATAATTTTATGAATTAAATTATCATTATTTTAATAGATAGGTAAATGAATGAATGAATTGAAAGTAATCAATAAATTAATAAATTAATTATTTGCACAAGTAATATTCTTATTATTTTGGTCATTCATTTTATAATAAAATTGTTTCAAATTTTCTTGGGTTGCCCAAATATTATTGTCTCATTTGACTAATCAAAGATCCACCAATTTTACTAGTAAAAAAAACCCATTAGGAAAATGGATATGTTCAACATGATAGACCAAAATGATTTTTTGGTTAGGTTGAATTTTGTCACTTTTGTGTCATTTTTTACTAGTTTTCCTCATCAAACAAACTATGAATTCTTATAGTGATGGAATTGAGGAGAAACTAAAGCGAACTTGGTAAAATGGTTTAGTAATTGGTTTTATGGATGTTCATGGATAAAATTTGATGAATTTTCATGATGAAATGAAGATCATCCATAAAATATTATTCCATGCATGAAAGTTATCCAAATATCATCCATGATTTGTAATATGAAAATATGGGATTAGGTAGGACTATAAACCAATCTAGTGAAAATTTGTGACTAGGAAAAATCATGTTGCCTATTATGTCATGTTCCTTTGTCACATGACTACTTTTTATCCCTAACCCCAAAATTGTAATGATATATATATAAGCATCAAACAACAATGGAATCTTTAAATCAACATAACTAACACAAAAAATAACATAATATGTAGATGAAATTTTAAGACCAAAGTTTATATAAGCTTTCATGAATGAATTTAAAATTCAAAAATATTTCATGAATGATCTTTATGGAAAATTGAAATTTCATGATGTTTTATCCATGAAAGTGTAGAAATTTTATCCATTAGAATTTGAACTTTATTCATATCCTTCGCCTCATAACAAACATGACAAAAATGGTCCATTTGCCCAATTGTCTCCACCTCACAAAAACGTGCAAATTGAATCAAGTGGATGGACATTATTATAAATTTCAACTTATTATAAAGGTCTTGGAAAAAGTTAATTTGTTTTTTTCAATTCCTTTGTACAATATTTTGAAGACCTTGGACTATGTGGGGGTTTTGGCCAATAAAAGACATTTTGCTTAATGTTAGATAATCCAATGTCTAAGGTTCAATGTGAAGTCATGTTATGAAGGATGTCATGATGCATGGGGTTGAAAACTTAACATCTACAATGATGAATCATTTGATGCACTTTTAAACAAAGGCCAATGATGACATTCAAAATCACTCCTTTGGTTACAAGGATGGTCCTTTGCAACTTGAATTATTTCATTTGCATAGGGTAAAAAGTCACCTAACTCATGCCAAGGTTTTTGGAATTCGAAGGAGGCGGAGGTATGGAAGGAATTGTGACACTTTGAATCAATGGAATTACAATTGCTAAAGGGTGGATGATTGCATGTGGCCTTAGGGAACTTGTGAAAGTCATGTCAAAGTAACAATATATGAAACTACCAAATCATAAATTATGTCCATTTGGATATATAACCATTGACTCAAACAATTTTTGATGGATATTATCTTTGGTCATTGTTTGCATCCTATGATTAACATCACATGTTGGAAGATGATGAGGAAAAGAAATTGGTGTAAGGAAAAGAATTAATACACGATTGTTAAAAAAATGCATAAAGACTCAAATGTGGATTGTTTTGTTTCAAAGATTGAAAAACCATTGTATGATGAGCCAAATGTAAAATGAACACATGCATATGTTGCTTTATCAACTAAAACTAACACTTTCATTTTGATAAAACATCTATCATCAAACAATAATTTTGGGACTTGTTATTTGGAAATATAATATCCTATATCCACAATGTTCCAAACATATTGCATGAAATAATAATAATAATAATAATAAATGAAAGTTCATCAGAATACAAGGAAAGGATATTCATGTAAGTTTTAGTACATTATTGTTAGGTTGGCACAATTTATTTACATGGCATAGAAACAAGAAAAATAGCATGGTTGTAAACATAAGCCACAAGGCAACTTTGGATGAAGAAACAACATTGTGCAACTAGGCAAGTGGGATCCAATGTTCAATCACTCATTGAATAATTCGTTGATATAATGTTACATGATATGAGAGGAATTGGGGATCGTTGACAAAACATTCCCCTTCTAATTTTGAACACATGAGAAAGTATTCAAGAAGGGAACAATGAAGTATGCCAAATTCACACATATGTATACTTTTCATATTAATTAATAATTATGTAAATATAAGATGATGCATCAAATTAGTTCTAACACTTTTCATTATCATATATGTGTGATTGTAGATTAACAAGGAACTAAAATATTGATCAAATCTCTTAATATGTTGTGAGCTGATTGAAAATGAAATGGCATCTCAATGTGGATGTCTAAAAAAATGGTTCAACCTTTTTCAAACACATGGTTTCAAGAGTCTTTGAAAAAACTGAATTCCAAAGTTGGAGAAAACAATGTTAATGATAAGGAACACAAATTGAAACTCAAAAGGCATAAGAAACACCAATAGTCATCTAAATAATTTTTTCCTAATTGAAAAGAAAAATCCATTAAATGAAAGGAGGAGTTCTTGTGCATCATTCATAATAAAATGGATCATTGCAAGATTCATTACCAGTTTCCGAGAGAAAAACAAAATGGTTGTTGGGCTTTGTCAATTTCTGATGACATTCATTGACATAATTGCTCACAGGCATGGGGATAAGGAACTTGCTCAATATTCCAATAAATTTTGAACAAATGACCCTATTTCATTATTGAGTTTTTATTACATTTGTTAAGAGTTTTGGAGATGGAACCAATTTGTGAGTCAAGAAATTTTAATACTTTTGATTTGATAGTCAACATTCATTTTTATTTTACATTCAAAACATGTTTTTAATTGGATCATTATTAAACTCATACCTTGCTTTAGCATTTGCTCCTTCCACCCTTTGTACATATAACTCTCACATGATATGTACATAATTACAAAAAATCGCACAAATTATGATCAATGAAACAAGAAGAAAAGAAAAAAATTGAAATGATTCCATCATGGTTGTTTCCATGTGCAATTTTCCATTCTTATGTTTTGTGTTGGCATCTATTCCTTTGTTAACAATCTTTTGAATAATGTCAAAATATTCACATGAAGCCTAATTAAACAACACATATTCATATGTCACTAATATAACATGTTGAAATAACCTTGATACAAATGAGTTTGGACCAATGGGTAATAATGATATGATGTGATGTGTAACAAAAAAAAATCCTCCTTTGCACCAAAACTAAAAGCATTGGAAAAACAAGAAAATGTCAAATGTTCTCGTGGAGCAAGAACAAATTCCAATTGTTCTTAAAACCAAGATATTAATTCATGCCAATATTAAACAATTATTTTTCATTTCTCTTAAATTTGAATCAATTTTTGAGCAAACAACTTGGCTAGCATGTAATTAATTGTTGGTTGTCCCTTCGCATTCCACCCTAGATCATGTAAATGGTTGGAATTTTGAAAATCCAACTTGGTAGGATGTGAGTCTTTTCTGGTTTTTTTTGTTTGAGATGAGTTTTGAAGCCCTTTTTATGTGGGGTCTTGGGTGCATTGAGGCTGAATTTCTGTTGAACAATTTCCAATGCATTTGGGAATTTTTTTTCCACACAAAAAGGATGGGTGAGGGGAGGGGGATTCGAAAAAAAATTAAATTTAAATTATATGCAGTTTGTGACTAAAAAGTAGTTGCAAACAACATTAACAATGAAAACTACATGGGTTGCATAAGGCCCGCTTTACACTAGGAGACAGGGCCAAAAAAACTTGGGGCCACTTTGAGCATTTTTGGGTTGCGAGTTGGCCCCAAGTTAGTAATAAATGCTAGAACATTAACCCCAGGGGTTGCAAATTGGGCTCCCAAATTTAATGGTATCCTTTTTTCAGCCTTGGGGCCAATACAAGGCCATAAAGTTCAGCATTTAATAGTACTTGGGGCAGATCCACAAGTTTTTTTCCTATTTCAACCTTGACACCTAGTATAAAGCCCTTGGGACTGATTTCAACTTTTGCACCAATAGGAATTCTGGATTTGGTTTCAACATTGACCCTGACTCCTAGTGTAAAGAGGGCCTAAGTGTGGTCACATGTAACATATAGTCACAAATGCTAACCTCATTGTGATCTCAACACAATTAACAAATGAAATATATAATAAATGGATACACTTTTATTTGAGGAACGATTTTATACCTCTTGGGATTATTTCTCATTATTTTTGACTAAATTATAATCTAGTTATCAGAGGCATGAATAACGATGTATTGCAAACTTGAATTGAATATTGAAAATTTAGTTGTGAATATGGTGTTGAAAAAAGAGTTAAAACAATATATATATTTTTTCATGCCTCACTTTAGAATGGGCCAAACAAATTCTAGTTTGGAATTGTTTCAAGGGACAACTTATGAAACCCAAAATTGTCCTACTTAAAATTAATGACCAAGATTTTCTTACAACTTATAAATCAGTAATAAAAACAATGAATAGAAATGGGCCGATCATAATATTTGGATTTCTAAGAAATTGAATTATACTTATTTATAAAATATTTGAATTGACATTGTATAAACTTGGATTAATCCCAAGTTCATTGAGTTCCAATGAAAACTCGAACACAAAACTGCATGGAGGAATTGCAACAAATGTTTTCCCCAAAAAGATTGGGAAAATTTTGGGAAAATGTGTTCTTTGTAATGGAAGTCGCCACCCTATGAGGGGATAAAAAGTATTTAACATTTAAAGAATGGGATCCAAAAAGCCTCCAAATTAGAGGAGGAATCTTATGATTTTCTACTTCCCCGCGGGACTACTACTACCCCAATTTGGCTAAACCCTCTGGTGCATGATTGCCAACATTCCAACTTCACAAATGTTTTAAAAGAAAAAACAGAAGTAATTTTCACTAATTTTCACTAATTTTCCTAATTTTGTGGAACAGTTTGGCAATTTTTTGACATCACAAAATTGAGAAGAAAAACGCATTTGAGAACCTTACAGCGCCGTAGGGAGGAAGACTACCCATACAGTAAACATCAGTGTTTTTTAAAAACAAAAATTCCCCTTTTTAACAAAAAAAATTGGGAAATTTGTGTTTTTCTGAACCAATTTCGACTAATTTTATCGCGAAATTTTCCAGTTTAGAAATTTCAAAAAATAAAAACAGGCCTACGCAGGACGCGGCAACAGACGGAAGGAAGGACAAATGTGGGGTCCGATGAGCTGACTGCGTTTTCCACCTCCCCAAGATGTGACTTTTAGATGCAGCGTTCTCCCTAGCGTAGCAAGCAATTGTTTTTTGTCTCGGCACCCTAATGCCTGCAGCTTGTAGACTTTTTGGTTTCTCTTTTCGCTTCCGACATTTTTCTTCGCTCCCGCCACTGTCTGTCGATTCTTTTCTCGCGCTGGATTGCCCTAGACGATGTGGAGCTTGTTTCGGAGATGTGACGATTGCTGTTGCATATTGTAAACGTCCGTGTACACTTCACATAGGTTGGGGGTTTGTTGAAGTTTGAAGAGGTCCCGTGTGTCTTGCTGTTTTGGACCAGTGTTTCCCCTGGGAGGTTATAATAGAACCAGTGGTCGAGCTTGATGCAGCTTCACTGAACTGTACTTT
The DNA here is from genome assembly GCA_963920785.1 of Sphagnum contortum. Taxonomy (NCBI): domain Eukaryota; kingdom Viridiplantae; phylum Streptophyta; class Sphagnopsida; order Sphagnales; family Sphagnaceae; genus Sphagnum; species Sphagnum contortum. The sequence goes on along the minus strand of OY987287.1, from coordinate 501,435 downwards.
CTAATGTGGTGGTGTGGAGAGTCCAGAAGATCAGTCGTTTGTATCTCGGTGTTGTGTCGTTTCTGGAAGGGGAACATCTACGGAAAAATCACATGGTAGGTATCTTGCTAAGTTCGATAGTTTTCAGTACAGCATCGATAGCTCCCAACTCTCGGGGTTTGGAAGGTTTGCTATTAGTTTTCGATTCTGACTACTCTGGAGTTTGCACTCTGGCAGCCGATGACCATCTCTCTGGTATGCCACCAGCTTGCAAGCAACTTTATTTTCTAGGGCATCTACAAAACCACAATTGGTGATATTGTGCTAGATGGACTCCTACCGTCGTGTTTCGTTGTTTGTTGTGCATTGATTATTTGCGGCACACTTGGAATCTGGTGGATCACTTCAGAAAATTGCTCTCCAATGTCACTTGAAGTTTTAGTTTTGAGAGTTCCTGAAATCGCATTCCAGAACGAGGGAGTCCTACCTGTTGTTGCTCAAGGACCTTGAACTATTTGAAGGCTTGTCTTCTACAGATTGCCGTTGCAGGAGCAGGATTGAACCTCCCTCTAGGCGCCCTATTTTTGAGGTACTAAGCATACGAGTTTCTTTTTGAAGAGATTAGGGTATTGTTGGAATTCAATAGCAAGTTTTCAGCGTGTCATCTGCTAGTGGCTATTCCTTCTTATGGTGCTTCCAGACTCAGGAATTCCAGATATTGTCGCTGATGATGCAACATTTTGGGGTGCTGGACTCTGTTTCTTTAGGTGTTTTTGGCTGAACATCTCTTGCTTAGGGTCTAATGATTTGTGAACTTTTGATCACATATGAGTAATTCTTTGTTTAAGTGTCAACAAATGTCTACTAATCATGTCAGCAGATCCAATCACTCAAAGGCTAAAAACCAGCTGAATAAAATATTATGTATTGTTTTCTCATGGGCCTTAGGTTTTTTCCAAATAATGTGCCTGCAGAGTCTACCTTTTAGAGTTGTACTGTCTATGTATCTGTGGCTAGGTGAGAGAGTCTACAAATTGACTCTCTATTGCTTGATTGGGAGTTCAGGGAAGAGTTCAACAATGCGCAACAGGGTATGCTATTTGTAATAGCATAAGTTTGTCAGGGATTTTCTCCCCTTCTTGTGCGAATGAAAGCAAAATGGATGCATGAGAGCAAAACCACCATCTGTACGGCAGCTTCCAACATGCTGTTTTCCACCTATCCATTCAATGAAGAATGAAAAGCCATTAGTTCTTGAGAGCCACACCCCTCCTCTTATATGCTATGAGAGCCACTTATACAAGCAGTGAGGATTTTGGATTGCTCTCAGCTCTTAAAAACAGAGCTGAATGGCAGTTTACCAATGAATGACACTACTAAGACACATGGTTACTATGAGTGTTACCATATCAAGGATTTATGAATAACTCTGATAAGCGATCTTGATCATCATGGCTGCTAGTTCTGTGAGTTCCTTTCACCTTGCAGATTGGTCCAGTCTGTGATACGAATTTACTTCAAAGCATTTTGATTTGAATTGCCCATTCTATTACATTCATAAATGAATCTGTGGCCTGTCCTTAGCAAATTTTTGATACTCACTGGTGCTGTGATTTGGACTTTGGTTACTGTGCAATATTTTGAATGTGGAATTTTGTTGGCAGAGTCATTGGCCAGTGCATCAGCTATGGCCGCCTTCTGATGGCAAGCGAAGAACTGAATTGGATGTGGTGTTGTTCCATGGGCTCCAATTAACTGCAAATGACACTAGTGATGCCTGGAATAGCACATGGACACAACGAGGGCATGATGATGTATGTTGGCCTCAAGAATGGCTGCCAGTTGATTTAGGGGGAGCTGTGCGCATTTTCTCTGTATCATACAATGCACATGTAGTAAACTCCCCTCATGATCATGTATCAGAGATTGCAGATAACCTATTCAAAACTCTCATCAATCAGAGGTACAAGTTACTTCTCTTTGGGTATAAAAATACCATGTTTGGGGCAATGCAGTGGTTTCACTTACAAATATATGAAGCAACCAAATTATTCAGATATAAGATTCGCAACCTGACCATAGGGTCATCTCTCTTGTATAAAAAATCTGTAGGCTTCTCAGTGTTGTATATCAGCCAACTTTAGGTGATATTTCAGTGCTTCCTGAAAAATGAACACAGCACAGTATTGTATTGTGCAGGGTGAATGGAATCAACCTTATTTGTTAAAATGCTCTATGTTTTGAAGGATTGGTGTTAGAATGCTTGGTTTGGAAATTGGAAGAGGGACTTTCTAAGTTCTAAAATTGCCATGAGGAGAGCTGTAATGCTGGAGTGTGGAACGGTTATTTTGAATATTAGTGTGCACTCCAACATGTATTTCAGTCATATAAATATAGACTTAGCTAATAGGAAATGTAGAAGTTAATTAAATATTTCCTGAAAAATCAGCATAGCAATTGAATATGTTTTATGCAGGTATGAATGGCATCATCCTATTGTGTTAATAGGGCACAGTTTTGGAGGGTTGGTGTTGAAGAGCTTGGTTGTAAAATTGAAGAGGAGATTAGCCATTGAAAATGCTACTGATCCAGGCTCCAAAGCGACATACCAGTGTGCGAAAGTGTTTTTTGATAATGTGAGAGGAGTGGCCTTCTATGCTGTTCCATATGCTGGATCAAGCAAATTTGCTGAATATGTGAAGAAGTCGTTGAGATGCAATAACAGATGGCATCATGAAATAATGGATAACATTCAACCCTGGCAACGAAATATGGAACAATTATCAATGGATTTTGATGGCATTGTCAAGGAAAACGAAATAAGTATATATGCTTTTTGTGAGGGCAAGCCAATCGATCTGGTATGTATGTGTTGGATGAAATACATTTTTGCAAGCAACCACTTGTGATACTTTGGTATTGTTTGGTGCTGAAGTGTGCAATTTGGGTTATATGTTTGGACTAGGGAATTTTGGTGGATTTTAGTTCAACACAACTGTTAGCAGGAAATAATTTTTACATGGTTGAGGATGCCAATCACATGGAGGTCTGCAAGCCTCCAAGTAAAGATCATCCTAGCTACAACTTGCTTCTACAATTTATCAATATTTGTGGGAAGGTAAGTTACAACAACCTAGTTATTTCCATATTTCATTAACATTGAAAAATTACCTACTTTGTAAAATACAGTTAATTTTTTCTGTTAGGAGGTAAGAGAGCTTGTTGGAGATTTTGGTGAATTATGAAAGTGTATAGTAATTGCCCCAATCACTGGTCCTACTAAGATACGTGATATTCTGTGTGTAATGATAGGGGATCTTGGACGTCATGGCTAGTAGTCATGTGAGTATTTTCACCTTGGTCGAGTCTCTGATGTTAATTTATTAATGAGCATTTTGATTTAAATTGCCGATTGTATTGTCTATGTAATGCAAATCATCACCTATTCCTGATCAAACTTGTAACTCACTGGTACTGTAACTTGGACATTGGTTAATGTCCTATTTTTGGAATGTTGGATTTTGGTTGTAGAGCGATTGGCCCTTGCATCAGCTATGGCCACCTCCTGAAGATAATCGGAATACTAAATACGATGTGGTGTTCTTTCATGGGCTCCAATTTACTGCCGAGCACACTGTTGATGCCTGGCGTAGTACATGGACACAACGAGGAAATAAAAATGTATGTTGGCCTGAAGAATGGTTGCCATTTGATCTTGGGGGAGCTTTGCGCATTTTTTCTGTATCATACAACGCACATGTAGTAACCTCCCCTCATGATCACGTATCAGAGATTGTACATAACCTATTCGAAACTCTCATGGATCGTAGGTATGTCACTTGTCTTTGATTATCAACATAGCCTTTTTGGGCCAATGAAGTAGATTCAGTTACAAATGTTCAAAGTAATCAATTTTTTCAAAAATAAGATTCTATAGCCCCACTGGAGGGTTATTTCTAATTTGTATCGAATATCTGTAAACTTGTCAGTGTTTTTAGATCAGTCAACTTTAGATGATATTTCGATGCACGAAAATGAACATGTATATATGGTATGTAGTATGTATGATGATTGTAAAATGTGCTGTGTTTTTTAGGAATAGGACTTTTTCAATTCTAAAATTGCCATGACGAGAGCTAGTGCATTGTGGAATTGGTTTTTTTGAATGTGAAGAGATTCATACACAATATTAATATGAAATGTAGTGGACAATTGAATACTTTTTGAAATCATCTTAGTGAATGAATATGTTTGCAGGTACGAATGGCATTATCCTATTGTGTTAATAGGCCATAGTTTTGGAGGGATGGTTTTGAAAAGCTTGGTTGTGAAATTGGCATCAGCCATCCAGAATCCTACCAATTTGTTGTCTGAAGTTATAGTGCAACGTGCAAAAGTGTTTTTGAGGAATGTGAGAGGTGTAGCATTCTATGCTGTTCCACATTCTAGATCGAATATTGCTGAATATGTGAAGTTGTTGAGATGCAACATCAGACATCCTGGAATAATGGATAACATTCAACCTTGGCAACGAGATATGGAAGATTTATCAGTGGAGTTTGATGGCATTGTCACTGAAAACGAAATTAGTGTATATGCTTTTTGTGAGGGCAAGGCAATGGATCAAGTGGTACGTATGTGCTGGATGAAATGGATTTTTTGTAACCAAACACCCCTGATAATTTGATGTTTTTTGGCACTGACATTTGCAATTTGGGTTCTATGATTGGGGTAGGGAATTTTGGTGGATTTTAGCTCGGCACAACGATCAGCACGATATAATTATTATAAGGTTGAGGATGCCGATCACATGGAGGTGTGCAAGCCCACAAGTAAAGAACATGCCAGCTATGAGCTTCGACAATTTATCATTACTTGTCAAACTGTGAGTTTCAATAACCTAGTTTGTTCGATATTTCATCTACATTGAAGCATTACTACTAGATAAAATACAATAATTTTTTCTGTGAGGAGGTAAGAAAGAATGCTTGACATTTTCATGAATTATGATTGTGTAAAGTGAATGCCCCATGCAAATTTCTAAGTATAGAGTATTCACATTAAGTCAGCAATGATGTATTAATTCGTGAAAATGTCAAAAATATGTTGAAGGACTATCAGGGAGCTTCGAAGGACCTTGACAAGGCTAATGTTCTTCAATCAAACGATGTACTCATTTTGCGAAGTTGTGGAGAGGTCAAAAGGATGTTGAAGGATTATCAAGGAGCTTTGAACGACCTTGACAAGGCTGATGTTCTTGAACCAGACAATGCATTCACTTTGCGAAGTCGTGGAAATGTCAAATATAAGTTGAAGGACTATCAAGGAGCTTTGAACGACCTTGACAAGGCTAATGTTCTTGACCCAATCGATGCATTCACTTTGGGAAGCCATGGAGAGGTCAAAAAAATGTTGAAGGACTATCAAGGAGCTTTGAACGACGTTGACAAGGCTGATGTTCTTGAACCAAACGATGCATTCACTTTGCGAAGCCGTGGAAATGTCAAAAAAATGTTGAAGGACTATCAAGGAGCTTTGAACGACCTTGACAAGGCTAATGTTCTTGAACCAAACGATGCATTCACTTTGGGAAGCCGTGGAGATGTCAAAAAAATGTTGAAGGACTATCAAGGAGCTTTGAACGACCTTGACAAGGCTGATGTTCTTGAACCAAACGATGCATTCACTTTGCGAATTCGTGGAAATGTCAAATATAAGTTGAAGGACTATCAAGGAGCTTTGAACGACCTTGACAAGGCTGATGTTCTTGAACCAAACAATGCATTCATTTTGCGAAGCCGTGGAGATGTCAAAAGGATGTTGAAGGATTATCAAGGAGCTTTGAACGACCTTGACAAGGCTGATGTTCTTGAACCAGACGATGCATTCACTTTGCGAAGCCGTGGAGATGTCAAAAAAATGTTGATGGACTATCAAGGAGCTTTGAACGACCTTGACAAGGCTAATGTTCTTGACCCAAACGATGCATTCACTTTGCGAAGCCGTGGAGATGTCAAAAAAATGTTGAAGGACTATCAAGGAGCTTTGAACGACCTTCACAAGGCTGATGTTCTTGAACCAAACGATGCATTCACTTTGCGAAGCCGTGGAAATGTCAAATATAAGTTAAAGGACTATGAAGGAGCTTTGAACGACCTTGACAAGGCTGATGTTCTTGAACCAAACGATGCATTCATTTTGCGAAGCCGTGGAAATGTCAAAAAAATGTTGATGGACTATCAAGGAGCTTTGAACGACCTTGACAAGGCTAACGATCTTGACCCAAACAATGCATTCATTTTGCGAAGCCGTGGAGATGTCAAAAGGATGTTGAAGGATTATCAAGGAGCTTTGAACGACCTTCACAAGGCTGATGTTCTTGAACCAGACGATGCATTCACTTTGCGAAGCCGTGGAGATGTCAAAAAAATGTTGATGGACTATCAAGGAGCTTTGAACGACCTTGACAAGGCTAATGTTCTTGACCCAAACGATGCATTCACTTTGCGAAGCCGTGGAGATGTCAAAAAAATGTTGAAGGACTATCAAGGAGCTTTGAACGACCTTCACAAGGCTGATGTTCTTGAACCAAACGATGCATTCACTTTGCGAAGCCGTGGAAATGTCAAATATAAGTTAAAGGACTATGAAGGAGCTTTGAACGACCTTGACAATGCTGATGTTCTTGAACCAAACGATGCATTCACTTTGGGAAGCCGTGGAGATGTCAAAAAAATGTTCAAGGACTATCAAGGAGCTTTGAACGACCTTGACAAGGCTGATGTTCTTGAACCAAACAATGCATTCACTTTGGGAAGCCGTGGAGATGTCAAAAAAATGTTGATGGACTATCAAGGAGCTTTGAACGACCTTGACAAGGCTGATGTTCTTGAACCAAACGATGCATTCACTTTGCGAAGCCGTGGAGATGTCAAAAAAATGTTGATGGACTATCAAGGAGCTTTGAACGACCTTCACAAGGCTGATGTTCTTGAACCAAACGATGCATTCACTTTGCGAAGCCGTGGAAATGTCAAATATAAGTTGAAGGACTTTCGACGAGCTTTGAACGACCTTAACAAGGCTAATGTTCTTGACCCAAACGATGCATTCACTTTGGGAAGCCGTGGAGATGTCAAAAAAATGTTGAAGGACTATGAAAGAGCTTTGAACGACCTTGACAAGGCTAATGTTCTTGACCCAAACGATGCATTCACTTTGCGAAGCCGTGGAGATGTCAAAAAAATGTTGAAGGACTATCAAGGAGCTTTGAACGACCTTGACAAGGCTGATGTTCTTGAACCAAACGATGCATTCACTTTGCGAAGCCGTGGAAATGTCAAATATAAGTTAAAGGACTATGAAGGAGCTTTGAACGACCTTGACAATGCTGATGTTCTTGAACCAAACGATGCATTCACTTTGGGAAGCCGTGGAGATGTCAAAAAAATGTTGATGGACTATCAAGGAGCTTTGAACGACCTTGACAAGGCTGATGTTCTTGAACCAAACGATGCATTCACTTTGCGAAGCCGTGGAGATGTCAAAAAAATGTTGATGGACTATCAAGGAGCTTTAAACGACCTTGACAAGGCTGATGTTCTTGAACCAAACGATGCATTCACTTGGCGAAGCCGTGGAAATGTCAAATATAAGTTAAAGGACTATGAAGGAGCTTTGAACGACCTTGACAAGGCTGATGTTCTTGAACCAAACGATGCATTCACTTTGCGAATTCGTGGAAATGTCAAATATAAGTTGAAGGACTATCAAGGAGCTTTGAACGACCTTGACGAGGCTGATGTTCTTGAACCAAACGATGCATTCACTTTGCGAATTCGTGGAAATGTCAAATATAAGTTGAAGGACTATCAAGGAGCTTTGAACGACCTTGACAAGGCTGATGTTCTTGAACCAAACGATGCATTCACTTTGCGAAGCCGTGGAGAGGTCAAAAAAATGTTGAAGGACTATCAAGGAGCTTTGAACGACCTTGACAAGGCTGATGTTCTTGAACCAAACAATGCATTCACTTTGCGAAGCCGTGGAGAGGTCAAAAGGATGTTGAAGGATTATCAAGGAGCTTTGAACGACCTTGACAAGGCTGATGTTCTTGAACCAAACGATGCATTCACTTTGCGAAGCCGTGGAGATGTCAAAAAAATGTTCAAGGACTATCAAGGAGCTTTGGAGGACCTTGACAAGGCTGATGTTCTTGATCAAACAATGCGAAAGCTGTAGAGATGTCAAAAGAAAGTTGAAGGACTATCAAGGAGCTTTGGAGGACCTTAACAAGGCTCATGTTCTTGAACCAAATGATGCATTCATTTTAATAGCTCATGCTTACACAAATTGGAGTTTGAATAACTATAAAATCGCATGGGAGACTATGGAAAAGCTTCATGATTTTGAACCAAATAATCATTTGGTATCACAAACTCAAAATTGGTTGAAATGGATGTTAATTAAATACCAACCTATGATAGATGACGCGCTCCCAAGTTCCTTGTTGAATGCACTTGAGGGTCCAAATATGCGGAAATGCGGAAGGAATTGGAACTTGGGGTCGCTCCTGACTTCCAACACTAAAGGGGGTGAGAGGGGCGTGCTAGAAGTCCCAGGATTATATTAGGAAAAGGAACAATTATCTTGTTCCACGGTCCTGCATCCAAAACCAACCACACGGTGGTTAGTTCACATTTGGGAACACTTTTGGTGTTGGGACAAGCCACGGCCAACTCGGATTCACTTAACTCACCACGACATGGACTCGGGGGAAGCCACCACCTTCCCCCATATAGTATTTTTTGTGACTTTCCGCGGGGGCTACATCTTAATGGCACTTTTTCTCGGGACTCCTAAAGTGGAGTCCCGAAACTATTCCGGTTTGGACTCCCGAGACTTTAGACAGTCATAGCTTCTTGCCCCGACCTCCGATCGGGACAAGGTCTGAACCAATGTTGTAGCTCTCATCGAGATCTTTTTAACGCCTATCACACGCCCGCAGCGCACGTCGAGAGCGGGTTGATTCCTAACTTTTTTTTTATTGGCCCTTCTTTTGCCCATAACTTGGGCTACAAATGTTCAAATGGTTCATGCGAGGCCATTTTGGACATCTACACTTCAAGAAACTTTCCAATGGTATAAAGAACACCTCAATGCAAGTGTTTTGACCCATGAAATCGTCTTCTGAGTTTTCGGGAGTCTTAAAGGACTCCAAGTTCCCACCTTTGGGAGTGTGAGTTTCATCCTCACACTTAGCCCAAAGTGGGGTTGCGACAATAGACTCCTTGCAATGCAAATCAAATATTCGAGTTTTTACGTGTGATGAATTGAAGTTATGTAAATCTTTGGGGAAAGGATCATTTGGAGAATGTACAAATGTCATTGGGAAGGCATAAAAATTGCAGTTAAAGTTTTTAAATGGAGTGGCTCTCACAATGAAGGTGTAAAAAAATCGTTCACATCAAAAGTGCGCACTTTGGGATTAACTCAACATATCAATCTAGTTCGACTTTTGGGCTATTGTATTCAAGACTTAAGGCACATGTTGGTGTATGAATACATGTTAAATATCTTGATCAATGGCTCTCTAATGATAAACATTTGAATTGGAACAAACGAACATCCATAATTATAGGAGTTGCTCAAGGATTGGCATATTTACATCACAAATGTAATCTAGCCATTGTTCATCTTGACATTAAACTAGGAAACATCCTTTTGGATAAGGATTACACCCCAAAATTAGCTGGTTTTGGGTTAGCTAGAATTTTAAATGCCACCAATGAAAATGTGGTATGTGCCTTGTCATTTTTTCTCTTTGATTAAATATGTGCATACACATTATATCTACATAATATTAATTCAAGTTTTGAAATTTTTGTGATTGAAAATAAATTAAGGTTTCTTATTGATATTGTACTACCTTTGCTTTGGATTTTATGAATGTCAACATGTATATTCAATGATGCAAAACTTATTGAAATTATTGATTATATGTTGTTTGGCAGATTAAAATTAAGAATATTGCACTAGCTTCCACTTCCACACCAGGATCATTCGGATATATGGCACCGGAGATTCGACCAGAATAAAAACAAAAACATGTGTCGCCAAAATGTGATGTGTATAACTTTGGAGTATTATTGATTGAACTTGTGAATGGATCACGATTGAGTTTGGATAAGGTTGAAATTCGCAATTTTATCCAATGGGCACAAGATATTCATGTGGAAGAAGATGGATTTCAACAAATTTTCAATGTTATAATCGAAAATTCAATTGTGGGGTTTGATAACAGTGAAGCCAAATTAATTTTACAAATTTCCCTTAAATGCATACAGGTAATCTTCATGCCAAATCTTTTATGTTTATCGTTCAATCTAGGTTAAAGTGAATCTCAAGAACCTAAAATCATGGTTTAATAAAATATTTAAAACAATTTGAAATGAATAAAATTGGATTATTCAATAAATAGGTAAAACTTCTTCAAAAGGTTTATACATGTAAATGGTACATTCAAAAAACCATATTTCATTTGGAATTCTCTTAAACCATTTTCATGTTTGATATCTATAGTCAACAAATATCCTATTTTCAATGTTTGTAAAATGACGTTGTTGAATAAAGACATAGGTTGTTTTCAACATTTGTTTTTGACAGTGTGTTAAATCTTAGCATTGAATATTGAAACATGAACATATGGTCCCATTTATTGGAACATCTTGTCACAATTTCATTACAATGTATATCAATTGAATAATAAACATCTAATTTTCATGACATTTGTCTTTTTTAGGAAGACCCAGAGAAAAGACTAGGAATGCAAGAAATTTTGCAAATGTTGGAAAATTTGGATGGAAAGAAAGACATACAAGTTACCAAATCAATCCAAGACTATTTCGACATATTATTAAAAAGATTTTTTTATCCAATTTCAAGATGACATGATTTGTATATTTATTATATGATTAAATTCAACACATATACTAAATGCAATATGTGTCCATTTATTTGTTGTAACCTTTTGTAAATGTGGAAAGGTGTTCAAATTAAGGGGTGTATTCACAATTGGGGTACCAAAAGGAAATGACTTATTTTTAAAGGACTGTAAAGGACAACTTTGGATTTTTGTTTATCTCATGTTATTGTAGTTGGAATGGATTGTTGTATGTTAATAGGTAAAATGATGTCTTGTTAAATTAACAAATATATTTTAAAATAATTTTCACATTATGTAAATGTCATTTTGAATCCTTTAAATTAATTCTATCAAATTTTTAAATTGCATTTTTAAAAAGTAATAAAATAGATTATATAAAATTGGACAATTGATTTCAAAAAAAAATTTGCAATAAAACATGTCCTTTTTTTTATGATAGGACATGTTTATTAGGTCATTAGAAGAAAACCATGATTTTGCAATTATTATATGCAAATAATTTTTAGTTGCATGTAACGCATGTAACTATTGTACCCCACCATTGCTTAAAACAAGTTACACACAACTTACAATTGCATATGACAAATGTGAACAATATACATCATATGAATTTATATTTTACACATATGTATTATTCTACGTGGGGTTGCCCATGGTGACACATGACATTTGAACCTTATTTCAATAATCATTGTTATTAATAAATAAATAATATCTTATATGTGAATATATTTGAGAAACATGTCCATTTTTTGAAGGCTAATTATATGGTAACATGTGGCAATAAAAAACCCAATGATTATTATTTTTAACTAATTAAGTAGGTAGGCCATAGGTAGGTTGGTAAGTCATAGATAAGTCATAAATAGGTAAGATTGTAGGGTTAAGATAACTAGGCAAGTTTAAAATAAATCAATTTTGTATTTGGGTTTAGCTTTTAGCCTTTAGAATCAAACCTTTTTCATTCCCAAATGGCATTTGGTATTTGCTTTGTGAACAAAACAAATGAATATACTTATATAGTGTGCACATTTGGAATCCAAGGCCAAAAAAAATGGGATAAATTTTTTTATTGCAAGTGCAATGAATGTTATTGCAACCTACATGCAAATACTACATGTTACTTATGCCATATTAACCTAGTTTACCTACTAGGTTATTAGCCATAGATATAATATTATAATTAATAATATAATGAAAATGAAAGTGGAAATTATCGAATTTTTTTAACAACTAATGATGATAATAAATAATGACAATATGTAATATTCAGTCCTAACATTAATTTAAATCACTATTAGTAATTAATAATAAATAATTATAGGCTAACTAATGTAATCTCCTACCCATAGTATACTATTGTAAAATTATAATACTATTTATTCAAGAATAATATTAACAACAACAACAATTAATGATAATAATAACAATCATAATTCTGAATATTCACTACTAATGTTCATTTTAATATTTATTATTAATTAATACTAACATAACAAAATTAAAATAGCTTTTATTGAGGAATAAAAATGACATTGTTATTAAAAATAAGAAGAATAATAAATTTGAAATACTAATTATTCAACAATAATAATCTTCATGAATAATTAATAATTACAATATAATCACTTTCGACAAATTAACCATGTTTAAATGAATTTTGACTATATTAGTTAAAGTTAGTTTAGGCATGGTTAGTTTAGCCAAAATAAATTTAGGTTCGGTTAGTGTAGCTTCATAACTAGTTTATCCATAGTTAGTTTAGTCAAGGCATAACTTAGGTTTAACTTTGATTAATGTGAATTTAGTTTAAATTTAACCAATGTTTTGCTTTGGATAACATTAGTTAGCATGATTTAGGTTTAATATTAAAGGTATAAAATTAGTATACATAGCTTAAGTAAATATATTGAATATATTAACTTAAGTATATAATAGTTTAAACCAAGATTTTTGTAACATGTGTTCAATTTGTACATTATTAGTTGTATTTTAATTGCACACACAATTGTACAATCCAAAAATTATATAATATCAATTTTATAATTGTAAAGACAAACAATCTAATTGCAAACAACATTTAGTTACACAATCGTATGATGACAAATTACAAACAACAAGATTTTTATTAATGGATGAACTTTAAAATCAAATCATATCGAAATTTCAAAATCTTAAGATTTTAAGAAAAGGGTTGTGAAAGAGAATACTCATTTAAAAACCCATTTGACAAAAAGATCATGTTCAATGAATTCAAAATGTTTAACTTTAGATGTGCAAAATTTGATTCCACTCCAACATTCATTCAAATTTCAAACAAAAAAATTCCATTAACTATGTCTAAAACTTTACATCGAAATACATATTGTTATGAAACATGTCCTCTCTTGTCTAGATAGATGCCTTTCTATAGATGATAGTGTTCATGTTCTATGTACACATAATACTCAAGATGTCACTCATGCATTCAGTAAAGTTGGAGCAAAAATCATATGCCCAAATAATCTAAAGCCTAAATAGAATTAAATAGAGCACATTAAAGGTCGCCCCTAAACCTCTACTTCGATATACGTCCGGGGATATGACATTCAACTTAACCATCCGATGTCAGAAGTATATTTTACAAGCCCCCGGGTATCACATTCGAACTGCAAATGCTTCCCTCCCTTTGTGAGATCCGAGTCTCGCGCAGCATTTTTTGGGTTGACGGTTTTTTCGATTTCAGCTTGTCGCAGGGTTTTGCATTTATGGGTCTTTGGATTTCATATTCTTGCAACGGTTTCAAGGAATTTCTCTTCGGGGTCGATTTCTCCCTTAAGGAATTGCGATATTCTCTGTCTCTGTCTCTGTAGACGATTGATGTGAAACCTTTTTTTGGTTTTCCAATGGGTGCTCCTGTGTTTCTCGTTTCGATGGTAGTGTCTTCTTTTCTCGTTGGAGGAGGAGTTTTGAAGCGCTTGACGGCTGGGACGACGACGCCGCGGACCGCGTTTTGGTGCTGCTGGTTTGCGAGAACTACGCAGACCTATTACCGAGTCTGGTGATGGCCTCAGAATACGAGGACGATGGTGTAAGTCTGTTCGCTACCTATGTTTCCTATGTTTGTTGTTTTGTGATTTTTGTAGGCAGAAGATTGTATAGCAGCTATATCTTAGGTCAAGGAGACTCCAATTGTACATGAGGGTTTAGGGTTTATGAGCGATAAGCAAATTCGGGATGCGAGATTGTTGAATGGAGATCTATTCAGGTTGTGTCTGCGAAGGAGGATGGAATAGTCTATGGAAGACATATCGCTGGACTGATCAGCTACCTCTATGTGATGAGCTACCCTAAACCCTATAGCCTCTGAGCAGAAGAAGTCGAAAATCCCTTCTCAGTACTGTCTCTCTGAAGCCTGGTAGGGTTGCAAACATGTGTGTAACCTTGTGATATTGGCAACTGTGCCATTGCAACCTTGCAAAGAGTCTGAATTCTAAGGGTTTAGGGTTCCATGAAGCAGGCTTTGGCTGCCTCAGCATTGCTATTGTCAAGATTGCTCAACTTTTTCTCTTCTGTATGCTGTTTTAATCCTGCCACTTGATGGTGTGGAATCGGATGGGCGTTATCCTCGTCTAACAGCATTGCACATCAATTTTACTCCTAAATTCACCCTTGTGGCTAACATGGAATGAGCCTGTAGCATCAGTGTCTGCTTAATCACAATCTGTGGGACCAAATAGGTTTGATCAACCCAGGAGAGTGAGGTCCTTGCAAACACTAATGGAAGAAATTGTGCAGGATTTCGACTGGGAAGCAGCTGTTGCAGAGATTGACAAGGCCTGCGACAAAAGCCAACAAAGCAAAGCAACTAACAAGTATTGTCAAAAGACTTTTGATGCTTTTCTGAAGTTGAGTCAACCAAGACCGCTTGTGCAAGAGAGTATCCATATTGATGGTGGAGAAGGTGGGAAAGGAAAAGAAATTGTTGCTGATTCGGACCCTAGTGCTTTCACAACATGGGTTTATCCAGGTTAGTGCAATGTAAAAGTCAACAGAGGTTTCCTTATTCTCATGGAAACTTCTTCAGTCTAGCAGTCTGTGATTGCATCTCTGTCTAGCAGTCAGAGTTTTCCTCACAGTCTAGCTGCTGTGATTGTATCTCAGAGTTGGCTATACAACAGTTTTCTTGAATATCAGATTAGCCATTCATGTTGATTGTCTCCAAGAGGCCATTGTTACTTATCTGAGAGGGTTGTCTGGGTGGTGTTCCTTTTCTCCCCTGTCTTGAGGCTCTGAGTGCTTAATCCATTTTATACACTTCCTCTGATCTGATTGTTGTCCCCTGCCTCTGCACTGTGATCTTGTCCTTTGTATTTGATGTCTGTGTTTCTCTTTTGAGCAGCCAATATTCCTTGTCGCGAGTACCAATTACCAAGACAGCACTATTTACCAACACCATTGTGGCTCTGCCAACTGGTCTTGGCAAAACCCTCATTGCTGCTGTTGTCATGTACAACTACTTCAGATGGTTTCCAACGGGTATACATCTTGATGACTTTCACTCAAGGCTCAATGCTATGTTTGATTTTTGAAATATGCAATGTAGAGTAGTGGTGGCAAGGGTTTTTACTTCTTCCTTGGAGTTATGCATATTGATTGATCAAGTTTTCTCTCATGGGTCATACTTGCTATGTTTTTTTCACTTGCAGGAAAGATTGTCTTCACAGCACCATCAAGGCCTTTGGTGGTGCAACAGATTGAAGCTTGCCATAATGTCATGGGAATCCCTCAGGTAACTGTCTTCTATCTCTTGTGTCTTTCTCTCATTTGTTGCACTTCCCCTTGCCATCAAGTTGTCAATTATTCATTGGCTATTGAAAGATAACCCAAATGTTTTTCCATCTGGCTGCAGGAATTTACAATCGACATGACAGGCCGGATGAGCCCACCACAAAGGGCAGAGCACTGGCAAAGTCTAAGAATATTTTTTGTCACTCCACAAGTCTTGGAGAAGGACATCCAGTCTGGTATGTTCAGCAACTCACTATTTCTTTTATACATCCACTGCTGGAGGTTGACCAGGAAAGCAACTGTCAAAGAACACAATTGTGTTTGACTGAAAGGAAAATAGCAGGAGTTTGTCCAATGAAGGAGATTGTGTGCTTGGTGGTTGATGAAGCCCATCGAGCAACTGGCAATTACTCATACTGTGTGGTCATTCGTGAGGTGCATTCCTCACAACCTCCACTTTTTTTTTTCCACTCTGTAAATGAGGATGTCAGCTGCTGATAGTTGTTGCAGCCTAGTTCACAAAGTGGAAGATTCTGCTTTTCCCTTTCACACAGAGATGACTTCTCACATGTACAGTTGTGCTCAGGCAGTGTCTCAGCAGCAGTTACTAGTTGAACCCAAAGTATTCCTGAGATGGATGTCAGAATGCAGTGGGAAAGAGGAGACCTGAGTGATTGATTTTATAATGCTCTTACTCTGCAGCTTTTGGCAGCCAATGTACAGCTGCCGATACTGGCATTAACAGCTACTCCCGGCTGTAAGTTCCTTCAACAGTTCTCAGTCAAAATGATCAAATCAACAAGTTGGTACAAACTCAGCTGAAGGTTAGTGTTTCCTTGGTTCTCATTCAGCATAGCAGTGAGAATTTATGACCTACTTTGTGCAGCAAAACAAGCTACCATTCAAGCAGTTCTCGACAATCTCCAAATTTCGTGTTTGGAGTACCGAGATGAGAATGATCTTGATGTGCGCCAGTACACACATCATCGGGAATTGGAGCTCATCCAGGTGACAGAAGTTGCCTTTGCTGACCTGTGATGGAATTGGGCTTTACTTGACTCTCATAACTATTCCCTTTAGTGTCAGGGCTTTGAGATTCATTTGCTCTTGGCTTCATCTTTTGTTCTACAGGCTCTATTCTCTGCCCACCAATAGGCAACACCATCAGTCAGTGATTCCAGCATTTGCAGTCATCACCAAGAATAGGTTGCACACAGTTCTGTATTTAGCAGGAGTCATCTATTTGGCACTGGAAACTGGCTAAAACTTGCTCATTCAGGGTTTTCTTTGACCATCCATCATGACTTCATGAGCTTAAATTGCTCCTTGTTCAGAGGTCCTATGGGACATGTGCTGTCTATTGAGTGTAGTACAGATTCATCAGATTCCCAAGTTGGGGGGCTTATATTCCTAGTGTGGTGTGACAAGGTCCCCATGAATGCTGAATCAAATAAAATCAAGGATACGTTTGTGGAGATTCTTATGCCATTGATTGGCAAGCTCTGTGATCTGGGTGTTTTCTACACCAGAGATCTTGCAAGGGTAATGCGGCTTGCACTCTTTTTCACCTCCCTGCAACCCACATGGATAATGTTATCGTGGCCTTTTCTGTGTGTTCAGTGGTAGACATTTTACTCACACCGATGCCTGGTGGTATTTAGTTGGAAATGCTTAGCCATTGTGGGTTGATGTCAAACTATGCAGATTTCTCCATATGAGTTAATCATGGTAGACTCAATAGCTCGCCACTGCCATGTATTGCTTCTCGGTTCACTCCCTTCCCCTCTCCAATATTAGAAACTCCTGTTGTATCAAAGACACACCATATGTCACTGGCTTCTCCAAAACATATGTCACCTCTTCTGCTTTCAAGCCCATCCCCTGAGCAGCTTGTGACACCTGCAGTTTTGAAAAAAAGTTCACAGTGTTCTGCAAACCTCATAACCTTTGGTGCAACAGGAGTGGAAGACAGTTTGGAAAATTGTAATGCTGTTGAAAATGGTTACTTGCCAGGTTCCTCTGCTGTACCTGAAACTGGTCCATTCAAGTGCAAATCACTTGAGACATTGGACACTGGATCTTCAGGAAGGACCATTGCACGTAGCATGGGAGGATCTCAGATCACCAATCCCCAATTATTGCCTGATCTGCCAGATGGTGAACAAAAGTTGTCGATATTATCTCAACAACAAAGACAGTCAAATGTTTCCCATGTATCTCAGTACCAGCTTCCAGGCCATGGAACATCTGGAGAGATGGGTGAACCTGAAAGCTCAAAACATGGGATTGAACACAGTAATGAAATCAGCAATGATGAGGGAGGAGTAGAAAGCACTGGGGTGCTGGCCTCTATGCCAAGACCACGAAGAAGGTTCAAGCACCTCAAGAAGGCCTGCGAGTTAATGATTCCCACTCCTCCGTGAGAGCCACAAAACAATAAACAGAATCTTTGGTGTTCTGTTGGTCAAGAGCATGCCAGAGTGCGGAAGGCAACAATGAATTTTGGTATGCCTTTCCACTGACTCATTGTATGCAAGAAAAACTTCCACTATGTGGATTCCTCTATGATTCTATTGGCAAATTTTCAAGTAAGCTTCTTTCACATTGTTAGAATTAGGGTTCAGGGTTTAAACTATAGCTCAGAACCAACCTTGTGATTACTGTGTGTGGTACTCATATGGGTACTACTGTGTGCAGGAAAAGACCAGAGGAAGTCAGCAGTTCAAATTTTATTGATGAGGAAGCAGAGTATGTCTTTTTATTATTATGTTATATTTGATGGCAATGGTTTGGGTGTGCAAGATGTCTACCTTATACAAGCTCTGCTCCTTTTGACAGGATTTACATGGAGCACTTAATAAGTTCATACTAACTCAGTGTCGTGCTTTCCTTGTGAAGAGTGTCATCTGATGAAGACATATCAACAGATGAAGATGACAGTGTTGAGGCCAATGGATCACTTGGGGGCTTCATTGATCCCTCACATTCTCAGCACCTCCAGTCTGGTTCAGTTGACATGATGGCCATCTACCGGTGGGTCTATTGCTCCTAAAGAGAGTTGGGGCTCTCTCTATCGGTCACCTAGATGTGGCAACATATTCCTAGGATTAGTACTTGATTGTGCACTCATCTTTCCTTTCCACTATGACTGATAAAATGGCAATCACAGTAGAAGGCTCATTAGGCCAGGTAATTTGGTATCCTTTGTGTTCTAATTGGACTTATTTGGCTGTCTGCTCGTCCTTACAGGCAGTCCCTTTTAACTCAGTCACCAATGGAACAGTGGCAACGCTTTCTTCCTGCACAATCTAATACACCATCTGGGTCAACCCCTGGAACAACTGTTTCCTCTGGGACTGGAGGTTCTGACTCAAGCAGACAATTGGGCTGCATTCTGCCTCAAGGCCTTCCAGTTTTCCTACCCCTTCCTTTGCAGGTGTCGTTGTTAGTAGTGGTCTTGTTTCAAGCAGTCAGCACACATCCCTTTGTGATGAGAACAGAGCCAACATTGCAAATATAGGAGGTGTAGCATCAGTTACTGGTACAGCAAGTGTGCAACAAATGGAGCAAAAGACCAAAAGGAAGAAGCTTGGGTTGAGGAAACGAAAACTGAGTTTTCAACTTCCAGTAGAAGACGATGATGATGATGTTTTTGCAGGTGTTGATCTTGATGCTTTAGAGAAGGAATCAGTTTTCCAGGCTCGAACCAGAGCCGCGCAACTTGACTCAATGCCATCTTTTGACCTAGGAATAGATAGCTAACATCCCCTTAGTGTATGGCTTGCGAGAATGGTTTGTGGATTGCCTGGTCAAATGAGAATCAGTAGACAAGTTTCTGGCATTTGTTCTACCTTACAAGTCTATGCATTGGCTGTTGCTCATTTGGATTTGAAATGACAGAAACGTGTGGAACTAGGAGCATCTCCAGCAGACTAGTTCCATCCTTGAGAAAAACCGCCTCAACAACTAGCTTTCTTGTGAACAGGGAGGAAGACTATCATCGTATTGTGACGCTACACAACATGTGGACTGCTGCAACTTTTGGGTAAAAATATCCTCTTTTTACCATCTTTGAAGATCTCCCCAGCAATGCTTTGGCTTTTTAAAACAATGTTGCTGGTGTCTTGCTGGTGGTGTATGGATACAAGTTTTATGTCATGAATGTTGAATGATCAAAGATAGATACGACTTGCAAAATCCTCCTCATTGCAAAGATGTGCCGACCAGCAGCATTCCTGGGGATTGAATGTCATGGATTGTTGTTGCCAGTTAAGAAGTCTCTGAGTTCTGAAGATTTCAATTTCTGTTCTGGATGGTTCCTATGTGCATGCGTGATGCCCTCTTGATCCATGTATGCTGTGATGAAAATTGGCATCATGATTGATTGTTTGTCACCAGGAGTTTTGGAATCTGTTTTGCAGTTTATCTTTTTGCATGATTAGCTAATGCAGAATTGTCAAGATTTCCAAGAAGATTTGATGGAACTGCTGTGAGTAAAAATAGTTGAACACTTTGTTTTATATCTCCGACCATGTTTATGAGGAAGCAAACATGAGGAAAACATGATCTAAAAAGGTTTCACATCAATTCCACCAAACAGAGCTTCAGACAAAATATGTGAAGGTTTGAACTAGTGATGCTGTGATATATAGGGTGGGGCTGGATACAAGATAGGTTATGTACCGTGGCGGCTCAAGACTCAAAACCCTATCCACCCAGTATAAAATTTGGCCATACATTAGACATAACATGATTCCTTAACATTCTCCATTCATACTAGCAATGTAAACATTTACTAGTGGGTACCTGTGACGTTTGGACACAATTTGCCAGTGTCTGTGCCCAGCCCGCTCGTGCCCGTGCTCGCCCATGCCCAGCCCCTTCCTTTCTCGAGCTACAAAGAGAAAAGAGAGAGACGACCGAGCTTGGGTACCCAGGCCGGTGTTGGCGACAACCCCCGGAAACACATAGGCCCTGTTCGGTCCACCTGTGGCAAAGAGCTTGGTTTATGGCCCGGGACCTAGGTCTTCGTGGGGAGACTGGGCTTTGTGACCGCCCCAGTTTAATACTTACTCTCGTGGTTCCACACACTTGGGCGCCGCCCGGCTCGTGCCAGGTTTTTTTTTACCGTCTGGCTCTCTTTGACCGTAGGCACCCCAGTAAGTAATTTGAAGCCTAGGTGTTGGGACTTGGGATCTGGATTGGTCGGGATTCAAGATTCGGGACTTGGTAAGTAAAGAAGTAAAAGTGTGTGATTGAGGTCTTGAATAGTTTTTGGGCCCTCGAGTTTGAGGAGACACTTTTTCAAACCTTGGCGGTTCTAAAATCTATTGGGTATCTCAATTTGAGATCTGGGTTTGAAGACCTCGACAAACGGACAGACGAGATTTGGGTTTCAAGACCTCGATAGACGGACAGACAAGATCTGGGTTTCAAGACCTCGACAGACAGACGGACGCACAGACTAATTGAATTAATATATAGGACTAGTGGGTACCCGCGACCTTCGGTCATTGTGAGGCGCCCCTGCATTGTTTTACTAAATTTGCCATATTTTCCTCGCCAATGGACATACTTGAAAAATTTGCCCCAAAAAACAAACAGAAAAAAAACCCTGGTATTAACCAATGTGGGGAAAAGGGCGGTGGGAGGGTATTACATACCCGTCGGTTCTATGTATTTGAAAAAATCAGAACCATCAGTTCCGGGTATGAAAGAACATACCTGCCTACACAGCGAACTCGCCGAAAAAAGGCGGAAAAAAAAAAAAAAAAAAAACGCTGGTATTAACCCTGGGCAGCCCGCTCTAAAAGGGCGGGGGAGAAAAAAAAAACCCTGGTATTAACCCTGGGCAGCCCGCCGGAAAAGGGCCAAAAAAAAGAGGTCCTGTCCGTCTGTCCGTCGAGGTCCTGAAACCCGATTTCGAACCTCGGTTTCAGGACCTCGGTTTCGAGACCTCAACGGACAGATAGACAACGCAATTAATATATATGATATGTAAAAGCTTTTGCCGAAAATTGAAGTTTAGTTTGGGAGACCTCCTCAACCACAATTTCCCACTCCTAGATATTTCTCATAATTTGCTTGGAGGCAGGGGAGGTTTGTTGGAAGGTGATTTGCAACATTTACATGAATGCATACGAGCCATCCTTATAATAGTGCACCTAAGTTTATATGAAGGGTCAGGCACTGTTTGGTTCAAGGGGCGGAAGGCATTGACAGCAGTGCCACTGTTTGGTTCAAGGGGCCGAAGGCATTGACAGCAGTGCCTCCCCTTGTACGTAAAGCACTGCCTGGAAATTTCCTTTGTATTTTCAGCTCCCTTAGCTACCTGAAGAAACCTGTTTTCAGCAAGATGGATCTTCTGCGGTGGAAGGTGTCAGCCAGGTTGTACTGGGATCTTCTGACCATCGGAAGGTACCAGCCAGCCTCTCACTATTTCTGAAAAAATCCCAGCTCTGCTTTATGTAGGAAAAGGACCTGAGTACTGGCCTTGGGCACAGATCTCAAATCCTAGAAGGGCATGTATTCAGGCCCTTCTCCTATACCTAAAGCTTTTATCTTGGAAGCAACTACCATTCATATTTGGTCTACGACAATTTTGACCTAATATCAATCTACACTATTTATACCAAGGTTGCAGCCATGTATCCACCCAACATTAATTTGAAGGTTGAACTAGAGTTTGTCTTTGTATACAGGCCCTGCACCTGGTTATCAACACTGGTATCAAGGACCCTACCAGTCTGGTATGAGCTGAGGCAATACTAGCCTCATACCTATAACCAGCCTGGTATGGACTTGAATCAGGTAATACCAGCCTTGTACCCGTTTATACCAGTCTCAATGCCTGGTGTACACCTGCTTCATACCAGCCAAATATCAATCTTAGACCCAATTAGTATTACCTCAAGTACCTACCAGACTGGTATTGGTATAAGACTGGTACATTGCCTCAGCTCATACCAGACTGATCTTGGAATTTGATACCATTGTTCATACCATTTCTGATACCCATCAACGAGCCTATATACCAGACCATGTGAGAAGAGAGCACCAGCATAGAGGGAAGGCACAGACGACGTCTTCTTTCTTAGCAGCGTCCCGAGGCTTCCTAAAGGCCCTTCCTTGTTTCCAGGGTAGAAGAGCACAAGATGGCAGCAGCATCACAAGCAGTAGCAGCGATGGCCTCTGTGGCAGAGATAGCGGTCTCTCTGGCATCCTCATCTTCTTCTCAGGTTGCTCGTTTGCAGCTGACGACACCTGCTGCACCTTCTTCGTTTGGTAAAAGACCTCAACAAGAACTAACTGCATCTGTTCTTCACATGCAAGTTTGGTCCATTCTGTATAGTTTCTTCGCCTGTGGGACCTACTTGCATGTAACTGTTGTTGTTGTGATGTTGTTCATTTCTTTGTTTGGTTCATGGCGTGAATCCAGAAGTTCATTCTGCATTGTTTCTTTTTGTGGCTTTATAGTTTTTTTAGCAGCAAAGCACAAGTTTACTGGCTTTGAAACTCTTTAAACCCTTAAAACATGGAAAAAGGAGTGAAATCAACCAGTGATGAGGTCTGAGGCATTCGCACTTGTTAGGGATCTATTATGCTTCATAGTTTCAGATCTGCCACTGGCTTGACTTCGGAGAATTTGCAATTTCTTGACGGTTTCTGCTGCACGTCCACAAAGTAGGCAATTCTTTCTTCAAAGTGTTTCAGTTGACTTTTATCTTGGCACTGATATCTGCTTTCTTTTAATCATTTTCCCAAAAAAATTTGTTGAACAATATCCCCCCCTTGATTGTGCATTTCAGGGATTGGAAGGTGTCGCCTTCTAACAAGAACTTCAGCCACTAGTGACTTTGGCAGCACTGCTCCCAAGAAGCATGCTGTGTCAAAAGTTGCCACCAATGCCATTGCTGTGAGTACAGTCTTACGGTTTTGATCGTTAAATAATGTTGAGATATGCTGTGTTCTGTAGTCTGGCCATTTCCATGATCAAAGAATTGTACCCAGAAAGTACATCACCTGCTGAAAAGTTGCTACTGGACTGATGCAATGAGTTCTTTATGAAACCCTAGCAAAGTAGTTAGGGTCATAAGGTCATGTGGGGTAGCTGCTTTTCTTGTAGTATTGCTGAATAGTGTGTCCATGGCTCTTTTGAGGTTTGGAACTTCAAGAACTGTTTTTATCTTGAGAGACTGTAGATTTTGTGGGCCTGAGTTGAGTCAGGCATGCTGCTCTCCTCTTCTCATGGGCTCGCATGCTTGGTGACGTGGATGCAGACAAAGGAAGCAGGCACAAGCTCTGCATCCACAACTGGAGGGTAAGTTTAATATCAAAGCCCTGCCAGAATGCTGTCTGATTCTTATTAGTCTAGGAACTGTGTATTATCATGGCACACCTTAACTTTCAAGACAGAGTGATTCCAGTTATCATTCAGTCTATGTTCTTGATTCAGTGCAAGCCAACATCGCATTGAATCTTCCATTTGCTTCTGGAAATGTGAAGGAAACTCATGATGCAGATTCTGTAGAATTGTTTGCCATAAGTTTTGAGCAGACTATTGTGCACTTTAGTAAACCCCACTTTCAGGAGCTGATGAAGTCGGTGGGGATTAACGGCAGCTATCATGAAGGTGATAGTTCAATACTTGTGAGTGACACTCACAAGGTTATGAGTTATGACCATACTCATTCTTGTTGTCATTGTTTCTGTTTGGCTAGAACTGACAGAAGATTCATTCAGTCCACCCTCCATGTTTTCCGCGGAATTTCCATCCGCAATCCAATTGAAATGTAGCAGAGTCACTTGGGTTTTAGATTTTCACCAGCTGCTGCCAACTTCTTGGTCTGTCTTTCATCTGAGGATCTTTGTCAGGAGGAATTATGGTCAAAGGAGTCGAATGATGTGGTTGGTTTCCTTGGAATCTTCCCATCTGCAGGAGGCAATGCATGGCTCTTGAGGTTCAAGTTTGTGTGATTGCATTTGTGTCACATCCTATGCTCTGCTATTAACCTTTTGATAGTTGTACGTTGAATTTGAAGGTGGCAAGAGAATGTGATCAACCTTTACAAGAGGATCATGACTAGCCTAAATCAACGTTTGGTCTGGAGAGCTATGTGGAGAGGGTAGAAACATTGCTGACCTCAGAAGGAAGTGATGCAGCTCCTCGCTATGTGGGAGTATGGGGCATGGGTGGAGTTGGGAAAACTCTTCTTCTTCAAAGACTGGATGGGAGCCCAAAGGTAAAAGGCCATTTTCAAGGAGCAATGTTCAGTTGGCTCACTGTGGGGCAAACTCCTGACATAATGACTCTATGTCGGACCCTAAGTAAAAAATTGGGTCTCGACCCAGAATTATATGTGAACCCAGAGGATTACAAGCGCTATTTACACACTGAGTTTGTACAGAAAAGAGTGTTCCTGGTTTTGGATGATGTTTGGAAAGACAAAGCATTTGATTCACTGGACTTAGCCAAGGGAAAAGGAAGTGTCACATTGTTGACCACTAGAGACCAGTCTTTATTGGAAAGAGCAAGTCCACGAATAAGCCAAGTGCATATGAGTCCTCTTTCGAAGGAGGATAGTTGGAGCCTTTTTTGTGTGCATGCCTTTGGACCACCATCCAATGTGCCATCTGAATTAGAGGCATTTGCACAGTCCATGGCCGAGGAGTGTCAAGGTCTTCCTTTAGCACTCAAGGTTATAGGCAGAGCAATGTTCAGAAAGACCTTTCCCAATCTTTGGGAGTCACCACTGAAGAAGCTAAGGGAATCACGCATGCAAGAGAGACCAGTTGAAGAGAACTTGTATGAGCGTTTGGAGCTTGGCTATGATTTTCTGTCTGCGGATGATCGTCGCTTGAAGAAATGTTTTCATTACTTTGCAGCATTTCCTGAAGATTCTAAGATCTTTTTTGAAGAGATTTTGTTCCATTGGATAGGGGAGGGGTTGGTTCCCGTGCACGATGGAGATGATCCTACAGCAGATGCATTTTCCTTGTTAAAGAAGTTGTGGGATCGATCGTTCATTGAGTCAAATGCACAGTCTGGAGCAGATATGAATGATTTGATGAAGTTCAAGTATTCGCTGAATTTCAAGTTACATGATGTGATGAGAGATTTGGCTTTCTACGTACTGGGAAAAGATGGTACACCCCCTGCAAAGCAGCTTTACTTTTATCGAGCAAGTCAAAATTTGGGTGAAGTTCCCAAAGACTGGAAAGCATTATTGGAAGCTCAGAGAGTATCATTGGACACGAACAAGTTGGAGAGACTTCCTGAGAGTTTTTGTGCACCTAACTTGGTGTCTCTACTACTTGGTTGGAATCCTATAATCTCTTTACCAGCAAATTTCTCGAGCAATTTTCCGATGCTGAGTGTTCTGAATCTAAGGAATGGAAAGTTTCACAGTTCACCTGAGGAACTTGGTGATCTTCAAAATTTGGTTTGTCTTGATCTCTCTAATTGTCATGATCTAGAGAGTTTACCAGACACAGTATGGAAATTACATGAGTTGAAATTCCTGATTCTAGATGATTGCTGGAGTTTAAAGTATCTCCCTTCTGGAGTGGGTGATCTCACATCATTGCAAGCATTACACACAGCGCAATGTTCCAGCTTGATATGGGCGGAAAATACATTATCATGCACGGCAAGAGCAGGATTTGGCCATTTACATCCAACCGTTGGAGCTTCATTGGAGAATATATGTCAATTGCTTCTTCTCACAGAACTTACGATTTCTGCAAAACAAACGGATGAAATGCCGGACGTGTTTAAGCAATTTTTATATGAGCTAGCTCACAATATAACTTCACTTACAACGCTGCAACTTGTACAAAATGAGCTACCTCACAGTGAGCTACCTCACAATATATCTTCACTTACAAAGCTGGAACTTTTACAGATATCGCTGGAGATCAAAACCCTGCCAGCTGAGTTGGCAGATCACTGCATACAACTTCAAGAACTTGAATTATGTTGTTCCATATTGGAATGTCTTCCGAGATCTTTCACATATTGTGGAGCGTTCCCAGCTCTTATAAAGTTACAACTATGTTCTTATTGGCTTGTTCAATTTCCAGAAGTGGATGAAGGTGCTATGTGTAAATTGCAAATATTAAATCTCAGTAACTGTTCGTCTCTTGAAAACTTGCCTCTCTCTTTGCAACTTCTCACCAGCCTGAGTAGCTTAATTGTGGTGGGTTGTAACGATGAACTTAAAAACTCTTGTAGGACAAATTGTGAAAGGTCTGCAATATGGAGGAAATTGAACATCCAATACGAACATTCGGTTTATGCAACAGAAGAGGACAATCAAAGAAGATATACCTTCCATTCCCACCACGACGTTGAGCTATCTCTTATGAACGTTCAATGGAGGATGTGAACATCAGTACGTCAGATACGGATAAATGATAAAATGGAGGATGAAATGATGGAATTCCTTACCAGTAGTATCTATACTTTTAGTTCAAGTTCTTTTCCATGCATTAAATAATTTGGAAATATTATCCATGATTTGTAATATGGGAAATATTATATTTTGTAAGATTGTAATAAAATCTAGTTACAATATGTGAACAGGAAAAAGTGAATAATCTATGATAATATTTCCATGAGAGGATGAAAGATAGAAGGTTGGTGTATCTTTGTTTGGCTTGACGACCCCAGATCCTTGCACACCCAGCTGTCAACAACAACCATGTTTGAAAAATTGGGAGGGGTGGCTTTTGCACCTTTCTGCAAAAGCCATTTCCTTTCTACAAAATGGGTTTCCTATGTTTTCTTTTCGTTGTAACAATGGTTTTTGGTTTCTTGGAATTGGATTTGCCTTTTGGGCATAACATTTTAAAGCTTTCATCTATTATCAAGATTTCATACTTGTTTCCCAAGTAAGAAGAGCTTTTTTTTCAAGTCAAAATCAATGAATTTTTGTTTAAACCCATCACCACTAACACCACCACTTAGTTGAGCAAAGTTTGATGGTTTGGATCTTGTTGGAATATTATCTATTGAATTGGGGCTTGAGGATATTACTAAAATAGAACAAATACATTTATACTTTTCTTATCATTTTTTTCCTTATGTAAATTTGGACACTACATGTGTCAAGGTGTTTTTTTGTTTGTTTGTTTCAGATTGTTTTAGTGATATATAAGATCAAAGTGTGTGTTCAATTCACTAGTTTATTGAGTTGAAAGTCTAGCTTTCTAAATCTTCCTATTTGAATTTTTGTTTTGGATTTTGATCTAATAGTCTCTTTTATGTTGATTCTTGTAGATCATTGAGATGTGCATGACAAGGTTTTGTGATGCATTTGCTGCTTTTAGTGTAAATCTTTCTTAATAAAAGGTTTGATGTAACATTGAATAATTGATGAAGATTCATGAGTTACATTTTAAAGCACATCCAAGTCAATTATTTTGCCTTTAATTCATGTCTTAAATTACCAAGAGAAATAATTTTCAACATTTTTTGTTTTGTTTGTTGTTTTTGTTTAAAATGAGCTTTGTTCAACCCAATGTTAATCATGTTTTCATTGAGTTACTTCAATATTTTCTTTGCTTAACAATTCCTAAAAACAACAAAATATTGTCCACTCCCCTATATATTGTTCTCCTCTTTATGGAACAATTTGGATTCATGGTTCATCTTCATTTTTGAATTTGTTCAAGTTGATATTATCTATGTTTCATAATAGCATGACATTTTAGTAAAACTTTGGGAATTTTGAAATTTTGGTTTGATTCAAAATGTTGGTAGACTAATGCCATTCCCAAGATCATGTCCCGCCCCAACCATAATTTCCTTAATCTTAACACCAATCTCAATTTGAATTCTAGTCATGACAACATTGGAACCCCCTTCCTTTTGAGAACATGGGTTGGATGTGGAAACTTGTTGAAATTGGAACACTCATATGTGAGTTGAAAGAAGACAATAAACTATAACACACAATGGAAAATGGTAGATCAAATATTGTGATTTGTGTCATGACAATGTGATTTGGAAATAATGGTAATGCAAGTTCATGGTAACTATGTCTTGTGGTATATGCATCTCCCCAATCCTAAAAGAATGAAAACAAAAGTTGTTTGCACATAATTGTAGGTACTTGGATCTTAACATATGCAAAGAAAATGATAGTATGACATTTGTCATGGTACAACCCAATAATATTTTTCTATTAAGGTTAAAGCTTAAATCAATTAAGTAATAACCTACAATTGCCTTCAATGTAACTCTAAATTGATAAGAAATTCAACTTGTTTAGGAAAAACTTATTTAAAAATTCCAAAATTTTATCCTTCATCTCTTTCTTGTGCAAGTTCTTTTCTATTTTTGATTCCTATGAATGTTTTTCTTCTCTCACAAAATGTTCCTAGTGGTACCACCCAAGGATGGGGTCACTCAATGAAAGTTCATCCAAACTTCATTCATGATATTCCATGTACTAGAATTCATGACAAGGTTACTAGCTTTATGTTAGTTATTTCTTTTGTTCCTTATGTTGGTTTCATTAAGAGTCCTACAACTTTTTTCATTGATGTGTTAACATGGTGTGGGCAACAAAGGGTACTAAAGGCCCTCGTTTATCATTTTGCATTCCTTTTATAAATAGAGAATGTTAGTGAAATAATAGAAAGCATGAGCCACTTCCATCTCAAGGTGTGCTATTATTGCGAGGAAGGTTCTTCAAAGCTTAGAGTTTTATCAGGTTTACCTCCCCTTCCTTTAGTTGATATGCTTTATGTGACTGGTGGAAGTTTTAGTACTTATGGTTCCATTACCTCCTTGTGTTGCACCTCTTTGGGGCTCTTTTGCCTGGCTCAACCTCCCCTTCCTTTAGTTGATATGCTTTATGTGACTGGTGGAAGTTTTAGTACTTATGGTTCCATTACCTCCTTGTGTTGCACCTCTTTGGGGCTCTTTTGCCTGGCTCAACTTTGGTCCTTGCTATTTGATATATATTTTTTCCCTTTCTTGGGTGCTTTCTATTTATAAAGTTTGACATGGTTTCATCATCATCATGGTTTTAAGGCTCCATGGCCATGTAGTGGAATTGTATATCCCATGTCATTGCAAGTTTGGGGCCTGGGTAAACTTCACGTGACAAGGTTACATGTAATAGGTCATTTGAGTTTTGTTGCCCACAAATTTTCCAATTAGATTGGATTACAATCCTACATAATCCTAGGATGATCTTGTATTACAAGTCATAGATGATACTTGGATGAATTTTCATATATGGAATAAAATTCAAGGATGATGTTTATTTCATCCAGAATATTCAGGAAAATTCATCCAATTGAAGATCCATGAATGATAACTCATGAATGCTCATCCATAAAATATGAATACTGTGCTCAACTGTTATGTCAAGTTCACTATACCTACTTCCCAATTCCACTTTGCCAAATGGTCCAGGTTACTATTTGGCTATTTTGCAAAATCCACTTTACCTGGTTTGTTAAGTTCACTTTGCCAAGCCACAGAGTCAACACTGCTCAATTGTCAAGTTCATGTTGCCAGGTCAGCATTCTCAAGGTTTGGTTACACATCAACAAGGCAATATTGCCAAATTGTGAAGTTCAAATTCACTTTGTGAACTAGCCAAACGAGTCACCACATAGAAAATTTCTGGGATGTCCTATGCCTTAGGTCTACTGAAATTTCTGCCCAAAAAAACAAACTGCCTTGATCCCCCTCTCCTCCCCCCCCCCACGCCCCCCAAGACTTCTCTCTCCATTATTATTTTTTGAATTGATGGCTCTTTGAAGCTTGAGAGGAGTCCTTTCAAAACTCAAACCACCCTCTAAATTAAATTTCAACATGTTGAGAGCCAATTCAAAGGTTTTCAGTTCACAGGTCATATTTTCTTTACATCCATTTTTATGAATGATGTGGATTTGAAGTCAACTTAATGAAATGAAAGTCCATCCATGAAAATTCATGAAAGATGAAATTCATTC
Organism: Sphagnum contortum; assembly: GCA_963920785.1. Lineage (NCBI taxonomy): Eukaryota > Viridiplantae > Streptophyta > Sphagnopsida > Sphagnales > Sphagnaceae > Sphagnum > Sphagnum contortum. The sequence goes on along the minus strand of OY987287.1, from coordinate 470,768 downwards.
TAAAAATATCACTTATGATTTGATTTCATCCATGAAGTACAGTTCATTCAGAATTTTTCATTTTGCATATAAAATGTAAATTTTAAAAAATAAATGCATTTGATAGCTCTTTATATTTTTGTCCGTCCTATGCACATATACCAACTTGGCTGTCATTGTTTTTGTTGAAATTGTCACATTAAGAATTGTAATAATTTAGTACCTGGGCTAGTTTGATGTTAACTAAATTATTTATGAAATTTTTGAGAAGTATCCAATAGGTATGTCCAAAGTCCTAGAAACTTTAAACATGTCAAAAGTTTACTCAAAACCTAGTGGGGGTTTCTAGACGGCTTATTATCCTAGGTCCATCCTGGTAGCATGCACATTAATTTCAACGACACATTCTGATTAAAATGTTTTGTGAAGAAACTGGTACATGTGTTTCCCTATAATGTTATGGTCGCACCTGATGCTCCCCAATTTTTTGGTTGGTTTTAATAGAATGTAGGAGATGATGTGATAGTGGCATTGCCGAATGGAGGTCACAACAGCTTTGAGGATGGATCTCGCACACCAACATGAAGTGAAATGCACCAGTCTTACACAACATGTTTTTGATGCCAAATTATAAAAAACAATTTAGGGCTATGACCCCTACAAGGTTTCATTTCAAATTCTTTGAATTTTTTCTTCAAAGAAATAGGGTTTTCAGACTAGATTGTCAAATTTAAAATGCATGCTCTTGCGTGTTGTCAAATAGTAACAAGATTATAATTTTTCTTGATTGTCCTACTTGTCCTATAGTCCAATTTGACTAGATCCTCTTGTGTATGGTTGCCGGTGTGGCTACACCACAAAAGTGGAAAGAAAACCTTTATTGCATCCTATACTCCATAAACCCTAAACCAAGAAGTTGGTTAGCAATAATTTATATTTTGCCTTCACCGGCAAAGCTCATCCGCCACCCCTGGTATAGTTCCTCCACCCTGCCCGAAATCCTCCCCTCTGGCCCTCAAATCTTTCTGTATCCCTTGCCCTTACTTTTCCCTCCTTTTGCTCATTTCTTTTTCTTTTTTACCTCTCTTATTAACAAATAAATTAAAAAAAATCAAAAACGTCAAAAAAAAAAATTTCACTAAATTCTTAAACTGGCACTTAGACTTTTTAACCCCAAATTAATTTCTTAATCATCTCCTAATTTTTTATCCTCAAATCAAGGATTGGACCAAAAAAATGCATTAAAGTTCTTATTTTGTGATAATTCCACCAACTGTTTTTATTTTCAATCTGGTGGCTTGAAAAGTTTAGGTCGTGAAATTTTCTAATTTTTTTGAAGTTTATTTTTTCAGATTAACACTAAAAGAATCAATTCTCCCCAATTTGGGATTAATCTTTTTCCAATAAAGAACAAAGAATTGCAATATTTTTTGTAGCTATAGTGCAAATATTCCACTATTGATTAATTTCAAAATTTCACTTTGAAAATAAAATATTCTTAAAAATTCCAAATACTTGTTGTTGCTTGGCAATTTTTTTTGAAAAAAATTAAATCTTTTGATCAAATTGTATTCAATTATCCCCCATGAAACCCATGAAACCTTAATTTTTTAATCATTTTTTATTTTTAGGATCTGAAAATAATAATAATAATAATAATTCCATGCTGCTTGGGCAGTTGTTGGGCGAAAACCTGGGCAGGCGGGGGGCAGCAGGGCATCGTTCGCTGCTGGAATTGTCTCACCAACAGGTGCGCAAGTGGTGGTGTGGAACACAGATGGCATTTGGGTCGACTTCGAACGCTCGACAGGGAATTGCATTTGGGTCTACTTGGGATGCTCTTGGATTGTGAGGAGTGACCGCAATTGCCAAAGGTTTCTGCGAAGGGGAAAATTCTTCTTCAGCATCAGTGCAGCAAGTGCAAGGTCTAAGTCTGTTCTAGACCACAAAAGAGCAGATCCATAACCAGATTGAGAGCTGGACGAGGAGGATCTTCTTGCTACGTGTCACTTTGCACCAGCAATTCCACTTTACACATCAACAGCTTACGCAGTACACCGCTCTTCATTCCAGACTGCCCCGAATAGAAACAAAGCCGGCACTCAAAGATCACGGCAAATGTAAGCTTTCTTGTGTTCCTTTCTATGCACTGCCTTCTTCTAACAATACGGCTGTTTTGTTTCTTGAAAAATGTTGAGCTGATTTGTTTACAGTAATATCGTCCCAGTCAAATCGAGAGGCTGGATACAATCTGTGCAAAATGTAATACCTCATCTGGCTTGTCTGTGATCAGATTTCACCATTTGAAAGGAAGTTTTTCTCCAGTCCCTGAAGGTCACACAGAAACTGTGGCAGGAGTTCTTGAGGGATCCTTCGCAATGTTGGGATCATGGGTCAGAGAAGGTAATTGAACATCCAACCTGTCAGAGTTCACATGTAAATGGAGCCACACCTCTTCTTGGTGTCAATCTTCTTTCTCTTTGTTGGTTGTTGTTATCCTTCCCTGGTCTAAACTGTGCAGAATTTCTTTTCAGGTCCTTTGCACTGGTGGAGTAGTAGTTGAAGGCTGGAGAAGGTAGGTCAATGCAATATACTGATGGAGAAGGTCAGTGCACCTTTCTCTGTTCTTATGATATTTATTCCCGGGATGTGGAGAATACATGGCTGATCAGCTTGATCTGGATTTCTGGTTGTTGACAAATGAAGGGTATCCAGATTTCAAACACAAGAACACATGGGAAGCACTTTGGGTAGAGGACCGATGAAACTCACCATGGGTGGCAGCAGAGATAGCTGCAAAGGCACCAGGTATAGTGCAATTCAACGTATTTGCATGCAATCGGAAGCTTACAAAACATGTGAAGGATGGGTGACTGGAGACGGTGATGCAGCTTTTCCAACAAATGCGACAACAAGGAGTGAGTCCTAACAATTTCACTTTTATTCAAGTGATTAAGGCATTGTGCTGCTTTACGAACATTTGAAGCTGGCAGGCTTGTTCATAAAAAGCTCGTTCAAACTCGTTGTGAGTTTGATGTCTTTGTGGGCAGTAGCTTAGTGGACATGTATGTAAAATGTGGGAGCATTGAGGATGTTTGGAGATTGTTCAGCAAGATGCCATCTCAAAATGTGGTCACTGGTGCACCATGATATTGGCAGATCTGAAATGTGGGCAGAAGGCACTTGGACTCTTTCAACAAATGCAACAGGAAGGTGTGCAGCCAGACTCTGTTACTTTTGTGGGGGTGCTGAAAGCATGTGCCAGCATGGTTGCAATTGAAGAGGGTAGGTGTGTTTATTGGGACATCATTCAAAGCGGTTTGGAATCTGATGTCTTTGTGGGGAGTAGCTTAGTTAGCATTTATGCAAAGTGTGGGAGCATGGAGGATGCTTGGAGAGCGTTCAACAAGAGTTTTTTCAGAGAACAATGTTTTGTGAAAGAAAACACAGAACCATTTGGAATATGCAGGAACATTTATTTTCAACATGGAATCTTTGAAATTAATTAATTACCAGTTTGGCAGACGTGTTGAAGCTGCCCCTGTATTGTGGTACAATCCAACTTTTGCAGTGCATCTTGGTACCATAAATGAATCCAAATGAAAAAATATATTCATCCACATGAAGGACAAACCCATGTTATACTAATACATAGATATAGACTTACTACACAGAATCGGAAAAGAAGCACAGTAGGTATTGGTTTTTCTACAAAAGAAATTCAGAATAAGATTAAACTATAGTGAATAGCATACCCACTTTAGGTTTCTAAAGTAGGATTATCAAGGTTGTATTAATATTATTTTGGTTGTACTTTTGAGTTTTTCTATCTATGTATATAAGTATATGGGGGGGAGGAGCCAACACAGAGCTGCCCAATGTTAAAGTCAATCAATTCCATAAGTTATAATGTGAAATTTTGATAAAAACTAAATTCAATATAACAGAAATTAAAGAAAATGTATTTTAGTTCAAGAAGAACATTGAAATAATTTCTCATTAACTATTTCTCTTCAAGCAGATTATGATTAGACAAACCCAATGACAGGTCTATCCCTTATGAGAAGTTGAGTCCTGGAACAGAACTAAAATTCGAAATCAAGTTCCCAACAACACGTGGTGAACATTCCTCAAAAGGTGGGACCAAATGAAAATTGCATCATTCTGTAGTCTCTCCCTTAAAGGCATATCCCCCCATGCAGCTTACAAAAAGCAATAAGTTAGTAATAAGTTTCTGAAAACATAATGTGAAGTTTGCCAGGAGATTTGTGCCTGGTAAATTTTCACAAAACGATCCTTTGGCCCAAGCCTCCAGATACCTTTTTGGATCATTTTGTGAAATTTCCCAATGTTTTTTCCAGGTGATCTCCAATGGAAGAGAGGACAACCATGATTCAAGCACAGCTCAGAAGATGATAAACAGTGCAAGAAAGAGTTTGATAATTGACATTTACATGAATGGTATGTGTAGTAAGAGAAATCCTGCAGAGTTTATGGAATGCAAAAAACGCAAAAGGCTGACTGCTTTCTCCACGAGTAAAAGCTATACAAGGTGGAGTTTACTGTTCATGGAATCACATTAAGTGCTTGCTTAAGCTAAAAACAATCAATCTTTGGAATCAGCTAATCTTGTGTATGTTTGTGTATACCCAAAACTGCAGACATCGCAATGTCTAAATGGTGACTTTCTCAGCTTCCTCTCATGCACATGACCACCATTGTACACACCTGATAAACCTGTGCTATCAATCTACTTGACCTGTTTTTCTTAGTATCTAGCTCCCACTCCTCATCAAAAAAGAATGTCGAACACAGCTGGTGACAGGAATTGGGTATGCACCTTTGCTCCCTTGGTTGATATTACATCAAGTTGTGAAGTGTAGTGATGCATAAAGAACTCTCCAACCCTTTTTGGCATTGGATCCACACAAACCAGAAACCCAGCTCCTTTGGTCCTTCTTTGAAGACTTGTTGATGAGGGATTTTTGAATGTCCAGGATCACACCCCCTCGAGCAATGGTTCCCTCGATCAAAGTGTGAAGCTCTTCATCTCTGTGAATTTCCAACTGCAGAGGAGGTTTCACCTTTAGATCTTTGTGTTGCCAGCCAGCTCCAACACCTCAGCAGTGAGATACTCAAGGATTGCAACCAAGTACACAGCAGTTGTTGCACTCACCCGTCCATTAGCTGCTGGACATGACTTTAACAATCTGTGGATACACCCCACAGGAAACTGCAACAGGTGGCACAACTATAAGGTTATGATTCTGTGCAACACATCCCCCAACATTGTCCTGGGAACAAATGGAAGCAACCGGCAAAGCCACATGTCTACAATGCAAGCAGTATCAAAGAGTAATCACATTGACACCTTACGTAGCAGCTGAAATTGGTACAGAATCGGAAGAAAAATATTGATCACAAAGTGCAGACGTTGAACTGCTATGGTCATTCCATGTTCTGCTGACAAGCATTGTACAAATGACTCAATACAGTCAATGCATCTACTTGCATGCAACTTCAGATGTGCTACTCACCTCAATTTCTGGTGTCTCTGCACAACTTCTGCACACACCATTTTCGTGTCTCGCTGTAAGTCCAGGGTGGGAAGCTGCATGGTCTTGCACAGTAGGTATATGTGATCACAACAGACTAGATAATTGATTGAGATATCTATGACCGTTGTGCCATATGGAGCTGGTGTGGAAGACTCCATACATCTCCTCAATCCAGTTGTCAATCCATTTCCTGAAGGTAGATATAAAATTTCTTCTATAGAGAAATTCAAAGATCAATTCACGTTCTGTGTAAACATAACAGAAGACATTACCAAGATTGACAATGTCTTTTGTTATCATAGATATGTATTATAGTGGTAAATTAAGACAACAAAAGATACTAAGTCAATGGTTATGCAAAGGATTATATAACCCTAGTATTATAGGGCATTATACACATCATGCTAACCATTGAAATTTTGTACAGGTTCTGGATCAAGTATGAGTCAACCTATCTTCTATTCCCTCACTTTCAAGGAGAGTGTTAGTTAAAGTTGGAAGATGTGAATGATATTCCTCCATCTGATGTGGAGGCGGGACAGTCGACCCTTGCTGTGTCCCTATCTACGTGTAGGCTAGATCCTTCACATGATGATTTGTGTCCGCGATTGTCTCCTCAGAGTCCCCATCCCTTGCTGAGAGGACAATGAGGTGGGTGGAGGTCAAAGAGGAGGCGGTGCCGGTAAGGTAGCCTTTACAAGGTTTTTCCAATCCTTTCCTAATAATCATAGATCATGTTACTCTTTCCGAGTTTTTACTCAAGGGAAAGGTTTTCCATGTCAAGCAATTTTGATTAGAGAGAGATGCTTTTCGTTTTGTTTCCATGAGATCGTGATGAGGCATCCTTTTCAAAGTAAGGATCCCAGATCTCTAGATGTCAGTGACCTTACTCTTCACCATGGCTTTTGGAGCTCATTGGGGGCTCTGTTTTGTGTGAGAAGTATATCTCTGCCTCAGTCATGAAATGAATTTCATTCAGGTCCAACATTTTATCATGACCAATCTTATTCAGCATGCATTGAAGCACTCTTTGCACCAACATCCGCATCGGTATGTTGGTGACACTATATGTTTCTTACTTGTTAGAGTACCTAGAGCTATTTTGCAAGGTGAGGTACCTCTGATTGGTCAGGCGCATCCTTTTTGTGTTTTTTGGTTTAAGGATTCTGATCAGGATTGGCAAGGATTTTCTGTCAGAAATGTGCTTTCATCAAACATCCGGTTTGTTCATACATATGATATAGTGATTCTGCATGTCTACCTCATGATAGTGATCACGTATTTGAGATGAACTTGAGATTGATGGTACTGAGGCTACTCGGGTTACTTTCTGCACAACTTCTCGTGGGTACCTGAGGTGGGTAACGTCGAAGACTATCACTAGCTTAGTTTTCTTCCTCAGCACGTCAGTCTGCAGCTGGAATAGTTGATGATAGCATAGCAGGCAACTAGCGAAGTCTGGAGTTGTGCACTCGTAATGTACAAGACAAAACAGCCCTTAATGTGGGTCTGGCAGATAGCCCCCGACAGCACAGTCCTCATCACATCATAGAGTTCTGCAGTATCGTAAGCTAGACCGAACCCCCGAGGTCAGTAACCTCGCTTTTCTGTGCTGACGGACGGAGGACTGCACCATACAACACGGGCCACTTGCATCGTGTATTCTGTAACTTAAAGTTGGGTTCTCTGTAGAACCATGTTGTCCACTGGGCTAACATTAACTACGATTTTTGTCAAATTTGGTGCACCTGGCATTGTTGTCATCAATCCCCTTGTACGCACACTTGGACGGCTTGATAACCTGACAAAACAACAAGAGTACTATCCATCATCCAATTGGGAAGAGTCTGTCTCCCACACCTGTTATGTTGAACTCAAATGAAACTATGGAAGCTGCCATAATAGAAAGTTCTATTTTGAAGTATACAGTTCCACCCCTTTGGCCCAGGTATATAGGTGAAAGGAGGACAACATTTGCCAAAGCATGTGGGATAAAAGTAAGGTTGCTATTGGGAACTCTTTGGGAATAGGTCAGAAACTTGGAAACCGCACCCCCCTCTCCAAACCAAAAATAAAATGGAAAGCCAACTGTCAACTGTCGAAAAGAAAAGTGAACGTTGGACAGTCCACTCTCCACACCAAAGTTCAAACACAACTTGAAACATAAAAAACCCCGTACCGCGCACCCACAAGAATAAAAGGCAGGCCCCTTCACTCCACGACACCCCTTCACTTCTCATTGGTTGCATGGAAATTCTATTTCTAAGACTGGCTGCCACTATTTTTGGCCTGCACCAATAGCACTTCCTAAGAACACCCTACCTATTATGTCATTTCATATGAAAACTTAGCATATGTCATGAAAACATATTTCCATATCAAGAATGACCTAGAGTGAAGTTTGTGTAATGATTCGGATTTGCACAAAAGCAGCCTAGTGTGATTTTTTGTTGAGGTGGGCTAACTCAGAGCTATTTTTCAACAATATATTCAAATGCATTTCATTGGGCTAGCGTAGTGTGACAAGAGAGGCTGTTAGGATCATTCAAGTACCAAGGCTTCTTTTGCAATTTGATAGAACTTGTACATATGTGTCTTGCACAATAGGCTCTCTCATCCCTAACTCATTGTGTCTTGCAATATCAATGTGCATGCACCTTGGTAAGGTGCTATTGAATGGACAGTGTTATTGCTCCAAGAATTCAAGTTCATGTATTGAACTACAAAGTCAATACGTTTGAGATTATGGAGACATCATGGGTTACACCTTAGATTCCTTGAAATATTGAAATAAATCTGCTTCACCTTAACTCACTAATAACACCTAGTGAACTAGGTCTTTCCATACTAATAATTTCTCCCTTCTCTACAAGGAGAGCTGATAAATTCCATGGTGCAGCATGCTGAAAAAAAACCACTCTAATCACCAAAAAAATGGCTATTACATGAAAATTCCATATGCCAAAGTGGTGCATAATACTGAAAAAACCGATCTAAACACAAAACATCATCAGTGCACCATTGAAGTTTGATTGGATGGGGGGAAGTAAATTTGTTGAGGATCTTGGCTGCTTTTTTTGGGTGTGAATTTTACATGGTATTCAGAGCTCAAGTTTGGGTTCGGATCCTTTGTACAAAGTGTAAAATATGCAACGACAAGAAGATGAGTTTGGCAAGGGCGTTGCCTGCCATAAGTGGTACCTCGAAAAGGACATGAAATGAGTACTAAAGTCAAAAGACAGCTCAAGAAACTGGCTGCAGTTTGAATATGAGAATTATAACCTTTGAATGAGCATCTCAATTAAATATGCAATCTGGCATAGGAAGATTTGAGTTGTAAAAAGCTTTCCTGACAATGCCTGATGCCAATTCACTGCCAGGGGTGATTGTTGTGCAACTTGTGGAATCATTGTCATCATTGTCATTTATAAAACAATTGCTGATGCTCCAAACACATGAATTGTCTTGGACCCAGGTCCCCTGATGTTGAAAATACAAAGCTTAATTTATATACAAAGAAGATCTGGAATCCTGATCTGATGCCCATTTTTGAAGTGTCTAACAAGAGGGGAAATCACTACATGATGCAAGATCTATTGACAACTATCTTTCACCAACTAAACCCTCATGTTCCCTCTCTTTCCGACCACAACAAAAATATTAGTAACGATGTTTTGTCTGTGACATGATGAGCAGGACAAGAACATATAAATTAGTGGTGCCTACAATGGTGCATTGATGCTGCATCATATGATGCGAGCTAACTTAGAATGCAAGTTCAATCTAAACTATACCCAAAATCTTTTGTATCAAGCCATGCCATCTCCTTCCAAAGCTTGTTGGTAGAGCATTGCATTCATGAATTAACATGGACATATAGTCCTTCATAGCTAATCTCTGAATGAGGGAAAAGTATTAGAGAACTCCGCAAAGTCATATTCAGCACAACACTTATTTCACATCTTGTTGATCCCTTATTTTCCCCTCGCCCCCAATTTGTTGATATCCATAAAGTTCAAAATTTAAAAAAAGAAGAGTTGACGAACCACTAAGGGGCTCTTTACACTCGAGGGCCTTGGACCATGGCCGATAGAACCTCGTGGTACCTCACTTTTTGGATGAGACCATTGGAAAACCCATGGGCTATGGCTCTAGGGCCTTTGTTCATAGTGTAAAACCAATTTGGACCAAAAGAATGGACCATGTCCATGTTTCTAATAAAAAATGATTTTGTTAAAAAAAAGTTTGAAAATGTGGCTGCCTTAATTTTTCATTCATCTCCTTTTTAAAAAAATTCTCTCGTTTTAGCTTTCCTCTTTGGTTTTCTTCTTTTTCATTCTTCTTTTTTTCTTTTTTTCTTTTGCACCTTTCATAAACAATCATGCATCATGGATGAAAGAAAGAAGCAAATACTTGTTGTGATGGCTATGTATTGGTGTCTATGTATATTAACTCAACAAATGTTAAGCCCACATCTCTTGAAAATTTTGATTACACCTTTGTGATTGTGAATAATCTCCATGATCCATGGCTGGACAAAAATATGGAAAACATTTAACAACAAACTACACTATCCACAAACAAGTCTAATGTAACAAGCTTCAATAACTTTAAGAGCATCAAAATGATGATTAGGAGAAAAAAACATGATCCCTTTTCATTATGATTAGGATAAAAAAACAAGAGCCCTTTTCATTATGGCATTTAGGGTTTAAGGGGTAATAATTTTGTGGGGGGCGGGGGAACCACCAAAAATTCCTTCCATTTTTACTTTTCAAAAAAAGAAAAAATACATATAATTTTTTTTTCTCTTATAATGTTTGAGCAGATAGCAATTTTGTGGAGGGAATAACAAAACTTCTCCCATTTTTGCTATTAAAAATTTAGAGTTAGTTGTTATGATTAAGCATTAAAGGCAGCAAATTTATAGGGGAACTTCCAAAACTTCCCCCCAATTTTACTTATAATTTTAGAAATGTATATACATGATTTTTATGATTATGTTTACGTTGTAAGGGAAAAAAATTGGGGAGGGCGTTGGGGGAAGGGGCACCAAAAAGTTCATACCATTTTGCTTTTCAAAAAAATAGAACCAAAAAATGATCCCAATTTATTCTTGCTTTAGGCCTCAAGGGGTGGCAATTTTTTGGGGGTAGCCATTCAAAATTCCCTTCAACATCATTTTTCATTAAAAAAAATTTAATTGTTGTGTTTAGGACTGAAAGGGCAACAATTTAATGAGGAGCCACCAAAAATTCCCTCCAATTTGATCTTTCAAAATTTTAATAAAAAAATCAATAAAATATCATAATTCAACAACTAATATTATTTTTGAACCCATGGGCCTTCACTATTTCCATTAGGCCCACCTCTTTGAGATAGGCCTTAAAAAAAACCCCAAAGGCCCAAACAACATTATCCACAACTATCCATGTGCAATTCCAACAAGTGTTTTCATCAACATCATTTGTTTGGGCTTGGGCCCTAAACTACCCTAGTGTAAACCTAACTAACTAAGCTTCATTGTTTGGACCAATGAGGGATTTTAGATTTATGTGGTCCTAGGCCCAAGCCCTCTAGTGTAACCCCACCCCTAAAATTCAACATGAAATTGATGTGATTATTGTTTAATGCAATTTTGTAGGGTGTGTTAACATGCAAAGGAGGATCACTTCTTTCAAGATTTGTCTTAGGCCTCCTAGTTAAGACAAAGATTTTTTTGACATTTGTGAAAATATTAGAAAACATTTTATCTTAATTGTGGCATCTAATGCAAATTAATTTACAAGTTTAGTGCTCACCTAAGATTTTGACCCCCAATTGAACCCCTAATGAACAACTTCATCCTTGTTTAGGGCATTTTATGAATAACCTTATTGGGTTCAATCTTTCCTCCTCCTTGACATCTTTAGACATGTTACAGAGTTGCAGGTGACTAATGATTTGGGTGCCCAAACTTGAAGTAAACCAATATATGTCTGGAAAATAACAGATATTTATATTGTATCCTCTGATTTTGGATAGAATTGTCCATCCACAATGCATCCCCTCAGCCACAATTAGGGGCCATATCCCAATAGAGTTAGCTTCATGTGCAAACATAGAATAGATCAGTCTAATCTCTGGCTCTTGGCAACATTAGTTGTGTGGTAAGGGTAATCATGCCCATAATCGAAAATAGGGTGGTTATTGATCAGGGCATCAGGTTAGGGTAAGACATGTTAATGGTCAATTAGAAAAGGATCACCCTTTCATGGCTAAACGTGGGTTGACAAAAAAAAAGTTCTGAATTTTTTATGGGGTTACCCAGGTAATGAATTTTTGTGTTCAGTAATAGGGTAAAAGTCACCCATTTGGACAAAAATTGTGCCCGCTATTGGAATAACAAAGTGTTTGCGTATGGGGAGAATTTTGTGTTCACTTGGGTACCCATTGGGTTCCACTTAAAACACCAAAATGTTTGTTTTACACTATAAATTAACACAAAGGAAATTCTTTTTTCTTTTTTCTTTTGGCACCCCGTTAACGTAAATGACTATTTGGTAATGAGGGTTATTTAATACAATTATAAGCAATCTAAGGGTGATTTTAGACAAGTGTCCAAGGTTCAGGGACCAATGAATTCAAGCAATATTATTGGTTGAAAGCTTTAAATTGGTCCCAAAGCCTTTAGAAGAGGGTCCAAGGCCAAAAAGTGGAAAATTGAGGCTAACCTACATGACACCTGTTTTGGAGGGAAAATCAATTGGTTCGGACCAAAAACAGTGCTAAAAGGAGAGCTCTTGATTTGGGGAACTAAGAATCAAGCTAGGGACTAGGTACAATCCAACTCAAGGATTCAATTTGCTTAAAATCAGTCCAAATTGGTTCATAGGAAATTGGACCCTGGACCCTCAATCTAAAGTGGGCCTAAGGTACATGGACACAAACAATCTCGTGTGCACAAAGTTGTCCTAAAACATAATATCTACCCCAACAACTTTAGAGGTAAAAGCCAAAGCAAATTTATAATTATTCTAAAGCAAATTTCAAATATTAAGCTTTTTACATTTCCCACCAAAAACATTGTTCTCAATCACAAGTTAACCAACATATCACAATATTAAAAAAATGTTCAATCTTAGTATATGTTTTAAGGTTGGATCAAAATGCCGAAATTGTCATAAAATATGGAAGATAAGTTGTTAGATATCCAAGAGATTCTATTTCCAACTTTGAAATTCTTGAGGTGTAAAATAGATAAGAATCCAATCCTTGTGAAATCAAAAGACAAGAAGGACCTATCAAAGTAGAAGGTAGTTTTTAAAAGGTGAAAATTAAAACAAGTTCACCAAGTTCACAAGATTAGAAAGTAGAAACAATAGTTAAAGAAAGGACATCTTATGTAAATTAATTCTATGAAACAAAACATAACAACTATAGATGGATCCAACAATTTGTGATCCCAAGAGTGGCAAGGAAACTAAATAGTTATAGTTTTCACATGTTTCAAGAAGTTCCAAGTTGTCCAAGCATGAGGTTCACATTTACAACTTTCACATCAACTTTAGACATTGATTTGTTGTTGGAAGATTTTGAAGGTTTTTTCACACTAATCTCTTTTACATAATTGTTACAAAAGCATACACTTTTAACATATCCAAATTTAACCAACTTTTTGGACTCTTGGGATGTGTATATGAGGTTGAAGTGTGTACCTTTTATAGGCCTTGAGCAAATTCCACCAACTAGTTGGAGAGGTTAAGGTGCAACATTTAGCCATGATATCGAATGTACTTCATGGGTAATGAAGAAATACAACCAACAATAGATAAAGAGAATGTCCTTCTTGCAACACAAGCACGAAAGGCATGAAGACTAAATTTGAATTTCTGCCCCACACTAACAAAACAAATGAATAATTGAATGCTTGGAAAAAACAATGGATGGAATAGAAAGTGAGCATACTATTTTTTAATAAACAAGCAAACATTAGCACATCTCTTTATCTTCTCTTTCAAATAATTTTAATCATAGGATACGATCAAGGAAACAAGGGCCACAAGGTGTGCTCATGGAGGAAGAGGATGTAACAATGGTGGCTTGGACATTCGATATGCAATAATGTGAACCTTCCATATCCTTTTAATAGCTCAAGATGAAGGTGGTGGAATTTGTTTAAACTAGACTAACCCCTTTCAAAAATAGAGTTCTTGGGAACTCCTAGTGGTATTGGTTCAAGCATCGACATCCAAAATTAAATGTTCGACTTGTGGAAGGAATTCAAGTTTACTAAGAACAAGCTTTGACAAGCCAATCTTGTAATTCTTTCCACCAAACCATGAAAAAACCATACATTCAAAACAAGTATAATGAAGATCATATGTGGAACTCAAATGAGATAAGGATTTAGGCATGGCAAAGGAAGGGCCAAAGTTTTTGCAAGAAGGGGTTCACATCATGTTTATAACGTCATTCCCAAATCCAAGGAATGGTTGACTATAAACTATGTTGTAAATGCAATAGGAGGTTCCTTGCCAAGGTTTTACATATTGAGGTGTTAGAGGATTGAAGATGATTACATCAAACATTCTAAAAAGGGAACATACATGGCGATGAAAAGGAAAACATGGATATCTTCTTTTTTATTCAAAGAATTTATATCATTTTTCAATAGGTCAATTTAGGTGGCATCACAAATAAATCCAGATCTATTAATTCTTTCGATGGACATGGGTCACATGTTTCATTAAAAATAATAAAATAAGCATAAAATTTTGAAATCGACACTATTACATTACCATTTCACAGTTCTCATGCCTTTAAACCATTGGATGTGAGTTGTTTCAAACCTTTCTAATGAACATAACAACAATTAAAGATGTTGGAATGGAGCTTAAGTCAATCTCCAAGGGTAAGAGGACCTAAAATACTATATGGAAATGCCTAATAGTCCTACTCCTACATAGGAAAGAAATTTAATAAAAATGATCTATGATCTAGGAGTTGTTCTAGATGGACCTATTAGTGAAGTGAAATGCTACCAAAATCTTATAATCACAACTTAAGAGGCTTTGTCTTTTACAAATATATTGTCCTTGCTTCATCTACTTGCAAAGAAAACAAAAGGAAAATAACCATTAGTAGACTATAGCAAATCATTTATAGTAATGTTCAATGAGTATGCAAATTGTCTTACACCAAAAGGCTATGCACAAAGAAGTAGTTGAAAAATTTAAAAAATAAGAAAGGAACAAGAGGGAGGATAAAAGGGTTGAACATGTTGCTAATTCCTTCACCCCAACTAAAAAGGCAACTCAATGAATAAGAAAAAAACATGCAAAATCAAATTTCAATGTAACTTGGACAATAATTACAATATGGGAAATAAAGGATAGGTTTCATGAGAATTTTGTAACTAGTTTAAGGGCCCATCCTTTATTATACATAGGTGTGAACTTTGATGTAGGATTAAACAATTAGAGGGAGGCTAAGGCTATGGCAAGAGCTTGAATGTAACAAAAGGGGCATGTTGCAACGAGGTTGCAACAAACAAATTGGAGTAACATCTTGTAGATGGGAAAGGTGTGAAGGGTTTTGGATTCCAAAGAACAAAAAGATAAACAAAAAAAACATGATGAGGGGTTCAAATGTTATCATGACAACATAGATAAAGCAATGCATTGGGAAGGAGGGGGGTCAAGAAGTTCCACGAAACATAATGTGTTGCAATTCATTGGGGGGGGGGGGGGGGGGGGTAGACATTTGAACTCCTCTAAAAATTTAGTTATAGAAAAAGAGGGTGGAGACAAGTTTGGATGAAGGGGGATGTGCAAACCACAAATGCAACAATAATGCCCATGAATGATGATGATAATTGACCTTAAAGAGAACGGGAAAATTTTGCCAATATTTGAAGTGGCAAGCTCTAACAGTGAACTAATACCTAGGAAAGAAAAAAAAAGATGGATGGGGGGCTTCTAAAACTAAGCAACCAAAGTAATGCCTTGCATAGAGAGAGGGGTGGTTTGGAGTTAAACAATGAAGGTGCAAAAATAAACAAATAGAAAACGGGGGTTTGGAATTGAACGACAATTACACACAAAAAAAAGGGGGGGATGGGGGGGGGGGGTGTGGAATTGAAATGACGAAGGTGATAGATGACCTACAAAAAGAAAGAAAGAGTTTGGAGTTGAATGAGAAGGTGACTTATAGAGAGAAAAGGTCTGGAACTAAGTAATGACTGTGAGCAGCAAATAAAAAAAGAAAAAGAAAAGGTTTGGAGCTGAGCAATGAAGATGATTTACACAAAAGAGAAAGAAAGGGTCTAGAGTTGAACAATGAAGGTAAGATAGAAGGAGATAAAAGGTCTGGAATTGAATGACGAAGGCAACTTGCACAAAGAGAAAGAAAGAAAGTTTGGAATTGAAAAAACAAAATGCACAAGTAGGACCTTCTTTCTTTCCATCCTAACCTTCTTTTACATGTTTCCTTTGTCATTCAACTCCAAAACCATTTTTTTTTTCTATTGCTTTCATCATTCAATTGATTATAAATGACATCTTCTCAAAATAATGAGGATTCCCACCAAGGAAAATATCCTTTTAATCTTTATTGGGAACTAGCATCCTTAAAATTTGACAAGCAAGAGACCCAATCATGGGAAACATGGCTTCATGTTTCTCCCACCATTGAAGGGGACACTTGATAATGCCAAAAGACCAATAGTTCTTTCTTAATAAGCTCTTTTGTTGGTTTAATATTCTTTTTTTTCATTTGAAAATTATCCAAATTGTTATTATCATCCATTCTTTTGTTAGCAAAACCATTATCAGATTCCATCAATGGATGCAAGTGATAATAATATTTCATAAACATAGGTTATAATGACATTGTATCATATTGCTTAATAATTCTTACTCCTTGATCACGACCAATGAAAGAAGACACTAAACAAAGATTTAAAAGTCTTGTGTCCAACATTAGAGCTAACATATTTTATTTTTTCTTTCATCAAATTTTTTCAAGGAAAGAAATTATTTAGAACTCCACAAAATGTTTTTCTAATGTTGGAAGCCAACTAGTTGGTCCCTTTTGGGACTTGGAGGGGAGGTAGGCTTAACGCTAGTCTTTTATTGACTACATCTCTCTCTCAAGTAGAGTAGTACTGCTCTTGTAGCACTAACCTAAACATTGTCAGCTTGGGTTGCTAGAGAGAGTTGACACAGACAGAGCAGATGATGATATTACACTCTTCCTCTACAATATTACCTAGTTCATTACCTATTAAGAAGAGGTGAGGACTTCTAAAATTTCACATAGTCTGTTGTTTCCAGCAACTACAAACACACTGAATGATTGCTAGTCACAGTATGAGACTTGGAAAAAAGAACAGTACTAATTTGGAACAGTTGGACTATTTACAGGATCTTAACAGACTGTTGTTCTCTAACGTTGTAGACCAAGCTGCCCAAAAAACTGAATTCTACTTCGCCTATTACAAGGAGGGGGGGGGGGGGGTGGGGTTTTAAACAAGCCCAACAGCAGCTACAAAATCACCAGCATACACAAGTCTTCTTCAGCACCTGGACGCTTTTTGCAACCGATGTCCACAGACACATCTCTGATGGATTCAATGATACAAATGAGATCGGAGGGGATTTTCACAAGAGCCCTATGAATTATATGGTCTTGGACTTCTTGTGCAACTCTAGCTCACCTTTTTTTTTCCCAAAATAAATATTGCTGCTAGTGAGAACTGGCATGTATGTTGCAATAGCCTGTCATTGTGCCCTTTATTATTACCCAACATATTTATTAAAAAACAATTCCCCAATAACAGGGCAACACTAGCCTCAATGCCTTGATTGTTTTTATAAAAAAATTGTGGACTCTAAGAAACCTTTTCAAATTCCCATCTAGCAATTAAGTAGTTTCAATGATATTCCATCAGCCAACAAGGGCACAACGACTTGAGAGCCTTTGGGTGAACCCAAGCTAGTCCATTTAAATTATTTCTAAACATTACAAATACCCCATGCTTAGACTAAATCAAGGTGTCTGAGTTTAGATTTAACATTTAATATGGCCACTAAGAGGCCTCACTCAAAAAGGTCAAGGTACCAACATGGGTGCTGGTTCACCCTGGCCAACTTGCGGCACCCACATTGATGACTGGTTGATCACCTTCAGCTTTACTTTGAAGGTGTTAAAAATGATGTCACGTGGCACTCTGAAAATTTAGATTGCGTTTTGAGCCCTCAGGCCTACCTCCACTAAATAAATTAACTGAAATGGCACACTAGAATCCTCTTCCATTAGGGTCTAAAAAGATGGTGCATTTTTTGGTTATTCTTTCAATTTCAAGCTCATGGAAATGGCCAAATGAAGGGCATCACTTAACAACCAATGTTTGTTATATTTGTTTAAAACCCAAGCAGTTATAAGATAGGGAGAAATAATCAACAACAATTTTTTTGAAATATGCCATGTCAAAGGGGGTGGAACTATGGTTGTCATCCTCACTAAATTTTGCTTGTTATAACATAACATTATAACATTGTTGAACTGCAATTTTTCTAAAAAAATAATGATTATGTTGGCAAACTTATTTTAAAAAACAACAAATGATCATCATCTACATTATAACAAATATTAACAAAAGTAATAATAAACAAGGAATTTTTTTATGATAACTTTATTTTAATTGGAGTGTTTAATTTTCTTTGAGGAAGATCCAAATTTGCACAAGCCTTGTTCCATTTGTATCTGACTTTCCTTAAATTTTTTAGCAAAATTATGAATTTCTATAAGTCAGATTGGGCAATATTGATATACACATATTTCAAACCCTTACAAAAATTTTCATAAACCAAAGCATACTAACAGGCCTTAGAGAATGCATGGCCAAAATAGCTACCCTAAAAACTTTATGTCAAACCTAAAACATCACAACCTACAACAAACTTTAAGGTCGAAGTCATAATATTTAAATTAAATCATACACAAGTAATGATTTTTTTTTATCAAATCATACTTACATAACAACTCAATTAAGTCTCTGGCTAATGCATGCCTAGAAGTATTAAATGCTTCAAAAAGCCCAATTGCAATATGTTTTGGTTGCTAATCAGCCCCCAAAAATTTAATAACAATGGCATAAATGTCATAAGCCCCTTTTGACATCCACAAATCAAAACTTGTTGTTACATAATAACAATTTGCCACATTAGGTAGGACATACAATTGTTTTATTTTTTCCACCAACTTTAACAAAATTTCTTTTAAAAATTGTTTCTTAGAAAGCAAAACAACCCTTGACATAAATGTAGACTAAATATTTTTAACCATTGGCTTTCAATAAGATGCATTGGCAAATGGTTTTTAACAATTAAATGAGCTAAATCTTCCAAAAACTACTTCTGCTACACATTATCTTTTTTATAAAAATCTTTGGTGGCAAAAAAATTAGAGATAGTGCTTCCATTTACATGAGGTTTTTTCTTTGCAAGTTGCCTCTCATAAGGTTCTTTTAATATATTGTTTATTTCTTCAAATATTTTTGCAATCATACAATGGTCTGCATAAACATGTTTTTTTAATACAAAGATTCCATTGGCATTGTTATACAATATCAAACCTTTCATTGTCTCTATTTTGGCATTTGTTATTAAAATTAAACTTGCATAATAAATAATGCATATCATCAATTAAGAACATTTAAGATCCACTAGCTTATTGTCATTTACAAAACACAATGACCAACATAGTGCATTTCTGCTATCATGTATCCATTTTTTCCTTTGAAGATACAATTTTTTCAAATTTTCTTTCATTTTTTCTTCCCCTCATATGCATCAATATTTTTTTATGTTTGCAAACTTGGTTAAATTTTGGACTTTTTCCCATTCTCTCCTCTTCCATTACAAGATCATTTAGATGTATTTGTTCATTATTATTATTATGTTTTTATTTTGGGATTATTTTTCCGTTATCAGTTGTGAAATGAAATTATACCAGATGAGTGGCAAAAAAAATTAAACAATAATATGCAAACCTCTAAGCTATGAGAAAGCAAATTTACAAAGGCATTTACAATTTACAAGAACATTTACAAAGAATTTTTACAAAAATGAAGTGTAGTGTAAAGTTAGAATGCAAATTAGAATGTAGTTGAATTTAAGAAAAGAATAATCCTACAACCAAAAATTGAAAAAGAAAAATCAAAAGTTAAAACTGAAAAAACTGAACTAAACAAATCCAAAAACATTGAGAAAAAAAACAATAAAACTTTTGAATAAAAAAAGTTTTAAAAAACTACCTTATTTTCTTAAAATGACACCTCATGTTTCAAACTCTAGAACCTACACATGGTAGGAAGGGGAGGAAGTACATCACTTCAACAAGTAAATAGTTGCTAACAACAATGCAAGGCGAAGAGCAAACATTAACAACACAAGGCGAGGAATGAGCATTAACAACACAAGGTGAGGAGTGAACAACAACAATGTAAGGCAAGGACCACATAGTAGCAACAAAATAAGGTGATAAACAAACAACATCAATGCAAGGCAAGGAATGAATAGTAGCAATGCAATGCGAGGAGTGAGCAACAAAAACACAAGGCGAAAAGCGAGTGTAGCAACACAAGGGAGGGTGAAATGAGTACTTGGTGTGGAACAAACAGTAGTAATGCAAGGTGAATAACAAGCAATAACAATGCAAAGCAAGCAATGAACCATAGCAACGTAAGGCATGCAACAACATAAGACATGCAACGCAAGGTGAGGAACTAATAGTAATAATGCAAGGTGAAGAACAAATAACAACAACACAGGATGAAGAATGAACATTAGTCGCAAGGCAAGGAATGACACAAGGCGAGGACTAAGCAATAACGATGCAAGGTGAGAAGCAAACAACAACCATGTAAGGCAAGGAACAAACAATAGCAAAAACAAGGCGAGGAGCAAATGCAAGAGAAAACAACCCAATTTTTTTTTTAAAATCTTAACAAGGATAGAAAGCTTCCTAGCAAGGTAAAATAGACCAAAAAAATAGTCCATCCAAAATCCAATTTTAAAATGAAATAAATTTGTATATGGACACAAGAAGGTGGATTCAAAATATTTTGAAGTATAAATATGAAAATATAAGTCACTACATTTAATTTGTGGGAAGTTGGATACAAAGTTTGAACAACTTTGGAATCATAAAAGTAGGTTGAAAGTACATTTAAAACTAACTAGGTCAAATTGATGTTCAAACGTACTTCATTTAAATTTTTGATATATTATGATTATAACATGCATAATTTGACAATATATAAATATCTTTTAGGGCCCCATTGATTTGCAATTAAAAAAACCAATGTTTCATCTATGTGTAGCCCATTTTGTAAGATTAGACATTTTGTGCAAGTAAAAACATTTAAAAAAATTCTACTTCATTCTACTTTGAAGATGATTTTTTTCAAAAATTTAAATATAAAATGAAATATTATCATCTTGTTAATTATTGTACAAAATAATTTTTTTATTTTCAGTACATTAAAACTTTTTCATGGCCACTTGTAATTTTTGTGACATAGAGCAATGAGTTGTTTACTTTACCTTATTTGCACCCTCAAGAATTTTATATCCTTCTCCATTCATGGTTTCCCCTAATAGAGCCACCGCCCTAAACCCTAATTCCTATAACTTTTAACCCTAAACTTAATTCCAACCTACCAATTTTCCTTCCCAAACCTTGAGAACTGGATTCAAGTTTTCATGTCTGATTTTCACATGGGTGAAAATTGGTTTGAGAACCATATTTGGGTTTTCATGTCTAGTTTTCACATGGGTGAGAACTAATTTGAGAATAGGGTCACCCAATGAGAATTGCATGACACTAGTCAAGAGCTTCAAACAATGCTAAGAGGATATTGGGCATCACCACAAATGTTGGGGAGCCTTGAAGATAAGGTTGAGAACTACAAACAATGTTAAAAGGATATTGGGCAACACCACAAATCCTGGGAAGCATCGAAGATAAGGTGAGAGCTTCAAACAATGTTAAAAGGATATTGGGTAGCACCACAAATGTTGGGGAGAACACTAGAAATGTTGAAAGGATGTCAAACGATGCTAGGAGTGTCACGCAATGCCAAAAGGAAGTTAAATAGAACCGGGAAGGACATTAAACATTGGGTGAAATTGGGCAGAAAAAAACCATGAGGAGTGGCACTGGGGATTACCAGGTGATGATAATGGATGCTTAGATGATGTGAAGTGATGTTGAAGGGCACAAGGGAGCTCTAAGTTGTTTTAAAAATAAACCCATTGGGAATGATAATGGGACATGGAGGACATTGAGCCAATGTTTTTTTAATGGATTTTTTTTGCCAAAAAGAGAAATTAAAAACCAAAAAAATAAAAAATAGTGACTTTGAAGTTTTCTATTTGCTAGACATGAGGAAAACAAAAGTAAAAATTGCCAGATACATATATTTGATTTTCAATGTGTAGCCAAACATATAGAAGGATGATTAAAGGTTTTTATTTTATTTTTTAGTTCCTGGCCACATTTGGCTCAACCTTCCAAGGTGTCGCAACCCTAGCCTTGGCTTGCGACCAAGGCAAGGGGGTTGCAAGGTGCGGGCCTAATAGTAGACCCGGGATTGCAATTATACCAAAGGAAAAAGTTCTAAGTGTCAATGAGGACATTCACCTTTTCTTCTAGTGGGGGAGAGTGTCGCAACCCCACTTTGGCCAAGTGTGGGGGTGAAGCCCAACACTTGGAAAAGTTGGAGATTTGGAGTCCTCCGGGACTCCCGAATGTTCAGAGCTCGACAGAAAGAGGCAAAACACCTCGCATTGAAGCGTTCTTGCTGTCATTGGAAAGGTCTTGAAACGTAGATATCGAAAATGTTCTCGCATTGGCAATTCGGACATCTGTAGCCCAAGTTATGGGCAAAAGAAGGGCCGGGAGTCAAACTGGCAGTTTGACTCCCGACCACTAAAAGTAGGGAATCGACCAGCTCCTGATGTCCGATTTGGGAGTGCGATACGTCGTTGAAAAGATCTCGACGAGGGCTACAACATTGGTTCAGACCTCGTCGCGATCCAACTCCGCAGTCGGGAGTTATGGCGGTTCAAAGTTCCAAGAGTCCTGCCGGGACAATTTCGGGACTCCACTTCGGGAGTCCCGGGAATTTGTGCCATTCGGATGCTTCCTCCGTGGAGAGGCGCAGAGAATACTATAGGGAGTAAGGTGGTGGCTTACTCCCGAGTCCGGGCCGTGGTGAGTCTTGTAGTCCAAAGTGCCCGTGGCTTGTCCCAACACCCAAGGGTGTTCCCGAATGCTAAACTAACCTTTTTGGTTGGTTTTTGGATGCAGATTCAAGCTTGATCTTCTAGTCCCTCTTCCTAGTCTAATCCCTGGGCTCCCAACTCGACCCTCTACCCCTTTTTAGAGTTGGAAGCCGGGAGCGTGCCCTTCGGTCCCAACTTCCGCAACTTGACATTTGGTGAACCCTCAAGTGGGTTCACCCCGGGACCAAGGAGCGCGTCACAAGGGATGATTGTTAAATTTTTTAAACCTTTCAATGCATGATCACCACATCAGCTACAAACAAAAAAATTTAGAAAAAAATTGTGTTGGGGGTAACAATAGGGGATGTTAAGGGCCATTGGAATTGTTGGGAAAAGAAAATTAGGCCAAAAAGGATGTGGATGTTAAGGTCAATCATGGGAACACCACGGATAACAACAAAAATATTAGGACGACACTGAAGACAGCATGACCGCCATCCACAATGTAAGTTCAAGCTTAAATCCTAATGCAATGGGTTAAAAATGGAGTTAAAGGACTACAAGGGAACGTCCTTTCTAATGGCCATGTTGAATCGGCATACACTTGGTACTTTCACCTTTGTGAGTGAGAACTTTTAGTGGCCATATTAAGCTCAAAAAATGTTAGATTTGAACCCGAGAGACGTTGATTTAATTTGAGCATGGGAAACTTGTAATATTTAGAAATAATTTAAATGAATTTTGGAATTTTTGCCATGG
The DNA here is from genome assembly GCA_963920785.1 of Sphagnum contortum. NCBI lineage: Eukaryota > Viridiplantae > Streptophyta > Sphagnopsida > Sphagnales > Sphagnaceae > Sphagnum > Sphagnum contortum. The sequence continues at coordinate 447,199 of OY987287.1, read as the reverse complement.
TACCAACTTGGGTGTTGGTTCACTCGAGGCCCTTTCTAACAACCTTGGTTTGAACATTATTCACTCAATCTTGAATAACTAACTCAAGAATGTAATAAATAGCTTAGGAGGCGTTTTCAACTTCTTTTATATCGTTTGCACCATGATCCTAAAGAAAGAATCAAACATGTAAATGGAAAATTACTTATTTGATGGTGTTACATATAGGCTAGTTAAAACCTTATGAGATTTCTGAAACTTAATGTGAGTCAAAGATATTTTGCATACATTCCTACCAACGAATGAACTAAATGGTGTTTCTATGTGAAATGCAGGATTTGATTAGAGTACCTATATGACTCCACATTATCACTAAGACAAAATGAACCTTGACTTTGGAATGGAACAATGGCATGTGGTGATTTGGACAATGTAGTGATATTAAGTCCCACATGTAACCCTAAATCCTCAAACATGTAATGTGGAATTAAAATCCACAAGCTACCTTACCATATTAGAAGTTGAGATTTCAACATCAATTCACAAGAACGTGCCTTTTGCTAAAGATCATAAACTACAACTTTGCAAAAGGCCTCATTGATTCCAGTTTTGATAATACACTTGTTGGTAGTTTGCAACAACGACAATTCAGAAATAACATTCAAGTGGACTCATAATTTTTGGGTGCAATAACAATTTGAAAAACCAAATTCAAAACTTGGTTATGCATTATCATTTGTTGGCCTTGGGCCATGCAACATATTTGATTCAATTCATATTTGTTCATGTTAATAGTTCGATATTCACAAAAAAACCTTTGATGACACAATATATTGCAACTTATATACATTAATTCACAAGCACTCTGGTATCTACTTAAAAGCAGTCCCATTCAAAGACACAATTTTCAACTTTGTTGTGTCTCCTTGCCAAAAACATAGACAAAACTAGATCCAGAGGTGCATGCAATTGGAAGAAAACCTAGAATGGTGTAGAGCTCTCCATTTGATCTTACAAGGATGAAACCCTTGACATAATCCACGAATTTTGGGAGTGTAAAAAGCAATGAATTGAAGTGTGTAGGGATATGAAAAAGACAAGATTCGGCATTGTTTAAAATTGTCAGTTATGTCATGTTGCATCTCAAGTCCATCTTCTATTATTGATGAAACTACTACATTGTTGGTGGAATTCACTCATGTGGTTTCCTTTGCATATGCTAGGATGCATATCTTATAAACCTATGATGATGTTAGATTCCAGCTCAAACAGATTATTCACAAGAACTAAGGCATAATCACTCCCCATGATAAAGCAACATTTTTGGTTGTGTTTTATCTCCTAGCAAAAACCTAGGCAAATCAAAGGGCACAATTGGAGGAAAGCCGATAATTGTGTATGGCTTTCCATCCAATTGTCTAGGAATGCGGCCTTGGACATTCAATTTTGGGAGTCCAAATACCAATGAAACAAAGTGTGTCGGGGATGGAAAAAAACAATATCTCGACACCTTGAATTCATCAACTATATCTTGCATTCCAAATGCATGTACGTGGAATTAATCTACTGCTCTTGTTAGGATGCCAAAACAATTGACAACAACAACCACCGAATCATAGATTTCCAAAGAAATAAGTTTTGAGGCTATTCAAATTTGCCATGACCAAGAACCTTCTTCTTTTTGCAATAGTTGATATTGTCTGCTTAAGTAGGCTTGTAATAAAAAGATCTAGAATTACTCACCATCTTTGTCTTCTTTTCAACTCTAGTTGCACAATCTTCACAAGGCATTTGAAGATCAAATTGAATAAAACATATTAAATACCTAGGTCCAGCCTAACCACATATCGGAGGTGATGCACAAAGGAGGGCCAAAATTATGATTAGTACTTGGAGGAATAGAAGGATCACAACTGGTACCACTGGACGTCCATGAATCCATTAGTTTTTTCATCAGCTTTACACGTATCTCGCAACTTGTTTCTTACTTGTTGCAATTTCTAAAAATTGAAAATGGTTGACACCCCATACTCCACATGTTACATATCGACACTAATAAAGCAAATGTTGTTGCGGTGGTCTTGGAATCTCTCATCTTCTCCCTCGAACCCGCAATGGGTGTTGTGTAACTCAAAAGTTGTGTTCATGAAGGTGAAGGCAACCTTGTACTTAGTGAACAAACTCTTGGACAAGAGGATAACTGCGAGAATGTGGGCTTGTGTAAGAAATGGGAAGACTACCACATGAACTTTAAATGGGATCAGTTTCGGATCGACCACCATGTTGATTTACAGCTACTACTTCCACCATCAACACTTTACAACAATATTTATTTGTTGGAGATTCGAGTAAGACTCCAAGGTAACACACTAGATGTTTTTTGGATAGCCAAAGATAACCTACAAAAACAAATCTCCAAACAGATAATGGAAAGCTCTAGTGTAACTTAAATGCTAATGAATAATTTTGGATGGAATAATGAAAGTAATGGTATTTCCGGGCCTACTTTCTATGAATTTTTTTTTTTTTTTTGAGAAAGCGGATGAATAGGGAGGGCCTTCTAATGAAGGATTTTTTCTTCTACATGCATGCTTTATTTGTTGTGTTTATGTTTTGACAATTTTCAATCACAATGGCGCATTGTTGTTGAATTGTGTAATGAGCTGATGACATTTATCACAATGTTAAAGTAGTTGTTGTGAAAAGAACTTATTATATTTCTAAGTGAATTGCAACATCAAATCTAGTAGATTACATAAATTACCTTTTGATTTTAGGAGTTGATTAGCTAATAATTATAACGAAAAAATAATTAGTAATAATTGTAAATAATAACATGGGATAATAGGATGGATAAAAATGGGGAATAAAATAATGAACTTCATGGGTCCTACAAGGAGAATCTTTTGACTAGCAGCATAAGGGTTGGTTATGAATAATTTAGGTAACTATTTCGAGTTAGTAATAATGGGAAGTCAAATATGTAAATTTCACCAAATTTTTAACTTCAAATAATGTGAAACCTATTTATAAAAGGATGAAAAGTTATAAGTGGCACGTGATGATTGGTTTGATACATGGGGAATAGATGTAGATGAATGTGTTTGACTATTCATGCATTATTTCCTTCAAATATATAAGGGGTAGAGATTGGAGCTTTTGGCATAATTTACATTCAATAATTTCATGTTATTAGTTGGATCAAAAAAATTGTACAAGTATCATATGTGAATAGGAATCCTTGAAGAAATAAAACCATGTGAAGATTATTGTGAATACCATTGTGTAAACTTTATAATCTTTGGCGAGTGGTCCCCATAAAGGAGAATCTTTAGGCGCGTGTGATGAACTCCCTTGGGATGTAATTCTCACATAAAGATTCGACTTTAAACGTGTGGGTGATCCATTTCCAAAAGAATGTAAAATTTCTTGTTGGAAATCATGTGATTGATGAATATTGCAAGTGTTGTTTTGAAGTATGTCTAATAGTCTACCTATGTGCTAGAGGGATTGATAAAAAATTAAACCTCATAGTTCCAAACCCTCTCCTAGGCTACATTTTTGGTTTTGTTGTCGGGACCTATATTCCACATAGGTAGAAGTTTAAAGTAGAAAAGGGATATGCCTCATAAGATTTTGGAAAAAGTCGTTAAATGTTTTGCTTGTGGGAAGTATGGGCATACATATATCAAATGTGTGACAAATCCAACAAGGCGAAAAAACTCAAGGCCAATAGGATTGAAAAGAGGAAGGACGGAATTATATTGGGAAAAGGCCTTGGAGTGGAATGGATTGTGGAAGCAACTAAGTTTTTCAATTCTTCAACACTTTATGAGCAATATGGGAGTTTCATAAGCGGAGCATCGGGTGTTGCAAAGAAGGAAGACGAAAAGAAGACCAAGTCAAAAAGGTGATGCAAACATTCAAAACATAGGAATGAATCCTACCCATAAAAATAATTAATGATGGCATAATAGTATCCATGGATAATCCCATGCAAGCCATATTTCCGATAGGTAGAAGCTTGAAGATTGAATTAATAGTAGTAATCAATATGCATTTTCATCAAGTTTTAGTTACAAACTTTGAACCCATTTTCATGATTCGAATGATGCAATCCAATGATCTTTTCTTTTTGCCCATCATAGCTTACATTGGACCCATATGGACCATTCATGTTTTTGTAATGATATGAAATGAAGTTCCTTTAAAAAAAAGAAAAAATCCAAAATATAGTCAAGAAGAAGGAAGATTGTGATAGATAATAGTTGGTAGGAAATTTGTTAGTTCATCATAAAAGAAAAAATTGCAAATGGCGAACATACCTTTGTTTAGAGGAAGGCGGAATGAAGATCTTGAAACCTGTTTGAGAGATTTCAAGAGAGCATGCATCTTTGGAGTCATTGGTGCCCACACATAAGAATGGTGGGTGAGACTTTTTCTAGAGTTGCTAGAAGGGAGAACTTTGACATGGTTTGAAAAATTGCTCGTAGAGCAAAAAGGGACGTGGGAGGCCTTGTCCAAAATGTTTGTACGGGAATTTTGACCACATGAAAATTCTAATGCCTTTATAATGGAAATGACGCAACTTCGACAAAAACCCACCAAAAATGTGGACGAGTATCTTGCTAAAGTGGTAAAATTCAATGATCACATGTGTGAAAAGCTTTAAAGGCTAAAAGTGCAACTCTTCATGCATTGATCTTGGATGGGATGAATGCTTTGATTGTAAAAAATTATGTGATGGATTTTCGAAAGGAAATTCATCAATAAGTTATATATGAAGGAGTGGAAACACTTGAAGAGGCCCAAAAATTTGCAAAGTGGTAGGAATTTTTTTGGAAGGCCATAATTTTGGCATTTTGCAAAACAACACACCTACATCTATTTTGACATATACACTGATTTTAATGCCAATACCAACATTGATGCCAATGCCAAGGGTGCAAGAACCGCCCATGAATTTGGAGACGATGATGGGGCAACTCATAAAGGAGATGAATCAATTGAACATCAATTTGGTCCAAGTAGGAGATCCTTGTCCTTTGAAACTTCGAGATTCATCGTCTATCACTTGTTACATTTCTAACAACAAAAACATTATGTAAAAGATTGTTTGGAGATAAGTTCAATTTTTCGAGACAACCTTTCCCCAAAATGAAAGGTGTCATTTGAACATGAGAAAACGAAAACAATGAACCTCATTGAACCAAAGTTTCGAAAAACCAAGCGAGCATGGAATGAAAACGTATTTATCATGAAAGCCGATCTCATGGTAACAAAAAGGTGAAGGAGTCAAAAAACCACAAAGGAGAATTCTCATCATAAAACTATGAAAGAAATGGTTTGTGAGAAGGGGAAATGAAAGAGTCGAAGGCAGTTGGGTATGCAAGACTTTTCCATTTTTGTTGGACAAATGCCATATTTTGCGATTACATACTTGAGCACCAAGAAGGCGGACATTACCCTGGGACAATTAATAGCCATGTTTCCTACAATAAAGCGAGACTTGCAGTGAGGGCTTAGTGCACATCGTATTAAAACATCACATGAAAAGGAGGTCCATTTGGTGAAAGTCGAATTCAATTCTTGTGCACCATTAGTGGAAGTGGTTTTCCATGGAATACCTTTGAAAGGTATTTTAATGGATGGAGGAGCTGGAATGAATGTTATGATAGTTTCCACAATGGAAACTTTTGGGGTTGCAATGCGACTGCTAATAATGTAATCTACGAATGGCTAATAAAAAGAGGGTGAAACTAGAAGGGTTATCACTGTAATTAATATTTTTGGTTGTTAAAGTCACAACCACTTCGGATTTCCAAGTAACTCAAAACGAGATTGAGGCATACCTAATGATTTTGGGTTGGCCTTGGTTGAAGAGGGCACATGCCTCGAACTATTGGAAGGAAGGATTCATGGCCATTGATGTTTTGCCAAATAGACAACGAGTTTTTGTGGACAAAAGGAAAATTTTGAAATTTGATTTTTTTTTTTGAAGTATGTCACTTCAAGTGTAGAGGAGTCAACCACGAAAACTAAAGTTGACACCAATAACTTTTCTAGCAAAGATGAGGTAGACCTATATGCGTTGGAGGTGGTTCCAAAATCACAAGAAGAAGATTCATCTCCCGATGCGATTGTGAGGGACAAAAAGGGAAATCGAGAAAGCAATATCTCCCATTTCGTTGAGGAATGGCTTGACGAATAAAGAAATAAGTGAATTTCAACTTTTACTTCATAAGTACCATCATCTTTTTGCCACAAGTTATACGGATTTTAAGGAAGTGACTTTGGAGGAGCATAAGATTGAATTGCTTTCAAATACGAAACTCTTGCAACCACTAGAAGGAAAAGGCCAATATGTGACCATCACATTTACAACTACCTGCAACTATTTGGTCTTTGCAACTAACTTTTTGTTATTTATGACTATTGTGACATCGTGTTGACATCAGTCAAGTCATCTTCGACTAACCTGCGACTAGTTTGCGACTAATTGTATTTCCATCTATATATGGGTTGGATTTATCATCCAAGAATAGCCATTAAAAGTCCCATTTAGTCGTAATTAAGCGAAATGGTGCTTAGTCATAGTTGGCGTATGTCTATATGTAAAATATCGTATTGTATGGTGTTCTAGTGAGAGTGTTATACAAAAGTGTAAAATACAAATTTGTACATATTCATAATATTCATATGATAAATTAAAATTAAATTCCTTGAATTTAGTGGAAATGGTTGGTTCAAAGCGGGGTACACGGGCACATGGAACATGGAAATCGTTCGCATTAGAACGTAGAGAACGGCCAGCACGAGGAGGGTTTTCCTGCGCAAGTACGTAGCGATGGGAATTTCATTAGTTCAGAATGCATCGGGAACATGGCCTTCATGTTTAGGGCGACAGAAGTAGCGCGCGCAGAGTCCATTCTTCTTCCTCTTCAAGCTCTTTCCGCCATTTCGCTCGTGTTTCATGGTATTTTCTCCGAGAGGTTCTGTGTTCTGGGGTTTTGTTCACAGGTTTGTGACTGAATTGTAGTTATTGAAAATTGGAACAGAGCAAACGAACTGAGCAGCAGCAGCAGCAGCAGCAACAGGAGGAGCAATGGGTCAAGGACAGTCGGGCGGGTTGCCGAGCAAGCAAGGAGGTACAGGGGATCGAAAAGGCCATGCTAACAATAAGAAGGAGAAGAAGTACGAGCCTGCGGCACCGCCGACCCGCGTTGGCAAGAAACAGCGGAAGCAGAAGGGACCCGAAGCAGCCGCTCGCTTGCCCATGGTTCACGCCTGCCACCAAGTGCAAGCTTCAGCTTCTGAAGCTGGATCACATGAAGGAATACCTGCTGATGGAGGAGGAGTTTGTGACGGGTCAGGAGCGTTTGAAGCCGCAGGAAGATAAAAACGAAGAGGATCGGTCCAAGGTGAACGACCTGAAGGGATCTCCCATTAGCGTGGGCAATTTGGAGGAAATAATTGACGAGAATCACGCCATTGTGTCCTCGTCAGTGGGGCCTGAGTACTATGTCAACGTCCTATCGTTCATGGACAAGGACCAACTGGAGCCAGGCTATGCTATTCTGATGCACAACAAGGTATTCTTCTCCTTTTATCTGGTTCACATAGCTTTCGAAAAGGAGCGATGGTGGCCTGACATGTTTGCACGCACGTTTCTGTCTCTGCCTCTCTGTTGTTGCAACTGTGCTGGCTCTTGTCCACATGACGAACAACCTAAGCACTTGGGCGCTATGGAATCCAATATATCTAGTGTTATAAGCTCATCTTTTCCTATTGAAGGGGGGGAATTATCTAGGATGTTATTTACTGGATGCTAGGGGCCAATGGACATTTTAGGGTTCAAGCCTAGGGTACTGAATATCCTGGAAGACAGTCCATTATGTTGCGAGATTCTCAATAGTAAGGTTCGGCAAGCCAAGAAGGAGTTCACCTTGAGTTGCAGCTGTGGATGAATTGTTCAAGTTGTACCCTGATATTGAAGTGTGGAGATTAAGTAGTCGCTTGCCCGAGCGAAGCACGAACCCCTCCTCATCCTGGGCTTAGTCAATGAACCTCTGACCTCTGATTGTGGTGGCATTGATGGCAAGGATCAATGATTGGAAAGTCATTTCTACTCCTTGGTCATACCAATTATTGTTCTTTCCTTCTAGTTTTGTTGCTCTGCACATTTTTTGCAATTCCCCTCTCTCTACTAGAAGTTAATCGAGTGCTGCATATGACCTCCAACCAACCCTCCGTAACAATGGAGAAAAACCAAACTCTATCTTTGACAAGGAACTAGCAGTTCAGAGGAGGGAAGTGTCAGCATCTTCAAGGCAGAAAGTTCTATGACCTCAGTCTATCACCATGCATATATGTAGCATCGTTTCTTAATATACATGGTTTAAGCCATCATAAATGGCCAAGTGACACTTAAATAAGTGATTTCTTGTTGTAATCCGAGTGTTGTCAGTGGTAGGACTGTTGCAAGATGAGGTGGACCCCATGGTATCCGTTATGAAGGTGGAGAAGGCCCATTTGGAGTCATATGCAAATATCAGAGGTCTGGATTCACAGATTCAAGAGATTAAGGAGGCAGTGGAGCTGCCTCTCACACATCCAGAGCTTTATAAGGACATTGGTATCAAGCCTCCTAAGGGTGTTATCCTTTACGGGGAACCTGGGACTAGAAAGACACTGCTTGCTAAGGTGAGCTTTGTGAGTGCAGGACGGACTGCTCAGGATTGAGGGATTTTGTTGTTTTGGGTTGTTATTGGCACCAATGCATGAGGTGCAATCTAAAAGTAAAGACATGGGGTTGGAATTTGGAGCAGGCAGTGGCAAATTCCACATTGGCAACATTTTTGCGGGTGGTTGGAAGTGAACTGATACAAAAGTATTTGGGGGATGGTCCCAAGTTGGTGCGAGAATTCTTTTGTGTTGCTGATGAGCTTTCCCCATCCATTGTCTTTATCGACGAAATTGATGTCGTTGGGACAAAGAGGTGGGTTTTCCTCTTGCACAACATTGGATAGAACAATCCAGTTCTTCCTCCACAAGTACACTTCGACTGATAGTTCAAACTTGAGGGATGTGTTGTAGAGTGGGTCTCTTAAGTTCCTGCATTACTTGGCAGATACGATGCTGTGAGCCATGGATTATAGCTCAACAAATAGTTAAGCTTTAGTTCCTTAAATTTCCTTAGTACTAATGATTTGAATGCTTATAAACCTTCAAGTAATGATTATTAATAGTTGAATTAATTTTTGTGATATTTTTAGGCATAGAGTACTTCTGTATTTCAGTTGATGTAACGCTTAATTAGTTTAAAACCCAGTAAACCTTTTAAAGTACATTATCTTTTTTAGTTTGTAGAAAAGGGGAAGGGGATGTAGAATTAGATGTGATTTATTGATATATGGGGAATACAAGCCCATAATTAACAATAACATTTCGCATGACAAGGTTGAGTTAGTCTGTAGAAGAATCTTCAAGCACTAATGATGTACTTGTACGATTTATAGGATGTAGTTCTAATACATCTTTATTTAGTTTCACTTCTATCAGACTTTTGAATAGAATCAAAACCAAGCTTAAGTATTAACATTTCCGCTTGAGTAACCTCAGGTGAATTACAACCGAATAACTGACTAAAGAATAGATCACAATTGTAAGAATTCTAAGATGCGACGAATGGTGCGAGCGAGGTACTCAACTCAATGCTCCAGGGGAAGTGGGTTGATTGGGCCTCGTAGCCAACGATAATGGCCATCATCGGGAACCCACGTTCGACAATGGAGACGGACATCATCATCTTCGCACTGGCACTCTTCAAACCTTTCTGGCGCGGCTCCACGAGCAGGAACAAACTCTAGATAAATGGCTAAAGCATGTGGGTTAGGAGATAATCGACGATCCCATACCGAACGAGCAACTCAAGTGCGCACCACTCTCCAGGGCGGTTCTTCTTCGCACGGCCGTTGAGAAACATCCAAGTCAAGCGGTGCTTCTTCAAGCTCTTCTTGTTGTACGGGTGCGACCGGAGGAATTGAAGGCGTAGCGTCGTCATCCGCCATGACTAGTTGCGCCTGCATCAACAAAAACCAAGAAGGTAGTACGAACAAGGTGGTACTTGCGTTCAAAAGGGGTCAAGCCCTTTTTATTTGACAAATTAGGGTAGGTGTAAGGTGTGGGAGTGACAGCGGAACCTCATGAAAACTCGAACACCCTAGATCCAGTGGATTCATCAAACTCTAAATTCAACGGTGGATCTAGAAATATGTGAAAGTTTTTGTGATGCAAATTGTAATTCCAATTTACTATGTACTACATAGTTAATTAGTGCATAGTAAAGTAAATAGGTAGGAAATATCAAAGGAGTAAATGGTACATGGAAATGTTACTTCAACCATTGAATTAATCAAGTAGGAACTCAAGGACTTTTCCTTGTTACTACCGATAAATTATCCTAGTAGTTAGTTACTTGAAGTAATTAGGGTGAAGAAGTAGGATGTGAGGGTCAACGGACGAAAAAGATAAGGATCAAGTTCAAGAGACCTCATCAAGATATCCAAGATAAGGGGGAGGATGGATCCTCGAATCCTATTAGTCATGAGGATTGTCATCCTCTTTGATTGGAGGATGGAATCTCTCTTGTGTTTCATTGGGCCCAAGGATTCTCATCCTAATTTCAATTGGATGGCAATTCATTCTCAAAATCTCATTGGCCCTTGAAGGATGAGGAAGCCATTGATTGGTGCAAAAGGATTTCGAAACTTTCATTGGACAAGGGGAACAAGCTCAAGGGGTCATGGAGGCTCACCAAGGAAGAGGGCATTGTGTGTATGGGAGAAAGAAAAAGGAAAAGGAAGAGGAGAATGAAGTGGGAGAAGGGTTGTTAGTTCTTGTGTGTGGGAGGTGTTGATGGAAAGGTTTTGGAAATAAAAAATAAAAAATGAAGAAGAGAATGGAGTTGTGTGTAGCAAGTAATCGTAGTGAAGCCTCTGGACTTAGTTGAATTAATTGTTTCTCTCAAATCCACCGTTGGATTTGTGTCAAAATTAGATCAGTTGTAGTTTGAAAGGTGTAAAAGCTCCTCTCAAAAATTCAGCATCAACGGTTTTGTTGTGAGGGAGTTGCAGGTGTTGGAAGTAGAGGGTGTTGAAGAGGGTTTCATGGAAGGATTTCCATGGTGAAACCTCTGGACTTTTGGTTGATTAATTGTTTCTCTCAAATCCACCATTGGATTTGCGTCAACATTAGATCAGTTGTAGTTTGGAAGGTGTAAAAGCTCCTCTCAAAAATTCAGCGTCATCGGTTTTGCTGTGAAGGAGTTATAGGTGTTGGAAGTAGAGGGTGTTGAAGAGGGTTTCATGAAAGGATTTCCATGGTGAAGCCTCTAGACTTTTGGTTGATTAATTGTTTCTCTCAAATCCACCGTTGGATTTGCGTCAAAATTAGATCAGTTGTAGTTTGGATGGTGTGAAAGCTCCTCTCAAAAATTCAGCATCATTGGTTTTGCTGTGAGGGAGTTGCAGGTGTTGAAAGTAGAAGAGGTTGAGATGTTTGTTTTGTTTTCCTCAATCAAAGCAAGTGATTTTTAGTTTCGGGGCTTAACTTTGGTCAAAGACATAAAATAAAATAAAAACTCATGAGATTTGGACACAACGCATTAGATTTTTTTAGTGAATTTCATTACTTACTTCGAACCATCTTACTTGTTAGGCTACACTACATAGTAGTTCCACTTTCAACCGGGTCTTTTATTGTGAGTGCATATTTTAGTGGTGAAGGTGTATAATAAATCCTCACAGATGCACACTCAGGGGGAGAACGAGAGATTCAAAGAACTATGCTGGAGTTGTTGAACCAGTTGGATGGATTTGATGCACGTGCTGATGTGAAAGTAATTTTCGCTACCAATCGCATTGAGAGTTTAGATCCAGCTTTGTTGCGGCCCTTAGGGCTTGCATGTTTGCAACATTAGGTTTGGAAATTTGTTCCTAGTGTGGTTTTTTGGCAATGGCAGATGTAGAAGATAAAGATATGGAGCTAGCAATCTAGAAAAGGGTTTGGTAGATTTGATTTGGGGGTGGGAGAAAAAACCCTCTTAATTGACTACTGTTGTAGGTTGATTTAACTAATAGGTGTAATTTCCACCTGAATTTGGGCATATATTCAAAACTCAACTGAAGTATATATTGTGTTTATTATAAATATTAGGCAAAGCCATAAACGCTTAGGATCTACTGTGTGCAACATGAAATTGGACGACAAAAAAAATCATGCATTATTTGTAAATAAATGCATTATTTAAAACTAAAATAAAAAACTAATTGCCACATGTCATAATCGTTATGAGTAAAATCGAACGGTACATATATATTGTAATTATTTAATAATAGAGTAAATACCATATTAAAAGCCACATGTCATAATCCTAGTGCTTGAATCGGACGAGTAGTATTATTAGATGTCATGAAAAAAAATTAAATCAAATATCCAATATACCACGTGGTCTCTAGGCATTAGTGGAAAATAATAACCAAAATAATTATTGAATACTGGCACCACATATGTATACTCGTATTTTGTCATGAACTGGTATTTGTACGCTGAACAATTTCCATCCAACCCCGTTGTCGCCTACGACTAAGGACGACTGCGACTTGTCCAACGCGACTACACAACTTTTAGTTGTAGATGTCGCCTATGACTAGAAAACAGTCACAAGGACCGGTTGAAAAAGTCTACTTTTCTTGTAGTGAACAAAGGCCACGAAGAAAAAATTCAAAATGATAAAGGAGGAGGCAAATAAGCTTTTGGATGCATGATTCATCATTCTGGTGGAGAATTTAGAATGGGTGTCACCCATCACTATCACCATAAAAAATTGGGGAGTTATGAGTATGTGTCAACTACCAAAAACTTAATGATTGCACCAAGAAGGATTACTACCCACTTCCTTTCATTGATGACATTTTGGATGTCATCAATCATGAATTATACAATTTTGAGGATGGCTATAATGATTATAACCATATCAAAATTGCAAAAGAAAACATATTGAAAACAACATTCACCACTCCATGGGGTACATTTGCCTATATGGTGATGCCCTTTGGGTTTTGCAATGCCCTTGGAACTTTTCAAAGGTTCATGAACAAAGTATTGGAATCATACATTGGACTTTTTGTTCAAGTGTTCTTGGATGATTTTTGAGTGTATGGGAATTGGGAGGCGCATTTTCTTAATTTGAAACAAGTGTTCTATCAATTGGTGATGGTGAATGCTTATTTGAATCTTGAAAAATGTTGTTTCAAATGCACAAAAGGAATCCTACTTGGCCACATTGTTTCACAAGATGGGATTCGCATAGATCTCGCCAAGATTGAAAAGGTGAAAAATCTTCCTTTTCCCAAGACAAAGAGACAACTATGAGCATTTTTGGGGCAAGTGGGTTATTACCAAAAGTTCATCAAGAGGTATGCAACCCATGCATATCACCTCACAAATTTCTCAAACACAGGTCAAAGATTGTGGAGCAAGAAAAGCGATTAACATTTTTGAAAAGCTCAAGGAGATGCTTTCAAATGTTTTGATTTTGACGCCATTTTGGTTGCATGTGGATGCTTCCAACATAGCAGCGGGAACAATATTTTCACAATTGGATGAGAAAGGCCATGACCACCCCATCTACTATGCGAGTTAACAATTGATTCCAACATAACGAAATTATGTTATTATAAAACGAGAAATCTTAGCGATCATCTTTACGATGAAAAAGTTTCACCATTACCTTTTAGGTACCAATTCACCATTGTTATTGACCATCAAGCTTTCAAGTATTTACTTTCAAAGCCTAATTTGACAAGGAGGATTGCATGATGGATTTTGTTGTTTCAGGAATATGAATTCACGATCAAAAATCAACCAGGAAAGAACCACAAAAACATTGACATGTTATCATGAGCTTATGAGGAGGTGGGAGATCATTCAGAAGATGATGATTTTTTGGATGCAAAATTGTTTACATTGGATGTAGAGAAGGTGTCAAAAGAATGCAAAAAAGTGGTGGACTATTTTTTACATCACAAATTTCCAAATGGAGCCAACAAATAACTCAAGGGAAGGAGTGCCCTTAAGGCACGCCATATGCCATTTTCAGGGATTACCTTTACCATCAAAGAAAAGATGGGGTTTTGTGATGGGTTGTTGAAAAGGAAGATGTTTCAACATTTTTTTCTAAATTCCATGAAGGCGTTTGTCGAGGTCATTTGTTAGAAAGATTATCGCAAAAATCTTATGAGGAAGGTATCATTTGCTGACATATTCTAAGCATGCGATGGAATATTGTAAAACTTGTGATGTGTGCCAAACATTTGTAAACAAATTTGTGGTATGCTCTTTCACTAAATGAAAAACATGTATTTTTTACTAATCCTTATGACTAAATTTTAGTCACAAACAACATTTGCAATTAAAATAACTTAGTTGCCTAAGACAAGTGGCATGCGATAAATTAGTCGCAAATGACAAAAAGTATTGGATCAAAGAAAAAAATTAACAAATACAAATTTATCCTTTGACTCTATTGTATACGTATTGTCACATGTGACTAAAATGCAATTATTTTGGTCACAATTGAAGGCAAATGATGTGCTGCCATGTGTTCCAATATTTGATTATTTAAAATATAATATTTATTATTATTTTGAAATAATTTAGGACGTTCAATTCAAATGTTTGAATGATCTTATATTTGTGACATGTGGCCCAATGTAAAATCCCATGTGGCATTTTAAAAATAAAAATAAAAATGATTAATATTAAGTTGTAGGTACTTAAATAGGTACATAAGTAGGTGTTTAAAAACCTAGGTTACATACCTACTTACTTAGGTAAAAAGGTAGGTAGGTAGGTTCTACCTTCCTAAGCTAAATACCTATTCATATAAGTAGGTACATATGTTGACCTAGGTGGGTACGTTAAGCTAAATACCTATCTAGCTAGGTAAATAGGTAGGTTGAGGAAGTAAGTACTTTAGAATTATGCATAATTTGTTTTTTTGTTTTGGGTTAAACCATTTGATTGGTTAATCCATGTGCACAAATTTCTTAATGTGAAATTGAATGATCACACCCCTTGTTTCTATAGTGTTCAAAATAAGAATGGAAAACGAACAATATGGGATAAGTTTTGAAGTTGTAATTTTCTCACAAACTAAGTTATAAATCCAAAATTTTCTTTATGTTTTATTTTTTAAATTTTTAGATTTTCTAAATAATTCAAGTACATGGTTCATTAGATAATTAGATAATAATTTAATTAATAATGAATAAATTTACATATATTTAAACTATAAATTATACATTACAAATATTCATTATCAATTACTTAAATAAGTATTAACTCTTTAATATTGAACAAACGAGCTATCTAGTTTTTCTAAATTGTTAATACATAATTCATAAGTAATTAAATAACTAAAACATTTAAAATATTTTAATATGTTTTAGAATCTTATCAAAATATAGATGATGTAAAATCAGTTCAATTATTAAAATAAAAAACTTTATTTTAAATATTTATTTTCAAATGATAAATAATGAACTAACAATTGTTATTAGAAAATAAATTATTACACAAATTTTAGAATTTTTAAAAACTAATTACATTAATTACAATATAATTAAATCTATTTTTGTAAAAACTTTTATAGGTCAATTATTTTTTAATTTTGATAATTATTCACTATAAATACAATAATTTGCCGAACATAACGTTAATTTTATAATTACTTTATAATTACTATAAAATATTTATCAAAGATGATTAATTAAAGGAATTTAAAAATTAAAACTAAAATACTATATGATAATTCCTGAACTTAAAATCATTAAAATAATTATTTTCACTATAAATTTTCCAAAATTTAAATTCAGATTTAAAGTTATAAATTACAAATTGCAAATAGTTATGTTCAATTAGAAAATAATTATGCACATACTAGGTAATTCTTATCTAAAGTAATTACATCGATTTAATGTAGAACATCAATGACATTACTTGATTCTTTTACAATAATAATATAAATAATATAATATAAAAATCTATGTAATATTAATAATTACTTTGTGTAACTTATAATCAATAAAAATAATCAATTACAATTATTTATAAAAGTGATTTATTATGGATTCACTTCTATAAAAAACCTTTAAAACTGAATCAATAATTTCCGAATTAGAATATAAAATTTAGATTTGTAATTGAGAATTCAAATTTCAATTTTTAGATCAAATAATTTTTGAAGTTAAATAACAAATTTCAGAATTGAAATGTAAATTTTCAGATTCAAAGAAAAATATTCAAAATTGAGATGTCCACTTTAAAACTCAGTTACTAATTTTCTGAATTGAAATATTAATTTTGAGAATCCAAAATAATATTTTGGAATTCAGAATTAAACTTTCGAGTCAAATAATTTTAAAAAATTGAAATAAAAAAATTTCAGAATTGAATTATCAAATATGAAATAAAAATAAAAATAGTCAAAATCTAAATGTCAAAATTTTAACTCAATTATAGATTTTTGAATTGAAATACTAATTTTTAGATTCGAAAATAATGATTTAGAATTCAAATATCTTTTTCGATCAAATACGTTTTTTGATTTTAAATAACAAATTTCAGATTGAAATGTCAATTTTCAGATTCAAATAACAATTCTCAAAATTGAAATGTCCGTTTTTAGACTCAATTAATAAATTTCAAGATTGATGAGAATTTAAAATAATAATTCAGAATTGAAATTTCAAGGTTCAAATCAAATGCTTATTTCAAATTTAAATGAAAAATTTCAGAGTTGAAATATAAATTTTCATATTCAAATAAAAATTTTCAAAATGAAATTTCCAATTTTATTATCAATTAATAATTTTCTGAATTGAAATACTAATTTTTGGATTCAAAAATAATAATTTAGAATTCAAAATTCAAATTTTAGATGAAATAATTTTGAAAAATTTAAATAGTAAAGTTCATATTGAAATTTAAAAAATTCAAATTCAAATAATGTTTTAAAATTTTGAAATAACAAATTCCAGATTCAAATATCCAGTTGTAAATTGAAATAATTTTTTTTATAAAATTTTAAATAACAGTTTCAGAATTGAAATATTAATTTTCAGATCAAATGTTTATTTATTTTTCAAAATAATTTTAAATTCAGAATTTTTCTAGTTTTAAGTAGTATTAGCTAGTTTAGAATTAAAATATTAAAATATAGATTCAAATTTTTTTTCAAATTAAATAATGAAAAACAAATTCCCATAGGAATTTTCAAACTTGAAACATCAATTATAATTTTTAAATAAAACTTTCATAATTGGAATCATAATTTTGCACTTAAACCTGTATTTTTGAATACAACTTACAATTTTAAAAATTCAAATTAAAAAAATTCAAATATCATTTTCAGAATTGAAATGACAAGTTTCAGATGCAAATATTAATTTTAAGATTCAATATATGAACAATATACATACATATGCATATTTAATGTACACACACACACACACACATAATACATACATAAAAATACACCTCTATGTCGTTGTAAAATACTTTTAAAATGCAACTAATTTGGTGATTATTGCGATTAATGGGAAATATCGACCTATTAATGGATGAAAATAGACCTAAAATCCATCCAACCAATAGGATGATGTTTCCAATAGTTACACCATAGTTGTGAAAATGACCAAAGTAGTTGAAATTTGGTCTTGTACTTATAAATATTTTCAAATCTAGTTGCAAACGAAGTGGTTACATTTTGTTTGATTTCTACTAATGCTTTACACCCAATTCCATCTTGGGGATCATTTGAAAAACAAGGTATTGACTTAATGGGGCCTCTTCTTGCCACTCCACAAGCCAACAAATTATTGGTGGTAGCAACATATTACTTCACAAAGTGGGCTAAAGTAAGACTTTTAAAAACATCCAAGTAGCAAAAAGTGGCAAGGTTTGTTTATGAGAGGATTGTGAGATGTTTTGGGATACCTCTCGAGATGATTTTCAAATAATGGACTATAATTCATTATTGAGGTCATTAAGAAATTGATCAAAAAGTTGTCCATCAAACATAAAGTAACCACCATTTATAAGCCTAACACCAATGGGTTGGTGGAACACACAAACAAAGTATTGTGCAACATCTTGAATAAAGAAGTTGACGTATGTAAGAACTTACATAATTGGGATAAGCAAGTACACCATGCAATGTGGGTGTATAATTCCACGTTCAAGTCATCCACTAGCTTCACTTTTTCTGTCTTGCATATGGGGTGGAATCAACATCGTCCATTGAATATGAAGTAATGACATTTCGCATAACATAATGACATTGATTGGGAGTAGAGGAATCACGAAACAAAAGACTTTTGGAATTGATGGAGTTAGAAGAAACCAATTATGAACACAACAAGTTATCGAACTAGCCCAAGTTCATCAAAAGATAATTTTTGACAAAAAGGTGAGGCCACGGAAGTTCCAAGAAGGCAATTTGGTCATGGTGTATGATAGCCGCCATGATAGGAGGACCTTCAAAAAGTTCCTTCCAAAACGGTTTGGCCCATACATGGTAATGAAGGTCTTTTCTGACAACAACACATATGAATTGACTCATCTTGATGGGGAGGAGCATGGCAAGATCAATCATGACAAGCTTAAACATTTCCATACTCCTTAACCATTGTTATGAGGACGTAACAATAAAGTAAGTGTGGGAATTGATGTAACAACAAAATAATTACAAATAATAATATGGGATAATAGGATGGATAAAAATGGGGAATAAAATAATGAGCCTCATGGGCCCTACAAGGATAATATTTTGACTAGGGGCATAAGAGTTGGTTATGAATAATTTAAGTAACTATTTCGGGTTAGTAATAATGGGAGGTCAAGTATGTAGACTTGACCAAATCTTAGACTTTAAATAATGTGAAACTTATCCATAGAAGGATGAAAAGTTATAAGTGGCATGTGACGATTGGTTTGATACATGGGGAATAAATGTTGATGAATGTGCTTGACTATTCATGCATTCTTTCCTTCAAGTATAAAAGGGATAGAGATTAAAGCTTTTGGCATAATTTACATTCAATAATTTCATGTTGTTAATTGGATCAAAAGACTTGTAGAAGTGAATAAGAATCCTTGAAGAAATAAAACCATGTGGAGATTATTGTGAATACCATTGTATAAACTTTATAGTCTTTGGTAAATGGTCCCCATAAAGGAAAATCTTTAGGCGCATGTGATGAACTCCTTTGAGGTGTAGTTCTCACATAAATATTCGACTTTATGCGCATGGGTGATCTTATCCCAAAAGATTGTAAAATTTCATGTTGGAACTCATGTGAATGATGAATATTGCAAGTGTTGTTTTGAGATATGTTTGATAATCTACCTATGTGCTAAATGGGATTGATTAAAAATTAATCCTCATAGTTTCAAACCTTCTCCTAGGCTATAAAACAACATCCAGTATAATTTACTTACAATGCTTGAGTTATTATTTGTAAACCTACAACAACAAAAACATCTTACATTGTCTACAACAAACAAAAACATCACATTTGAAAGTCTTTAAAAAATATCAACTTCAAATCATTAAAATCCATTAGAGCATCTCTACGATGCTTAGAATGCAAGCCTCCAAACTGTTTTTTCACATCCACATTTAGTTATTTACTTTTTTGCAACCCCACCCTTAAAACTAAAATGTGGACAACAAATAGGTGGGGTGGACCTACTAATAGAGAACCACATAGACTAATCATTATGATAAGCCAATTAGAAACATTAAACAATAGTCAAATGATATTTATTACACTCTTTTGTGCACAACATTGCTATGCTTTCTTCCACAACCACTACAAACTTTGTAATTACGTTGAACCAAAATGATTTTCTTGAGCCAAACTAACATATTTTGATTTTTTTTCAACAAATTTTACTATGTAGGATTACATACGAAGCATTATTGGAGATGCTCTTACAAGTTGTAGGGTGAAAATTACACTCTACAAACTTTGTAAATGAATATAAGTTCCTAATACTAGTAATAGTAATGAAAACATTCAGTAACACAATTATTCAGTATACTAGCAAGGGGAAATCACTAGTCTATGCAAATTTTAGTTCCTTGATATTATAACAATTAAGATCATAAATTAAGATTCACATAAAAGAAAACCTTGTTTACTTGTATTTCAAGCAGTAGATGTGTTACATGTTGTTCATCCACCTTAGGCGCAATGCAATCTTTTGTTGCATCATCTTTGTTTGGATTAACTTTTGTTTCATTGTTCCACCATTTCAAAATGCAAAAAACCATGGCTCCATGAAAGACATCAAATTGTTGCCTTTGAGTTAGAAGTGCCCATCTTAATGAGAAAAAAATTCCAAGTCTAACCTAGCATATATCTAGTTTTGTAGGTTTTAGGGTTTTATATTCAGATTTTGGATTTAGTGGTTAGAATTGTTGTTTTATATTGTGGTTTTGATTTCAAGGGTTGGGCTTGAGAGATATCAAAGTTTTGGATTTTTGGTTTAAGAATGCAATTTTAAATTAAAGATAAAAGGTAGGTTTTGACATTAAGGTTTGGTTGAAAGTGATAGATTAGGCTTTTAAATGAGGGTTTTTGTTTTAGGGGTTTGAGTAAAAATTTTAAAATTATGATATTGATTTTAGGGGTTTTGATAAGGGGGAAGTGGATTAGGATTTTGGTTTAGAGGTCAAAGATAAAGTTGTGAAAATTAGTGTTTTGGATAAAGGTTACGGTTTTGGGGTTTAGATTAAGGTCATGGTTTTAAGGCTTTCAAATTAGGGTTTTTCTTTTAGGGTTTAGAATTAAGGTTATAAGTTGGTGTTTTGTATTGGGGTTCAAAATTAAAGTTTTGGATTTGTGTTTTGGAATATTCAAAACATCTTAAATGGGCGAACTCATTCTTAAGTGATATTAGTAGGAACATCACACCCTCAAATTTTGAGACCCATTCAATTTTGTAACAACATAGAACTCATTTAAAAAAAGCTTTTCATTTAAAATTTTATATCAAAAGATTACCCAAGTCTTGTAGAATTTGAAAATTTCAATTGGATTGTAAAATAAAATCAAATAAAAATTTCAAACAAGTGATCAAGAATTTTTTTTAAAGAAAATAACACTCGGGGTTTTTGGTTTAAAAACATAAATGGAAAATGTTTACAAATTCTATGAGGGCTTCAAATAGTTCTTTTTTGTTTAATAGATAATTGATTGAAGCTATCACAAATTTTTTAGCAATTTTTTAAGGTTAGGACTAGGAGGTATTGAAAGACATTGTATTCATGTTTACAATTTTGTAGTAATTTTCATTTTCTTTTGTTTCAATCAACAATTTGGGCCATATCTTAGTGATTCTAGTTAACAAACAAAAAATAAAAATAAAAATTTACATTGATATAACTTGAAACTTAAAATCTCATGAACACATGTCAAAAACATTTTTAAAATACAAATCTTTTACTTGTCTACCTTTTTAGTTATCAAAAAATTTTCCATAATATATACATAGGTGGGGAACACAAAAGCCATATCAATAGTAAAAAAAGTTACTTAAAAAGATTAATTTTTAAAATTAAATTAAATTAGGTTCAACTTTCCCTTAATTTTGGTTAGGTGAAATTGGTTAGGTGATTTCACCCAAGGATGACTTTGCCTAAATTAAAATGATAAAAGAAAGCTACCTTCCTTCATAGATAGATTGTCAAGTGCAAGAATTCAAAAAAGGATCTTCCAAGTGGAAGAAATCTTTTTTTGGTGGAAGCTCAAACCCCATGAAAATGAGATCAAGAACTTATGATGAAGAAGGGTAAAGCCCTTAGCCCTTCGTATTACTTAGGCTACTACCCTTAAGCCTAGGCACCTCAAAACAAGGAAGGACCTCTAACCCTACCCGTCAATTGACTAATGAATTGAACCCCATTCACTAGATGAATTCCATGTATAAATTATGCACAAATGCATTTTAGGTGGATGTTGGATGACCCAACTAAATTAATTTTTTCCTTATGGGTGATTGAAACAATCACATGAAAGTTCATGTTATTTCAAAATGAAGTAAGTTTCATACATGGAATATCACTAATATTTTTTCTTCATTTGTAAATGGTTCACGTAGAGTTTTTCTTCTCCATTAAAATTCATCTAAATCCCATGAGTGAGCATCATAAAATATCACCCATGAATTATTATGAATGAAATTCATACACTTAATTTCGTGCAACTTCAATATGATATAAAGATTATGTTCACGATATATTTGTTGAGAATTTTATTTTGCTCACAAAAATTCATCCAAGCTTCATTCATGAAATTTCATGTATGAAATGTCAATAGTTGTATATATATATACATATATATATCATTGCAATTTGAGGGTGAGGTGTAAAATGTAAACTAGTTACTCGCGTGACGAGGGAACATGTAATAGGTAATGTGGTTGTTTGGCCCACTTTTCCATCAAGAGGCTTTACACACATCCAAATGTGGTGGAAATCACTTTTTACCATCGGACTCATATTTGAGCCAATGGAAATCATCATGGTGCATGTGACCTAATGTCCACATCACAAATGTCAGCATATGCTCCATGTGTATTTCATAAGTTGAAGGAGTTTATATGGACCCAAATAGGCTTAAGGTACACCATGAAGCAAATTTATGATAATCACAAAGAAATTTAGTGGGCATGGGCGAATGCAGGTGAAAGGATTACCCATGATGATTCCTTACTATTCCAAGATATTGCCTACTTAGACTAGAAACACAAGAAAGGCACTTGGTGTTTGCATAAATACTTGACACTTTCCATTTAATCATGGGTTTGTGCTCATCTTCATGATGTTTTTTATTTCCAAGATGCAAATGAAGTGAATGGGATTCATGTCCTTTTCACCATAGGGATTCAGACACCTACGCAATTATAAACCATGCTCCAATTCGGTCACAACATGTTTATTTCTATGGATGCCATGTTTGGCACCAACAATGTGAAGTACCATTTATTCACATTGATGGCGTTTGATTTTCATAGAGGCCAAAACAAGGTGGCAATTGAAACCACATACATCCCTCACGTTTGTGCCTTTGAGTTTTTGCAAGGTGAACAAGGGGATATGCAAACTATGATCGAGTGGAACACCTCCAAGAATTTGTCCCTTCAACAATATGTAAAAAAACCAACAATAAAATATCACCTCGGACATACTTGGTATGGTTTCAAAACCTATAAACCCTTTCCATTGGTCATTTTTACAAGTTATAGGGTTAATTGCTCTTGTGTCTTTTAATTTGATTGAATGGAAACTTTGTTTTATAGGTATGAATGTGGTTATGGGCTAGAAGACCAACCAAAAGACCCCAACCACATGAGGTTTTCTCCAAATCAAAAACAAATGCAAACAAAATTGATCAGACTCTTAGCTCTTGCAACACAGTTCTGACTCTTGAAAAAAAACAAATGTTGTCCGAGTCACCCATCAGACTCGGACTGAGCTCCCTCAGCTATCGGATTCAAAGGTGCAATAGTGGATGGAACAGTGGTGAAGTTCTGCTCATCCGAAGACTCTTGTTGGAATTTCCATTCTCCTTCCTGGCTTCGCCATATCTTCCAGCTAATGAGGCGGGATCTTGATCCGCCATGCTCCACCCAAAGTAAGCGATCTCCCTCTTGAAATAAATCCCCCACACCAGGGATGTACAATCTCACAAAATGGTTAGGTGACACCGCCAACTTAAGAATCCAAATGTCGCCTAGCCTCGGTAGTGCACGCTGTCTTTCAGCATATGAAGGAGTTACTCTATGCAAGATAGGAGGTGAAGTAAAAATTGGTCTGTAATTCTGAGGTCGATGCCCACCCCCTTGCTCCATCGATTACCTTCAACCAAACTCATGCACGAGTGTAGAAACCACTATGAGCTACTTCTACTGCAATATTTCCTACTCGAGTTTCGTTAGGATCTATCCCTACAAGTCTCACCACTCCAAAGCCTAGAAAGCGCAAAATCACTGCTCCTCTCTATGGTCCGTTCTGAACAGTAAAGAAATCAAATCTACCAACAATCTGTTGCTCACGAATCTCCTGAGTCACTTGCTCCACAAGACTTCCCTTGCCGCTAAACGAAGACATGATTTTCAACAATCATTCTACCTAAGCATCTACAGGTTCTACCAAGGTTGCAAACACGGAACCATGCTCTGATACCAGAAAGAGAGGGTCTGAAATCACACAGCACATTGACTGCCTGCACGAACCCAAGCGTCCATGTTCTCTTGATCTTCTTCACATAGTTCAAACCTCCGATCTTCCTCACCAACTAACTGCCTACTGACTCTTTCAGACGCACGTTATAAGATCAAAGACATACAAGTGCTTTGCTTCCACAAAACAACAGAGCAGATTTCACAGCATCCATCTCCTACCTCGCCCATTCATACAAATGCCAACAAGGGAAACTCTCTCATTACAGACTATATACATTGCCCGAAAGCACAAGCCGGATTTCCATCAAATGTTCACAAAACACCAGATTCCTAGTGCTGTCTAATCTCTGTCTAATTCCTCTGCAACAGCTTAACCAATTACCAGGCGCAGCGAAACGTTCTAGCATTTAGCCAAGCTTTCCTAACTTATAAGACTCCTCATAACCATGTCTACAAGGGTGCCAACCTTCTGCCTCTCGAATGTCTCTAAAGATCAGTTGATCATATTGCCAAAATTATCCTCCTTGCCAAAATCAAACCAACTGATTTTTCTCACCGAGCAACTACATGTCCATTTCTCACACTTCGCTCACTATTGTCACTCACATTCTATCTTGCCATCCCCCCCCTTACTCCTCGTTGTTTTAGAGCCTCAAATTGCTCACCAAACTTCCGTTAGCTTCCTCCTGAAGCCTCCCGAAAATCCTCCCGCTCCGTTCTATCCAGCTCCCACCGTCTGCCGCCATTGCTTACTCCTCTTCATCAATTCGGCTCCATCCTTCCTCATTATTTCCAGCCGCTAATTTTCCTGAACCACTTAGCACACACTAACAAAGACCAGGCAACCCATGCAACTCCATGCAGTAGTAATAGGGCGCCGCAATAAGATGACGGCTGATAAGGCAATTTAAACCTCAAGATCAGCCAGCGTTTAGATTTGCGCGACGACCTAATTTCACACTACAATGCAACCATTGATCCTTTCCATCATACTTCGTGTCTAAGTCTTCCTGTGTACACTCTCTGATCAACAAACATGCACGGCTTCTACTCATACAAATCGGCAAGACAGAATTCCAGAAACCAAAGTTCACATCTTGCATTTCATAAAATTTGCCCGACAGCACAAGCTTCCTCACTCCAGTCTGCTCATCAAAAATCAAACATCCTACTCAGCTAAGTTGCTGGCACAGCAGAAAGTTACAACAGCTCAACCAAGTTTCTCCACAAAACAGAGCTATCTATCTATGCATCTCTGAGCTCATTTGACACCTTCGGCTCTACTCTTCCATCCCCAACACAAAACTTAAA
Organism: Sphagnum contortum; assembly: GCA_963920785.1. NCBI lineage: Eukaryota > Viridiplantae > Streptophyta > Sphagnopsida > Sphagnales > Sphagnaceae > Sphagnum > Sphagnum contortum. The sequence continues at coordinate 421,594 of OY987287.1, read as the reverse complement.
AGAAAAAACTCATCTCCAGTTCTGCCTCAGCCTCTAGCTATCCTTTAAACTTTTCTACCTTCTGCATGTTCATCAAAAATCAAAATAGCTATTCAGCCTAATTGCCCTCACCAAAAACAGACCTCTCAATCTATCTATCAATGCACCTCTGTCCTCATCTGCCACATTCCGCTCTTCACTTCCCCCCAGCTCCTCTAAACTTGCTCTCCACCAACTCCCCCTCTCTTCCTCTATTTATTTGTCTCCATAAACTCGCTGTCACCTCCTTTAATCTCCTCTCTACTGAGCTTCTCCCACAAGCTATCCTCATTGCTCCTCTTTTCCGTTAGTCCCCCTTTTACCATAATTCATGCCGCCTTACATTGTCGCCACCATCCTCTGCATTTGCGCTCATCAATGCAGCTCCACTCCTCACCATCAATTGCGCCGCCTAATTCCTGTAATTCAAATCACACACAGAGAGACCTCCCCATGCACTCCCATGCAGCATTACTGGAGAGATTTCCGCCACAAAAATCAGGGCGGCTAATTAAAACACAAATCAAGCCTCAAAACCTGTTGTGTTCACACTGGCGTGGTCACCTACTGTTTGGTCACAATAATAATGTTTTAAAAAGAAACAATATTCAAGACACCATTGTTGAAATGTATTAAATTGCATGATTCAAATGCATTTTCAATCAAATTAAATAGTTATTTGTCCTTTAAATATGAATGATGTGTAAATCTTGGGAATTTTTTAAAATTGAAGTTTTTTCTTTCATTTGGACATAGTATGAGAAAAATAATAATAATTGAAGTTTATTTTTTAAAAAATTGCAATAAACAACCTAATAAATATAAATTTAATCATCACCCCACTTGTATCATGTCAATGAGGTGATTAGATGGCAAAGGCAATAGGTTATCACCTTTTAATCCACGGTTCAAACTTTGTTAAAATTTTCATGTGGTCAATGGTGTATGTTGATTGTACGTAGATAAAACGATTTAAACAACATAAAAAATAAAAATTCTAATTAAATAATTAAATGATTCAAAAAATTAAATTAATTTAAATAATAAACGTCATGTGGCAATTTCTAATTTGATTAATTCGAAGTGAATTCACTTCTTCATACCAACCCATTGCCAATTACTAAGAAATGTGGTGAATTCACTAGATTTTTAATCTAATGAATTATTGATGATATCATATAAATGATTAATGAAGCTCCTAATGAACTAGGGATGCAACTTTATTAATGCACATTGAAATAGAAAGTTGGATGTTAACTTTCTTTGATATTCTTGTACTTCCTTTTCAAAGGTAATTTTGGGATGTCTATTGTAATTATTCTATTGCAAGAGATGTTTAAGGCCCAAAAGACCCATGACCAATTGCACCATCCAATTTTTAGTTTGTTTTGGGTTTTGTTGGATAAACCCAATTTAGTTAACAAATGAGTGGCTAGTCAAGTTTAAAGCTTTTAAGTAATCTTGGAAGAAAAGATTGTTGCCCATGACTACCTAATTATGTCTACTTATTTATTTACTTGCTTATAATTACCAACCTACCTTGCAATACCTTCGTTCATATACATATTGCATTTTTCTAAGTTTGTCTATATGCATTCCAAGCTGCATTCTACCTCCTCCATCACCTAACTTCACTTCCAAAGGGACACATGCACCTTCATTGCATTTTCAGGTATGTCTAGTTCGAAGTTCATCATCACTTCTTTTTTGTGTTTTTTCAAGCCTTTGTGCAAAACTTTAGAACAACCTAAAGCTTCTTTTGTGGCTTTTCCTCCTTTCAAGGAACATTTAAAGCTACCTAGTAGGCACCCCTCCATTGTAGGTTCCATTAAAGGTAAGCTTGAGGTGACCTTTTTGTGTTTTTTAATTTGAAAGGTCATTGTTTTGTGTTTTTTCTTTGTTACAAGTGTGGTGGCAACTCCTCAAAGCTTGTCATCATCATTTTATTTTATTTTTAATGTTGCATGGGTGGCATCAAGTTTCAAACTTGTTGTCATGTTTTTTGTTTTTGTGTTATGTTTTTTTGTGAGACAAGGGCAATGTAATGCTTTAAGCTAGTCAACATTCTATCTAGTTTTTGTTTAGTCTCTGTTGTTTTACAATGGTGACAATGAGCTCCAAGGTCACTATTATTGTAATTCTTTTTTGTTTATTTGCTACCAATGCCATGACAACACATTGTGAATTCAACATCATCGAGGTTTTTTATTTGGTTGTGCTACAAGGGTGACAATGATTTCAAGCTTGTTATCGTTTAGTTTCTTTTTTGCTTACAAGCATGGTTGTAATTAGCTTTAAATCAATCATTATATCATATTTTGTTTATAATGTGATGGCAAGTTTTAAGCTTGACATTGTTATTTTTTCATTTTTGGTTGTTTTTTTGTTGTGGGCACAACATCAATAAGCTCTAAGCTCATCATCATCAATACTCCTAAGTGAAAACACTTTAGGAGTTGTAGTTCTATAAAAGTCCTAAATTTTTTAAAAACAAGAAGTTCAAATGGCATATGATGTCCAAATTAGACCCTCAATATGCCATTGGAAATGTTGTGAAAAATAATCATCAAAAGTGGGTTCACATTTTTCATTTGGAGTTATAAAGTAAAAGTTATGGCCAAAAAAATAGTCACGAGTTAATTTGGCAATTTAACTCCCAACCACTAAAAATAAGAAAAAAAAATTAATCACCTTTTAATTGAACATCTGATATGAAATTGGAAAGTCTCTTCAAAGGCTACATCTTTCTTTTGAGAGATTTTCAATTAAAGCTTGTATGTAAAGATCATGAACCCATAAAGTTGCAAAATTCATAACTTGCCAAAATCAAAAAAATTCTAGTCCACCTTTTGGGAATTTAGGGTTCTTAGATATTCTTACCATTTTGATGCACCCCCTAATCCCATAGTATATACTATAAGAAAAAAATTGACGATTTTTTTCCAAGTCTAAGTTGTGGTGTGTTTTATGAAAATTTTGATTCACCCATGGTTCATATAGTCACCATGTTCAATCTTTTTTACCTAGTCATTTTTACCATGTAATGACACATTTATGGAAGATTATGATGGAATCTAAAATTGTAGTGGTCTAAAATATGGTAGTTATGAAACATTTGACACTTTTTGATTCATTGTTTTTTTATGGGGATCAAAATATATGGTAAAAAAGGACTACATTAAGAAATAGGTCCTTTTCATCTTGGGTGGCACACCTTAAAGGATTTTGACCCGACAATTATTAATTTTTTCATCCACCAATGGAATCTCCCACCCAACAAAAATATCTTCCTTGTTTTTAAATAAAAATTCAATAGACTATTTATTGGTGTTGCATATGTTTTAAGTTAATGAGGACATGCAAAAACTAGATTCTTTTATGGCCTTGAGCAATGACTATTAAGTTGAAACTTGTTTAAGGTGCCACAATTATCAACAATTTAATATTCCAAATACATGAAAAACATGGATTATGATGTTATACATTAAAAAAATAAAATTCAAGTAGACCAATTTGCTAACCTTGGGCTATTCATGATGTTGATGTTCAGCTAACTTTAAATAAACAATTGTTTCTTAAGTTTGACGTTATCCTTTTTGGGACTTGGAAAGGGGTTCCATTATTTCCTACATAGGAAATTTTGGAAATTGATGTGTTGCACAATAGAGAAAAATGTAGATCCATATTTATGTGTGTTGCATATTAGCCTTCTTCAATAGTGAAGATCATCTTGTTATGATTATAGGGGGTATACATGATTAATTAATTAACATTCAACTGTAGTCAATTACGAACTTGAATAGAACATTGGACACGATTCCAATCATATTTTAATCAAATTGATTTCTATGCCTTGCATTTTTATAAGTTGGGCAAAATGGACATGAATATTTTCTAGAATATTTTCTAGAATGGTGTAGTCGTGATCCCCCACCAATTCAATTTTAAATTGACAAGAAATTCAACTTGTTGAAGAGTCAAAATGGAATTGTTTAGTTATTTAACCATGTGACTCAATCTAATTTTAAAACTCCAAAATTCTATCCTCCATCAAGCCTTTTTGTCTAAGTCCTTGTTGATTCCAATGAATTTTTTTCTTCCTTCACAAAACACTTAAAAACTCCACCAACAAAGGGAAAAAGTTGGGTTGTTGAGTTTTTGGGGTGGTAGTTGCTCACTTTGAACCATAAACCACATGGGCTATAGAGTGAACCAACACCCATTAGGTGAACCATGGTGTTGGTTCACTCTATAATTAACACAACATCCACTAAATGCCCATTTATGATTCAATTGCGATGAATTTCAACAATTGAATCAACATTTGATTTCACCTTGGTCACCCATTATCCCATTGCAATTCACCCATGCATTCCAAAATTGTTCATAAATCCATTAAATATCATTTGTGAATTTTCAATGGATGAATATTGCATGAACTTTCCATTCAAGTTTTTGTGGATGAAATTCAAAGATGGATGATAACTTTCCATGGATGATGATATTCACTTAATGAAATAAAGTTTAGATCCTTGAAATGTCATTACAAGTTTTATGTCATCGATGGATATAATTCATTCACAATTTGATTTCATCCTTTATGATTCATCCAATTTCCATGGATGATGAAATTCACTTGATGAAATAAAGTTAAGATCTATGAAATGTCATTAAAAGTTTTATGTCATTGATGAAATATAATTCATTCACAATTTGATTCATCCATTAAAATTCATCCAAATTCCATGGATGATGAAATTCACTTGATAAAATAAAGCTCAAATCCATAAAATGTCATTAAAAGTTTTATGTCATCGATGAAAAATAACTCATTCACAATTTGATATCATCCATTAATATTCATCCAAATTTTATGAATGAAAATTTGTGAACTATGATTTGTGAATTTGTATTAGATCAATTATAAGACTTTAATGGATCAAATTCAAGATGAAATAAATTTGAATATGAGATATTGTCTAAAAAATTATTTCATTCTTCAAAGTTTATATCCGTTGTCATGTTAACATCACCACTTAGTTGGTCTTTTTAAACATGAGGCAAAGGTTACCTTTATTGAAATATTTTTTTCACACAACCTTGTTCTTTTTTATTTTCAAAATGCAAGTTAATAAGTATTTGAAACAATGACTAAAACGTTCATATAAAAAATGATTGTGGTAATATGAAGGCCATTGCCTAATGGTGACCAAATATGATTGCCATTGTTGACGTGGATTGAAATCATCATCATTGTTCAATGGTAATCAAAAGTAACATGCACCATTATCATAACAACTGAAAGTGATTTTCACCATTCAATGGCACCAAAAATAGTAGCCATTATTGAATGTTGATAAAAATTGTTGAATTTTTTTCTCCAAAATCATGATGACCAATTTTGGTAAGTTGTCATAAAAGTTGACATTAAAAAATTCATGGATGATTTGTGATAAATTTAATGAATGATGTTTCATGGATGGTACAAAATTTTGGATGAAATTTACATCATCATATATACAATCCTACATGTGGGGAGGCCACTATTTCTATTTTATGGAACACTTCAGATATTTTTAAAATATTTTTTAAGGTGCTATGAAATAATGGTATATTTTAAGTATATTTTTATGATTAATTATAGGAACCCCCATTCAAATTTAATTATATTATAAGTTATATTATTTTCAATATTATTGTTGTACCTTATATGTTTTGCACACATGTTCGAAATAAAATGGAAGTAAATTCCCCATGATCCCCACTATGGATGTAGTGATTTAAACATGACACAATTCTTTTATTAAAACTACCATTACAATGCCAAGTGGGTGGAACATAATGGAAAATAGGTAGAATATATATGTAATCAAAACCAATTATTTATTTTGTTAAAAAAATTTGGTGTTGCTATTGATCACAAAAGGCCCCAAAAAGAACAACAAAAGAGAAGTTTTTTTTGGGCCTTAAAATCTAAAGTCTTGTGGTCAAAGTTATTTAGACAAGAGGCAATGCTTTGGTTAAAAATGAAAAAATTGCCATGTTTACAGTTGGAACACTTATCAAAAGGTAGGATGACTATTATTTATTTATTTGTCCTTTTAAAAAAGTTATATTTAAAATTTTCTATTGGCAATGACATTGCCATCTATTAGCAAGCAAACTAAATTTGGGTTATAGTTTTTTTTTTGAATTTTTCAAAAAATGTTGTTGGCTACTTAAAAAGGCTCCATAATTCTTCAGTTTAAAACCTATATCTACTTGGGTTTCATGTTAAACTTTGCACTACCAATGATGATGATTTATTTTCCATTCAACACAATTCAATTCAATAAATTCTATTTGGAACTAAAACTAAATTCAATTGGACTAATCATTTTAGTTGGAATTCAATCAACAACTATAGAATGAATAGAACATCTTTATGTGCCCTTTTAAAACTTATTTTAATTATAAAATTATGATGAAGGTCATGATGTGGTGGGGTGATGATTCTTGTATGGCCAAGGAGTAAGCACTAGTAAATGTAATTCACCACCTCCCGCAAGCAATAGTCTAAGATCATATTATTTAATGATAGTTTGGAGATATGCTAATATTTCCATGTATCCAATAAATTTATATTTTTCACCACCTACATTTTTTTATAAAAATGAAACAATTAAGGTTCAAATCTAGGAGTGTGGTTCCATACACTTTGCAAAGCAAATTTGTTACACACATCAAGTGGTAGGCATTCTAAGAGGATCTTCAATGGTGTTCAATATATGACATTAAAAAAATATTTCTCATGTTCAAGTTTAGTTATTTACTTTTTTCAACCAAACCCATCAAATTAAAATTGGGACTACAAATAGTTGGAAGACACTAATAACAAAACATTTGGACCAATCATTATGATTGACCAATCCAAAACATGGAGAATACTTAGATTATATTTATTACATTACTTTGTCATAGGTGTTTGAATTTTTTTGTGCCTTTTACCAACTTCAACCAATTGTACAACAATCTTGGGGCAAAAACATTTTTTAAAGCAAAACCTACAAGGTTTGATTTTTTTCATCCAATTTTAATTTGTAGGGTCACATACTAAGCATTGGTGGAATTTTTCTAATAGACTTTGCAATGAGGTCAAGATGAGACCTTCAAACCTAAGTAGGTTTTAGAAAAAGGCAAATTTACAACAAAATGCACCTAATCAAAAAATGGATGTTGAACAAGATATAGCTCCTCCTTGGAAGAATAACTAACCCTCATGTGACATTGCTCCATCAATTGAAACATAGTCAATAATTTATGTCTCCACCCTTTGACAAGATATTAATGTTCCCCACATGTTTCTTTTGTCAAATTTTAACCCTCTTTCATATTTAGAAAACCCAATTCATGATGCAAATAGTCCAAGAAACAAAGACAACTTAAATCATGTCATTTTTGTATTTTGACCACATTATAGTTGTCCCTACAATTTGCATCACTCATTAGTCTTGTAGTTTTTGCACGTAACCTAAATAATTTACCTAAAATTGGATGGTGCAATAATTTTCAATTTGTTTTTGTAAATATTTGAAATCATTCCATTTGGTCAAAATAGGCTAGTGAGCCATGGGATGTATGATAATGATAGGCAAACTTAATAGGAAATAATTTTAGAACAAACTTCAAGGGATCTGATTTCATTTCTTCTTTAGAAATTTGCATTGAAAGGACCCCTATGGTAGACATTCTAGTACTTGCAAAAAAGATGAGATTGGTTTTGATGCTTCTACTTCTAACAATATGCCAACCTCTCCAATCCTTAAAAATGTACTAAGAATACATAAAATGGAATACTCCTTGTTCCGTTATCAAGTAAGGCTTTCCCATACATCCAAGACTTAATCCATTCACTAAACAACAAATGTTTTCAAGACTATGTGCAAATTTTCAAACCCTATTGGAAACTTGTCATTTGACATGTTACATGCATATTAGGTGCTCAAGAACATAAAATTACCTCCTTCGATCCATTTCAACTACTAAATTTGATGTATCCCAATATTATCCTAAAATTTCATATCTCGTAATAGAGGGTAAGAATTTGATATCCTCATTGATTTCGAGTAGTTCTCTTCTATGCAAGACCATTGCAATACTTCATATTTTTTGTAATGCAACTCCCCTACTATACTTACTTTTCCCTGACACAATTTGTGTTTTTTCTTTTTCGACTAATTATTGATATTTAGATTTTGAATTGTTGTGTTGCTTGCTTACCCTCCTTACTTTGTGGTTCATAATTAGTTAATTAACTAATATATTTCAAGTGAATACAATTACAATTAATACAATACAACTCCAAATTGAATTGGATTTGAAATTCATTTCAATTGAATGCAATTCCAATCAATTGAGTTTCAATTCTAATTCAATGAATTTGCAATTGAATTTCCACTAACTTCAATCAAATTGAAATTAAATTCAATTGAACTCCACTTGGACAATCAATTTAATTTGAATTCAAATCCAACTTGAATTGAATTGAAGTGAATTGAATTGGAGTTCCTTAACAATGGTTGTTGATTTTCATAATCCAACACAAGAGAAAAAAATTCCAAAATATGTTCAAAGGCAAATAGAAAAGGAGGCACCTTCCCGCTTTGTTCAACAATTCTTTATTGAAGTGCCTATTTACTTAAGAATTGGTTGACTATGTGAAATTGTCAAGTGGGCAACCATTAATGAACTCTATGCTTATTTTAAACCAATTTTGATTATCATCGTGATTAGAATTATTTGCCAATATGATCATAATGATTAAAAATGAGGCATATTTTAATTAAGAAGCCCACGTTAATGGTATGTAAATGGAACACTATGGGGGAGACATATAGAAACCTCACAATATTTTTAAAAATCAACTAACAATGACATTGCCATCTATTTGGAATTGGAACATATCTAGACCTTTTTTGTTGTTATCACCATTCATTGGTAAGCATTAAATATATGTACCTTATGTATATACTAGTGGGTGCCCGTGGCCGAAGGCCACTGTGAAGTTTTATAAGTTTTATTTTTGGCCCCTGCCCTGCCCTGCCCCCTGCCATGCCCTGCAAGACAGATAGACGGATGGACAAACGGACCTTGCCCTGCCCCCTGCCCTGCCCTGCCCTACAAAATAGACAAACGGACAGACGGACCCTGCCCTGCCGTGCCCCCCTGCCGTGCCCTGTCCTGCCCCCCTACCCTGCCCTGTCTGGCCACCCTGCCCCCTGCCCCCTGCCCCTGCCATAGAAAATGTAGCACGCCGCCACCGGTGCCCCATAATATCTGAGGAAACGACAAACGATGGGGGATTTTTTGTTTTTACTACTTATTTATTACTGCCGTTTAGTGAAGTTACCTGCTAGCTTTTGCAGGAATAAAAACCCAGTTTGATAGGGTACCTATTTAATTCATCGGCAAAACCGGTTCTGCCATAGAAAATGCAAAGGCCGGTTCTGGCGGCGAATTAAAACGCGGAACTGTCGCATCGGACAGACAAACAGACAAGGCAATTAATATATAAGATGTGTGATTTGACAATCACATAAATTTATGTAGGAAGCAAAAGAAGAAAGATATTATGTTTACTCCTTGAGAATGGGAAGGATCTTACACTTGAAGTAGGTATATTTGGTTCTTTTAGATGTAAGATCCTTCCCACTTTTAAGGAGTATCTATAACTCTCCCTTCTTACTTTCCATGATTTACATATGTTTAGGTTCATGATAACTTTAACCTCATGCTTTATGATAGATAAAGCCCATAGGTGGGGAACATTCCAAAATGTAGGGTAATCAACAATGACCTCATCCTAAGCCCTTTTATTTTGGGAATGATGCTACCTTGGAGCTCTACCCTACACAAACAACCCATGTTTATGGCTTAAGGTTCCCCCCATTCAACATTTTTATGGAATATTATTTGCTTGGCTAAATTGCGAAGTTGATTTTGCATTTTCAACTAGTCCACCTTGTCAAATTATCAAATTGACATCCATTTCATAAGTTTGCTAAGTCTAATTTGATTATTGTCATTAAGTTCACAAAATTGTCAACCACACACATTGCCAAATTGCCAACTCCATGTCACCAATGCTACATTGCCAACTTGTCAAGTCTATTGAACTACCCAAAATGCTTTGAAATGTTACAAGTTGCCCAATATTGCTTGAAATGTTTTTTTTTGGGGGGACAATCTTGCCCCAAAAAGTAAGACAACCCAATTTTCACACATTGCCAAAGGGCTCAAGACTTTGTTTGTTTCTATTAATTTTGTTTTATTTTGTTTCATTCATGAGAGCTCATCCAAACTTCATTCATAGAATTCCATCTACCAAAATTCATAACAAGATTATTTGCTTTATGTTAGTTATTTCTTGTGTTAGTTATGTTGGTTTAAAGGCTCCATGGTTGTTTAATGCAATTGCATATTTAATGTCATTGCAATTTTAGGGTGAAGGAAAACATCATGTGACAAGGTAACATGTAATAGGTGACATGATTTTTAGTGTTCAAGTTTTTTTTGACTAGATTATCTTACAGTCCTACATAATCCCATGTTCCCATAATACAAATCATGGATCAACTTTTATGTATGGAATAAAACTTCAAATAAAATTTCATGGATAATGTTTATTTCATCCTAATATGTATGAAATTTTATCCATGATCATTCATCCATTGAATATTCCTGAATGATATCTCACAAATGTTCATCCATAAAATATGAATATTTTTTGTTCAACTATTATAGAGGTTCAGTTTACCTACTTCCCAATTCCACTTTGCCAAATGGTGAAGTCCAGGTTACTATTTGGCTATATTGTAAAATCGACTTTTCCAGGCTGTCAAGTCCACAGTGTCCGATTGTGAAGTCCATGTTGCCAAGTCAGCAGTTCGAAGCTACCAATTCCACACCACCAAGGCACCATTGCCAAATTGTCAAGTCCAAATTTGCTTTGTGAACCGCCCACAACATAAAAAAATTTTGCGCTGCCCAATGTCTAAACCCTAAACCCTAAACTACCCTCTAAATTAAATGTCAACATATTGAGAGCATATTGAAACGTTTTGAGTTCACATTTCATTTTTTTTACATCCATTTTTATGAATGATGTGGATTTAAAGGCATCTTAATGGAACAGAAGTTCATCCATGAAAATTCATGAAAGATAAAAATTCATTTCAAAAATATCACTTATAAATTTATTTCATCCATGAAGCATAGTGCATTTATGAAAAAAATTAGCATGAAAAGTCAATTCTTTCTTGTGGTGCATTCAATAACTCTTTTTATTTTTGTCATTCCTATATACATGTATTAACTTGGTCATCATTGATTTTATTTTAAATTGTCACATTAAGAATTGTAATAGTGTAGGGTAGAACCGCCCATCACCGAATATGTACTTATCATTGAATATTGTCCAATATTTTCCTCATTCCTTAACCAAATTGAGCAAGTTTTGTGTCATTGGACCTGCAAATCATAGGCTTACAAATGTTCTTTGAGTGTTAGAATTAAAGGAGCTGGGCAGAAAACAAAGGAAGAGGATGAACAATAGTTTGCTTCAATTTTTTTGAAAAAAACATTTTTAGACCCCTCTCTAGTTTCAGTCCCCTATCTTTCTCATTTTTCTTCCATTTTGAGTCATTTAAAACATGTTGGGTGCACCAACTAGAGTTTTACAAAAGTTCTTTGTATTCTGGACTCAAAGATGCAACAATCCAAAAACTTAAGTTCAAAATCCTAATTTGTTTTATTTCACCATCATTAAACATTGAACCTCCTTACACCAAACACCCCCATATCTTCCCCATTCTTTTTTGGAATTAAGCAACTTTGTAGGCTTGGAAGTGCTAGGTTACAAATGGTCTTTGAAATTTAGAGGCAGAGGAACAATGTCTGAGGATTCAACCTCCTTTGAGTTCTCAAAAACATTTTGAAAAATGGTACAAAAATGTGATGGGTCTAAATGTTCTTACAACTAGGCCCCAAAAGAATGAGTGCCAATGCATGTTGATGAAAAAAGATTGAAAGTGGATGATCTTCATCATTGTTAAAATGTGCAAAAATTGTTAGATTTTTTAATCCAATATCAAACAATACAAAATTGAATGTAAAATTAAATTTCTGAAACCTAATTCTTCATCATCATATGTGCAGCAAGTGCAATTGCCATGTGCAAGGTCCAAGTCTGTTCTAGATCACAAACGCAGCAGCTCCACCACCACATGGAGAGTTGGACGAGGAGGATCTTGTTGCTACGTGTCAGTATGCACCCGCAATTTCACTGTACACATCAACAGCTTTCGCAGTACACCGCTCTTCATTCCAGACTGCCCCGAATAGTAACAAAGGCGGCACTCAGAGATCCCGACAAATGTAAGCTTTCCTGTGTTGTTCCTCTCTACGTACTGCCTTCTTCTAACAATACGTGTGTTTTGTTTCTTGAAAAATCTTGACCTGATTTGATTATAGTGATATCGTCCCAGTCAAATGGAGAGGCTGGATACAATCTGTGCAAAATGCAATATCTCATCCTGGCTTCTATGTAATCAGAGTTCACGATTTGGCAGGAAGTTTTTCTCCAGTCCCAGGATGTCACGCACAGAAACTGTGGCAGGAGTTCTTTAGGGATCCTTCGCAATGTTGAGATCATAGATCAGAGAAGGTAAGTGAACATCAAACCTGTCAGAGTTCACATGTCAATGGAGCCATACCTCTTGTTCTTATGGTACCATTTATTCCTGGGATGTGGAGAATACATGGCTGATCAGCTTGATCTGGATTTCTGGTTGTGGACAAGTGAAAGGTATCCAGATTTCAAACACAAGAACACATGGGAAGCACTTTGGCTTGAGGACTGACAAAACTCACTATGGGTGGCAGCAGAGATGGCTGCAAAGGCTCCAGGTATAGTGCAATTCAATGTATTTGCATGCAATCAGAAGCTTACAAAACATGTGAAGGATGGGCAACTGGAGAGGGTGATGCAGCTTTTCCAACAAATGGGACGACAAGGAGTGAGTCCTAACAAATTCACTTTTATTCAAGTGATTAAGGTGTGTGCTCCTTTACAAACACTTGAAGATGGCAGGCTTGTTCATAAACAGCTCATTCAAACTGGTTGTGAGTCTGATATCTTTGTGGGGAGTAGCTTGGTGGACATGTATGCAAAATATGGGAGCATTGAGGATGCTTGGAGAGTGTTCAACAAGATGCCATCTCGAAATGTGGTCACTTGGAGCACCATCATATTGGGACATGTGAAATGTGGGCAAGGGCAGAAAGCACTTGGACTATTTCAACAAATGCAACAGGAAGGTGTCCAACCAGACTCTGTTACTTTTCTGGGGGTGCTGAAAGCATGTGCCAGCATGGTTGCAATTGGAGAGGGTAGGTGTGTTCATCAGGACATCATTCAAAGCACATTGGAATCTGATGTCTTTGTGGGGAGTTGCTTAGTTAACATGTATGCAAAGTGTGTGAGCATGGAGGATGCTTGGAGACTGTTCAACAAGATGTCATCTCGAACTATGGTCATTTGGAATGCCATACTTGGAGGATGTGCCACGAATGGACATGGTAAGGAAGCTCTTAAATATTCTGAACAGATGTGGACAGAAGGTGTACAGCCAGATGATACCACTTTTATTTGTCTTCTGTCAGCTTGTCGCCATGCAGGTTTGCTTGATGAAGGCATGCACTGTTACACTTCAATGGTCACTGACTATATGATTTGTGCAAAGTTGGAACATTACACCTGCATGGTTGACCTTCTTGGCCATGCTGGCCATCTACAGGAGGTAGAGAATATGGTCATGGCAATGCCCTGGAAACCACAGGTGGCTTCATGGATGGCTTTACTTGGTGCTTGCAGAATTCATGGTAATGTGGAGATGGCAGAATGTGTTGCCAGACGAATTCTTGGAATGGAACCTGACAATGCTGCTGATTATGGTCTGGTGTCAAAGATCTATGCTGCTGCTGCCAACCAGCATCTCTGTGAGAATGTTATATGTTCGAGAGAGGAAAAATGTCGGATGAAATAGCCAGGTTGCACCTGGATTGAAGTGAACAATGAGGTGCATATGTTTGAAGGATCAAGGCCATTGCCAGGTTATTGAATTCATGCAGATCTGCAGACATTGTCAGGGCTCATGCATGATGTGGGGTATGTACCTTGTACAAGATTCATTCTGCATGTTGTGGGAAGAAGAAGAATTGGTGTTTCAGTTGTGTTACCATAGTGAGAAACTGGCTATTGAATTTTGGCACATCAACACAGCTCCTAGTAGTCCTCTCCGAATAAAAAAACTCTGTGGGTTTTTTAAGATTGCCACACTTCCAAGAAGTTTACCTCAAAAGTATTGAGGGATGAGTGAATCACTTTGATCACTTTGAAGATGGTATTTGTTAGTCATGGACTACTGGTAATGCCAGTAATCTGTCTTGTCAATCACTGTGTCAAGTTCATTTTGTTTTGAGTAGCATATCTAGTAGTCTGATGCCTTTATGGGGTATAGCTTGGTTGATATGTATGTGAAGTGTGGGGGAAAAGGCACTGAAACTGTTTCAATAAATGCAACAGGAAGGTGTGTGACCATTTTGTGGGATTGCTGAATACATGTGCCAGTGTTGTTGAACTTGAAGTGGGCAGGTGGGCGCATGATCAGATCATTCAATGTGGATGGGATTTAGGTGCCTTTGTGGGCAGTAGCTTGGTTGACATGTATGCAAAATGTGGGCATTTTGGAGGATGCTTGGAGATTCTTCAACAAGATGGCATCTCAAGATGTGGTCACTTGGAACGCCATGATTGGCACATGTCGAATGGGTGTCAGGATGATGAAAATGCTTCAACACACCACCTCATCTAGGATTCTCCTATTACTGGAAGGTCTACCAACAAGATCAGTGATTCCGTGTGCCAAGAGAACAATAATGTCCCATGATATCTTAATCCATGATGTCAAGGATTCAGTGAATAGTGAAAAGGCGAACTAGGACCCACCTGCCATTTGCCTGGGGGGTTGTTCCATTCCTGGTTCATCTGTAGGCAGGTTGCTAAGTCATCAAGATGCAAGTATCAGTTCAGAACACAAAACTTGCACTTGACTTCAAATTGAGAAACAACAGAATCAGATTTGCCTTTCAAGATTGGGTGAAGATCTCTGTGTCCTTAAAATAATCAATAATTTCTCCATATTACAAATGACTGACTATGTAGATTATTTAAGTCACCTAGACCATATACTAAAATATTCAAATGAAAAAATTTCAATTCTGTTTCTTTTTCACCTGTTTTACCAATGTTTGTTCCTTATACGTTTGATCATTAATATGATGAATATGAATAGTGTATGATGTCATATGCCTTGTATTCTTATAATGTACAGCATTCGCATGATTTGTAGAATGGATATTTTGATTATCCATCATTCTTCTTAACCAACCCTCCAAGAGTAGGCAATCCTGAAGGGCACTTCTGACTAGTAGTCAAAATTGGCTTCAACAACTATAATTGAAGTTACATGAAAAAAAATAAAAAATTATTATGCCTCAAATACTGTTCCATGAAAGCTCTTCCACCTAGCATGGTCCAGATGACTATAATTTTACCCGAACTGCAGACACTAAGCCTAAAATGCAGCATCATTCCTTGGAACTCCTAAATTCCAAAGCCAATTTGACATTTGGCCATACAATACTATTTTGTATTACAATCATGTCCCCATGGACTGATACAGCACTCCTCTTTCCCTTCCCCGACTGAGGATCTTCATAGAATAGCAGCACATATCTTCATCAACCAAGCCTGGATAGTTGCAAGCTGACAGAAGGCAAAGAATAGTGATATGATTGACTGTATGTGTTCTTTCAATTATCCACTCAAAATGTTGAAGAGCTTCCTTTCCATTCCCATGTACAACACACATCCTCCAAGTATGGGCATCCTGAAAACCCAAATTGCCTTCTCAGGTTGCATCACTTGGGTTGCCCAATCTTCAGATGTTTTCTTCCTGTTCCGAACAGAAATGTTCAACTGCATGTAGCCTGGCAGCATTGTAACTGCTGCCATCCATGGTGGGTTTTGTGAGTCCTCAAGCCATAGAACTACCCTGTCTTCTTATTTTTGAGATCCCAAGCCCCTTTTCATTTCTCTACAACTAGAAATCCAGATCAAGTTGTTCTGCAGCCACATATTCTCTACATCCCACACAACAAATGCTATCATAGGGATAGAGGAGCCCAGAGAGTTTCTCTGAAGTGCTAACCTACAGTTCTGTCTCCAAGCATCCTCCATGCTCGCACAAAGACATGTCAACCACGCTATTCCCCACAAGGACATCTGAATCCGATCAATTATAGGCAGTACATAATTTGATACAACAGCACCTTCAGATAATTTCCCTATAAGGAACTACCTGTGCGTCTGTCAATATTTTTCATACTGTCTATGTTTAAGTAAAATCTCTTAGATCTGTAGCTCTAGAAACAAAGTCCAAGCCAAGCTCATGACAGAATTTCTGAGGGTGTTCCCCACATACGGAATGTGAACCATCAAGAATGATGACCTTCAGTTGCACCCAAATTGAAGTGAATCATGAGGTGCATATGTTTGTAGTAAAGGATCAAGGCCACCCCCAGATTATTGAATTCATGCAGATCTGCAGAGGTTGTCAGGGCTCATGCATCATGTGAGGTATGTGCCTTGTACAAAATTTGTTCTGCATGTTGTGGAAGAAGAAGAATAGGTGTTTCAGTTGTGTCACCATAGTGAGAAACTGGCGCTTGCATTCCATCCCATCTTGTCTAGTGGTGCAGGGATATGGCTTCGTAGAAACGATACTGTAGTATTTTGGCACATTGACACTAATTATATTTTTTGTAGAAAGGTTGAAATTTTCAAAAAACAATTATGTCAATCAAAATAGAGATTATGTTGGAGTATAGAGAATATTGTATTTTTTAACATAGAATCTTCAAAGTTTAATTAATTATTGGACACACATGTGTTGAAGCTGCCCCTGTACTATGGTAGTAGGCAGGGGTTTTTTTGTAAGAAATTTGACATCAAAACTTTGGAATTTTTCCCCTCAAAGAAAAGAAAAATCAGTCAAATAAAAAAAGAACTGATAGCAATACAGGTCAAAAAGATATAAATAGTTGGCACAATGCATGTCTGTAGAGGGGTATTGCTTCATACACTTATTTGATTGGTCTTCACATGAATAATAATATTAGAACCCCATGGCTAGGGAAAAAGCTCTAGATTTCTGCAATGTACTTTAATGTTTAAATAAATATTTTAGTTTAAATTTATGCTTCACTTCGAAAATGTGAGAAAAGGATAAGAACAATGATAAAGGAGATGCAGGTTTATCAATTTAATAATCTTCCCTCCCCCTCTCCCCTTTTTATTTCCTTCATACTTTCCCATATGTTATTAGCTTCGCATAAATAATAATAGATATACATCGTAAGGCACACATATACATAGGTTCAACATTGGTTGCTACTTACCTCTTTGGCTATTTCTAGTTATAGACATACCTTTTTGAGGAGGTGAATAAGAATGGTAGGCTATGGGCCATAGTTGGCCTTACTCAAAGTGAGGAAATGCATGACATGTCAGTGAACCTTTCAAAACTTGAACTAAATAAGATTACCAAGTGATTTTCCTAATGCATTGCTGGCTAAAATAACAAATTGCACAAAATGGCTACAGAATTTCAAAAAGGCCATATATGTAAGAAGATAAAATAATTGAGAGTTTTGACTCTAGCCCAGAGGCAAACTGTGAAAGATATTTTTGGCTGGTGTCTCTTGACATGAAAAATACCCTGTCAATTTCTTGTCTTGGGTCCCATACTATTTTGTTTTGGTTTTGAGCCCCCAATTACCTAGAGTCTTTTGGGAACTCATAATGGGAACAAGTTTATAATTTTCATCCATATTTTTTAAATAAGCATGTTTTTACATACAAAAAGATCATCTGTGAACGCATGATAACATTTTAAATTTTGACTAAGGCTTGGAGTAGGCCGTAAAATATTTTCATGGCTTGAAGTCCTAGGACATGGCCAATAAATCATGCATGTCACCATGTTCAAGCCCCCAAACTAGTCAAGGATCATTTGGTCTGAGCCCCATGCCACCCATGGCCATAATGTCTTAGACCCTGGGCTATCACATCCCAACCCATGGCAACCTAGGATCATTTTATTCTAGGCCCCGTATGGTCATGTCCTAAACCCTAGGCCACCTTCTCCTAGCCCCTAAGTAACTTGGGGTCCATTCCATTTTGTGATGGGCCCATGTTGTGTAGTGTCTTAGAGTCCAAACCACCTTGTCCTAGCCGTCAAAAGGTCTGTCTAAATTTCCTTTTCATAGGTGGTAGGTCGCCTGTTCAAGGCCCCAAGCAAGCTAAGGGGGCCTCAAGGCACCTGTTCTTGGCCCAGGCAACCAAGGCTCTATGTTTGTCATGACCCCAGGGCACCTTGTCTTGGCCCCCCAAGCCACTTGTCCTGGTCTTTGTGCTATTTGAACACAGAACATCTTTTCGGTTGTTTTCAGTACCAGGGAACTATAAACCTAAACTTTATATTGTTGTATAAAGCTCTATTGGTGCTTGAGTTGCATATTTACATTGTCATCAAACTATAAATTCCAGTATGTAGTTTGGTCTGCAGATATTACCCTGATATTTGGTGATGGAAGCAGGAAGACAGAGAGGGAATACCTGATGTCAAGGACAAGAATTTATAGGTGATGAAGGAGTGCTTGAAAATGAGCGTTTCATTAGTGATGAAGAATATAATTCATATTCTTCAACAATGGTTTTATCTTGTTCATGACCAATAAATGTGGATATAAGATGAAGAGTCTTAAACCTAGGGCTCAAATCAAAGAAAATATATTATGAGTTTTTAAAATATATTTTTTAAAAAAAGAAACAAAAAAATCCAAAAACCCAACATCTTCATTTTTAGTTTTGAAAGTCAAACATTATAACTCAAAAACAACATTTGCATTTTCTTTCATTAAATTGTCAAAGGATGTAAAATTAATTTTATCTTTAAATTTTAAACTCATGGATATGACAAAATTTAATACATCACTCAACAACCAATGACCCTTATTATGGATCGAAAATACAAACAAATACAATAGCACCAAAGAAATCAATAATAATCTGAGATGTGTGTCATGTCAATGGAAGTGATATTCTTGTGGTCATCCTCACATTATTTTTCTTGCTGTAAAATAATATAATAACCTTTTTAAAATTGTAAAGTTGCTTGGAAAAGGATAACTTTACTAGCAAATCTACAAAGGCCAAAAAAAAAAATTCAGATTATGTTTGGTAGGAATTCAAAAATACATTATAAACATAAAAACATTCAAGATTTTTTTTCAAATTTCATTGTCTTTGTTGGAGTATTCAATTTCCTTGAGGAAAACTTGAATCAACACATGCTTTTTCACATTCTTGCTTGCCCTTTTCTGATATTTTTGTCAAATTAAGCACTTTTGCAAAAACATTAAGCAGCTTTGATAGATATAGATGTTAGCCTTTGCAAACTTTTTATTTATTATTGCATATTGACAGGTTTAAAAAAATGCATGATCAAAACAAGTTTTCTAAGAACTTTCTTCCAAACCCAACACATCACAACTTATAGCTGATTTTAGAGTTGAAATTATAATGTTAAGATTATAACTTTCATCTTTGACATAAACAATAATTTTTTTCCTCAATTCATTAGTGTCAAATTTATGGCCAAAGTTTGTTCACTAATATCTATTGCCTCAAAAAGGTCAAGGGTAATGTCTTTTGATTACTAATCAACCCTTGAAAAATTGATCACAAATGTAAAAAAATCATGTTCACCTTCTGACATTCACAAATCAAAGCTTGTAATTACATAATGGCATTTTATTAAAGCTAGCAAAAATACCATTGTTTGGTTTTTATTACTAAACCAATAATAATTCATGAAAATTATTTTCTAAAAATTAGACACAAATGTATATTAAATTGTTTTCACCAAATACTTGTCACAAATTGCAAAGGAAGATAATTCTTAACAATTAGAAGTCCTATTGTCATGCGAAATGAGGTGACCGATTTCGTTAGGAGTACAGGGCTTGGTGTGGCGGCTAGGTTGAATTAACTGATCTTTCCTTTCGGCGATCATCAGGAGCATGGAGAGTTGTGGTCGTTTTCTCTTTTTTGAGGATGGGTGTGTTCTAGGTCCTTGGAGAAACGGCGGCGGTTAATGATTAATGGTGATGGCGTCGAACTTCTGAAGGAACGGAAAGGTGGTAACGGTAAGATGGTCGGACGGTGAGGACGGAGGCTTCGGTGGGAAGCTTACGGGCCTCGAGAGATGCTTTTAGAGGCAATTCGGGCGACGATGAAGGCAGATCTGGGTGGTCATTTTTGGGGAGGATAGATTTTTGGTTTTAGGAGGAGAAATAGATAGATAGGCAGAGACAGAATTTCTCTTTGGAGGAGTGATAGAGAAGGAAGGAATCCTGGATAAACACTGAGTTGAAGGAGTACCTGCAGTTGAGCAATTTAGGCTGGTTGCCTTTCTTCTTCCGCTGCGTCTGGTAGATCAGGTTAATTCGCTGCTGCAGATGAACTTTAGGAGAGAGAGACAGTGAGAGATTTTGATCGGAGTTGTTGAAGCTCTGTGACTTAAGATCCATGGAGAGCTTGTGCTCTCGGGTGTAATTACTTTGTAAATGTTGAATGGATTTGTCTTCTGGTTGAAATGCGTGTGTGTACCAGCGAGATTAGAAGTCTGGACTTCTGAAGGTCTGTATCTTGTGGTGTGTTCGTATTTGTGAATTTGTGGGTCTGGGGTGTAATAGATAGATCAGCTCCTTTGGGGAGTCGAGCGATGTGTGTGTAGGGTATCAGATCAGAATCTGGTTGAGTTGTGGCGCCAGGGGTCAGATGGTCTCGATAATAAGTTGGACCCCTCCTTTTTGGTGACACTACATCTTCCAAAAATTGTTTTTGTGATAGATCATTTTATTTGAAAGGTTCTTTTGTAACAAAAGAAAACTGAATATGAACTATTAAAAGTATCTTCTTTCTAAATTGTTTTTCTTCTTCTCTCAAAACCTTGTTAATTCCTTTTTCAATTAAAAAAAAATAGTGGAATGATGTACATTGACATGTTTTTTCAATACAATTATATCACTCGTTGTGTTTTATATGATTAATCTTTTTTTACTTGAATTTTTGAATTTAAATTCAAAATTGGATAGTTACAATAAAAAATACAATGCATGGCTTGAGAAGGTGTTAAATCAACTTGTTTATTATTAATGACATAATAAAATGCTCAACATAATACATTTCTACTACTTGATTTTTAGAATAAAATGTCCATCTAATTTTATTCATCATTTTTTTTTAATTGTTTTTTTTCTGTTTGGACACTTGCATTTTCTTCTTTATTCACAAATGAATCATATATATATATTCATTTTCAGGGCATTCATTCTTCATTCATGAAAAAACCATATGTATTTTCATCTTCACATCTTCGGAGGACTGTTCCATGTTTGATTTGACATTAGAAATCACTGCCCTGATTAGTAGCCCAAAAAATTAAAAATTTATGATATAACAAAGCCCACATACTATACTAGAGTGGCATGTGCCGTTGTGTGGTTTTGTTCCTTGCAGGAGAGATTTCTTGTCATGTGCAAGTGATTCTGAGTTTTTCTTTTTGCTTCAGTTTCGCTGTTGGATTGCTTAGAAGCGGCAATTTGTGCTTACTATTTGTGCGTTTATGTTTCTTCTTGAGTTCCGGACAGCGTTTTCTCCGTACCTTTTGTCGCTGCGCTGATCTGGTCTCATGCTCGACACCGTGCGTTAGAGGGGACATATATCACCAAAGATGGTGGTCGCCGGATGGTAGCGACTGGAGGTAGACAGTCGGGTAAGTAAGGAAGCAAAAGAACTGTTGATGGGAAAATGCAAGGATGCCGCAAAGCCGACATCCAGATCCTCTCGCTCTAGGCTTCAGGCTTGTTATCCTCCCTCTCTTTTGTTTGCCTTTGATTCTGTTAAGGTGCACTTGGATTGCAACAAATTGCAATGTCTTTTGCATTTTCCTTCAGGCACGTATGTCTTCCCCATCAACAAATCCTCCATCTCCATGTAGACAACCTATCCTATGTTGTTTTTATGTGCTTCATATCACGACAATGCTGTGCTCTTTCGGAGAATGTCAAAGAAGCATCCTAGCTGATGAAACATGTGCATGCTACGGTCGAGATGCTGGAGTCGGCTGACTGTCGCCAGATCTTTTCCACATAAAAACTGTTTTATGTACTGTATCGCAAAAGCTTCGTTGCATAGGTTGTGATAGAGCGCGGTCATGGCACGGCGGAATCTTTCCTATTGAGCTCTTCTTGGAGACAGAGTAGATATCCCCTATCAGGATCATGTCACGTTTCTGGACACACCATTTTCGTGTCTCGCTGTAAGTCCAGGGTGGGAAGCGGCATGGTCTTGCAGAGTAGGTATATGTGATCACAACAGACTAGATAATTGATGGAGATATCTATGACCGTTGTGCAATATGGAGCTGGTGTGGAAGACTCTTTTTACATGTCCTCAATCCAATTGTCAATCCGTTTCCTGAAGGTAAATGATCAAGATATAACATTTCTTCTATAGAGAAATTCAAGATCAACTCACGTTCTGTGTAAACATAACAGAAGACATTACCAAGAATTGACAATGTCTTTTGTTATGATAGATATGTATTATAGTGGTAAATTAAGACAACAAAAGATACTAAGTCAATGGTTATGCAAAGCATTATATAACCCTAGTATTATAGGGCATTATACACATCATCCTAACCATTGAAATTTTGTACAGGTTCGGGATCAAGTATCAGTCAACCTATCTTCTATTCCCTCACTTTCAAGGAGAGTGTTAGTTCAGATTAGAAGATATGAATGATATTCTCCATCTGATGTGGAGGAGGGAGAGTGGACCCTTGCCGTGTTCCCATCTAAGTGTAGGCTAGATCCTTCACATGATGATTTGTGTGCTGGATTGTCTCCTCAGAGTCCACATCCCTTGCTGAGAGGACAATGAGGTGGGTGGAGAGGTAGAGGTTAAAGAGGAGGTGGTGCCGGTCAGGTAGCCTTTACAAGGTGTTTCCAATCCTTTCCTAATAATCATAGATCATGTTACTCTTTCCGAGTTTTTTACTCAAGAGAAAGGTCTTCCATGTCAAGCAATTTTGATTAGAGAGAGATGCTTTTCGTTTTGTTTCCATGAGATCGTGATGAGGCATCCTTTTCAAAGTAACGATCCCAAATCTCTAGATGTCACTGACATTACTCTTTACCACAGCTTTTGGAGCTCATTGTGGGCTCTGTTTTGTGTGAGAAGTATATCTCTGCATCAGTCATGAAATGAATTCCTTTCAGGTCCAACATTTTATCATGACCAATCTTATTCAGCATGCATTAAAGCATCTTTGCACCAACATCCATGTCGGTGTGTTGGTGACACTATATGTTTCCTACTTGTTAGAGTACCTCTGATAGGTCAGACCAATCCTTTTTGTGTTTTTTGGTTTCAGGATTCTGATCCGGAATGGCAAGACTTTTGTGTCAGAAATGTGCTTTCATGAAACATCCAGTTTGTTCATACATATGATATAGTGATTGGTCCTGCATGTCTACCTCATGATAGTGATCACGTATTTGAGATGAACATGAGACTGATGGTACTGAGGCTGCTCGGGTTACTTTCTGCACAACTTGACCATTCAACTGGATAAGGGATTGTGCAGAAGTTGTTTTCAGAGATACCAGAAATTGAGGTGACTAGTGCATCTGAAGTTGCATGCAGGCAGATGCATTGGCTGGATTGAGTCATTTGTACAATGCTTGACAGCAGAACATGGAATGACCATAGCAGTTCAACTTCTGCACTTTGTGATCAATATTTTTCTTGCGATTCTGTACAAATTTCAGCTGCTATGTAAGGTGTCAATGTGATTACTCTTTGATACTGCTTGCATTGTAGACTTGTGGCTTTACCGGTTGCTTCCATTTATTCCCAGGACAATGTTGGGGGATGTGTTGCACAGAATCATAACCTTATAGTTGTGCCACCTCTTGCAGTTTCCTGTGGGGTGTATCTACAGATTGTTAAAGTCATGTGCAGCAGCTAATGGAAGGGTGAGAGCAACAACTGTTGTGTACTTGGTTGCAATCCTTGAGTATATCACTGCTGAGGTGTTGGAGCTGGCTGGCAACACAAAGATCTGAAGGTGAAACCTCCTCTGCAGTTGGCAACTCACAGAGATGAAGAGCTTGACACTTTGATCAAGGGAACCATTGCTGGAGGGGGTGTGATCTTGCACATTCAAAAATCCCTCATCAACAAGTTTTCAAAGAAGGACCAAAGGACCTGGATTTCTGGTTTCTGTGGATCCAATGCCAAAAAGGGTTGGAGAGCTATTTATGCATCACTAAACTTCACAACTTGATGTCATTATCAACGAAGGGAGCAAAGGTGCATACCCAATTCCTGTCACCACCTGTGTTCAACATTCTTTCTTGATCAGGAGTGGGAGCTAGATACTAAGAAAAACAGGTCAAATAGATTGATAGCACAGGTTTATCAGGTGTGTACAATGGTGGTCATGTGCGGAGAAAGTCACCATTTAGACATTGGTATGTCTGCAGTTTTGGGTATGCACAAACATGCACAAGATCAGCTGATTCCCAAGATTGATTGTTTTAAGCTTAAACAAGCACTTACTGTGATTCCATGAACAGTAAACTCCACCTTGTATAGCTTGTACGTGTGGAGAAAGCAGTCAGTCTTTGTGGGTTTTTTGCATTCCACAAACTCTGCAGGACTTCTGTTACTACACATACCATTCATGTAAATGTCAATTATCAAACTCTTTCTTGCACTGTTTATCATCTTCTGAGCTGTGCTTCAATCATGGTTGTCCTCTCTTCCATTGGAAATCGCCTGGAAAAAACATTGGGAAATTTCACAAAATGATCCAAAAAGGTATCTGGAGGCTCGGGCGAAAGGATCATTTTGTGAAAATCTACCAGGCACAAATCTCCTGGCAAACTTCACATTATGTTTTCAGAAACTTATTACTAACTTATTGCTTTTTGTAAGCTGCATGGGAGGATATGCCTGTAAGGGAGAGACTACAGAATGATGCAGTTTTCATTTGGTCCCACGGTTTGAGGAATGCTCACCAGGTGTTGTTGGGAACTTGATTATTTTGGGGGGGAATATAATTTCATACGTTAGTTCTGTTCCAGGACTCAACTTCTCATAAAGGATAGACCCGTCATTGGGTTTGTCTAATCATAAACTAGTTGAAGAGAAATAGATAATGAGAAGTTATTTCAACTAGTGGGTGCCCGTGGCCGAAGGCCACTGTGAAGTCCCCCGTGGGTGCCCGTGACCTTCGGCCACTGTGAACTTTATAAGTTTTATTTTTCCTTATCTTGTACTCTTTATTTGGCCCCTGCCCTGCCGCCCTGCCCTGCCCTCTGCCTTGCCCTGCAAGACAGACGGACAGACGGATCGCAGATTTTTCTACGTAAATTTTCCGAATCCCGTTTTCCGAATCCCGTTTTTTCGAATCCTGGTTTCTGAATCCCCTTTTTCCGAATCCCGTTTTTTTCTCGAATCGCGTTTTTCCGAATCCCGTTTTCCTAACCCCGTTTTCCGAATCCCATTTTCCGAACCCTGTTTTCCGAATCCGACTGTCCGGACCGGTTCTGCCGGCGAAAATCTCTGTGGCCGGTTCCGCCACAGAAAACGCTCCCAGAACGTCGTCGGACGGACGCACACACAGTTTTTCTTGAACTAAAATACATTTTCTTTCATTTCTGTTATATTGAATTTAGTTTTTATCAAAATTTCAAATTATGACTTATGAGATTGATTGACTTTCACATTGGGCAGCTCTATGTTGAGTCCCACCCCCACATACACTTATACATAGAAAAACTCAAAAGTAAAACCAAAATAATATTGATACAATACTAGGTTTCTAAAGTAGGTGTGCTATTCACTATAGTTTAGTCTTATTTTGAATTTCTTTAGTAGAAAAACCAATACCCAACTGTGCT
The DNA here is from genome assembly GCA_963920785.1 of Sphagnum contortum. Taxonomy (NCBI): domain Eukaryota; kingdom Viridiplantae; phylum Streptophyta; class Sphagnopsida; order Sphagnales; family Sphagnaceae; genus Sphagnum; species Sphagnum contortum. The sequence continues at coordinate 395,374 of OY987287.1, read as the reverse complement.
TCTTTTGTTATTCTATGTACATATTAGACTAGTAAGTCTACATCTATGTATTTCAACATGGGTTTGTTCTTCATGTGGATGAATGTATTTTCTCGTTTGGATTCATCTATGGTACCAAGCTGCGATGCAAAAGTTGGACTGTACCACAGTACAGGGGTGGCTTCAACACATGTCTACCAAACTGGTAATTAATTAATTAATTTTGAAGATTCCATGTTGAAAATACAACATTCCTGCATATTCCAAATGGTTCTGTGTTTTCTTTCACAGAACATTGTTCTCTGAAAAAACTACCAGTTTGACCAAAATATTGGCTAGATACTCTAACTTTAAAATCAGCTGCCACACATTTACATGTAGACAAATATGTCACTTTCCTTTAGTATTTGCAAGAAATTGGATTGCACAAGTCTATATTACTAGTTTGTTCTTAAAAATTGAATAATTTTTACTGTATAATGGCACAAAGAAGTCCCTTTCAAGATACTAATGCATTTGGCAGGGTGAGTCATAAGTTCAAAATGTCAAAAGCTAACAAACTACCAAATACTCCATGTTGAGTTTCAAGTGTTTTGAATTGATTGTACAGTTTGTGACAAGGACATTTGGACAATGATATAATTTGAGGAAACATCAATGACCCACACAAGCTTGACCTCAACACATCAATTGCATGAAGTGTGTGACTGACAAATTTCTAAGAGTAGCTCTACCCATATTCCCATTGGACCTCTAGCAATGTTTATCACATCCAAGATGCCTTGCTAACTGTTTCTTAATCCCAACCCATAAAGATGGAAGATGGGACACTACAAGGTGGGAGATTATCTAGATTCACCCAATTCAACCAATCATTATACCCATCTGATCGAAAACAGTATTCATTTTTGCAATTGTTTTGCAAGCACTGGATCCTGTGCTAGCTGAAAGTCAATTTATTACCCCAAACCTGCAAAAACTTGACTATACTTCACCCAAATTCTATTGTGCAAGCCACCCATGGAGCTACATAAGCATGGAAAATGTATAAATGGGAAGTAAACACAAGTTCTAGCCCCAACATTCAAATCTTCCATTCAGTAGCTAAATTGAATGCACTAGTATAGCAGAAAATGCAATAGATTTAGTTCTGGTTTTAATCTTGATTCACCATGTGATTCTCTTACTATGGGAGGTCAAAAATGTGCACATTTTCTTGAGTACTGATCTTAGAACAAAAGAGTGAACAATGCAAAAGAAACCCAGGTTCAGATCATATTATGGTTGTACATTAAAGGAAGAATCACAGAAAGTCAGCTGCATCTGCCGGGGGACACAAAGATCTAGCCTAGTACTACTTATAGAGTGAGTTGCAGAAATTTTATACTTGTAGAAATGAAAACTATTACTGCAAATTTAAGGGAAAACCACGCACGGAAAATCTCAACTAGACCTTACATTTATGCAAATTTACCTTACATCTTTACATCCACTGAAAGTTGAGAGTGGCACCTGGCAACAAAGCCCACTATTCCAAGCATAGTAAGATTAGATATGTGAAGTCTCTTACAGGGTACTTTTGAGCCCTCACATGAATCTTCAATAAAATGTTGTTTGTCAGAAAAAACATCTGTAGCCTAGCTTATTGAATCTGTGACTATGAACACCACATATAAGAAATTATTTTAAGAGTTGGAAAATTTGCCAATAGAGCTACCATAATCCTGTATACAGGCTCTTTGCAGATAGCCTGCTTCTTGAAGAGACAATACACCTTACATAACCAGAGCTTCAATAATTTAGTGATGGCCATAAAGAAATTGAAACAAGTTGGCTAACTGTATCTACAATTATGCAATGCAGTTACATCAAGAAAAGAACTGGAATCTGCCTGTTTCAAGTTTTGAGTGGCCTTGCACCTGGGTTCATCAGAGAACTTGGTATCCACCATACCAGAATGTAAGCTTAGGACACAAAGTACTGGGTTTGCGAGGACATCAATTCACAAGAGAAAGTGGACAGAATCACCTGACTGTTGTGTGATCTGTGTATGCAGATTGCAGAACCACTCTGGTGCCTCCATGACTCCTCTGCAACTGGTAGAACTTTCCACAATTCATCCCTGTTAAGAAACATCAGTGGTTCTCTCCCCTGGGGATGAAGAAGAGAGATTCCAGAGTCAAAAGGAGCAAGCAAAGCAATTATATAAAAAACCTCAAGGACAACAGTCATATGGTCTGAATCACAGTTCACAGGACATGTCAAACAAAAAAATCTCTCCAGTTCATCACCAACAAGCTGTGCACCTACAGTTGCAGCAAACAACACAGGCCAGGAACACTTCACTTCTCAGCCTCATATAATTTCAGTTCATATAACTTTCCAGAGGTAATTTGGGAAACCACATAAGAGTTCGCTGAAATGGCTTGATAGCCAAGTGCAACGGCAAACTGACAATGCTGAATCAGTCAGTTATTGCAGCCAGGAGTGAAACAATTCCTAATGTAGCAGGAATCCTGGGAAATGTGGTTATAGTCTCAGATTCCACTCAATTTTCAAAATAACTCAATACATAAGAGGAAAGAGGCCCTAGACCTAAGTGGTACAAATGGTAGTGTCAGGAAATTAAAATTACAAGGAGCCTCCATGGCCACTTTTTCCAAAGTACCACATCTGATAACAGTGTCCAACTGTGATGGTGGAAGGATACCACTAGAAATGCTTCAAAGAAAATGAACTTGATGTAGTTATCGAGAAGACAGACTGCTGGCATCACCAACAGTTGATGCAAGAAAAAACACCATCCTTGAAGGGATGAAAGCAATTGGCATCCCTCAGCATGATTGCTCTCCCAACTATTTTTCAAACAAACATTGTGGAAGTGTGGCAATCTTCACAAACCTACAGAGTTTAAGAATTCAGAGTGGACTACCAGGAGCTGTGTTGATGAGCCCCCATGCAATGACCAGTTTCAACACGGTGACACAAATGTAACACGACATCTTCTTCCAAATCATGTAGAACAAATTTAGTATAAGGCACTACCCTGTATTATACAAGACCCCTGAAAATCTCTTCAGTTCTGCACAATTTCTATCATCTGAGGTCTCAACCATGTACTACAAACATACGTATCTCATTATTCATTTCAATCCAGGTGCAACCTGACTGTTTCTTCAGACATTGTTCCTGTATCTGCTGTTGAACATTCTCAGAGAGACGCCTGTTGCCAGCAGCAGCATAGATGGTTGATAGCAGCACATAAGCAGAAGCATTTTCAGGCTGCAATTCAAGAATTCGTTTTGCAGCACATTCTGCCATCTCCACATTACCATGAATTCTGCAAGCACTGAGCAAAGCCCCCAATGCAGCCACATGTGGTTTACAGGACATTGCTTCATAATATTCTCTGCCTCCTCTAGACAGCCAGCACAGGCAAGAAGGTCAACCATGCAGGTGTAATATTCTGGTTTTGCAGAAATCGTGTAAACTGTGGTCGTTGACACATAATAGTGCCTTGATGCACAAAACCTGAATAGCTACAAGGTGACAGAGGACAAACAAAAGTGATATCATTTGGCTGTACACCTTCTTCACACATCTTTTCAAATCATTTAAGAGCTTCCCTGCCATGCCCATCCATGGCACATCCTAAGTAAGGAATTCCAAAAGACCACATTCCGAGATGGCATCTTGTGGAACACTCTCCAGGCCTCCTCCCTGCCCCCTCATTGTGTATACATGTCAACCAATCTACTCCCCACAAATTCCTTTGAATCCCATCTGCTTTTAATGATCTGCTCATGAGCACACCTGCTGTCTTCAAGCACAACCATGTTGAGGCATGCATTCAGCACTCCCACAAAAGTAATAGAGTCTGACCACACACCTCCTGTTGGCATTCCTTGAAATAGTTCCAGTGCCTTCTGCCCTTGCCCACAATTCACATTGATATATCATTCCACAACAAGAGCACTGAGAAGTCACTATTGACTGACAGAAACAATACTGTAGTAATTTGGCACTTTGACACTAATAATAATTTTTGTAGAAAGGTTTAAATTTTCAAAAAACAGTTATGTCAATCAAAATACAGAATCTGTTGGAATATAGAGAATATTGTATTTGTTAACAGAGAATCTTCAAAGTTTAATTAATTATTGGACACATATGCGTTGAAGCTGCCCCTGTAGTTTGGTACTAGGCAGGGTTTTTTTTGTAAAAAATTTAACATAGAAAATTTGGAATTTTCAACCCCAGAAAGAAGAAAAATTAGTCAAATGAAAAAAGAACTGAGAGCAATAGAGGTCAGAAATATATAAATATTTGGGACTATGCATGTCTGTAGAGGGTATTGCTTCATACACTTATTTGATTGGTCTGCACATAAATAATAATATCTATGATTAAATAAATCTTTACATTTTAATTTATGCTTCACTTTGAAAATGTGAGAAAAAAGACAAAAATAATGATAAAGGAGATGCAGGTTTATCAATTTAATAATATTCCCTCCCCCTCTGCCCTTTTTATTTCTTTCATACATTCCCATATGTTATGGGTCTCGCATTAATAATAACACATATACGTACTAATGCACACACATACATTAGTTCAACATTGGTTGCTACTTACCTTTTTGGCTATTTCTAGTTATGGACACACCTTTTTAAGGACATCAATAAGAATAGTAGGCTACGGCCCTAGTTGGCCTTACTCAAAGCCAAGAAACGTATGACTTGTCAGTGAACCTTTCAAAAACTTCAACTATCTTAAGAAGATTATCAAGTGATTTTCCTAGTGCATTGGTGGCTAAATTAACAGATTGCACAAAATGACAAGTATATGACATATAACCAATGTGGGGTAGATATATCAATTTTTATATGTCAGGATTCATCCCTGTAACATTAATTGATATTTATGAAAATAAAACTATCCATATGTATATAGGCTTTGAATAATTCTCTATATGGGAAAGGGCAATGTATTCTTTGCAAAATTATCCAGGGGTAGAGGTAAAGGTAAATGAAAAACATTTGCTCTATTAATAGGGCAAGGTTGGGATACAAATTTATAATATATTTTAAATTTACATATGCATTTATGCATATAAGTGAAAGGTTTGAAAGTAGGCTAATTAGTAATTTGGAATATAAATAATATGTGTACAACAAATTGGCAAGTGGGGAAAATTGATTGGTTGCACAATTTGCACGTTACAGACATGAGCACATGTGACATTACAAACATTTAACGCATTTCAAAATAAACCTTTCCACAATTTTTTTTTCAATTAAAAATTTGGTGAACTTTTCCAAAATTTCATCAAAATTGCAGATCTTACAAATCATCACCACTCCTATACAACATGTGGTGGGAAGTGAATGTCCACTCTCTACTCTTTTGGACATTTTATCAATAAGAATATGGGATATCAAAGATCCCCCATATTACTGACTTTTCACAATTTGTCCTACAAGAGTCTTTAAGTGCATCCTTACACCCTATCAAAATCAACTTTCTCAAGGTGTTCAGGACCTCCAAAGAATGAAGCAAGCTTCCAAGAGATTCACAATAACTCAAATCTAGAGTTCTAAACAAGAGGGTGAAGACACGTAAATTCTAGGAAGGTGATTTGGTCATAGTGTATGACAACCGCCATGATAGGAGGACCTTCAAAAAGTTCCTTTCAAAATGGTTTGGCCCATACATGGTCATGAAGGTCTTTTTTGATAACAACACATATGAATTGGCTCATCTTGATGGGGAGGCATTTGACATGATCAATCATGACAAGCTTAAACAGTTTCATACTACTTAAGCTATTGTTATGAGGACATAACAATAAAATAAGTGTGGGAATTGATGTAACAACTAAATAATTAGTAATAATTGTAAATAATAGTATGGGATAATAGGATGGGTGAAAATGGGGAATAAAGTAAGGAGCCTCATGGGCCTTACAAGGAAAATCTTTTTACCAAGGGCATCAAGGTTGATTATGAATAATTTAGGTAACTATTTCGAGTTAGTAATAATGAGAGGTCAAGTATGTAGATTTGACCATATCTTAGACTTCAAATAATGTGAAACATATTGATAGAAGGATAAGTGACATGTGACGATTGGTTTGATACATGGGGGAATAGATGTAGATGAATGTGGTTGAATATTCATGCGTTCCTTCGTTCAAAATATATAAGAGATAAAAATTGGAACTTCTGACATAATTTATATTCAATAATTTCATGTTGTTAGTTGGATCAAAAGACTTATATAAGTGAATAAGAATCCTTGAAGAAATAAAATCATGTGGAGATTATTATGAATATTATTGTGTAAACTTTATAGTCTTTGGTGAGTGATCCCTATCAAGGAGAATCTTTAAACTCATGTGATGAACTCCTTTGAAGTGTAGTTTTCACATAAAGATTTGACTTTAGACATGTCAAAAAATATTTTAAAAATAAAAACTTTTTACTTATGTAACCTATTTAGTTATCAACAATTTTTTCATAATATATACATAGGTGGGGGACACAAAATCCATGTGATACAAATCAATAGTAAAAAAATATATTTTAAAAAATAATTTCTAAAATAAAATAAGATTCAACTTTCCTTGAGTTTTGGTTAGGTTATTTCTAATGGTACCACCCAAGGATGACTTTGCCTAAATTAAAATGTCAGAACAAACTACCTTCCTTCAGATATACATCATCAAGTGCAAGAACTCAAAAAGGATCTTCCAAATGGAAGAAATCTTCTATGGTGAAGCTCAAACCCCATGAAAATGAGGTCAAGAACTTATGACGAAAAAGGGTAAAACCCTTAGCCCTTCCTATAACTTAGGCTACTACCCTCGTGGCCTAGGCACCTCAAAACAACAAAGGACCTATAACCGTACCCTTCAATTTATTGACTAATGAATTGAACCCCATTCACTAGATGCTCAAATGCATTTTAGGTGGATGTTGAATGACCCAACTAAATTAATTTTTGCCTTATGGGTGATTGAAACAATCACATGAAAGTTCATGTTATTTCAAAATGAAATAAGTTTATACATGGAATGTCACTAATTTTTTTTCTTCATTTGTAACTGGTTCACGTAGAGTTTTTCTTCTCCATTAAAATTCATTCTAAATCCCACGAATGAACATCATAAAATATCACCCATGAATTCTAATGAATGAAATTGCTACATTTTAAGGGATAAAATTTCATGCAACTTCAATATGATATAAAGATTATGTTCACAACACGTTTGGTGAGAATTTTATTTTGTTCACAAAAATTCCTCCAAGCTTCATTCATGAAATTTCATGTATGAAATGTCAGTAGTTGTATATATATATATATATATATATACTAGTGGGTACCTGTGACCTTCGGACACTGTGAAGTCCCCCGGTTTCTTTAAACAAAGAGAGACACACACAAAGGCGCAAAGCAGCACTTTTATTTTTATTTTATTTATTTTTTGTGACGAAAATCCGTTGAAAAGTCCCCCATGAAAACATCCCTGGTTCCCACTATGTTGACCATCCCACCATCCGTTCACTTTGGCTGGGGCCTCAATGGATGTGGGGAGGGGGGGCTCCAGCCAATCAGGAATAACTGCATCAAGACATGGACACCAATTTTTTTTATAATAGTAGACTCTTCCATCATCTTCTTCTTCCGGGATGAGGAACTTGGATGGACGGATGACGGGACGGATGGATGGAAAGGAGGACCAACACCAACACCACCGGACAGACGGACACCACGGATATTATTATGTTGGAGACTAGTGGGTACCCATGACCTTCGGACACTGTGAAGTCCCCCAGTTTCTTTAAACCGTATTTATTTTCTTTAAACCGGGAGCATGCCTCTCCCGGGCAAGATGGGTACCCGTGACCTTTGGGCACTGTGAAGTCGACTTATTTCTGTTAAGCTAAGGGGGGGATGGAAGATTTTTTTTTCAGTTTTCCTGTTTCCGATTGTATTCCCATGGCGTTCCCTTTAAGTTCTTAATGGGTTCCCAAAATGTTCCCCATGTTCCCAATGTGTTCCCCATGGGTATTCCCAATCGCACCTGATTTCAAACCCATATGTTTTGCCCAAAGTCCTCCCCTTCTCACATATATCGATGGGCCAAAGGGGGAGGCACTCCATCTATCCATAGAATCTTCAATTTTTGAGAGCCTTCATAGTTTCAATTATTTTATGCCGGGGCCAATCAAATTCAATAAAAAAAAGTTGGACTTGTGAGGGATAAAGGTCAGGCCAAAAATGGTGATGAACGTTTTTGGGAGGAGAAATTTCATGCAGCCCATGGGAAGGCCCAAGCACACATTGAATGTGCCTTGCATTTTATCCTTTTAAATTTGGGGGGCGGGGGATTTAGAAGAGGATATTTTTCAGTTTTCCTTGGTTCCTCTATGTTGACCATCCCACCATCCGCTCACCTTGGCTGGGGCCCTCAATGGATGTGGGGAGGGGGGGGCTCCAGCCAATCAGGAATAACTGCATCAAGACACGGACACCAATTTCTTTATAGGAGTAGACTCTTCCATCATCTTCTTCTTCCGGGATGAAGAACTTGGATGGATGGACGGATGACGGGATGGACGACGAGACGGATGGATGGAAAGGAGGACCGGCGGCGTCGTCCGCCACAACAGGACAAAACCACGGAGTTCTGTTTATATACACTGTGAAGTCCCCGGTTTCTTTAAACCAATAGAGACACACACAAAGGCGCAAAGCAGCTAATTTTTTTTTTATTTTATTTATTTATTGTGACGAAAATCTATTGAAAAGTCCCCCATGAAAACATACATGGTGAAGTGATCATTTTGAATAATTTCCAAAAAAAAAAAACTAAATCACCATATTTCCAGGGGGGGAAAAAAATAGTTTTGAAATCGCCACATTTTGAAAAATAAGTAAAAAAAAACTTAAATCGCCACATTTCCAGGAGGGGGAAAAAAAAAGTTTTGAAATCGCCACATTTTGAGAAATAGGTTTTACTTTATTATTATAAGTTTTATTTTTTCTTATTTTTTATTTTTAATTTGGTTTCTTCATTTTTGTAATTCTTTTCTTTTAAAATTATTTTAATGTATTAGCACTCAATACAAAGAGATTCTGGCCATCACCTATTCAAAACTTCAATCCTTTGAAATAACTGAAATCCACAATCAACAGTCCACTCTTTCCACACCAAATACAGCTTGAAAAAAAAGAAACCTCCCCTCCGACCTCCTAGCCCTAAACCCAAAACTTAAAAGGAAAAAAACCAAGGCACCCTGAGAACATGATTGCACTTCCCAATTGGCTGGATGATTTTTTATTTATTTATTTATTTTCCCCCTGAGTTGCTGATGTGTTCCTACCATTTCTCCAAGTTGTTCCCCAAGTTCCCAATGTGTTCCCCATGGGTATTCCCAATCGCACCTGATTTCAAACCCATATGTTTTGCCCAAAGTCCTCCCCTTCTCACATTTATCAGTGGGCCAAAGGGGGAGACACTCCATCTATCCATAGAATCTTCAATTTTTGTGAGCCTTCATAATGTCAATTATTTTATGCCGGGGCCAATCAAATTCAATAAAAAAAAGTTGGACTTGTGAGGGATAAAGGTCAGGCCAAAAATGGTGATAAACGTTTTTGGGAGGAGAAATTTCATGCAGCCAATGGGAAGGCCCAAGCACACACTGAATGTGCCTTGCATTTTTTCTTTTTAAATTTGGGGGCCGGGGGATTTAGAGGAGGATTTTTTCAGTTTACCCTGGTTCCCACTATGTTAACCATCGCACCATCCGCTCACTTTGGCTGGGGCCCTCAATGGATGTGGGGGAAGGGGGGCTCCAACCAATCAGGAATAACTGCATCAAGACACGGACACCAATTTTTTTATAGCAGTAGACTCTTCCATCATCTTCTTCTTCCGGGATGAGGAACTTGGATGGACGGAGGACGGGACAGATGACGGGACGGATGGATGGAAAAGGAGGACCAACACCAACACTGGACAGACGGACACCACGGATATTATTATGTTGGAGATATATCATTGCAATTTGAGGGTGAGGTGTAAAGTGTAAACTAGTTACTTGTGTGAAGAGGGAACATGTAAAGGTGGTAGGGATTTTGCTAGCCAAAACTTTGCTCCTGGATAAGATTAAAGTCCTACCTGACTCCATGTTCCTGTATTGTATATCACAAATGAAATTTAGATGAATATTTTTTGAGTGGAATAAAATTTCAGATAGTATTTCAGGTATGATCTTTATTTCATCCCTGAAATATTGTGAACTTTAATCCTTGGAAGATCATTGATTGAAAATTTACAAATGATATTTCATGGATGTTCATCCATAATATGGAATACAATCTGCTGGGTTGTTTTGCAAAGTTCATTGTACCTGTATCACAAGTCCACTTTGCCAAATCATGAACCCAAATTGACTTTACTATTTTACCGAATTGCAAAGTCCGCACTTTTCCAATTCTAAAGTGGATGTTGCCAAATCCCCCAGTGGGGATGGTTCATTCTGGATGATTCTGTGATATTACAGGGTCACTAGTTATCTACTCCGGTTTTGAGATAATTAGTGAACTCTCTGCATGATCCTGCCTTTTGTTTCATCTCTGCAAGCTATAATAACCTTCTTTTAACAGTTCATTCACCCAACCAGCACCTACACCCATACCATGGTATAAGAAAATCCCAAAGATTTTTGGGCAGCTTCTCAACATTATAGATATATTGGCCTCCAAGAAATTCAGGCTCTCTTTGTCCAAATTTAACATTTCCCACGTCAAATACAGCCTTGAAGTGGCCTTACTCAGGGAGATGAAGGTTTAAGCTAGGCGTGCATTGCTACCAGCTCAAACATTTTGAGTTGCTCATATCATTTCAAGTGTGCACAAGCAACAGTTGAAATGCCATAGAAAGTGTGTGTTGTTGGCTAAAACCAAAGCACCAGTCACTGGAGATTACCTACAGGTTCAATTTAAAACCAAATTTCCCCTTCAAACCCACTATTGCTAAATCTATTTCACTCTGTGCACTGCCAAAATAAGCTTCAAGCTGCCCACAATTTTTGAAATTACTGGGCTGTCCAATGCCCGATTTTTTCTGGTCTGATGAAACTTCTGCACCACAAAATCAGACTGCCCTTGAATATTTTTTTAATTCATAGGCTGCCTAGACTTTTCCCCCACTTTCCTTCTCTCTTTCTTTTGAACACATTTTAATGAACACATTAATGTTTAAAATATGCAACGACATTTCAACTGTTACAATGGGGACATAGGATGGCTTCAAATCTACATCATTCATTAAAATGGGTATTCCAACCTTGGTGCAACACCCCCAACTTGCACCCCCAACATGATGCGGAGCTATTGCAAAATTCAATTCTAATAAGGCATGGGAACAAGGATAGCAATCTCATCCACCATCTTCTGTCCAAGTAATCTCTGAACCCGGTTGTCATTTCGCGCTAGCAGAAAATTTTCACTTCTTTTTTACTTGAAAAAATAATTTCCACATATGCAAAGGATTTCTGTAACAAACAAAAGGCCATAATACACTTCAAAAGGAAAAAATTAAATCGCCATATCTCTACTACTTGTTCCTGTAGGGTTGCCAAAATATAAAACGATTCTTTTTTTTAAAATTTACTTTCATACCTGGTCCATAGCCAAATGTGGCTAAATCTTCAAGTGGATGATCGCCAGTTTGGCTACACCACACAATTGGAAAAAGAAAACTCCGGTGCTCCCAGGTTCATCGATTTAGGGCAATTGCAAGCGAACTGGAATTCATCGACCAAGAAATCCACAAGCGGTGATGGTGCGAGAGGGATTGCAGTCGAATGGACTTCAGACGAGGGAAATGCATTTTGGTGTACTTTGGATACACTTGGATTGTGAGGAGCGAGAGCGAGAGAAATTGCCAAGGGTTTTTGAGAAGCAGCAATGTCTTCCTCATCATCTATGCAGCAAGTTCAATGTCCATGTGCAACATCTAACTCTTCTGAAGGCCACAAAAGCAGCAGCAGCAGCTCCACCAGCGCATGGAGAAGAGAGAATTCAACCAGGAGGAGCTTGCTGCTCCGTGTCTGTGTGCACCGTCAATCCCAATTTACCCATCAACAACTTTTGCAGTACGCCGGATTTCTTCCCAGAGTGCACCGAATAGAAACAGAGGCGGCAATCAGAGCTCCCGGCGAATGTAAGCTTTCTTGCGTTGTTCCTCTCTCAGTGTGTGTCTACTGTCTGCCTCTCGTGGTTTGTTTGCCGAAAACTGTTGATCTGATATCTTCGGAAGCGAATCGAAAGATTGCACACGTTGTATGTGAGATGCAGTACGATCTCGTCGTGATTTCTATGTGATCAAAGTGCATGACTTGGAAGGAAGTTTTTCTGCAGTCCCTGTAGGTCACACGTAGAAACTGTGGCGGGAGTTCTTTGTGGATCCTTCTCATTGGTGAGACCACAGACCAGAGAAGGTAACTGAACATCACTCCTGTCAGAGTTCACATGTCAATGGAGCCATAGCTCTAGTTGGTGTCAATCTTGTCGCTCTCTGTTGGTTGTTGCAATCCTGCCCTGGTCTAAACTTGGCAGAAATTCTTTTCAGGTCCTTTGCACTGGTGGGCTAGTATCAGTTTGCTGGAGAAGGTAAGTAGATGAAATATGAAGATGGAGAAGGTCAGTGTGACTTTCTCTGTTATTATGATACCAATTATGCCAGGATGTGGAGAATACATGGTTGATCAGCTTGACCTGCATTTCTGGTTGTAGACAAATGAAAGGTACCCAGATTTCAAACACAAGAAGACAGGGGAAGCACTCTGGATTGAGGACAGACAAAACCCAGTGGGTGGCAGCAGAGATGGCTGCAATGGCACCAGGCACAGTGCAATTGAACATTTTTGCATGGAATCAGAAGCTTACAAAACATGTGAAGGATGGGCAGCTGGAGAAGGCAATATAGCTTTTCCAACAAATGCAACAAGAAGGAATGATTCCTGACAAATTCACTTTTGTTCGGGTGATTAAGGCATGTGCTGGTTTAGGAAGACTTGAAGATGGGAGACTTGTTCATAAACAGCTCAATCAAAGTGGTTACAAGTCCGATGTCTTTGTGTGGAATAGCTTGGTGGACATGTATGCAAAATGTGGGAGCATTGAGGATGCTGGTAATGTGTTCAAAAAGATGTCATCTCGAGATGTGGTTAGTTGGACTGTCATGATATCAGGATACGTGCAATGCAGAGAAGGGCAGAAGGCATTGGAACTATTGAACAAATGCAATCGGAGGGCGTGCAATCAAAACTCTGTTACTTTTGTGGGGGCACTGAATGCATGTGCCAGTGTACTTGCCCTTGAAAAGGGCAGGTGTGTTCATCAGCAAATCATTGAACATGGTTTGGAGCCTAATGTCTTTGTGGGGAGTAGTTTGGTGGACATGTATGCAAAGTGCGGGAGCCTGGAGGATGCTTGGAGTGTGTTCAACAAGATGCCATCTCGAAATGTGGTCACTTGGACCGCCATGATATTGGGACATGTGCAATGTGGGCAAGGGACAAAGGCATTGGAATTATTTTGACAAAAGCAACAGCAGAGTGTGCAACCAAACTCTGTTACTTTTGTGGGAGTGCGGAATGCATGTGCCAGTGTGGTTGCACATGAAGAGGCCAGGTTTGTTCATCAGCAGATCATTCAAAGTGGTTTGGAGTCTGATGTCACTGTGGGTAGTAGGTTGGTCGACATGTATGCAAAGTGGTGGAGGATGGAGGATGCTTGGAGAGTGTTCAACAAGATGCCATCTTGAACTGTGGTCATATGGAGTGCCATACTTGGAGGATGTGCCATGAATGGGCATGGTAAGGAAGCCCTTAAATATTTTGAACAGATGTGTGAAGAAGGTGTACAGTCAGATGATGTCACTTTTATTGGTCTTCTGTCAGCTTGTAGCCATGCAGGTTTGGTGGATGAAGGCATGCACTGTTATGCTTCAATGGTCACTGACTATATGAGTTCTGCAAAGTTGGAACATTACAACTGTATGGTCAACTTTCTTGGCTGTGCTGGCCATCTACAGGAGGCAGAGAATATGGTCATGGCAATGCCTTGGAAACCACATGTGGCTGCATGGATGGCTGGACTTGCACAATTCATGGTAATGTGGAGATGGCAGAATATGTTGCCAGATGAATTCTTGAAATGGAACCTGACAATTTTGCTGGTTATGTGCCACTGTCAAACATTATGCTGCTGCTGCCAACAGGCATCTCTGTGAGGATGTTAATTGTTAGAGAAAGAAAAAGGTGGGATGAAATAGCCGGGTCGCACCTGGATTGAAGTGAATAATGAGGTGCATATGTTTGTAGGAAAGGATCAAGGCCACCCCCAGATGATTGAAATCCATGCACAACTGCAGAGATTGTCAGGGCTTATGCATGATGTGCCTTGTACAAAATTTGTTCTGCTTGTAGAAGAAGAAGAACAGGTGTTTAATCTGTGTCAGCATAGTGAGAAACTGACTATTGCATTTGGGCTCGTCAACACAGCTCCCGGTCGTCCTGTCTGAATAGGAAAAAATCTGCAGGTTTGTGAAGATTGCCACACCTCCACAAAGTTCATCTAAAAAATGGTGAGGGATATCACTTTCATCACTTTGAAGATGGTATTTGTTCTTGCATGGACTACTGGTAATGCCAGTAATCTGTCTTGTCAATCACTGTATCAAGTTCATTTTGTTTTCAGTAGTATGTCTAGTAGTCTGATGTCTCTGTGGGGAATAGCTTGGTTGACATGTACGTGAAATGTGGGGGCAAAAGGCACTGAAACTATTCAATAAATGAAACAGGAAGGTGTGTGACCATTTTGTGGGATTGCTGAATACAGGTGCCAATGTCGATGCACTTGAAGTGGGCAGGTGGGCTCACGAGCAGATCATTCAAGTGGATGGGATTCTGGTGCCTTAGTGGACAGTAGCTTGGTTGACATGTATGCAAATTGTGGGAACTTTGGAGATACTTGGAGATTCTTCAACAAGATGGCATCTCAAGATGTGGTCACTTGGAACAACATGATTGGAACATGTGCAATAGGTGTCCAGATGATGAAAGTGCTTCAACATGGCAACTCATCTACACAAATAGGCAGCAAGCTTTCTCCTGTTACCGAAAGGTCTACCAACAAGATCATTGATTCCCTGTGCCAAGAGAACAATAATGTCCTATGACTGCCTTAATCCATGAGGTCAAGGAATGAAAAGGCCAACTAGGAACCACCAAAGCTCAATGTGGGCTCTGTTTTGCATGAGAAGTATATCTCTGCTTCAGTCATGAAATGAATTTCATCCAGGTCCAACATTTTATCTGACCAATCTTATTCAGCATGCATGAAGCACTCTTTGCAGCAACATCCTCATCAGTATGTTGGTGACACTATATGTTTCTTCCTTGCTGGAATACCTAGAGCTATTTTGCATGGTGAGGTACCTCTGATAGGCCAGACACATCCTTTTTGTGTTTTTTGGTTTGAGGATTCTGATCAGGATTGGCAAGACTTTTGTGTCAGAAATGTGCTTTCACCAAACATCCGGTTTGTTCATACATATGATATAGTGATTGGTCCTGCATGTCTACCTCATGGTAGTGATCAAGTATTTGAGATGAACATGAGATTGATGGTACTCAGGCTACTCAGGTTGCTTTCTGCACAACTTGACCATTCAACTGGATAAGGGATTGTGCAGAAGTTGTTTTCAGAGATACCAGAAATTGAGGTGAGTAGCGCATCTGAAGTTGCATGCAAGTAGATGCATTGGCTGGATTGAGTCATTTGTACAATGCTTGTCAGCAGAACATGGAATGACCATAGCAGTTCAACTTCTGCACTTTGTGATCAATATTTTTCTTGCGATTCTGTACCAATTTCAGCTGCTATGTAAGGTGTCAATGTGATAACTCTTTGATACTGCTTGCATTGTAGACTTGGGGCTTTGCCGGTTGCTTCCATTTTTTCCCAGGACAATGATTCTGTGTTGCACAGAATCATAACCTTATAGTTGTGCCACCTCTTGCAGTTTCCTGTGGGGTGTATCCACAGATTGTTAAAGTCATGTGCAGCAGCTAATGGAAGGGTGAGAGCAACAACTGCTGTGTACTTGGTTGCAATCCTTGAGTATATCACTGCTGAGGTGTTGGAACTGGCTGGCAACACAAAGATCTGAAGGTGAAACCTCCTCTGCAGTTGGCAATTCATAGAGATGAAGAGCTTGACACTTTGATCAAGGGAACCATTGCTGGAGGGGGTGTGATCCTGCACGTTCAAAAATCCCTCATCAACAAGTCTTCAAAGAAGGATTAAAGGAGCTGGGTTTCTGGTTTCTGTGGATCCAATGCCAAAAAGGGTTGGAGAGTTCTTTATGCATCACTACACTTCACAACTTGATGTGATTATCAACCAAGGGAGCAAAGGTGCATACCCAATTCCTGTCACCACCTGTGTTCAACATTCTTTCTTGATCAGGAGTGGGAGCTAGATACTACGACAAACCGCTCAGATAGATTGATAGCACAGGTTTATCAAGTGTGTACAATGGTGGTCTGGTGCATGAGAGGAAGCTGAGAAAGTCACCATTTAGACATTGGTATGTCTGCAGTTTTGGGTATACACAAACATCCACAAAATCAGCTGATTCCCAAGATTGATTGTTTTAAGCTTAAGCAAGCAATTACTGTGATTCCATGAACAGTAAACTCCACCTTGTATAGCCTGTACTTGTGGAGAAAGCAGTTAGTCTTTTGGGTTTTTTGCATTCCACAAACTCTGCAGGATTTCTCTTACTACACATATCATTCATGTAAATGTCAATTATCAAACTCTTTCTTGCACTGTTTATCATCTTCTGAGCTGTGCTTGAATCATGGGTGTCCTCTCTTCCATTGGTAATCGCCTGGAAAAAACATTGGGAAATTTCACAAAATGATCCAAAAAGGTATCTGGAGGCTTGGGCCAAAGGATCATTTTGTTAAAAAATTTCCAGGCACAAATCTCCTGGCAAACTTTGCATTATGTTTTCAGAAACTCATTACTAACTTATTGCTTTTTGTAAGCTGCATGGGAGGATATGCCTGTAAGGGATAGACTACAGAATGATGCAGTTTTCATTTGGTCCCACGTTTTGAGGAATGCTCACCAGGTGTTGTTGGGAACTTGATTATTTTTGGGGGGAATATAATTTCGTATTTTAGTTCTGTTCCAGCACTCAACTTCTCATAAGGGATAGACCCGTCATTGGGTTTGTCTAATCGTAAACTGCTTGAAGAGAAATAGTTTATGAGAAATTATTTCAATGTTTTTGTTGAACTAAAATACATTTTCTTTCAATTCTGTTACATTGAATTTAGTTTTTATCAAAATTTCACAATATGACTCACGGGATCAATTGACTTTCACATTGGGCAGCTCTGTGTTGGGTTCCCCCCCATATACACATAGATAGAAAAACTCAAAAGTAAAACCAAAATAATATTGATACAAGCTTGATAATCCTACTTTAGAAACCTAAAGTAGGTATGCTATTCACTATAGTTTGGTCTTATTTTATTTTTCTTTAGTAGAAAAACCAATACCTAACTGTGCTTTTGTTATTCTATGTACATATTAGACTAGTAAGTCTACATCTATGCATTAGTACAACATTGGTTTGTTCTTCATGTGGATGAATGTATTTTTTCGTTTGGATTCATTTACGGTACCAACATGCAATGCAAAAGCTGGACTGTACCACAGTTCAGCGGCAGCTTCAACGCATGTCTGCCAAACTGGTAATTAATTAATTTTGAAGATTCCATGTTGAAAATACTACATTCCTGCATATTCCAAATGGTTCTGTGTTTTCTTTCACAAAACATTGTTCTCTGAAAAAACTCTTGTTGAACACTCTCCAAGCATCCTCCAATCTCCCACACTTTGCATACATGTTAACTAAGCTACTCCCCACAAAGACATCAGATTCCAAACCGCTTTGAATGATGTCATGATGAACAAACCTACCCTCTCCAATTGCAACCATGCTGGCACATGCTTTCAGCACCCCCACAAAAGTAACAGAGTCTGGTTGCACACCTTCCTGCTGCGTTTGATGAAATAGTCCAAGTGCCTTCTGCCCTTCCCCACATTTCACATGTCCCAATATCATGGTGCTCCAAGGTGACCACATTTTCAGATGGCATCTTGTTGAACACTCTCCAAGCATCCTCAGTGCTCCCACATTTTGCATACATGTCCACTAAGCTACTCCCCACAAAGACACAAGACTCACAACCAGTTTGAATGAGCTGTTTATGAACAAGCCTGCCATCTTCAAGTGTTCGTAAAGCAGCACATGCCTTAATCACTTCAAATAAAAGTGAATCTGTTAGGAATCACTCCTTGTTGCATTTGTTGGAAAAGCTGCATCACCTTCTCCAGTTGCCCATCCTTCACATGTTTTGTAAGCTTTGGATTGCATGCAAATACATTGAATTGCACTATACATGGTGCCTTTGCAGCTATCTCTGCTGCCACCCATGGTGAGTTTCATCGCTCCTCAACCCAAAGAGCTTCCAATGTGTTCTTGTGATTGAAATCTGGATACCTTTCATTTGTCGACAACCAGATCAAGCTGATCAGCCATGTATTCTCCACATCCCGGGAATAAATGGTATCATAAGAACAGAGAAAGCTGCACTGACCTTCTCCATCAGCATATTGCATTGGCCTACCTTCTCCAGCCTACAACTACAACTCCACCAGTGCAAAGAACCTGAAAAGAAATTCTGCACAGTTTAGACCAGGGCAGGATAGCAACAACCAACAGAGAGAAAAAAGATTGACACCAACAAGAGTTATGGCTCCATTGACATGTGAACTCTGACAGGTTTGATGTTCAATTACCTTCTCTGATCTATGATCCCAACATTGCGAAGGATCCCTAAAGAACTCCTGCCACTGTTTCTCTGTGTGATCTCCAGGGACTGCAGAAAAACTTCCTGTCAAATGGTGAACTCTGATCACATAGAAGCCAGGATGAGGTATTGGATTTTGCACAGATTGTATCCAGCATCTCGATTTGACTGGGGCAATATCACTGTAATCAAATCAGGTCAAGATTTTTCAAGAAACAAAACACACGTATTGTTAGAAGAAGGCAGTACATAGAGAGGAACAACACAGGAAAGCTTACATTTGCCGTGATCTCTGAGTGCCGCCTTTGTTTCTATTCGGTGCAGTCTGGAATGAAGAGCGGTGTACTGCGAAAGCTGTTCATGTGTAAAGTGGCATTGCTGGTGCAAACTGACACGGAGCAACAAGATCCTCCTCGTCCACCTCTCAATGTGCTAATGGATCTGCTCTTTTGTGGTCTAGAACAGACTGAGACCTTGCACTTGCTGCACTGATGATGAAGAAGATTTTTTTGCTTGGCAGAAAGCTTTGGCAATTGCTGTCACTCCTAACAATCCAAGAGCATCCCAAGTAGACCCAAATGCAATTCCCTCTCGAGCGTCCCAAGTCGACCCAAATGCAATCTGTCTTCCACACCACCACTTGCGCACTTGTTGGTGAGACAATTCCAGCAGCGAACGATGGCCTGCTGCCCCCCGGCTGCCCAGGTTTTCGCCCAACAGCTATCCAACCAGCATGGAATTATTTATTTATTTATTTATTGTTCATAATTTTTAAATTAAAAATGATTAAAATTTTAACGTTTCATAGGTTTCATGGCGGATAGGTGAATACAATTTGATCAAAAGAATTAATTTTTTTCAAAAAAAATTGCCAAGCAACAAGAAGTATTTGGAATACTTTGAGAATATCTTATTTTCATAGTGAAATGATGAAATTAATCAATAGTGGAATATTTGCACTATAGTTACAAAATAATTGGTATTCTTTGTTCTTTATTGGAAAAAAATTAATCCAAAATTTGGGAGAATCGATTCTTTTAGTGTGAATCTGAAAAAATAAATTTCCAAAAAGTTAGAAAACTTCACAACCTAAAGTTTTGAAGCCACCGGATTGAAAATAAAAACAGTTGGTGGAATCATCACTCAAAAAAACTTTAATGCATTTTTTTGATCCAATCCTCGCTTCAAGGATTTAAAATTAGTGGATGATTAAGAAATTAATTTAGGGCTAAAAAGTCTAAGTGCCCATTTTAAGAATTTAGTGAAAATGTTAATTTTTGTGAAGTTTTTTATTTTTTAATTGATTTGTTAATGAGCGAGGTAAAAAAGAAAAAGAAATGAGGAGAAGTAGGGGAAAGTAAGGGCTAGAGGGTACAGAAAGATTTGAGTGGCAGAGGGGAGCATTTCGGGCAGGGCGGAGGAACTGTACCAGGAGTGGCAGTTGCGCTCCGCCGGCGAATTTCTTGGTTTAGGGTTTATGGAGTATACGATGCAATAAAGGTTTTCTTTTCACTTTTGTGGTGTAGCCACACCGGCAACCCATTCACAAGAGGATCTAGTCAAATTTGACTATAGGACAAGTAGGACAATAAAGAAAAATTATAATCTTGTTACTATTTGACAATCTGCAAGAGCATGCATTTAAAATTTGGCAAATCTAGTCCCAAAACCCTATTTCTTTAGGAAAAAAATTCAAAAAAATTCAAATGAAACCTTGTAGGGGTCATAGCCCCAACTTATTTTACAATTTGGCAAAATTTGGCACCAAAAACATGTTGTGCAAGATTGATGCATTTAACTTCCTGTTGGTGTGCGAGATCCATCCTCAAAGCTGTTGTGACCTCCATTCAGCAATGCCTATCACATCACCTCTTAAGTTCTATCAAAACCAACCAAAAATTTGGGGAGCACCAGGTGCAACTACAGCATTATAGGGAAACACATGCACTTGTTTCTTCAGAAAACATTGTCCAAACCCAAATGTGTTGTTGAAATTAATGTGCATGCTACCAGGATGGACCCAGGATGATAAGCTGTCTAAAACCCCCACCAGGTTTTGAGTAAACTTTTGACATGTTTAAAGTTTCAACTAAGCTTTCTAGGACTTTCGACATACCTCTTGAATAATTATCAAAAATTTCATAAATAATTTATTTACTGTCAAACTAGCCCAGGTACTACATTATTACAATTCTTAATGTGACAATTTCAATAAAAACAATGACAGCCAAGTTGGTATATGTACATAGGACTGACAAAAATATAAAGAGCTATCAAATGCATCAACAGAAAGAATTTACATTTTTATGCAAAAAGAAAATTTCTGAATGAACTGTATTACATGGATGAAATCAAATCATAAGTGATATTTTTAGAATGAATTTCATCTTTCATGAATTTTCATGGATGGACTTTCATTTCATTAAAATGACTTCAAATCCACATCATTCATAAAATGGATGTAAAGAAAATATGAACTGTGATCTCAAAACCTTTGAATTGGCTCTCAATATGTTGAAATTTAATTTAGAGAGTAGTTTGAATTTTGAAAGGACTCCTCTCAAGCTTCAAAGAGCCATCAAGTCAAAAAATAATAATGGAGAGAGAAGTCTTTGGGGGGGGGGGGAGGAGGGATTAAGGCAGTTAGAGTTTTTGGGCAGAAATTTCAGCAGACCTGAGGCATAGGACAGCCCAGAATTTTTTTATGTAGTGGCTCATTTGGGCAGTTCACAAAGTGAATTTGAACTTCACAATTTGGCAATATTGCCTTGTTGATGTGTAATTGGTACCTTGGGAATACTGACTTGGCAACATGGACTTGAGAATTGAGCAGTGTTGACTCTGTGATTTGGCAAATTGAACTTTACAACCAAGTAAAGTGGATTTTGCAAAATAGCCAAATAGTAACTTGGACCATTTGGCAAAGTGGAATTGGGAAGTAGGTAAAGTGAACTTGACATAGTTGAGCACAGTATTCATATTTTATGGATGAGCATTCATGAGTTATCATTCATGAATCTTTAATGGATGAACTTTCCTGAATATTTTGGATGAAATAAACACCATCCATGAAATATTTTATCTGAAATTTTACTCCATACATGAAAGTTCATCCAAATATTGTCTATGACTTGTAATACAAGAACATCCTAGGATTATGTAGGATTGTAATCCAATCTAGTTGAAAAATTTGTGGACAACAAACCTCATATCACCTACTACATGTTACCTTGTCACATGAAGTTTACTCCTACCCCAAAATTGCAATGACATGAGATATACAATTCCATTACATAGCCATGGAGCCTTTAAACCATGATGATGATGAAACCCTGCCAAACTTTATAAAAACAAAGCACCCAAAAAAAGGAAAGAAAGAGAAACAAAAGACAAGGACCAAAGTTGGGGCAGGCAAAAAAGCCCCAAAGAGGTGAGTCACAAGGAGGTAATGGAACCATAAGTACTAAAACTTCCACTAATCATATGAAGCATATCAACTAAAAAAAGGGGAGGTAAACTCAAAAAAACTCCAAGCCTGGAAGAACCCTTGCTCGCAATAATAGCACACCTCAAGATGGAAGCGGCTTATAATGTCACTCACACTCTCTATCTATAAAAGGAATGCCAAATTGATAAAGTAGGGTCTTCAATACCTTTTGTTGCCCACACCATGTTAACTCATCAATGAAAAAAGTTGTCAGATTGTTGATGAAACCAACATAACTAACACAATAACTAAATAACTAACATAAAGCTAATAACCTTGTCATTAATTTTGGTACATGGAATTTCATGAATGAAGTTTGGATGAATTTTCATTCAGCGAACCCATCCTTGGGTTGTACCACTAAAAACCACCTCAAGGAATGGTTAAAGAACCAAAAATAGTCAAATCATTTTTCTAGGTCCTTTTCGTTAAATGTTTTCAAAATTATAATTTTTTTCATGTTTATCAATTTTATGCACTAATATATGGCTTGAAGTTTATTTGGGAATTTTAAAAATTAGAATTTTTTAATAAAATGGCCCCTTAAAAAATCGACAACCTCAACTTTGGAAATTCATAATAATATCATAATTAATTAATTAATTGTCAAATAAAAACCTAAAAATTAAAGTGACTATCAAATTACCTTATGAAAAAAAATATAAAAAATTCATGAATCATGTTCCAAATTTGTGTTCTTGACAAAAAGTTCAAGGAAAAAAATAAGCATTATGTTCCTAAATTTTTTTTTAAATGCAATGATGAGGAACATCAAAATACACAATATTTTTTATATTATTTAGATTTCAAAATCTATGGACCCTAATAAATGTATTCAAAAACAATTATGAGAATGTTCATTTAAGTGTTTCTTATGATTTTTCAAAGTTTGATGGGTCCAAGAAAATTAAAGTGTGATGTTCTTAATGGTACCACCCAAGGATAGGATTGCCCATGAATGAAACAAAATAAAACAAAGTTAATAGACTTAAACAAAGTTTTGAGCCTTTTTTAAAAGTTTACCAATGTGTGAAAATTGGGTCATCTTACTTTTTATGTAGAAATTTGACGAAAAAATATATATTTCAAGCAATATTGTGCAACTTATAACATTTTAAATTTTGGGCAATTTGAAAAGGGTTTCGGGTAGTCCAATAGACTTGGCAAATTGGCAATTTAACATTAATGATACAGAGTTGGCAACCTGGCAATGTGTAGTTGACAATTTGGTGAACATGATGATTGATGATTTAAAACAAACTGTACTTGGAAAACTAATGGAATGGATGTCAATTTGATAATTTTGTAAACTGGAGTTGCTAAAACAACATAATCAACTTGGCAATTTAGCTAAACAAATAATATTCCATAAAGATATTAAATGGGGGGGGGAACCTTAAGCTATAGTCATGGGTTGTTTGTGTAAGGTAGAGTTCCAAGGTAGAAATATTCCCAAGATAAAGGGTCTAGGATGAGTTCATAGCTAATGCCAACCCTATATTTTGGGATTGTTCCCCCACTCAAGGGTTTTACTTATCATAAAGCATGATGCAAAAGTTACCATGAACCTAAACATATGTAAATTATGAGGAATAAGAAAGGAAGGTTATAATATTCCTTGAGAGTGGGAGGGATCTTACACCTTATGTAGTTGTATTTGATCCCTTCAATGTAAGATTCTTCCCACTTTCAAAAGTAAGCATAATATCCTTTTTATTTTGTTTACTACTTAAGTTGATGTGATTTTACAATCACATATATAAGGTCACAATGCTTACCAATTAATGACAATAATAACAAAAGAGGTTTGGATATGTGCCAACTTCAAATGGATAGCAATATCATTGTTAGTAGTTTTTTTTTTTAAATTGTAAGATGTCTATATATTTTCCGATTGTATTTTCCCATTGTGTTTCACCTACCTATCACTAAAGTGGCCTTATTCATTAAGATTTGTCTCATATTTGAATCATTGTCACTATATTGACAAATAATTTTAATGACGATGATAATCATAACTAGTTTAGGTCAAACAAGTATAAGGTCCATTAGTGATTGTCACCTTAGAACTTCCAACGTGGTCACTAACTTGACAATTCCACATGTTCAACCAATTTTTAATAAAAAGGCACTTTAATAAGGATGGTTAGGCAAAGCATGAGGGTGTTTCCTTTTCTATTTTCCTTTAAATATACTTTGGATGTTATTCTTATCTACTGGATTATGAAGATCAACAACCATTGACAAGGAATTTCAATTTTAATTCAATTCAAAATTGATTTGAATTCAATTGAATTTAATGTCAATACGATTGAAATAAACAAAAATTCAATTGGAATTTGATTAAATCAAAATTGAAATTCAACTTATTGGAATTGCATTCAATTAAATTCAATTTCAATTGATTGGATTCAAATCTAATGAATTGATTAAATTTGATCTAATTCAATTGCTTGGTTCAATTCTATTCAATTAAGTTCAATTCCAATTCCAATTTAAATTGCATTGAACTTCAATTGGTTGAAATTGCATTCAACTGAATTCAATCAATTAATTCATTAATGATGGACAATCAAATGAAGAGGGTAAGGAAGCAATACAACAATACTAACAATCCAAAATCTAAACATTAGTAAGTCATCAAAGAGGAAAAAAAACACAAATTGTGAAAGGAAAAAAGAAATATAGTAGGGGAGTTGCATTACAAAGAAGATGAGATATTGTGATGCAATAAGAAGTCTTGTATAGAAGAGAATTATTCAAAGATCAGTGAGGATACCAAATTTTCACCTTCAATTACAAAAGATGAAAGTTTGGGACAATATTGAAATAGATCACTTTTAATAGGTGGAATGGTTGCAAGAGGTAATTTTATGTTCTTCAACACCTAATATGCATGTTACGTGTTAAATGACAAGTTTCCAATTGGGTTTGAGGATTTGCACATAGGCTTGAAAATAGTTGTTCTTTAATGAATGAACTTATGTCTTGGATGCTTGTGAAGAAAACCTTGCTTAATGGAACAAGGAGTATCAAAATTTCATGTATGCTTAATACATTCATAGGGATTAAAAGAGATTGGCCTATTGTTAGTAGTAGAAGGACCAAAACGGATCTCATCAATTTTGTAGGTATCAAAAGGTTTACAACAAGGGTCCTTTTGATGCAATTTTGTAGAAAAGCAATGTAATCCATCCCTTGAAGTTTTGTTCTACAACTATCTCCTACTAGGTTCGCCTATCATTGTCATAGATGTTATGGTTTGCTTGTTTTGACCAAATGGAATAATTGCACGTATTTACAAAATATTTTTGGTAATCACACTATCCAATTTGAGGTGAATAATTGAACTTCCATCCAAAAACTACAAGACTAATGAACAATGCAAATTGTAGATATAATTATAACCTAAAGTTAGATGTAGAATGACATAAAAATAAGAAGTTGGCTTTGTTTATTGGATTATTTGCATCATGATGTGGGCTTTTCTGAGATGAAAGAAGGTCAAAATCTAATAGAAAAGATGTGGGGGAACATTAATATCTTGTTGAAGGGTGGAAAAAAGAACTAATGACTATGTTTCAATTGACGCAATGATGACACACACAAGTTTCCTATTCTTTCAAGGAGGAGTTATATCTTGTTCAACATTCATTTTTTGACAAATAAATATTGTTGTACATTTACCTTTTTTGAAACCTATCTATGTTGGAAAATCACATCTTGACTTCATTCCAAAATCTATTAGAACAATTCCACCAATGTTTAATATGTGACCCCATAAATTAATATTGGATGAAAAATAATCTATGTATAGGGGTGAAAATGTGATCCCCAAACATTATTGTCCCTAGGAAGGCCATGCTAAGGGAACAAGTTCAATTTCTCCTTACTTCCAAGGAAACTAATATCACTTATTAACTCTACTACAATTACTGAAGTAATAATAAATAGTTGATGTAAAGATAAAAAGAAAAAGGTAAGGTTTGTCATCTAAGGGTAGACCTATTGGCCTAACTAAAAGCCATTCTAATAAGTGTGAAAAGAAGAAAGTATAAAGAGCAAGCAAGCAAGATAAGAGGAACTTAGAAATAGTTATCCTCCGAACCTTTATAGTACCTTTAGAGCATCAAAATGGTGTCCAGTGGGTCTACAAGCCTTTCACAACCACTATCTAACCTATACAATGCAATTCAACCCTTTAGTGGCATTATGTATTGTTTTAAGTCCCATGGTCAACCTTTTCAATGCTACCTATTGTCTATAACCATTGTAGACCCTTTGTGGTTATTACCCACCATCTAAAGCAACCCCCTTTATCCTACAAGCTTCAACCTTCAAGTATAATCCCCTCTTAGCGACTACCATATACGAGCTGCTATTTTCCTATGGTAGCAAGTGACTTCCTATTCTAGAGGCTAAAAAAAATAATGTATTCATACTCTTTTGTAGAAGAAACGAAAAACTACTATATAAATTATAACGACATATTATGTAGTAGCATTTAAAAAATATATCCTTTGAATATATATGTATATGGTCATCCTGCCTTTTGATACATGTTCCACCTTTAACCATTGCAGTTTTTTCCTTTTTAATCAAAACATTACATCTTGTTTGAACCACTTTGACCATAAGGTTGTAGATTTTCAAGCCAAATTTTATTTGGCCCTTTTGTTGTTCTTCTAAGGCCCTTTCATATCAATAACAACACCAAATTCTTTTAACAAAATAAATAAATGGTTTTGATTACATATATATTCTACCTGCCTTTCATCATGGTCCATTTAATTGCAATTGCAATGGTAATTTTAATAAAAAAAATTGTCATGCCTAAATCACTATGACCATATGGTAAGAGCATGGGGAGGTCACTTCCATTTTATTTCAAATGATTGTGCAAAAAAATGTAGGGTCCAAATTATTGTAAATAATATAATTTATAATTTATTTAAATGTAAATAAGGTGTTTATAATTCTTTATGAAAACATAATTAAAATATACTATTATTTTATAGCATACTAAAAAATA
This sequence comes from Sphagnum contortum, assembly GCA_963920785.1. Taxonomy (NCBI): domain Eukaryota; kingdom Viridiplantae; phylum Streptophyta; class Sphagnopsida; order Sphagnales; family Sphagnaceae; genus Sphagnum; species Sphagnum contortum. The sequence goes on along the minus strand of OY987287.1, from coordinate 367,902 downwards.
GCTTTTAATCTTAAATGTTTTGTTATATATGTATAGGTTTTCGCAATCATAGGATTATATCTATAATGGTATAAAGTTCATCCAAAATTTTATACCATCCATGAAGTATCATTCATTAATTTTATCACAAATCATCCATGAAATTTTATGTCAATTTTATGACAATTTACCAAAATCGGTCACCATGATTTTGGAGATAAATTTTGAACAATTTTAGTGACCATTTGATGGTGAATAAGTTTTTGGTGCCATCAAATGGTGAAGATGACTTTCGGTTGCCATCCAATGTAATGGATGTCACTTTGGTTGTTATCCTAATGGTGAGTGTTACTTTTGATTGCCATTGAACAATGATGATGATGATTTAATCCACATCAAGTAGTGTCAATCATTTTTGGTAACCATTAACTTATGGCCTTATTATCATAATCATTTTTCATATGACCATTTGAATGATTGTTCAAAAATACTGGTTTACTTGCAATTTGAAAATAAAAAAGAACAAGGTTGTGTGAAAAAAAAAAATTGCATTAAAGGCATCATTTGCCTCACATTAAAAAAATCAACAAAACGTTTTTGGTGATGTTGACATGACAACCCACATAGACTTTTTCATTAGTAGAAATCTGTGATTTTGTAACCAACGAATTTGCGACTAGTTGCGACTATTTGACATTTACAACTATTGTTAGTTATATCTACAACTACTGTTTACATTTGAAGCCGTTTGCAACTACTCTATGACTAACTTATGATTAATGGATTATTTCATCCTTTCATTACAATTTCCATCCAAGAAGACCCCTCTACCCACCATTAGTTGCAAATGTCACCAAATGAGTCATAGCCCTGTGAGTATTCCAAATGTATTATACATATTTCAGGCATAAGGGGTGCACAATTGTGTATTGAATGTATTCTACTCATTATTATATGGGTACATACTAAGATGTACCCATATATTACTAGTTATGTATAATGGTTTTATTTAAATTATATGTAAGTTGTATTTGAAGCATACTTGAATATGTATTGCATACATCACCTTAATTTTTGTTTAGTTTATTTATGTTAAATTTGTTTAAAATAATATACAGATTATACCCAAGTCATATTACATGCCTTATGTGGTTTTCCAAATTAGTGTTCTAATATATTTGCCCAGATTTATGTGTTGTAGTCTAATAAAGGAAAAAAAATACATTTTTACTCCTATAATCCAAACATTTAAGTCTTCAATCCTAAATTTTTGTGATTTTACTGGCTCAAAAAAAATGTCATGTAGTACATCAATTTGATGCTTACAAAAACTAAATGCAACATTCTACACAATTTTAAGTAACTTAGCAAACTCTAGCAGGCCATGTAGCACATTAAACCTGCCCATAGGCGTTCCAACTAGTTCGAATATAACCTGAGTAGTGTAGATGAAAATGAAAACTTTTAACAAAATCAGGCCTGTTAGATGCTAGAAATAGTATATCCAAACCTAAACACATTCCCAAACGAATAGCCAAAATAGGTCCAAACTGTGCATCCATTTCAGCCTTGCCATCTTCAGTTGCTAGGCCACTGGAAATAGTATCATGACAAATATGAAATCAATGCAAGCAGAGAGAGGCATACAATTCTGCAGCTATGGAAGGCTTGCAATTCAGAACAATTGACCTTTGTCTAATGCCAAGTCTACTAAGGAGAAGTCTAAAAGTCTCTCAATTCCTCTAATCTCTCACACATTCACCAAATATATCATCTTACAGAGTTCCCACTGCCCTAAACTTTACTTCTGCACACTTATTCAAAATGGCTGGCTGCAGTCAAGAGACAAACAGAGCAGATGGACCACTGGAATTTTATGTCCTTTGTTGCAGATTATGGACAACATGCCCTACAACATAAGATTTGAAGGGAAAGAAAGTATTCAACCTCTCAGATAGACTTGGAAGAAAGGGGATGCGTAATATAGGTCGTCTGACTCTGACAAGTTCATGTACAAGCTCGCCATCTTTCCTTTGAAGCAAAACCCGACCTGCTACACTGAGGTCTCTATCAAACCATGTATGCCACATCCCTGATCCACAGGTCTTCACTTGAACATGCAAAAAACTTCTGTTTGAGGAATGAGAGACTAGTGTGAACTTGGGACAGGGGCTGTCAGTGTGTGCAGCCACCACATGGAATCCGTTGCCAAGTTTATATCTGCATTCACCAGTCAAAACACCTAAAAAGGATGAGGAAGATATCCCAATTCAAAGACACCGTCTTCCATCATGATACAACCTCAATATCACAGTCAAGAAACTATGGGCAGGCAATGAGGGAACTTTGATACGTGAACACAGAAGCAGATTTTGTACAAAGAGGAGTAAACTCACTAATTGTGAAGGGAGACACTTCATGTGCTAAGCATGACTAAGGTCTCCCTTTCAGAGGTGGTGACTTTCCAACTATAGCAGGAGCAATGTGGTTGCCGCAAAAATCCTTCCCCCATGCCCCATGCATTTACAGAGATGAGAATGCATTTGTCATCAAGTCACAAAGACCCACTAAAGCATTGCAGAAAAGCACAGGAAAGATTTGGTGCTTGAAGAATCATGTTGCAAAATTACCTCAAGAGTTCTAGCAGGATATAGTACCAACAACAATAAGGACTTGTGGGAAAGAGTGAGATGATCAAAACATCCATGGCCAATCCATCTAATCACTAAACAGTAACAGCTGATGGCACTGTTGATCAGATGTAAGGAACTAAATGGCATCCAACCTTTGGATTCCCTCCCATTCAAACTACATTACAATCTCTGATAGACCCTTCCATCTCCTTCCCTACATGCGACAGTATAGATCCTGCAGCTTTGATTAGGGGGGCTTCAAGCAAAGTTTGTCATCTGCTGACCCTGCCTTGTTAAATGGGAACACGAATACAAAGCTAGGAGCTTGTGTTGGCCTCAGTTCATGCTCTGACAGTATGAAATTCACAGATGCTTACTACCAGAGTTACAGGGCTGGAATATAGGAAGACCACCTGCCTTCTTTGAGAAGGTATGTATGTAATGCGGTCGTTTCTCTCGCTCGTTGAGACTGTGGGTGGTGGTTGTTCCCATGACATTCCAGCAAGTCCTCACTCTCTAGCCAGCCAGCCTTCCCAGTTGAAAGTTGAAACCAACCGCTGCAACACTCTGAGGCTCTTCTTTCTGAACCAAAGGTCAAGAAATCATTTGGTCTTGTAGTTGTGTCTCTGTTGCCTTCTTTCTTGGGCATTCTCATCCAGAAGCAGCAAGTGGGTGTAGCTGTACAGCAGTTACATACATACCTTCAGCATGCTGTATGTACACCTTCAGCATACATCCAGAAGCAGCAAGTGGGTGTAACTGTATGTAACATGCTAGAAAACTTCAGTGGGATAAAACTCAACTATTGAAGTTTCATCTAATAGCTGTTGGTTAATTGAACTAAATGTGCAAAGTGGGTATAAATCTTGATAGCAATGACATCAGGATCAAGACGGTGAAGTAGAGACAGCACTCATTTCTGTCACTCTTCAAGTGAAGTAAGAAGCTGTTAGCATTCCATGCCATGAATTTGCTGGGTTCTCGTTTCTCTGCTCCGCCATCAGCAGCATACCCACCACCATGAGCAGCAGCTTGTGACAATGCTTGCTTCTTGAACGACCCATCTCGCTCCACTGCCTTGAAAAACCTCTTCATCTCTTCTCCTTCTCCGTTTCCTTCTTCAAACTCCTCAAACCCACTGCTACCTCAATCAATCCTGTAAACATGCTTCTTCAAACCATTTCAAATCCTCCTTAAACCCTTGGAAGAACTTCCCGCTTCTGAAGGACAGAATCTTGGAATTCCAGCTAAATCCAGAAGACAAAAAGACGTACACACCCACAATCTCATCAATGTCGGAAAACGGAGTATGTAGTCATCTGCCAGACACAACCGAAAAGGTTTTTGTGATGGTGGGTGATGTCACGAACATTGGGTGAAAGGCAAAACCCTAATGGCATTGGGAAGCAGACAGCAGAAGGAGAAGAAGACAGCAGCAGCAGCAGCTGGAGCAATTGAGCTGAGAGCTTGCTGTGGTGTTGGAGCATTGGGTCCTTGGAAAGTAGTCAGAGTTCACTTGTATTGGGGCCAATGAGAAAAAAAAATTGTGCAGAAACTCTTCTTTTGACTGCACCAGGGCATTCTTCCTTTGTGTTCTGATCATGTTTTCTTCTTTCAGTTCTTAGTTTACAAAACTGTGTCTATCAAGTGTGATAGATGATGGGATTGATGAGATTTTTTGTCATAGAGATGATATGCCTGTGAGAGGAGAAGCAGACTAGTTTGTAAACGGTATTTGCTCTTGAGCTCAAGAGCTACACATATTAGAATGCACACCTCAAATGGGTGATGCCATATCCAAGCTCTAACTGACACATCCCTCTGAACTGTGTGTTTTTCAAGGTGCTTAGATATGAAGATGTCCTCAAACAAGCCATGGGTTGTGAAGGCCAATGTTTTCCCAAGCTCGCAGAGAAGATAGATCAAGGGCTGGCACTGCTGCACTTGGTACTAAGGAATTCTGCTAACCCATGTCAAGCATTTTGAGTGGTTTTAAGTCTGCTGGAGCCTAGTTGAAGAGAGTTGTTGTTTCTGTTGTTGCAGCTTGTGAGATGTTGGATGCTCTATGACATCGTGTCTTCTTCGGTTGTGGAGGTACTCTGTTTCTCAAGGGAAAAAAACGAAAGCCCACTTCTCAACAATCCTCTCACAACAAGAGAAATTGTGAGAAAAAAACGCAACATCAGAAACTGCAGCAGAGAGAAGCTGTTCGATCAGGTACGTGATGACAGCGTCCAGCCATCGGGGATCTAGCCATAATGCCGCCTTTCATAAGCTTCCGCGTCTTGGACAGCAGATCTCCTTTCATGGACGACGTCTTTGCGATCTCGGGGTAGAAGCAGCTTTGCAATCCCGGCTGCCAATACATTCATGCCAAGGAGTTGTCTTGCAGCATTGAAGGCACTGAGTTTTGCACCAACAAAACCAGTAGCAATGATGTTGTTGTTGTTGTTCCGGCCACATTTCTATTAAAAATATCTTTGGGCAATTTTGGACAAAGGTTTTGTGTCTACCCTGTTGTTGCTGCTCGGAAAATGTGAATTCTTACCAGTTGCTTTTGTACTCAGCTGTCAATGGGACCTTGAAGGTGTAACTATATTTTGCAGAAGGATGAGCATTCTGTGATGATGATGGTGATAATGGAGCCGATGATCTTTTGCGGATGGAGGGAAGTTCAAGAGAAAGAAGCACATGTTTCCAGCAACAGAGTGTGGACAAAAGAGGTATGCTTCCAATGAGTAAAACCCCTCCCTGGACTCAGAAATCTTAAAGTAGCCAGTGTATGATGTCTCAGAGATGAGTTTTCGTTGTTGTAGCAGTCTTTGCATTGTGCTGTAATCTTTTACTCTTAGTACATTATGATGACCACCACTAGACTCTGGAAGCCATGTGTTCCTGCACTGAGCTCTGCAAGGGTTGTGCGAGAATCTCTTTCCATCACATGAGGGCAACTCCATCTCTTTTATATTACAGATTTTGGCTCCGGAAGTGTCCAGGAGCATGTACATGATTGTGTAACCTCTAGATTTATGAGATGGGTCTTGCTGGTGACAGAATTTCATGTGCAGATCCATCCAGTGGGGGTTAGAGATGGTTTATCAGTGGTCACAGACTTGGCTGGCCACAACATGACAGTAGTAGTGATGGCTGTTGGTATGGTTTCTCATCACTCTTCAATCCCAAGAGAGTTCCCAAGCATCTTTTTGTTGTGCTGTAATGGAGCATTGATCCAACTCAAGTGAATTTTTTGCTCTTTCCAGATTCTTCAAATCCGAGCTTGAGGGGGTACTGATCTCTTGTTCACTCTTGTGGGGTTTGAGAAGTAGGGGTTTTATGGTATAGTTTAGCACAAGATTGGCCTACTGTTTTGTTTATCAGATTTCTCCTGCAATGAAGCAAACTCTAGAGAGTGTTGCAGATTCTTGTTCATGCCTTATCTAGCCTGACTCTGTTACCTACTCTGAAGAGCTCACGCTCTGGATGGTAACTCTAATTCCTCATGAAGCATATGCTGGTGTTGCTGATTTTACAGATGGGTTTGACCATCATGTTAATAGTACATACTTCCAACTACTTTCAGAGTCCAGACCTTTTTCCTCCAGCTGGTTACAAATGTGCATGTTTTTCTTTGCAGAGGGACCAGTGGTGAAGACACAGTTGATGACCATTTGAAACCCAGCAATGCTTTTGGATCCCAGCAAGGGGGTGTGCTCTGAGGCCATCAGAAGAATTCTTGGCAAGTTTGACACTTCAGTGTGAGCATCCATTGAATATCTTATCATTGCAGATTGGAGTCAATGTTCAGGAGTCATTCAAGACCAGTACCACATGTAAGAGCTTGGAAAGAGTCATGCTCCTGCATTGTTGTTGGTGGTTATGCACTTGAGGACATGACCCAACCTGACAGTTCTGTGCAGAGTGCTAGTACTAAAGCTGATGAGGATGGATACACTGAATGTTCTTCATGTCATCCTCTCTAGTTGATTCACTGTTGTATACCCATTTCTTATATTGAAAAAATGGGAAAAACTAGGTCAATGGTCTTCTTTGCATATATCTGCTGCAGAAAATTTGCAACATGATTAACATCAGAATTGTAATTTGAGGATTGGGGCCTCTGACATGGAGCATTCATGGTTGTGTGCAGTTACTCAGAACATCACAGTTTTAGCATCAGCAGGAGAGCAATCAATGGCTGGCATGCTTACAGGCCTTTTGGAAGCAACATGTGCAATGGTAGCTTGTGAATGTATTTACATGTGGGCTAATGTGTTTACATGCAGTCGTAACATGTTTGCTTATTTGGTATTATGTTTTCTTAAATTGCCTCAACTTGCTGAATTGCAGTGAAACTTACATGTGAAGTGTTGTTGATATGCCAGTAGTGTTACACACACCACCTTGGCATTGTTGGCACCACTAAACAATTGTCAATGTGTACTAACAAAGAAGATTTGTTAACATCTTGTGTGTTTGTATCAATGTGCTAACAGTTCATTATTAGCTCCACCTATGTATTATTGCACTAACAATATTATTGCATTACTTCATCTTGAATTTTGTTCTGAACATTACAAGTCCTACTAATCTTGTTTGAAAAACCTGAAAGCACTGGCAGTTTTCATCAAGGGACGAGGAAAGAATCAGTTAAGAACTGGTGAATTTACAGGCGGCTGTTTGATTATTTTCAAAAAAAAAATTAACTAAGATTTTTTGAGGACCACAGTTATGAACTATAAGAATCAGCCCAATAACAGCTGGGGTTTAGGGTTTAGGGTTTAGGATTTGAACTTTTTTTTCTTGGCACTTCTTTTTCTTGTTTGGGCACATTTGAGGAACCTCTCCCTTGTGGACACTTTCAAGTATTGAATGCTAAAAATCAGCTCTGGATCCTTGATGCATGATTTTTTATTGAACTGGTATTTTGGCACACTCAAGCATCAGAATGATTCTGGACTAAAGACACCTTATACCTGGAAATGTCTGAATTTAAAAATAGATTGGGTGGTTTAAGACTCTTATTAAAATTTGTATGTGTTGCAGTATACTTTATATTTGCAGTGAATGATACTTTACTTATGACTTACTTGGCCTCCATTACAAAGTGCTCCAGGTATGATCAAGTAGTGAATTGCAGCTTTGTAACAGCCCACCATGGTAGTCATCTTGTTATGTAACTCCATGTATATGGTTTTTGGTGCACTAGTAATTTTTGTATGCAACACAAAATCTTAAGCTCGGGCCTAACAGTTGACAACCAAATTGCTTCATCATGTCGGATATTCTGAAGCTGAGGGGTGAAAACAGTCCATATTCATATCTTTAGAATGCTGTTTATTCATCTGGACAATTTAAGAATGAGACTTTTGATTCAAGGCAAGGATCCCACCTTACAAGATGTGGTGGAAGTAAGGAGAATTTTCCATAGAATTTAACATAAGGTGTTCTAACATAGATGTGGCTGCCTGTTTCATGCAGTACTATGAATGAGCTGGTAGATAAATTTAATACAGCATATGACAAGCAAAATCGGCGGGGAGGACACTCCACTTTCATCTAGGTGAATGGTCTCTCTTTTAACATTCAGGCACTTGCAGTCTTTGTTATAGGCATAAACAAATGAATTTGATTGATTGCAGAAAGGAAGTGGTCCTGGGCTGATCATAGTTTGCTCTTAGGTTGATAGCAATGCAAATCACCTATACTGAAAACTTAACCTGTAATCTATTTTGGGAGAGGTGATGATAATCTATAAGTTTGTGTAGATTTTAACTTAAGGAAGACATAATGAAAATTTGTGTGAAATTTTAAGTCTTTCTTATTTTGCCCATGTCTTATTTATGAGCCATCTTTCAATTCTGTTCAAGTTTATGTGTATTTTAAGTATGGAGAAGTTTGCAGTACTTAGGAAGATATTACTTCCCTTGTCTTGTAGGTTCTTGATGGCCAAACTTTTCTGCTAAAGGTGAACAAATGACATGAAAGCTGTGAGGCAACAATGCTTCATTTCCAGGCTTGTTCTCTTTACCAAATAGTTCAAGAGCATATTAATAGTGTCACCACTAGCATTTTGGTTCTTTGAAACTTCCAACCATGTCATGGGTATTGTCCTCCTGGTGGTCAGTCAAAACAGTGATGATTGCGTTATCAGCATGCAAGTGAATAGTTAGTGAGGATGGGTTTAACCACAGTTTAGCTGTGGAGTGAGCAGAGATCTAGTTGTAGCTTTACAGGAAGCATATATTGTCCAACCACGTTTAGCTGTGTACATTGATAATATACAGGACAATGCCAAAGAGTGTTTTTTGTTACCTGGCTGGTTAGCAACTGGTTGCTTTTTACACTTCCAAGAGAGCAGGCTGTCTTACATTAGAAGCTTGTGAACTCATTGTTTGTGAGTCATTTTGAAGGGTCTCAACAAATTTTGTTTTCCTACAAAATAAAATAAAATGACTAGCACCTTGTGTATTCTTCAACTCAAAGATTGTGTACATGTATGCAAGACTAGGTCTTTATGACTTTGATGCATAGTCCTTTCATTGTGATACAGCACACGAGTGATAAGACTACATTTGTAACATCACCATAGTTTCACGTGTCAACCTCACAATCTGTGTATCACTTTACTTGAACGACAGAAACATTGCTGAGTTCTTTGTGAATGTAGGTCATGATGGGGCCGTTAATGCCAGGGTTGATGGCACATGTGAACAGTGCAATGACGCACTTGGTGTTGGATATCCAAACATCTGCTTGCTCCTTTTTGGACTTACTTGTTCATCACTACCCTGCTCTTATTTTGCCCTCCTCAAGCCAGGTCTGAACTCTGAACCTCCTTCATTTGTGTGTTTGGAAATTGCCATGGTTTTCTTTGGGTTTAGGGTTTAGGTTTAGGGTGATGAAGTTGTCAATGCCTCCAACGTGATTTTATATGAAGCTTTGTGATGTAAAGGTAAGTCTTCATGTTTATGGACTTGTTTGGAGGGGAAATGTGTGTTGGCACTCATACATCTGAATGGTGATGCATGTTTGCTCCTAAATGGCAATATTTTATTTGTGCAAGGTTATTCATGTAGGAAGGAGAATCTGCATTTCAACCCTAAGGATTCAACTATGGAGCCTAAGGTGTCTCAAAACATGCAAATTGCAGCCACATCAACTCCAACAAGTTGCTGGTGCCATCATTGTGTTTATATGTGGATCATCTAGTTATTCAAGTTAAGTATTGTTGATTACATTAAGGTAGGAACCCATGTTCAATACAAAACATTTTTCCATCTTCGCAAAACTTAAGGTGAGTGTGCTCACTGAGATTTTATTAGCTCAATGGAAACCATTTTCCATGTCCATTTTGTGTGAGGTTGATGGTGGGCATCTGGTTGGCAGGTCTCTCCAACAGGCTGGTCAGAAGGAGAGTGCAAAGGGAAGGCAGGTTGGTTTCCATCCTTGTACGTTGAGCGGAGGCAACGCATTCCTGCCAGAAAGGTAGCTGATGCTAGCCCAGGGGTTTAATCTCAGTGGGTCTTGGTTAGTGGAGAAACTATCACTCTGAGGTTTATTCAAGTTAAGTATTGTTGATTACATTAAGGTAGGAACCCATGTTCAATACAAAACATTCTTCCATCTTTGCAAAACTTAAGGTGAGTGTGCTCACTGAGATTTTATTAACTCAATGGAAACCATTTTCCATGTCCATTTTGTGTGTGATTAGTGATCCATGGTAACCCTAACCCTAGAACATTGTTAATTAAACCCTAAAATGCTAACCTCAATTCATAATGTTAAACTAGGGTCCATTATTCCTTTTCAATAAAAAATATTTTACAAATTATTTAACATCGCCATGTGGCAAGTTTCTATTTTTCGATCTTTAAAAGATGTGGCAAATTTGAAATTTCCAATCAAATAATAATTTGACACGTGTCAAGATCCTCATTCTTTACATCTAATGAATGGGATATATTTAGGGTTTTTTAATAAATATGTAAATGCCATAATGCTCATATTGAGACACGTGGCACATTTCGATTAGCCAAACACAAAAGATGTGGCCATTTCTTGGCCACTTGATTTAGAAAATTCAAGATCACAATCTAGTTTCCCAAATACTAGAAACCATGCCATGTGGCAACAACCCATTAGTTAATCGGAAAAAACATGGCCACTCCTTACCCACACGATCAGGAAAAACTTGAACATGTGACAATCCCAATGTGTTGAATCCAACGACCTAGATAAATGTAGAAGGATTTAAGGAAACATAATTGAAGTATTTCAATAGTTGACATGTGTCTTCACATGGTTGGAGTTTGGATCCACCAAAATAGTTGCAAATTATAGTCGCAAAATGATGCCTCGTATACATTATGTATATATTGGGCCTGTCGGATGAAACCGTATATACTACATTTAAGCTCCATCCACCATCTGATGACGTCATTCTGATGTAATTGGTTTTTGCGACTATTTGTCATATGCGACTTGTCTTAGGTGACTATTAGCAAAATAATTGTAAAATGTTGCTTTCGACTAAAAAACAGTTATAAACACCAGTTGTAAATCAAGGGATTTCTACTAGTGGATTGTTGCATTTTTGCTGTGTTGTAGAACCTCTGGAAGATGACGAATCCCCAGGGTCTGGACGATTTGTTTTGGGGATGGGATTATGAAGACGTCAGTGATTGGGTAGAGCGATTGACCATGGCCGCCGAGGTCCATGACCTCACTCCTGACAAATTGTTTAAAATCGCGAAGTTGAATCTGCGTGGTTGTGCAAAGGATTGGTTTCGGAGGCTGCAGCCAGCGTCGGCCGACTGGGGCAACTTACGAACGTTGATGATCCAGAAGTATGGGAACATCGATGCTGATGACGTCCGAATGAAGATGGATGCCATCAAACAGGAACCCAGAAAAAGGGTTCAAAGATATTTTGAGCGCTTGGACAAGTTGTTTCAGAAGGGCCAGGTGCCAGATGTGGAGCAGAGAAGGAGATTCCTGGCCAGGCTGAGGCCAGAAATCCGGAAGTTATGTGTTGTGAGGGTGTTTGTAGACATCAAAGAGTTGGTAGGTGCTGCAATTGAGGTGGAGCGAGTGCTAGGTGAGCTTGGAGAGACTCCATTTGAGCCTCTCAAAGAAGAGCGAGAAGAAGGAATGCTAGAGACGTCGATGGAGAATCAGGTTGCTGCTTTGAACAGTACCCTGATTAATTTCTTTAAGGGAAGTGTGCCGAACCTTGTCTCATCGTCTTCTTCCACCCAGTTTAGAGAATGCCATATCTGTAAAGGGAAGGACCATATAGCCATGACATGTCCAAGGCAAAATGAGCCACGGCCGAAATGCGCCAAATGTGGCATGCCGCATAGGACTAAAAATTGTGGAGTGAAATGTTCTTTCTGTTCAGGTATCGGACATTCAGAAGATAGGTGTTGGAAAAGGTCCATGGGGGGGAAAACATCTCCTGGAGCGACAAACTTTCTTGAAGTATTGTTGGATGACGAGGAGGCAACTATACAACAACTTAACAAATTGTGTGGGGATGAGAATGTGTTCTCACATACTCGGGTCCCCAGGAGGAGACTGCCTATAGAGGTGCCACTGGCAGGGACTGTGCCATCTTCTGAAGTTGCAGGAGACAGCACCGTAGTGGGACGGGAGAATTCCATCAGATCAAAAATCCTTTCCCATTTCATCAAACGGAAGATCTCGCTGACACCAATGGAGACAGTGATGATGATCTCAGGCGAATTAGAGCAACTGGAAAATCTAGTGAAAGTTGCTAGAAGAAAGAAGGATGTGGAAGTTGCGAGTAATCAGATATCTATGGTGTCTGCAGCTCCGACGCTGCGACAAATCTGCATCAACAAGACGCACAAGAGCAAGACCTTGCATTTGTCGATTGAGATAAATGGCTACCTGATCGAGGGACTTGTAGACATCGGAGCGTCGATGTCGGTCATGGCAACTGCAGTAGTCAGGGAGTTGGGTATGATGCACTTAGTCTTTGGATCAGAAACCTACAAGACCGCAAGTGGAGTCGTGACCGAAGCGATGGGACAGATTGACGAAGTCTCTGTCAAGGCAGGAGGTGTACAATGCACCATGACTTACATGGTGGTGGATACCGACAGCTACGACGTGCTGCTTGGACTTGATTTCCTGATCAAAATTGGGGTAGTCGTCGACGTGGAGCGAGGACTAATTCAAGTGAGAAAGGGGCCAGGAACGAACGTGGAAGTGTTGCCATTGACTATGGTGAATCTACTGCAGAATGTGAGGTCGGAGGTTCAGAAACATGATGCTGCAGTCACTTCGAAGAATGTATCACCTGAAACCTTGAAGGTGGAATTTGGGAAGATGTCACTGTATGACTCTGTTGAGAATGAACAGGCGAATGCGTTGGTGTCAGAGTCCGACACTGATGCGGATGATGACAGTGATGAAGGACCTCAATTGGCAGAACCAATTGATGAAGGATCCGAGTTTAGAAACATCGAGCTTGACGAATTGGTGTTAAAGGAGGGACCACAACAAATCCTGCAGCTTACACTGCAAGATCAGGCTGATAGTTTTATGAAAGAAGAGATTTCAGATGATGATGATTATGCTGACTGGCTTCAGTGGGTATCTGACGCAGAAGAAGAGAGACAGATCAGTAAGGAACCTGAGCGATATGCGACAGTACCTGCGTTGCTACAAATCCATCAGGCTAGTAGCAATGAGGCTCACTCCAAGCAATTGGCATTATCACCAGACTACCAGAAGATGAGCACCAAATGGGAAGAGATCTCCCTAAAGATTCAAATTAATCAGAATCTGGGCAATGAGGAAAGGCAACAACTCTGGAAGATGCTGGGAAATTACCAAGATGTATTCGCATGGAACAAGGGAAAGCTGGGTTGCTGTACCATTGGGGAGCACAGTATCGACACACAAGGCTTCCCGCCTTGCAAAGCATCGCCTGGTCGACTATCCTACTGGGAGGAAGCTGAGGTAAAAAAACAAATTGATGCACTGGTGGACTTGGGTAAAATGAGACCCAGCAACTCTGAGTACGCTTGTCGGGTGACTTTGCCAGTGAAGAAAGATGGGAGCAGGCATTTCTGTGGAGACTACCGGCCTCTCAACGCTCAAACACGTCGAGATATGTTTCCGATGCCACTCGTAGAGAATGTGATTGATCAACTGGGAAAATCGACGTGGTTTACGGCTCTTGACCTATAATCTGGTTTTTGGCAAATTCGGATGGCTCCAGAAGATATCAAGAAGACTGCTCTGATCACCAAGACCAGATTATACGATTGGACGGTCATGCCATTCGGACTCAAGAACGCGATAAGCACATTCACGCGAACTATGTCAGAGGTCTTTAAGGACCTGGGTAGCAGATTCCTGAAAGTGTTCGTGGATGACCTCAACGTGCATAGCGAGAGCTGGGGAGAGCACCTTCAACATCTGGACACGGTGCTCTACAAGCTCAGGGAAGTGAATCTGAAACTCAACCCGAGCAAGTGTTGCTTTGCTGCTAAGACTATCACTTTTCTGGGTCATAGGGTGAGCAAGGAGGGTATCCAACCCGATTCTGGGAAGGTCGAAGCGGTGTTGCATTTCCCAACACTGAGAAATGTCACTAGCGTCAGATCATTCTTAGGTCTGACAGGTTACTACCGGAAGTATGTTAGAGGCTACTCGAGTTTGGTAGGTCCTTTGTTCGAATTAACAAGAAGGGACGCTGCATTTGTATGGGATGTGGGTTGTGAGCAGGCATACCAGGCATTAAAGGCAGCACTAGTGAATGCGCATGTGCTCACACGACCAAACTTCGAGCAAACCTTCTAGCTGGACGTGGATTGGTCGCCCAAAGGCGTTGGAGCCATACTGTCACAGAATGAAGGAAAGTTCGAAAGAGTAATCGCACATGCAAGCAAGAGTCTGACTAAGGCTCAGAAGAGATTCCATCCAATGGAAGGAGAGTGCTACGCCCTGATCTGGGGTGTGATGCATTTTAGACAATACTTACACATGAAGCATTTCATACTCCGCACAGATCACAAACCACTAGAGTGGTTGGCAACTGTTTATGATGCACATGGTCGGTGAGGAAGGTGGGTCAGCATGTTGCAAGACTTTAGTTTCAAGATAATACACCGACCAGGACTTAGGCACACGAATGTGGATGCCTTAAACAAGAATCCAGTTGGATCAGCAGCAGATGATGATGATTTCAGCGAGGAGATCCAAGACATAGCAGGCACTAAAGCTGATGCACCTGGAGGAGAAGGAGATCTTCTCTATGTTCAGACAGGAGAAAAGACAGAATGGATGGGTGTCAGGAGGAGGGACAGGAGATTTGTTCAACATGAAGCATGTTGTTTTGGTATCAACCACTGGACGAATAATGGCTACCATCAGCTGTATATGCTTGACGTCGTATCAAAAGAAGACCCATCTGAGGAGTCTGTTCCGGATGAAGAAGCAATAGCAATGGATGATAAGCCCGTGCAGCCTGAAGAAGCACGTATGGTGATGAAGAGAAGAAGGCCTTTATACTTTGATAAGCGACAACAAGTGGAGTTAACTTTGGCAGCTCAAGAACTGTCCAAATTTGGGGATCATGAATTAAGTCCTACCGGATCTACTGATGAGGAAAACCATGCAGTAAAATCAAGCTGTAGTGACATATGGGAGGACGCAAACTGCTTGATGCTGTTGATGGAAGGTGTATTGTCTGATACAATGGGCCACTTGCGGGCCATGGTGGTGCAAAGCGCACCACAACATTCCTAAAGAAGTCCTACTATTGGCCCAACTTGAAGGATGATGCGAAGGAGTACGTGAAGACTTTTTAACTTATCAACAAAACCGGACCCTCAACAAGAAGCAAGTGGGTTTGTTGCAACCTTTGCCAATTGACTCTGAAGAGAGTAAGAGGATCAAGAAAAGGGCAAGCAACTATTGCTGGAAGGAACAGAAACTTTTCTTCAAAGCATTACTTGTACCCAAACCTGAGGAAAGGGTGTCTCTGGTGAGACAAATGCATGACGATCTGGGGCACTTTGGGGAACATAGGACGTTAGCAGAAATTCGACGGAGATACTTCTGGCACAATCGAACTGTAGATGTCAAAGCGATGGTCAGAGGGTGCCGACAATGCCAGTTGGTGAGGAACTCAGGCAACATCTGATCTGGGGATGAGCAGCTGAAAAGTATTCCTGTTTGTGATTTATTCCATCGAGTTGCGTTGGACACTGCGGGACCATTGCTTGAGACAAAGTCAGGAAACAGATATATCCTAGTGGCCATCGACCACTATTCAAAGTGGTGCGAAGCCAAAGCAGTTGTTGATCATGGGGTGAATACGGCAACTAAGTTTCTGGAGGATGAAGTAATTTGCAGGTACGGAGTTCCCCGATTTGTACTGACTGACAATGGGGGGGAGTGGGCTGCAGAGTTCGACGTAATGTGTAGGGACTATGCTATTCAACACCAACGCACTGCGCCCCAATGGCCTCAGTGCAATGGAATGGCTGAGCGCATGATCAAAACCATTAAGCATGGCATAACTATGCTTGCTGCTACCCCTGCCGACATGGATTGTTGGAATGAACAGTTGGCTAAGGTTCTGTTTGGGTACCGATGTGGGACCCAAGCAAGTACAAAATTCTCTCCGTTCATGATCCTCACGGGTCAAACACCACGTTTAAAGGCTGACAACTACTTACAGGCCTTGATTGCTGAGACTGACGACGGTGAAGATATGGAAGTGGCTGCAGCTCAGTTCTTGCAGAAGGTGGAACTCATTGCAAGCATCCATGACAACGTTCTGTTCAATGTGGAACATGCTCAGACGCAACAGAAGAAAAACTATGCTGCCAGGAGAGGTAAACACTTGTTCGAAGGTTTGGTTGCAGGACAAACGATGGTGAAAATGAAGAAGTCGGGGAAAAGAAGAGCCCTGACGACAAGTTGGGAGGGCCCCTACCGATTCATCGGACATACAGATGGAAAGGGGAACCTCGATTTTGAGGAAGGCTGTCGATTGTGCGTCGTCCAGGATGGCGATGGTCACCAATGGGAGAGATCTTCTAGATCTTCTATGTTCCTCCAGACTAGATGAAGCTGAGGGACTCAGCTGTCTAAGAAGGGAGGGGTTACATATGTGGTGCGAAAGGAGGTTGCCAGTCCAGTGTGTGTGCTAGGCTGATTTTGGGTTTAGGTCTAATTGAATGAGCCGTTTTGTTTTTTGGCGCCCATCACTACTGTATGAATTGCATGGCTGTTTTGCTCCCTAGCTTTGTGTGCTTTAGGTACTTGGGAAGAGGCGGCGGATAATGATGAATGGCGATAGTGCCGAATTGATGGAGGATGGGCGGTGACGGCGAACGGTGGAAAGGCCGGTTTGGACGAGACGAATGGCGGATGGTGAGGCTTCTGAGGGAAGCTTACGGAATTCCGAGAAGCTTTTGTGTGGCTCTGGAGGTGTGGAAAGGATCTTTTTTTCGCGACTGCAAGAGGTTTTAGCTGAGGAGGTAGGAGTGTGGAGGAAAAGAGACAATTTTGGGGATTAGAAGAAAAGATCAAGAGGTCGGATTAAAAAGGGGAAGAGAATTCTATGAGGATAGATCGACTGATTTTGGGAAGTTAGAATGGCAGTCTGATAGACATTGCTAGGGAGAACTTTGTAGTTTTGGAGATCTCGGCTGAATGCCAGAACCTTCCGCTGCGCCTGGCAATTACTCTAAGTGCTGCAAAACAATTGTAGAGCAAGTGAAGAGAGGGAGACTAAGAGACTAGATGAGCATCAGATCTGGTGTTTTGTGAATACTGGTTGAGAGGCAATGCTTATGCTATCGGGGATGTACATAATTTGAAATGCGGATGACAGAGTTTCTTTTGATGGTATTTGTGTGAATGAATGAGACAGGAAGTGAATGCTGTCGAGTTTGGTTTGTTGTTGTTTGTATCTGTCTTTGATCTGCAGTGTGTGGAAGAAGGAGTCGATAATGGGGTTTGAGTGTTAGGAGGTTCGGAGACTTGTATGCGCGTGGTAGATCAAGATCAGATGAATGCACTAGGGTTCGTTGAAGGCAATCTGTATGTTGCTGGATGTAATCGGACCCCTCTCTTTTTAGGTTACAATCCTATTTAAAATTAATGACAACAATTTTCTTACAACTTATAAATCAGTGATATAAATGATGAGTAGAAATGGGCGGATCATAATATTTGGATTTTTTAATAAAAAATTGAATTATACTTTTATAGAATATTTAAACTGACATTGTATAACCTTGGATTAATCCCAAGTTCATTGGGTTCTAATGAAAACTCAAACACAAAACTGTAAGGAGGAATTGCAACAAATGTTTTCCCCAAAAAGATTGGAATTTTTTTGGGAAAATTTGTTCTTTGTAATGGAAGTCGCCACATTATGAGGGGATAAAAAGTATTTAATATTTAAAGAATGGGATCCAAAAAGCCTCCAAATTAGAGGAGGAATCTTAGGATTTTCTACTTCCCCGTGGGACTACTAGCCCAATTTGGCTAAACCCTCTCGTGCATGATTGTCAACATTCCAACTTCACAAATGTTTTTATAAAAAAAAAGCAATACTTTTTACTAATTTTCCTAATTTTGTGGAATAGTTTTGCAAATTTTTGACATCACAAAATTGAGAAGAAAAACGCAGTTGAGAACCTTACAGCGCCGTAGGGAGGAAGACTACCCATACAATAAACAGCAGTTTTTTTAAAAACAAAATTTCCCCTTTTTAACACAAAAAGTTGGGGAAATTTGTGTTTATCTGAACCAATTTCGACTAATTTTTATCGCCAAATTTTCCAGTTAAAAATAAATAAATAATAAAAATAAGAATAAAAACACGCCTACGCAGGACGCGGCAACAGACGGAAGGAAGGAGAAATGTGGGGTCTCGATGAGCTGACTGCGTTTTCCACCTCCCCAAGAGGCGACTTTTAGATGCAGCGTTCTCCCTAGCGTAGCAAGCAATTGTTTTTTGTCTCGGTACCCCAGTGTACCTGCACCTTGTAGACTTTTTGATTTCTCTTCCGACATTTTTCTTCGCTCCCGCCACTGTCTGTCAATTCCTTTCTCGCGCTGGACTTGTGGACGATGTGGAGCTTGTTTCTGAGATGTGACGATTGCTGTTGCATGTTGTAAACATCCGTGTACACTCCACATAGGTTGGGGGTTTGTTGAAGTTTGAAGAGGTCCCGTGTGTCTTGCTGTTTTGGACCGGTGTTTCCCCTGGGATGTTATAATAGAACCAGTGTTCGAGCTTCTTGCAGCTTCACTGAACTGTACTGTCCAATGTGGTGTGGAGAGTCCAGAAGATCAGTTGTTTGTATCTCGGTGTTGTGTCGTTTCTGGAACGGAAACATCCACGGAAAAATCATATGGTAGGTATCTTGCTAAGTTCGATAGTTTTCAGTACAGCGTCGATAGCTCGCAACTCTCGGTGTTTCGATGGTTTGCTATTAGTTTTCGACTCTGACTACTCTGGAGTCTGCACTCTGGCAGCCGATGACCATTTCTCTGGTATGCCACCAGCTTGCAAGCAACTTTATTTTCTAGGGCATCTACAAAACCACAATTGGTGATATTGTGCTAGATGGACTCCTACCGTCATGTTTTGTTGTTTGTTGTGCATTGATTGTTTGCGGAACACTTGGAATCTGGTGGATCAATTCAGAAAATTGCTCTCCAATGTCACTTGAAGTTTTAGTTTTGAGAGTTCCTGGAATTCCATTCCAGAACGAGGGAGTCCTACCTGTTGTTGCTCAAGGACCTTGAACTATTTGAAGGCTTATCTCTACAGATTGCCGTTGCAGGAGCAGGATTGGACCTCCCTGGTTTTGAGGTACTAAGCATATGAGTTTCTTTTTGAAGAGATTAGGGTGTTGTTGAAATTCAATAGCAAGTTTTCAGCGTGTCATCTGCCACTGGCTATTCCTTCTTATGGTGCTTCCAGACTCAGGAATTCCAGATATTGTTCCTGATGATGCAACATTTTGGGGTGCTGGACTCTGTTTCTTTAGGTGTTTTTGGCTGAACATCTCCTTGCTTAGGGTCTAATTATTTGTGAACTTTTGATCACAGATGAGTAATTCTTTGTTTAAGTGTCAACAAATGTCTACTAATCATGTCAGCAGATCCAATCACTCAAGGGCTAAAAACCAGCTGAACAAAATATTATGTATTGTTTTCTCACCTGTCAGGTTTTTTCCAAATAATGTGTACAGTCTGACTTTCAGAGGGGTACTGTATATTTATCTGTGGCTAGGTGGCAGAGCCTACAAATTGACTCTCTATTGTTTGATTGGGAGTTGAGAGAAGAGCTCAACAATGTGCAACAGGGTATGATATTTGTAACTGCACAAGTTTGTCTGGGATTTTCTCCCCTTCTTGTGTGAATGAAAGGAAAATGGATGCTTGAGAGCAACACCCCTCTTCTTATGTGTTACGAGAGCCACTTATACAAGCCGTGAGGATTTTTGGATTGCTCTCAGCTCTTAAAAATAAAGTTGAATGGCAGTTTACCAATCTATGAGTGTTACCATATCATGGATTCATGTGTAACTGATAAGCAATCTTGATCATCATGGCCGCTAATCCTGTGAGTTCCTTTCACCTTGCAGATTGGTCCACTCTGTGATTTATTTCCAAGTGTTTTGGTTTGAATTGCCCACTCTATTACATTCATAAATCAATTGGTGGCTTGTCCTCTCAGCAAATTTCAGATGCTTACTGGTGCTGTGGTTTGGACTTTGGTTATTGTGCAATGTTTTGAATGTGGAATTTTGGTGGCAGAATGATTGGCCAGTGCATCAGCTATGGCTGCCCCCTGAAGGCATGCAAAGGACTGAATTAGATGTGGTGTTGTTCCATGGGCTCCAATTAACTGCAACTGACATTGCTGATGCCTGGAGGAGCACATGGACAAAACGAGGTCATGATGATGTATGTTGGCCTCAAGATTGGTTGCCGGCTGATTTCAGGGAGGCCGTGCGCATTTTGTCCGTATCATACAATGCACATGTAAAAGACTCCCCTTATGGTGACGTATCAGAGATTGCACATAACCTAATCCAGACTCTCACGAGTCCTAGGTACAAAAACACCTCTCTTGCATTGTCAAATTGCCATGCTTGGGCAATTGTAGTGGTTTCACTCACAAATATATCAAGCAACTAAAATTTTCAGATATATGATTTGTAACCCAACCGTTTGGTCATCTCTCAATTGTATAGAAAATCTGTATGCTTATCAGTGGTACTATATACCAGGCAATTATAGATGGTGTTGCAATGCTTCCTGAAAAATGAACATCGCACAGTAATGTATTGTGCAGGTTGAATGGAATCATCCTTGTGAAAATACGCTATGTTTTTAAAGATTGGTGTTAAAAAGCTTGGTTTTGAAAGTGGAAAGGGCTTTGACTTTCTAAATTCTGAAAATGCCATGAGGAGAGCTGCAGTGCAGGAGTGTGGAACAGTTTTTTGAATAATGTCAGAGGTGTGCACTCCAAGATATATTTCAGTCACACATAAATATTAGACTTCACTAATATGAAATGTAGAAGTCAATTAAGTATTCCCTGAATAATCAGCATAGCAAATGAATATGTTCTGTGCAGGTATGAATGGCATCATCCTATTGTGTTAATAGGCCATAGTTTTGGAGGGTTGGTGTTGAAGAGCTTGGTTGTAAAATTGAAGACCATGAAAAGTGGTACTGATCCCTGGTCGAAAGCTACATTCCAGTGTGGGAAAAGGTTTTTGAGTAATGTGAGAGGGGTGGCTTTCTATGCTGTTCCACATACTGGATCAACCAAATTTGCTGAATATGTGACGAAGTTGTTAAGATGCAACAACAGACATCTTGCTAGGATAATGCGTAACATTCAACCCGAGCAACGAGATATGGCAGACTTATCAACGGAATTTGAGGACATTGTCAATGAAAACGAAATCAGTATATATGCTTTTTGTGAGGGCAGGCCAATGGAGCAAGTGGTATGTATGTGTTGGATGAAATGGATTTTTGCAACTAAACACCTGTGATGCTTTGCTGTTGTTTGGTGCTGACCTGTGCAATTTGGGTTCTATGACTGGACTAGGGAATTTTGGTGGATTATAGCTCGGCACAACGATCAGCAGGAAATAATCATTTGCTGGTTGGGGATGCCAATCACATGGAGGTGTGCAAGGCCCCAAGTCAAGAGCATCCCAGCTATGCGTTGCTTCAATTATGGATCAACACTTGTCAGCAGGTGAGTTTCAATGACCTAGTTAGTTCCATATTTCATTAACATTGAAGCATTACCTACTCTGTAAAATACAGTTAAATTCTTCTGTTAGGAGGTAAGGAAGCTTGCTTGAGATTTTGATGAATTATGAATGTGGAAAGTGTTTCCCCCATGCAAATTTCCTGGGATAGGGTATTCACCTTAAGTGAGTGCTGATGTAGCAATATTTTTTCTATGCATGGCAAATGCCCTAAAACCTTTTGATAGTTGCCTGTTGAATTTGAAGGTGCAAGAGAATGTGATCCATCAGCTGTGAAGGTTATAAGCAGAGCAACAACCCACAGAGAGAACAAAGATTGACACCGGCAAGAGGTATGGCTCCATTGACATGTGAACTCTGACAGGTTTGCTGTTCACTTACCTTCTCTGATCTATGATCTGAACATTGCGAAGGATCCCTAAAGAACTCCTGCCACAGTTTCTGTGTGACCTTCAGGGACGGGAGAAAAAGTTCCTGCCAAATTGTGAACTCTGATCACATAGAAGCCAGGTATTGCATTTTGCACAGATTGTATCCAGCCTCTCGATTTGACTGGGATGATATCACTATAATAAAACCAGGTCAAGATTTTTCAAGAAACAAAACACTTAAGGGTATTCACCTTAAGTGAGTGATGATGGAGGATCTTTTTTGTGCACATGCATTCAGACCACCATCCCATGTTCCATGTGAATTAGAGGCATTGGCACAGTCCATGGCTGAGAAGTGCCAAGGTTTTCCATTAACTCTGAATGTTATAGGCAGAGCAATGAAAAGAAATTCTGCCCAGTCTAGACGAGGGAAGGATAGCAACAACCCACAGTGAGAAAAAAGATTGACACCAACAAGAGGTATGACTCCATTGACATGGGAACTCTGACAGGTTTTCTGTTCACTTAGCTTCTCTTATCTATGATCCCAACATTGCGAAGGATCCCTAAAGAACTCCTGCCATAGTTTCTGTGTGACCCTCAGGGACTGGAAAAAACTTCCTGCCAAATCGTGAACTCTGATCACATAGAAGCCAGGATGAGGTATTGCATTTTGCATAGATTGTATCCAGCCTCTCGAATTGACTGGGACGATATCTCTATAATCAAATCAGGTCAAGAATTTTCAAGAAACAAAAGACCCGTATTGTTAAAAGAAGGCAGTACATAGAGAGGAACAACACAGGAAAGCTTACATTTGTCGCAATCTCTGAGTGCCCCCTTTGTTTCTATTCAGGGCAGTCTAGAATGAGGAGCGGTGTACTGTGAAAGCTGTTGATGCGTGAAGTGAAATTGCGGGTGCATACTGACACGTAGCAACAAGATCCTCCTTGTCCAACTCTCCAATTGGTGGTGGAGCTGCTGTGTTTGTGATCTAGAACAGACTGAGACCTTGCACATGGCAATTGCACTTGCTGGACTGATGATGATGAAGACTTTTTTGCTTTGGCAAAACCCTTTGCAATTCTGTTGCTGCTCACAATCCAAGAGCATCGCAAGTAGACCCAAACTGAATCCCCTCTGGAGCGTCCCAAGTTGACCTGAATGCAATCTTGCACCCACTTGCGCACTTGTTGGTGGGACAATTTAGATTGAAGAACACCGGTCCGCTTGCAATGGCCGTAAAACCCTCCAAAACCCCGGCAGCTGAAAGGGATGACTCAAAACAGAAACTCTCGAAAGTGGGAGGGGCAGTGGCAGCAGATGGTTCCGACTGTTTGGTAGGGGGATTTTGTAATGCAAATACCCAGTTTATTGGTCAGAAGATTGGTATTTACATTCAATTATTTTTCAGAAATTTAATTTGACATTCAATTTTATATTGTTGGCTATTGGATAATTTTTTTTGCAATCTTTGCACATTTTAACAATGATGAAGATCATCCACTTTCAATCACTTTTCATCAACATGCATTGGCATCCATGTTTTTGTGCACACTTCTAGGAACATTTAGACATATCACATTTTTGTACCATTTTTAAAAATGTTTTTGAAAACTAATTTCTTGGTTTAGGGTTTACGGAGTATAGGATGCAACAATGGACTATCAAGATTTTCTTTTCACTTAGGTGGTGTAGCCACACTCTTACATTCACAAGAGGATCTAGTCAAATTTGACTATAGGACAATAAAGAAAAATAATAATCTTGTTGGTATTTGACAACTTGCAAGAGGATTTACTTAAAATTTGGCAGACCTAGTCCCCAAAACCCTAGCCTACTTCTTTGGTAAAACATTTCAAAAGATTTCAATGGAAACCTTTTAGTGGCCATAACCTCAAAAACTTTTTAACATGTTGGCAAAATTTTGAAGCAAAAAAATTGTTGTGCAAGATTTGTGCATTCATCTTCTTTTTTGGCCTGAAAGATACATCCTCAGAGCTGTTGTGACCTCCATTCGGCAATGCCACTATCGCATCATCTGCTACACTCTACTAAAACCAACCAAAAGTTTGGGGAGCATCAGGTGCGACCATTGTTGTACACATGAATGATTGTGGTCAAAATGATATAGCCATATAGGGAAATACATTTACATGTTTCTTCACAAACATTTTCCAAATCAAAACCTCTTGTTGAAATGAACATGCATGCTACCAGGAATGACCCGGGTTAATAAGTTGCTCTAGAAATAGTCCTGAAATTAGACTGAAGAGAACATGTCTCTAAAACATTTCCTCACTCAGGTTTCGAATAGACTTTCAACATGTCAACTAGGGTTTGTAGGACCTTGGCAAACTCCACCAAACAAAGCACCCACCAAGTATTGGATACTTATCAAAAGTTTCATAGATAATTTTGTTAATGTCAAGCTAGCTCAGGTACTAAGATAGATAGGCTGGTAAGCGAACACTTAAGAACTCAAAGAGGTTGAATCCTTAGACATTGTTTTTCTGCTTATGAATTTCAAAGACCATTTGTAACCCTCCACCTAGCACTTCCAACCCTACAAAGATTGGTTAATTCCATAAAAGAATGGGGAAGATATGGGGGTGTTTGGTGTAAGGAGGTTCAATGTCTAATGATGGGTGAAATAAAACAAATTAGGATTTTGAGCTTAAATTTGGATTGTTGCATCTTTGCCTCTGGAATACAAAGAACTTTTGTAAAACCTTAGTTCATGCACACATCATGTTTTAAATAACTCAAAACGGAATGAAAATGAGAAAGATATGGGGCTGAAACTAGAGAGGGGTCTAAAAATATTTTTTTCAAAAAAATTGAAGCAAACTATTGCTCATCCTCTTCCTGTGTTTTCTGCATTGCTCCTTTACTTCTAACACTCAAAGAACACTTGTAACCCTACAGTTTGCAGGTACAATGACACAGAAATTGCTCAATTCGGTTAAGGAATGAGGAAAATATTGGACAATATTCAATGATAAGTACATATTCGGTGATGGGCGGTTCTACCCTACACTATTACAATTCTTAATGTGACAATTTTAAGAAATTGAATGATGACCAAGTTTATATATGTATATAGGAATGACAAAAATAAAAAGAGTTATTGAATGCAACAGAAGAAAGAATTGACTTTTCATGCCAATTTTTTTTCTAAATGAACTATACTTCATGGATGAAATAAATTTATAAGTGATATTTTAAAAATAAATTTCATCTTTCATGAATTTTCATGGATGAACTTCTGTTCCATTAAGATGGCTTTATATCCTATCATTCATAAAAATGGATGTGAAGAAAATATGAAATGTGAACTCAAAACCTTTCAATTTGCTCTCAATATGTTGAAATTTAATTTAGAGGGTAGTTTGAATTTTGAAAGGGTCTGGATTTTTTGGGCAGAAGTTTCAGCAGACCTGAAAAAAATTAGACATTGGACAGCCCAGAATTTATTTATGTTGTGGGCAGGTCACAAAGCAAATTTGGACTTGACAATTTGGCCATATTGCCTTGGTGGTGTGGAATCGGTAGCTTGGGAATGCTGACTTGGCACCATGGACTTGACGATTGGGCACTGTTGACTCTGTGATTTGGCAAAGTGGACTTGACAGCCTGGAAAAGTTGATTTTACAAAATAGCCAAATAGTAACCTGGACTTCACCATTTGGTAAAGTGGAATTGGGAAGTAGGTAGACTGAACTTACAAAATAGTTGAGCAAACAATATTCATATTTTATGGATGAGCATCTATGACATATCATTCATGAATCTCAATAGATAAATGATCATGGATAAATTTTCATCCATATTCAGGATGAAATAAACATCATCCATAAAATTTTAATTGAAATTTTATTCCATACATAAAAGTTCATACAAATGTCATCCATGATTTGTAATATGGGAACATGGGATTATGTAGGATTGTAATATAATCTAGTCACAAAAGTCAGCTATTACATTTTATCTTGTCACATGAAGTTTACCTTCATCCCAAAATTGCAACAACATTAGATATGCAATTGCATTAAACAATCATGGAGCTTTTAAACCAACATAACTAACACAAGAAATAACTAACATAAAGCAAATAATCTTGTTATGAATTTTGGTAGATGGAATTTTATGAATGAAGTTTGGATGAGCTCTCATGAATGAAACAAAATTTAAAAAATAAAATAGAAACAGACAAAGTCTTGAGCCCTTTGGCAATGTGTGAAAATTGGGTTGTCTTGCTTTTTTGGGCAAGATTTGCCCCCCAAAAAAAAACATTTCAAGCAATATTGGGCAACTTGTAACATTTCAAAGCATTTTGGGTAGTTCAATAGACTTGACGAATTGGCAATGTAGCTTGGCAATGTGTGTGGTTGACAATTCGGTGAACCTAATGACAATAAGCAAATTGGACTTAGCAAACTTACAAAATGGATGCCAATTTGGTAATTTGACAAGGTGGACTAGTTGAAAATGCAAAATTATCTTTGCAATTTAACCAAGCAAATAATATCCCATAAAAATGTAAATGGGGGGAACCTTAAGCCATAGACATGAGTTGTTTGTGTAGAGTAGAGCTCCAAGGTAGCATCATTCCCAAAATAAAAGGGCTTAGGATGAGGTCATAGTTGATTACCCTACATTTTGGAATGTTCCCCATCTATGGGCTTTATCTATCGTAAAGCATGAGGTTAAAGTTATCATGAACCTAAACATATATAGATAATGGAAAGTAAGAAGGGAGAGTTATAGATACTCCTTAAAAGTGGGAAGGATCTTACATCTAAAAGAAACAAGCATACCTACTTCATGTGTAAGATCCCTCCCATTCTCAAGGAGTAAACATAATATCTTTCTTCTTTTGCTTCTAATTCCATTGATGAGAAATTTTGAGGAATGGATATATGAGAGATTTTGCATAATCTTTTGTATGGTCATCTTTGGAAAATTGATTTTGCATAGTCTTTCATATGGTTGTGCTTGGAATTTTTTAAAGACAATTGCAAAACAATTATCTCATTTCCAAACTTAACTACCTCTCCCTCTTCCTAATAACTACCTCCTATCCTTATAATCATTTCAATTTTTTCCTAATAACTACCGAACTCTTTTTCCCTATCCATCAACTAGTGGTTTTTGGGGGCAAAAAATCATCATTTTGCTATAAAAAGTCACAAAAAACATGGCCAATACATTTTTTGGGAAAAAATCCACATTTTGAGAAAGAAAATTATGAAATCACCATGGAGAACTTGGGTAGATTTCTAGCTTTCTTCTTTTGAAATCACCACATTTAAGGTATAGGGTCTAGTGGTTCACCAACATGGAATAAAGATTCTTAAATTTTTAAATTTCTCAATCTGTTTTGTAACCAGATTTGGCTAAAAGCTCTAGTGGTTGATTGTCACTTTTGATGCAACATGACAAAATTGAGAAACAAAACACTGCCACCAACATGATATGAAAAAAAATTTAACATGTGCATTTTCATGTCCACAATGTTGATATTGATTCAATTTAAATTTGACATTGACATAAATAATGATGAACTATTGGAAACCATATGAGAACATAAGGAGAAAAAAAATTGATGGCCACTCACAATGCATAGTAATGGGGAGCCCAAGTACATAGCTAAAAGTGTATGCAAGAAAATTGTTCTGTGCAGACCTCTGCCATGCCATACTTTTGCACTAGGATGAATATTTCAATCGAATGACACCAAAACTCAAGGATGATGATGATATGACAAGTGTTCTTGCTGTCCTTTAGAGGAGGGGCTTCACAAGGCTCTTTCCATGAGAGAATGTCTCGTGCAAAATGGAAATTAGACATGCGCCAAAACTGCCAACGTACTGGTATGGTATCCTCCTTGTAACCAATCACCCAACCGGACACAAGGGTAGCTCAGAATAATCAGCGAGATTGGACATGTAACAAGAGACAAAGGGATGAAGATAGCCTAGCCAAGTGGAAAGGAAGGAGGAGGAGGAGGGGTGTGTTGATTGTAAACTGAACACCCTAGGGCCTACTGCTTCGGTCAATGTACATGAGAATTGAACTTTGGCCAAACCATATGAGATAAAATCTGAGGTGCAATGGGGAACAACTTGGGAACATGGGGAACCTCATGGGAACAATTTGAGTACAAGGAAAAACAAAAAAGATAAAATCCCTTCCTCCCTGGACACCTCATGAGTGAATGCTGAGCCCCTTCTCATTGGCTGCATGAAACTTTTGTTTCCAAAACTGAATGTCACTACCATTTGTGGCCTGGGCTAATGGCAGGGGGAAACAAATTGTGGGACACAGCGTTCACTGTGGGACTCTTAGCCATGCCCAGAATCTGCATATGTTTTTCACTGTGGAAAACTGCTTTATGCAGCAGCATCTCTACTGTGAAGCTCTCAATGGCACTATAGCACACCACATATGTAATAATACAAAGCTGAACCTATCTTGTGTCAATAGAGAGTTGTAAGAGTAATTGATTCTGGAGTGGGATAAGCTCTAGGTTTATTTGCAATACACACATGAGGTGCTTAAGCCTGCACTTGTGAAGCTAACTTCTAACCACATTCTTCGATTTCTTGGCATGATTACATGAGATGTGGGATCCAACCATTTTCAATGTGCAAACAAAGTTAAAGGGTGATGAGGACCTTATACTTGTGATTCGAATGATTCAAATTGGATATGTAAAGGCACTCAGAAGTGCTTGGATGGAGCATGACTAGAAGTATACATAAAATAAGATAATGTGGCGTAAGGAAATTGGCTTATTTACACAACACCATAACTCAGAAATGATTCATGGTCAGTAAGCTTCCAACAATGCCATACTGAATTTTATTTGAATTCAAGGTTTTAAAATTCATATGCAGAACTTATTGTATTGTATTGTGTTGTTTGTTTTAGGATTTAAAGCACCACCAAGGAGGTGTTTGTGGCTAATGTTATGGATGCAACATTAACCAATTGTGGGGTTTTTACGCAATGACATGCCCATGATGAAGAGGTTGCATTAGCGCAATACATGAGGGCCAATGGGATCCCTCCCCTTCCAATAATGACATGGAGTAATTTATCCCATAATTTATCCCATTTCTGATTAAGGTGTTGTTTTGGTCTTCAAGATTGAAGGTAGCAATTTATTTTTGAATCACCCACATGTTCCCCATTTTAGGCTAAGGTTGTTTTAGACTTGGGCATTTTTTACACATTTTTGTAACACATGTCACCCATGTTCTTTTTATTTAATGCATTTTACTTTCATTTTGCACCATCTTGTGTTAATAGTTAGAAATACATTCTCACATATTTTTACTTGTATGCTTGATAAATTTATCAAAACAATGAATCTAGTCTTGCATTCAAACCAAAAAATCTGTTTTTACCCCCAAAAATTAAAAGTTCAAACCTTAAAAGGAAAGCAATACCCTCATGAGGGTATTATGTAAACACCATGGATTCAATTATTTTGGTCTAAGCTATTAGAAGAGTATTGCTTATGCCCAAAATTACTCAATGTAAATGCAATACCCCTATTAGGGTATATTAGAAATGCTTTGGGCTCCATAATTATTTAAAAGGTTCTAGAATGAGTATTGCATAGCCTTAACAAAACATAGAAGGAACACAATACCCTCATGAAGGTATTCTGTAAACACCATGGATTGAATTATTTTGGTCCAAACTATTAGAGGGGTATTGCTTATGCTCATAATTACTCAATGCACATGCAATACCATTATTAGGGTATATTACAAATCCTTTGAGTTCCATAACATATTTAATGAATCTTTAAAGGGTATTGCATAACCCTAAAACGTAATGCCTTCATGAAGATGTTCTATAAACAATATGGATTGAATTATTTTAGTCCAAGCTATTGGAAGGGTATTGCTTATGCCCATAATTACTCAATGGGTGTGCAATACCTCTCTTAAGGTACATAATTATTTTTTTAGGTTTCATCACAAATCTATTGAAACTTGGAAGGGTAAATGCACCATCATCCAATTGTAAGTATGTCGGGTCAACAAACATGCATTTAAAACCACCACAGTGAATTCCATAATATGTGTTGCAATACTCAATGATATTTTTCGTTGTAAGGTTGATACACATCAATAGAACAACAATTTGATGCTTGCAAAAGTTGTCTTGCAATGCCCATTTGCAAGTGCAACTTGCATACTTGGTAAAAGAGACACAAATCTTGTAAGTAACACCAGGATGGTATTGGCTTTGCACCCGCCAAACATCGTCGTCATCATCCCCCTCAAAGGTGGGTGAAATCACATCATCTTGTGGAATTCAACTAGCTTTGTCAACACTTGTGACCACAAGTCATGCCATGACCTTGTTTTTTATGAACCTTGGCGTCTTCATCTCGGCTTGGTGCATATAATGTCGTCCCATAGTTGTGGTTAGCCTCCACACTACCCAGTCAATGTAACGCCCCTTCAAACCTTTGGTCTCGTGAGAGATCCAATGTTTTAGAACCCCATGATAAGACTCTATGTTAGCTTGTGTGTATTGATTTGAGTGTGGGACCTAACAAAGCCCAACCATCCAAAACTCTGCATGGACATGCACAACCTACTTTCAATCCATGATGTAATTCATACATATTTCCACCACATCTAGTCATGTGTGAAGCCTCTTGATGGAAAAGTGGGCCAAACAATTGTGTTTGATTTACTTCATGTGGTTGGGGTCTTTGCGGTGGTCTTTCGGCCCATAACCACATTCATACTTATAAAACAAAATTTCCACTCAATCAAATTAAAGACACAAGAGCAACTAACCTTATAACTTGCAAAAATGACCATGAAAAGGGTTTATAGGTTTTGAAACCATACTAAGTATGTATGAGGTGAATTTTTATTGTTGGTTTTTTACATTTTGATGAAGGGACAAATTATTGGAGGTGTTCCAATGGATTGTAGTTTGCATATCCCCTTGTTCACCTTGCAAAATCTCAGAGACACAAGCATTAAGGATGTATGTAGTTTCAATTGCCACCTTGTTTTGGCCTCCATACCTAAACCCATATTTCCACACCAAATCCACATTTGAGAAAGGTGACTTTGTCGAGTTTTGGATCTTGATGGATTGGGATAATGGAGTTTGCCCCGTGTTTTTGAATTGCTAAAGGAATAACCTATAGTAGGAGTCCCGAATTGTGAAAACCCATGGAGTACCCTCACAAGTTTACAAATCATAATAACCTCAATCAATGAAACCATTAAACCTTAGTCAACCAAAACCTTAAACCTTACAAGCCAACCTTACCACAACCCATAAACAAGCAATAGTTTACAAATGGAAAAAAAAAGCACGTGACTATCTTATGGATATTTAAACCTACGTTAGGAAAACAAATCCCTATTTTCATGGAGACAATCAATTGAATATAGGTGGGGCTTTCAATCTGGATGTGTAATATCCACATGCAATTGAAACTTTCATGACCATCCATATGTAAGGGGGGAACAAAAAAACCTTAAGTAAAATAAAAATAAAAATCACTAATTAAATTTTAATTTGAAAATATTAAATGAATAGAAGCCAAGATGTGTTTCTTACTTCTTACTTTGGTCTTTTCTTGTGAGCCTTTCTCCATTCTCTTTGAGAGAAAAAAAGAAAAAAAAAAGTATTGTGGCATATATGTGCAAATGCTAAATCCCCCAAAAAATCCATATTAGGTATAATTATAATTAGGCTTAAAAGGTGCAACAAATCATAAATATTTGTTGTCTCCATAACCAAAAATTCTAAACCCTAGTGCTAACATAAATAAATGCTAAATATAATCCACATTACTTAAATACATCATCAAAACAAGCAAATCAAATTGTTTTATCTAGGCCCTATTGTTTGATTTAGGCCTCCCATGTGTACAACATGCATTAAATGTATTGGCTTTCCAATACCACCCCATTGTGGAAAACACTCTTAATGTAGAACTTGCAATACCCTAATTGGGGGGCTTCACATATTCTAGATTTTCAAAAGATTCTATAATACCCTTAAAACACATAAAAACTGCATGTTTACAACCAATGCTTATTCGTAATACCCTTACACATAGGGATGACAATTATTTTGATCTTTGCCTTATTTAATTTTGCTCAATGAACAAGACCAAATTCCATGCAATACCTTCATTTTATTATTTCTTAATTATTTTCGACCATTGGGGGGTTTATTAGAGTGTGAACTAGGTAAGTAGGTTTAACCATGTAGGTGGGGTTTGGTAGGTACATATTTAAAGTGTTAGTAGGTAGAAAAATACTTGAGGGGTGGGAAGGTGGGTGGGCACGAAAGTAGCACATTTTCAATTTATAGGTGAGCAAGTAGATGAGGGAATAATCTACTTTTAATTTAAATATATAGGTGAATAGGTTGATGGGGGATAGTGGGGGGTACTAGGTGGGTGGGTAGGAAAAGTGTTGAAGGCCAAAAAATTAAATAAATATAAATAAAAAAATAAAAAAAAATAGGTTTGGGGGTTGGGGTGGGGGTGGGTTACATAACATATCTTTGGAGTTTAGACAAGTATTGCATAGCCTTAGCAAAACCTAGAAGGCAAATGTTACCCACATCATTTTGCAATAATATCCTAAACCATGAAAGAAAATATTATTTTTTAAAATATTTATTCCATGTTCATTATATGATGGTAGACATATTGATTCAAGAAAATGAAGGTATTGCAAAGTTCTTCACATTGATGTTAGAAGGTCCATCTGAATGAAGTTATGGAGTTTAGAATACTTGCATCATCTTGGGATATTTGCATTCACTTTAAAACTTGGAAGGATATTGCATAGCCATAGCAAAACTTAAAGTCCCAAGCAAGACCTTTCTTGATTTGTCACTCAAGCAAGATGTTTTCTACAAAAGATTTTTTTTGCAATTCCTTTTTTGTTTGTAGCCATGATGTAGAGACGAGTCTTTTGAAAGAAGGTTAGACAAAAACAATGTTCAAAAAACACCTTGACATTTTTCAATGGGTCTTTGAAAAAGGTTAGATCATGAGTGAGGTGAGTGGTGTCCACGCCTTAGTTTGAGGTGAGTGGTGTCCACGCCTAAAGAAAACATTGTGGGTCATAAGAAAGAAAAAGATTCTCTCTAGATGGTTGGCTTGTGCGACATTCCCACTTTTGATTAATATATGTTCAGAATGCCCAACTTCTCTTTCTATCTACAAAAATGTGTCCACATATGTGAAATAGATGTGTTTGGTTTAGGTTTTAGGGTCAACTTTAGATTAGGTGGCTCCATCTCTTGATTCTACATTGATTTCAATTTTTTTCGTTGTTGTAATGATTATTCAAGAACTTGTAAAATCGTTTTTTTGTAGCATTTGGTGTTAGGCCATGGTTGTGCTTGGGCATGAACTTGGAGGAGAATTCTCAACCTAAAAAGATGAAGGAGATGGCTTGTGAGAAGGGGAAATGAAAGAGTCGAAGGTGGTTGGGTATGCAAAACTTTTCATTTGCCAGACAAATGCCATAGTCTGTGATTGTGAACTTGAGCACTAAGAAAGAGGACATTACCATGGGACAATTAGTAGCTATGTTTCTTACAGTGAGGTGAAACCTGCGATGAGGGCTTAGTGCACATTGTATTACAGCATTGCATGAAAAGGAGGTCCATTTGGTGGAAGCCGAATTCGACTCATGTGCACCATTAGTGGAAGTGGTTTGTCATGGAATACCTTTGAAGGGTATTTTAGTGGATGAGGGAGTTGGAATGAATGCTAAGACAATTTCCACAATGGAAACTTTGGGGTTGCAATGCGATTGCCAATCCAAATGTAATCTACGGATGGCTAATAAAGAGAGGGTGAAACCAAAAAGGGTTATCATTACAATTAGTATTTTGGTTATTGGAATCACAACCACTTTGGATTTCCATGTAATTCAAAGTGGGATCGAGGCATACCCAATGATTTTGGGTTGGCCCTAGTTGAAGAGGGCA
The DNA here is from genome assembly GCA_963920785.1 of Sphagnum contortum. NCBI lineage: Eukaryota > Viridiplantae > Streptophyta > Sphagnopsida > Sphagnales > Sphagnaceae > Sphagnum > Sphagnum contortum. The sequence goes on along the minus strand of OY987287.1, from coordinate 333,603 downwards.
CATGCTTCAAACTATTGGAAGGAAGGATTCATGACCATTGGTGTTTCGCCAAATAGACAATGAGTTTTTGTGGATGGAAGGAAAAATCTGAAATTTGAAGAATCTTCTTCGAAGTATGTCACATCATGTGTAGAGGAATCAACCATGGAAACTAAAGTTGACACCAATAACTTTTCTAGCAAAGATCAAGTAGACCTGTATGTGTTGGAGGTGGTTCCAAAATCACAAGAAGAAGGTTCATTTCCTGATGTGATTGTGAAGGACAAAAGGGAAATTGAGAAAACAATATCTCCCATTTCATTGGGTAATGGCTTGACGAATAAGTGAATTTCAACTTTTACTTCATAAATACCATCATCTTTTTGCCACGAGTTATAAGGATTTGAAGAAAGTGACTTTGGAGGAACGTAAGATTGAATTGCTTTTGAATATGAAACTCTTGTGACAAAGGCCACGGAAAATGAATCCCAATTATGCCCAAATGCTAAAGGAGGAGTTGGATAAACTGTTGCATATATGATTCATCATTCTGGTGGAGAATTTAGAGTGGGTGTTGCCCATCACTGTCACCATAATTTTTTTTTGGAAACTACGGGTATGCGTCAACTACTGGAAATTTAATGATTGCACCAAGAAGGATTACTACCCACTTCCTTTCATTGATGACATTTTGGATGAAATCATTAATCATGAATTATACAATTTTGGGGATGGCTATAATGCTTATAACCAGATCAAAATTGCAAAGGAAGACATCTTGAAAACAACATTCACCATTCCATGGGGTACATTTGCCTATATGGTGATGCCCTTTGGGTGGTGTAATGCCCCTTGGAACTTTTCGAAGGTTCATGAACAAGGTGTTGGAACCATACGTTAGACTTTTTGTTCAAGTGTTCTTGGATGATTGTTGAGTGTATGGGAGCTGGGAGACACATTTTTGCAATTTGAAACGAGTGTTCTATCGATTGGTGGTGGTGAATGCTTCTTTGAATATCAAAAAATGTCGTTTCAGATGCACAGAAGGAATCCTACTTGGCCACATTGTTTCATAAGATGGGATTCGCATAGATCTCGCCAATATTGAAAAGGTGAAAAATCTTCCTTTTCCCAAGACAAAGAGACAATTGTGAACATTTTTGGGGCAAGTAGGTTATTACTAAAGGTTCATCAAGGGGTATGCAACCCAAGCACATCACTTCACCAAAATTTTCAAACACAAGTCAAAGATTGTGGAGGAAGAAAAGGTGATTGACGCTTTTGAAAAGCTCAAGGAGATGCTTTCAAATGTTCTGATTTTGACGACACCAAAGCATGTGGATGCTTCCATCATAGTGGGAACAACGTTTTCACAATTAAATGAAAAAAGGCATGACCACCCAATCTACTATGCGAGTCAACAATTGATTCTAGCATAGTGAAATTATGCTATTATTGAACGAGAAGCCTTAATAATCATCTTTGCAATGAAAAAATTTCACCATTACCTTTTAGGTAACAAATTCACCATTGTTATTCACCATCAAACTTTCAAGTATTTACTTTCAAAGCTTAATCTGACATGGAGGATTACATGATGGATTTTGTTGCTTCAGGAATATGAGCTCACAATCAAGGATTGATCAAGAAAGAACCACAGAAACATTGACACGTTATCACGAGCTTGTGAGGAGGTGGGAGATCGTTCAAAAGATGATGATTTTTTGGATGCAAAATTGTTTACATTGGATGCAGAAAAGGTGTCAAAAGAATACAAAAAAGTGGTGGACTATCTTTTACATCACAAATTTCCAAATGGAACCAACAAATAACTCAAGCAAAGGATCGCCCTTAAGGTATGCCCTTATGCCATTTTCGGGGATTACTTTTACCATCAAGGAAAAGATGGGGTTTTGTGATGGGTTGTTGAAAAGGAGGATGTTTCAACACTTCCTTCTTAATTCCATGAAGGCATTTGTGGAGGTCATTTTGCTAGAAGGATTATTGCAAAAAAGATCTTACAAGGAAGGTATCATTGGCTGACAATTTCTAAGGATGTAATGGAATATTGTAACACTTGTGATGTGTGTTAAACATTTGCAAACAAATTTGTGGTTCATGTTGACGCGCTCCTTGGTCTCGGGGTGAACCCACTTGAGGGTTCACCAATGCGAAGTTGCGGAAAGTTGGGACCGAAGGGCACGCTCCCGACTTCCAACTCTAGAAAGGGGTAGAGGGTTGAGTTGGAAGCCCCGGGATTAGACTAGGAAGAGGGACTAGAAGATCAAGCTTGAATCTGCATCCAAAAACCAACCACGGGTGGTTAATTTAGCATTCGGGACACCCTTTGGTGTTGGGACTTACCACGGGCACTTGGACACACAAGACTCACCACGGCCCGGACTCGGGAGTAAGTCACCACCTTACTCCCTATAGTATTCTCTGCAGCTCGTCGTGGAGACTACATCCAAATGGCACAAATTCTTGGGACTCCTGAATTGGAGTCCCGAAATTGTCCCGGCGGGACTCCTGGAACTTTGAACCGCCATAACTCCCGACTGCAGAGTTGGATCGCGACGAGGTCTAAACCAAAGTTGTAGCCCTTGTCGAAATCTTTTCAACGCCATGTCGCACACTCAAATCGGACGTCGGAAAGAGGTCGAATCCCGACTTTTAATGGTCGGGAGTCAAACTGCCAATTTGACTCCCGGCCTTTCTTTTGCCCATAACTTGGGCTGCAGATGTCCGAATTGCCAATGCGAGGGCATTTTCGATATCTAAGTTTCAAGACCTTTCCAACGACACCAAGAACACTCCAATGCGAGGTGTTTTTCCCCTTGCTGTCGAGCTCTGAACATTCGGGAGTCCCGGAGGACTCCAAATCCCAACTTTTCCAAGGGTTGGGCTTCACCCCCACACTTGGCCAAAGTGGGGTTGCGACACATGCTCTTTCGCTAGAAGAAAAACATGTATTTTCACTAGTCTTTGTAACAAAATTTTAGTCACAAACAACATGTGCAACTAAAATATCTTTAGTCACCTAAGACAAGTCACATGCGATAAATTAGTCGTAAATGACAAAAGGTATTGGATGAAAAAAATAAATCAACAAATAAAAATTCATCCTTTGACTCCATTGTATACATATTGTCACATGTGACTAAAATGCAACTATTTTGGTCACAATTAAGGGCAAATGATGTGTTGCCATGTGTCCCAATATTTGATTATTTAAAATATAATAATAATAATAATTTCTTTAAATAATATACGATGTTCAATTCAAATATTTGGATGATCGTATATTGCGACATGTGGCCCAATGTAAATATGCCACGTGTCATTAAAAAGAATTTAATAAAAAAAGTTGGTAGGTACCTAAGTAGGTACATAAATAAGTGCTTATAAACCTAGGTTACATACCTACTTACCTATTTAAGTAAAAAAGTATGTAGGTAAGTTCTAATTTCCTACGCTAAATACCTATTCATATAAGTAGGTATTTAGGTAGGTAGGTACATAGGTGGGTAGGTCAAGCTAGGTACCTACCTAGTTAAGTAAATAGGTAGGTTGAGGAGGTAAGTACCTTATAATGGTGCATAATTTATTTATTTTGGTTTGGGTTAAACCTTTTGATTGCCTAATCTAATGTGCACAATTTTTTTAATGTGAAATTGAATGACCACACCCCTTGTTTTTATAGTTTTCAAAATAGGAATGGAAAACAAACAATATGGGATAGGTTTTGAAGTTGTAACTTCTTCACAAATTGAGTTATAATTCCAAATTTTTTTTCATGCCTTATTTTTTTAGTTTTTAGATTTCTAAATAATTCAAGTACATGGGTTCATTAGATAATTAGATAATCATTTAATTAATAACAATTAAATTTACATATATTTAAAATATAAACTCTACTTTACAAATATTAAGTATTCATTATATATTATTTAAATAAGTACTAACTTCTTAATATTTAATATACTGTCACCAAAAAAGGAGGGGTCCTACCTACACACAGAACCATCGAACCCCTAGCGCCCAAATCGATCCTGATCTACCATTCTACCTTCTAACCTCCAAGCTCGCCAACACTTAGTCTGCTTGGTAACTCCTGCAGCTACACACGATGATCCGAGAACACATCACTCACATCCACAGAACAAAGTGACAGGACTCCAGTCCTTGCCTCCCTTCACTCGAACACACACAGAAACTAGTTGAAAAAGAAAACCATTCTCATGTTTGCATTTACAAATCATTTACATTTCGAGAGCACAAGCTCTCAGTTCATTCAAGTTCACCAAACTCTAGACTTCACAGTCATCGTCCCAACTTTCCTTCTCTCTCTCTCTCCCAAAATCTCTACAGCAACGACCGAACTGAAACACCAAGCGCAGCGGAACACATCAGGCATTCAGCCGAAGTCGCTCGACTATAGATTTTCCACAATCACCATCTCCATTCTAACGCCTCACTTCTACATACCCTTTACCTGAAAGATCCACCTCCAAAAATTATCTTCTTAGCTAATTCCTGCCTACAGATCTTTCTTGCCTAACTTTCCAAAAACTTGTTGTTCCTACTCCTCCCACTCAAACCTTTCCAAAACCAAAAACCAAAAAGATCCTCCTCTCATTCCTCCCGAATCGCACAAAAACCTCTCGAGAGCCCGTAAGCTTCCCTCCGAAGCCTCCCGTCCAAACCGTCATCCCGTTCGATCCGGCTACCTCCGTCCGCCGTCGCCGCCCATCCTTCATAAGTTCGGCACCATCGCCCATCATCATTATCCGCCGCCATTCTTCCAAGTACGCAAAGCACACACAGCAAGGAGAAAACGACCATGCATTCCATGCAATAGTGATGGACGCCGAAAAACAAGACGGCTCAGTTAATTCAACCTAAACGCCAAGATCAGCCTCGCATTCACACTAGGCCGGCCACCTCATTTCGCATGACAATACTACGTATCTAGTTATTCACAAGTTGTTAATACATAACTCATAGATAATTAACTAACTAAAACATTCAAAAATATTCTAGTATGTTTTAAAATCTCATCAAAATATAGATAATGTAAAATTAAATTAATTATTATAATTCAGAAAATTAAAGATTTTAAATGTTTATTTTCAAATTATAAATAATGAACTAAAAATTGCTATTAGAAAGTAAAATTTTACACAAGTTAAAAAAGAAACCTAATTACAATAATTCGTATATAATTATATTTATTGTTGTAAAAACTTTTACATATCAAATAAGTTGTTTTCTCTTGGTAATTATCAACTACAAAATACAATAATTTTCTAAACATAACATTAAATATATAATTAATTCAGATTTAAAGTTATAACTTATAGATTGCGAATAATTATGTTCAATTATAAAGAATTATGCACATACCAATTAGTTCTTATCTGAAATAATTACAATGATTTTAAAGTAATGTAACATTAATGAAACTAATTGATTTCTTTTACAATAACAATATAAATTATATAATAAAAAATCTATGTTATAACAATAATTACTTCATGTAACTTATAACTAATAAAAAATAATCATTTGTAGTTATTTATAAAAAGTGATTTATTATGGATAACACTTCTAGGAAAAACCTTAAAATTGAATCAATGATTTTGAAGTTCAATAACAAATTCCAGAATTGAAATGTCAATTGTCGGATTCAAATAACAATATTCAAAATTGAAATGTCCATTTAAAGATTCAATCATTAATTTTCTGAATTGAAATATTAATTTCGAGAATCCAAAATAATAATTTGGAATTCGGATTTAAACTTTCTAGTCAAATAATTTCTTAAGATCTAAATTAAAAAATTCACAATTGAATTATCAAATATCAATTAAAAATAAAGGTATTCAAAATCCAAATGTCAATTTTTAGACTCAATTATAGTCTTTTGAATTGAAAAACTAATTTTTTAGATTTGAAATAATAATTTAGAATTCAAATTTCAATTTCTAGATCAAATAATTTTTTGAATTTAAATAAACAATTTCAGAATTCGAATGTCAATTTTCAGATTCAAATAACAATTCTCAACATTGAAATGTCCATTTTTAGACTCAATTAATAATTTTCAGAATTGATGAGAATCCAAACTAATAATTCAGAATTGAAATTTCAAGGTTCAAATCAGATGATTAATTAAAATTTAATTGAAAAATTCTCAGGGTTCAAATATAAAATTTCATTTTAAAGTAAAAATATTCAAAATATAAATTTCCATTTTTATGATCAATAATAATTTTCTGAATTGAAATACTAATTTTTGGATTCGAAAATAATAGTTTAGAATTTAAATATCAAATTTTAGATCAAATAAGTTTTTAAAATTAAAATAGTAAATTTCACATTCAAATTAAAAAATTCAAATTCAAATAATGTTTCAAACAATTGAAATAACACTTTTCAGATTCAAATATCTAGCTTCAAATTCAAATAATTGTTTTTATAGAATTTTAAATAGCAGTTTTCACAATTGAAATATAAATTTTCAGATCAAATTTTTTAAATTTTAAAATCTTAAATTCATAATTGAAATTTCATTTTTGAGTTTTTAATTTTTATTTAAATTGAAATAATAAAAAATAATTCCACTATTTTAGATTCCAATATTTATAGAATTACAATATTAAATTTCAGATTCAAATAATTTTTTCAAATTCAATAATTTAAAATTGGAAAGCAGTTTGCTGAACTGATCCACCAGATTCCAATTGTTCAGCAAACAATTAATGCACAACCAACAAGAAAACATGACGGTAAGAGTCCATGTAGCACAATACCACCAATTGTGGTTTTGTAGATGCCCTAGAAAATAAAGTTGCTTGCAAACTCGTCGCATACCAGGGAGATGGTTATCGGCTGCGAGAGTGTATAGTCCAGAGTAGTCAGAGTCCGAAACTAATACGGAACCATCAAACCGCCGAGAGTTGGGAGCTATCGACGCTGGAGCACAGCGTTGATTTCTCATGGGAGACGGGAAAACCATCGAACTTAACAATATACTTACTGTGTGACTTTTCCGTGGACGTCCCCGATTCCAGAAACGACACAACACGAACAGAGACATGACTGATCTTCAATACTCTCCACACCACATTGGACAGTACAGTTCAGTGAAGCTCCTTCATGCTCGACCACTTGTTCTATTATTACCCCAGGGGAAACAATAGTCGAAAACAGCAAGACACACGGTCTTCAGATTTCAACAAAACCCGAACCTATGTGAATCGTACACGGAGCGTTACAATGTGCGACGGCAATCTTCACATCTCCGAAACAATCTCCACAACGTGCAAGGCAATACCGCAAAAGAGGAATAAACAGAGAGTCGACGGAGCGAAGAAAAATGTCAGCTCAGAAAACTGAATCCAAACAATCTACAACCTGCAGTAGACCTGGAAGTACACCCACAAAAGGGGTTCTACTAGTGGATGCAAGCTCAAGAACCAAAACTAGTAAAGGAGTGGGAGGAGCTGCTGCGCAATACAGCAGCGCAGGAGATGAAAATGGAGCTAGGAAAGGGTAAGCGACCAAGGAAACAAGCCCAGCATAGTTTTGAGCGACATATACAAGTCTATGTCGAGGAGGATGAAGTCGATAATGACCCTTACTGTAGTGCGGCTTCATCAAGCTCTAGTGACTCTGATTCTAGCCTTTCTTGCACACTGCCTTCCATTCGTCGCTGTTGCAGCTCAAAAACTTGCCTTGTAGGGCGAGAAGCATTACAAGAACACGAGAGGACGGTCCACGAGCAAGCATCGCAAGAGCTTCTACGACGGGTGGGGAGAAGAGAGGGAATGGGGGGAGGGGGTTCAGTGTTCTGGAGCGGTGCCGCGCGAGAGAACGTTAGAGCACATTTTTCCAAATGTTTCGCAGTCCTTTTGTCAAAAAAATTTGTTGCAATTGCTCCATGCAGCTTTGTTTTGGAGTTTTGCACTAGAACCCTATGAACTTGGGATTAATCCAAGTTTATATAATGTCAATTTAAATATTTCATAATTAAATATAATTCATACTTCTTTTTATATATTCAAATATTAGGATGCCATGTGTATTAGTTCCTACTCTACCACCGATTTATAAGTTGTAATAAATTGTTGTCATTAATTTAAGTAGGATAATTCAAGGTTTCATAAGTTGTCTGTTGGACAATTCCAACTTAGAATTTGTTTGGTCCATTTCCAGGTGTGGCATGGAAATGTGTGTTTTCATTTAATTTTTCAAAACTGTACTTTTCAACACTATTCAGGAGTAAATTTTCAATATTTATGCATCTCCTTTTTTTTCAATATTCAATTCAAGTTGCATTATATTGTTCTTCATGCCTCAAACTACATATTGGCACAAATCAGTGTTTCTTGCTTAAAAAACATTTGAAATTTTTTCTTGTTTCTCAAGGACATTTGATATTTTCTTATTTTTTTTATGCTTTTAGTCTTGGTGCAAATAAGGAGGATTTATTGTTTGTTACATATCGCATCATATCATTATTACCCATTGGTCTAAACTCATTTATAAGGTTATTTCAACATGTTATGTCATTATATATGAACATGTGTTGTTTAACTATATTTCATAAAAATATGTGACATTGTTCAAAAGATTGTTAACAAAGGAATGGATGTCAATGCAAATGTAAGAATGGAAAATTGCTTTTGCATTTAGCATGTGGAAGCAACTATAATGGAACCATTTTGATACTAAATCTCTTTTTTAGTTTTTCTTGTTTCATAGATCATAAATTGTACAAATTTTTATTACTTTTTGTAACTATTTGAATATTATGTGAAAGCTAAATGTACAAAGGGTAGGAAGGAGCAAATGTGAAATCACATTATGAGTTTAATAATGATCCAATAAAAACATGTTTTGGATACAAATAAAAATCAAGGTTGACCATAAAATGAAAAACCTTCAAATTGTGTAGAATGGTGATTTTATCACATACATTGTGATTTTTTATGGAGCATTTTTTGGTATGAATTTTTAATGTTTTGGCATGTGCACATATTTTATTATTTCTCATTGTGGTTTGCATTCACTTAAGGTGTTACATAACAAATGATGTTCATCTCATTATATGTGTCCTATGAAATGAACAATTCAAATAATTAATGAACCAAAAATGAAGGATATAATTTTTTTTCATGTTTTTCCTCTATTTATTTTTCTTTTTGGTTAAAAACATATTTTGACATGTGTTTAATTTGATTAAACAATATGCATGACATCATTATTGTGTAAGATTAACCATATGACATCAACCCACTTATGTTTCCAAAAGCATGTTTTAAATGACATGGGTATTTGTCTTCACCAAAAAAAAAACTGAAACATCTAAAACTTGCATATTTCTCAAACTATTTAAACAAGATGAAGGGAAAAATAAAATCAAATGCAATAAAACAAAAAAAATGATAATTAGTGAAGCAATGTTGATAATTCTTGAAGAATATACCCATAAATGTTTTTTTGAAATCCACATTTTGAGATTTGTTGTCATGTAAAATCAGTTTTTAACAAAATTGGTTAATATTTTATATGTGAAAACAAGATATTATACATGAAAAATCTCATTTGCTCACAGTTATAAGATTTTGTACATTATATGAATAAATAAACTAAAAATAATTGTGTGCATGTCTTGTGACAAAATCAATAGTTACAAACAATTTATTGGGATAATGGCATGTTTGACAATCCAAATTTTGTTATCAAAAATTTATAGAAAAACCTTTGCATGAATCTTTTGTTTAATAGAAATGACCCTCGTGTGCATTCATGATGGATTGAATTTCTAATCTTTCATTAGTAAGATTCAGTCTTTAAAAATTCAATTTGGAAACATGATTAATTTTATGGGCAAATGACTAACATTGTCCTCACTATAAATGCCATCACTCAATAATAAAGCTTAATTAACTTAAATTATAAAAACTAGTGTTTTTTTCTTATATGAATTTGAAATATCCTTGGACCTTATAAAAACCCTTGAAATTTTATTGACATTACAAAAAAGATAAAGATGAAAATATTACAATAAAATAAACATGAATTGATAAAATCAAGTAGTTTGTATGTCTTTTCAACTCAATTGGTGATCATTGTCCCTTATGCAAATATGATCACATCATTCATATGGAAGTTTTATATTTATATATAAATTTATGATTTTCTCACAAATTCTATTGAAATTTCATGATATTGAAAACCTGTGATGTGATTGAATGATTTAGTGAACCAAAAGAAAAAGGGGAAATAATATTCTCCTGAATGTTCTTATTATGTATTCCTTTCTTTTATTAAAAAATATTTTCATATGTGTTTTGATAATTTGTTTAAATTGTATGCATCACATCATTTCACAAAGCATATGAAAATAATAAATGCATAGTTTCATGGAATTTTCAAGAATGTTTTATCATTGGCATGAAATATTCAAAATTCATTAATTATTCTACAAACATGTGTTGAAGTTTTCTTTGTATTACTTTAATCAAATGTATTTAATTAACCTTTAAAATATCATGAATCCATTAAATCATATATGTGTAAGGTTCGCAACTTTTTTTTAATGTGTGTTCATTGTTATTTGAATAAAATGCAAGGAAAAATCAATGATTTATTTTCATAAATTTTCTTGCAAGAAAGAAAAGAAAATAACAAAAATGGGAAAGAAGCAAAATAAGTTATCTAGTTTGTGAATAATACACCAAGGCTTCCAAATTAACACAAGAAAGATTTTTAAAAGCATGTAAATCAACCATAAGAACTTTTTTATTTTATAATTATCATTTTTTCCATTATTTTTTGTAATTCAAACCTGTTCAAAATTTGGATTTGGATTTCAAATTTTACATTATTGAAACATTTAATATTTTGATTACATCAATTGCATGTTAATTATAAACACATGTTTCTCAACCTATTGTAATTACATCACACCAAGGTCTTGAAAACAATAATATTCCATTGTATATGTTATTTAAAAGTGGATGATTCACACTCAAAGTGCATTTGTGTTTCATTTTTTGATTCAACAACTACACTTTTAAGTTTTATGGTGTATTAAAAAATACATTATTTATGTTTTGAAACATGAATATTAAATTACAAATTTCTCAACCACACACCATGATTATAAATTGTCCAAATGTCCTAAATTTGAACATTTTATTTCATATGAAAAGAACAACATGTCTTGGTTAATGTTTTTTTTCATTTTTTTGTTGTAGTGTCACCAATGAACAATAAATGGAAACCCTCTCTAAAACTTATATAAGAAAACCCCTTTTATAATTTGACTATTATAGGAGGAATAGAAATCTATTGACATTGACCCAAAATTTAAAAAATAAAAAATCTTGTGATAGAATTTTTTTCACAATTTTTTTATGAAATTAATTAGACTTAATACACTCATTCTAAACATCAAATTCATTAATATTTAATAGGAAACGATATCTAGCAATCTCGTAATATCACCTCCACACATGACTTGAAGATCTCTCATTTCAACTTTGGTTCCTTTTAGAATTAGTATAAATTCAATTCATTTAACATTTCCAAAAAACATTGAGCTTTCAAATTGCTATGATTATTGTTAGGCCAAGTGTCACGAAAAAGGAGGGGTCGCACTTCCTCTATTGCAGACAACCCTAAAGATCCAGTACAACTAATCTGAATCGATCACTCACTTGCATACTTCATCAGACCATCTACTCTTGAAGGCACTCACTGATCATTCACAATGTCGGGAGTGGTGCTCATGGACCGAACAGACCCGATCTCGCTGATCAAAACAAGAGCGCTTTGCTCTTCATAAGAAAACGTTATACAAACTTTTCTGTCCTGCAGTATCCCATCAAAAACAGACGCCTCACTTCTACTAACCTCTCTACTCAGATCATTGAGCATTCCTCAAAGTCTGACACTCAGATCTCAACCCACAGCAAAAATGTATTGACACCACAACCTCCCTGTACTACCATATCCGATCGTTCTCCTCCTTGGACAAACTCTCTGACCGTCTTTTTACAGCTCGACGTACACATCTCAAGACCAGCCAAGCTCCTTACTCAGTGCCCATTCCTACCGTCTGTTCACAATCTTCATCTCGATTGGTCAGTGGCGCAGCGGAAAAATTCACCGTCCAACCAAGATGATCTCCTCTGGTCCGGTTCTCCTCTCCTCAGTGCATCTCAAAAATGCATCCACCATAATCAGTTCTAATCTCACATTTACTGCCCATTCTGCCAAAACTCTAGAACTTTCTCTCAGGCTCGATTCTTCTTCTCCAAAAATTCTCCTCTTCCAAAAACCTCTCGATCTGCTCCTCTATGTACATAACTTGATCCTCCTCTAGCGCAAAAACTCTCCTTTTTCTCTACAACAACTTTCCCTCTTTATGCAGCAAAACCTAGCTTCTTCACCAAGCTTCCCCGCTTTAACCGTCATTCCTTACTCAGCTTCTGTTATAAGCTTCTCTTTTTCCATTCCGTCCTTCCCCGACTCCCATGCAACAGTAAGGGGGTGCTGTAATAAGATGACGGCTAATAAATCAACAAACACCAAAAGATCAGCAAGCGTTCACACTAAACTGGCTACCTCTTTTCGCATGACACAAGGTCCCAAAAGGACATCCCAAGGACTTAACAAATGTACAAAAGTTTAAACTTCCTTAATGAAAATTCGATTTGGTGGGGTGTTTTGGTTCAAGGATGACCTAATTTCATTTAGGTCAACAAAAACAACATTTAAACAACACCAAGGATGACGAAAGATGATGAACAACAAAAAGATGAAGTTTTCAATAAGGAATGACAAAAGGACAGCAAACAATTTAACAAGGGTATCACAAATGCACATTAAAAACACCAATGGCATTAAGTTGAACATAGAAAATTTCTTTTCAAGCAATGGGGGGCCAACAAAAGGTTGAGGTGTAACCAAAAAGGAGGGAACCTAGAAAACAAATGGACCCCTCTTTGCCCCAGCCGGAGCACATCGAACGACACTTCAGACCGGCCGAAATGCACACACACAACACAATCACATTGCCAATTCACATTCGAAACCTCTATCAACCGAACCTTGATTGAGACACATCACAACACCAACGCAAGACTCTTCACTGAACTATCTCTTCACACAAATCTTCAAAGCCAAATTTCACATTCCTTTTATTCACAGTTCGGTATTCACAATTTCGCCGACAGCACAAGCTCCCATATCTCCTCTCTTGCCAAATCTAGCAACTCTGTAGTATCTGTCTTCTACTCTCGCCAAGTATCATCAGGTCAGAAGCTAGGACATAGCTAATCGCTAATCGCAGCGGAAGAAAACTAGCAACTAGCCAAAATTTCCTTGCTGAGCTTCTGCCTATTCTCCTATCAGCACCGAATTACTCATGCCCACTACCTGCCTCTACTTAGCTTCTTTGCTTTTCGTCCTTGGCTTCCTCCACAAGCTACCTTCCTTGCGCTCCATCCTCCTTCATGAATGCAGCGCCGCTCTAAATTCATCAAGAGCGCCGTCATCTCCAAAGATCCTACCCTAGACAAATCTTCATTCCCCATGCAGCCCATGCATACCCGGCCGTCTGGATTCCTAGATCGATATAAAATCTGCTGCCACTCATGAATGGGGGCGGCGAGATTGATTCTGGTTTCCGTTTCCATCCTTTTACTGGCTACACAACCTAGAAGCTCAAGTCCGGTCACCCGTTGTTCGGCTACAGAGGGTTGATGGCCTTGCGTACAATGTCAAAAGGCACCAAAGGCATTAAGAAGTACATAGGGGATGTTAGAGGTATTAAAATAAAAAATATTTTATATTTCAAACAAAGGTTTGTTGGGAAGCACTATATGAAGAATATTGGGTGACATTGGAAAGGCCCAATTTTAAAACAACAAAAGGCACCAAAAAAGACATCGTGTGCCATAAATGTTAATATTTTAATAGATGAAAATTAGATTTCATATTCTAGAATCAATGGAAGTAAAAATGATTTTATAAACAATTTTCATGGTCACAAATTATTAATATATGGCAATCAATTTGCATTTAAATGGTAATGTGAAATAATGTGAAACTCAAGTTGAATTAAATGTATGGGAAGATGAACAACTTGTCATAGATGTTTTACAAGAAGGAACAAGGAAAGTAAAAAACATGGCAATAAAAAAGAAACAGAAAGAAAAGATTTAACTCATGTGATGTAATACTTCAATACTAAGTATAAATGTTAATAGTTAAATTGATCTTTGACTTTGAATTTTATGGTCATGAATGTAATTTTTGAGCAAGGTCCCAAATTAAACAAAATCTTCCCCCGCCCTACTCATCCTCCTCCCTTTTTATTTCTCTCGTATGTTTCCATATGATTTCAAATAGTTCATCATTATTTGTGTCAATCTCAATTTTTATTTTATTCTACAACATGGACATGAAAAAGGACATTCAAAGGTGTTTTATCATGTTCATGTAGGTGGGTAGGTGAAAAGAATGAATAATTAGGCTTGGAAAAGGTAGTTATTTTAATAGATGGTCAATGATAATAATAATTCTGGAATATAATATTTGTTTTGAATAACATAATTACACCGTTACATAATTGACTTGAGGCCATAGACTTTAGATAAATCCAAGTACATAAACATTAATTACTTTTTTGACTCATTTGTTAGTGCCATGTTGGTACATTTGATGTGAAAGCCTATTCATTTTAAATTGTTTAATATAAGTTTATTTCATTTCATCATCAATTTTGGTGTATGTTGACAACCGTTGCACTAATGGAATGTTATGAATTTTTTTTTCCATGGCATTCACTTATATAGATGGGCCAAAAGGGAAACACTCCACATTTCCATCTCAAAATCTTGAAAGTATAAATCTACTTTGGGGAACTTCATAACTTTTATTATTTATTTTGCAATGAGCCACTTAAAATGACTCATTGCAAAAACAAGATTGAACTTGGGAAACACCCCAATGATGTAATTAATTTAAAGATAAACAAGTATTAATTTCATTTTGTTTGTGGGATGTCTAATGGTATCACTACAAGAATTCACCACTTTTTTTATTAGAAAAACTAGTAAAAAAGGACCCAAAAGTGACAATGTTTAGGTTGACCAAGCCATTAATTTGGATATGTCAAATTCAACATGTCTATGTTGATTGAGTCTTCTTGACCAAGCCTATAGTGGGCACCTTGAATAGTTAATATGTCAATTAGTCATTTTGGCAAGTAGTCAAATTGGCAGTCAATGTGTATGTTGATTCTAAAGACATGTGGCATCACATGCACCTTGAGTAGTTAATATGTCAATTAGTCATTTTGGCAAGTAGTCAAATTGGCAATCAATGTGTATGTTGATTCCAAAGACATGTGGCATCACACCCACCATTGAAATAAATTATTTAAAATTTCACCAAGATAGAATTTTCCGGCCATGATTTATGCCACATGTTAGCATGTGGTGTAGTTTTTTTGATGATGTGAATCACTGAAAACACTTTGGTGTTGCCACATGTCATTATGTAATTTGATTTCATAGTAACATGTGTCACTATGGGGATTCTCACCAATGTGTCACGTGTCAAAATATTATTCGTTTAATGTTGTTGACTAATCATATCTTCATAAGATTGTGCTAGGTTTTTTACAAGATTTGGTGTAAAAGAAAATGTGTTTAATCAACTATTATTGGTCAAATAGTCTTTTGTGATATTTGACCAACTATAGTCTGAAAAAAATAGCTTTCAAACTAAGTTTGGAGTGAAAAAGCTTCAATTTTGGATGTTTGTCTATACTACTATTGGTCTAGAGTACTAAATTATTGTTATGGTTTTTTAAAATGCATATAGTTTTTATGATATTGATAAATATTTATGCAACTTGACTTGTTTTGGTCTAGAATCCATGCATGCATTTGACTACATTGAATAATAAAATTATATCTATTGTTCTACATGTTTAAGCAATCAAGCATAGTTCAAAAATGGGAATTACATTCATTTGTCCAAATGCAAAGAGTTCATATGTCCTTGGTAAACCCATAGTTTCACAAGTACAACTCAAATTACGATTCCCAAATATGTCCAACTTACTTTTGGTTCTTCTAAACTATTTGCTACCAATTATAACTACACAATATTTAGATGCAACTAAATCTTTTTCATGCCATAACATTATGCCATTTGGCATATCTTTCACCTTAGAGGCTGCTAGGCTTGGAAATGGCAATTTCACAACTCCTTTCTTTATACTAATCAATATTATGCCGCACAAGCTAGGTGCGATTGGTGCCTCGTGGAATGTCATCCTTATTACACCACATATTAGCCCCATTGCACAACGTAACCCGTTGACGGGGTCAATGATATCCACCTTTGTCTTTGGTGTTAAACTCTACAAGCATGTAATTATAAGGAACTATTAGAATTTTGTACTTAAGAGTCCATGGCGAAAGAATCTATGTACGTGTTGAGTTTTATAACCTGAATGCCCTTGTTTACAAAATCAAAAAATTACCTTTGTTTCTGATGACCTTTCTAATGACCTCAACTTCCGAGTAAGAAACACATAAAAGGCATCACCAAAACTTTTGTTACCCTGAACAAGGCTAATTTGCAGATTGTGTTAGCCATTGTCAAAATATTGAAATAAGTAGATATGAGAAAAAAATCCAATTGCAAAACCCTTGGATCTCGTCCTACCAAAGCAAATAAACTAAGAGATATCATATCTCAATGTCCATATTCATCAAGGCAGCTACTTTTAATGTCCATCCTCATCAATTTGATTCTCTCAATCTTAATTCAAGAAGAGGTCGTTTTAATCATGGGACTATTGGCAACCATGATCAATGTTAAAGGGGTGAATGCATTAAACATCATATAGTCCTCAAAGGTGGTACACACCACCACTACATATAGATTGATTAGCAAGGGTGGTTTCTTTATGTCTCTAGCCTCACCGCAGAATCATGTAGAACTATAGTTGTGCTCACCAAAAAAGGTAGAATATTAAAAAGCCAATTTAGATGCACATAAAACTTAACAACACCCTAGATGTGGCTTTTTTGGAAGGAGACACATGCTTGCGGTTTTGATTTGGTTTAATCTTCCCAATCTCCGACTGAGTCGCCTACACTTCACAACTTGATGTAATTATCAACCAAGGGAGCAATGGTGCACACCCAATTCCTGTCACTACCTTTGTTCAACCTTCTTTCTTGATGAGGAGTCGGAGCTAGATACTAAGAAAAACAGGTCAAATAGATTGATAGCATAAGTTTATCAGGTGTGTACAATGGTGGTCATGTGCATGAGAGGAAGCTGAGAAAGTTACCATCTAGACATTGCCATGTTTGGAGTTTTGGGTATACACAAACATCCACAAGATTAGCTGATTCCAAAGGTTGGTTGTTTTAAGCTTAAGCAAGCACTTACTCTGATTCCATGAACAGTAAACTCCACCTTGTATAGCTTGTACTCGTGGAGAAAGCAGTCAGTCTTCTGCGTTTTTCGCATTCCACAAACTCTGCAGGATTTCTCGTACTACACATACCATTCATTTAAATGTCAATTATCCAACTCTTTCTTGCATTGTTTATCATCTTCTGAGCTGTGCTTGAATCATGGTTGTCCTCTCTTCCATTGGAAATCGCCTGGAAAAAACGTTGGGAAATTTCACAAAATAATCCAAAAGGTATCTGGAAGCTTGGGCCAAAGGATCATTTTGCTAAAATTTACCAGGCACAAGTCTCCTGGCAACTTTCACATTCTGTTTTCAAAAACTTAGTACTAACTTGTTGCTTTTTGTAAGCTGCATGGGGGGATATGCCTTTAAGGGAGAGACTACAGAATGATGCAACTTTCATTTGGTCCCACGTTTTGAGGAATGCTCACCAGGTGTTGTTGGGAACTTGATTATTTTGGGGGGGGATATAATTTCGTATTTTAGTTCTGTTCCAGGACTCAAGTTCTCATAAGGGATAGACTCGTCATTGGGTTTGTCTAATCAGAAACTGCTTGAAGAGAAATAGTTAATGCGAAATTATTTCAATGTTTTTGTTGAACTAAAATACATTTTCTTTCATTTCTGTTATATTGAATATAGTTTTTATCAAAATTTCACTTTATGACTTATGGGATTGATTGACTTTCACATTGGGTAGCTCTGTGTTGAGGTCCCCCCCCCCCACACTTATATACATAGAAAACCTCAAAAGTAAAACCAAAATAATATTGATACAATACTAGGTTTCTAAAGTAGGTATGCTATTCACTATAGTTTGGTCTTATTTTGAATTTCTTTAGTAGAAAAACCAATACCCAACTGTGCTTCTTTTGTTATTCTACTAGTGGGTGCCCGTGGCCGAAGGCCACTGTGAAGTCCCCTTGAGAAACACGCGATCACAGTGAGAGTGTGGCTGAGAGGAACGGAAGAGAGAAAGGGAGGGTAATTGAGCGAATGGGGAAAGAGGGAGGGAGCCAAAACCAAAGTAGGTAGGTTTTCGGGCGTGTTACACAAAGTGATAATTTTGGTACTCCCAGGCCCCAGCCACTCCCACTCTCCCAGGCCCCTGTCCACAAAGTTACTGAGTGGAGGACCATTCAAAAGTACCATTTTTGGGCCAAAGTGAATTAGCACCCACCAATGCACCAGTTGGCCGTTCTGTCCACTCGATGGGTTGCGTTTTTTCATTGGGCGCCGGATGGGGTTCATGACAGTCCATTTCTTTTTGCTGCTGACCATTGTACTTTTTTTTTTTTGGTTCCTGCTCGTTTTTCCCTGGACCTGACCTCACACATAGCTACCCTGTTCACTTTTCTACCTAGCTACTGCACTCACCACCTACCCTACTAACCTAGCTACTGTACTTACCACCTACCCTATTAACCTAGCTACTGTACTCATCACCTACCCTACTAACCTAGCTACTGTACTCACCACCTACCCTACTAACCTAGCTACCCTATTAATTACATACCCTACCCTAAAAACCTTACCCTAAATGTAATACCTGCATTTTGGGCCATTTCGAAAGTACGCATGTGGGGTTCAAACTTTTTTTATACAAAGATCCTACCCTAAATGCAATACCTGCATTTTGGGCCATTTCGAAAATACGCATGTGAGGTTTAAACATCTTTATACCAAGATCATACCTTAAATGCAATACTTGCATTTTGGGTCACATCGCTAACCAAGCTACTGTACTAACCACCTACCCTACTAACCTAGCTACTCTATTAATTACATACCCTACTAACTTAACCATTAGGTTTAGGGTTGAGACACATAAATTAATTGATAAGTTTTTCATAAATGTATAGTAATTAATTTAAAGTAAGCTAAATTTGGGGGGAAATTTTTAGGTTTAGGGTTGAGACACAAATTAATTAATAAGTTTTTCACAAATGTATAGTAATTAATCTAGAGTAGGCTAAATTTGGGGGGAAAATTTTAGGGTTTACACATATGTGAAGTAATACAATTGCATTTTATATCTTCTTCAAAAAGAGTGGAAAAATTAGGTTGGAAGGATCACACAAAGATAAAACACATATATTTTCTTTTGGTTTTATATGAAATTTATTTGATTATTTTTAAAGATTAACGTATTTTCTTTCACTTAATAAATATTTATAGTTTAAAACCTTTGAATTTTGGTTTTTAAATTTTTTCCTATGTTCTTTTAAATTAATTTATTTTGCATTATATGATTTGTATAGCTTGTATAATTTTTTAGGTTTAGGGCATATATCACTAAGATTTTTTTTTGTTAGGGTTTGGTAAAAGTAAGTACAAGTGAAAGTATTGAAATTATGCCCCAAAATTCCAGTTGGTAAAAGTAAATACGGGTGTAGGTATTGCAACGAAACCCCAAAATTCTAGTTGGTAAAGGCAAGATGTTGCATCAGATGAGGCGATTCTTCCAAGTGTTGCTGTGGCAAATGTGATGATTCTTTTGCCATATGTTGCTGGAGGAGATGAGGGAGTTATTGAGTCACATGTTGCTGCATTTGATGCAACAATTATTCAGCAAAATGTTGCATCAGATGAAGCAAATAGTGAACAAGATGTTGCATCAGATGAAGAAATGGGTGAGCAAAATGCTGCTCTATCACAATTGAAATATAAAGATAGCATTAGTATAGATTGTTTTAGAATGTGTGGACATCAGATTAAATACAGATTAAAGAAATTGTACAAGTTTTTTTAGGTTTAATTATATCCGCACCTTCCATCATTTGTTGGAAGGTGCGGGATTTTTTTTGTCAAATTTTTTTTATGCAATACCTGAAAACAATGATTTGTAATATCTACATTTTGTTTTTTGATCTTTCTTTTTTTGGCTTAGGTCCAGAAGTTGAATCTGATAAGGCAGCTCTGCCACTTGCACTTTTTTGCCCACCGAATTTGGCTCGGAAGGACAAGGAATGGACGCATGTTGGGTCCAAATGGAGGTGCAAAGTTGGTAATTGCACTACTGCATATTGTGCAAAATGGCTGTTGACGAAACACTTGAAGGAGGTGCATGGGTTGGTGGCTGAAAAGTCCAAACCTGGGAGGCCTTCAACTGCTGCAGGAGGTCCTCGACATCAGGACCATGCCAAGATGAATGCTCGCATCTTGGGAAATGTGATGGCTGTGCAGAGGCGAAACAATCAAAAGGTGGCTAGTCGCGCTCGTGCCAAAGCACAACGCGAATGGGAAAACCTGGTAGCTGTTGCAAAACAGTGTCCACCATTCCCAAAACCAGGTTTGGTGAAATTAGCTTCAGAGAAACTTTTGAAAGTGTTGGGGCTTATTGCTTGGGGTGTGGGCAGTGTGCCTCGAGATGCAGCATCGCGAATGGAGAAAGATGAAGACTTACAAGGGATTATTTGATCCATCCGTTGCGCATATGCACGGCAACTCAAGACGGCATGGGATGCCAAATATTGGGATCGAGAGTCCAATAAAACAAGTCGGAGAAAACAGTTGGTAGCTATTTTGGATTTTCATGAATCTAGAATGATTCATGGAAGGTAAGAAACAATCATAAGCAATGTTTATTGTTTTTTATTGCATTTCATCCAAGGTGTGTTAAGGTTTAACTTGGTGGTTTTTGGGTGTTTATAGGGTTCAGGGCCAAACACAGGAAGAGTTTGTGCCAACTGCAGTTCAAGTGGAAATGCAAAGTCGGCATTTATACACTGCTCGTCATGCAACAAAGGCTGCAAATGCAGCTGCTGCGTACCGAACTAAACACGGGATTGTAGATTGCTAGACACTGATATGGGTTAGGGTTTAGGGTTATACAGTTAGTTAGGTTTTATAGCCCTTTTACTTTTTGGACTACCCAATTTTGAACTACCCAATATAATAACATCTTCTATTCACATTTGTTTTATGGTATATGGTTAAGCATATGTCTTCTTTGTCATAATTTTTTTAGTACTTGAGATGTAAGAATCAAACCAAAGATCAAAATGAACATTGTGCAATACTTACATCTAATATAATAGCACTCACATCACTTGAAGAGTTTCAAAACAATATACACATTTTAAACATATAAAATACCTACATAATTTTTTATTATAAATCTCATAAGGAGATTTTCAAATATGCAATACCCACATATACGTCCTAAAATAGTCACAGGCATATTACATTCAATGCAATACCCGCATTTAAGTCCCATAATAGTCGTTGCAATTTTTGGCATCCCTTGCAATACCCGCATCTAAGTCCCATAATAGCCGCTGGTATTTTTGGCATCTCTTGCAATACCCGCATATGGGCCACCCATAGTTGTTGACATTCGTCATTCGCTGCAATACCCGCATATGGGTCCATGGTTTTCGTTGGGTTTTATAACATTTCTTGCAATACCCGCATATAGTTTCCATAATAGCCACTGGTTTTTTTTTTGTGTCTCTTGCAATACCCGCATATAGGTCCTATAATAATTGCTGGTTTTTTTCATTCTTTGCAAAACTTACATTTTGTCATAAAATTAATTTAGAATAATAATCAATTTAGGTATATAAAAAGACATATTTTGGGTATCCATAGCACTTATTTGTTATTTTGAAATGACATTACATGCGAGTTTTGCATTCAGGGTTTAGGGTTTAGGTTTTAGGGTTAGGTTTTCACATAAGGTTTGCTTCTTACCTTTGTGTGATAACTCCAACCTAATTTTCCTAATCTCTTTGAAGAAAAAATATATAATAAGATTGTTTTAGGTCCCATATGTTTAAACCCAAAAAAATTCCCCCCAATTGAATATAAAATATTTTTGATAGTACATGAATTATCAACAAATTTTGACATATAATTAAATAATTAATAGACCATTGTTTCAGATAATTTAAATGATTAATTATCAAGAATTAGATAATCATTTATTTATTTGGAATAATTAACTATTCATTTGGCTTAACTTCATTTATTTGGATAATAAAAAGTTGGATCTAAAAATCAAATTAACTTTATTTGATTGATTAACTTTAATATATTTTTATTTTAATAAGTGATTAAAATCACTATTTAAGATAACTATTCCATGTTATAGATTGCATGTTCAGCTTTTTCACGAAAAATTCATACACCAAAATAAGTTTGATCACAATTGCCATTATACTATTTGTTCCACAAACAATACAATTTTTTTTCAAATTCATGAAACAAAATAAGAATCATGGGTTTAGGGTTTAGGGTTTTAGGGTTTTTTAGGTTTAGGGTTTAGGGTTTAGGGTAAACCCTAAACCCTAAACTCCTAATCAACAACCCCAGCCTCACACCTTTGTTAACATATTATTTTGAAATTAATTAATTATTTTAGAATGACCCGAAATGTAGATATTACATTTAGGGTAGGATCTTCATTTAAAGAAGCTTAAACCCCAGAACCGTATTTTTATAGTGGCCCAAAATGCAGGTATTGCATGTAGGGTAGGATCTTCACTTAAAGAGGGCTTAAACCCCCCATGCGTACTTTCGAGGTGACCCAAAATGCAGGTATTGCATTTAGGGTTCAGTTTATATCATTATTTATATATTAAGTGTTATGAATAACAATATATTTGGACCAATATTTAAACCAATATTATACATCATGAAAAATAAAGTTTACATAAGGACTTGTGTTATAAATCTATAAAATATAAAATATTTTTGACCCACTATATGAATATTTTAACCAAGAAAATATTTACTATATATCAGAAAAGTATAAATTAAAATTTCAATTAAACATAGGATTAATATATGGGAGAGATCATTTTTATTATTATGTGAAACAGAAAAGAAAAAAGTAGAAAATTACGTGCTTTGAATTTTTTTTAAACATAATTTAAAATCTTGTTAAATTAAAGACTTTATATTTTATGTTTTTAGTATGAATATACAACTTTAAAAGGGGAAAAAAAATATGAACATCTTTGAAAAATATTTAAGCTTGAACTTTTTATTTTTTGATCTTGACAAACTTTGTATTGCATTTAAGGTTGGGTTTTCACAGAAGGTTTGTTTTTTACCTTTGTGTGATAACTCCAACCTAATTTTCGCAATCTCTTTGAGGAAGATATAGAATGAAATTGGATTGTTTCACATATGTCTAAACCCTAAAATTTTCCCCCTAATTTAATATAAAATAATTATGATAATTAATGAATTATCAACAAAATTTGTCATATAATTAAATAATTAATAGACCATTATTTCAGATAATTTAGATGATTAATTATCAAGAATCAGATAATCATTTATTTATTTAAAATAATTAACTAATCATTTGGCTTAAATTTATTTACTTGAAAATAAAAAGTTGGATTTAATCAGATTAATTAATTTGATATTTGATTGATTAACTTTAGTATATTTTTGTTTTAATAAGTTTTTGAAATCACTATTTAAGATAATTATTCCATGTTATAGATTGCAAGTTCAACTTTTTCATGAAAAGTTTTTACACCAAAATAAGCTTGATCACAATTGTCATTGTATTATTTGTTCCACAAACAATAAAACCTCTTTTAAAATTCATGAAAAAAAATAAGAGTCATGGATTCCTAATCAACAACCCCAACCTCCATACACACTTTTGTTAACATATGATTTTGAAATTAACTAATTATTTTAGAGTGACCCAAAATGCAGGTATTGCATTTAGGGTAGGATCTTCATATAAAGAACCCTAAACCCACATGCGTACTTTCGGAGTGACCCTAAATGCAGGTATTGCATTTAGGGTGGGATCTTCATATAAAGAGGGCTTAAACCCCACATGCATACTTTCGGAGTGACCCTAAATGCAGGTATTACATTTAGGGTGGGATCTTCATATAAAGAACCCTAAACCCCACATGCGTACTTTCTGAGTGACCCCAAATGCAGGTATTGCATTTAGGGTAGGGTTTTTTCAAAGTGACTTTGCGTCTGCATATTGTGTTTAGGGCTAGGTCTTCACTTAAGGGTATCCAAACCATTTAGATGGGTTTTTTTTTAACGTGTGGGTATTGCATTTAGGCTTGTTTTTCATTTAAACTTGCAATACCCGAACTTATACTTACCTTTACTAACTGGAATGTTAGGGTTTCATTGCAATACCTACATCCGTACTTATCTTTACAAACTGGAATTTTGGGGCATGATTGCAATACTTGCATTTGTACTTACTTTTACCAACTGGGATTTTGGGGCCTAGTTACAATACCTGCATCTAACACTAATATCATCATTATGCTTGTGTTTTTGCATTTCACACTTTTTGTGCTTATTACTTGGAAACAATAATAACCTTTGTGCCATATTAAACTTCATGTGCGTGTTGAATACATGATGTTCAAAGAATTTGGGGTATGATTTCCTCCATACAAAATTGATTCTAAAAGAAAATTCTTAGTGCTAATGGCAACAATCTTGATTAGTAATTGAAACATTTATTCATGACATCGTTTAGTACGTACATTTGTGTGATTGAGCATTGTTTCATGCCAATCTTTGAGGCGTTTGACACTATTTCCCAATCCATCTTCTACGCGACGTAACACCAATCCTGGGTGTGAAATTGCATTTGCTTTTGTGAGGCGTATGTTACGAATATTACATGCCAATACTCTCATGTGTGAGGTGGCATGTTCACAAAGTGTCACATCGCCTTCTTTACATTCATTTGTGATCTCTTGCATTGTAGTGACCAATTGTGCAAGAGCCCTTTCCATTGGGGTTGATGAATTTATTGGCTCATTAGACCCTACAATGGCACCCATAGGGAGATCATTTTGCTCCATGTTCATGAGCCCATCAAGTTTCATGATCCCATCGTCACCTTCAAGATGATCATCTTCGTCATCATCATTGGACTCCATATCATCTGGAATATGTTGCGGGTCTGCAAACATGTGACGCAACCCTCCACAATGTGATCCATACCATGTTCCACAGTAATGAATGATATCCTCTTGAGAAATGTCTGTGCATGTGAGAATGACCTTAATTTGGTGTTTACACATGTTCCCTCGCAATGCCCATTCGCATGTGCAACAAAACATTTCGGTGAATGGGAATTTCACCATGTAAATAACATTGGGAAGGCGTTGGCTCCGTACGGCCCAAGCTCCATCACTCTCAAGGGTTGGTTGGTACACATGGCTGAGTGGAATAAGGGTTGCCTTTTCCACACTTCGTGTAATAATGGCCTCCACAACCTTGTTTTTTATGAAACCCCTCTTTTTCATTTCCAATGTGTGCATGTAGTGGCGTGCAACGGTTGTTGTTAATCGCCACACCAACCAATCAATCCTACGCCCTCTAAGGCCTTTTGTGTCAAGAGCAAGCCAACGTTTCAATGCACCATGATATGATTCAATGCTCGCTTGGGTGTCTTGGTTCGAATGGGGCACTCTTCGAACACCCACCATCCATAATTCTACAAACATAAACACAATACATAAGGATGAATAACATTATACAAAATAAATTTTGAATGCTGAACCATAATAAATATTATCACTTACCAAATTGATGGTAATAAGTCCAGAAATAGTTTGTCCACGCATCACCAAGCCTATGTTTATGAAGGCTTTCTCTCACAGCAACCCTCCCACGCTCTTTGAAGTCATCAATTGTTTCTCCATGATTGATGGACATGTACATTACATCATGAAGGTCTTGGAGGATTCCACCCCGCACTTCCACATCTTTGATTTTTTCAATACCACGTAGGCGCCATGCTTTGAGAACATGCCAACAACAAAGGTAGATGGGAACCTTGTCCATACCCCATACGACCCTAATAAGGACACATATGCAATAAAATCTCCATGAGTGGATGGGGTTAGTACAACATAAAATGCATTTGAAGTAATCAAGAATTTTATGAAAGATATTAAAAAACATTTAAGGAATAAACACAAAGTCGATACTAGGTATAGAACTAACCGTAATGCCTTCAATTCTTGAGGTGCATCATCAACGAGAAAACATGATGGTTTCCAATGCGGCATGTGTGATAACATCTTCTCTTTTAATGGTTTCAACCATTCGATCAAATCTTGCACTGTTTGCCTACTTGTAATGATCCAGGCTAAAGGGACACCCGTGCGATGATCATCAAATCCCATCAAGGTGAATAGATGGAATTTCATGTCATTTGTGCCAAATGTTGCATCCATAGAAATGGCACCATTGTGACCATATGATAGCATGGACTCACATTGAGTTGGTGTTTGAATACCTATGGTGAATGGGACTTGAGTTCCGTTCATTTCACCAACATCTTGGAAAAAGAACACATCTTCTGGATGTTGGAGAGCCCAAGACCGAATTGAAATTGCAGGGTTAGTGTGTAAACGCCAACTCCCTTTCTTATGTTTCCGATCCAAATATGCAATGTCTTGAAGCCGAATGAAATCATCTCGTGTCATGCTTTGACCCGCATTCACACGTTCTCACCAAATTGCTTTATGCTTGTCATATATTTGTTTGGTCGTATAACCTAAGCTTAGTTGGGCCCATATGTGGTCTTTCAATGCTTGTGACATGCGTGGAACATAACGAGACATACGAGAAATGGACTCTGGGTCATGCTCACCATGTGCGAATGACCCATCAATTCGTGTATGGGCCTTATGATAAATTATGATCTCAGCCACATCAGGTCGTGTGTATAGACGTTTGATTGAGAATGACGCTAGGCATCCTTGTTTAATAGATCGAGTGTGGGTTGAATTTTCTCGATAGTCCTCTGGTCCATATCCGCATTGATACCTAAACCAAAAAACTTTCAAAACGTAAATGATTACATCTTTGGTATATGAATTAAAGAAATTAAAAAGGTTAATGCCATAAATGTTTACCATGTATGCCCGAGGTGGTTTTTGATAGTTGGTTGCTTGACATCCATTTGGCTTGGAATGTTTTTGTGAACACTCCATTCCATAGGGGTGCTTGTATCCCCTCGTTCACCTTCCAAGAATTCCGCGACGCGAGCATATGGAACATAAGCAAATTGAATGGTCACTTTATTTTGCCCTCCATGGCGTATCCCAGATGTCCACACCAAGTCTTTGTTTGAGAAAGGGGATTTGGTGGGGTTTTGGACATGAATGGAATGGGACTTTGGAACCCTTCCCATGATTGAAGGAAGTAGGACAAATTCCTGCATCAAGAGAATTTATAATTCTCTAAACATTCATCATTGAACAAAAACCCAAAATGCAATACATACATGGCTCCTTTAAAATCAATGTTGTGACTTGGAATTCCCATTACAACACCCATATCATGATATAAAAAACCTATTATTCCAATGTACATAACGTACAATACTTGCATTATGAACCCATATACTAAAACAAATTTTGGCAATACCCACATTGAGCTACTAAACCTCCCATCATTGAAAATTTTCTCATATGCAATACCCATATTGTACCTTAAACCCATGATGTCTGAAAACCCCATGTAGCAATACCCACATAGTGATAAATTAATGCACACTGTTTGAGAGGTACAAAATGCAATACCTACATTAAGCCAAAAAACCCACATTGGTTGTGGGTAGTCAATGCATTATTCGCATATGGGTATGAAAACATAAACTACAAAAAAATATTGAATATGAAATATCCATGAAAAAGTATAAAACCTTTATCTATGCTTGTTTACTTAATGAAACTTGATGCCCTTTCTATATCCAACAACTAGGAAATGAAAAGAGTTTGAATTGTGAAAATATAAACAAAAAAACAAAAAAAGTAACAAGAGACAAATGCATACCTTTAAGAATAAAAGATGACAACATTCCACCAAAGTTTATAGTCCCAATTGAAAACGCAACCCTAAAAAATCATAACTCGTATAAAAATGGGTTAGAAAATATTAAACTTTAGGAACTATGGAACATATGGAAACAAAGGAAATTCAAATTATGGTATCGATTTAAACAAGTGAAAAGATCCAAAACCAATATAGTGAGCAAAATTTAGAGTATAAACCTTAGGTTCTGAAATATATGAACCAAATTCTTATACACTAAACAATAAAGCATAACCTTAAAAATCCAAATGATATTTTGCAAAACACCATGTAGCAATACCCACATAATGATAATTAATGCACACTGTTTGAAAGGTGCAAAATGCAATACCTACATTAAGCCAAAAAACCCACACTGGTTGTGGGTAGTCAATGCATTATTCGCATATGGGTATGAAAAAATAAACTACAAAAAAATATTGAATATGAAATATCCATGTAAAAGTATAAAACCTTTATCTATGCTTGTATACTTAATGAAACTTGATGCCCTTTCTATATCCAACAACTAGGAAATGAAAAGAGTTTGAATTGTGAAAATATAAACAAAAAAACAAAAGAAGTAATAAGAGACAAATGCATACCTTTAAGAATAAAAGATGACAACGTTCCACCAAAGCTTATAATCCCAATTGAAAACGCAACCCTAAAAAATCATAATTCGTACAAAAATGGGTTAGAAAATATTAAACTTTAGGAACTATGGAACATATGGAAACAAAGGAAATTCAAATTATGGTATCGATTTAAACAAGTGAATAGATCAAAAACCAATACAATGAGCAAAATTTAGAGTATAAACCTTAAGTTCTGAAATATATGAACCAAATTCTTATACACTACATAATAAAGCATAACCTTAAAAATCCAAATGATATTTTGCCATAAGCCTTATTACAACCCTAATTATACAAACCCTAAAAAAAAAAAGTCTTAGTGATATATGTCCTAAACCCAAAAAATATACAAAGTATACAAATTATATAATGCAAAATACGTTAAACTTTGAAAACAATCAAATAAATTTCATACAAAACCAAAAGAGAAGATATGTTACTTACCTTTGTGTGATCTCTCCAACTTAAATTTTTCCACTCTTTTTGAAGAAGATATAGAATGCAATTGTATTATTTCACATATGTGTAAACCCTAAAATTTTCCCCCCAAATTGAGCCTACTTTAGATTAATTACTCTATATTTGTGAAAGACTTATTAATTAATTTATGTGTCTCAACCCTAAACCTAATGGTTAAGTTAGTAGGGTATGTAATTAATAGAGTAGCTAGGTTAGTAGGGTAGGTGGTTAATACAATAGCTAGGTCAGTAGGATAACTAGGTATTAGGGTAGTTGTGTCAGTAGGGGATAATAAATAAGGTACCAAGGTTGGTGTAATACTTATGAGGGTAGGAAAGTGAGCAGGGTAGCTATTCGGAGTGACCCCAAATGCAGGTATTGCATTTAGGGTGGGATCTTCATATAAAGAACCCTAAACCCCACATGCGTACTTTCGGAGTGACCCCAAATGCAGGTATTACATTTAGGGTGGGATCTTCATATAAAGAACCCTAAACCCCACATGCGTACTTTCGAAGTGACCCTAAATGCAGGTATTGCATTTAGGGTAAGATCTTCATATAAAGAAAGCTTAAACCCTACATGCGTCCTTTTGGAGTGACCCAAAGTGCAGGTATTGCATTTAGGGTTAGGTTATTTCAAAGTGACTTTGCATATGCATATTGTGTTTAGGTTAGGTCTTCACTTAAGGGTATCCAAACCATTTAGATGGGTTTTTTTGAAACGTGGGTATTACATTTAGGTTTGTTTTTTCATTTCAACTTGAAATACCCAAACTATACTTACCTTTACCAACTAGAATTTTGGGGTTTCGTTGCAATACCTACACCCGTACTTACTTTTACCAACTGGAATTTTGGGGCATAATTTCAATACTTTCACTTGTACTTACTTTTACCAAACCCTAACAAAAAAAAATCTTAGTGATATATGCCCTAAACCTAAAAAATTATACAAGCTATACAAATCATATAATGCAAAATAAATTAATTTAAAAGAACATAGGAAAAAATTTAAAAACCAAAATTCAAAGGTTTTAAACTATAAATATTTATTAAGTGAAAGAAAATACGTTAATCTTTAAAAATAATCAAATAAATTTCATATAAAACCAAAAGAAAATATATGTGTTTTATCTTTGTGTGATCCTTCCAACCTAATTTTTCCACTCTTTTTGAAGAAGATATAAAATGCAATTGTATTACTTCACATATGTGTAAACCCTAAAATTTTCCCCCCAAATTTAGCCTACTCTAGATTAATTACTATACATTTGTGAAAAACTTATTAATTAATTTGTGTCTCAACCCTAAACCTAAAAATTTCCCCCCAAATTTAGCTTACTTTAAATTAATTACTATACATTTATGAAAAACTTATCAATTAATTTATGTGTCTCAACCCTAAACCTAAAAATTTCCCCCCAAATTTAGCTTACTTTAAATTAATTACTATACATTTATGAAAAACTTATCAATTAATTTATGTGTCTCAACCCTAAACCTAATGGTTAAGTTAGTAGGGTATGTAATTAATAGAGTAGCTAGGTTAGTAGGGTAGGTGGTTAGTACAGTAGCTTGGTTAGCGATGTGACCCAAAATGCAAGTATTGCATTTAAGGTATGATCTTTGTATAAAGATGTTTAAACCTCACATGCGTATTTTCGAAATGGCCCAAAATGCAGGTATTGCATTTAGGGTAGGATCTTTGTATAAAGAAAGTTTGAACCCCACATGCGTACTTTCGAAATGGCCCAAAATGCAGGTATTACATTTAGGGTAAGGTTTTTAGGGTAGGGTATGTAATTAATAGGGTAGCTAGGTTAGTAGGGTAGGTGGTGAGTACAGTAGCTAGGTTAATAGGGTAGGTGGTAAGTACAGTAGCTAGGTTAGTAGGGTAGGTGGTGAGTGCAGTAGCTAGGTAGAAAAGTGAACAGGGTAGCTATGTGTGAGGTCAGGTCCAGGGAAAAACGAGCAGGAACCAAAAAAAAAAAAAGTACAATGGTCAGCAGCAAAAAGAAATGGACTGTCATGAACCCCATCCGGCGCCCAATGAAAAAACGCAACCCATCCAGTGGACAGAACGGCCAACTGGTGCATTGGTGGGTGCTAATTCACTCTGGCCCCATTTTTGAATGGTAAGGACTGAGCGGAATTATAATATAGCGATGTACATATTAGACTAGTAAGTCTACATCTATGTATTAGTACAACATGGGTTTGTTCTTCACGTGGATGAATGTATTTTCTCGTTTGGATTCATCTATGGTACCAAGATGCAATGGAAAAGTTGGACTGTACCACAGTACAGAGGCGCCTTCAACACATGTCTGCCAAACTGATAATTAATTAATTTTGAAGATTCCATGTTGAAAATACAACATTCCTACATATCCCAAATGGTTCTGTGTCTTCTTTCACAAAAGATTGTTCTCTGAAAAAACTACCAATTTGACCAAAATATTGGCTAGATACTCTAACTTTAAAATCGGCTGCCATACGTTTACATATAGACAAATATGTCACTTTCCTTTAGTATTTGCAAGAAATTGGATTGCACCAGTCTATATTACTAGTCTGTTCTTAAAAATTGAATATGTTTATTGTATAATGGCACAAAGAAGTCCCTTTCAAGATACTAATTCATTTGGCAGGGTGAGTCATAACTTCAAAATGTCAAAAGCTAACGAACTACCAAATACTTCATGTTGAGTTTCAAATGTTTTGATTTGGTTGTACAGTTTGTGACAAGGACATTTGGACAATGATAATTTACAGAAACATCAATGACCCATGCAAGCTTGACCTCAACACATCAATTGCATGAAGTGTGACAAATTTCTAAGAGTAGCTCCACCCATATTACCATTTGGACCTCTAGCAATGTTTATGACATCCAAGATGCCTTGCTAACTGGTTCCTAATCCCAACCCATAAAGATGGAAGATGGGACACTACAAGGTGGGAGATTATCTAGATTCACCCAATTCAACCAATCATTATACCCATCCAATCAATAACAGTATTTATATTTTGCAATTGTTTTGCAAGCACTGGATCCTGTGCTAGCCGAAAGTCAATTTATTACCCCAAACCTGCAAAAACTTGACTATACTTCACCCAAATTCTATTGTGCAAGCCACCCATGGAGCTACATAAGCATGGAAAATGTATAAATGGGAAGTAAACACAAGTTCTAGCCCCAACATTCGAATCTTCCATTCAGTAGCTAAATTGAATGCACTAGTACAGCAGAAAAGGCAATAGATTTAGTTCTGGTTTTACTATTGATTCACCATGTGATTCTCTTACTCTGGGAGATCAATGTGCACATTTTCTTGAGTACTGATCTTAGAACAAAAGAGTGAACAATGCGAAAGAAACCCAGGTTCAGATCATATCATGATTGTACATTAAAGGAAGAATCACAGAAAGTCAGCTGCATCTGCTGGAGGACACAAAGATCTAGCCTAGTACTACTTATAGACCGAGCTGAAGAAATGAAAAACTATTATTGTAAATTTAAGGGAAAACCACACACACAAAAACTCAACTAGACCTTACATTTATGCTACACCCCTATGGCTCCAGGAGAGGTGGGTGCAGAGGATCTTGGTGGTGTTGCTGCATGTGGGCATGAACCTGGGCCATTGCAGTTTGGGTTTGTGTGAATGGCTAGGATTTGAGCATGCACTTGAGCTCAGGTTTTGACTTGGGCATGGATTGATTCTGCGATACATATCTCTCAGAGCAGGTTGCTCAAAAGTTGATTGTAATTAACCCCAAAAGTAAATTCCCTGGAGAGCCAGAAAGGTTGTTATCCCTACACCTCCCCAGACAATGGAACTTTCCTCCTTATCTCCAAACTTCTTCTAATGCTTTGCCAGGCCCTGGCCCCAACCAAAGTGTAGGTGCTTAGGAGGCAAGTGCTGGTGCTGTGATCCCCAAAGTCATGTCGTGGCCTCCTGAATGAACTGCAAACTGAGGTGAATGTTGTGGAGAAGATTACCCTCCTGCAACACATAGAGAATCCTTAATGCACCCATTGGCTGTAATGGAATGGAGAATTAGGATGTAGACTTCCAGATTTGAACCTCTTTCAAGACTGCCACTTGTGAGATCAATGAGAGGAATATCTACTGCCACTCATAACACATTTGCCAATCTTGGTTAACACAGTACCCTGTCATACCTTTAGAGTCTATTTCCTTCTACTTTATTGTCCCCCACAGAGTGATCCCATCTTCTATGGAACTGAGATGACCCTCAAACAGTCCTGATTGATGAAAAAGGTTTTCTGCATAGAAGTGTCTCAATGTTTGCTTGGGTGAGCAGCTCCAGCCACTAACTACTCTCATTGACCTCTCTCAATTCCAAGACAGATTCTCTGCTTCTGCAAGAGCCTTTACTTGCTAAGGACACACATTCTACTCTGTAGCAGTAGAACTTCCTGAATCCCCACTGTCTACTGTGGAAAGAACTGATTTCCTGCAGTTGTGCCATTGATCCACACCCAAGAGCTCCAAGACCAATTTCCAAGGGCTAAATAGCACCAAATGGAGGTGCAATGTCACCTCCCCTTGTGGCTGTAGCACTGAAGTGCCCAGTCTCAGCTTAAAAGTTTTGATGCTGACATATAGTTAAAATGATGTTAAAGACATGAATTTGAGATTGCAAAGAAAAGAATGACAGTTTGAAGGTAACATTGTGTCAGTTCCAGCAAAACCCAGGAACACAACCAGAATGAGGGTGGTCGTATGCTCATGAGTGTGACTCACAAAGTATCAACTTTCTTAGATGTATAAACAGTTGATCCAAGTTCTCAGTTCTCCATAAGAACAAGATCTGTGAACAAAAATCTATGCATCAGCAGCTCTTTTCAAAATGAAAAAGACTGAAAGGAATGTATTGCTCATCATAAAATGGGATAGATTAATTGCAACTTGCCCAATGTCCAAGCCAACTAAAACCACTAAGTGCAAAACCTTCCAAGAACTGTAAGAATTTCCCATTTGTAGGCCCTGCAAATTGAATTCTCCTTGTGTCAAGTCTTGTATGTGTCACAATTAGCTGCCTCTATACTTACAACAACTCCCCCCAAAACTGAAAGTTACAACCCAAAAAAAGCCTTATTAGAAAATAATCATTCCTTCCCAGTATCTTACTGTTGCAGCCCATCTTGGAGGTGAGCCATACAACAAAACCCAAGAGGAAGCCTGAACCCAAGCTTTGCAGTAATGAAAATGTATCTGCCATGTGCTGCACATTGAATCTTCATAGGAAGAAAGCAAAGAAACAAAAAAACCCCATAAGAAACAAAGCACAACTACCATTGACACGGAGAGAAAAAAGCAACTCAGTGACAAGCAGAGAAGCTGGTGGAGACAACAAGGGGACAAGAAGGAGAAGAAGAAGAAGGCTGATGGGAGTGGTAGTGATGGTAACAATTAAAGCACAACAAATCAAACCTCTATCCCTCCTATTCCTAACCCTTGCCTACTAATGGGATTAGCCCAATCAGTCCCCAGCATGCAGTCCTTTCCAGCTGCAATCTCACCCCACAATTGCCATTGTTGTGCAACTCTCTTTCAATGCCACTAGCTCATCTGCTACAAGTGCCTGTGCTCCTGCCTCACTAAAGTGTCAAACCACACCAGTAATTAAGGCAAACTCTTCAATCCTCTCATGGACACTTTGTTTTCCATTCTCTCAGCTTATGAGTAGAGCTAGAATTCTCATGGACACAACTAACTCAAATTTTGGCATCTTCACTTCAACTACAGGCCTCAAACTGTCTCCACTTTGATGGATACAGTAGTATTGGTTTCACTCAAGCCATTGAAGTGCATCCTGAGTCACTGAAACTGAATCACCTCTAAATGTTGTAGCAGCCATGCAACTTCTGCAATGCCATAGTACCACTTGTGAGTTGATTCCCAACTACTCATGAGTCTTACTGTAGAACAATTTGGATTGCACTACTTTTAGACTCCACATTCAAAGAAACATTTCTAAAATCTTTGTCATGTACAACTGAATACTATTGCTGCATTATCAACAGCCTCAATGCATGCAACATTAAAGTTGGATGAGGTCTGTTTCCTGGTCAAGTTGAGTGTCCCAAACACTACTGTGAGTAATCCTGACCTTCCAAGTTACACCGACCATGTTTAGCTCCTTCTGGTTCTCCACCTAGTTGTCAACTGGGTGATATCAACAAACTGCGCATAAATGTTCTATATTACACTACGGTCCTAGGTAAGTCTCTTCCCCTCTTGACGCACTAAAAGCTGTACCTCTTTGTCCTACCCACTTCCCCTTCTTCTAAAATAGCCACAAGGATACATCTAGGTAAGTCTCTTCCCATCTTTGACTCACTAAACCTGTACCTCTTTGTCCTACTCACTTCCCCTTCTTCTAAAATAGCTACAAGGATATATCGCCTTTTCCATGTTCAAGTTTGGTTGCTTTGTCTTCAATTTCCATATGCACGTGAAGCATCATGTCCACCAGACCATCTTCTTCATGCATCTGTGATGTTCTTGAAAACTCTCTACAAAGTTAGAGAGAAAGGTAGGAGCTGAAGAAGAGTGAAGAGGCAAAACTTATATTGACAAATGGGATTAGCCTCCTATGGAGCCTTAAGATGTCATCCTATCACCTCCTATACTTCAACAAGCGACAGCTTAAAGGCAAGATTCCGAACACCTTCACCAATGTCCTTTAACTCCAATATCACATCCTGTCTCAATCTGGTCAATACATCTTGATTCCATTTTCTCAACTCTCTGCAGAATAGTCTTCTTAATTCGTCCATCTAGGCATCTCCTCTCTTCTAGACAGAAAGCTATTCGTGACCTGGGTTGTTTGCAATTGGGCACAGGTCTTTAGGTCCTGTGGGCTTGTTTTTGCTGCTGAAATGAGTGCAGCTGTTCAGCAGCTTGTAAAAGATGAGCTTGCTTAGAAGGCATATACAGAAAAACTTCCAAATGAGCACAGGCACCATCTGACAAAAGGATTTCCTCCACTTCCATATTTGATCTCACAACATTTGAACACTCAGCTTCATCCAGAATCGTAGCTGAAAATCGACGAATGGCGACGTGCCAGTTTATCAGACTATAGGAAACAATCTACCTTGGCTCGGGAGCTGCTCCGTTATAGGACCGAACGGGAGCTCCAATTTCTGCCAGGTCTTCGTAGCCAGGTTGAAGAGAACGAATCTGTCGCCTTTCGCCCCATACTCCTCGTCGTCCATGACCCAGGCATACACGAGGATGTGCTCGTCGCAGTAGCTCGCCAGAATCTGCAAGTCGCGAACATCCACTGGAGGATCGCTATTATCGTAGAAGAGCCACGAGTATAGCTCGCCGGGCATGCAATCGATCTCCACCCACGACTCCTGCTGCTCGGCCGGTCGCACAAGCTCCCACACTCGGATCACCCGTTGGTTGGGATCCACGGAGGGTGTGAAGACGCGCGACTGCCAAGCTCCGATGCCGCGCAGGAAGTCGTCAGAATCTCCGAACTCTGGTGGGTTGATTCCGTCCCACTTGTCCTTCTCCGTGTCGTAGATCACGATCTCGTCCAGCTCGCAACGGATATACAGCACGCCTTTGCAGAAAGCTACCGTCGTGCGGCCCGGACTCATGCCATACTGCTGTGACGACTTCGTCGTCCACGAGTTGCTCCTGGAGTTGAAGATCTGTGTGCTCACGTCCTCACTGCCCTCGATGAACTGGAACGCGTACGGGCGCATGGAGGTGTCCACGATCATCCCAGTGAAGGGGTGGTAGTTAAGAGTAATCTCGACAGGCGGCGGCAGTGTCAACCACAGCCTCGTGTGCAGATTGAATACTTTCCGCTCCCGTTCATAGTTCGCCAGCTCCACGTCGCTGTACACCAGGCCCGACATGGACCAGAACTCGGTGCTGCCACTACTACGCAGACGCGTCCAGCTCCAGAGGCCGGACGAGCGATCCCGCGCCAACAACCCACGCACCTTGTCGTCCAAACCTTGGGCGTCCAGGACGAAGTATGGCTTGGGGATAAGGTACTCTCTGAAGCTCTCCTCCAGAAACGCCCGATCGCTGGCCAACCGGTTCCACTCCTTGCATACCAAGCGCAGCTGGAAAAACTGCCGGAACGGCAGCTTCGCAAACACCCTTTCCAGGCCAATGTGGAGCTGCAATCCGCTCCAGAGCTCCGCATCCATGTCGCGGCCGGCGCCCCCTTCCTCATCGCCCAGCTGCCTCTCAAAGCCAGCATCAAGAGAAACCGTTGCCATAGCCGCCTTCCGTCGATGCTCGCTCGCTCGGAACAGAGGAGAACTCACACCCACTACTTCCGTAAGATAAAACACACAAAGGACCGCGGAACGTCGATCTCCTTCCTCCACCTCTAATGATCGTCAACCTGCGATTGGAAGTCTATATATAGTCACTGCAAGAATCGATCACCGCCGGAATCGATGGCTGCGTGACCGTCGTGTTCCCAATCAGGGGGGCGGAATGTGGAGCCCGTGGGGGCAGAATGTGGAGCCCGTCTGGGCAGGCGGAGGAGTGGTAGTGGCGGAGCCTTGCAGTTCCAACCATGAGGCTCAAGGTGGCTGGAGAAGAGAAAAACACCCTCAACCCTCAGCCAAGTGGTACCCTGCCATTGCTCTGACGCCAGATTTAGCCAAACTGATTTAGTTTGTGACTTAACCAAACTGGCGATTCTCCACAAATTGATATAGCCAAATTTAGCTATAGACCAGATATGGAAGTTGAAAATATTAAGAATTCCTTTTTATTTTGGCTACCTGCTGGAAGTTCTTTTAGAAACTTGGCTATATCTAAAAACAATTTCAAAATCTGGCAAATTAGGGGTTTTTTGGGGGTATGTGTTGAAATCATATGGCGTTACCACCATGTGTTGGCCTACCTTTAGTTAACTTTTTTTTAGCAGTCGGTGTGGCTGGAGCTGAATATGTAGAACATTTGGACTTTCCAATTTTATAAAATAGTGTTTAAATCAATTAATCATTCTGGCTTTTTTGGGGGCAAAAATAGTTCAAACCCTAATCCTCACAAACCTAAAACCCTAAAAGTTTGAGCTTGACAGGGTGATCAAAGCAAGGAGCGATCTGCAAGAACTGGAGCAACCATTACTTGCGCAATAATTCGATCAGCATTTCCGCAGACGGTGGATTGTCGAAATTTTCACCGAAATCGCTTCGCTTCTATTTCGTTAGAATACAAGATGCAAGGGTTTTAGGGTCGTAGATTGAGTTTTTGTAGCGATGAAGCGGACAGATGGTAATGCGGACAAGGGAGAATCGGGAGGACGTGGTTCCGCCTTCTTCAAGAAAAATAAGAAGAGGAAGTTGCTGGGCGGCGGTGGAGGAGGATTAAGCCTGGAAGCTCTGGCGTTCGGCAAGAACAAGCCCTTTGCCACGGCGTCGCAAATTCGTGAGTTCGATCTTTTTCTCTTTCTGCGTTGGGGTTTCTGGATTCCGTCTGTTGAATCATTATCACAATTGGGCAAGATCCCTGACTGAATATGAAGCCCTGAACCCTCTGGTATCTTGGAATGAGTTTCTTGAATCAATCATGCTCCTGCATTTTCTCAATCTATATAGAGCTCTCATGTTTGCCTTTAGTGTCATTGTTGTGGGTACAGGAAAGCAGCGAGAGTTGTATCAGAACGCCAAGAAAGTGCAGAAGTACCGCAAGACGGTGAAGCACCTAGCTGAGGAAGGTCATAAATTCGAGCCTTGTATTGCACTCACAACATCCGATGCAGAGGTGGGTGGTCTCAATTGGCTTTCTATTAGTCATCCTTGCCAGTCTATGGTGCATTTGCAAAGCACACATGACCATTTTATCCCATTGTTTTTAGATTGGCCAGATTATTGTATACTTATCTATTCCCACTGTTCAGACATGCTGAAGTCAGTGGGGAGACATGGCAGTTAGTCACAGCTCTTAGTGAATTAGGTGATGGTCTGATACTCATGAGTGACACTGATAAGGTTATGACTACGTTCATTCTTGTGGTGTACATGGTAGGTAAGACCTGAGGAGGGGGGCATTACCAGGTTCTGAATTCTGGTTACCCCCATCCGAGGGCCTTACTGAGTGTGAAGATATGGTAGAATTTTTTATGCCTCTGATTTTTTTGCCAAGGACAAGAGGCACCTTATGTTTAAGGTTGCTCCATTTTGAGGAATCTTACGTGTAAGGTGCCACCTCTGTTCAGGCAGGAATCTTACTGGAGGTAAGGCACCCTCTGCATATACTAAGAAGGTTCTACGAGTTCTTTATGTGTTGGTTTTGCTGAGACTGACACAACAAGCATGTTCAAGGGTTTATTGTGGATTTTTCCCTGCAATCTTGTACAATTATACATTTTAAAAGTCTGGGTTTGAGTTTATTACATGTCAAGCTGTTTTTTCTCATTGTGTTTGATATTTCATGAATGCAGCTTTGACTTGTAATCCTTGCAGATTTTGGGTCAACATGACAGGGCTGTAGGGGATGAGGACATTAGCAAAAATGAACAGATTCTAGTAGGAAATATGATCAAGCCACATCATTCTGGGAGCAGGGAAAACAACATGCACACACAATGGAATGGAGCTTCTACAGAAACTCGTGGCAGAGTTCAGGTTCAATCAAAACTTGAGAAGCTTCGACAGCAAAGTGAGAAGAAGGAAGAAGAAGAGAAACTGCGGACAGAGAAAAGGGAGGCCATTGCTAGGCAGCAAGAAGCACGCAATAAAGCTCAATGTGAGAGAAAGGATGCACAGAGCAAAATGAGAAAGAAAACACAAAGAGGTCAACCTGTCATGAAACATCGAATAGAACATTTACTTGACACCCTGCAACGGCAGGTAGCACAATAATTGCCATTCCTTTCTAAGTGGTGTTTGGAGGATGTACTTGAAATTCTGCAATACCTTTTAGGACAATAGTTGCTTTTCCTTTCTAAGTGACGTTTGGAGCAGCTTATTTAGGTGTACTGCAAAGTGTTCTTTTTTTGTTGAAATTGCCTTGATAGTCAGAAAGGACTAATGTGACATTTGCTACAATGTTGTAGAGCTTTTGATGAATCATGACACAGTCCAGGCATTTCAATGTGTATACTGTGTATGGATTAGTTAAAGAAAAAGTGATTCAAGTCGATGGGGAGTAACAGCAGCTAGCCGTTGCCATTCATGATGAAGAGTGATGATGGTTTGATACTTTGTGATAGAAACGCCCACAAGATTATGTCCAAAATCATTCTTGTTATTTTGGTTTTGGATTTGATTTTATTGACACAACCGTTACCTGTGGAGCTTTCTCTGCAATTCCACACAGTTACTGAGATAAGACCAGACATAAGCCCATTTGATTCAGATCATCTGAAGTACATTGCTGAGAATGTG
Source organism: Sphagnum contortum (assembly GCA_963920785.1). Classification (NCBI taxonomy): domain Eukaryota; kingdom Viridiplantae; phylum Streptophyta; class Sphagnopsida; order Sphagnales; family Sphagnaceae; genus Sphagnum; species Sphagnum contortum. Next base: position 292,770 of record OY987287.1, on the reverse strand, counting down.
ATCCATCCAATGTGTGTCAGAACTGCATTTTGTGCACAATGCAGCTAACTTTTGTAACAGTCAAGGGTGTAAATACAGCCTTCCTATTTTGCATGGAGTCATGCTTTGGGAACTTATCTTCTTCTCAGCTTGACCCAAGCTACAGCAAGGAAAATTTTCTCTTGAGCAGGTCAGATGCTGCCAAGGTTTAATTTATCTGTTTCTCTTCTCGTTGCACAAAATGTCATTCCAGTTTACCAAAGCTTGTATTCAGACACTTAAGAAGAGCCTTGCTGCACAAAAGACCACCAAGAACAGTAGCCTATGATTTCACAACTTATGCATGTTATGAAACCTCCCCCTTCATCATGATGAATGTCACAACTTACAAACTGTAACATGCATGAAGATACCAACTTGACCTTCCACATCTGTCAGCAGGCATCCCCATGTTCATCCATGCACCTGCTACTTTGTGGAGTGTGATAGTTTGAAATTTCCTGCCCAGCCTACCTTATCACCTAGAATAGAAAAGTAACCTTAGTGAGGTCTTTGTGCCTCTTGTGGCTGACAACAGGTGCTATGGCTGGGGGCACCATGACCAACTTATCAAGGAAGAAGGCCATGCCACCCAAACCTGCTAAGAAGGTATTGGAATTTTCTTCCAGGACTGCTTTCTCTTCATTTAGGGTTTTGCACACTGCAATAGAGTTCCATCCTGTCCATATTGATTTCTCCTCTGCTTTGTGATAGCATGTCCAAGCCTGGTTTTGTGCACACGAGTGCACTTGAGGATTGAATCTGTGGTTGCAAGGAAATTCTTTGTTTCTAGGTTCACAATTTCAATTGAATTGCCACATTCATGAAGGTTGAGAGGGAAGAAATATTTGATGAATGTAAGTTCCTCGCCAGAGCATTATGTCCTTTTCAAGAATGTTGCACTGTGCTGTCCTAAACATTCAATGTGTATGCTGATAAGTGAAGTGTAAGGGTGTAGACTGGAGAAAGTGGCTATCTATTGGACCATAATGCACTCCCCTGGGTATGATGATGATTAAACAACAATGTAGCATGGCTGCAAGGAAGAGTGTGTGTGCCAAAGTAATGATTGTATGCTGCAATGCTCTGTTACTAGAACCAGTGGAGCACTGCACAAGCACTCATCTAAATAAAAATTTGACGGTGGGCTGAGCTTTGAAAATGTACCTGCAATGGCACTATACCCATCAAAAACTTTTGCAGCACAGTGCACTTCTTCCCCAAGTGTATTGTATAGAACTGAAGAGGGCACTCAGAGATGAAAACAATTGTAAGCTTTCTTGCATTGTTGCTCTCTCCCTATCTATCTACTGCCTTCTCTCAGAGTATGAGTATTTGCAAACCTGATTACAGTGATATTTTCTGAAGCAAATTAAAATATTTGGACACAATCTATTCAAGATGCATTCATGCTTTGATAGGGACTTCTGTTGCAGTTCCGGCAGGTCAGAGCCAGAAACTGTAGCTGGAGTTGTGTTTGGATCCTTCAAATGGTGGGATTACAAATCAGAGAAGGTAAATGAATATGAATCCAATTAGAATTCAAATGTCAGTTGGAGTCGTAGCTCTTGTTGGTGTCAGTTTCATTGCTTTCTCTTGGTTGCTATCCTGCCATGGTCTAAATTTTGTTGCCCTTGTAAACTCTTTTTGGACTCTTTGAAAAAGATCCTTTGCACCGGTGGGATACTGATGGGATACCAGATGGTAAGTAAATGCAAAATGTTGTTACAGAATTTCCTCACTACCATAGAAGGTCAGTATAGTGTTCTATGTTCTTATGACAACATTTGTGTTTGGGACACAGTCGGGGCTACATGGTCGATCAACATGATTCAGAATGGAAGGTTTAGGTTACTTGTTGATTTGTACTTCATATGTGGTTTATAGCCATGTTTGGCTAAAACTTCCTAGTGATGATCTGTCACATTTTCTACATCTTCCTATGCATGATCATCACTTAGGCTCACAAACAAATATTCCTAAAAAAACACCACTGGACCATACACATGGAAAATTCAACAGTATAAGCTGAAAACTATTTTAAATGCCACAACTGGGCCAATCAATATGGCCAGTCAATTAGTAGTCATTTTTTAAAGACTGGGCCTTGTCAAGGGCAAGCACTAAACAGGCGCAACGAATTAAATGCAGCACGGTCTTTGACACGCTTTGACCACTGAGTTTCAGGATTCCGATGCCCCAACCCGAAGCCCCTATCCCCTGTTAACCACCCCAACTTGGTTAACTAAACCCACTCATTCACTTGGCCCAGTGACCCCACAACCCGGCCCCTGGGCCAAAAGCCCTAACCCCATTCTTTTTTTTTCCAGCCCTACCTTGTGCCTCCTGCTAGGAACTTCTACCTCCACACGATTATCGCATCCAACCCGTGGAAAGAAGCTGTTCCTCATGCCATGTCCCCCTCCCCTCACAGGAAAGGCAGCCCCTATATTGCCCAGGGAACCCCCATTCTCTTCTCCTTGCAGTGTTGCATGCAATCCTTGAGGACATCATCATCCCGGCCGCAGTGTCTCCTTAGGAAAGACTACCCTTCCCGGGGAACCAACCTTCTTTCCGCCAAGAGGTTCCTTTCACTTCTCTAGAGAGACAACCTTCCCAAGAAACCCCACCTTTTCCCTATCGAGAGGTTCCTTCCGCTCCTTGGGGAGAACCATCCCCAAGGAACGCACCTTCTCTTTGCTAAGAAGTTAGCTCCTGGGGGAGACACTCTTCGCCCAAATGCCCAAAAGCCCACCCGAATTTTTGGTTGCCTCTTTAGGGCCACCTTCCCCAAGGCAAAACATTAACATATTTCAAGGCTAGAGTTATTTCAACATGCATTGTTTCCATGGATGAAGTGGAAGTATTCAGACAATCAAAATTAGTCGAATTTTTTTTCATCCCAAATGTTTGCATCTTGTTCAATCTCTACCATGGATGTATTCTATGCAAACCTCCCTTAAGATGAATTCATCCATAGGTTTCACAAGAATTGAAATTGTATCAGTGGCACAATATTGTCATTATTATGAACATTTCGAATTTTGAAGACACCATCAAATCACCTTTTCTATGATCGCACCTAATCAAGAATGTTCAATCGATCACAATTTGATCGTGTTGTAGTTTTCATATAGAATAATATCTTGCAAATTTCTTTTCTTCGTATCCTGCATTTTTACAATTTATGCATAGTCTTACCTTTGTGCATTTTACATTATGTGTGTGGTTGAAATAATGGCAAGTTGCAAAATTCCACTAGCATATGTCCCCAAGATGTTCGTTGGTTGAATTGATGCATTGCAAGACAATTTTTCTTGTTTGTACTTTGAATTACAACAACTTCTAGAAGGTAGTTTTAGTTGTCACGATCTTTGATGGGTTAACAAAGAAACAAGTTGTCATGGTTTCCACAGGGTTTGTGCATTTGTTGTCATTTTATGGTCTAGAGTACCTAGTTTTTTAAATGGCAAGTGTGAATGACCCAATTAATAAACACATTTTATGCGAAAAATGTGTACGCTAGTTCCATCTGGCTCGTTCGAATCACCTTGAATCAATAGTTGTTTTACCATGTTGACATATCACTATGCGTTTGGACCCAAGGATGAGAGGTTGGAGGATCTTGTTGTAGACAAGGTGCAAGGTAGAGAAGGACATGGGCGGTTAGGTTTTAAGAAAACAAAATGATCTCACAATGATTCCATCAAGACAAGATGTCAATGTGGGTTTAGAGTTAGCAAAAATGATGCACCCCCAAACTCCTTGAAAAACTCAAATTTGAATCCTAAAATGAAAACAACGGAAGAAGAAGAAGTTAAAGTATGTTCTTTTGTTCATAACATTTTGGGGGTAAAAAGGCCATGCTAAAGCTCTAGGATGGGGACTAAGACAAATGAGAAGCAAGTTAATTATTCATATTAATTTGCACAAACCAAGGGCATACATGAACTCACAAGATTCACCATGGCTCAAAGTTAGAGGAAGCCACCACCTTCCCCCTTATATTATTTTTTATGACTAGCCACGGGGCTACACCCAAATGTCATTTTTCCCGGAACTCCCAAGTCGAGAGTCCGAAAATTGGGACTCTCGCCACTTTGGAGGCCCATAATTTCTTTTATAGACCTTTGATAAAGGTTATTTTTCAAGCAAAATTGTAAACCTTGTTGAAAACTTTCCAATAATATTTTGCACACCACCTTCACATACCTAATTCAAGGTGATTCCCAATCTTTAATGGTTGGGAGTCAAATTAACACTTTGATTCCTAGCCTTTCTTGCAGCCATAACTTGTGTTGTAAGTATTCAAATGGATCGTGAAAGCTCATTTAAAACATCTTTGTTTTAAAAAAAATTCCAATGGTATTAAAAAAAATTCAATCTAATGAGTTTTGATCCTTCAAATCATTATTTGAAAATTTGGGATTTCACAGGGATTCCAACTTCCAAAATGGGAATCCACTTGGGAATGAGAATGTGTGGGCTCATTCCCTCAAACTTTTTTACACTCTTGAAAGTATGAATGTGGCTCCCAAGTTGCATTCTTGGCACACACCTTTCCATGCCTTTGCCTTGGTCGCAAGCCCAAGGTTAGGGTCATAACATAGCTCCCTCGGGAGCCTACCTCTTTAGGAGACTTTATTCTCGAAGGGAAATGTCATTGTGGGATGAAGTCTCCCCAAGGAAGACATTCCAAATAGTAAGAAACATGAACAGAGTAAGGAAGCGACTTATGGGACATTGAAAACACATGGTGCAAATCAAGGTTTTCCCAAACCATCATCGCCTACTTCAACATTTTTCTAGTTAAGATTTGGTCTTTGAATGGGATTCTTGAGCATAATACGCACCACATTTGTTTGTTATTTCCATTCCACTCCCAGATTGTTCACAATTGTATTGATTCAACAAAGCTAGTCATTATTTCAAGGTCCGTCCTACGCAAATATGTGTCCATTTTGATGTTCTAAATGAACTATTCAAATTCGTTGTGGAACACTACAAAGTCCTTCCGGCCACCAAAATTGTAGGGGAATTTAACACGCAATAATCCAATTGCGTCGCACGTCATGACGCCAATTAAACTGCTTGAGCTTGAGATCGACTAGCCCATCCCAATGATCAATTAACAATTCTAACCCTAATTGCTTCAAAATGCACACCATTATAGGATTATTGTCCATAAGCAACATTACAACAAAATGTTTGCACAAGCACCTATACGTAGACATGGGTGTCATTTGTTTGTTCACTTGTTTCCTCCCCCAAAATTGCCTTCCCATTGCCAAAAGTGGATTCACCTAATCATCTTCCTTTCTTTGCATACTATGGAGTGCCATTCCACACACTTTTGATTTAAATGGTGGAGGGCCAACATGCATAATAGTGAATCCTTTGTTCAAGCAACTACTGATTCAATTGTTTTTTAAGTTGGCAACACATCTGTCCATTTCCTCTTAGATACCCACATAAATACACCATTCATCCCATGCTTGATAAATTTCCACAACCTCCTTGTTAGACTTAGTTGTCATAAAATCACCTTGTGGCAAAACAACACATATTTATCGAAGTGGTAGAAAGAAGACAAAATTCCATTAGTCAATGACCTCAAAAGTACCTAGGGAAGGAGCAAGCCCCAGGGAGAAAGTTCCATGAGTACATCTCCTTGAGAAAAATGTGTATGGCTTCATCTTCCTTGAGGAGACAACCACATCTCCCTAAGGAAACATCAACATTGGCCTACGAAGATGATCACATCATGCCAAAGAGACACCATCATTTTCCCGGGGAGACGAGCACATCTCCTCAGGGAAGCATGAACATTTCCTTGAGGAGACGAACACATCTCCCAAGGGAAGCACAAGCATTTCCCCAAGAAGACAAACACATCTCCTCAGGGTGACACCATCATTTCCTTAGGGAGACGACAACATTTTCTCGTGGAAACACAAACATTTCCCCACATAAACCCTACTTTGAATGGTTGTGCATCTACCTAGGGAGACAATCACATCTTCCCATGGACTAGGAGTTCCCTAGGTGAATATGTGGGATTCTCCCCAGGGAGTCGAAATATAGTAATGTCTCCTCGGGGCAAATGTTGCCCGAGGGAAACATTGTATCTCCTTGATAGTTTAGTTCGTTAATATTCTCATGGAAAATATAACAACAAAATTTTAAAAACATCTTTGAAGAACCCAACAATTGAACAAAGAAATTGGAAAGACAAGGCAAGGTTTAGCATAAACTTGCCATCCATGAACTACAACTGTTTTCAAAGTCCTCCCTGTCAAATCTGGTGGTTGGGAGGTCCATGAATGTCTATAGCCAGATTTTAGAGAAAGTGTTATACATGCCCAAATATGTCTAGAGCTATTTGCAGCCAAAACTTCGATCCACCATGACAATAAGCATCCCCGATTGCATTCCCATTCTTTTGTGTTGATCTACCACAACTGTCGCAACCCCACTTTGGCCAAGTGTGGGGGTGAAGCCCAACACTTGGAAAAGTTGGGGATTTGGAGTCCTCCGGGACTCCCGAATGTTCAGAGCTCGACAGTAAGAGGCAAAACACCTCACATCGGGGTGTTCTTAGTGTCATTGGAAAGGTCTTGAAACGTAGATGTCGAAAATGGCCTCGCATTGGGCATTTGGACATCTGCAGCCCAAGTTATGGGCAAAAGAAGGGCCGGGAGTCAAACTGGCAATTTGATTCCCGACCACTAAAAGTCGGGAATCGACTTCTTCCCGACATCCGATTCGAGTGTGCAACATGGCGTTGGAAAGATCTCGACGAGGGCTACAACTTCGATTTAGACCTCGTTACGATCGGACTCTGTAGTCGGGAGTTATGGCTGTTCAAAGTTCTAGGAGTCCCACCAGGACAATTTCGGGACTCCATTTCGGGACTCCATTTCGGGAGTCCCGGGAACTTGTGCCATTTGAATGTAGCCTCCATGGTGAGCTGCAGAGAATACTATATGGGGGAAGGTGGTGGCTTCCCCCGAGTCCGGGCTGTGGTGAGTCTTGTGTGTCCAAGTGCCCGTGGCTTGTCCCAACACCAAAAGGTGTCCCGAATGCTAAACTAACCTCCCGTGGTTGGTTTTTGGATGCAGAATCACACAAGCTAAATTAGTCCCTCTTCCTAGTCTAATCCCGGGGCTTCCAACTCAACCCTCTACCCATTTCTAGAGTTGGAAGTCGGAAGCGTGCCCTTTGGTCCCAACTTTCCGCAACTTCACATTGGTGAACCCTCAAGTGGGTTCACCCCGGGACCAAGGAGTAAATGGGCATTTATACTTTGATTGCCTCTTGCTAATGCGCATTTTGGTTATTTCCTTGAATTTCATGTCAATTTTAATAACCTTTTCTCACTACTCCTTTAGAGTGTATTAGAAGAATACATATGTGTCGGGAAGCACAATCTTCCCTTTCTCCTTTCCACACTCCATGTGGCAAAAATGCAACATGTTTGGCTCTAGAAGCTCCAGTGTAGATGGACGCACCACATACATCAACGAATCGCCTCTATCACTATCATCATTTGACATGCATGAAGAATGCCCATCAAAGTTGAAAGAATTACAAAATTTATGAAATTGCAGCAAGAAAAGCAAATTACAAAAAGATAAAGCAAAACGACGAGGAAAAAAATAGTGCACTTGAAAAAAATGGGCCAAGAAGATGCTTCAACAAACACTCACAAAATGATCTATGTTTAAAGGAACCCAATTGCTAAGCTAGAAGAAAATGTACAATGGAAACATACATCAAAGGCATGAGCAACAATAATGAAGAAAAAAAAAACAAAATGGAGATGCATGAGCAATAATGATGAAGTAGAATGATGAAAATGCAAACAAGTTACATCAATGATGTAGAGGAGAGATGCAAATGAGGCTTGCAAAATAAAACAACATCCCCCAAGATGACGTTACCTTGAGAAATCAATCAATGTGCCCCGAAAGTTATGAAACATCCCCAGGAACTTTGATTTTTACTATAATGGGCTACATTTTGGACTACTTTCCACCATATGCATATTTTGCCCATTGATTTAAAACCCCATACCTGACCGTCGTAACGAATGATCTTGGGTAGCCATGAAAAAATAATGATCATTAATAGACAAACCAACTGTTGGGTTTGAATTAATTATTGAATTATTTTGAGTAGCATAGAGGTTTCCATCAAATGTTATATTTGATATATCAACAGCTAAGAAAAGGTGTCATGCCATTTGAAGTATGGGCATGAAATGACGGAATGACGATAATTAAATTGTTGCTATTTTATTTTTGCCACAAATTCAAATTTTGACTCTATTTCCTAGGATTCATAAATCTAGGTGTATTAATCTCCCTAGGTTAATCTCGGGAAACACAAGTACCCCATGGAGACGGGGGAGACATAAAAAATCACACATACATGCTTCCCATTTGGAAAGATTTGCATGCCCAGGATGCCTTGGCTCTCCCCTAAAGAGTTCTTGGGCATTTGGGTGAGGAGTGTGTCCCATGAGGAGCTAAGTTAACTTCTTGGCAGGGAGAGCATGTTCTTGGGGATGGTTCTCCCCGAGGAGCACAAGGAACTTTTCGATGGGGAAACGGTGGGGTTTACCAAGAAGGTTGGTCTACTTCGGGGGTTAGAAGGAATCTCCCAACGAAAAGAACATTGGTTCCCCAAAAATGGTAGTCTCCCCCGAGGAGACAGTACGATGAGGGATGATGATGTCCCTGGGGATTGGATGCAACATTACAGGGAAAGTAGAATGGGGGTTCCCTAGGCAATATAACAGTTGCCTTTCTTATGAGGGGGAAGGGGATGGGGCCCAAGGAGTAGCTTGTTTCTACTGGTTAAATGAGGCAATTGTGGTGAGGTGGGAGTTCTTGGCAAAAGGGCATAGGGTAGGGTTGAAAAGAAAGAAATGGGGTTAAGGCTTATGGCTCAAGGGCTAGGCTATGGGGTTGCTGAGCCAAATGAACAAGTGGGTTTAGTTAACAAGGTCGGTGTGGTTGACTAAAGATAGGGGTTTCGGGTCAGGGCATTGGAATCCTAAAATTCAATGGTTAGAGCGTGTCAAAGACCGTGCTACATTTAATTTGTTGCACCTATTTAGTGCTTGCCATCCTATATCCTATGCAAATTTACAAGTCCAAAGTCCAAGGCCTTTTTCACACAATTTGAAGACTATAGTATAATGATTAAGCCATTTTGCTACTATCATTGGACTTACTCTTAGTATATCTTGACATGGTGCAACAAAGAAATGCACCAAAGGACTCGCACAAGAGAAGGTAAAATCATTGTTGTGTAGCTTATCCAATAACAAATTTCCAACTTCAAACCAAAATGTATTTATGAATTTTTTAATTAGATATGCATTATGCACTTTGTTAAGACAAAAAATTGAGAACCACACACTCCTCTTAACACACTTGTTGGATAAAATACAATTAATAACCTTTTGCCAAACATTTGTATTTAATGGCGTAAGTAGGCCAAGCACTCCATGGCTACTACCTAGAATAGGTAGATACATGTGGAAGGTTGGTACATAGCTAACTGCGATTGTTATAAACAATGTAGAGCATGCACTTGGTTTGGTGGGTTAAAACTTAGAACTTACAACCCAAGTTTCCATTAATAAAAACCAAACTAGGATTGAGTCTTATTGAGTTGGGTTTTTAGTTTTATTTATGTGTGGAACCATAATCACAATATATGTTTTTGAAGAAAAACAAAAATAGAACTAAAGATTCATGGGAGGTTAATTGTTGAATTGGACTATAATCAATTCCAATTTTTACAACTAGAAACAAAACCAAAACTAACATTTACTTTTTAAAGAACCCACATGTAACTAGATATTTGATTTCATTTATGTGTGAAACCAAAACTGAAACCATTTATTTTTAAAACCTGAAATTAGAGGTTCTTCATAAAATTAAAAGTTGCCCAACACTTATAAGCCATGGGAATGATTACAATGAAACAAGGTGTATTGCACATGATGGCCCTACCATATATATGGTTTTACATGCAAGAAGAAAAACCAATCATTGACATGATTGATTTTTTTTTTTGGCTTCATTTCTTACTAATATATTAAAAGAAGTAAGGTTGTGGATCTCTAACATTTTATGTCTCTTTTGTTAGGGAAGCAAAAGCAAGATACATGTTTTGGTAATTTGAATACAAAATATATTGGTTTATGGTCAATGCAATAAACTTCTATATTTCTTGATTGACATGTTGTTAAAATGGCATTACTCCATATATGGTTTAATTATGAATCGTAAATCGTTGTGTTTAAAAAAAAAATCAAAGCAAATTTACATTGATGCATGTAACCTATTAGTTATTTCGATGATGTTGTGTTTTTCAACATGTCCAAATTAAAACCACCTATGAATTTTGTTGAGCAATGATTTGGAGTTTTTACATAAATGTCTTTTAATAGTTGAAGAAAACTTTGAATATGTGTTGTGCAGGGCTTATAAATAGCAACAACGTGAATTCTTTTTCTTGTGTCAATGTTGATGTCACAATTCTAACATTGGGTTTGCGACAAACTGTGAAATGCAAGGGATGAAACCTAATGACTCCCAAATGCACTCCCATTTTGGGAGTTGCATTCGTGCAGGAGTTGTGAATGTTCAGAGCCTTGGTTGGAAAGGAAAAAAACCACCAAATTGGGTTTTCAAGATACCATTAAAAAGGTCTTCAAGCGTAAGTGTTTAAAGTACCTTCAAATGTTTATTTAAACCTGATTTGCATGAGTTATGATCAAAAGAAGGGGTGAAAGTCAAATTGGAAATTTGATTCCCAACCATAAACCCCTTGAAAGAAGGGGCCAAATGAGTTCCATTTGGAATTTACTATACACCATTGGAAAGATATTTTCAAGGGCTATAAGATATTGTCTTCACACTCTCAAAATAAAGTTGATTTTAGGAAAATATGAGCATCCAAACTTTTAGGACAACAAGAGTCCCAAGGAAAAATGACATTTGGATATAGTCCTCGCAGAAAGGCACAAAATATACTATAGGGAGGGGAGTGGTGCCTCCTCTCAAAGGTCGTGGGCCATGTGAAGCTTTTGCTTGAGGTTGTCCTTATCAAGTCCACCACACTACTTCCATTCAACTTGCACCCTTTTTTTCTTCTGTTGTTTCAATTTAGGACCCACCTCTAGGTCCATTGAGGAATTTAGGGTATATATAAATTTTAAAATATGTTGTATAATGGGAACATAATGTTTAAAATTTGGTGCTATTCGTTTTTTCAAAATAAATACTTGTATAAACTAATAAGATATGAATTATCAATTATTATGTAAGCAAAAACTTATAATGAAGATACAAGAAAAATGACCAATATGAGTTCACATTATTTTGGTTCATGAGAATAGAATCAAAAATCCCAATGACAAGACTTCTAATCTACATTATTTTCAATAAATAAACTTGAATGTTCATTAATCTACATTTTAAAAAATCTAAATGATCATCAAATTTGTAAGAAGTTGCTCACTTGTATAATTCAAATTCTCATAAGTCTTGAAGAATGTTATATTTAATGACCTCCTATGTGGGATTCAAAAAAAAAAAACCATGCACCTTGATGTTCTTAAACTTTTAGAAATAATCTACATGATTCTTCTTATATTCATGTAGAGTGAACAAAGATATATTCGTAATTGCTTCAATCCAAAGACCTTTCAAAAAGCAAGTATGTGTAGTTTTGTTTATTTCTATGATTGTGCATTGGATGGAAATCTCTTGAAACACCTCAAATTCCCTTCCAAGTGCTACAATAATAATTTAATGAATTTATCAACAATCTCGAATTTGTAAAATTATTGTTTTTGCAAACCACTTTGAAAGGTGCCACACTTGGAAATGTCATAGTGAACATGCCTAGGATCCACACAAACAATTTTGGAATGTATAAAACGTTTTTACAAACTTCCACACTAAAAGAAAGCAATAACCCAACCTTGCAAAAAAAATTGCATATAAAAGAAAAGAAGGTAAAAGAAACATTCAAAATTACCTCCAAAATTACCTGCAAATTAATTCAAAAACTTGTTCCATTAATCAAAGTTTTGTGGATTAATTCAAGTTGTTCATGAACTTTTTGTGTCTAGAATTGGAGTGAGGATGATGGAACTTGAGGTTGATATTAATTTCACCTCATTGTAGAAAGTAAATGAGACATTTTTAGAGGAATTGTGGTTGGTACACCTATTGCAAACATATCGACCAATTACTTGTAAGTAAAACAAAATTCTTTCCAAAGGGAAAAAAAATTGATAGCTTATGGTCAACCCTTGTCAACAACAAAAAGTTCATATTTTTGTTTGCTGAACTTTGAACTTGCATGACCACAACATCAATACAATTAACATCATGTTGAACTCCATGAATTAAAAATTTTGCAATCAAATGGTGATGCATAAACATGAGTTGAACATGGAAAATAAGAATTTCCATAATTTTAGTACTAGATGAACTGACTTTAATTACATGAGGATTATTCTGACTTAGCACCACAATTGAAATTAATGACCTTTATGCATTTTCTAACATGAATCTTGTCAAAATGATGAGGTGCAAATGCTTCAGAAATCACCAAAGTAATTGTCTAAAATCCCTCATGATCCATTACATCTGCCTAAAGACATTTATATGTAGATTTCCTATAGTTCCAACTACCATACCTATTTATCACCTTACCCTCAAAATGAACACCTTGCATCTGAATTGCAACACCATCAATACTCAACATAGTAAATTCTTTTTCCCCTTTCATTTTTTTTATAGGATTATATGAAAAACTTGCTTCATTAATACCCCTCTTTGCAATATTCCCCTTAGCAACCATGAAAAGAAAACAAAAAAACCTCTCATAAGATTATGGTTAAAATGAAAAACCCAAATTGGTGTTATAAAGACATGAAATCACATTATGAGCATGAGGTCTCAGAACACATTAACAACACTACAAAGATATGTTCAAAGTTTCATGAAGTATGATGCCTAAAAGAAAAAGAGAACATGACAAAATGGGCCATGATATTTTAGATAAGAACAATCATATAAGTAAAATATTTAAGATCAATGAACATCTTAAATGTTAATGTTTCTAAATATCTTACATATGATATTTATGTCACTATTTTTAAATATCTTAAATATCTTAAATATTTTATCTAACTCTAGATGGAGGTCACATGTGCAAGAAATAACCATGTGAAAAACCATGTTTAGTTGATTTTTGAAACCCATTTTGGCATTTTTCTACGTTTTTGCTTATAAACTAAAATATTCATGCACAATTATGTATGCATGTGAAAAACCACTACCATCACATGAATTATCTTATTTTCAACTATTCAATTTTTCTCACTTACATTTGTTTCATGAAAATGTAATTTGTAAAAAGTGGCCCTAACAAAGTCCTAGGGTCTTTTTTTCTTTTTTTTGGTACCCCAAGCTTGAATAGACCCAAGTATGCAAATACATAATGGGTAGGTGTGTTGTAATTAGGTACATAGAAAAATATAGCTATATAGTTTCAAATCAACTGCATGTATATTTTTTGAGTTTTTTATAGGTAGGAAGGTAGGTTCTACATAGGTATGATGTATGTCAAATAAAGGTAAGTAGTTTGTAAGACACTAAATAAGTTGCATGTAGGTAATGAGTATAAAATATATCTTTAAATATAGAACTTAAATGAAATTAAAATGAAACATGAAAATTAAATAGAAAATTAAATAAATTCAACTTGAAATGAAATCAATTGAAATGAAATCATGATGAAATATTTTTCCTTGATGATTTTTAAAAAGAATGCTTAATTATTAATAGGTAGGAAGGTGGTTAGTAAGTGGTAGGTAGGTAAGTAGGTAGTTAAGAAAAATTGAAAAAAAAAATGTGCATATCAAAAGCTAAATTTATAAATTGATTTGGAAGAAGAATTTTATATTTATTATTTAACAAATTATGTTACAAAAACATGTGGTATTGGTTGGCAAAAACATTGGCATTCAGCCATGGAAATCAAGGTTGAATTTTAATTCTGAACATATACCACACATTATAACACATAGGTGCATGGTAGGGTTGGGCAAGGTAAAGTAAGGTATACATATGTGTAATTTTATGAATGAATTTTAGGTATTTTTGGCTGAACAGCTCTTGCTTAGGGTCTAATGATTTGTGAAGTTTTGATCACATATGAGTAGTTCTGTTTAAGAGTCAACAAATGTCTACTAATCATGTCAGCAGATCCAATCACTCAAGGGCTAAAAACCATTTGAACAAAATATTATGTATTGTTGTCTCACCCTTCAGGGTTTTTCCAAATAATGTATAGAGTCTGACTTTTAGAGTGGTACTGTATGTGTGTCTGTGGCTAGGTGACAGAGGCTTCAAATTGACTCTCTATTGTTTGATTGGGAGTTGAGAGACGAGTTCAACAATGTGCCACAGGGTATGATATTTGTAACTGCACAAGTTTGTCAGGGATTTTCTCCCCTTTTTGTGTGGATGAAAGGAAAATGGATGCTTGAGAGCAGCACCACCATTTGTATGGCAGCTCCCAACATGCTGTTTTTCACCTATCAATTCAATGAAAAATGAAAAGCCATTAGTTCTTGAGAGCAACAACCCTCCTCTTATATGTTACGGGAGCCACTTATACAAGCACTGAGGATTTTTGGATTGCTCTCAGCTCTTAAAAATAAAGTTGCATGGCAGTTTACCAATTAATGAAACTACGAAGGCACATGGTATCTACAAGTGTTACCATATCGTGGATTTATGTATAACCAATAAGCGATCTTGATCATCATGGCCCCTAGTCCTGTCAGTTCCTTTCACCTTGCAAATTGGTCCAGTCTGTGATACTAATTTATTTCCAAGCATTTAGGTTCGAATTGTCCATTCTATTACATTCATAAATCAATTGGTGGCCTGTCCTCTCAGCAAATTTCAGATACTCACTGGTGCTGTGATTTGGAATTTGGTTATTGTGCAATGTTTTGAATGTGGAATTTTGGTGGCGGAGTGATTGGCCAGTGCATCAGCTATGGCTGCCGTGTGGAGGCAAGCAAAGGACTGAATTGGATGTGGTATTGTTCCATGGGCTCCAGTTAACTGCAAATGACACTAGTGATGCCTGGAGTAGCACATGGACACAAGGAGGTCATGATGATGTATGTTGGCGTCGAGAATGGTTGCCGTTTGATTTGGGGGAAGCTGTGCGCATTCTCTCTGTATCATACGATGCACATGTAGTAATGTCCCCTCATGGTCACGTATCATATATTGCAGAGAAATAGTCAAGACTCTCATGATTCCTACGTACAACCCAGCTCTGTTTGATTGTTGAACTGACATGCTTGGGCAAATGTAGTGGTTTCACTCAAAAATATATCAAGCAACTAAAATTTGCAGATATAAGATTTGTAACCCAACCATTTGGTCATCTCTCAATTGCATAGAAAATCTGTATGCTTATCAGTGGTACTATATTAGCCAATTATCAATGGTGTTGCAATGCTTCCTGAAAAATGAACATAGCACAGTAATGTATTGTGAAGGTTGAATGGAATCATCCTTATTTGTGAAAATATGCTATGTTTTTAAAAGATTGGTGTTAAAAAGCTTGGTTTTGAAAGTGGAAAGGGCTTTGACTTTTTAAATTCTGAAAATGCCATGAGGAGAGCTGCAGTGCAGGAGTGTGGAACAGTTTTTTGGAAGAATGTCAGAGGTGTGTACTCCATGATATATTTCAGTCACACATAAATATAGACTTCACTAATATGAAATGTAGAAGTCAATTAAGTATTCCCTGAAAAATCAGCACAGCAAATGAATTTGTTCTGTGCAGGTATGAATGGCATCATCCTATTGTGTTAGTAGGCCATAGTTTTGGAGGGTTGGTGTTGAAGAGCTTGGTTGTAAAATTGAAGACTATTGAAAACCCTACCAATGACTGGTTGAAAGCTACATACAAGTGTGCGGAAGGATTTTTGAAGAATGTGAGAGGGATGGCCTTCTATGCTGTTCCACATGCTGGATCAAGCAAATTTGCTGAATATGTGAAGAAGTTGTTGAGATGCAACAACAGACATCATCCTGGAATAATGGATAACATTTGACCCTGCCAACGAGATATAGAAGATTTATCAGTGGATTTTGATGACATTATCAATGAAAACAAAATCATTATAAATGCTTTTTGTGAGGGCAAGCCAATGGAGCAAGTGGTACATATGCATTGGATGAAATGGATTGTTTTGCAACCTGTGATGGTTTGATGTTGTTTGGTGCTGAAATGTGCCGTTTGGGTTCTATGACTGGTCTAGGGAATTTTGGTGACTTTTAGTTCTGCCCAGCAGTTAGCAAGAGCTTATTCCTACATGGTTGAGGATGCCAATCACATGGAGATGTCCAAGCCTCCAAGTAAAGGGCATCCCAGCTATGGGTTGCTTCTGCAATTTATCATTACTTGTGGGAAGCTGAGTTTCAATGACCTAGTTAGTTCCAGATTTCATTAACATTGAAGCATTACCTACTCTGTAAAACACAGTTAAATTTTTCTATTAGGAGGTAAACGAGCTTGATTGAGATTTTGATGAATTACGAATGTGCAAAGTGATTGCCCAATGCAAATTTCCTGGGATAGGGTATTCACCTTAATTTAGTGATTATGGAGTAATATTTTTACTATGAATGACAAATGGCCTAACCTTTTGATAGTTGTATGTTGAATTTGAAGGTGGCAAGAGAATGTGATCAACCTTTACAAGAGGTTCATGACTTGCCTCAATCAATGTTTGGTCTGGAGAGCTATGTGGAGAGGGTAGAAACATCGGTGACCTCAGAAGGAAGTGATGCAGCTCCTCAATATATGTGGGAGTACGGAGCATGGGTGGAGTTGGGAAGACTCTTCTTCTTCAAAGAGTGTATGGGAGCCCAAAGGTACATGGCCATTTTCAAGGAGCCAAGTTCATTTGGTGCACAGTGAGGCAAACTCCTGACATAATGGCTCTATATTGGACCCTCAGTGCAGAACTGGGTCTCAAACCAGAAAAGAAAGCGAACCCAGACGATTACAAGCTCAAATCAAACTCTCAGTTTAGACAGAAAAGAGTGTTCCTGGTTTTGGATGATGTTTGGAAAGGAAAGGCATTTGATTCACTTGACTTAGCCAAGGGAGATGGAAGTGTCACATTGTTGACTACTAGAGACCGGTCTTTATTGGAAAGAGCAAGTCCACACATAAGCCAAGTGCATATGACTCCTCTTTTGAAAGGAGGATAGTTGGAGCCTTTTTTGGGTGCATGCATTCAGATCACCATCCAATGTTTGATGTGAATTAAAGGCATTGGCACAGTCCATGGCTGAGCAGTGCAAAGGACTTCCATTAGCTCTGAAGGTTATAGGCAGAGCAATGTTCAGAAAGACCTCACCTGAACTTCAATGGGAACCACTACTGAAGAAGCTAAGGGAATCATGCATGCAAGAGAGGACTGTTGAAGAGGAGTTCTATGAACGTTTGAAGCTTGGCTATGATCTCCTGTCTGAGGATGATTGGCGCTTGAAGGACTGTTTTCTTTACTTTGCAGCATTTCGTGAAGATTGTCAGATTTGCTTTGAAGACATTTTGTGGCATTGGATAGGGGAGGGGTTGGTTCCTGGAAATGGTGGAGATGATCTTAGTCCGGATGCATTTTCCTTGTTAAATAAGCTGTGGAGGCGATCATTCATTGAGTCACATATAGAGGTTGATTCAGATGGAGGGGATTTACTGAGGTTCAAGGTACATGATGTGATGAGAGACTCGGCTTTCTACATATTGGAAAAGGATGGTGGCACACCCCCTGGAAAACAGCTTTATTTTTATCAAGCAGGTCAAAATTTAGAAGAAATCCCCAAGGAGTGTACAGCAATATCGGAAGCTGTAAGACTATCGTTGGACACAAACAAGTTGGAGAGACTTCCTGAGAGTTTTTATGCACCTAAATTGGTGTCTCTACTACTTGGTGGAAATCCAGTACAATTTGTACCCGAAAGTTTCTTGAGCAATTTTCAAAAACTGAGGGTTCTGGATCTAAGCTATGGACACTTTTACAGTTTACCTGAGGAGCTTGGTGATCTTAAGGATTTGGTTTGTCTTGACCTCTCTCATTGTGACAATCTAGAGATTTTACCAGACACAGTCGGGAAACTACATGTGTTGAAATGCCTAAGTCTATGTGACTGCAGGATGTTGAATTATCTCCCTTCTGGAGTGGTTGGCCTCACATCATTGCAAGTATTATGCACAGCACTTTGTTACAACTTGGTGTGGGCTGAACATACACCATCAGGCATGGCAAGAGCAGAATCTTTGGGTCATGTATATCCAACCATCGGAGCTTCGTTGGAAAACATATGTGGGTTGGTTGCTCTAACAGAACTTAGAATTTCTGGAGAAACAGATCCAGTGGTGGAGGTGCCTCACAATATATCTGCACTTACAAAGCTTAAGCTTCTACAGTTAAACCTGTATGTCAAAACCCTGCCAGCTGAGATGCCACTTTGGTTCATACAACTTCAACGACTTGAAATATGGAGCCGCAATTTTTTGGAATATCTTCCAAGCTCCTTCACATGTCATGGTGCTTTTCCAGCTCTTATAAATTTTCAGCTATGTGTTCCGAGGCTGGTTGAATTTCCAGGAGTGGATGAAGGTGCTCTGCCTAAATTGCGAAGACTAGATTTTAGTGGCTGCTTATCTCTTGGAACCTTGCCTCTCTCTTTGGAGGTCCTGAGCAGCTTGAGGAACTTGATTTTGTGGGACTGTCATCTAACACTTCAAGACTCTTTTAGGAAAACCTGTGAAAAGTCCTCAATATGGAGGAGGTTTGACATCCAATATGAATTTTAGGGAGTCTCATTCATTAGATGTCAGAAAGAGTAGAGGATAGACATTCAGTTCCCACCACATGTTGTAGAAGAGTGGTGATGATTTGTAAGATCACTAATTCTGATGAAAGTTTGGAAAAATTCACCAAATTCTTAATTGGAAAAAAATATGATTGAAAGGTTTATTTTCCAATGTGTTGTCGTTTGTAATGTCACATGTGCTCATGTTTGTAACATGAAAATTGTGCAACCGATCAATTTTCCCCACTTGCCAATGTGTTGTACACATATTTTTCATGTTCCAAATTGCCCTACTTCATTCCCCGCATTCCCATGAAACATCTTTAGACAGACTGTCCTTAATCCAATTGTTGTACAAAAGTTCAAAGTCTGGATGTGAAAGTTTTAGTTTGCAAAAAAGCTTGAAATAATTTCTGGCTACTGACCTGGAATCTGTTCCAGTAAAATCCTTTCACGAAAAATTAGTCACCTTGTTGATGCTGCTGCT